>JANCRC010000015.1:12026666-13332500 GCA_024362995.1 Heteromeles arbutifolia
ATGCTGCTTTCATGGAGGCTACCAAAAGATCTAATATAGGTGCAGTAGAAATGGGGACTATTCAAGGTAATCACGGAAATTTAAATGGGGTTCCTCAAACAATATCGATTTGGTCTCCACCTAAGATTTCATGGTACAAAGTGAATGTTGATGCCAGTTGGAGTTCGATGACGAAGAAAGGCCATGTTGCCATGGTGATTAGACACTCCAATGGAAGGTTTATTGCTGCCAGGAAACAAAGTGTTACGGCATCTGGAGTGCAAGAGGCTGAGGCCAAGGCCCCTGTTAGAGGGGTGTAAGCTTGCTAATCAATTGGAGTTAGGGAAGGTTATAATTGAATTAGATTCAAAGGAAGTTGTCTTAAGCTTATCTAATTCCATTTATTAGGGTAGATGGGAGACAGTTCCAGTGCTTTGGAAAGCAATGCAGATGAAGGGGTCCTTCCAACAGTGTCGATGGTCTTGGGTTCCTCGATCTGCCAATAGGGTGGCAGACAAACTTGCTTATGCGAAGAACTCAGAGATGAGCAATTATACTTGGGTCGAAAGACCTCCATCTTCGATTGTACATATTCTGAATAAGGATGGTCTACCTTGCCCACACTAAGTTGAGTCTTTGTTGGAGTGATTGAGGAAGACATATTGATATTATTTGTGTAGATCTTTAACCCTGTATCACTTTGTTGTTTGTTGTCTTTTTCGTTTTTTGCTTTGTTAGTCCTCGGTGTGGGCTTTACTGTTGTTCTCTGGGCTTTGCCCCTGGTGTACTTTCAGTTTACCAAAAACAAAAAAAGAAAAAAAACAGAAAAAATGCAAATACGTCTTGGGGTCTTCCAATGTTTCCAGTCCTATATATCCACACCACGCCCAACCTACTAGTACAGTAATAGTAATTCTACTCCTCCACTGCACCCAGTGCTTCTTCCTTCCCTGTCGCCTTGCCTTCTGCAACCGAGAGAGTCGCACGTCGCGTTGTCTCGTCGTAAGTCCCAAGCAAACGCCCAAATTGTTGGGGGAAATTGCAATGGATGCCAAGGACATCTTGGGCTTGCCCAAAACCTCGCATCCCGCATCCCAGGAGAAGAAATCTCGACCAGTTAAGGAGTCTCAGCGAAAACCAGATGGCATTTCGCGCGAGGTATGCTTTGATTGTGTGTGTTAAGGGTTTTCGAATTTCGCTTAAATTTCACAAATTTCGCCTAAGTTTATCAAATTTTGGGGATGATGCATGCTGGGTTTCTCAAATTTTGGTTGAATAATCTCGAACGACTGAGAAATTGAATTGATAATGCGTGTTTGGGCTTGTCGAAGTGCAGGTGTATGCGCTTATCGGGGGTGTTCCACCTCTCATGCCGGCAGTCGAGCCATTACAGCTGAAAAAACGGCCTCCGACTGACGAAAAGGTTAATTTACTCACATTTGCAGTATTACCTGAAGCCTTGTTACTGTGTTTGGTTTGAGTTGCTTGAGAATGTAGCCGGTTACCGATTTTATGCGGTGTTAGTTTTTTTGGATATTTCACCTTCGATAATCAGTTATGCTAAAATTTGAGAATTATGCTTTCAGATCACTTGGCAGTGGCTTCCTTTTACAAGTTCTGCTCGGAAAGATAATTTACAGCTCTATCACTGGGTAGGTTTTGTACCTTATGTAGCGCGCCTCCAAGCTCTGCGTTTTTTTTTCTTCTAGTTGGGCTGTGCATGTCTTTAGTCGCTTGTATTTTGCAGGTTAGAGTTGTAAATGGTGTCCCACCTACGGGTGACTACTCCTTTGCCAAGTATAACAAGGTATATTTATCTATGTTGGGAAAGGATTGTCCCTCTTCGTATGGTCATAGACTTTTACTTTGTTTCGCATGCAAGTGAATGCGTATGATATATATTTATTATTTTTATTTTTATTTTTCAAACTCTGTGCAGTCTGTAGACGTTGTCAAATACACAGACGAGGAGTATGAGAAGCATTTGACTGATGATGTAGGTATCAAATCAAGATTTTATTTGTATGATGTCATTTAATTTAGGGTATTTGGATTTTAGGGCCTGAATAAGTGCTGTATTAGATGGTAAGATTATTGCTTTTTTGAATCTAATTTAGTTTAAGATTTTAAAATCCAGATCCACATCATATGAAATGGTTTTAAGTGGATTTTAAAATCCAGCTCTGCATCATATGAAATGGTTTTAAGTGTTCTTATTATTGGCAAATATTGCCATCTGAAATTCCGGCCCCACCCATATTTAACCTTTGAAAGTAGAATTTAATTGTGAGAATGCTTTTCAGTGTGCTTCCTTGCCTCATTCTCTGTTACTAAATTTTGTCTTCATTAGATGTGGACAAAGGAAGAGACGGATCAATTGTTTGAATTGTGTCAACAGTTTGATCTACGCTTCATTGTGATAGCAGACAGGTTCCCGTCTTCCCGTACTGTGGAAGAACTGAAGGAACGCTATTACAAAGGTATTTTTTTTTTTTTGGTAAATCTATTTCAAAGGTATTGTTTCTCTGTTTTCTTCAGGAATTTTTTTTGCTCATTGTTTGGTTCACTTTCATGATGTTCATGTTATGCTTTGATTTCTATGCTTGAATCTTTAAATGATTCACTGTTGTGAAAGATCATTGAACTTGGTTCTTGTTGATGCTGATTACACCACTTTTTATTGTAGTATCTCGATCTATATTAATTGCTAGAGCTGCGGCATCACCTGGAGATGTTTCAGAGCATCCTATTGTTAAGGTTTGTAGCTTTGTCAACTGATCTTTTAGGCCAATATTAATTCTTTTTTGTTGGCAGAGACGATCTCTGTGGAAGCAAGTTAATTAAGCTGTGTATGTCTTGCTCTCTATAGACCCTGCATTGGGGCAGACATGTTGAACGGGCTGCCCTTTTATTAGTTTCTTTACATAAAATATTTTTTCTGCTTTGGTTTCTCTTGTTTTGTCTTGGTTTAGGAACCTTACAAATTTACACAAGAGAGAGATCGCAAGCGAGCATTGTCCATGGTTCTCTATCAAACAAAGCACCAAGAGAGAAAAGACTCGGAGGTATAAATTTCATCCATCAATTTAGTGATTAATTCTTACATGTGGCCCTGCGACATTAATTGGGAATTTGATTTTTCAAATGGATACATTCCTTTCTTTACTTGTCTGATCCATTGTAAATTTTCTTAGGTTATGGCTGAAGCCAAAAGAATAGTTGAGTCACGCATGGCTGCAAGGGTAAGTTTACCGGTACATATACTGCTGTGCTTTATTTGTATTTACTGGTGAGTTCACAACCATTTAGGAAACTGTAGTTTCTTGACGCTTCTACTCTGTGGGTAGAATGAAATGCCATGCTTCTCGAAAGTAGAATGCTTTGTATTGCACAATAACTATCCTTTTTCTTTTGGTTTTGGATTTTCCTCTTTTCTTTTTGAAGTTTGCGCTTACAAATTTTTAAATTTTCATGTTAGTTCTAGCTGAATTTGTACAAATTTGTAAACTTAAACTTTACTTCTGTAAGTAATAAATTGTGGCTGGGGTATGTTTGCTAACTGTGTTTAGTGTATAGAGATCTTTGATGCTTTGTTACAGATAGATACATGTTTTTTTGAACAAATGATATTATCTACACTAAGGAGGAGGGGACGGGCTAAACCTCACAATGGGCTAGCAATATTGTGGTTCAAATTCGCCTTTGGCGAGAATCGAACCTAAGACCTATCACTTACAAGTGAAGAGGAATACCACTAGACTGTAGTATCACGATATGTACTTTTACATCGATTCTGCATTCCTCCTTGTCTTGTTAAACCACTAACCCATGTTTCCCGAATTAGAAGGTTTTCCAGTATCCGTTAATAACCCTTATTTCTATTAAATAGAACTTTTAAAATTATATATTAGTGACTCGAGACTTGTGGAAGGGTTATAGCCTATAGATATCAGATTATGCCAATATATTGGTGGTTCAGTTTTCAAAATCAGAATGAATAGTTATGTGCATGCACCTGACTGTTGTGCATATTTATATACTTGGTTTTTCTGTATTTCAGAATGCTAAAGAGTCAGAGTTGCCCATAACATTTAATGTGGAGAGGGCTATCGTTCCTGGTGAGACTCTGTCACCTTCATCCAACTCTGAGTTCCCCTCTGCAATGGTTGCACCTTCAACTTCAATGGCAGAGAATACCTCTACTCTAGCTTCTCTCCGAATGGTATGTTTAACTGGTTTGCTAGATTTTGTTCTATATCCTCTTTCATTTCCCATGAAAGTTACTGCATGACTTCATTTTTGGTTCTTTTTGTATCCATTTTTTCTTCAAGGAAAATCTTGTACTGCTTCTTGAGTCACTCCATATTGTCTAAATTTCTTGAAATATGTGAGATATCCATTCTTGAGTCTATTGACTGACTGTTGAGGAAATTTCCAGCTTCGGGTGTATCTTAGGACATATGCGCTTGACCAAATGATCCAAGCTGCAAGCTCATCTGCTGGACTTCGGACTATCAAGCGGGTCGAGCAAAGTTTGCAAGAACTTGGGGTCTGTACTACTCTGTGAACTATTGATTAATTATAGATGCTTATTTTGTTGTCACACTTGGTAGTATATTTTTATCTTGAGCGGCAATTTTTCAGATCCATACATGTTACCATGTTTGTTATCTTGTTTCATAAATTTCGCCTTAGCTTTGCTTTGAGTCTCCCTTACCTTATCAGCATAGAGGCTAAATCACTTGATAATTCAGTTTCAGTGCAATGTCTGTTCTATCACGAATATGGATGAATTTCTAGACAATTACTTGTTGTAACAACTTATAGAATTTCCATTGAAGAGAGATGCTTTGCGGTTTTTGGTGGTCCTGTTTTGTGTATTCTTGAATTCTATTTGGAAGTTTAGATATCATTGTTTGCTCACTTCTAGTTATCTTGTTTTAATATTAAGCTCAGTTAGATCGTTTGGTTCTTGATAATCATGGATATTGCCATGCAAAATTGCATGGTACGTATTTATATTCAGAGCAACAAATCCTATTAATATCTTTATTCTTCATTTATTAGTTTCTAAAAGAGTTTAAAGTTGTGCATTTTTTCTTTACAGGTTAATTTAAAACCGAGAGTTCCAACTAAATCCGTTTGTGCACAGCATCTTGAATTAAGAAAAGAAATACTGACGCTACTGAATCTTCAGAAACAGGTGTCACTTAGCTAAGCTTTTTTTTTTATTTTTTTATAACTACTGTAAATATTTTGTAATTTAGAGAGCATCGTATATTCCTTAAAACATGTATCGGTGATATCTGCATATCTCCAAGTGTTTGCAGGGGGTATGTGTTGTAATTTTTATTTCCTTAACCAAACTGCTTTTATGGCCTGCTATGTACTGTCTTTCGAAAAACTGCATAATTGTTCATTTGTGACGGTTTCATTTCTGTTTACTTGCAAATCGTTTGGTTGCTTAACTGCAGTTTGAAAAATGAAGAGTGCGTCTTTCTTCAGTGTTCTGATTTATCTGACATGAGTAACACTTTTGGTTATCAGTTACAATATAAGGAGGCGGAAGGCTCATCTTATCGTGATAGTCCATACGAAACACCAGGCACACCCAAGGTTCGTTGTCCTTGCTTGTAGTAGGCTTCTCACTTCTCAGTTGATAAGCTAGCTTGTAATTCAAACAATGAGATTTTTCTGACAGTACTGTCTTCTTATGTGGTGACCAGGATCGCACTTTTGTCCCTGAATCAACAAGTTTTGGAGGTGATGTATTAGGTGATAATAGGAAATCTTGTCTAGTCCGGCATCGCTTGTTTGATATTTTTGGTGGTTGTGTTTTTTTTTTGTGGTACTATTGACCTCATTAATATCCATTGGATGTCAGGGGAAAGAGTTGGTAAACGAGACCAAAAACGAAAGGCCCCTGGTAGGGCAGAAGCTCCATCATCGCCTGCGCAGCCTAAAAGGCATAGAAAGTTAAGGGCATCAGATATGTAGCTCCAGAACTGAGTAAGCAAATTAGCTCTGAGTTGACGTGGCATGCGGAATGCATAGTTAAATAGGAAAACTAAAGAAAAAGGCTTAAAAAGTTTTAGTTTTAATCAAAAACCATCTTATATAGTTTGTTTAATGGTTAGTACAAGGCCCATGCTAAAGCAGTCTAACTAAAAATGGCCCAACTATAATAAATTATGATTTGTTGATTTTACCCCTAACATTTTAGGTTGAGTTGTTTTAAATTTGTTCAGTTTGGTTTTCTTGTTCAACTCTTTTGCTGGAGATGGTTGAAGGCTCTGAGAACTAGTCTTTCGAATTCTTATCAATTTGAACGTGATCGTCGTTTCAAATTTTGAAGTGCTGATCAATTTAACTGTGATCTGTGATCATTGCTTTTCAGATCATCTGTCATCATTCGTACTGTATTCGAGGTATTTTTTCCAGATTTTTGTCGGTAATGGAGTTCATCGTTGTTTTGCAGACCTTCTTTTTCTTTGAACAAAAATATAGATACTCATGCTATTTAATTTATATTTTGTATTATTGCATTGAAATGTGATCATCGTCATTATTCATAGTGTATTCGAGGTACTTTTTTCAATTTGTCTTCTTCAATGGAGTTCATGGTTTGTTTCTCCAGAAAATAAATTTGAGATCTGTTAGCTTTTTGTTTAGTTTTTTCAGAAACAGTATATTTTTTTTTCAGATACAGTTTTGCCAACGTTTTTTTTCAGAAACAGTGTTATTTTTTTGTTTTCCAGAAATAGTGTTATAATTTGTTTTTTTTTTCTTCGGATACACTGTATCAGATTATTTTTCCAGAAACAGTGTTATGTTTTGGTTTTTTTTTCCAGAAACAGTGTTGTTTTTTGGTTTTTCCAGAAATAGTTTTATGGTTTTTTTTTTTCCAGAAACAATATTAGTTTTTTTCTAGAAACAATGTTAGTTTTTCGCGGGTTTGTTCCGACGGTGGTTTTGATTTTTTTCCATAAACAGTTTTAGTTTTCTAGAAACAGTGTTAATTTTTACACAAATAAAACATTGTATCTGATCTTTTTTCCAAAAACAACGTTATTTTTTTGTTTTCCACAAACAGTGTTATGTTTTGATTTTTCAAGAAACAGTTTTTATGTTTTGGTTTTTTTTTTTCTAGAGACTTAGTTTTTTTCCAGAAACAGTGTTAGTTTTTCGTTGGTTTGTTTCGACGGTGGTTCTGGTGCGTTTTGCACTTCTTTTTCTCCAGTTTGTTCACATAGAGGTTCTAGTACGTTTTTCATATTTTTTTTGCCGATTTGTTTCGACGAAGGTTTTGGTACGTTTTGCATCACTTTTTCGCTGGTTTGTTTCGACAGAGTTTCTGCCATTGAACTTCTTTGAACTTGTTTCCGCGGCTTTGTTTCGATGAATGCTTCATTTTTCAACTTTGATTTGAACTTTGATTTGGTGGTTTTTGAAATGGGGGAATTCAATTTGATAGGAAGACAGGGAGTTATTATGGCGGTTTCGTGCTGGTTTGAGGTTGGTGAAGAGTCAGGACAATATCGAATCATTTAGGGGTATTTACAGAAGTCTAGATTTGTAGTGGGTTGGGCTTGTAAGTTTGGTTTTTTTATTAAACTTTGAGCCATTTTGGTTAAATAACATTTTGGGATGGTTTTTGGTTAAATAAATTGGTCCAAGTCCTTTTCATTAAAGCTCCCTAGTTAAATTGATGCAGGTCATCCTGCCATTATATTGAAGTTTCAAATGTAAGAGCAATCAAAGTAGGAGAAGATGATGTAGTTTCTATCCTTCATGTAGTTGGTGGTTAACAGTGACGGGCGATGCACATCCACTGAATCCTTTCTGATGTAGTATAAATCGTCACAATCAGGCGTTATAACATTAGGTTTAAACTATGTGAAAAGCTGTTTAATGTTATATTTATGGTAAATACATCATGTAAGAATGGCGTTCGATGGCCCTCTCTAAATTTTCTTAGAATTTTAGTAGTAGATTGGTATTTAGCTCATTGAGGATGATTGTGTATGCTTGGCTGGCGTGAAAGCATCTGATAACAAGTATGAGTTTACTCGTTTTTCGCTTTTGCTTGACAATGATGAAATGACGATTCTTAGAATTAACAACCAACTGACCAATTGAGATTGTCTTCATTGGATGCATCCGTATTATCGAGAGGTAGATATGGTATCGTCACATCGAGTTTTGATACTTGGCTATCAAGCAAATATGAACACCAAGGGAATTGGCAACAGAGAAAGGGTCTCACGCTCAATGCATTTATCAACCTTCTTGTCCCGTATAACTAACCACTAACCCGACTCAAGCTACATCTCCGATTTAGGTTAAGTTAAAATATTGTACCCACCAGGGTTTACATTCAAAGGACAACAAAGAAGTTTCAACCGTGGTGCTTCGCTACATGGATCATTCGTTTGCATCCCAAGGTAAGTTGGCGATCCAATTTGATTTGCACGACCTTGTTTTCAAGGCCTGGAAACCCAAGGCCGCGAGGTTACGATCTCAGCCGTAATCGTTTGACCAGAAGTTCAGGCTGCCACATCTATAACAAAGTATACGCTTGGTCGTTTGGCCGCCACACTAGATTCTTGAAGAACACAGTTAGGTCTTAGATTTAAGGTTTGCACGTCACATAAGGTTTGTGTGATTTTGAAGATCAACACGACGACCCTGAATGTCTGATGACAATAAATAAAATCCCTCAAACTAAAACAACACCTAATAAAAATACAGAAAATTACCTTTCGAATCTTAAACTTAAATTCAAATGTTTAACATAGATACTCTTCAACAAAAACTTCCTACAGACAGACTTCCATTTCTAGGACATAGGGAGTTGTACATTAGAGTTGTAGCGAATTTCTTTATGACAAGTAATTATCTAGTATTCCTAATTTGTGGATATGGTAGTCGGTTTTGTCTCCGTCATGAAAAACTTGTCTAGTTACTTTCTTGGTCATTGTATCGTTAGGATGAGAAACATTGACACCAAGAACAAGATGTGATTTTCTAATTTATACTCTACTTTTAAGTGAGAGGTTTTAGATTTCGAATCTCGTAAATACCGAGTTTAATATGAAATTATTATGTCAGATACATTGTGGTTCAACGCAAATCGCCCACCCACAGTATAGATACATCGTTATATTGACATAAAAAAAAAAATTATAATTAAAGTGGGTCCAAAACACAAAGGCACCACACAAGCCAAGTCCAATTTTCCCAAATTAGTAGCAGAAGCATGAAAGCGCAAAGCTTGCCAATAGGATACGAGCAAGGCAATCTCACCTTATCCACCACGCTCCCACCACAATCACTCCTTATCCACATACATTACAAATATACATACAACCCCAAAATTATTAGTGATACAACCCAAGCTAGCCTACCTACTTCTCTCCATATATCCCGATACATTCTTCTCCTAAAAAAATATAGAGGAAACTACGAGAGGAATAAATGGCAGCGATGAACTCTAGTGTGCTGGCATGTAACTATGCCGTCTCCGGCACCGGCATGTCTGAACTTGTCAATGCAAAGACGACTTGCATGCCTTCAATTGTATCAGCTGCACAGACCAAAGTTGTAGCACTCAGGGCCCAACAGCCTAGCACACAAAATAATCAAGGAGCTGATGGAAGAAGGGCTCTGCTGCTCTCCCTGGCGGCCATTGCTTTCACCGCTGTTTCTTCCAACTCCGCTGCCAATGCCGGTGTCATTGATGATTACCTCGATAAAAGCAAAGCCAACAAGGTAGCTATAGCTAGCTGCATCCTCTGTGCATAACATACATACCTAGATACATGTGTATGTCTATATTGAATGACGTTCTAAAAGAAAGACGGTTCAGATTGTTAAAATACATTACGGAATAAGTTCCACAAAAATGTGTGTCAATTAATTGTGTAAAAAAAGTGTCATGGATCCGTATAATGTATTTGATTATGTAAACTAAATATATTGTTGTATCTTATATATGTATAGGAACTGAATGACAAGAAGAGGCTGGCAACGAGCGGTGCAAACTTTGCAAGAGCATTCACTGTTCAATTTGGATCATGCAAGTTCCCTGAGAACTTCACTGGCTGCCAAGATCTTGCCAAGCAAAAGGTACCTGCAAGCTCTATTAATCCACTTAATTATGGTTTTAACTACAATTAGTTTTATTTTAACATTTGAATTGAATTTATATTTAATTTATTTGCTTACTTAAATTTATTTTTTGATTATATTTAAATTATTTGCTTAATTAAATTTGGTTAATGGATGAATGGATGCAGAAAGTACCATTTCTCTCTGACGATCTTAGTTTGGAGTGCGAAGGCAAGGACAAGTACAAGTGTGGTTCCAACGTTTTCTGGAAATGGTGATCATCCAAACAAAAGGGACAACCAACCATCCATCCAAATCCATTAATTTCTCTCAACTTTAAACCATGTAATGTATGCAGCAAATATGCAGTATTGTATGTATGTAGCTTAATTTCTTGTTTATTGAAAAGCTTCGACAATCGTTCATCTTCGTGTCTTGCAGTTAATCAGTCATTTGCTCGGCTTCTTATGTATATAGTTCTGTATTTTTGTTTGAACTCTTGGCATCTTGAAAGATGGAAGAACTGGATATACAAAAACTTCACTCACTCAGAAATCTTGTAAATTCTTTAACATAAATCAATCATAAATGAAATGAATATGAAGTTCACAAAAACATTGTTACATTACCCTTGTATCAATTCTATACAAGTTCAGTTCACAAAAACCTTATGATTATCTTCACCCTTTCCATTATTAAGTTACTATACTAACATTTGCTATTTAACCCCAATCCGCACCCCAGCAGGGCTGATAATAAGGTTTTTGAGGCTGGGCGACGCCAAAAAATATGCCCTAACTTTATATAAGGAAATTTTTTGTTTTCATACCTAAGACTTCGATAAATTTATACTTAGAAAAACACTTCAAACTCAATAATTGAGAGATACGGAAAATCTAATTTATTTTATATCGAGAGAAGAGAACCAAAAAACCTCAGCCGTAGAATCCCAAACATGCAAATCCTCAATGGTAATATTTGAAATCCCACCAGACATTTCACTACCTATTCCCACTCCAGAGCAAGTTGGAATGGTGCCATGAACTCTTCTAACTATGATGTTCGAACTCGGACGAGCCATTTTGATTCCATAATGATCCCAGCCACTTTTCACTGCTACAAGATCGTCGCCACTCTCTATGTAACAGTCTTCAATGCACACACTAGTACTCGAATCTGAAACACAAGATACAAATTAAATTTTATAAACAAAGATGTTTCTTTAAGTTAATTTCTTTGAATAGTTTTCGTTTTCTTATTGCCTATTACAAGGTGGCAAAGCCAGCTTCTTTGATTAGTTTATATATTAAAGCACGTTCTGTTAAATCGGTTGAACAGATCAGACATGATTCTTTAACAACATACACGAGGTAAATGCACAAAAAAGATACATAATTTTCTCAGTGTTAACTTGTTTAGTTAATTTAGATAAAGCCGGTTTTATGTTGAATTGACAGACTAGGAGCATAACTGGGTCTAATACCATCAGTATTAGGAGCATTAAGGGGTGCCAAAATTGTCATTTGCTCGGCTTCTTATGTATTTAGTTCTGTATTTTTTGGTTGAACACTTGGTATCTTGGAAGATAGAAAATTTTGGAAACCTAATAGTAATGGCAAAAAGCAAATTGAACTAAACTAATTCATTAAGTTGACCCACCACCTGTTTAAGCCTAATACTACCTCATTGTAAGCTTTTATGATCCACCAAAATTATATAATCCATCGACTTTTAATTTAAAGACAATCAGTCTAGTGAATATGAAATTTGGTATGACAATTCAGTCTCACAGATGAGATATATATATATATATATATATATATATATATATATATATATATATATAACCAAGAAACGGACACTGCACTGCAGTGTTTAAATCCAAAGTGTAAAAAGAAACATGTAGGAGGCATGTGAGTGATGGAAAAAACAAAACCAGTAAATAGATTGCAATGCAGTGTCTAAATCCAAATTAGAAAACAGAATCGAGAAACAGACACTGCAAGTTGCAATGTCTGATCCGTATTGACTTATTTATTGACTTATTCCAAAATATAATACTACGGAAAAGGGAGTGTTAGTTGAAGTGGGTGTCAGCTGTAGTATCAGATTTTGTAATTTTTGTTTGTTTTAAATGCATTTAAGTATCACAATACATTATTGACCTATTTATAATTAACATAAATATTGTTGATATATTATTAATAGGGTTTCACAAATGCTCCTTGAAATTGACCATCACCATCAAGATGGTTTCTGAAATTGAAAATCAATCAATGTAGTCCCTGAAAATAGGTGTCGCAAATCAATGTGGTCCGTTCATCACAATTCTGTTAAAAATTCCGTTAAGTACTGATGTGGCACATAAATGGGTCCCATAAGTCCCTTTTTTCTCACAAATGATTCTTGAATTGATCTGCGACGTCAAAATGGACCCTGAAATTGAAAATCGATCAAAGTAGTCCCGCAAGTAAGTGTCCCAAATCAATGCAATCATTCCACCACAATTTTGTCAAAAATTTTGTTATGTGATGATGTGACACATAAATGGATCACACAAGTCAAATTAAATTAAAAAAATTACAAGTAAGTTTAAAAATTTGATAGTTAATAAAAGGTTGTGAACCCAAAAACCCAGTCCTGCAATCACCTCCAATCCCAGTCCACATTCCTGTACCTCATTTGATGTCTATTCTCTAAAAAAAAATCTCAATACACCAATCTTTACACACTTCGACACCCTTCACCAAATTGAACCTAGATCGAGATCACCTTTGGTGACGGCTTGACTGATTGGCAACGACTTCTAGAACATTACCGTTAACATTTAAGCGATCAACATCCTCACAAGCTTAATCTTGGAAAGCTTGTTCGGCGCTTCCCTGTTATTTTGGTGACTCAAAGAACGGTGATGTATGCCTTGAGATAATGAGGTTATAACCGAGGTGTCTATTGTTGGTTGAAAACTATTTCCAAACCCCCTCTTGAGCCTTGGTTAAGCCTTGTGCCTTTGAGAATTTATGGAAGGGATCTCTCTTCGGAGTAGGTCCTACTATAAGAAAAAAATTTTATTGTGCAAAAATGTATTTAGACAAAACCCACATCAGTACATAACAAAAAATCTTACAGAATTGTGGTGGAATGATCATATTCATTTGCGACACCTATTTACAAGGACTACATTCATCGATTTTCAATTTTAGGGACCATCTTGATGGTGTGGGTGTACTCTGGAAAAATTTAAAATATAGGTAAATGTTGAAAAATTTATCGATAAGTAGAAATGATGAAAAATGCCCCTAGGCGGCTAAACGTAATTTTATGAGGACGTATTTTATCCTCATATATGTTCTTGTATTTCTTGGCATATTTGGATAGAGCTCGACCCTACGAACTCATAGGCGAAAACCGTTTGCAAGTCCAAATTATAACGGTATAGTTACGGACCTTTGAAGTCATTTTACTAAACTTTAGATTTTAAGTTAAATAAACTCCCACTTTGTGGGAATTTGGCCCTATGAGGTATGAATAAATTTGGATCCACTAAGACAAATGGAAGTGGGGGAAACAATCAGAAAAAAAGGAGGAAAAAAAAAAGAAAAAAAAAGAAAGGGAAGCTCCTAACCTTCTCGTCGCCAGGCACCAACACACCCAAACCGACCCACTCCGGTGATTTTCACCATTATCCCGTCGAATCACCACCATCCAACATCTGCAATCTCTTCTACAACATCCCCTCTACCATTTTCACTCAAGATTGTGGGGTTTTAAGTCAAAAATCGTGTAAAAACCGTGCGGGTGACCGGAGGTGTTCGACGGTGATTCCTCCAATCTGGCGAGTTTCACCACCCACCATCACCCTTAATCAACTCCCCTTGGACCCAGGAACAAGACCCAACTGGTTGTATGGGCGTTGGAACACCGAGGAAGTCGAATCGAAGAACACCCACCTTAGGGTTTCCGGCGGGTTCGAGTCAATTTGGAGCCTTTCCCGGCCAAATTGGACATGGCCACATGTATAAAGTTTGCTCTACTCTTTGAGATCTTCATTTTTGTAAAATTTGAGAATTTTTGGAAATAGTTGAATTTTTCGGCGAGTTGGGGCAGCCGGTCGCCATGTGCAGCGGCGCGCGGCAACGGTGTTGGAAATATGCCCTAAAGCCAATCATATGATGATACTTTACGGACATTTCACATGTTAAACTAATCTAATTTATTAGAAAGGGCAAAGATTATTGTTTAAAGCCGTCTTATATAAATGTTATATGCTTAAACAATAAGTCCAAGGAATATGTAATTGGGATAATGTGATCTAAAGAAGTTAGATTCATGAGAGCATTCTCTTTTGTATACATATCCTAAATGTTCTTGATCATAGGATTGCCAATTGGGCATTGACAGTCCGTTAAGATCTGTATGTGCTATGTCTTCTCTTAAAGAGAGTGACTGGTCTCGAGTCATTGGTGTGACTGACACCAAGACAAGCATGTAGGTGCTCAATAGAGAATGAGTCCACTGAACACGATCAACGATGAGTTCTCATACTCATGTCACATGAAAAATCAAGGTTGGAATAATGCAAAGTAGTCATTTGACCTGAGACATCATAGTTGTCTTGTGGTTAGGTCCTTGATCTTTAACTATGTCAAAGTCACTCCATCAGAGGGTGTCCACGACACAGTTGGGGTTAAGCCACTTAGCCACGGAGGCAAGTGAATGCACGACATAGTAGACATGAATAAAGTATTAGAGAAAGACTGTAGTGCATTGTAATCCCAAACTGGATAGGTTTTCCACCTCTTCTTATTAGCTTGGGTAGCCATGACATACTGCTAGGTGTCACTCATGGTTTGTGGAAGCCCTAAAGGTTTATAATCACTAAAGGGATAATTGAAAGTATGTTTCAATTCACAATCGATTTGAAGAGTTCTAATCGCCCACTGCCTCACTAAAAGGAGCCTAATGGATCGTACATTGAGTAAGGTAGAGATTGAAGAAACAATGGAGATGAGTAAGGATAATTAAATGGTTTAATTATTTATGGCTAGGATTAATTAATATGTTAATTAATCAAACGAATATAATTAATCAAACGAATAAGTTCGTTATAGACCTCGGGTTAGTTTTGGGCTACAAGGCCTAATGAGATTTGAATGTCAAGCCCATTAACTCAAGTTGTATGACAACTTGAAAACACAAAGGGCCTCAAAGCCCAATAAACCCATCAAGGCCGGCCATAGGGTGAAGGGTAGGCAAAATTGTGTTAATTGCAAGTTTGCCACTCCATTATCAACTTTATAGCCATTTCATCCTACGGGTTTTCTAAGGGATGAGAAGAGAACACAAAGTTCTCTCTTCTCTAATGAAGGCCAGCCACCCTAGAGGAACTTAGCTAGCAATCTTCCTTCCTCTAGGTCACTCATCTCTTCATCAATGCTCTCCTTGGTGTGGAGACTTAGAGGTTCTCTATTTTGGGAACTTGGAGAATCCGAATCCTTCATCCATCCAAGATGTCATGGAGCCAAGAGCCATTGTTCCACCATCCATACCTATGGAGCCAAGGAGCAAGGAGACTAAGGAAGAAGGCCCACACATGGGTGAATATCCTTTGCTAAGCAAAGAGGTGCTTCAAAGGTATAAAGTTTCTCAACTCTTTTCTTTAAGATTTGAGTTGAGTCTTGGTTCACCACAATTACTAGGCCTTGAATTTGATGGGTAAATTTTTGTTTTTGAGTGCATACAAGCATGATTCCACCTTTTAATTGTTAATTGCATGCATAGATGTTGCTCAAATGAATTAGTTTTCACAAATATTTCCTTCAAGTGGTATCAGAGCCTAGGTCTAGTAGTTGGTGAATCCTTTTGGGTTTTGTAGTTCATAGTCTTTGATTTGAATGTTGTAATTGTTACAAGCTTTATTCTTGCTTCTTTGAATGTAAATTTTGCTTGAAAATTTTCCATCTCAAATGTTGTAGACGTAGTTCAAATGAGCATGAATTTTGGAGCTAAAATTTGGTGCCATGTTTATAGGGAAATTCGGCCAAATCCAAAGGGTGGATTTTTGGGTTCATGTTTGTCTTGTTAAAAGTGTTTTAAAGTGACTTTTGGACCCCCCCTAAGTAACCTAGGATGTTAACCCTCTTTTGAGTAGTGAAAATTTGAGTTTTATTGTGTGAAAACATTCATGGAGCTCTTATGGGTTTTCATGGATGTTCTTCAATGTTCTTGCTTTGTTCTTGTTGTTCAAACCAAGAACAAAAAGTTTGTTGTTTTGATTCTAAAAAGGTGTTTGGTTGTTTATTTGTTTTTGTTAAGTGATGGATGGTATGATTTTTCAAACAACACCCATACTTTTTTACTATTTACACCATACCAATCACTTACAACTACCATGACCGGCCACCCCCATAATGGGGGTACTTTTGGAGCTTTTATGCAATTACATAAAGTTTTGATACTTTTGTGTATTTGCACTTTGACCCGAAAGTTTGAGTTTTTATGTAAAAGCCCAAAATCACTAAAGGACAAATTGTTTTGCTCCTTTAATGAAGTTTTTGTTTTTGTTGAAATTTTTGGGTTCTAGTTGTAATTACATGAAGTAGTGGACTTTTTTGTTTTTACAAAGTGACCTCAAAAGTTTGTATTTTGCAATATAGCCCAACAGTTGAGGTTATTGCATTTTGGCTCAAATTAGTAGAGAACAAAATAGTTTTGTATCTTTAAATGAGAATTGAATTTTCATTTTATTTAGCTCCATCTATATCAATTCTATGGATACAAAAACCAAATGACAATGTTGCATTCAAGTTTAATTAGTTAAAGCATTAATTAATTAAAGAAAGGCTGATTATGAACCTACGCATATGATAATTGAGCTATGTGAAAGGCCGTCTCTCAAATTTGTTTGAACCATGGGAATGTGTAGATTAGATTTTGGTTGTAACTTGATATGATCAAATGTTGTAAAAGAGCATAAGCTCTTCTTTACTTTGAAGTACTCATTTCTTGTTTTATTTGATATGCATGAAATTGGAGTAGTAGGGTCCAACCCCCAATAAGAAAAAACGCCTTAATGTGATTAAATGCGTAACTAAAATCAATCACCATCCTTAGACTGAGATCCAACATTAGGCTCGTGTTGGATCGGATCAAAGGTTCATAGTCATCCTAAGGCCCTAAGGCAACACTACGCTCGTGTGGGACCCTTATTGACACGTGGCGGCCAATCATTGTCCACATGGGTGCCACATCATCAGTTAACGGGGAAACTTAACAGCGAGACTAATGGATGTATGAGACTGTCCCAAAATTAACACTTTAGGTATGACTCTGGGATGAAAAAAATTTCATGTACGAAATGTTGAAAACCACGAAACTTGAGGGTAGTAAACTGATATTTACCCAAAAAAAGAAAGAAAAGGAAGTTCCCAGCCTTCCTGTCGCCGGGCACCCCCACACGTAAACAGACCCACTCCGGCGATTTTCGCCATTTATCCCGTCGAATCACCACCATCCAACATCTGCAATCTCTCCTACAACATCCCATCTACCATTTTCACTCAAGATTGTGGGTTTTTAAGTAAAAAATCGTGTAAAAATCATGTGGGTGACCGGAGGTGTTCGACGGTGATTCCTCCGATCCGGCGAGTTTCATCACCCACCACCACCCTTAATCAACTCCCCTTGGACCCAAGAACAAGACCCAATTGGTTGTAGGGGCGTTGGAACACCAAGGTAGTCGAATCGAAGAACACCCACCTTAGGGTTTCCTGCAGGTTCGAGTCAATTTGGAGCATTTCCAGGCCAAATTGGACTTGGCCACATGTATAAAGTTTGCTCTACTCTTTGAGATATTCATTTCTGTAAAATTTGAGAATTTTTGGAAATAGTTGAATTTCTGGAGAGTCGGGCGGCCGGCCGCTGTGTGCGGCGGCGCGTGGGCCGAGGTACCCCCTAACCTCCCTAGGCTAAATTTGATACCCCAATTCCATATGGTGAGGTCCGATTGATGAAATCTCACTGCTTGAACATAGTTTTGTTAGAGACCGCCACTAGGTCATTATATGAATCGACGATCCGACCGTTGGATCGTCATCAAACTTTAATAGGTTATTATTCGTAATATTTGAGGACCTTAGGAACTTATAGATCAGGAATCCAATGCATGGATCTTCCCGAATTGGATTTGTAAATTCGTAAAATAAAACATCGACCGCCCCTTGAATTTGTGATTGGCGGAGATCTGACCGTTGGATCGTAATGAAGTTTTAGTATGTTGATCTAGAAACATAATGTGAACTATGAATGATTTGATCCCTTCGTAGGGTATGTAGGCAGTCTAACTAAGAATATGGCAATTATTCCTATTTAATTTAGGAATAATTGCCATGTTAGTTGCAATATATTATTTCACATAATATCTTGTAATTATTCTCTAAATACCACCATATATGGCCGGCCATTCTCCACCCTTAAGCGCCGGCCACCCTCCTATAAATACCCCTCTTATCCCACTAAAATGCTAAGCCATTTGGTACCCACCAACTCCTAAACACATTCTTTTCAGAATTCTAACTTTGGCATCGGAGATTCTTCGGCCAAAGGCCCCCATTCATCGTGGGCGCGTGAGACTTTTGGCCTTAATCGTATGTGTTATTATTTTGCAGGTGCATGTTCAAGTCAAGTTTTCTCTAAATGCGATCTTTTTGTTTCTTTGTGCTATATGGATAAATTACATAACATGCTTCTAAATTGACTATATTGTTGAATGTTCATGTCAAGTTTTCTCCAAATGTGAAGTTTCTAAACGATATATGAAACATGTTTCTAAACTAACCCTATTGTTGAATGTTCATTTGGTGTCCTTTCCACTAAATGTTTATGAAGTCCATCTAGGATGTAGAAAAAGAAAAAGAGGACAAAGATCTAAGGAAGTTTAGAATGAAGAAGAGGTTGATCCTAGGCTTGGCAAACGGGTCGTGTCTGTCGTGTTCGTGTAACACCCTGTTATCTTAACGGGTCGTGTTGTGTCACACCTGTCACACCTGTTATCTTAACAGGTCAGGTCACTTTACCCAACGGGTAAAGTGATTCGACCCGTTATGACCCGTTAAGAAAAATATATATTTTTCTTAAATTTGCACATACCACACATTGCCACATAAATATTACTTCAAAATATTAAAACACATTTGTCGTTTAGGTACTACATCTACACTCGAAAATAAGAGCCTAATAAAAAAACATTCATACACTACAAGTCTATTACAAAATATTAAATGTGCAAGGATATGCAAAATGAAAGAGTTTTTGTTTTCAAGGTTGTGAAGCCTTTCATTAAGTATAACATAAGATTTTGTGGTATCTACTAGTGTAAATATTTTAAATTGAAGATCGAGTTCATTCTTTGTATTCATATAGGGTGAAGGAGTGTAGCTGAAAAAATCATCAAAATCGGAGTTAAAATAACTGTTAAATTGTTATTTTTCGTTGATAACAGTCGAAAAGTTTTGCCCCATTACTTGATCTCTAAATGTTTGTTTTTTGCCATTTTTGGTGTATGCGATCTCGAAGCATATACAAACAAGTTTGACGGTTGGATCGTTGAAATTAGTTTCGTTGAATGTGTATGCCATCAAAACAATAGATTAACTAACACTTAGAGTTTATTTATACTTTCATTAAGTATAACATAAGATTTTGTGGTATCCACTTGTGTAAATATTTTAAATTGAAGATCGAATTCATTCATTGTATTCATATAGGGTCAAGGAGGGTAGCTGTAAACAATCATCAAAATCGGAGTTAAAATAACCGTTAAATCGTGATTTTTCGTTTATAACCGTCGAAAAGTTTTGTCCCATTACTTGATCTCTGAATGTTTTTTTTTTTGCGATTTTTGGTGTATGCGATCTCGAAACATGTACAAACAAGTTTGACGGTTGGATCGTTGAAATTAGTTTCGTAGGATATGTATCCCATCAAAACGATATATTCACTAACACTTCGAGTGTATTTATACTTTCATTAAGTATAACATAAGATTTTGTGGTATCCACTTGTGTAAATATTTTAAATTGAAGATCGAATTCATTCATTGAATTGAAGATCGAATTCATTCATTGTATTCATATAGGGTCAAGGAGGGTAGCTGTAAAAAATCATCAAAATCGGAGTTAAAATAACCGTTAAATCGTGATTTTTCGTTTATAACCGTCCAAAAGTTTTGTCCCGTTACTTGATCTCTGAATGTTTTTTTTTTGCGATTTTTGGCGTATGCGATTTCGAAACATGTACAAACAAGCTTGACGGTTGGATCGTTGAAATTAGTTTCGTAGGATGTGTATCCCATCAAAACGATAGATTCACTAACACTTAGAGTTTATTTATACTTTCATTAAGTATAACATAAGATTTTGTGGTATCCACTTGTGTAAATATTTTAAATTGAAGATCGAATTCATTCATTGTAGTCATATAGGGTCAAGGAGTGTAGCTGTAAAAAATCATCAAAATCAGAGTTAAAATAACTGTTAAATCGTGATTTTTCGTTTATAACTGTCGAAAAGTTTTGTCCCGTTACTTGACCTCTGAACGTTTGTGTTTTGCGATTTTTGGCGTATGCGATCTCGAAGCATATACAAACAAGTTTGACGGTTGGATCGTTGAAATTAGTTTCTTAGAATGCGTATCCCATCAAAACGATAGATTCACTAACACTTAGAGTTTATTTATACTTTCATTAAGTATAACATAAGATTTTGTGGTATCCACTTGTGTAAATATTTTAAATTGAAGATCGAATTCATTTATTGTATTCATATAGGGTCAAGGAGGGTAGCTGTAAAAAATCATCAAAATCGGAGTTAAAATAACCGTTAAATCGTGATTTTTCGTTTATAACCGTCCAAAAGTTTTGTCCCGTTACTTGATCTCTGAATGTTTTTTTTTTGCGATTTTTGGCGTATGCGATCTCGAAACATGTACAAACAAGTTTGACGGTTGGATCGTTGAAATTAGTTTCGTAGGATGTGTATCCCATCAAAACGATAGATTCACTAACACTTAGAGTTTATTTATACTTTCATTAAGTATAACATAAGATTTTGTGGTATCCACTTGTGTAAATATTTTAAATTGAAGATCGAATTCATTCATTGTAGTCATATAGGGTCAAGGAGTGTAGCTGTAAAAAATCATCAAAATCAGAGTTAAAATAACTGTTAAATCGTGATTTTTCGTTTATAACTGTCGAAAAGTTTTGTCCCGTTACTTGACCTCTGAACGTTTGTTTTTTGCGATTTTTGGTGTATGCGATCTCGAAGCATATACAAACAAGTTTGACGGTTGGATCGTTGAAATTAGTTTCTTAGAATGCGTATCCCATCAAAACGATAGATTCACTAACACTTAAGAGTTTATTTATACTTTCATTAAGTATAACATAAGATTTTGTGGTATCCACTTGTGTAAATATTTTAAATTGAAGATCGAATTCATTCATTGTATTCATATAGGGTCAAGGAGGGTAGCTGTAAAAAATCATCAAAATCGGAGTTAAAATAACCCTTAAATCGTGATTTTTCGTTTATAATCGTCCAAAAGTTTTGTCCCGTTACTTGATCTCTGAATGTTTTTTTTTTACGATTTTTGGCGTATGCGATCTCGAAACATGTACAAACAAGTTTGACGGTTGGATCGTTGAAATTAGTTTCGTAGGATGTGTATGCCATCAAAACGATAGATTCACTAACACTTAGAGTTTATTTATACTTTCATTAAGTATAACATAAGATTTTGTGGTATCCACTTGTGTAAATATTTTAAATTGAAGATCGAATTCATTCATTGTATTCATATAGGGTCAAGGAGTGTAGCTGTAAAAAATCATCAAAATCGAAGTTAAAATAACTCGTGATTTTTCGTTTATAACCGTCGAAAAGTTTTGCCCCGTTACTTGACCTCTGAATGTTTGTTTTTTGCGATTTTTTGCGTATGATATCTCGAAGCATATACAAACAAGTTTGACGGTTGGATCGTTGAAATTAGTTTCATAGAATGCGTATCCCATCAAAACGATAGATTCACTAATACTTAGAGTTCATTTATACCTTCATTAAATATAACATAAGATTTTGTAGTATCCACTTGTGTAATTATTTTAAATTGAAGATCGAATTCATTCATTGTATTCATATAGGGTCAAGGAGTGTAGCTGTAAAAAATCATCAAAATCGGAGTTAAAATAACCGTTAAATCGTGATTTTTCGTTTATAATCGTCGAAAAGTTTTGTCTCGTTACTTGATCTCTAAATGTTTGTTTTTTGCCATTTTTGGTGTATGCGATCTCGAAGCATATACAAACAAGTTTGACTATTGGATCGTTGAAATTAGTTTCGTAGGATGCGTATCCCATTAAAATGATAGATTCATTAACACTAAGAGTTTATTTATATTTGCATTAAGTATAACATAAGATTTTGTAGTATCCACTTGTGTAAATATTTTAAATTGAAGATCGAATTCATTCATTGTATTCATATAGGGTCAAGGAGTGTAGCTGTAAAAAATCATCAAAATCGAAGTCAAAATAACTGTTAAATCGTGATTTTCGTTTATAACCGTCAAATAGTTTTGTCCCATTACTTGATCTCTGAATGTTTGTTTTTTGCAATTTTTGGCATATGCGATCTCGAAGCATATACAAACAAGTTTGACGGTTGGATAGTTGAAATTAGTTTCGTAGAATTCGTATCCCATCAAGTTCAATGGTATACACACACACACACACACACACACACACACACACACACACACACACACACACACACACACACACACACACACACACACAGGGCCTTTAAAGGGAGGGATCCCCATTTTTTTAAAAAAATGGGGACACGCTCCCCACCGTTAGATTGGCTTTAATGAAATTGTGTGGTTGAGATTAAAACACAGGCCACACAATCTCAACCACACAATTTCATTAAAGTTAAATCCAACGATGGAGAGCGTGTCCCCATTTTTTTAGAAAAATGGGGATCCCTCTTGTGAAAGGTTTCCTATATATATATATATATATATATATATATATATATATATATATATATGACACACCCCGATCTAAATGAAGGCGTGCTGGCCGTCACGTGAACGTGACGTAACCATAAGCACATTGTAGAAGCAAGATTAATAAGGAACCATAAGCACATTGCGGAAGCAAGATTAATAAGGGAAATACGAACAAATTAAAACCAAGCAACTAGCAATTCTAACAAAGATAGCGTGCTAGTGCGAGAATAAGTGTAAAATACACAACCAGAGCTTAACTAGCCTAAGATCAGTCAAGCAAAAGTACTAATTAAACGACACCCAAAGGTGGTCCTACATAAATGACGGTCTGTCAGAACCTTCGCTGTATCCTCGTAAGCCACCAACAAAACTTTCACCTAATACCTGGAGGGGTGGAAAACAAAAAGTTGAGTGGGTCAGAAACAAGGTTTTCTAAAATCATTTCATAGCTCAAAAGCTCTAACCCCTCGCTGGAAAACCTGTATAATTTCCCAGAAAATAGTATACATACGTACATATCTCAAAACCATGCTCAATATATATATCCAAAACCACATGTGTATGCCATGCATATGTCATGCCCAATATCACAATATAACGAATGTAAGCCAGGTAAAATAATCTCAATGAAATAACATATTAACCGGAGCCCCTGCAGTGGCCTGTATGGTTAATTTATATAGCTCATCGCTCCATCTAGCCGGAGTCACCTAAAGTGACTTGTACGGCAATATATATCTGCACACGAGTCGGAACCACCTGTAGTGGTCTGTATGACAAGACTGGGTGTAAATAAATACGCTCTAGTGCTACGATCACGTGAAGACTGTGTGATAAATCGCGGGTCACCTACGAGTCGGAACCACCTATAATGGTATGTACGACAAGACTATGCACCTAACTTGGATCCAAGGTGAGCGTGTGGTGCGGGAGGTGAACATCACGTGAAGGACTATGCCCTGGCCCTGGGCGGGAGCACTAACACCGAGGTGCAGGTTGATGAGCTCAATATACATCTCAATATCATCATCCATCTCATAACCATTCATAGCATAACATACTTACCGGAGCTTACCTGGGCCTTCGCAGCACTATGCAACAATATACATATCATGATAATGCATATACTAACATATGATGCATGTATGACACGACATTTAAATCACATTTCCTTTAAAGTACGTTTTCTGGGAAAAACGTCAAGTGTGTGTGTGTGTGTGTATATATATATATATATATATATATATATATATATCAAAAACAAAAGCCTACTCATTGGTATGTAGACGGGTCGTAACCCCCGTGCTTAGCCTGGCTACGCTCGTCCTCCGGATAAACCTCGCTTATATGAGAAATAACTGCAATAACGTTAATTAAAGCACATAAATAACACAAGCTAATAATTTCTCATATATTGCTCAAATTGGGTATATGAATATACCACTAAGACCTACTTATCCTCAGAAACATCCCCATATTTTTAAAATAATTTTTCAATCACCCACGCGCCGCCAAATGCACGGCCACACGCACCGGCCACGCGCAGGGAACCCTGACGGAAACAGCAAACGGCGTTAGGAATATTCCATTAAAACTAACGGTGTTACCTGACGCCGTTAGGAATATTCTGTCAACTTTGACGGAATATTCTCCTTTCTTCTCTGATGGGCTTCGCCGGTCGCCGCCGTCTGAACTTTGAATTTCTGTTGGATTCTGGAAAAATTTTCAAATTTTCAAATCTTCATATCTTCTTCATTTCTCATTCAAAATTCGTGAAATTTATATCAAAATGAAGCCCACAACAAGGAGAACACATTCATACCTCTTTGAAGCTCCAAAAATCACGGGATCTCGCCGGAAAAATTCCAAGAAAACTGGCCAACTTCAAAACTCACGATCTCGACATCCAATTCCTTCCAACGAAGCACTCCGAGCTTCCTTAGGACCTCCTTAAGCTCCCTATGAGCTTAGATTTCCCTAAAAATCAACATTTTACGTCCATATGAACATTGCATGAAAATTGGGGTTTCGGTTTCAGGAGATTTCGAAGGTATTCTTACTTGGAAATGGTATCAATCGACTCATCTGAGCTTCACGAACATAATGGTGTCCTTTTTGACCACGATCTGTAAGGTTTTGACCGGCTTTGGTGCTTGTCTGTGCAAAAGTTGAGAGGGAGAGAGAGAGAGTGAAGGTTTGAGAGAGAGAGAATGCACGGGAGTGAGAGAAGAGATAGGACTGTGAATGCGTGTGAGTGTGTGTGTGGCCCAAACACCACCAATCAATCTCGCAAAGTAAATACACATACATACCTTAATTAATGCCTAGGGGCATTTTCGTCATTTCACGTCTGTCGTACGAAAACTCCGGGACGGGCTGTTACAATATATATATATATATATATATATTTATTAAGTAGATTTAAATTTATTTATTTTGTATGTATAACACTTGAAAAATTAAATGGTATGTATATTTAAGCCGATCCAATGGTCACCAATTTTTTAAATTTAATTTAATATATATATATATATATATATATAATTATTATAGTTTATAGGGGTATAAAATTGTTAAATTAATATATATAATTATTATAGTATTTTTTTAGGGTTATAAGATTATTAAATTAATATTTTGCTTGTTGTGTATCGTGTTACCCACGTGTATACCCGAACCAACCCATTATCTTAACATGTGCTTATCGAGTTACCTGATAACGACCCGATTCGTTATCGTGTCGACCCGAACACCTGTTAATTTCGTGTCGTGTTATGTCGGGTTATCGGGTCGTGTTAGGAATTGCCAGGCCTAGTTGATCATGTTGGAGAGTTGACCTTTTGTAATTAGTTTAGTTACCTATTTGAGTTCTTGTAATCAGATTGTAATTAGGTTATTTGATGTTTCTTTCCTTGTAAATCACTCTTGTACATTATATATTTTCCTCCTCGGTGAGAAGAATGATATCAGAAAATTAAACCCCAAAATAAGCCCTAATTAGCATGGTATCAGAGCAGAGATCCTAGGATTTCTGCTCTGCCCGTTCCCTCAAGCAAACTCGGCCCTCCCGTGGAGAACCTACCACCACTCCACGGTGGAAACAATTTCATCCTAACCGATCTTACCCCTATACTAAACACTACAACCCTAAACACTACTACCCTAACTGACCCTACCATGAATCCTCTTCTTGTTTCGAGTTCTTTCGACATGCCTTTGGAGTCCTCAGGTAATTGTGGTTATGCTTTTAATATGAATAATTGTGATACTCGGTCCGGTTGGATCATTGACTTCGGTGCCACATACCATATGACCTATGACCCTACTGATTTAGCTTGTGTTACTGTTCCACTTTGACGAAATATTACTAATGCTAATGGTGTCACCTCATTAGTAACTGGCGCTGGCACTATACGCCTCACGCCTACCCTCTCTTTGCCGCATACACTACTTGTACCGTCACTAAATCATAAATTGATGTCTCCTGGCCAATCTACTGAACAATTGAATTGATTGGGGCTGATGTTCCCCGCTCATCTTAGGATGTTGCTCTTAAGACTGCCACTTACCTTATCAACCGCATGCCATCCAAAGTATTGAATTTTCTTACACCTTTGCAAGTTCTTGCTACATTCGTGCCTCTACCGTCTGTTTTGGTGCTCCCACCAAGAGTTTTTGGATGTGTTGCTTTTATTCATCTACATAAAAATCAACGGACAAAACTTGACCCATGTGCTATCCGTTGCGTTTTCATGGGGTATGGACTACATCAGAAAGGGTACCGTTGCTACCACCCTCTTTCACGTCAGATGTATATTACCATGGATGTTACTTTTTCCGAGTCTGAGATGTATTACTCTCCGGCTTCTTCCAACTGTCATCTTCAAGGGGAGACACTGCATGACGATCAGGTTTGGACCATGGCTGCTACCATTGATCTTCCGTTGCCACTATTAACCAAGCCAGTAGGCAAGCCCGCAGTGGCAGCGCTACCAGCCCAGCCAACAGAAGCAGCATCACTGCCCACAGAACCAGTGACAGACACGGCAATGCCGTCTTCACCCACGGAAACAGTGCTGCCACTTACCGATCTTGAGACTTCTATTGATACTCCAGAGAATATTCATGAGGTAAGATCTACTATCCCTATTGATGTATCCGATGTTCCGAATTATCAGTTACCTTTCAAGCACAACCAGGGAAAGCCACCCAATCGATATTCACCGGAAACAACGAAAGACTCTAAATATCCCATTGCCAACTATGTGTTATCACATAAATTATCAGAACCAGGAAAAACTTTTGTACAACAAATATCCAATGATAGCACACCAAGTTCATTGAAGGAGGCACTATTTGATGATTGATGGACCAAGGCAATGGAGGAAGAAATGGATGCACTTCAGAAAAATCAAACATGGGATTTAGTTCCGCTACCCCGAGGAAAGAAGAGAGCGGGATGTCGATGGGTGTACACCATCAAGTACAAAGCTGAGAAAACATGCTAACTAAGTCGCATAAATATGCTCCTATCCAATTCCCCCACACTTAGGCTTTGCTAGTGCTCAAGCAAAACAAACAAAACATAACCTAAACCTCCCATCGTTCGCCTTAGGGATTTCCAATGAAACATGACATGCTAAAAATCACTACTTACATAGATTTTAGTCATCCCTACCCTCGAACTCATACTTAATCGTAGTAGCCACTCACTAGCTCGCATTTAATCAATTAAAACGACGTTTTGAATGTAGTAACATGCCTTAGATAATCCTTCAATTCCTTATAAGATATACACTCTATTTTCACACAGATTTTCTGACTACACTCCCTACACTAGGTATATGTGAGAAGATTGATGTAAACATGTAGACTAAACACTCGCATATGTCATAACAAAGAAGGCACTTTCTGGAATTATTAATACAAACATGTATATGATCTCATGAATGGAATGCCACTACTTAGATGCAAGAACCAGAGATACCATATGCTCATACTAATCCCAAACTCCACATATTGAACACATAACAATCAAGATAGAAGTCTAAGGGTTGTAACGGGGCTAAGGTATTGGCTAACAAAGAAAGGTAAAAGATAAACAAAAGTTCTTAAAGAAATAGCAAGCAAAGCAATGAAATCAACACTTAGAATTCACTTTTGATTGCAGAAACTAACTTTTAACACAAAGGGGATATTCATACAACTTTTAGGGCCATATTCAAACTTTTGGTCCCTTTCTTCAACAACCAACACTTGTGAGCTTATTCTCACCTATTTGAAACTTTTTTTTCTTTCTTTTCACAACTTTTTCTTTTCTTTTTTTCTTTTTCCACGTTTTTTCCTTCTTTTTCTTCTTTCTTTTGAAACAAACTCTACCCCAAAAGAACAAATCCTTCCCCCACACTTGTTTTTCTGCAAATTATGGATCAAAAGGAATTCCTCTAAGTCATGCTTCACTATCCTTTAAGAACAAGGGTATGGATAGTCCTATGCTAGGTTAGGTAAGGATAATGTGGGCTAACAAAGAAAATAGGCTAACTAAGGCTCAAAGGGTGTTAAACCTACATTACATATGCAAGGGATAAGGCTTTTTGGCTTTGGTTTACCTAAACAACTTCATCTTGTTATTTGTTATGCAATCAATTTTATGCTTTGAATCAAATAGGCATGAGTTCTAGTGTTTGGAACTATAATGATGAAAACGCATTCTAAGTAGCAACCAAGCAAAGAATAATGAGATCATGCAACGACTTTAGAAAACAAGAAAATCACAGATTAATAACTCTCCAAATAAAGTATAGGCTCAAGTCTCTCAGGGTCGTAGCGTTAGTTTGAGTTTCTTCCTTCAAGCACGTTACAAAAATTGATTTTTTCCTTTGTGATTACATGTGAATTTGTAAACGACAACTACAACTAAGCATAAACCAAAGAGCATATCAAACTTCCACCCATGTATGTAACTCTCTTTAACAGTCATGCAATTAATAACTAAATCCTCATCATTGTGTTGGAAGGTACCCTAAGATACAAACACACAAAAACGACTCTTTTTGGTATTTTTCAAAACTTTTTTCGGAATTTTTTTCAAATTTTCGTATTTTTGCTTCAAGACACATAAAAACACTTCAAAATGCACTAAAAACACTTAAAAACAGTGAGTAACAACTTTAGAAGTGATAGGTGATAAAATCCCACGAAAATCAATGAAAAACATTTTGTTTACCGCCCCACACTTAAACCAAACATTGTCCTCAATGTTTCAAACAGACTCACACACAAGCAAGTAAACAACACAACTAACAAACATGACAAATATGGCAAAGTAAAAGCAATAAAAAGTAGGGTTTAGGAACGCAAATCTGGTTTTGGAGCCGGGGATACCTAGGTCTTCTTTATTTGAACGCATGGGTTGCCTCCCAAGAAGCGCTTGCTTTAACGTCTTCTAGCCGGATGATACCTCCAATTTAAGCTTCATTGGAGCCCTCGACATGGAGGTGATCTTTGAATGGAAGGTGATACTTGAAATGATCCGACAATGGTTTAAATTCTAGAGTGGATGCCTGAATCATTAACATCATGTAAGTATAAAACAAAATTGAAATTCGGGGAGGTGGCTTACCTGTGTGCTCCGACAAGAACTCAAGGACAAACACCACTTCGAAAGTTGTAGGTCTAGAAAATTCAGCCAGATTTGGTGTTTTGAGAATTGTGGCTTGTCCCGTGTCATAAAATTCAACTTCTTTGGGCTTTGTTGTCTCATGAATATCCTCTTAGATGCATTCTACATATTCTACAGCCACTTCTTTCTCTTGAATCATTCTTCTTGATGTACAATTCTCTTCGAATAGTTCAACACAATCTGAGACTTGTTGTGGTGTATCAAGAATTTGGGTACTACTTTGCACCTTTGGGAAGGTTTCCACGATGCGTTTTTCACTTTCTTCGTTCTTGGAAATCATGAACCTGTGAGGAAAAGAGACATTTGGTGGAATGAGGTTAGAATGAATTGAGTTTGGAATGATATTACTAGAGTTGGACTGCCTAGGGACTCTAGGGGGCTGCGGCAAGGGTTGTTCTACCCTTGCCGTAGATGTGGCCTCCTCCTCTTCTTTTAGCAGCAGCAATTCATCCACGTTCGGGCTGTGTTTGGTTGGTTCTGGGTTAGCTTCAACCTCCATATTTCTTCCCAAGGTGATAGCTTCAGCGATTTCAAAATCTCTCATTGGATTTACAACAGTTGAACTAGGCAGTTTACCTTATTCTCGAAACTGCCCAAGGAACTCTGAAATCTGCCCTATTTGCTTCTTCATGTTGCTCATCTCCTTGTCTTGATTCGCTATTCGATTATTTTGATTTTTTAATCCCTGCGCTACAGAAGTTAGTAATTGAATAGCTTGATTATTATCAAATGGCGAACCTGAATATGGTTGGAAAGATTGTGGTGGAGGCTGTGATGGTGCATATGGCCATTGATAGAACTCCTCAGATGGCTGCAAATATTCTTCTTATTGTGAGCCCTGCGTCAAAGAAGTTAGTACATCAAGAATTTCATTATAATTCATGGACATACTTGAATTCGATTGGAATTGTTCTGGGGGAGGCTGTGGTGGCTGCATAAGTCTTGAATAGAACTCCTCATCTTGCTGCCAATATCCACCTTGTTGAAATTGTTGAGGTTCTCCCCACATATAATCTGAATAATCTCTCCAATCGGAATTGTAAGTGTTGGAAAACATGTTGTCCCTTGATTGGTTATAGCCTTGATAACCCCAAGCATTGACACTATCCCAACCTCCATTCTCAATTACTTGAGGATATTGATTAGTTTGACATCCTTGCCCATAGGACACACCAAGTGTAGGGACACTTTGCATTGCAGTCCTTTCGATAGATTGTGACAACTGAGAAGTAAGATTCGCCAATTGAGCTTGAATGTTAGCAATATCCATGTCTTGATTCTCTAGTACCTAAAATCAAAGAAAGAAAACTAAATCAAATATCGAAAGTAAAAGACACGAACAGAAACAAAGGGAGATTAGCAATTTTGCTAATCCTCGGCAACGGCGCCAAAAATTTGATGTGAAATTAAATCGCCGTCAAACTTAAATCCTATCGACGTAGTATATGAAAGTAGGGATCGTTCTAGGTTGAGGATTAAAAGGGATGCTAATCTACACAAACTAGACTTTAAAATACTAAACTAGACTCAATGACAGAAAACTAGACTCTAGACAACTCAAAACAAGCTAATATGACTCAAAACAACACAACTAAGTTAAATAGACTCAAAACAGACACTAGGAAGTTATTTGTACGAATTCTAGACTATTAAGACTCAAAACACTAAAGAAAACCTAATTTAGACAGGTTCTAACTAATTTGACATAACAAGGTAAAGGGAATTGGATTTTTGACGAAATTAACTAAAACTAAACAAATTAAAGAAACAAAGTAACAAAGGTACGAAATTGGGTGTTTTGGATGGGTGAAAGGCTAGCTAGAGGGTCCTTCTCCACACATGACACATATGCAACACAAGTCGATTTCCAGTTATTCTTTCTATAAACTATGAACCTCAACGCCCCAAGTTAACTGTGACAGCACTGCTTTAACTCTCAGATTTTCCTAAATTCATTGAATTGGATGGGATACGCATCGTCAACCCAAATTATTCTCCAATAGTTCTCTACATGAAAAGCATAATAGAAATACAATCAAAGATCATTAAGCTCTGTGAAAATCATAAGGATTGAACATGCATTCGTGACTATGAAAAGCATGACACTCCTGCCAGGAATTTACTTAACGCGATCGTGACTAGCAACCTCCACTACTTGTAAATATAAGTTTGTAACTATTAGGTGAAACTCCCTTATATATGAGCATTAAATTCATGCATGCAAACTAAGTGTGCACCCTTCATCAACATACAAGAATAAGTTTTCAATCAAACAGTTAAGCAAATTGCATTCACGATTTATGAACTAATAACTGGATGTAATCAACTCATATCACATATATGTTCATGGCTTTGAATTCTCCCTAGCTAAAATGAGTTTAGTTCCTCATGTTTGCAATAAAACAAAGACAAATTAATTTAAACATTGAAAGAAAAAGATAGAATACACCTAGAAACGCTCCAACAATCCAAGGCTTTGAATGGCAGACACGACACTAAGGGATTCCTTTCCTTTCTCCTTGCTAAGCTGCGACACAATGAAGGTTGTTTGGTGAATGGTGTGAATTGTGGTCTGATGGTAGAGGGTGGTGAAGGATGGTGAATGGTATTGAATGATATTTATAAGGCAAAGGGGCACGGCAAAGGCTGTCAAGGAGAAGGATTTGGGACTCCAAACCAACAAGGAAAAGGACATCTAGAAGCCAAAAACCAAAGAGAACAAGGGTAGGGACCAGGTGCTAGATTTTTAGGGCTTCTAGAAAGGAGTGTTGTGGCATGTTTCTAGAAGGAAAATGCCTTCTAAAAATAGGTTTTAGGTGTCCTAATCTAAAAATAATTCCCTCATGTAGCTAGAATTAAGGTAAGATAAGATTAGGATAGGATAAGATAATGTTGGATAAGGTTTTAGATAATGTTCCTTCTTTTTAGCTGATTCCTTATCTTCAATGACTTGAATTAATTTCTCCATCTCTTTTACACATTCCTAGCCTCTCTTGAACTTCAATTTCGTCCATCCACCTTTCCATCCACCTTGATCCATGCATGTGATGTCCATTCCAAGCCCAAAACTGCTATAAAATGCTCCAAATTGCATCTTCTTGCCAACTTTGTCATTTGGACCTACAAACACACGAAAATAGCTTAAAACACTCTTATAAGCAATAACTAACTAAATAAATGCAAGAAAACATGCTAACTAAGTCGCATAAATATGCTCCTATCAATTGAACGATATAAAGCACGATTGGTGGCCAAGGGATACACTCAGACGTATGGTGTTGATTATACAGAAACATTTGCTCCGGTAGCAAAGATTAATACGGTAAGAGTGTTACTTTCATGACGGCTAACTTGGATTGGCCATTATAGCAATTTGATGTGAAAAATGCTTTCTTACATGGTAATCTTAAAGAAGAAGTGTATATGGATATTCCATTTGGTTATGCATCGGTTTCACAACCTGGAATGGTGTGTAAGTTGAATAAGGCGTTGTATGGATTGAAAATATCACCTCGAGCATGGTTTGGTAGGTTCCAGATGGTTATGAGGAAGTATGGGTTCAGCCAGAGCAATTCCAATCCCACACTTTTCTTGAAACGTCGAATGGGTAAATTGATGACACTTATTATTTATGTGGATGATATGATTGTTACGGGTGACGACAAAGAGGAAATCTCAAGGCTCAAAGATTATCTAGCAACCGAGTTCGAGATGAAATATCTTCGTGGTTTGAAATATTTCTTGGGGATAGAAGTAGCTCGATCTAAATAGCCTATATTTCTGTCTCAAAGAAAATATGTTCTAGACTTATTAGCTGAAACCAGAATGCTTGATTGTAAATCGGTTGACACCCCCATAGTCCAGAATCACCATATTGCCGTGCACCCTGATCAAGTTCCTACTAATAGAGATCGTTATCAAAGGTTAGTTGGGAGGTTAATTAAATTATCTCACACCAGGCTTGATATTGCATACGCAGTAAGTGTTATTAGTCAATTTATGCATTCTCCGAGTGAGGCACATATGGGTGCGGTTGAACGCATCCTCCGATACCTGAAGTCCTCACCGGGTAGAGGCATCATGTTTTCCAAGAATGACCACTGCCAAATAGAGGGTTACACTGATGCAGATTGGGCATGCAATGTTACTGATTGTCGGTCCAAATCTGGTTACTTTACATTTGTGGGAGGAAACTTAGTGACTTGGCGAAGTAAGAAACATACAGTAGTTGCTTTATCAAGTGCAGAGGCGGAATACATGGGTATGGCAAAAGGAGTATGTGAACTATTATGGCTTCAGAGGTTACTTGGTGAGCTCGGGTATCCTTCAAATTCAACCTCGGATTTATTTTGTGATAATAAAGCAGCTATTGATATCTCACACAACCCAATTCAACATGAACGTACAAAACATGTATAAGTTGACAGACACTTCATTAAGGAGAAGTTGGATGGGAATATTATTCAATTCCTGTTCGTAAAGTCAGAGGATCATTGGCGGATATCTTAACTAAAGCTGTTGCAAGTCAAGCGTTCTACAACTCTCTTGTCAAGTTGGGCATGAACGACATTTATGCACCAACTTGAGAGGGAGTGTTGGAGAGTTGACCTTTTGTAATTAGTTTAGTTACCTATTTGAGTTCTTGTAATCAGATTGTAATTAGGTTATTTGATGTTTCTTTCCTTGTAAATCACTCTTGTACATTATATATTTTTTTCCTTGGTGTGAAGAATGATATCAGAAAATTAAACCCCAAAATAAGCCCTAATTAGCAGATCCCTCAAAACTTACCGAGGTAATTTCAAGTAGGTTTCTTGGATCAACAATTCTTAAATTAATGGAGCCCAATTATGGTGGTTTTTTTAATAGAATATCTCACGAGGAGAGAGATTATTCAAGTTTAGGTTTTTGACAACTAGTTCTAAGATATATCAACCAATTGTGATGTTGAATATTCTTATGGTAATTATTTAAGCATCACTCTCCTCATATCGTTTATAACGGCACACTAAAAGGATCGTGATGTGTATATTTTTCAACTAAGTGGTATGGATGATGCTAATAGGTGAATATAAGATTCAAACTGTTTTGTTTCTGAATATTTTCTGAGGTTGACTTTCACTTTGATGGCCTTAATGGCTTTTTGTTGTGCAATCCATTTTTTGCTGGAAAAGAATTGTTTGAGCCCTGAAATTGTTTGGGTAGTGTAGAATAGACAAAAAAAGAATTTTGGGGTTCACACAAATCTTTTCCAGTAAAAAAGTCACTAATGGAGGAGACTACACTCTCAGTGCACAACAAAAGACAATAAGCGCCAGCAAAGTGAAAGTCAACCCTAAGGATATTTAGAAATAAAACACTTAAGAGTCTTTTCACTACTACAATATACCTTATCACTGGCGAAGCAAAAACAGACAAGAAACCCAATTTCTGTCGCAAATTTAGGAAAAATCCGACGTAAAACATTGCAATGTCGAATTGGAATAACGACACTAATGCTAGCGTCACGAAAGGGCTTCAATGTCGGTTTGTACGCTTAATCCGCCACTACGCAGCGTCAGTTTAATACGACACTGATACTAACGTCGATTTAAAGTGACACTGAAACTTACACTAACGTCGGTTTACAGCGACGCAAATTAGAAATTAAATTATAAAATATCCAGTCTTACGTCGGTTTAAAGCGATGTGATGTTTTGACATGATGGCGGTCATAACCGATTTCAACTAGCAGCTAACAAATAAAATACTCAATCTATTGTCGGTCCTAACTGACATTACCCAACATCTCGATAAATAAAATAATTATCATGCATTCCTACACATATGGTAAATGAGATGCTAACTTCACAGATTCAATTTATTCAAGAATTCAACTGGGGTCTTTTGGGTGTAGAATTTCTTGTTAAATGTATTTTATTTCATATAAATAAGGAAGTACAAATAACACATATATAGGAGCCATTAGAGAACCGGTTACAAGATGAAGATAAAAAAACTAACAATTACATATAATACTAATGAGAGCTCCATGCTTGCATATAATACTAGCAGCTGCCATGATGCTTTCCTGTGCTTGCCCTTGTCAAAGACCACAGATTTTGTAGCTCTATACTGCCATATATAATACTAGCAACTCCATGCTGCCATGCTTGCCATCAGATTAGTGCTCCAATACTTTACTACTTCAACATTAGGGCCCTAATCTCTATAGATTAAACTCAGGTTGTATAACTTTCAAAAATTATGGATCTGCGATTTCCAGTGTCCTTGCTCTTCAGATCCAACATGCATAAAGAAAAAACAATTAAAAACCAAGAAACAAAAATAAATTTTCAATTTAAGCATAAAACTAAAATTAATAATCATAATAATTTAAAACTGAACCACCTTCAAGCTTTTCCTCCTCGAATTGGAGTTCCTCAGAATGTTGATCTTCAAACTGGTGATCCAAAGCAAATGGGGAATGAGTTGAGGAAAAACTAAAAAGGAGGAAGAAGGGGATGCACAGATGAAATGGGGAAGGAGAAGAAGAAAGTCTGAAATTGGGGGAGAAATGAAAGCACGGTTGAAATGGGAAAGATAAGGGTTTAAATATGGGTACTTAGTTTGCAACCGATGCAAACTTCTGACACACTTTTTGAAATTCACATAGCGTCGCTTTAATGAAACTAGCGTCGGTTTAACATAGCGTCGCTTTAATGAAACTCGCGTCGCTTTAATGAAACTAGCGTCGGTTTTAACTGACGCCAACTTCTGACACACTTTTTGAAATTCACATAGCGTCGGTTTAACATAGCGTCGCTTTAATGAAACTCGCGTCGCTTTAATGAAACTAGAGTCGGTTTTAATCGACGCCAACTTCTGACACACTTTTTGAAATTCACATAGCGTCGCTTTAATGAAACTAGCGTCAGTTTAACATAGCGTCGCTTTAATGAAACTCGCGTCGCTTTAATGAAACTAGCGTCGATTTTAACCGACGCCAACTTCTGACACACTTTTGGCTTACGGATACGTTGAGCTTTTTGAGTATGTTGGTTATTTCTAAGTTTTGGTTAGCGTTGCACGAAGCTTTGGATACAAGATTACTCAATAGTACATCCTATCATTCTCAGACAGATAGTCAATCAGAGATGACCATTCAGATTTTGGAGGATATGTTGAGATCCTCAGTATTGCAGTTTGGTGACGCTTGAATTAAGCGGGTGGATGTGATGGAGATTGCCTACAACTACAGCTTTCAGTCGAGCATTGGTATGTCACCGTTTGAGGCACTTTATGAGAAAAGCTTGTCGTACACCTTGATATTGGTCTAAAGTAGACGAAAGAATTTCTGTGGGTCTTAAGATTTTGGATGAGTCTACTCGGATTGTTCAGGTGATTAAGTCTAACCTGAAAGTAGCCCAGGAGCGGTAAAAGAGATTAGCAGATGGATGTGCCATTAATCGAGTGTATACTGTGGATGATTTCGTATTTTTGACGTTCTCTCCTTAGAAAAGTGTGATTCGATTTGGAAAGGAAGGTAAATTAAGTCCTAAGTGCATCAGACTTTATGTGATCACCGAGGGAGTCGGTGAAGTGGCTTACAGGCTTGAGTTGCCTCTAGAGTTGTCGTAAGTGCACGATGTGTTTCGATGATTTGACATTATGTTTTAAATCCTTCACGTGTGAGATATCCTCAACCATTGGAACTTTATCCGGATTTGACTTAGGATGAGGAACCAGTGACTATTTTGGATTGGAAAGAAAAAGTTCTGAGAAATGAGATTGTGCGTTTGGTTAAAGTTTTATGGAGGAATCATTCAGAAGCTACTTGGAAGTTAGGAGATTTGATGAGAGAGATGTAACCAAGTTGTTTTATGATTATTAGAGGTTTGATTTGGTTGTATGAATTTCGAGGACGAAATTCTATAAGGAGGGTAGATTGTGATAGCCCACCCCGGAAAATATTGATTTTATAATTTATTAAGTGATTTTACGAAAATGCCCTTTGAGGCACGCGCATTGTTCGAGGTTAATCGTTGTGTCGTGCCATCTAAGATTTGTTTTCTTGACATATTCTCGTAGTACTCGTCACTACGGACGCGTGGGCTCAAGCGGTTCGTGATTTGGAGTTATATCGAAAAAGATATTGATGTTTGAAGTTTGGGCATTTTAGGAATTATTATTTTAGAAAAATCTGGAAATTCTTTTATGAAAATGGACGGCCCAGATTTAATAAAGAAATTAATGGATGGCTAGGATGAAAAGGAATGAGATTATGTGTGTGTGTGTGTGTATGGCTGGCGGAAGAGGAAAGGAAGAAGAAGAGGATTGGGCAAATCTGCCCAACCAGGAGGAAGAGAGAAGAGAGCTCCGGGAGAGAAAAGGAGAGAGCTGGCGAATGGGGAGAGGAGAGAGGAAGAGAAGGACCAATCAGAGAAGGGGAAAGCAGGAAAAGAGAGAGGGCGAGAAGCGGAGGAAGAAGAACAAAAATGGGTCTTCAACCCGCGACCCGCGCGACCCGTGGGTTTTCCACCCTTGTCCGTCCAAATTTCTTCATTTTTCTGGTGAGTTACTTCAAACCATCACCTGGAAAACCCTCTATGATCTTCCCTCTTCCTATTACACCCTAAAAATCAAAGAATTTGGCCTTGAAATTGGATGAAACCGTACGGTGTGTGTGCGGTGGCTTAGTGTGCAAATTCTTCAAATCTTGAAACGTTTTCTTTCAATTTCTAACACCATTAGCATTCCCATAGGACCTGGAACAAAGCCCAAGCATTAGTTGGAGCATCGGAGTGGTTTTGGAGGTCGAATTGAAAACACCCATTTCCAGGGTTCTTCACGGTTTTGGCAAAATTGGAGCCTTTCCAGGCCGAATTGGTCTTGGTCACAGGTACGGAAGTTGTTCTACTCTTTGAGATCTTCAATTCTGCAAATTTTGGTAATTTTTGGAGAAAGTTGAAATTTCCGGCGAGCCGGGGCGGCCGACCGCCACCCACGGCGGCGCGTGCTGCGGCGCGTGGCCAGTGGGCCGCCAATGTTATTTTTAAGCTATATTGGATGTCCTGAGTTCAGTTTTGATAGTGGCTTAACGTAGGATGATCATTCGAACCTAAATTCGTTACGATACATGGTTAGGCCAAAATATGAATTGACGATCCGACCGTTGGATCGTCACCAAACTTTGATACGTTGTAATACGTAATATTTGAGGATTATAGGAACTTACGGATCGGGAATCCGATTTACGGATCTCCCGGAATTGGAGTTGTAAGTTCATAAAATAGAATGTTAAACGTCACTTAGTGTTGGCAATTGACGGAGATCTGACCGTTGGATGGTCACGAAATTTTAGGATGTTGTTCTAGAGATTTATTGTGGACCTCTGGAAGTTACGGATTGGAAATCTGAGTTGCAGATCTTCCGGATCGAACTTCATAATGACGTGTTCTATATAAGTTATATATTCTATCGATATGATTTCTGAGGCATGATTTGATTATTGTTCTAGGCGCTGATCGTCATGACGCCTCGATGTGTTGTGCTAGGGAGTTGTAGGGCGAACTCCAGGTGAGTGGGCAGTTTATTTCAGTATATATATATACTTAACGTTTTCCCAGAAATCGATTTTTGAATGAAAGTATATTTTGAAATGCCATGCATAGATTTATATGAATATGTGATTTGAAATGCCATGCATAGAAATTAAATGAATTATGTGAATTGTTATATGATGCATATATGTGAATTGGCGCTGCGGACGCACATGTGAGTACCAGGTGAGTTAGATATGGTGCATTGAATTGTTTGATGAGATTTACGTTGATAGCTCATAACCTGCACCCCTGGTGTTAGTGCTTATGTTATTCACCCGCATCACACGCTCACCTTGGATCCAAGTAGATGCTAGTCGTACAGACCACTAGAGGTGGTTCCGACTAGTAGGTGACCCTAGATTATGTGCACAGATGATTGATGAGAGAAGCACTAGAGCGTATTATTACACCATCCGAGTCGTACAGACTACTACAGGTATTTCCGACTCATGTGCAGCGTAGTGCCGTACAGGTCGCAGTTGACGACTCCGGCAGTGCCGTACAGGTCACAGTTGGTGACTCCGGCTGGATTGGATATTGAGCTATAGAATTAGCCGTACATGACCACTGCAGGGTCTCCGGTTGATTTATTATTTCACCTGATTTATGTTGATGCATCCATATTATGTTTTTGGCACATGGCATGGCATATTTTCTGAAAAATGATAAAGAATGGTGTTTTGAGATTCTTGAAGCCATATATATTTATAATATACAGGTTTTACAGTGAGGGGTTAGAACTTTGATAAAGAAAAGATTTGAAAAGACTTGTTTTACTGATCCACTCAATTTTGTTTTGCGCCCCTCCAGGTTCGAGTTAGAGCAGAGCTTTGGTGGCCACGAGGAATCCAACGGTGTTCTGACAGAATTCACAATGGTATTTTCAAGCTTCCGAATTGTGTAAATGGTTACGTCACTCTCACGTGACGGCCAGCACGCCCTCTTTCGGGACGGGGTGTGTCAATATATATATTAAATTAAATTTTAAAAATTGGTGACCATTGGATCAGCTTAAATATACATACCATTCAATTTCTTAAGTGTTATACATACAAAATAAATAAATTTAAATCTACTTAATAAATATATATATACACACACCATTGAACTTGATGGGATACGAATTTTACGGAACTAATTTCAACGATCCAACCATCAAACTTGTTTGTATATTTAAAGCGACATTGGGTTTCAAAATAATTTAGTGTCGGTTATAAGCGACACTGTTATACTTAAAGCGACACTGTTTTACTTAAAGCGACACTAGTATTTAAAAAGTACGTCGGTTTTAAAGCGACGCTAAATGTTTACGTCGGTTTAAAAGCGACATTAAATGTTTATGACGCTTATAAGCGACAGTAAATCCAACGTCATGTTCAATAAGTGTCGCAACTATCTAGTCCGCCACTATATTATATTAAACCGATACCATCTACTGACACTATAAGGCCCTTTTGTAGTAGTGTTTCTCACCTATTAGCATCATTCATACCACTAAGTTGAAAAACAGACACATCGCGACTTTTTAGTATACCGTTGTAAACGATATAAGGAGTATGGCTTGTATAATTACCATAAAAATATTCAACGTCATATTTGTTCACTATCTTAGAACTAGTTGTCAACAATCTAAACTTGAATCTCTCTAGGAAACAAACCCTTATTGAAATCAAATATCTCAAAAAACAAAAAAAAAAGCTACAAAATATTTGTAGGATGTTAGAAATTTATACAATCCAACGTATCAACTAACGATAATGATGTAATAAGAAGTCAACATTTTCATCAAGTACATAGTATAAGGTTCTAAGGGGAAAAAAAAATACTAAACTCTAAATTTAACAAAATACTCGAACTTCACTGTAACGCCCCGCCAATTTATTTCGGAATTTACATTTAGTGTTAGGCCAAAAATGTCCTAGTTACCCTTTATGTTAATAACGATTCTAACATTTCTTTCTTTGACGATTTCCCACTAAAATTTAATCTCGTTTATTTTATGGCTGCATCTAATGTATTTGTTAGACTGCCTACGTACCCTAAACGGATCAAGCCATTCGTAGTTCACCGAATCATGCCTTCTGTTATGGCAATGCATGATATGAATTCCAGTGATACAAGTAAGTTCAATAGAAAATAAATAAATACATATATATATATATACACACACACACAGTATCCTTGATAAGAAACAATTCTATCCCTTTCAGGTTTTATACATATATATTCGTTCCAACTTTAGACATGTGCAACAGGTCTGATAATGTTAAACAAATGGAGACCTCAAATAGATATTTCATACATAGGACAATTACCATATATGCCTTTTCAACATTTATACCCAAAAGGTCCAATTGTTTCATATGTTAAAATAGGCATCTGTAAAGTTGGGAGAGCATTGGTTTGTCTAGGGCATATAATCTAATACTGCATAAAAGTAGTAAGAAACAAAATATATGTTAACAACCTGCTCGAGTCCACTACTATAGAAAGCTCTATCAAAGATCAGAAGCAATATTTAGTATAAACAGCATCTTCACTCTTATCACATGTGCAATCGAACTGATCTCCAATTTAAAGTCTAAAAGTCATGCATCCTTGCGGATATACAGATGTATATAAACCACTAGAAGAGGACCTGATGAGTTCTACAAACGTAATATAGAGTAGCTATGGAAAGACTAAAGAAAATATGAGAATCTTTACCGATAATTAGCATGCCATAGGTTTGGCAAATAAAATCGCGCTTTTGCCCGATGGTTTGGATCAACCTCAATCCCTTTCTTCTAATTCGGTTGCAGACAAGGAGGCATGAAGCAGATTTCCTATCTCTATTACTCGAAGGCATAGAGGGAGATTAACAGCAAAAGGAACGGAGGAGCTCTGCTATAACTTGTTCCTTGACGAGGAGGAGGATTCCCTGTGCCGTTGAGCTTTCCTACTTTTTCCTCCTTTTCTCCTTTCTTCCCTTTGTTTTATTTTTTTTTCTCTAATTGTTCCTCCCTTCTCCTCCCTTCTCCCGACAGGCAGCCCCCGTCCTTTTTCTTATCTTCTTTCAATCTCAGCCACACACGTGGCACCATATCCACTCTCCAACAAATCTGGAGTCTTCCAAATTGATAATTAGATTACCATTTTGCCCCTAAATTCGTTCGTTACTAACTTCTTCGTTATAACTTTGTTTCACAAACGGTTTACGTCTAAGCGTTCGTGAGATTGAGCTCTATCCAAATATGCCAAAAAATATGATAAAATATAAGGAAAACTAATGAAAAGGACTTGAAAACTTTGAGTTTTAACGATAAGTACAAAATAAAGGGTAAAGTGAATAGTACCAGAATTGACTTTTTAGTGTTAAAATATGGTTTTTCATTAAAGTGAACAGTACATAGAGCTTTTCATTAAAATTCCCTAAAATATATGAGGATAAAATACGTCCTCGTATAACTACGTTAACCAACTAGGGCATTTTTGTTATTTTCCGCTTAACAAAAAATTATACAACATACATAGTAATAAAATCCGGAAGCAGGATTTCATATTTTCCCACTAAAATATTCTTAACCATTTATTGATTCATTTCCCTATTTTGCCCACATATTCATAAACATGAATATCTTATTCATATACTTACAATTTTTCAGGGTATTACATTCACATTTTTACATACAACAAATCCGCCTTCAGTTCATGCAGGGCACCAACATCACATTCTCATGACCTCCAAAGGTTTTTATCAAATCGTAGTCAATTTTACATACCCCATGCTTCTAGTACTAGGTTTGTGGGCAATAATTTAGTTGGCAAGTTGAGTACTCTTGTGGTGATCCTACAAGAGTCGCTCCTTCTCACACCCCCTGTATAATGGCAATTTAGAAGACCGTGATGTCAATTCTTTTTTTAAGTTGAGATTAATGATTCCAAGGCTATCAATTCCAAACACTTCCTAAATGCAAACTGTCAAATTGATGACGATGGGGGACAACTCCCCTGCACAGATAGAGTATCCCCACTTACTAAATTTTTAGCAGAGAAAGACCTGTACGAGCCCAACAATCAGTTTGCTTTCAATTCAATATTCATAACCATTACGAGGGTTTTACTGAGGATGTTGTCTTACTTTGAATCCAAATCCATAGATCCACACAGGAACATTAACACTGAGAATTTGTATTGGATAGGTAATAGAGTTGTCGTTGCATACCGTAAATACCACAGGAAAGAGGATGATAAGGGAGGCAATTATAAAGGATGAGACTGTGATGATAAATCTGATCTACACTATGCTTTGGAGCCTATTTTTGGAGGAGCTCTTCCTAGTTTATTGCTTGATTTGTTTACCTGTCTACATGAAAAAAAATGTAAGCTTGTGGATTTTCAACTTTTTATTATCTTATATTTTGCATTATACTTAATATACTTGCTTATTTATTTTAGCGCTCTTGAATACTTGCTCCAAGTCATTATTCAACAATGAGCTCGGAGAAGAGGATATGATGACGTGGCTTTAATGTCAGGCACCTCTTGGAGCATGGTATTCGACAACCTAACATGGATTTGCTAAATGGAATGTGGCTTTCTCGTGCAAGAAAGCTCGGTATTTTTGTATGTTATTCACAGTGGAACTCCATGTTAGGATAACGGACAGAAATACTGAGCTTTCTTGCATGAGAAAACCACATTCCATTTAAATTCATTTTAGGTTGTCGAATATCATGCTCCAAGAATTGCCAGACAACAAAGCCACGCCATCCTATCCTCTTCTCCGAGCTTATTGTTGAATAATGATTCCGAAGCAAGTATTCCGAGTGCTATAATAAATAAACAAGTATATTAACTATCAATGCAAAATGTAAGATAATAAAAAGTTGAAAATCCACAAACTTACATTTTTGCGTACAGACAGGTAAACAAATAAATCAATAAACCAGGAAGAGCTCCTCCAAAAATAAGCTTCAACGCATGGTGTAGATCGGTTTTATCATCACGGTCCATCCCTCATTGCCTCCCTTATCATCCTCTTTCCTATAGTATTTACTGTATGCAACAATAACTCTATTACCTATCCAATACAAATTCTCACTGTTAACGTTCCTTTGTGGATCTTTGGATTTGAATTTAAAGTAAGACAACATCTTAAGTACACCCCTCAGAATGGTTATAAATGTTGAATTGAAAACAAATGGATTGTTGGGCTCGTATTGGTCTTTCCCTGCTAGAAATTCAGCAAGTGGGCATACTCTATCTGTGCAAAGAAGTTGTCCCTCACCGTCATCAATTTGACAGTTTACATTTAGGAAGTGTTCGGAATTGATAGCCTTGGAATCATTAATCCAAGTCGTAATGTAATCGATACTAGTCAACTTAAAAAAAGAGACATCATGGCCTTGTAAAGTGCCGTTATACAGGGCGTGAGAAGGAGCGACTATTATGGGATCACCACAAGAGTATTCAACTTGACAACTAGAAGGATTAGTGCCCACAAACCTAGAACTAGACAGAAACCTGTACTAGAAAGATACCCAGAGGATGTGGGCATTTGTCCCCTAGTTCTGGTATCTGTCTCCTAATTCTGAGTATCTGTCGAGTAGTTCTAGGTAAATGTCCACTAGTTCTAGGTATTTGACCAATAGTTCTAGTATGTCAATCAATTGTCAACTTGAGTATTCTTATGGTAATCCCATAAGAATAATTCATTCTCATACCCTGTATAACAGTACTCTACAGGGCTGTGAAGTGTCATTTTTTCAACTGACTAGTCTTGATGACTCTAACAGTTGGATTGGTGATTCCAAGAGTTACATTTCTGAACACTTTCAAATTAATGACGGTAATGAAAAGTTGTTTAGCACTGAGATGGTTAGCGTGAAAAGATTTGTATGAGCCCAACAATAGTTTTGCTTTCAATTCTACATTTATACTAGTTCTTAGGAATCTAGTTCTGATGGCGAGCGACTTTGAATCTAAAGATCCACAACACTGGAACATTAGCTTAGACAATCTATATTGGACAGGGAGTAGAATAGTCATTATCTATTGTAAGGAAAGGGAAGGTGGGGATGTTTCCTCTGATGATACACCTTATTTACAGAAGACTTCTGCTGATATATGCGGTTTACAAAAGACGTTGAAGGCGTTCTCCCTAATTTATTTGATGATTTCTTTACCTGTGTCCGTGCTCAAATGTAAGTTTGCGTATTTTCAACTGTTTATTACTTTACATTTTGCATTGATAGTTATGGCTTCTTAATCAATATCTCGTCTATTTATTACAGCTCTCTCAAGTTCTTGCATCAGAATCACTACTCAATGATGAGCTCTGACAAGAGGATAGGTTGGCATGCCTTAGTTGTTAGACACCTGTTAGAGAAATCTATTCGATCATCTAACAGGGTGGTGCTAAATGAACTGTGAAGAAGTCACGGAAGAAAAGTGTGTATTCGAAAGTGGAAGTTCATACTAGATGACACACCCCGACCGAGATCGAAGCATGCTGGCCATCACGTAAGGGTGACGTAGTCATGTGTGCATTGCGGAAGCGATAAGAATATGAAAATATGAGGAATTTAAAACTAAACCACTAGCAGTACTAACTAAGATAACGTGCTAGTGCGAGATTAAGAGTGAATCCCAATAATTCAGAGCATAAATAGCCTAGTTGCAGTCTAGTAGGACAAAGTACTAATTAAACAACACCCGAAGGTGATCCTACATTTAGGTGAACTGTCAGAACTGCCTTGAAGCCCTCGCAATGCCACCAACGAGAAATCCTACCTAGAACCTGGAAGGGTGAAAAACAGAAAGCGTGAGTGGGCAAAAACAAAGTTTTTCAAATTCATTTCTTTCTCAAAATGTTCTAACCCCTCGCCGTAAAACCTGTATAACTTTCCCAGAAAATAGAACATATACATATATATCTCAAAATCATGCTCAAAATGTCAAGATCCATATATATGTATGCCATGCATATGCCATGTCCAATATATCTCATAACCACTGCCAGCATAATATACTCACCTGTAGCTTACCTGGGCCTCCGCAGCACCATGCAACATTATGCATAATTATGATAATGCATATACTAAAATATGATGCAAGTATGACATAGCATTTAAATCACATTTCCTTTAAATACGTTTTCTGGGAAAAACATCAAGTGTGTGTGTGTGTGTGTGTATATATATATATATACGAAAAACCAAAAGCCCACTCACTGGTATGTCGAAGGGTTGTAGCCCCCGTGCCTCGATTGATTATGTTCGTCCTCAGGATAAGTCACACCTATAAGCGAAACAACTATATAAACGTCACTTTAAGAGCACATAAACAAAACTAGCTAATAACTTCTCACACAATGCTCAAATGGGGTGTTTGAATATACCAACGTGATCTACACAACCTCAGGAACATCCCCATAGTTTTAGAAAGTTTATCCGACCACCCACGCTCCACATAAACAAAACTAGCTAATAACTTCTCACACAATTCTCAAATGGGGTGTTTGAATATACCAACATGATCTACACAACCTTAGGAACATCCTCATATTTTTAGAAAGTTTTTCCGACCACCCACGAGCTAGCCAAGGCACGGCGAGACGGGAGGCCACGCGCAGGGAATCTTGATGGAATCCTAACTGCCGTTAGGAATATTCGGTTAAAAAGCAACATAAACCGTTAAATATACCTGACGGCGTCAGAATATTCCGTCAACTTTGACGGAATATTCTTCCTTCTTCTCCGGTGGACCTCGCCGACGACCGCCGCCGTCTGCAACTCGTCGGAAACTGGAAAATTTTCAAAGCTTGATATCTTACTCGTTTTTCATCCAAATTTCATGAAACCAGTACCAAAATGAAGTTCTTAACTTGTAGAACATTTTTTTACCTGTTTAAAGCCCCAAAGATCACGGGATCTCGTCGGAGAAATTTGAGAAAAATCGGCCAAACTTGAAACTCAGTATCCCGACGTCCAAAACCACCCAACAAGATACCCCGAGCTTCGTGAAGACCTTCTAAAGCTCCCTGTGAGCTTAAACTCCTCTAAAAACTCTTCGTTTGAAAGTGCATGAATAGTGTCAACTTCGGGGTAGGGTTTTTCACGAGGTTTTTGAAGGTTTCACGTACAATCGACACTATAGATCAACTCCTGGGCTTGCTAGGAGTTCAAAAACACCAACTAAAACCTCGATCTGCAACTGGAAATGAGTGTTTGGATGATGTCCGTACGGTTTGTACGGAAATGGAAGAAATTCGAGAAATGGATGAAAGAGAGAGAGTACACGAGAAAGGGATTGGGTGTGTGTGTGTGGTCCAAACTTGTCCACCAACCAAAACAAAAGAAAATCTAAGTCCTAATTGGTTCCAAACAATTAGAACTTAAAATAATTGGTCCACAACCTTAAGTCTAAACCACACCACTCTACAATAAAACTCAACGTCCAAGGGTAAATAAGTAATTTCACGCCGACGATACAAGTATTTCTGGACAGGCTGTCACAACCTACCCTCCTTATAAAAATTTCATCCCCGAAATTTCAAACCATAACAACATACAACCACTAATAATCATAAAATAACCTTGGATACATCTCTCTCATCCAATCCTCTGTCTCCCAAGTAGCCTCTTCCACTGAGTGGTTTCTCCACAAAACTTTTACCAACTGCACGGTCTTACTTCTCAGAACCTTCTCTTTCCAATCCAACATTGTCGCTGGCTCCTTATCATAAGTCAAATCCGGATTAATTTCCAATGGTTGAGGAGGTATCACATGTGACAGATCTGAGACATAATGGCGAAGCATGGAAACATGGAATACATTATGCACTTTAGACAACTTCGAAGACAACTCAAGCCTGGATGCAACTTTACCAACTCTTTCAGTGATCAAATACAGCTCGATGTACTGATAGGAGCATATTTATGCGACTTAGTTAGCTTGTTTTCTTGCATTTACATAGTTAGTTATTGTTTATTATAGTAATTTAAGCTATTTTCGTGTGTTTGTAGGTCCAACTGACAAAGTATGGAAAAAGAGGCAATTTGGAGCAATTTGGAGCAGTTTTGGGCCAATAATGGATGTCACATGCATGGATCAAAATGGATGGACGAAATTGAAGTTCAAGAGAGGCTAGGAATGTGCAAAAGAGTTGGAGAAATAAATTCAAGTCAAAGAAGATAAGGAATCAGCTACAAAGAAGGAGAATTATCCAAAACATTATCCAAACTACCTTATCCAAACCTTATCTTATCCTATCCTAATCTTATCCTACCTTGTTTCCAGCTACAAAAGGGATTTAATTTCAGTTTAGGAGACTTAAAACCTGATTTCTAGAACACCTTATCCTTTCCTATAAAGGTGCCGTATGTTTTAGGCTTTTTGTTCTAGAAATCTGACTTTAGACCTTCTAGAACCCCTAAACCTGGTCCCTATAGGATGTCCTTCTAGATGTCGCACCTTTTTATCCTTGTTCCCTTTGGATTTTGGCTTCTAGAAGCTAGGTTTTCTGTCACACAAAGGTTTCCTTGTCCTCCCTGGTTTGTGACTTGTAATTAGCCTTGTTCCTTGAGGATTTGGAGTCCTAAATTCTTCTCCAAAACAACTTGGGGTCGTGCCTCTTCTCAGCCCTATAAATACATCATATTGCTGCATAAATTGAACCACCAGACACCCCATATATTCATCCAATTTCGTACTACCATCATCCATACACCAAATCACCCTTGCTGCATCGTTTGGAGAGGAAAGAGTCTTGTGCCGTGACATGCCATCCAAGGCCATTGGAGGGCTGGAGCGTTTCTGGGTTCTTTCTATCCTTAGTTTTAGTTCAATGTTTAATTTAGATTGCTTTTCAATTATGTTAGACATGTGTAACTAATTTCTTTTTAGTTAGAGGTGAATTCGAAGCCATGGACATATGTTTTATATGAATTGATTTCCTCCAGTTATGATTTCATGAATCGTGGATGTGGTTTAGTTATCTGTTTTATTAAGAACTTGTTCTTGTGTGTTGATTAAGGATGCATACTTAGGAGTATAAGGGAATTTCACCTAATCGTTATGAACTTATATTCGTAAGTAGTAAAAGTCGTTAGTCGCGATTGTGTTAAGTAAATCCAAGGCAGAATTATCATGCAGTTCATAGTTATGAATGCCTTGTCAATGTTTATGATTTCCATGGAACTTAATGATCTTTGATATGTGTCTCTATCATGCGTATTCCATAGTTAGGGAACTTGATAAGAATAATTTGGTTATGATGCGTTATCCATTCAATTCAATGAATCTAGGGAAATCTGAGAATTAATTAGTTCAATACAATTAATTCGTGGCATTGTCATTCATGGTTTATCGAAAGAATAACTGGAAATCAATTCATATGCATACGTTCATGTGTGGAGAAGAACCCTCTAACTAGCCTTTCACCATCTTAATTCACCCAATTTCGTGCATACTTAAGTCTACTTTATAAGTTTCTATTTTAAAGTTTCAATTTTGTCAAAACAAAATCCCTTTTTCTTAAGTCTTGTTTTTAGAGTCAGAACATGTTTTCTTTTAGTTGTTTGAGTCTTTTAAGTTCTATTTTCATCAAAACCAATTGTTAGGTCTAGATTTGAGTCTTTTTGATTGTTTCTTGCTGTTTTTATTGTTTTAAGTCAGTTTTGAGTCTATAGAGTCTAGTTTAGTGTTTTTGAGTCTTATTTGTGTTGATTAGCATCCCTAGTTAATCTCCGGTTTAGAACGATCCCTACTTGCATCTCTACTACAATTGTCGTTAATAGGGTTTAATTTGAGTGTCAAGTTAATTTCACATCATGTACCTAGGACTTAACTTGCCTTTCTTTCCAAACCGTACCGCACCTTGCCACGGTGATAGCTTCAAAAATACCCAATCACCAACATTATACACTTTATCAGTGGCACGCCTGTCCGCTAAGCTTTTCTGGCGATCCTGGGCCGCTTTCAAGTTAGACTTAATAACCTGAACATTCTGAATAGTCTCCTCTACTATCTCAAGGCCCACTAAAACTCTTTTGTCGACTTCTGACCAACACAAAGGTGTACGAGGCCTGCCATAAAGTGCCTCGAATAGTGACATACCAATACTCGAATGAAAGCTGTTGTTGTAGGCGAACTCCATCAAATCCAACCGCTTATGCCAAGCGTCGCTAAACTGCAAAACCGAAGATCTCCACATATCTTCCAAAGTTTGAATAGTCATCTCTGACTGTCCGTCTGTCTGAAGATGATATGCTGTACTATAAAGCAATCTCGAACCAAAAGCTTCCTGGAATGTTATCCAGAACTTAGAAGTAAATCTGGGGTCACAATCCGAGATAATACTGACTGGAACTCCATGGTACTTCACAATCTTCAACATGAATAATTCAGCTAATCGACTTAAAGAAAATTTCTCCCTCACTGGAATAAAATGTGCTGACTTAGTAAGCCGATCAACAATCACCCAAATTCCATCATAACCATTCAGTGCACGAGGAAGCTTGTACACAAAATCCATGGTAATATTTCCCAATTTCCACTGTGGAACGGGAAGTGTCTGCATCAATCCAAAAAGCTTCTTCCTTTCAGCTTTTATTTGCTGACAATGGGCACATACATTCTATTCTCTTGCATAAGCATGCCATCTGATTCTCGAATCCTGAAATCTTTCTTCTTTCCTTTATTCCTTGCCTTAATTAATTCCTAGGTTTCTTCATCATAAAGATAGTGTCCCCAAATCTTCAAAGCAAAGATAATAGCCTGCCAAGCCAAGAAAACTCCGTACCTCAGTGACGGTTAGAGGTTGTTCCCAATTCTCAACTGCTGCAACTTTTTGAAAAATCCACCTGAATACCTTGAGCGGATATTACATGTCCCAAAAATGCCACTTGATCCAACCAAAATTGGCATTTGCTAAACTTAGCATATAATCGATGTTCCCTCAAACTTTTTAACACCAACTTAAGATGTCAAATATGCTCTGAATTAGATTTAGAGTATACCAGAATATCATCGATGAACACAATGACAAACCTGTCAAGATATTGCTGGAATACTCGGTTCATCAAGACCATGAAAGCTGCTGGTGCATTCGTTAATCCGAATGGCATCACCATAAACTCATAATGACCATAACGAGTTATGAAAGCAGTCTTAGGAACATCTTCATCTTTAATCTTCAGCTGATAATACCCAGACCTCAAATCAAACTTAGAAAATACCCAGGCACCTTAAAGCTGATCAAACAAATCATTTATACGTGGCAATGGATAACGGTTTTTAATCATTACCCGATTCAATTGCCTATAATCAATACATAGCCTCAAAGTCCCGTCTTTCTTCTGAACAAATAACACTGGAGCTCCCCAAGGTGAAGTACTAGGCTGAATAAAACCCTTATCAACCAATTCTTGTAACTGAATCTTTAATTCCCTCAATTCAGTAGAAGCCATTTTATATGAAGCTAAGGATATAGAATCCGTACCTGGAAGCAAATCAATGGTGAATTCCACATCTCTGTCTGGCGGCAATCCAGGTAAATCATCTAGAAATACATCAGGAAAATGCTTGACTACTCCAACCTCTTCCACCCTACTAGGAGTAACATCATTCAATACTACATGAGCTAAATATCCCTGGCAACCTTTCGATAACAACCTTTTAGCTCTTACAGCAGAAATAACGCCATGCCTCACCCCACTACGCTTGCCCACAAAAGTAACCTCAGGTAATCCAGGACGATGGAAAGTAACTAATTTCCCGTAGCAATCTATATTGACACGATTATAATGCAACCGATCTGTGCCCAAATCACATCAAAATCAACAATATCAAACATGATAAGATTAGCTGGCATCACTACATCCTCAACCATCACTGGACATCCTGGATATACACGATCAACATAACATTTATCTCCTCTAGGCATAGCAAACTCTAAATCATACCCTAGAGGCGTAGGATAAGGTTGCGTCACTTGAACAAAAATATGAGAAATAACTGAATGCGTAGCACCACAATCAATCAATAATCTAGCAAAATGACCAAGAATATTTAACGTACCCATGATCAAGTCAGGATTGTTCTGAGCATCCTGTAATGTCATGTTGTGGATACGCCCCTGAGTCTGCTGTCGTCCCCCACGACCTCTGCTAGTCTGACTCCCTCGTCCCTACACATTACGCTATTGACCTGGCTGACCAGGCTGTCTAGAAGTTCCTGTACTGCTAGAGTTAATTTCTGCATGCTGGGACTGTCCTCCGGGGTACACTTGAGATCCACATGTTGGAATGAGAGAATACGACACATAACCTCCAGGATACTGAGAATACTCACTCTGGTAATAAGGATCCTGAAACATAAGGAGCGGCATCGCCTTGATAATGGTCTGCACCACCTCGACCCATAATTACTAAATTCCAGGAACTTGCTGGATCGGCGTTGGTGGTGGTATAGAAGGCTGCTGGGGCCTCTGCTGATTCTTGGGACAATTCATAGCTCTATGTCTCATCTATCCACATGTAAAATATCCACTGATGCCCCGCCTACACTCTCCAAAATGCCGATTATTACATCTACGACATAAAGGAGCACTTCCTCTACCAGAGTCTCCCTACTTCTGGAATCTAGGACCTCTGAAAAGTTTACCACCTCTCCTTTGACCAGTGGCACTAAAACCCCCACTGGAAGGACTAGAATTGGCTCCACTTCACTTAAAACTCTGGGTTTTGCGAAGTCCTTGAGATGATTGACCTTGACCTTTATCATCTCTCATCTGATTCCCATTCTTTTCTTTTTCCTCCCCACTCTCACTGGGCATATTCTCTGAATCCTCAATCCTCAACAAAATCTCATAAAATTCCTGGTAAGTAGCACAGTGAGTAGTGGTCACTATAGTACGCCATTTTTTTTTTTTTTTTTTTTTGTACCCAGAACAAAGCGACGAAGCATCTCAACCGAATTAGCAGCAACCTCCGGATGATAACGAGACAAGTTAGTAAATTTCCTGTAATACTCATTTGCTATCATCTTCCCCTATCTCAAATGAGTAAACTATTGCTTCTTACTATCAATATAAGCTAGAGGAATAAATCTCTTCATAAATAATCGCTTAAAAACTTCCCAATCAGCAGCTTCCTCTCGAGTTAATTCATAAGCCTCATGTTCCCACCAGGATGCAGGTTCCTTACTTAAGAACCAGGTAGTTGTCTTGACCCATTTATCAGGAAGAAGATTCCCCTGACTTTGCATTACACGGAACGTCTTTCCCACATGATTGAACCATTTCTTTGCTCCTTCAGGTCCTTCATTTCCCATAAAATGATTCAACTTCAACTTATATACAGTCTCAAGAGGAGTCATTTGGGGAGGTCGAAACGCAGATTGTACAGCATTAGCTATAGCTTCCCCTAATTGGGCGATATTAGGGAAACTAGGTTCAGTTGAACGACGTGGCTCTCTACGAGGCGACATAGTTCTGACAGAAGACACCATAATAATTAGGGAATTCACAAAATATGTAGGACTGCTAAACCTATGCTCTGATACCAAGTTGACACACCCCGACCGAGATCGAAGCATGCTGGCTATCACGTAAGGGTGACGTAGCCATGTGTGCATTGCGGAAGCGACAAGAATATGAAAATATGAGGAATTTAAAACTAAACCACTAGCAGTACTAACTAAGATAACGTGCTAGTGCGAGATTAAGAGTGAATCCCAATAATTTAGAGCATAAATAGCTTAGTTGCAGTCTAGTAGGACAAAGCACTAATTAAACAACATCCAAAGGTGATCCTACATGTAGGTGAACTGTCAGAATTGCCTTGAAGCCCTTGCATTGCCACCAACGAGAAATCCTACCTAGAACCTGGAGGGGCGAAAAATAGAAAGCGTGAGTGGGCAAAAACAAAGTTTTTCATATTCATTTCTTTCTCAAAATGTTCTAACCCCTCGCGGTAAAACGTGTATAACTTTCTCAGAAAATAGAACATATACATATATATCTCAAAATCATGCTCAGAATGTCAAGATCCATATATATGTATGCCATGTCCAATATCTCAATAACATAAGTAAGCCAGGTGGTGCAATTCAATATAAATCATCTGCCAGCTGGAGTCACCTAACGTGATCTGTACGGCGGAATCTAGAGCTCATCTCAATCACATATCTCATCATGTATATACATATGCACACGAGTGATAGAAGCATATTTATGCGACTTAGTTAGCTTGTTTTCTTGCATTTACATACTTAGTTATTGTTTATTATAGTGTTTTAAGCTATTTTCGTGTGTTTGTAGGTGCAATTGGCAAAGTTAGCAAGAAAGTGCATTTTGGTGCATTTTGGAGCAAAATTGGGCTGGAATGGAGTGCATGTATATGGAGCACAAGGAATGGACGAATTTGGAGTTCAAAGGAGGCTAGGAATGTGTTTCAAAGATGGAGAAATGAATTCAAGACAAAGAAGATAAGGAAAGAGCAAGAAATATGGAACATTATCCAAAACCTTATCCAAACCTTATCTTATACAAAACATTATCCAAACATGTTCCTAAAAACATGCTACATGTCTCATGTCATGTTCCTTCTAGAAACCTATCTTATGTTCTTTCTAGAAGCCTCAATTTCTGCACAAAATACATTGTTTCTAGAAAACTTTATCCCTTCCTACAAAGGTGGCGCTTATACCTTTCTAGAAAGCCTTTGCCTTGCCTTGCAATCCATCTCCCTTTCCCTCCAATTCCTGCCGTGTATTATACCTATTCCCTTTGGTTTTCTGATTTTTAGAACCTTTTCCTTGTTGGATTGGAGTCCAAATCCTTCTCCTATAAACCCTTGCCGTGCCCTAGTCCTATAAATATGTAAATCATATTTTTTTGCAAGGGAACACACGCTCATATACATTCATATATTTCAGAGAAAGTTTTGGAGAGAGTGCCGGAAGTTTCTTGGAGAATTCTTGGAGATTTGTGCGTGCTTGCTTGCAAGGAAGGAAGGAAGGAGTCTTGTGCCGTGCATGCCATCCAAGGGGAGTTTGAAATCTGCCATTGGAGGGCTAGAGCGTTTCTGGGTTCTTTCTATCCTTAGTTTTGGTTCAATGTTTAATTTAATTTGCTTTTCAATTATGTTAGACATGTGGAACTAATTTCTTTTTAGTTAGAGGCGAATTCGAGGCCATAAACTTATGTTTTATATGAATTGATTTCCTCCAGTTATTGTTTCATGAATCGTGGATGTGGTTTACTTATCCGTTTGATTGATAACTTGTTCTTGTGTGTTGATTAAGGATGCATACTTAGTTTACATGCATGACTTTGATGCTAGAGTATAAGGGAATTTCACCTAATCGTTATGAACTTATATTCATGAGTAGTAAAAGTCGCTAGTCACGATTGTGTTAAGTAAATCCTAGGCAAGAGTAACATGCTTTTAATAGTTATGAATGCCTTGTCAATGCTTATGGTTTTCACAAAGCTTAATGATCTTTGTTTCGTGTCTCTATCATGCTTTTCATAGTTAGGGAGCTTAATAAAGAACGATTTGGTTGTGATGCGTTATCCATTCAATTAAATGAATCTAGGGAAATTTGAGAATTAATTAGTGCAATCCAATTAATTCGGGGCATTGTCATTCATGGTTTGTCGAAAGAATAATTGGAAATCGATTCGTATGCATATGTTTCATGTGTGGAGAAGGAAACCCCTAACTAGCCTTTCACCATTCTATTTCACCAATTTCGTGTCTTTTCAAAGTTGTTTTATAAGTTTCTGTTTTAAAGTTTCAATTTCGTCAAAATTAAATCCCTTTTCATTAAGTCTTGTTTATTGAGTCAAAACCTGTTTTCCTTTAGTCTTTTGAGTCTTTTATGTTTTATTTTCGTCAAAACCAAATGTTAGGTCTAGAATTGATTCTTTTTGATTGTTTCTTGCTGTTTTTTTTTTTTTAATTTTGAGTCATTTTTGAGTCTATAGAGTCTAGTTTAGTGTTTTTGAGCCTTATTTGTGTTGATTAGCATCCCTAGTTAATCCCCTGTCTAAAACGATCCCTACGTGCATCTCTACTACAATTGTCATCAATAGGGTTTAATTTGAGTGTCAATTTAATTTTCACATCAAAGAGTCGAAACCACCTCACGTGGTCTGTCCGACAGGACTGGGTGTAAATAATACGCTCTAGTGCTACGATCACGTGAAGGCTGTGCGAATACTCAGGGGTCACCTATGAGTTGAACCCACTGAAAGTGGTCTATACGACAGGATTGTGCACCTAACTTGGATCCAAGATGAGCGTGTGGTGCGGGAGGTGAACATCACCTAAAAGACTGTGCCCCCAACTCTGGGCGGGAGCACTAACACCGGGGTGCAGATTATGAGCTCAAATATACATCTCAACATCATCATCTATCTCATAACCATTACCAGCATAATATAATCACCTGTAGCTTAACTGGGCCTCTGCAGCACCATGCAACATTGTGCATAATTATGATAATGCATATACTAAAATATGATGCAAGTATGACATGACATTTAAATCACACTTCCTTTAAATACGTTTTCTGGGATGAGTCGCGGACTAAGTTGCTCTCTTTAAGATGTTTCGCGACTCTGCCCAAAGTGTGCAAGCAGTTCACAAACACCACGCCGTCCCCAGGATAAAACAACCCAGAACATTCTTCTGATAAGTTCTTCCTTGCACAATGGAAGAACCTTCGAACTTACACCCTCTCAATATGTTGCTATTAAAAAAATATGTGTAAAACTTTTTTATTTTTTTATTTCTTCTCTTTTCTTTCTACAAATCGCATGACCAATCTTTTTATATCTCAATCTTTATGTGTGTGTGTGTGTGTGTGTGTGTATTAAAGAAAGAAACGTTGGGGGGGGGGGGTAAAACCGTAGAAATCAAGGGAGTTAATGGGGATTTATGGGGTGCAAAATTGTCTGCAATTAAATGCAAAACCGTAGGGAATCAAATGCAAAACTGTCTGCAATCAAAGGTTGATAACAATTTATGTTTTATATTTAATGTTTGTAATAAACCAAAATATAAATATATTTAAAATATTTAAATAAAAACATAACTGCTCCAACAATCCCCCACTTGTTTTTATTTAAAAAATATATATCAAGCAACATATCATAAAGCTATGCATAAGTAAAGGTGTTTCTCAACTTGAACCTGTACATAGTGTTAGTGATCTAGATTATACTAGAGTAACTTATAGTTATGAACTCTATCTCTGACAACACCACACACATAACTTTATTAAGGTGAAGTTCAAAAAGCCAGCACATTACGGCCATGTGCTTGTATCCCAGTATAGTGAACGCTCTAGAAACTTGCCCAAGATTTCATAAGAAGCGGCCTCACTTCCACATTCACATAGGTAAGACTATCAAGGATATTCGTGTAGCTAGATATCCCACTCAACATAGAGTATAGACCTTACTAAGAGGAAAAAAATCTCAACCTAAAAACGCTTCAGGATGTCATGCTTCTTAGGGATGGACATGGAATAATATTCCAACTTAAAATTAGCAAGACTTCACTCGTATCACTTGTGACTTGTTATTACCCTTTGAACCTATTTCTTGGGATCTCCAGTTTATAGGTTGGGTTGCTATCACAAATGACTCAATTTTCTACGGGCTTTAGTCCCATCCCTTTCGAGGTTTTCCAAACCCTTTCTTGCGCTAGTCCTTTCGTCAAAGGATCAACCAAGTTTTCCTCGGACTGTATATGATCCACTCTTATAGCTCCATTAGAGAGATAATCTCTTACAGTGATATGCTTATGACGTATTTGTCGCCTTTTCCCGTTATAATTACGGTTTTGCACTTTAGCTTTTGCCGCTGTGCTATCACAATGGATCAAAACTGCTGGAATCCGTTTCTCCCATAAAGGGGTATCTGACAGTAGGTTTCTCAACCATCCTGCTTCTTCTCCCATAAAAGGGGTATCCGACAGTAGGTTTCTCAACCATCATGCTTTTTCTCTCATAAAGGGGTATCTGACATTAGGTTTCTCAACCATCCTGCTTCTTCTCCCATAAAGGGGTATCTGACAGTATGTTCATAAATTTTAGAAGAATTAGAACCCCCACTATTTCGAAGATTAAAAGAAATTTATTCTCATAAAAATCAGCATCAAGTGACTCAATTACGACATGGTTTTTCAAATCATAAAATCTATATGCTTTGCTATTACATGCATAACCAATAAAAACAAATAAAAACACATTCATATGCTCTACTAGCCAATTTCGATCTTTTTGGATCAGGTTTACGAACATAAGCTAAACAACCCCAAGTTCTGAAATACAACACATTTGGTTTCTTATTTCTCCAAATTTCATAAGGAGAAATATTTGATTTTGAGTTAGGAATTCTATTTAACACATAACATACAGTCAACACAATTTCATGGCAGATTGAAAGCGTCTTAAAATGGTTGAAAACTGAAATAAAGAAAAAGGAACGAAGTTACCCGAAAAATGTAGAAGCCTTTAGTGGTGAATGATTCTTGGGATGAGTCGCGGACTAAGTCGCTCTCTTTAAGATGTTTCGCGGCTCTACCCAAAGTGTGCAAGCAGTTCACAAACATCACGCCGTCCCTAGGATAAAACAGCCCAGAACATTATTCTGATAAAGTTCTTCCTTAAAAAAATATATGTAAAACTTTTTTATTTTTTTATTTCTTCTCTGTTCTTTCTACAAATCGCATGACCAATCTTTTTATATCTCAATCTTTATGTGTGTGTGTGTGTATTAAAGAAAGAAACGTTGGGGGGTAAAACCGTAGAAATCAAGGGAGTTAATGGGGATTTATGGGGTGCAAAACTGTCTGCAATCAAATGTAAAACCGTAGGGAATCAAATGCAAAACTGTCAATCAAAGGTTGATAACAATTTATGTTTTATATTTAATGTTTGTAATAAACCAAAATATAAATATATTTAAAATATTTAAATAAAAACATAACTGCTCCAACAACATATATATAAATGTATCCTCATTAAACGAATCAGCTTTCTAGTTTCTGCAAAAAGCTGATGTATTGTATGTTACGGTTTGGGTGTTGCACAGCTTCTGTGAAGGGGAAGGATATTCAGAGTTTCAGATGAGACCGAGAGGGATACAAGCAGCGAGCGAGAGCATTGCACTGAGGTCGTCGAATCTCAGATGAGTTTTGAGAGAGAGAGAGACCGATGAGGATTGAGGGATAATTTGAAAGTCTGTCAAATAGGGGTGGAAATGGATGACATTCTAGTGTGGTTGAGTTCATACTAAATGTATGAACTCTAACAAACAACCAATTAAAACATGACATCTAATTTGAGATGCGGTTTCAGTTTCGGTACGGTTTTCAAAAGCCAAAACCAAAACCAAACCGTTTCCTACACTACGATTCGGTTTCAAAACTGCAACCGTTTCAAAACTGCAAAACTGAACCATTCAGTGCGGTCCGATTTGGTTCGTGTTTCGGTTTCGGTTTTCGGTTTCAAGTGCCCACCCCTAGTCAATCCACATCATGCCACGTAAGAATTAACATTTCTGTTGGAAAACACTAAAATTGTCTGCTATTACTTATGTGTATTTTTTTACTCCTATGCTCTAATAAATTTTTAATTAAAAGTATTATCTTTCATACGTGTTATTTCTCATTGGTTTGCATTTCTCAATAAATTTAAATCTAAATAAAGAAAAATAATAATACATAGCTCTGTCAGTCGCAATTTGTTTCGCAAATACACAGGCATGGTGGTCTAGTTAGTTTTCTTAGACCTACCACAACAGAACTCGCGTTGTGACAAATAATCAAGATTTTCAAATCAAATGATGAAAATGTTTGTGTAAAAAGTGAAGATAAATAACAACTGAAACCTGAAACTAATTGATAAGAGCGTGCACTGGTAAAAATAAGTATATTCTCATCCTAAGTAGGATGGATAATACTAATTACAATGATAAGAGCGTGCACTGGTTTTAGGAGACATGGTGAGAATTGGAGACCAGGATGAACTAAAGAATGAAAGCTTTCGTTATCTTGGACTTATCTTGCAAAAGAACAGAAAATTAGATGGCCATCTCAACATAGAATACAAGCTGGATGGATGAAATAGAAGAGAGGATTGGGTGTGTTGTTAGATCATTATATGCAAGGTCAAGGGAAAATTTTATGGGACGGCAATAAGGTCAACAATTCTTTATGATATGAAATGTGGGGAAATAAAAAAGCAACACCTGCAAAAATTAGTATAGCTGAAACGCAAATACTTCGTTAGATGTGTGGACACATGAAAAAGTATAGTATTACGAATGAGGATATTCAAGGTCATGTAGGAGTGGCAGCAATTGAAGATAAGATGAGAAAAAATCTGTCAAGGTGGTTTGGACACGTAAACCGAAGAACTACAGATGCTCCAGTTAGAAGATGTGACTTTGAGAAACGGAGAGTCTAGGCAAAAGGGATAGGGGAAGACCTAAGAAGACTTGGAAAGAGACTTAAAGAAAATATATAGAGTACTTAAAGCTAATGGAAGACCTGGCGTAAAACCCAACACAGTGGCGTTTTATGATCCATACAACCCATCTCATTTAGTGAAATAAGCCTAGTAGTTGTTGTTTGTTTAGTTGTCTATACGTATGAAATATATAGCCCCTTAAATTCAGAAAGAGATCATTATTTGATATAAAAAGAAAAAAACTATGTTTGCGGGTAGGGGCTAGAAAATCAAGAAGCCAAATTGTTGGGCTTTTTCTCCAATTTGATGTGATTTTTCTTTGAACTAGTGTTGTGAGTAAATTTAATTTCTGGGTTTTGGTGAATTGTTGCAGATAATTGGGTATGGATGGGCTAGGATTCTCAAGAGGTACTTGGCGGACCCGGTGGAAATGTGGTGGCCTTCCAACTTTGCTCAGGTTTCTCTGTTTAGGCAAAGACTTGGTTTTTGTCATGTGTCGTTCCTTAATCAATGTTCCCTTTGGTTGTTGAGAATAAAAATTCACTATAAAGTCGAATTCTTTGGTCCTCAATGAACTAGGATAACAAATTTCTTGTCGAATTTGCCCCTTTTTTTTCTTTTGTTTTTCTTTTTTCTTTTCCTGTAAAACAATGTCTTTGAATGAACAGAATTAGGAAAGTTGGTAAAGTAAATTGCAATCAAATTCTAATTTCCCTTTTACATCTTTATGGTAAAATGATTTCGGTTTCCTTACCAGTTTGCAATGAAATCATATATAGGCCATCTGTTGCTGCATGTTCAATGGTTGAGATTCACTTGTGGCCTATGGGTGTGCCGGTAAGGTTGAAATGGCTTTCGGTTTGTATGACCGGGCCACGACTGAGAAGTGGCGCATTGATCTAGTGACGTTTTCTACGTTGATCAAAATTCTCGGACAATTAGGGAATTTGATGGGTGCTTGAATGTTTATGAGGAAATGAAAGCTATAGGAGCTCAGCCAAACTTGGTTATTTATAACACTTTGTTGGATGCTATGGGAAGAGCTAGAGGGCCTTGGCAGGCCAAGAAAATTTACGGAGAGATGATCAGCAAGGAGCTTTGACCAAATTGGGTAACCTATGCAGCTCTTTTAGGGGCTCACTACAGTGACAATGCTCTCAATGTTTATAAGAGATGAAAGAGGAGGGACTGAAGTTAAATGTAATTCTCTATAACACCCCTTTAGCTATGTGTGCTGATGTTGGATACACTGACGAGGCCGTTGAGATTTATGAAGAAATGAAGAGTTCTGAAACACTAAGGCCTGACAGTTGGACCTTTTCATCCATGAGTATCATATAATCCTTTAGCGGGAAAGTCACAGAGGCAGAAGCAACATTGAAAGAGATGTTGGAAGCTAATTTTGAGCGAAATATCTTGATTTTGACGTCAGTCATCCAATGCTACAGTAAGGCAAAACGCATGGATGACGTTGTCAGGATATTTAATCAACTTCTAGAATTGGGCATAACACTAGATGAGCGTTTTTGTGGTTGTCTCCTAAATGTGATGACTCAAACACCAAAAGAAAACTTTGCAAGCTTGCCAATTGCATTGAGAGGGCTGATGAAAAACTAGGCTATGTGGTAAGATTCTGGTGGAAAAGCAAGACACTAGTGAAAACTTCAAGAATGAAGCATCACAACTTTTTAACTTGATTGATTCAGATGTAAAGAAGGATTACTGCAATTGCCTAATTGATCTTTGTGTTAACCTCGATCTCTTGGAGAGAGCCTGTGAGCTACTAGATTCAAGGATCACAGTTCAATTATACATAATCTTACAGTCAAATCAAATGATGAAAATGTTGTGTAAAAAGTGAAGATAAATTACAATAGAAACCTGAAACTAATTGATAAAAGCGTGCACTGGTAAAAATAAGTATATTCTCATCCTAAGTAGTATTGGAAAGAATATCTTTCATTGAATGAATAATAAGATTACAAGGTTGTTGTATATATACAACTCACTTACACATGTCACCACCAATCACTCTTAACCAATAAACTACACACCTCAACTAACAAAACAAATATCTAACTAACTCTAAGTATTATCCAATTGAATCATTTACACAATTACCCTCAATATCCCCCCTTAAACTGAGCTGAGGACATCGAAGTGAGTTTGGATCTTAGAAGTTGAAATCTGAGCTTAGAGAGAGCTTTAGTACACATATATGCTAGCTGATCCTGTGTGCAAACATAATGAACATAAACTTCTTTGGCCAAAACCTTTTCTCGAATATAGTGGTATCGATCTCAACGTGTTTGGTGTGAGCATGAAACAACTGATTCTTGGCCAAAGATATGTCAGAAACATTATCACACTAGAGTTGAGGAATAGAAGGAGGTTTGTAGCCAATATCAACCAACAGTTTGCAGATCCAAATGATTTTTACAGTAGTGCTAGCAAGTGATAGGTATTCAGCCTCAGTAGATGAGTGAGCAACAGTGGGTTGCTTTTTGGCACTCCAACTAATAATGGATGAGCCTAGAAAAATGTAGAGACCTCCAATGGACTTTCTGCCAATTGAGCAGCTTGCCCAATCAGCATCCGAGAATGTTGTAATTGATGGAGTGGAGGAACATTTAGAAAACCACAAATCCATATCAATGGAGCCCTTAAGATACCTGAAAATTCTTTTCACTGCTTGAAAATGAGATTGCCTAAGACTATACATGAATTGGTGGACAAGATTCACAGCAAAATAAAGATCTAACCTTGTGCAAGTTAAGTATTGAAGAGCTCCCACTAAAGATCTACATTTTGCAGGATTCTCCAGTAAGGGAGATGTGTGATCTAATTTGGAAGTACTCATATTAGTGAAACAAGGTTTAGCTTCATCTATTTGTGCTTTCTTCAGCAGATCCAATATGTATTTGGTTTGAGAAATGTAAATACCTTTGGACGATCTTTTTACCTCAATACCAATAAAGTAGTGGAGAGCACCTAAATCCTTCATGGGAAACATGGAACTGAGCTGAGCTATTACTTGCTTGCAAGCTTGAGTTGATGGTCCGGTGACAATTATGTCATCAACATAAACTAAGCTAAACACCATTGGATCTGTTTTGACAAATAAAGAGTGATTGGACTGAGAACCATTGAATCCCAGAGATGTCAAAGCTCTTAGAACTTGTTTTAGTCTATAGAGGGATTTATGGAGATGACGTATATGAGTGGGATGAACAGGGTTTTCAAATCTAGGTGGTTGTTGCATAAACACGTGTTCAGTGAGATTGCCATGCAAAAATGCATTGCTTACATCCAGCTGATTGAGAAACCAACATATTGTGGTCCCAAAGTGAGTAGAAGTCAAATAGTGACAGGTTTAGCAATTGGACTAAATGTCTCAGCGTAGTCTAAACCTTATTGCTGGTGAAAACCTTTAGCGACATGGCGTGCCTTGTACCTATCAATGGTACCGTAAGGTTTCCTCTTGATCCTGAAGACCCACTTACAACCTACTGTATTAAGAGAATTGGATTTAGGAACCAAAGACCAGGTTCTAGCTTGTTTCAAGGCAATAAACTCATGCTGCAATGTTTTAACCTAGTGGGGGTAGTTAGAGGCTTGAAGGTAAGTAGTAGGAACATAATCTTGAGAAAGATGAGAGGGTAGAGGGTGCTTTGTTGCAGTTAAAGCTTTAGGCCTGTAGATACCAGATTTTGATTTGGCTTGCATTGGATGAATATTGGTGGTATGACTTGGGACATTAGGAGGTGGTGAAGATGCATTGGTTTGAGGAGCTGGAGAGGCTTGAATATGCTCAGTTGGAAAGACTTGAATATGCTTCAGATTAGAAACACTTGATGGTGCATTGACAGATGATAATTGTCTTGTAGAGAATGTCAACTAAGATGGAATAGAGTGACTAAGAGGTACACTGGATGATATTGATGTTGAGCTTGCTGCAGGGACTTGCTTGTGAAAAGGAAAGCTTGATTCATCAAAGATAACATGTCTGGAAACATATATCTTGTGTGAGCTGAGATCTAGACATTTGTAACCCTTGTGATTAAGATTGTAGCAAAACAAAAAAGAAAACACTGTTTGCTTTTGCAGTCCAACTTGGATTGAGAATAAGGCTGAAACCAAGGAAAACAACTACAACCAAATATTTTCAAAGTATAATGAGAGGGTGATTTGTTGAACAATAATTCCCATGCATAAGCCTTGGATGCAGTAGGCATTCTATTGATGAGATAAACCGCAGTAGCAAAAGCATGATCCCAATAGGTATGAGGAACTTGAGATACTATTAATAAGGTCCTTGCTGTCTCAACTAAGTGTATGTGCTTGCGCTCAGAACAAGCATTTTGTTCTGGTGTGTAAGGTTAACTTAGTTGATGATTGATGCCATGCTCAACAAGAAAATTAGAAAATTGGGAACTTAAATATTCCCACCGCCAGAATCAGATCTCAGAGCCATAATTTTGGTACACAACATATTATCAACATGAGCTTTGAATTTGACAAAAGTATTGAATACATCAAATTTGTATTGCATAGGAAAGAACCAACAATGTTTTGTAAAATCATCTACAAAGATGACATAGTACCTATGGTGATGTACAGAAGATACAGATGTTGGCCCCCAAACATCTGTGTGAAGTAGTTCCAAAGGCTTACTTGTATGATTAGGTACAGAAACAGTGGGTAGTCTAGAACTTTTACTTAAAGCACAACCATTACAGAAAGTAGTGTGTGTACTACTAGAAACAGAAATACAGGACTTAGAAGTCAACTTATTTATGATCTTAACAGAGGGGTGGCTTAATCTTTGATGCCAGATGTCCCTTGAACCATTAACAGAAGCAACAAATGCATGATGATTGTCATTCACAGAACTAGAGTTGAGAGGTTGAAAAGCATAGAAGCCATCTCTCACTGGTCCTTTAAAGAGCATATTCCCCGAAGGAATATCCTTCACAGTGAAGTGAAAAGGATAAAGATGCAGAGAACACCAATTATCAATAAGAAATTAATTCCCATAAAGCAAATTGTGTTTCAAATTATGGACATGTAACACATTACTAAGTTGAAAATTGTAATTAGGAGTATTTAATTGAGATGATCTAGAGTGAAGAATTGGCAAACCTTTGCCATCTCCGATATAAACTTGCTTAGGTCCTATGTAAGATTCTGGATTTTGTAGATTGTTGATTGAGTTGGTCATGTGATTGCTAGCTCCAGAGTCAACAAGCCAAGTTGGAGAAGAGGCATTGGTATTGGCAACCACAAAAATTTGGATTCATATGCTGAGGACAGTTAAGTGCCTTATGCCCAAATTGTTGACAAATTTGACATGGCACTTTCTTGCCAAATGAGTTGTATTAGGAACGACCACCATGATTGTACCTTTAATAGCCTTGCTGAGAAGAATTATATCGAAAATTGTTGGATCGGAAATTGCCTCGACCCTGAAAATTCCTAGGGTTTGAGAAAGAGCCTCGACCTTGACCATTGTTGCGATCCATGCCACGACCTTGTGACTAATTGGAATTGGAGTTGTGCGATGCCACAAGAGCTTGAGAATTAGGCGTTGGAAGAATACCAGAAGAAGAATTATAGGCCTGTAACGGCGATAACTGAGTTGTTTTCTTCTGATTGGTCAACTGAATCTCCATGCTGAGAAGAAGACCATGAAGTTCATCAATTATTGTGGATCCAAGATAAAATTGAATTGCATCAACAAATGAATCATATTCCGGTGGAAAACCATGAAGTGTGACAGAAATCAACTTGAAATCTTCAATTTGTTGAAGAAATTATGCAGCAGTTGAATATCCCTTAGTGATGTTTCAGAGGCGAGATCGAAGCGCATGGATATGCGATTGAGAAGCAGACATAAGTCATGATTTCAGTTTGGCCCATAGTTCTCTGGAAGAATTGACTCCAATAGTATAAGGAATCAATGAATCAGAAAGTGTGAGGTTGATCTATATGAGAATGTTCTAATCATTCTCAAACCAGGTAACATAGGCTGGATTTAAAGTGTGATTTCCATTTGCATCGGTGAGAAATTGAGGTAGTGAAGCAACCGAGCCATCAATGATGCCAGTAAGATTGTAGCAACGAAAAATTGGAGCGAACAAGGTACTTTAGGTCAAGTAATTTGTTGTGGTCAGCTTGATCGGCACCATAGATCCAATATTCTAAATTGTAATGGAAGAAATTGGAGAAGCGCCAAAGAAATTAGGGCTTTAATTAATGATCAGAGGAGGATGAATATGAGAACCAGAGTCAGATGAGGGAGAAGCCGAAGTCCCCATTAAAATTCACAGAATAAATTAGGGTTTATAGGTGCAAGAAGCTTCAAGAAAGGAGAAGCTTAGCAATTAAGCTTTGCAAGAAAGCTTAGTGGCGAAGGTAAAGATGAAAAGCATGGATGTGGATCCAGTTGCTAGACAAAGGCGGGTGATACCATTGTAGACATGTAAATTTCGTTGCATACAAATGATGCATCGCAAAGCTCCACGTGGCATATGACTCATGACAAATGGACAAGTAATCAATGACATGTGGCACAAGACAAGCAAAGGAAGTAAAAACTTTCCCCAAAATTTGGCAATAAGGGAGAATCCCCCTTAAATTCAGCTAGGGAATCCAAATTGATCCTAAAACTGGAAAGAAAGCTAAAGCATCTTCATAGAACAAGTAAGAATTGAAGGTTGCTCGTAAAATAGGCAACAAGATCCTTAAATTCGGCCAAGGGAGTAAAGTGGCTAAAATTATGACACAAAACATGCCTAAAATCTCTATAAATACAAGGTCCTCCCACAAGCATAGGGGTCCAAAAAATATCTACACAGAAGAACCTCTGCTAAACCTTTGAAGACTAATATGCTGCCAAAGCTCTCTTCGAAAAACATTCAACCAAAGCTGAAGCTTTTTCTCAACCAAAGCCGAAGCACTTCCTTGAAGAATCAACAAGCGCTCGTCCCGATTCCTTCAAGACTTTGTTGCAAGCTTATAAACTTTTAGCAATGTCTGTTTCAACATCAAGTCGCCAAGAACCTTGAAGCAACGAAATCCCGCATCAAACACTACCTTTGCCGCACCCTTTGAGGTGAAGATCATCCACGCGTTGTTTTCAAGCTCAAAACTTGAAGCAATCATTCAACTGTTCGTTCGAGATCAAGTCATCACGACCCTTGGATCAACGATCAAGCATCTACATCAAATTTGATGACTGAATCAGAGGAAAAGTTGTAAACAGAGATTGTAACCTATAAATTCAAATCAATACAAATCTACTTTGTACATGTGTTCTCATTTCATTCGTTACAAGAATTTTCGTGTTTACAAATTTGGCACACCCAGTAGAACATCTTTACCTCTCATCTCTGTCTTCAAATCCGCAAAAAAAAAAAAACACAAATGGCATCAAGGAAAGATCAAGCTGTTCCTGCTACCAACGCAAAGAACAAGGAAGGATCAAGCTGTTCCTGCTACCAACGCGAAGAACAAGTTTAACAAATTTCTTTTCGAATTTGCCTTTTTTCTTCTGTGAAAGAATGTGTCTTTGAATGAACAGATTTAGGAAAGAAAGTAGGTAAAGCAAATTGCAATCATATTCTAATTTCCGTTTTAAATCTTTATGGTAAAATGATTTTGGTTTCCTTGCCAGTTTGTAATGAAATCAAGTATAGGCCATTTGTTGTTGCATGTTCAATGGTTGAGATTCAATTGGGGCCTATGGGTGTGCCGGTAAGGTTGAAATAGCTTTCGGTTTGTATGACCGGGCAAGGACTGAGAAGTGGCACATTAATCTAGTGACGTTTTCTACGTTGATCACAATTCTCGGGCAATCAGGGAATTTGATGGGTGCTTGAATGTTTATGAGGAAATGAAAGCAATAGGGGCTAAGACAAACTTGGTTATTTATAACACTTTGTTAGATGCTATGGGAAGAGTTAGGAAGCCTTGGCAGGCCAAGAAAATTTATGAAGAGATGATCAGCAAGGAGCTTTCACCAACATGGGTAACTTACGCAACTTTTTTAGGGGCTCACTACAGTGACGACCATTGGATTTGAATAATTGTTGAAGGCTTGCAGATGAGCCCCAAGAAACAGGCTGGTAGGGTGGTTGGAGTTAGCTAGCCTAGTAACACATTTGGCCTGGTGAGTTCCACAAACTTTTGGCCCAGCCTTCCATTGGAGATGGGATTTTTGCCAAAACGGGCCATTTTTTAGCTTATAGCCTGTAAACCTTCCCCATTAGAGATGGCTTGAATGCTATATTCCATCAAGCTCTAGATTCGGTCGGCTGGTTTTTTATGACAAAGGTTGCAGGCAAGTCATTGTTAGAGTCTAGAGGTTAGAGTCTAGAAATTCATCTGAGTTAGTAATTGCTTAGATGTTGGGCAGTTTAGTTTATGGGCAAAGCTCATCACACTAAAATGTAAGGTAAAAAATTGGTATGTACTGCATCTCAGTTCTCTATTTATGTCTTTGGAATTTTCTCTCTTGGCGTAGAAAATAGTTTTGTACCATTAGAATTCAACTGTTAAGTATACTTTCATTAGTCTTATAGAGTTAATGAAGTTCTTAGAATTCTTACATCTTACTCAGTAGTAATGCACCTATATATGTACTATGATTTGAGTAACATTATTAGTTAAATCATAGTCGAATGAGTATTACGAAATCGAAGTAGAAAAGTCCAATTTCCTTTTGTATGCTACGAAAGTTTTGAAAATTCCTTTTGATCAAAGCCATTTAGGAGTTACTGCAGCATGAGAATGACATGAGGTACAAAACAAGTGCATTGTTGTAACTTATGTTTCCATCCAACCTATTGGAAAGGCCAATTGGCACCGTTGTGGACTGAAGCAACCTTAGGTGCTTGCTTTATGAGTCTTATTTTCGCTATTATCATTCTCGAGATATATGGCATGTCATTTGCTTGGGAAAAAAATCACTGTTCTAAAAATCCCCACCTAGCGCCGCCTAGGCCCCGCTCAGACGCTAGGCAACTGGCCATCGCTAGGCCCCAGACTGTCGGCCGACTAGTGCCTAGCTGATGCAATGTAAAACAGCACACAAATTAAACCCTCTTGTTGGCAATTGTAGTTAGATGCAAGTGGGGATCGTTTTGGACCGGGGATAAGGAGGGCTTGCTAAAACCTCTAAACTGACTCAAAAACATAAGAACATAGTTAAAAACACTTAACAAGACTCACAAGACTCAAATGAAATTTAAAAGACTCAAAACAACTTAAAACAACCAAAAAGACTCAAAATAGACACTAGGGGACTGATTTGGACGAATTCTAGACTAGTAAGACTCAAAACACTAAATTGGACAGATTTAAACACACTTCTAACTAATCTAACACACTTAATTAAAGGGAAATTGGATTTTGGACGAAAATAAAGTAAAACAAAACAGAAACTAGAACTAGACAGATTTGCACGAAATTAGGTGTTTTAGATGGATGATGGACTAGCTAGAGGGTCTTTCTCCACACATGACAAACTTGCATACAAATCGATTTCCAATTGCTTTTCAATAAACCATGAATTCTCAACGCCCCAGATTAACTGTGAATTGCACTAATTAACCCTCAGATTTTCCTAATTTCATTGAATTGGATGATTGCATACGACAACCCAAAGCATTCTCCACAAGTTCCCTACATGAATTGCATAATAGAGATACGAGCAAAGATCATTAAGTTCTATGAAAATCATAAGCATTGACAAGGCACTCGTAACTATGAATTGCATGATACTTATGCCAGGAATTTACTTAACACGATTATGAGTAGCAACCTCCACTACACATGAATATAAGTTCATAACGATTACGTGAAATTCCCTTATATTCTAGCATCAAATTCATGCATGCAAACTAAGTGTCGACCCTCAATCAACATACAAGAATAAGTTTTGAATCAAACAGTTAAGCAAATTGAATTCACAATTTATGAAATCACAACTGAAGGTAATCAATTCATATTGCAAGTATGTTCATGGCTTTGAATTTCCCCCTAACCAAAAGGGCTTAGTTCCTCATAATCGCAAAACAAAGATACATCAACTTAGACATTGAAAACAAAAGAATGAAAACACCTAAGAATGTTCCAGCAATCCAATCTTGAATGGCAAACACTCCAAGGGTCTTCCTTCTTCTCTTTGCTGTGGCACAAGGTGTTGGAGACGGTTTGAAGGGTTGTTTATGGTGGTGAATGGATATAGGTGAGTTATGGTGAAAGGTGGATGGTGGATTTTCGGCAGAAATTATGTAGAGAGATTTAAATGGTGCAACAATCTTTATTTAAAGGCCTAGGGTACTCAGAAAATAATAGGAAAGGTTCAATACTTAGCTATTTTGGTTCCACAATTTAATAGATAAGAAAGAATCAGAAAATCAAAGAGAATAAGAATGTGAAATTCGGCAGAATATGTAGGACAGATTTAGGAATGTGTTTTGAGGCACAAATAAGTAAGAAAGGCTCCTCCTTGTGCGGCAAGGCATAGAACACAAAGGGAATGTGATTTTGGGTCAGAAAATAGGAAAGGGCACTCTCCCTTGCACGGCAAGGAAGAGGAAAACAAGGACAAGGTGCGGCTGGATGATTTAAGTGCAAGGAAGGTTCAATTTGTGTCCTAAAATACATAGGAGGCCTTCAATGTTGCTGGAACTTAGGGACATTTAGGATTAGGAAAGGTCAAACCAAAATAGGAAACCTTGCCTTAACTTTCCTACTTCAAGTAGGAATCCTTGTTTGAGTAGGAATCCATCTCTAATTAGGAATCCTTCGTCGATTAGAAATCCTTCGTCGATTAGGAATCCTCACATCTTCAAATCTTCAATTTCGTCCATTCCTTTTGCTCCAAGCATATGATATCCATTCCAAGCCCAATTTTGCTCCAAAAGGCTCCAAAATGCACCTTCTTGCATACTTTGTCCTTAGAACCTGAAAACACACGAAAATGGCTTAAAAGACTAAAATAACTAAAGAATAACAACATAAATGCACAAGAACAAGCCAACTAAGTCACCTAAATATGCTCCTATCAAATTCCCCCACACTTAGCTTTTGCTAGTCCTCGAGCAAAACGAAACAACAAAAGAAAACCAAGTAAACAAAACACACTCTAATCCTTCCAACACTTGCCTCAGGGATTTCCAACGCACATGACATGTTAAAAATCATCATTCCCATAGATTTTAGTCAACTTAACACTTGAGCCATACTTAATCACAGTCACCACCTACTAGTTCACATTTAATCAATTAAAACGATGTTTTGAATGTAGTAACATGCCTTAGAGAATTCCCTCAATTCCTTACTAGATATGCACTCAATTTTCACTCAGATTTTCTGACTACACACCCTACACTAGGTATATGTGAGAAGATTGATGTAAACATGAAAACTAGTACTCACATATGTTATAGCAAAGAAAGCAATTTCTGGAGTTAATAAGCATGTTTAGATATGATCTCATCAATGGAATGCTACTACGTAGATGCGAGAACCAGTGATGCCATATGCTCATACCAATTCCAAACACCACATATTGAAACACACAACACCCAAGATTGAAGTTAAAGGGTTGAAACGGGGCTAAGGGTGTTGGGTAAGAAAGAAAGGATATGGAAAACAAAGGTTCTTAAAGAAATAGTAAGCAAAGTAAAGAAATTGACACTTAGAATTCAATTTTGAATGCAAAAATCAACTTTAAACACAAAAGGGAAGATTTACACACTCTAGGGCCGAATTTTGATGTTTTGGACCCTTCCTTCAACAATCAACACTTGTGAGCTCATTCTCACTTATTTTTCAACTCTTTTTCATTCTTTTCACAACTTTTTCTTTTTCTTTTTCTTTTTCCACGAAATTTTTTTTTTTTATTAACCAAAACCGTGCCTTATTTCTTTTCTTGGCACACAAACACACACAAATCCCTTCCCCCACACTTGATTTACTGCATAATGTAGATAAAAAGGAATTCATTCTAAGTCATGCTTCACTATCCTTTAAGAACAAGGGTATGGATAATCCTAAACTAGGCTAGGTAAGGATAATGTGGTTAGCAAAGAACATAGGCTAAACAAGGCTCAACAGGGTTAAACCTACAAAACATATGACAAAGGGGTTCGGCTTTTTGGCTGTGGTGGTCACTACATAACTTCATCTTGATATGTGTTATGCAAATCAATGTCATGCTTTGAATGGAATGGGCATGAGTTCTAGTATTTGGAACTAAATGATGAAACGCCTTCTAAGTAGTAACCAAGCAAAGAATAATGAGATCATGCAACGGCTTTAGAAAACAAAGAATCACAGATTAATAACTCTCCAAAGAACGTTTTAGGCTCAAGTCTCACAGGGTTGTAGCGTTAATTTGAGTTCCTTCCTTCAAGCATGTTACAAAAACTGATTTTTCCTTTATGATTGCATGTGAATTCATAAATTGTAACCACAACCAAGCATAAACCAAAGAGTAAATCAAGCTTTCATCCATATTTATAACTCTCTTTAACAGTCATGTAATTAAAAACCAAATCCTCATCATTGTGTTGGAAGGTACCTAAGACACAAACACACCAAAACAACAAAAAACAACTCTTTTTGGGTTTTTCAAAACAATTTTTCAAATTTTTATGAGATTTTCGGATTTTTATGTCAAGACACACTAAAACACTCTAAAATAGCTTAAAAACACTTAAAAACAGCAAGGAACAACTTTTGAAGTAATGGGTGACAAAATCCCACGAATTTGCATCAAAAACACTTTGTTACCCCCCCCACACTTAAATCAAACATTGTCCTCAATGTTTCAAGCATAAACTCACAGAAACAAACAAACAAACAACTAACTAATCATGGCAAGATAAATGCAGTAAAGAGAAGGGTTTAGGAACGCAAATCTGATTGTGGGGTGATTCCTAGGTCCCCCTTCTTCGAATGCATGGATTGATCTTGGAATGGACGGTGATACTTGAAATGATCCGGCAATGGTTTAAATTCTAGTGTGGGTGCCTGAATCATTAAAATCAGGAAGTTAGTAGAAAACAAAATTGAAATTGAAATAGATGGCTTACTTGCTTGCTCCAACACAAACTCAATTACAAACACCACATCTTTGAATGTTTCAGGAATGTTGGAGTTGGCCAGATTGACTATGATGGTTGTGACTTGTCCCGTGTCATCAAACTCAACTTCTTTGGGCTTTGTTGTCTCATATATGTCCTCTTTGATGAATTCTTGGTATACTCCAGCCACTTCTTGCTCTTGAATCATTCTTCTCGATGTACAATTCTCTTCAAACAGTTCAACACATTTTGGAATTTGATTTGGTGTACCCAGAATTGGAATATCACTTTGCACCTTTGGGAAGGCTTCCACGATGTCTTTTTCACTTTCATCATTCGTTGGAATTAAAAACCTGCGAGGAAAAGGTGCATTCGGAGGAATAACATTAGAATGAATTGAATTTGGGACGTCCTTACTTGTGGTGGGTGGTTGAGAGGGCTTAGAGGGCCGTGGGTGTGTCTTCTAAGATATGTTGGGACGTTTTTAGGTCAGCTCCAACCTCCATAACACTTCCCAAAGTGATAGCATCATGGATTTCAAAATCTTCCTTCGAATTTGCGATAGTTGAGTTGGAGAGTTCACTTTGCTCTTGAATCTGCACCATGAGCTCTGCAATCTGCCCAATTTGCTTTTCCAAATGGTCCACCCTTTTGTTTTGATTTTCTTGTTCCTGAGATAAAGAAGTGAGTAACTCAAGAATTTTATCATTATCCATTGACGAACCTGAACTTGGTTGGGTCGAATATGGTTGAGGCTGTGGTGGTTGGTGGTTTATATGGCGTTGTAGAGAACTCCTCAGATGGCTGCCAATATCCTTCTTGGTGTGAGCCCTGCGTGAAAGAAGTTAGTACATCAAGAATTTCATCATAAGTCATGGACATACTTGAATTCAATTGGAATTGTTGTGGGGAAGGTTGTGGTGGCTGCATAGGTCTTGAATAAAACTCCTCATATGGCTGCCAATAGCCTTCGGGTTGAACTTGTTGAGATTCCCACCACATAGAGTTTGAATGATCACTCAAATCTGAATTGTAAGTGTTGGAAAACATGTTGTCCCTTGATTGATCATAGCCTTGATAAACCCAAGCATCTTCATTCACAGCGAATTGAGCACGTTGATGAGTTTGAGCAGTGTACATTATGGTTGTTTCGGCAATCTGGGACAATTGAGAAGTAAGATTCGCCAATTGTGCTTCAATGTTAGCAAAGTCCATGTCTTGCTGCTCCAATACCTGAAATCAAAGAAGTAAAACTAAATCAAATATCAAAAGTAAAAGAAAAAAACAAAAACAAAGGGGATTAGCTAAAGAAAACAAGAAAACAACACAAAGTCAGAAACAAAAACAAAAACAAAATAAACGGAAAGAAAAGAACCAAGGGATTAGCAAAGTTGCTAATCCCCGGCAACGGCGCCAAAAATTTGATGCGATGTAAAACAACACACAAATTAAACCCTCTTGTTGACAATTGTAGTATAGATGCAAGTAGGGATCGTTCTGGACCGAGGATTAGGAGGGCTTGCTAAAACCTCTAAACTGACTCAAAAACATAAGAACATAGTTAAAAACACTTAACAAGACTCACAAGACTCAAAAGAAATTTAAAAGACTCAAAACAGCTTAAAACAACCAAAAACTCAAAACAGACACTTGGGACTGATTTGGACGAATTCTAGACTAGTAAGACTCAAAACACTAAATTGGACAGATTTAAACACACTTCTAACTAATCTAACACACTTAATTAAAGGGGGATTGGATTTTGGACGAAAATAAAGTAAAACAAAACAGAAACTAGAACTAGACAGATTTGCATGAAATTAGGTGTTTTGGATGGATGATGGACTAGCTAGAGGGTCTTTCTCCACACATGACACACTTGCATACAAATCGATTTCCAATTGCTTTTCAATAAACCATGAATTCTCAATGCCCCAGATTAACCGTGAATTGCACTAATTAACCCTCAGATTTTCCTAATTTCATTGAATTGGATGATTGCATACGACAACCCAAAGCATTCTCCACAAGTTCCCTACATGAATTGCATAATAGAGATACAAGCAAAGATCATTAAGTTCTATGAAAATCATAAGCATTGACAAGGCACTCGTAACTATGAATTGCATGATACTTATGCCAGGAATTTACTTAACACGATTATGACTAGAGACCTCCACTACACATGAACATAAGTTCATAACGATTAGGTGAAATTCCCTTATATTCTAGCATCAAATTCATGCATGCAAACTAAGTGTCGACCCTCATTCAACATACAAGAATAAGTTTTGAATCAAACAGTTAAGCAAATTGAATTCACAATTTATGAAATCACAACTGAAGGTAATCAATTCATATTGCAAGTATGTTCATGGCTTTGAATTTCCCCCTAGCCAAAAGGGCTTAGTTCCTCATAATCGCAAAACAAAGATACATAAACTTAGACATTGAAAACAAAAGAATGAAAACACCTAAGAATGTTCCAGCAATCCAATCTTGAATGGCAAACACTCCAAGGGTCTTCCTTCTTCTCTTTACTGTGGCACAAGGTGTTGGAGACGGTTTGAAGGGTTGTTTATGGTGGTGAATGGATATAGGTGAGTTATGGTGAAGGGTGGATGGTGGATTTTCCGCAGAAATTATGTAGAGAGATTTAAATTGTGCAACAAGCTTTATTTAAAGGGCTAGGGTACTCAGAAAATAATAGGAAAGGTTCAATACTTAGCTATTTTGGTTCCACAATTTAATAGATAAGAATGAATCAGAAAATCAAAGAGAATAAGAATGTGAAATTCGGCTGAATATGTAGGACAGATTTAGGAATGTGTTTTGAGGCACAAATAAGTAAGAAAGGCTCCTCCTTGTGCGGCAAGGCATAGAACACAAAGGGAATGTGATTTTGGGTCAGAAAATAGGAAAGGGCACTCTCCCTTGCACGACAAGGAAAAGGAAAACAAGGACACGGTGCGGCTGGATGATTTAAGTGCAAGGAAGGTTCAATTTGTGTCCTAAAATGCATAGGAGTCCTTCAATGTTGCTGGAACTTAGGGACATTTAGGATTAGGAAAGGTCAAACCAAAATAGGAAACCTTGCCTTAACTTTCCTACTTCAAGTAGGAATCCTTGTTTGGGTAGGAATCCATCTCTAATTAGGAATCCTTCTTCAATTAGGAATCCTTCGTCGATTAGGAATCCTCACATCTTCAAATCTTCAATTTCGTCCGTTCCTTTTGCTCCAAGCATGTGATATCCATTCCAAGCCCAATTTTGCTCCAAAAGGCTCCAAAATGCACCTTCTTGCATACTTTGTCCTTAGAACCTGAAAACACACGAAAATGGCTTAAAAGACTAAAATAACTAAAGAATAACAACATAAATGCACAAGAACAAGCCAATTAAGTCACCTAAATATGCTCCTATCACTAGCGTCATTTAGAACCTTGGATAAAACTATCAACATCTCTTTTGGTTGAAATTGAAAGCCGAAGCTAGTTTGTGCCTAGTTGACTGAGGCTTCTTGTGTGATTCGATTGCCTCATTGACATTTATTTAACAAAGACATAAAACATCTTGTTAAGTTCAATAATTTTTGGAGTTGACATTTGATACTTTGAATATAAACTTCATTGAGGTTGTGGTGCAATGAACAATCTCCACAACTTCCTCCCACGTGAAATGACCATAACTGCACACTATAAATTCGATGAGAGCCCAAAATTCCTTCATCATTTGTACCTCTCTGCAAAGTTCAAACCAAACAATTGGAAATTGCATAAATTTTATCTTTCATCCACCACACGTGTGAGACTCATTCTGACGAAAGTCCCTATAGTTATCTCTTTTCTTTTCATTCAATTATAAATTTGTAATCAAAGAAATGTCCTTACAAAAATCCATCAAAATCATAAACCAAATCCATAGAAATCTTTAAAAATCCATATAGAAATTCTTAAAAATCCTCCTAAATGCTAGGTTGACTACACCCATCTAAGTCTTCGCCTAGGCATGTAGGCTTTAGGAGGATTTTTAGGATTTATATACGGATTTTTAAAGATTTCTATTGATTGGTTTATGATTTTGATGGATTTTTGTAAGGACATTTCTTTGAGTACAAATTTATATTTGAATAAAAAGTAAAGAGAAAACTATGGGGACTCTCCTCACAATGAGTCTCGCACGTGGGGTGGATCAGAACATAAAATTTAGGGAAATGGATAGAAATGACCAATTTTTTTTTAATCTTGGGACCAAAATAAGATTTTTCGAATATGCACAGAGCATGACATGCCATGCACAACAATCGGACATAAATAGGATTTGTCCTACACCTTAAAATGACCTAATTGCCCTTGTATACAAATGGATGATTTTGTGAAACCCAGTCAGCATTTGTTCGAAATTTCTCGTGCCCAACCGGTAGCTCCAAGAACCCTGACCCAAAACTGCACGACCCCTGCTCGACGAATGGTAAAGAGAACCCCTAAACCACCCAATCATCGCACTTTCCGGTTCGTCTCTCTTTCTCTCTCTCTCTCATCTCTTTCTCTCTCTAACTCAATCATTGTCTCCATTTTTGCTTTTAATTACTTGTTTTTTGAATTTAGGTTTTTTTTGGATTTGTAGAGATGGCAAGTCGAAGAAAAGAGGGATGTATAAGAGAGAGAGCTTGGAATGTGTTCTCGATTTTTTGAATTGGGTTTTTTGTATTTGTTTATCGGTGTTATTTTGGATTCTACATTTGAATTTTAGGGTTTCAATTTTTGAGTTCCGTGTTTTAATTTTTGGATTCTAGGTGTTAGGAGCTTTCAGTGGCATTCAATCAACATAAACATACTTATGCTTATGTGTTCGTGAGTGTGTGTGAATGTTTTAGTTAATACTTCCTATTTAGTTTGGCCAAATGTGTCTTGATGAAGTGATAAGAAGCTTGTTTTGAGACTGTAGAACCTCAGACAACTTTCAGTTCTTTGAAATGCAAAAGCATAAGGATTAAGTAAAAATTGTCCACTTGTTTCTGCACAGGATAGGTTGATATTTTGTCATAGGGGTATTCATTTTTAATACACTATTGTCTTCTTGATTTGATTTACCTTTCTTATACTTCTTGATTGTTACGAGTATATACAAGGTGTCTGATATGAAAAATTATACAAAGTAGCATTCCATATTGAATAAGCTTGTCCATGAGATTAAGATTAGGTGAGCTTAGTTGAGACGCCTCTTCGTAATCATATTTTGTGGACACCCTTGCAGTAGTTGTGGTTTATGCATTTGGTATTCCTTTTGCTATTGCTTGATGAATATATATGTATATAGATTTTATGAAGCAAACTGAGGAGATTTATATTCATGAATTTGGTTTTTGGGAGGTGGGTGCTCTCTTGATTAGCTTACTTACATCGCTTTACTTGATGCTTAGGTAAGACAAATTTCTATTGGTGACGCTTATGCACTCTAAGGTCATTTAAGTGGGATGGTTATGTTCTTGGACTCAGTGTTCTTATTGATGGACTTAGTCTTTGTACAAGATGGATCTGTTATTTAGGTTTTGTTGACAATTTTTGAGAATATATGAAATCATTGTTGACAATTTTAATGTTTTAGCCTTTGTTGAAGGCTATTGTAAAAGCCAAACTGAAGAAACTTTGAATAATCTGTATTCAATTGAATGTTTTCATTTATTTTCTTATATCTTATGTAAATTCACTACTCGGTTCTTTTATAGTGTGTTCATGTCGATTTCGGTTTCTTGTGTCTCTTTTGTAGCCCTCATGATTGATTTATCAATGATGAATGCTGCCAAGATTAGTGAGATTTCAAATGTGCATATTCTGTTTTCTCAAAACAATATATATATATATGTATGTATGTATATGTGTGTGTGCGTGCGCGCGCTTATTGTGAACATCATGTGAGCATCGTGTGTACATGCTATGTGCATGGCTTGATCATGTTCTCCACATTAAAGGAGGTCAAATTTGGGTTTTTTGCTAAATTATTTTAGTCTAATTTTGAAGTAACGCGATTAATAAGAACACATAATCACGCGTTGTAGGATTTGAACCTACGACATCGGGTTTTGGAGACTTAAGCGTGCTTTGTTTTGTGCATCCTTTCATTCAAGAAAGCAAACATTGTCAATGTTACCAAAAACTTCTCCCTTTTCCATTGACTAACAAAAAGTACATCACAACTAAATTTGAATAAAAGTAAAGGAAAACAAACAAATTTAGTCCCTACTAGAACCATTTAACATATCACAAAAATATGTTCACTTCCTGTTGCTATCTTCACGAGTTGCATTTACTAAATTTGTCATGGCGCCAGTAATCCCAATGGGATTGAAGTGTGAAAGGACCATGTGCACTTCCACAATTGGTGCATGCTTTGACGACAACATTGTCATCGTGAAGTTGTATTATTCTACTTCTAACTTCCCTGTCAGAAAGATAAGGTTTAATGATCGCTACTTTAGCGCGTTTATCTAAGATGGTCAAGTTAGCTACTATCCCAGGAGGCATGCCTAGGTAAGCAAATAAACTGAGTTAGACTGATATGAGAGCTTAGGGAAGATAGTAGACGACTACACTATATTATGTGATTCATTAGCTGGCCAACGTCTGTTTGATGGTTATTGTCAAACGTAAGACATGGATACATGTGGAATGTGACATTGCTTTTTATATCAAAACGAGGGATAAAGAAGGTCAAGTTTGATGTACGAGGAACGGTCTGGGGTATAAAGCAACGAACTTCCGAGTAATGCACTCTTGTTAAGTTTGGTGATAGCTATGACAGCGCTCCTGGATTTGTATGTTCATTCTCACAAGGTCGTGCGTCCCATATCCTGTATGAGGAGGTAAACTATAATCGATGAGAATTAGATGAGCTAATTGAGATGATGCCAACACCCTATGTGGGTGAGTGGGTGATGTAGGATTTATACACCCAATTTAGGGTGTGTCATCGATATTTGGTATTTGTCCAACATTCACCATTTGCATTTCTCTCTTCCCTCCTAGCCACTATAAAAAGAGGGCTTTGGGGAAAGGAGAATACACACCAAGAGATCCTTTTTTTATAGTGGCTAGGAAGGAAGAGAGAGATGGAAATGGCTTTCGTTTTGTATGACCGGGCCAGGACTGAGAAGTGGGGCATTAATCTAGTGACGTTTTCTACATTGATCAAAATTCACGGGCAATTAGGGAATTTGATGGGTGGTTGAATGTTTATGAGGAAAGGAAAGTTATAGGGGCTAAGCCAAACTTGGTTATTTATAACACTTTGTTGGATGCTTTGGGAAGAGTTAGGAGGCCTTGGTAGGCTAAGAAAATTTACGGAGAGATGATCAGCAATGAGCTTTCACCAAATTGGGTAACCTATGCAGCTCGTTTAAGGGCTCACTACAGTAATGATGCCCTTAATGTTTATAAGAGATAGAGGAGGAGGGACTAGAGTTAAATGTAATTCTCTATAACACCCTTTTAGCTTTATGTGTTGCTATTGGTTACACTGACGATCCGTTGAGATTTTTGAAGAAATGAAAAGTTCTAAAACATTGAAGCCTGGCAGTTTGACCTTTTTATCCATGATTACCATATATTCCTGTAGTGGGAAAGTCACTGAGGTAGAATGATTATTGAATGAGATGTTGGAAGCTAGTTTTGAGCCAAATATCTATATTTTGACATCACTCATCCAATGCTATGGTAAGGCAAAACACACTGATGATGTTGTTAGGATTATTAATCAACTCTTAGAATTGGGCATAACAACAGATGAGCGTTTATGTGGTTGTCTCCTAAATATGATGACTCAAACACCAAAGGAAAAACTTTGCAAGCTTGCCAATTGCTATGAGAGGGATGATGAAAAACTAGGGTATGTGGTAAGACTTTTGATGGAAAAGCAAGATAGCAGTGAAAACTTCAAGAATGAAGCTCACAACTTTTTAACTCAATTGATTCAGATGCAAAGAAGGCTTACTGCAATTGCATGATTGATTTTTGTGTTAACCTCGATCTCTTGGAGAGAGTCTGTGAGCTACTAGATTTGAGGATCACACTTCAGATACACATAGGCTTGCAGTCAAAGTCTCAGAGCCCGTGGTCTCTGTATCTCAAAAGCTTCTCTCGTAGGGCAGCTCTGACTGCATTACATGTTTGGATCAATGAATTGTCTTGGGTATTGGAATCTGGTGTGTAGCTTCCGCCCTTGTTTGGAGTTAATACTGGACATGGGAAACGTAAGTATTCAAATAAAGGTCTAGCCAATGTTTTTGAGTCGCATTTGAAAGAATTGAATGCTTCATTCCATGAGGCCCCAGACAAGGCTGGATGGTTTTTGCCTACAAAGGTTGCAGTCAAGTCATGGTTAAAGTCTAGAAGTTCAACTGAGTTAGTTACTGCTTAGATGTTTGGCAGTTTAGTTTAAGGAGAAAGCTCATCACACTAAAATGTAATGTAAAAAATTGGTATTTTCTGCATCTCAGTTCTCTATTTATGTCTTTGGAATTTTCTTTCTTGGCGTAGAGAACTGTTTTGTACCATTAGAATTCAACAATTAAATATTCTTCCATTAGTCTTATAGAGTTAATGAAGTTCTTAGAATTCTTGCATCTTACTCAGTAGGAATGCACCTATATATGTAATGTGATTTGAGTAACATATTAGTTAGATCATAGTTGAATGAGTCTTAAGAAATCGAAGAAGTGGAAATTTCCAATTTCCTTTTGTATGCTACGAAAGCTTTGAAAATTCCTTTTGATCAAAGTCATTTGAGAGTTACTGCAACATGAGAGTGACATGAGGTACAAAACAAGTGCAATTTTGTAACTTCTGTTTCCATCCAACCTATAGGAAACGCCAATTGGCACTGTTGCAGATTGCAACGACCTTAAGTGCTTGCTTTCTGAGTCTTATTTTTCTGCTATTATCATTCTCGAGATATAGGTCATGTCATTTTCTAGGGATAAAATCATTTAGGAAGTTGGTTTCAACGTCTATTTTGGTTGAAATCGAGAGCCGAAGTTAGTTTGTGGCTAGTTGACTCAAGCTTCTTGTGTGATTTGATTCGAGGCCTCCTTGACATTTATTTGACAAAGACAAAACATTTAGTTATATTCAATATTTTTTGGAGTTGACATTTGATAGTTTGAATATAAACTTCATTGAGTTGTGGTGCAATGAACAATCTCCACAATTTCCTCCCACGTGAAAGGATCATAACCACACACTATAAATTCGATGAGAGCCCGAAATTCCAAATTCTTCATTTGTATCTCCTTACAAAGTTCAAACCAAACAATAGGAAACCGCCTAAACTTTATGTTCCATCCACCTAACATGCGAGACTCATTGTGAGAAGGGTCCCCATAGTTTTCTCTTTTCTTTTCATTCAAATATAAATTTCTAAAGGTGAGTGAGGATTTAAATGAGGCTTTTGATGCCAATTGCGAGCCGCTTTGTTTCAAATGCATCCGTGGAAGGCATCGGGTCCAGATGGTATGCCTCCCGGATTCTACCAAAAGTATTGGCATATTGTTGGGTAAGATGTTTGTGACGGTGTGTGAGCTGTTTTGGTTTCAGGGGTAATGCTCCAAAAGATTAATTGTACTCATGTTTCTTTGATTTCAAAGTGCAAGGATCCTACAATGATGACTCAACTCCGACCAATTACTATGTGCAAAGTAATCTATAAAATTGTGTCCAAAGTCTTGACGAACAGGTTAAAGCTAGTGCTGCCTCAATTAATTTCACCATCCCAAAGTGCTTTTATTCTTGGGCAACACTTTATTGGCACCTGAAATCGCGCACTATATGTACAAGAAAAAATGTGGTTGGTGTTAACTACATTGAAATATTTGAGAATTGAAGAGAAAATCAAAAGAGAGATGAAGAGAAGAAAGATGAACACAGAGAGTTTGGAGAGAGAGTTTAGAAAGAGAAATATGAGACTTGTATTAACTAAAAAGAAAGATTACACAACTATGTTTTTATAAGAGAAAGCCTAACAACTCTAACCAATACTAACAAACTTACTAACTATATTGCTGACTTGTACAGTCATTTAACTTATCATCTAACTATTGGTGTGGAACCCTTAATACTCATCCTCAATCTCAATTGGGGAAACCCAGTTTCCCCAGTTGAGATTGGAAGAACATCTGCAATCACTACTATGAAACCTAGAAAAACATAACAGACTTGAACCAACTACAATCTTGCAATCCTTCTGGATGATTGAATTCATGCACCTCAGATTCATTCCATGTCACAATAGCTTCTTCGGTGTCAACATCAATCAAATTTTGCATATGACTAACATAACTATTGGGCGTTTACATAAAACTCATTCAACTTCAAGTTTGGCGCCAAACTGCCCTGACCATGCAACATCCTCATCCATATTCTGGATAGAAGCATGGTTAATTAAACCATCATCCTCACCTACATGTATTTGCTACTGCCAAACCATCTCTCATTCATCATTTATATGCACTTTTGAGCATCATTCCTTGAATCATAGTAAGAATGTGGCACATTAACTACCTTCCAGACATCTCCACTAGTACATAATTGTGCTCCCTCGTTTACTGGAGTATCTGTAGTATTCAGATTCTTTGTGTAATCCGGTACATTTGGAGAAAAATAATCTGATTCTATAATGATATGCTTTTCTGAATCATTATCCGACTCTGCACTGAAATGTTCATCTGAATCTATATCTGTGGGGTTGCACTCATGACCTCCAGTAAGCTTTTGTGGAGACTTGTCATCTTCTTCCATTATTGTGGAGTTGCATTCATCACCATGTAGCGAAGAATAACAGTAGCTGGAATTGATACCCTTCCTCTGCCTCTAACAAGAGTTTCTCAAATGACAGCCTTCTATAAGGTAGTCGTAGCACACCATCATGCCGGGATAACAACTTCTTACGGGTTTACCCTTCGTGGGATTTACCGTCAACATTCTCATTCAACTTGGCTTCGGCCTTAAATATTTACAAAAACAGAAAATTAACAAACTATAGTGTAGCATCGGCCTTAACTACAGTACCACGGGATCTCCTTTTGTGGATTTTACCAAAAAAAACAACTACTCTTAACAATGGCATCAGCCTTCACAATTTCAACAATCGAAAATCAACATCTATGTATGATTACCCTTATTGGGATTTACCGATTCACATCATGGAATTACCCTTCGTGGGATTTACCGTTAACAACTTCTTCTACCCTTCGTGGGATTTACCTACTCTCATCACGGAATTACCCTTCGTGGGATTTACCGTTAACAACTTCTTCAAACTTCTTCGTATAACTGGACTTACAGTAGATACATGCTAACAACTGAGCTGGCTAGACTCGTCATTATAGGCTGTAATAAGGAAAATACTACACCACTCCTCAGTTAGCTCCTGAACAATCTTCTCAGACATTACACTACTCATTTTGGTACAAACCATAAACTTGTATATGCCAAAATGCAAGAATTCACACTGATTTCTCAAAACATATCAAGAGTTGCAGAAAAATTAAACCCAACAAAAGAAACAGAGTAGAATTTCAGTGAAGCAGAGAGACAAGAATCAAAACCCATCTTCAAAACCATCAACCCATCTTTAAGATCGCACCTTTCATTAAAATTTCACTACAATTCACCTTGTTGAATACCCAAAAGAGTCTCAATTTTAACATTGCTTGACGCCATATCTTCACCAATGAACACAATTGCAACAAATGAACAACTTTTTCCTACTCCTGAACTAGTACACTCTTGGCAATTGGCCTTCTTAAATGTAAAATACCCAACAATTAATCAAAGAATCAATCTTTTAGCAATGGCAATTGGCCTTCATTTGCTTTTCAATCAATTAATGGCAATTAGCCTTCAAATTCTACTAATCAATCTTTCACTAAGAGGAGTGTAGAAAGAAAGACGAAACCTGAATCTTCAATTCTTGAGCGAAAAAGCCCAGAAAATACACCGGAGATCAGCAACTATTCAAGATAGCACAGCAGAAGTAGCAATGACCAATATTCTTGAATCCAAATATCCCAAATATCACAAACACTGATCTTGAAGCAATGACCAATCTTGAATCCAAATATCCCAAATATCACACTAATATCCTAGAAAAGACTCACAAGAAAGATGAACAAACAGAGTACAGATCAAAGAATTCAGGGGCACATTTCTTCAAACAGTTAGAGAGCACATAATCAGAACCTGAAGAGCTCCCAAGATTTGCAATCTTGAACAAACAAACACCACCAAAGAATTTAGAAAGTGATTTGAGCAAACCATCAAGAAGAAAGAACTATATCGAATATGCCTCTGAATCGCGCACCAGAGCCAGCAGTATGAATGGCCTATTTGTCTATGATTTGCGATCTGACTTTGGAAAGAAAGACAATTCATCGAGATCAGTGGAGAAATCTCTAATCACAGTCTAGAAAAATCAACCCAGAAGTAAAAGAACGATCGCGGAAGGACCCAGAAATGTATCTAAACATCTAATGAAAATTTGGAAAGAAACTAAGCTAGAAACAGATTAAAAATAATGGTTAGTGGAACCACTAGAATCCATGGTGTGAGCCTGTTGGCTCTGATACCATGTTAAATACATTGAAATATATGAGAATTGAAGAGAAAATCCAAAGAAAGATGAAGAGAAGAAAGATGAACATAGAGAGTTTGGAGAGAGAGTTAGAGAGAGAAATATGAGACTTGTATTAACTGAAAAGAAAGATTACACAACTATGTTTTTATAAGAGAAAGCCTAACGACTCTAACCAAATACTAACAAACTTAAAAACTATATTGCTGACTTGTACAGTCATTTAACTAATCATCTAACTATTGGTGTGGAACCCTTCATAGTTGGAATGGTGTTATGGCGCTAAAACTAGACATTCGGAATGCGTATGATCGTATTGAGTGGCAATTCTTAGAACAAATGATGAAGAAAATGGGGTTTACCGATCAGTGGATTAAACTGGTGATGATGTGTGTTACTATGGTGTTGCACTCCTTCAAGCTTAACAGAGAAATGGTTGGTTATGTTCATCCTAAAAGAGGGTTACGACAACGCGATCAACTTTCTCCATTCTTATTTGTGTTATGAGCGGATAGATTATCTGCTTTGGTAAATAAATGAGAAAGTCAAGAACGCATAAAAGGTATAACCATTTGCAAATGAGATCAGAGTGTGAATCATTTGTTGTTTGTAAACGATAACTTCATTATTGTGAAAAGTTCTTTACAGGAATGCATCTGTGTGAAACATTTGTTAAAAATCTACGAGGATGCCTCGGGGCAAGCGATCAACTATGATAAAAGTTGTGTCACTTTCAGTGGTAACCTTACAGAATTTGATGGACAGTTGCTTGCCGATTGTTTGGGGGTAACAAGACTGAATGTTCATGATCGCTACTTTGGTCTTCCGGTCTATGTGGGCAAGGCAAAGAAAGTGACTTTTGCGTATTTAAAAGATCAACTTTGGAGGAAACTAAATGGATGGAAAGGCAATATGCTAAGTAGTGCGGGAAAATAATTATTGGTTAAAATGGTTGCGCAGGCAGTTCCTTTGTACACGATGCAAACGTTCTTGATACTGAAGATTTTGTGTGATGAATTAAGTCAAATGGTGGCTCAATTTTGGTGGGGCGAAAATCAAGGGAAATGGAAGATTTATTGGGTTAATTGGAGGAAGTTATGCACACCAAAAAGTGAAGGTGGTTTGGGGTTTAAAGACCTATACTCGTTCAATTTGGCTTTGCTAACTAAACAGGGATGGCGCATCATTCAACATCCTAATTCTCTTGTTGCACAAATTTTTAGGGTGAGGTATTTCCCTCAGGGTGATTTTTTGCAAGGTCCAAATAAGTCAATGCATCTTATATTTGGAGAAGTTTAGCGGAAGCAAGAAGTGTCATCCAATTGGGAGCAAGATGGTGTGTGGGTGATGGAATGGATATTAATGTATGGGGAGATAATTGGCTGCCATGAAAAACTTTTTTCAACGATCTTAGCCCAATCCCAATCGGTTTGGATAGATCTTTCAAGGTGAATAACCTAGTGATGGAAGATGGTGCTTCTTGGAGTGAGACGATACTCAAGGCTTTATTTTGGGTGGATGATGTTAGAATATGTAAACTGAATAGAATGAATGGTTGAGATGTTGACACTTGTAATGAGATTACAAGTTCTGTTAGGATCTGTGGCATAGTTTGTTAAGATTGAGAGAGGAACTATAAATACTACTTCATGTAATAACTTTCTGTATTAAGAAATATAAAAAGATTCAATACAATATTTTTCCCTCTCTTTTCTCTCTGTATCTTCTTCTACAAGCTGTCTAGTTTTTCATGCTTAACATGGTATCAATCGCCGTCTTTGCTCGCGCAACGACTGATCCGCAACAAGCTTCCGCTCATTGATCTCGTCTGCTATCTGAAGTTGTTCGATCTTCTTCTCTTCTTTGAGTTGTTATTTCTCTGGAGAACTTCTGATTTCTTTTGCGATCCCCAAGAATTAGGGTTTCTGTGGTTCTACGACTGATCACCCTTCGTCTTATTCCTCAGTTTCTTCACTGCACACCAGGTGTTTGTTTGATTGCTTCAGTTAAGAATTTTTCTTTCTTCTGCAAAAATGGTAACTGCATCGCAACTTCAGATCTTACAGTCTCCGATTACTGCTTTAATTTCTTCTGTTTCTTCATCTGTGAATGTGACATTGGATGAAGAAAATTACTTGAATTGGCACTTCCAAATGGAATTACTGTTGGAAGGATATGGAATTACGGGTTTTGTTAATGGATCAAATCCATGTCCTGCTCGGTTTTCATCGTCTGAATCTGATAATTCTCCGAGTAATCTTGAATCTGATGACTATAAAGTGTGGAAAATGCATGATAGGGCTATTATGCAATTGATTACTGCCACCTTATCACCTATTGCTGTTTCTTGTGCAATTGGTAGTTCTTGTTCTAAGGATTTGTGGACACGATTGAAGGAACATTTCTCGACTGTTTCCAAGACTAGTGTGTTTCAGTTGAAGTCTGATTTACAGAATATTAAGAAAGGTACTAGCACTGTATCACAGTATCTTCAGAAAATTAAAGAATCAAGGGACTCCTTATCTGCTGCAGGAGTGAAATTTGAGGATGAAGATATTGTTATTTTAGCACTCAATGGCTTACCATCTGAGTACAACACCTTCAGATGTGTAATTCGAGGGCGAGAAAGTGTTATTTCCCTCAAAGAGTTTCGAGCACAATTGCTTGCTGAAGAGGCTATTCATGACAATAATTCTACTACACTGTTCTTGTCTGCCATGTTGGCTGATGCTAGTGATAAAGGTCAATCTTTTCAGGCTAGTTCATCTCAGGGAACCAACTATCAAGGCAACAATTATCAAGGGAATAATTCTGGCGGTTATCAAGGACCTCATTCTGGGAATTACCAAGGGCACAGTTCTGGTCAATCCAGCTATGTTTTCAAGCCTTATAACAATAACAAAAACAAAGGGAAGGGCAAAGTTTATCAGGGTAATAAGTATGCCTACTCCAGGCCAAATATGTCTACTCAAACTCATGTTTTACCGGTTCATACTCCTGGTCTTCTTGGTCATTCTCCTATGTCTGCATATGGTGGTTATCCTAGAACCTATCTTTCATGTCAGTTGTGCAATCAAGATAGTCATACTGCTCCATATTGCAACAATGTCCCTCGAGATAAACCCAAATGTTTTATTTGTGGCAAATCAAATCACACTGCTCAGTATTGTTTTCATAGAGACAAAGTACCTCAGTTTCAACCACAGTTTCAGCAGCAATTCCCAATGCCTCAGCAACAATTCTCAATGCCTTAGCAGCAAGTCTCAATGCCTCAGCAGCAATTCTCAATGCCTGTTGGTCCATCATCTTCTCAGCATCCTATGCAAGCAATGAACACTGTTGTTTCTCAGTCTTCATCGAATGTTCCTGGCATGTTCTCTCATCACTCTAATCCTCAAGTGTGGTTAACTACTCGGGTGCCACTAATCATATGACATCTGAGTTTGGTAATCTTTCTTTGGCTACTCCTTATCCCTCGAATGAGATGGTACAGACTGCAAATGGTGAAGGTCTGAACATTTCCCACATTGGTAACACTGTTATAAGAACTCCATTGCAACCACTTAAACTCAATTCAGTTCTATATGTTCCGAAGCTATCCCAGAATCTGTTATCTGTTTAGATAACAATTGTTGGTTGATTTTTGATGCCTTCAATTTCTGGATTCAGGACAAGGCCACAGGGATGATGCTATACAAAGAAGTGTGCAGTAATGGTCTCTACCCAATTCCATCCTTGTCTACTGTCAATTCATTTCAACTTCAACCCTCAGCTTTGCTTGGTCAGTTAGTCAACTCAACCATTTGGCATAGTAGACTAGGTCATCCATCAAATCCTATTGTTTCTTTAATACTTAGAAAAGCCAATGTTCCATGTAGTCATGACACTTTACCTGCAATGTGTCAAAGCTGCTTAGAAGGCAAGTTTTGTAAACTGCCATTTCAGTCCAGTGTCAATAAAGCTACAAAACCATTTGATGTACTGCATAGTGATATATGGGGACCAGCACCTTGTGTTTCTTTAGATGGTTTTAAACACTATGTCACTTTCATTGATGACTATACAAGATACTGTTGGATTTTTCCATTAATAAATAAATCAGATATTTTTGATATCTTTTGTGCCCTTCATTCTTTCATACTTACTAAGTTTTCTGCATCACTTAAAACATTGCAAAGTGATGGGGGTGGGGAATATGTGAGCAATAGGTTTCAATCTTTTCTCAAAACCAAAGGTATTTCTCATCAAATATCATGTCCCTACACTCCTGAACAGAATGGCTTAGCAGAACGAAAACATAAGCATCTTGTTGAAACCACAGTGACTTTGCTCCAATCATCTCAATTACCATCTCAATTCTGGTCTTTTCCTGTTCAAACTGGCAATTATTTGATTATTAGGATGCCATCCCCTGTGTTACAGAATAAATCTCCCTTTGAAATTCTGTTTGGTGCAGTTTCTTTAATATCTCACTTAAAGATATTTGGATGTGCATGTTTTCCTTTACTAAAACCCTACAATAGTTCCAAATTGCAACCTAAAACCATGAAATGTGTCTTCTTAGGCTATGCATCTAAGTATAAGGGTTATATATCGAGACATGTGATGTTCAATGAACAAGAGTTTCCATATATGTCTTTATTGAAAGCAGCTAAACACACTGATCTGACACATCTACCATCTTCAATTTCTTTACCTTTGCCAGTTGTCAATTTTGACAATGAACTTGTTTCCTCTATCACAAGTAAACCTATCTCTATACATCAAGAGTCTCCCGTAATTTTACCTTTTGCAATTGGTTCTACTTCTCCTACATCACCTATCCCAGACTCGAATCCTTTAAATCCCACCACAGATACATTTCCTATTCATTCAAATGTCTCTAATGCTGCACACTCATCTTCCAACATCCCTGTGGACCTTGACTTTAGACCTGAAAGTCTTCAAGTAATTTCTTCAGTACCATCCTTGAATCTGCATCCAATGCAAACAAGGAGTAAGAGTGGCATTGTTAAGAAAAAGGTTCTACTTACTACTGTGGAAGACTCTGGAGGTATTGATTTGACTCTTACTGAACTATCTTCTTATAAGTCTGCTCTTAACGTTCCTGTTTCGATGAATGCTATGAAGGAGGAATTAAGTGCTTTGTCTAAACAAGGAACGTGGAGGTTAGTGCCTTTACCTGCACACAAGAACTTGGTTGGTTGCAAATGGATTTTTAAGATAAAGAAACATGCAGATGGGTCTATAGCTCGATATAAAGATAGACTTGTGGCCAAAGGTTTTAGTCAAGAACCTGGCTTGGATTATGGAGAAACCTTCAGCCCAGTGGTGAAACCAACAATAGTGAGGCTCATTCTATCATTGGCTGCTTAGTTTGATTGGCCTTTGAGGCAATTAGATGTCAAAAATGCCTTTTTACATGGCATTCTTCAGGAGGAAGTTTATATGGACCAACCCCCAGGATTCCTTGATCTAAAGCATCCTGAAATGGTTTGTAAACTGCACAAATCCTTGTATGGTCTTAAGCAAGCTCCTCGGGCTTGGAATGAGAGATTCACTACTTTCTTACCATCTATAGGGTTCAAAGCTACATATTCAGACTCATCCTTATTTGTCAAGACAGCAGGTTCTCAGCTTGTGATATTGCTCCTGTATGTGGATGATATTATCATCAAAGGCAGTAGTTTTCATGCTATTCAACAAGTTATTAACTCTCTCACTTCTGAATTTGATCTCAAGGACCTTGGTGATTTACATTTCTTTCTGGGAATTTAGATTACAATGACCTCTCATGGTTTGTTTTTATCTCAAACAAAATACATACATGAGTTATTGTAGAAAACTGAAATGCTGGATTCCAAGCCCTGCGATACTTTATGTCTGCCCTATAACCGATTGCTTAAGGATGATGGAGAATTATACAATAATCCAACTTTATACAGAAAAGTGGTGGGTGCTATTTAGTATCTCACTTGTACACGGCTTGATATTGCATTTTCGGTGCATCAGGTGTGTCAATTCATGCAAGAACCCATGGTCTCTCACTTTACTGCAGTCAAGCGTATCTTACGATACTTAAAAGGAACAATGCAGGTTGGTCTGTCTTACTCTAAGGGTGATTTGACTCTTACTGCATATAGTGATGCAGATTGGGCTAGGGATCCGAATGATAGACGTTCTACCACTGCCTTTGTGGTCTTTCTGGGATCAAATCCAATTTCCTGGAGTTCAAAGAAACAACAAACTGTCTCCAGATCATCGACAGAGGCCGAGTACAAGGCGTTGTCCACAATTGCTGCAGAATTGGATTGGATCCAGCAACTACTCTCTTTTCTGCAAGTTCCCATATCAGTTTCTCCTACATTGTATTGCGATAATCTTTCTGCAATTGCGTTGTCTCTCAATCCTGTGCAACATCAGAGAATCAAACACATAGAAGTGGATGTTCACTTTGTTCGAGAGAGAATTGCTAAGAAGAAACTCTTCGTACAGTTTGTGAAATCCAGGGAACAGTATGCTGATATTCTAACAAAGGGCTTAAGTGCTCCTCTGTTTCTTACACATTGTTTCAATCTCATGTTAGGTTTATGCAAACATGATATTGCGGGGGGATGTTAGAATATGTAAACTGAATAGAATGAATGGTTGAGATGTTGACACTTGTAATGAGATTACAGGTTCTGTTAGGATCTGTGGCATAGTTTGTTAAGATTGAGAGAGGAACTATAAATACTACTTCATGTAATAACTTTTTGTATTAAGAAATATAAAAAGATTCAATACAATATTTTTCCCTCTCTTTTCTCTTTGTATCTTCTTCTACAAGCTGTCTAGTTTTTCATGCTTAACAGATGAGGCCAGGTTAATTCGAAGTATTCCTTTGAGTTTGTTGAAACCACTATTTTATTTTGTGGAATGCCGAGAAAAATGGGAAGTTCACTACGAAGAGTGTATACCATATTGCCCGAACGAATGGGGTACAGAATGACAATGGTCCTGGAACATCGGCGATGGCTAACAATGTTAATTGTTTTTTGGAAAGCTCTATGGAGAGCGTGTGTACCTAGGAAGGTGAAAGTTTGTGTTTGGAGGAGTTGTTTGAAAGCCTTACCTATGAGAGTAAGTCTACAACAACGAAAGGTTATTGCCGAAGCGTCCTGTGCTTTTTGTAATGGCGGCATAGAAATGATTGAACATGCATTACGAGATTGTCCACGCTCGGCATGCATTTGGTTCTCTAGTCTGTTGGGTTTCTACGTGCATGAGGTGAGGAATTTGGGATGGATGGATTGGTTGGTGGGGTTATCTTCTTCTTTGGCACGAGATAGCTTTGATGTTCTCTTGGTTTGGATATGGAGTATTTGGAAGGGAAGAAATGAATTTATTTGGAAGGGTATAGAGGAAAATCCTCAACATATGCACTGCAAAGCCATATCTTGGCTCCAGGAGTTTAAACGATGGCATGGGAGAAAGAGTTCTAGCAACAAATCCAGAGGCACGGTGAGGTGGAAAAAACAAGTGCGTGGATGGATGAAGTGCAACTTCGATGGAGCTTGAAGTAGGATGAGTAAGTGAATGATGATGATCAATTCATGGCTACCATGGTTAGGTGAGTTGAAGGAATATCATCGCCTTTGCAAGCAGAACTGGAAGCTGCTCGTGGAGTTTTGTTGGTTCGAGAAATCGGTGCTGCTGAGGTGGAACTCGAAGGAGATACCGTGATGGTTCTCTCAGCCATTAACATGCTTGCTGATGATGATACATCCTCAATGGGGCATATAATTAATGATACAAGACATTTTCCCCGTTTAATCCCCAAACAAGAGTTTTCCATACCAGAAGAGATGCCAGTGGCTCATCGATTGGCACGCTTGGGACTTTCAAGTGAGCAACAAAGACTCTGGTTTGAAGAACTCCTTGATATCATTATAGATCTCCTTATGGAGGATAGTTTGTCTTTGTAACTAAGGTGTGTGACGCTTTTTTTCCCTTCGACCGGGTTGAAATCCCCAGCAAAGTTTTTATCGAGGCCATTTATTTTGCACGAATTTCAAATTCCTTTATAAATGAATATATATATATATATATATATATAGGATCAAGGGACAAATATTTTTACACTCTTTTTTAAGCCTTTTGATTACATGACATCCAATGGTTCTTATTTATTCATTAAATGACATGGATGCTTATGTGGATTTTAACTAATATTAAAGATAAAATAAAACTCAAAAAAACCTAAAATCTGGAAAATGAAAACTAAAATTAAAAAAAGAAGAAGAAACTTTAACTGAAATTGGTTCAAGACTTGGATTCAGACTTTGAACCCTAATAAATAAATCATGAAACTTCTTCTTTGCCGATGAGGAAGCTTGATAGAATCTCATTAGGTAAGCAAAAAGAAACCATAAATTCTATATTATTGTTTATATATGCGGGGATGATTAAATTAGGTTTTGCAAAAAAAAAGATTAGTTTTGTAAGTTCATGTGTTTCAATTGAACTCGAACTTATGTTCTAGGGTTTTAAGCAAGAAAGCAACAAAGTACGGACGAAGCCAAAGACGACAAAGCTGACAAGAAGACGACAATAAACAACAAACCTCAAGAAAATGCGACTCAATTGTCGTCTTCCGGTCATTCAATCTTTTGAATGCGATTGCGTTTCTTTGTTTCTGGTTTAATTTCTTGGTTTTTACCAGTTTGAATAATGCCATGCGAGTTTAATCCAATCATAAAACTTTAGACTTAAAGAAAAGACTTGGTGATGATTCTATTTCGTTCTTGTTTTCAGAATTTGGGTTCTCATTACATGCATTGTAACTAAATTAAGTGACAATTGATGGATTGAAACCCTTAAGTTTAGATTTAATAACTTAACATGATGCGGTTTAAAAAAAAAAAAAAAAAAAAAAAAGAGAATCTTGGCATGAAGATGGCGATATAGGAAGAGTGTTGGCAATAGAATGTGTGAATGCGAAATCGTAAAGTGAGAAAGCCAGAAATATTCTGACTGATCGCTATTGTTAGTGCAAGTCTTGTAGATTGAATTTGAGGAGCGTATAATGTTTTGCTAACCGAACTGGGTCTCTGCTTGCAGGTTAAGCAGCGAGGGTAGTTGCAATTTCTGCAGCTCTGGTTTTTGATATGTTGGTACCCATGAGAATGTATGTTTCTGGTTCTAGATTATAACTTAGATATTGAATTTCTGGCCTCACTTCGTTTCAATTTTCCAACCACATTTAAGACATAATGGTTGGTATTTTATTTCTAAGTAACAGGATGGTAGTATTTTCAGGTTTATTTTTCTAGCCTTAATGGATCCTCAACTTGAGGATGCCGAGTTAACACCAGTTCAAGAAATAAGTGACATAGGCAATTGTCACACTCCAAAGAGAACTGATGAAGCATTGGAAACGCCATATGTGGGTATGGTTTTTGAAACAATGGAAGCGGCAAGAAATTATTATGAAGATTATGGCTGACAAGAAGGGTTTTGGATTCGTATTCAAACTTCATCAAAGTCTAGATGACGTTCAAATGAGGTGACATGCACAATTTGTTTGTTCACAATAAGGAAAATACAAGAAACTGTCCAAAGAGAAAAAAAGATTGATTGAGCAAATTAAACCAAGGCAAGTGAACTTATTTACTTTGAATTAGTTTTAGTTTATTGGATACACCATTTTGAATACTTTTCATGTTTTAGTCCAACTCATATTATCTTTTTTCGATATCTTATAGTTTCTTTACACCATGATGAAGAATGTTGCTGATTAGAGGATTCGGAGAATGACAACCACGAAGAATGTTGCTAATTTTCTGTCACGATCGAGATAATAATCAAGTTTTTAATTTGTATGGAAATTACATGAAGTTGAATATATTACCCTTGTTCATGTTATTTCAGTTTGAATTGTATTTCGGTTGTTGAACGACGGGGGTTCAGTTTTGTTTTCTTGGAAGGTACTTGAATATTTGAATGATTATTTTGCAAAATTACTTGTCTAAAAAACTGTCTATAAATATAAACTCAAGCATGTTTTTATCAGACTAATTGGAAAACAATATGATAAATACGATAAAAGCTCCAAGGAAGGAAAAGAGTATGTTGTTTTGTTATTATTAGGGTTTATTTTTCATAAAAATAAAAACTCAATCCTTGTTTACGTTGGGTATTACCTATGGCTGGTATCACGTTTTTTTAATTTAAAAAGTATGTTGTTTTTGTAACATCCCACATCGCCCAGGGGAGTGATCCTTAAATGTATATTCTCATCCCTACCTAGCACAAGGCCTTTTGGGAGCTCACTGGCTTCGGGTTCCGTAGGAACTCCGAAGTTAAGCGAGAAGGGGGTTAGAGCACTCCTAGGATGGGGGACCCACTGGGAAGTTGCTCGTGAGTTCCTAGAAACAAAACCGTGAGGGAATGGTAAGCCCAAAGCGGACAATATCGTGCTACGGTGGTGGAGCGGGCCCGGGAAGTGATCCACCCCGGGCCGGGATGTGACAGTTTTGTTATTATTAGGGTTTATTTTTGATAAAATGAAAGAAGAGATTCTATCAAGCCTCCTCATCAGCAAAGAAGAAGTTTCATGATTTTTTTATTAGGGTTCAAAGTCTGAATCCAAGTCTTGATCGAAATGGGAATAGGAGAACCAATTTCAGTTATATTATCTTCCTTTTTTAGTTTTAGTTTTAATTTTCCCAGCAAAAAATAAGAACCATCTCAGCTGGCTCTCTATCTGTCCCTGGTTGGAAGAAGAAAAAAAAACATCAATTAAATGATGTATCATGAATCCAAAGTCTGAATCCAAGTCTTGATCGAAGTCTGAATCCAAGTCTGAGAAAAAACATTAGTTAATGATTTTTTATTAGGGTTCAAAGTCTGAATCCAAGTCTTGATCGAAATGCGAATGGGAGAACCAATTTCAGTTAAAGTTTCTTCCTTTTTTAATTTTAGTTTTAATTTTCCAGATTTTATGTTTTTTCAATTTTATTTTATCTTTAATATTAGTTAAAATCCACATAAGCATCCATGTCATTTAAGGAATAAATAAGAACTATTGGATGTCATGTAATCAAAAGGCTTAAAAAGAGTGTAAAAGTATTTGTAAAATTTTTTGTCCCTTGATCCTATCCCTATATATATATATATATATAAATTTCTAATCAAAGAAATGTCCTAAGAAACATCCATCAAAATCATAAACCAAATCCATAGAAATCTTTAAAAATCCATATAGAAATCCTTAAAAATCCTCCTCAATCCTAGATGCCAAGGCGAAGGCTTAGAGGGGTGTAGTCAACCTAGGATTTAAGAAGATTTTTAAAGATTTCTATATGGATTTTTCAAGAATTCTATGGATTTGATTTATGATATTGATGGATTTTTGTAAGGACATTTCTTTGATTACAAATTTATATTTGAATGAAAAGAAAAGAGAAAACTATGGGGACTCACTACAAGAAAACATGGATTATGTGACGAACGGGTTTCTTCACATATACACTAGATTTCGTCACATATACTTCTATGTGACTAATTTCCTGCATCACAAGAGGCGTCACCTATGCAGTGTCACCTATAATTTTACGTGACGAACTTTGTCATTCATCACCTATTATATCTATACGTGACACTTCTTTCCCTCACATATTTGCACCTCGAACTCCATACTTCAACAAATATGTGATGCTTTGGGCGTCACTTATTATTAGAATATGTGATGACTAATGCTTTAGTCACAAACTGTATTGAATTTCTATTTTTTTTTTTTCTAGATTGCTTTTTATCATTTAATTATTTTTATAATTTTGCTTGATGATTGATCTATAATTGAAACTTTAATTTTAGTGAACCAAGAAGATGAATAATATGAATTACATCGTAATGACATTTATAAATTAAACATGTACAAGAGAACATATGTGGTTTAAAAACATTAAACTGATGAAAAAAAGCCCTAAAACAACCTAAGTCTCCCATTGTCATACACAATAAGACTACTTGAAACCCGATTGGGACATGAAAGACTCTCACTCTGTTGCTACTATTGGTTGGAAAGCGCAAGTAAGTTATTTGACAAAAAAATTTCAGAAACCTGTGGAAATACAAGAGAAAAAAAAATAAAAAATTGAGCACTATCCCACGTGTAACAAATAACAAACTCACTCAGTTAATCTGTACTCAAAGTGCACAAATTTTAGTTCGGTATAATTCAATTTTTTTGCCAAGGAAAGTAAGGCAAATAACAAAGATGTGTCAAAATTTAATTAAAATCGAACTCGAACACACCATTCCTAAAAATCAGTAAGACGAAAATCCTCAATTCCCACATGATGACTAGAACTACAAGAGAAAAGGGCTATAAACCATAATGGATTAGATAGTCATTCCAAAAACTAGATATAGCCAACTTCCATCATTAGTAGATAATGCATTTAACTTAGTCTTCTGGTAAATAGGAACTAATTGACCCGTAAGATCTTTAGAGAACGAGAGATTACCAAAATCAAACATACTAAGATTTGGAGTTAGCTTTATGAAGAGATTACATATATCATAAAAATGAAATAAGTTCAATCAAAACACAACAAATAAAATTGGATTTCATCAAAACACTACTAGACTAATTATAGAGTAGTAGCAAGTAAAGATGATAAGAAATTATCAGTGCTTGGCTCCAAAACAGGAGACCCTATTCTTATTGTTGCCATGATCCCTCAATCAGCTTTCTCTCACCTTGAAACATATTAAAGGCAACAAATCAACTTTACGTAACCTTGAAGCATATTTCAAGCATAAAAAACACTTAAATTCACAGATAGTAACAATTAACTTTCCAGTTTCCAATATCTGAACATAGAGTACAAGAAAAGCTATCAGACATTTCACATATATTAAATATTCCTCAACAATGTAAATTTATATTTCAATTATAATTATAGCTACTGGAAACAAGTAAAAAATCAAGGCAATCAAATATTTTATACAAAGCTCTTAGACATTGATAAGTATCCTTATATTATGGAGACCAGTTCATAGCACATACCCGGAAGACAAACAACAAATGTCTTTCAAACTAACAACTACAAATATCAAATTGACCTCAATAATATACGATAACTTTTAGGAGGAACATGCTTGATTTAATTTTCAAAGTGCAACTATAAAGCCCAAACTGCATCAAATTTTCATTCTTTTGTTCATTAATGTGTATAAACAACCAACCAAATTGTTCTACCTTAAATCATCAAGAAAAACCTAAGCAACTCAGGAAAATTCCAACTTGCAAGTTCATACAACAACAAGAACAACAACAACGACAAAGTCTTTTGCCACTACGTGGGGTCGACTATATGAATCCTAGAACGTCATTGCGGTCGGTTCTATGTCACGTCTTCCGTTAGATCCAAGTACTCTAACTCTAACCTACAAGTTCATACCAAACAAAAAAAATTCTGAAAAAAAAAAGATCAAATTATTAAAAACAAAAACTACACATGTATAAATTAATTAGGTAAATAATTTCAACATTTACCCATAATGAAATAATTAATAAAAAATAATTTTACCCAAACAAAGACTTTGGAGGGTGGATCTATGGATGCAGAAGTGAAGGGCTACTGGAAGCTCAATATTGGAGGCAGGTACTTGTGCATCCAACACAAAAATTATAATTAGAACAAAAAGAGAAGTATTGGACGACAGATAGAGGTAGTTTGGGTTGGTGCGGGGTGTGGATTTGGTTTGTTGGTTGAATAGGTCTCTAGGGTTTTGGGTTGTGGAGCGTGATAGAGAGCGAAATGATGACAGAGGGTTGGAGCAGTTGGCCCGGAAGATCATGGTACTATCACAGTAAAGAGAGAAGAAGATTGAGAGATGAGACAGTGGTGGCTGCCATGATGTTGGGTCATGGTGATGGAAATAGGGGAGAAGTCTGAGAGAGAGAGAGAGAGAGAGAGAGAGAGAGAGAGAGAGTATTCTAAAACAAATTAATACTTGACTCACTGGTTTTTTTTGTTGGAACTTTCCCCATTCAAAATGTGATGACCACTTTCCTCACAAATGATACAAATATGTGACCCACTTTGAAATTCCTCACATATCATATTTCATAGGGCACCATTCTTCCCCGCCATATCATTACTCTCTTCTAAAAGCCAGAGGATAGGTACTGTTTTTAATAGTGCCCATCTGGTTTTACCCCTCTTTCTCTTCATATTTTTTCAACTTTAGTGGGGTTGTATGGTGAATTGGCCATTTTGCCAATCTCTATTTTTTTTTTCCCATGCGTGCATGTTGTGTTTTCTAGGGAAGATGCTTCCAGCATCTTTCACTTTTCACTTTCCTCTTCCATTCTTCTCTATGTCTTTCTGTTTCTCTCTATTTCTCCGTCTATCTTTCGGTTTCGATTCTGATCGGATCGTGTGGAAGGGTGTTTGGCCAGTTTTTCTTGCTGTTTTCCGCGGTTTAGGTGTACTTGTTCATGTATTGCCTTATTTTCTGTTTGATTAGCAAGAAAAATTTTGAATTGATTGCTGTAAAAATTCGACTCTTCACCTTTTTTGCTAAGCGTTTTCTTTATTTTTCTGTGCTTTGCATGTCGTTGTTTCGTCTGATTTCATTTTTTGGTGTAGGAAACGTTCATGTTCCAATTTTAGGGTTTTATTGTGTGCTTGCAAGCCCTTTTCTGGGTCATATATGATTTGGTTTTTTTTTATTTCCAGGAAGAAGTGGTCATCATTTTTTGCCACTTTTGTGTGTAGGGTTCGAGGTGCTTGAGATATTTACTTCCAAGTTGTTTAATTTTTTTTTGTTGAGTTTTTACTGAAATTTGTGACTTTTTGTGCATAGTTTTATTTGTGAATTTCAAAGGGATTAAATTACCCAGATTACCCAAATGTACATATATATTGTTTGAGAATGCAATTGAGAATTCACTTATTTTGGAATTCAAACAATTTATAGGTTACTACATTCACATCTTCATAAGGAGATATTGACACGCCCCAATCCCGGTGTTCGAAGGACAACGGGATGGCGACGTGCTGGCCGACACCTGATGGTGACGTAAGCCATTTAATGAATGCATATGCCGAGAACATGTGAAACATGCATATAATTTTCGTGCATAACCACACAATATAATATCCAAATACAAACCTTAACAAAATAATAGTAATAAGGTACGGGTCACTGGACCAAAGGAGAATATTCAATTGTCAACAATTTAAAAGTGATAATGCATGATACGTTCAGAGCATACCACTAATTAAGATTACAAAGAAAGGGATCCTACACCGAGAGGACTCGAAGATACTGATACGGGAATGCCTCAATGTCGGGATCGATCGAACGCTTCATTTCTAAGTCCTGAAGGGGGTGCAAAACAAAATATGAGTGGACCAAGTTTGATATAAATAATACTAAAGTCAACTACTCTTCAAACGTACTAACCCCCAGTTTTTAGAAAACTCATATAGCATAATAGGTAGTAGGTTTTCCGAAAACCCTTCCATGCCATAAAACCTTCGTAAATCATATACCATATATAGTGTGCTTAGTAGTGGTATCATAATCGCTTGAAAGCACATCTAGCGCCCGCTCGAAGGCACATACATCATCTGCCCAAAGGCACTACATCGCTCGCCCAAAGGCACATATATCATCCGCCCGAAGGCACTACATCGCCCTTCAAAGGCACATTGTGTGAATATCCGCTAAGTAAGCACATAAAATCATGAACATAATCTTTCCAAAAAATATAGCATCAGAGTTGAATAGCTCAAACATCATATCATAAATTCATAAGAGCGTTTTAGCTCAAATCATCATCATAAACCATGTTCATAAGTATATATATTCATAAATATTTCAAGGGACGTAAATTCGATAAAGCTTGATATTTCATAAAACGTAAATTCGATAACTCAATAAACGTTTCATAAAATGTAGTCATAAAATCATGCTTTTCATGTATGCATTTCTAGTAATAAAATCATACATTTTGGAAGGTGTCCACTCACAGATACTCCGTCGCCGAAGACCCGTTTAAACTATAGAGGATAGGGTTGCCACCAACAGACAAACATAAGCATATAAAAGGACCAATTAGTAAAATTCTACTAAAATGATTGAATTTGGGAAAACGGAGCATGGATTTGGAATGAGGACGTCGAAATTAGTCTAGGAGGGAGCCTGGCCGAAACCCAAAAAAAGTCAACCAAAAGTCAATGTTGACGGGTCAACGATCAACGTTGACCAAGAAGTCAATGGCTAACTCAGCCGAGCCAAGCCGAGCTAAGTAAAGCCGCCAGAGCTCACTGGAATTTTTGGCCGAAAGTTTGGGCAAATTTCAAAGCTTCGTAACTTCGTCTTTCTTAACCAAATTCGACCCATAATATATCAAAATGAAGAGAGGAAACTGTAGAACAAGCTTATACCTATTTGGAAGCCCAATGGTTGTCAGAGATGGCTGGAAAATGGCCTGAAAGGTGATTGGTCCGCAGGAAAACTGGGGAACTTGCCGAAAACTGGGTAAACTTTAAACGTTCATAACTTCTTCAATACTCAATGGAATCGAGTGATTCAAAAAATGAAAATCATACTTCTCGATAAGATAAAGAGAATGGTACCTTTCTTGATGGCTAACTCACTGTGGTTTGGCCGAAAAATTGCTCGCAAGTGGCGGTCCTCGCCAGAAAACTGGAGAAGCTTTCCCAGTGAGTTTCCTACGTCCAAACATCACCAAAACTTCTCAAAACTACTCCCAAACATACACCAAGACATGATCTACAACTTTTGGACAAGTTTCGAGGCTTACCTTAGATGAAGAAGGTGGAAACTCGCTGGAGAGTTTCGATGAACAGCGAATGCCGAGAGAAAGAGAAAGGTTTGGGGGATTTTCTGGGTTCGTGGGTTCACCTAGAGGGGAGGTGGTGGTGCCATGTTGTTGTTGTTGTTGCTGTCTATGTGAGAGACTCTCTGGGATGGCTGGGATGGTGAGAAGGAGAGAGAGCTGAGAGGTAGAGAGGGATATAGTGTAGAGAGATGCAAGTTCGAGAGAGAGAGAGAAAGGTTGAAAAAAAATAATAGAGGGAAGGGGGGATGTCCTGGGTAAAGAGGAAAAAGCAAGGGGACAAAAGTGTAGAAGTGGGTCCTAGTGTCTCACAAATTAAGACCACTAAAGACGAAATGTGAAATACCGAAAAAAAAAAAAAAACACTCGACGTAAAAAAAAAGGACGGGGTATTACAATCTACCTCCCTTAAGAGAATTTCATCCTCGAAATTTACTACCTCAAGTAAACGGGTACGGATACTGATTTCTCATCAGTTCTTCTGTTTCCCACATTGTTTCCTTAACTGCGTGGTTCCTGTACAACACCTTTACCAACTGAATGACTATATTTCTCAACGCTTTATCATGTCAGTCGATGATTTCCACTGGCTCCTTTACATAGCTCATGTCCTGTCTCACTTCACGTATACGACCTACTTGCCCACTTGCTTAGTGAACTCAACGAATAAGAGAATCTCCAAAAGAGATGTCAAAATTGTGATAGGAGCATATTTATGCGACTTTGTTATCTTATTTCATTGCATTTACTTAGTTAATTTCCATTTGTTTTGGTAATTTAAGTTATTTTCGTATTATTGTAGCTCCAGTTGATAAAGATGACAATAAATAGCCAAATGGAGCAATTTTGAGCAGTTTTGGACTTGGATTGGATAGCATGCATGGATAGCATATGGGCTGGACAATTTTGGTGTTTAAATGGTGCTAGATATGTGCTAAAATCTGAAGAAATTAAAGTTGAGGCTTGGAAGGCAAGGAATTACACAAGAAAGAGAAAACCTAGTTGGAGAGGAACATTATCTTATCCTATCTTATCTTATCTCCAGCTGCAAGGAGGAATCCAAATCACATTCCAACACTCTCTAACTGATTCTTAGAGTCCTAAAATAATTAAAAATGTCAAAACCTTTTCCTCCTTGGATTCACCCATTCTCCTTATATATATGAAATTCTTACAGCGATTTCGAGGGTGCCATGCCTACCATTCATCCATTGAAGTTGGTGGAATTTTCAGAGTTCTTTCTCTCTTTGTTTGAAGTTTCAATGTTTATTTTAGATTGCTTTTCAGTTATGATGAACATGTGTAACTAAGTTTCCTTTTAGCTAGAGGTGAATTCGAAGCCATGATCATATGTTTAATATAAACTGATTACATCCAGTTATTGTTTCATAAGACATGAGTGCGATTTACTTATCTGCTTTATAGAGAACTTATTATTGTATGTTTATTAAGGGTGCATACTTAGTTTGCATGCAGGGATTTGATGCTAGAATATAAGGGAATTTCACTTAATCGTTATGAACTTATATTTGTAAGTAGTAAAAGTCACTAGTCATGATTGAGTAAATTCTTGGCAGGAGTTTCATGCTTTTCATAGTTACGAATGCTTATGATTTTCACAGAACTTAATGATCTTTGAGATGTATCTCTATCATGCTTTTCATAGTTAGGAAACTTGAGAAGAATAATTTGGTTGTGTTGCTAAGTCCAATTCAATGAACTTAGGAAAATCTGAGAGTTAATTAGTGCTTTTCACAATTAATTTGGGGCATTGTCATTCATGGTTTATAGAAAGAATAACGGGAAATCGATTTGTATGCATATGATTCATGTGTGGAGAAGAATCATTTAGCTATCCTTTCATCCATATTTCATTCACAACTTAATTTACTTGCTGCCATTTACTTTTGTTTTAATTAAACTCGTCCAAAATCCCCCCAGTCATTGTTTTGTTGTTAGTTTAACTTAGTTTTCAGTTTTATAAGTTTAATTTGTGCTGATTAGCATCCCTTATAATCCTTGGAATAGAACGATCCCTACTTACTCATACTACTGATAGAAGCATATTTATGCGACTTGGTTAACTTATTTCCTTGCATTTAGGTTGTTAGTTCTTAGTTATTTTAGTATTTTAAGCTATTTTCGTGTGTTTGTAGGTTTAAAGGGTCAAAGTAGCAAGAAAGTGCATTTTAGTGCATTTTGGAGCAGTTTTAGGTACTAAATGGATTGCACATGTTTGGAGCTAAGTGGATGGACGAAATTGAAGATCAAATGAGCTTAGGACTGAATGAAGATGTAAAGAATTGGATTCAAGACAAATGAAGAATGAAGAGTTCAGAATTGGAAGCCAAAGTTTCTAAAATTGGAAGTTTCTATTCTTGGAGGTTTCCATTCTTGAAAGTTTCTATTCTTGGCTTGGAAGTTTCCTAATCCTTCCTCACCTATTTTCCAGCCACAAAAGGATTCCAAAATATGTTAGGGCACTTAATTGGTTGTTCTAGAAGTCCTAAACCTGCCCTAAAGTTCAAGCCACACCACCTTATGTCATTTCCCTTCCTTGCCACACAAGGGGAATCTTTTCCTTCCCTATTTTCTGCCATAAACCATTTTCCCTTTCTTTTTAGTTCCCCTTTCCAATCTTTTCCTCTTTCTTGCTGCAAGTATTCTTTCCTTTTCTTCAAATCTGCTAAGTATCTCCCTTCTTGATTTCCTTAACTTTTGTTAACCTTTTCTTGGGGATTTGGAAAGTTAAAACCTTCCCTAAAAATACATCAAAGTCGTGGCCCCTTAACCCTATAAGTACCATATCTTGGGGCACCATTAAAGAGGCCCTGAACACATTCTCTGCATCCATACCATCCACCTATCTACCTATCCATCCTCTACCACCCATTTTACGCACCTTAACCCCTTGTGCCCCAGCTTTACAAAGGAAGAATGAGAGGATTAACTTGAAGCCGTGCCTAGCCATTCAGGACGTTAGATTGCTGGAACGTTTCTAGGTGTAATCTATCTTTGTTTTCAATGTTTAATTTAATTTCTCTTTGTTTTGCTGTGAAAATGAGGAGCTAAACTCGTTTTAGCTAGAGGAGAATTTCAAAGCCATGAATATATATGTGATATGAGTTTATTACCTTCAGTTATTGTTTCATAAATTGTGAATGCGATTTGCTTAACTGTTTGATTCAAAACTTGTTCTTGTATGTTGATTAAGGAGGCCTACTTACTTTGCATGCATGCATTTGATGCTAGTATGTAAGGGAGTTTCACCTAATCGTTATGAACATATATTCACTAGCAGTAAAGGTTGCTAGTTACAATCATGTTAAGTAGATTCCTGGCTGGAGTATCATGCGCTTTCATAGTTACAAATGTCTTGTCAATGCTTATGACTTTCATAGAGCTTAATGATCTTTGATTGTATCTCTATTATGCGCTTTCATGTAGGGAACTTTTGAAGAATAATTTGATTGCGATGCGCTATTTTCGTCCAATTCAATGACATAAGGAAAATCTGAGGGCTAATTTAAGCGTACCTAATTAACCTGGGGTGTTGAGGTTCATGGTTTATCGAAATCGTAACTGGAAATCAATTTTGTGTTGCATTTGTGTCATGTGTGGAGAAGAATCCTCTAGCTAGCCCATCATCCATTGAACCACCTTAGTTTTATGTCTTTGTTTAGAATCTGCAAGTTACTTAGTTTTAGATTCAATTTTCGTAGAAACCAAACCCCCCATCTTTAAGTTGTGTTAGTTTAGTTAGAATCTGTTTAGATTTGTGTCTACTTAGTCCTTTGAGTTTATTTTCGTCCAAATCAGTCCCTAGTGTCTAGTTTGAGTCAATTTGGCTATTTTAAGCTGTTTTGAGTCTTATAAGTTTGTTTTCAGTCTTGTGAGTCTTGTTAAGTGTTTTTAAGTTTGTTTTTGTGTTTTTAAGTCAGTTTAGAGTAGATTAGCAATCCCTCCTAATCCCCAATCCATAACTATTTCTACTTGCATCTATACTACAATTGTCAACAAGAGGGTTTAATTTGTGTGCTGTTTTACATCGCATCAAATTTTTGGCGTCTTTGCTAATCCCCCTTTGTTTCTTTTTTGTGTCTTTTGTTTTAGTTGCTAACTTTGTTTCTATTTGTGTCTTTTATTTTTACTTTTGATATAGTTTTCTTTCTTTGATTTTAGGTGCTGGAGAAGCAAGACATGGTAATTGCAAACATTCAAGCTCAATTGGCAAATCTTACTTCTCAATTGTCCCAGATTGCTGAAACAACCACAATGCACACTGCTCAAACTCATCAACGCCTTCAATTCACCGCAAACGGAGGTGCTTGGGGTTATCAAGGCCCTAACCAACCAAGGGACAACATGTTTTCCAACACTTACAATTCTGATTGGAGAGATTATTCAGATTATAGGTGGGATGAACCTCAACAAGTTCAACAAGGTGGATATTGGCAGCAAAATGATGAGTTCTATTCGAGACGTATGCAGCCACCACAACCTCCCCCACAACAATTCCAATCGAATTCAAGTATGCCTATGAGTTATGATGAAATTCTTGACGTCCTAACCTCTTTGACGCATGGCTCACACCACGAAGGATATTCACAGCCATCTGAGGAGTTCTATCAATGGCCATATGCACCACCACAACCTCCACCACAATCTGTCCAAACAAATTCAGGTATGTCTTTGGATAATGATACGATCATTAAGTTACTCACTTCTTTGTCTCAGGGACAAGAAAATCAAAACAAAAGGGTGGACAATTTGGAAAAGCAAATTGGGCAGATAGCGGAGTTCCTGGCACAAATTCAAGAAAAAAGTGAACTCTCCAACTCGAACATTGTAAATTCAATGGGAGAATTTGAAATCGCTGAAGCTATCATCTTGGGAAGTGCTATGGAGGTTGGAGATGACCTAAAAACGTCTAAACATAGCCTAGAAGAGGACAAGAAGCTGCTGATTGAGGAGGAGGACGACATACCCACGGCAAGGGAAGAACAACCCTTGCCGCAGGCCCCTAGTGCTTCTAAGCCATCCAATCAAGGTAAGTTGGGTTCAAATTCAGTTCAATCTAACATTACTCCACCAAATGTCCCTTTTCCTCGCAGATTTTTTATTCCCAAGAAAGAAAAGAGTGAAAAAGACATCGTGGAAGCCTTCCCAAATGTGCAAAGTGATATTCCAATTCTTGGTACACCAAATCAAATTCCAGAATGTGTTGAACTGTTTGAAGAAATTTGTACATCAAGAAGAATGATTCAAGAGAAAGAAGTGGCTGGAGAATATGTATAATGCATCAAAGAGGATGTTCATGAGACAATAAAGCCCAAAGAAGTTGAATTTTATGCCACGGGACAAGTCACAACCATCACATTCAATCTGGCCAAGTGCAAAGTTCCTGAAACTTTCAAAGATGTGGTGTTTGTCATTGAATTTGTGTCGGAGCAAGCAAGTAAGCCATCTTATTCAATTTCAATTTTGTTTTCTACTAACTTGCTGATTTTAATGATTCAGGCACCCACACTAGAATTTAAACCATTGCTGGATCATTTCAAGTATCACCGTCCATTCAAAGATCAATCCATGCATTCGAAGAAGGGAGACCTAGGAATCGTCCCACAATCAGATTTGCGTTCCTAAACCCTTCTCTTTACTGCATTTATTTTGCTTTGATTAGTTAGTTGTTTGTTTGTTTGCTTTCTGTGAGTTTATGTTTCAAACATTAAGGACAATGTTTGATTTAAGTGTGGGGAGGTAACAAAGTGTTTTTTTATGCAAATTCATGGGATTTTATCACCTATCACTTCTATGTTGTTTCTCACTGTTTTTAAGTGTTTTTAGTATGTTTTGAGGTGTTTTTGTGTGTTTTGAAGTAAAAATATGAAAATTTGAAAAAAAAATCAGTTTTTGAGTTGTTTTTAGAGTCCTTCTTGTGTGTTTGTGTCTTAGGTACCTTCCAACACAATGATGAGGATTTGGTTTTTAATTGCATGACTGTTAAAGAAAGTTACGAACATGGATGGAAGTTTGATATGCTCTTGGTTTATGCTTAGTTGTAGTTGTTGTTTACGAATTCACATTTAATCACAAAGTAAAAAAATCAATTTTTGTAACATGCTTGAAGGAAGGAACTCAAAATAACGCTACATCCCTATGAGACTTGAGCTTATACTTCTTTGGAGTGTTATTAATCTGTGATTCTTTGTTTTCTAAAGTCGTTGCATGATCTCATTATTATTTGCTTGGTTGCTACTTGGAATATATTTTCATCATTATAGAACCAAATACTATAACTCATATCTGTTTCATTCAAAGCATGACATTGAATTGCATAACACATAAACAAGATGAAGTTGTTTAGTTACCACCAAAGCCAAATAGCCGTACCCCCCCCCCCCCCCCCCCCTCTTTTCTCATATGTTTTGTAGGTTTAACCTCTTTGAGCCTTATTTAGCCTGTTTTCTTTGTTAACCACATTAACCCTACCTAGCCTAGTATAGGACTATCCTTACCTTTGTTCTTAAAGGATAGTGAAGCATGACTTAAAGGGAATTCTTTTTTATCTACAATATGCAGAAAAACAAGTGTGGGGGAAGGGATTTTCGTGCAAAAGAAAAAGAAAAAGAAAAGTGTGTAAAAAGAAAAGAAAGAAAAGGAAGTGAAAATGAGTTTAAGAGTGTTGATTGTTGAAGGAAGGGTCCAAAACATTGAATCTGGCCCTAAAATGTGTAAATCTCCCCTTTTTGGTCACAAGTTGAGTGATACATTCAAAAGTGAATTGTAAGTGTTGATTTCATTGCTTTGCTTACTATTTCTTTAAGAACCTTTGTTTTTCCTTACCTTTCTTTGTTAGCCAACACCTTTAGCCCCGTTACAACCCATTGACTTCTATTTTGAGTGTTGTGTGTTTCAATATGTGGAGTTTGGAATTAGTATGAGCATATGGAATCCCTGGTTCTTGCATCTAAGTAGTGGCATTCCGTTCATGAGATCATATACATGTTTATGTTAATAATTCCAGAAAATGTTTTCTTTGCTATAACATATGTGAGTACTAGTTTTCATGTTTACATCAATCTTCTCACATATACCTAGTGTAGAGTGTGTAGTCAAAAAATCTGAGTGAAAATTGAGGGCATATCTAGTAAAGAATTGAGTGAATTCTCTAAGGCATGTTACTACATTCAAAATGTTGTTTTAATTGGTTAAATGCGAGCTAGTGAATGGTGACTGTGATCAAGTATGAGTTCAAGTGTAAGGATGACCAAAATCTGTGCAAGTGATGATTTTTAATGTGTCATGTTCATTGGAAATCCCTTCGGCAAATGTTGGAAGGTTTAGATTGTGTTTTGTTTGTTTTGTTTTGCTCGAGGACTAGCAAAAAGCTAAGTGTGGGGGTATTTGATAGGAGCACATTTATGCGACTTGGTTAACTTATTTCCTTGCATTTAGGTTGTTAGTTGTTAGTTATTTTAGTATTTCAAGCTATTTTCGTGTGTTTGTAGGTTTAAAGGGTCAAAGTAGCAAGAAAGTGCATTTTAGTTCATTTTGGAGCAGTTTTAGGCACTAAATGGATTGCACATGCTTGGAGCTAAGTGGATGGACAAAATTGAAGATCAAATGAGCTTAGGATTGAATGAAGATGTGAAGAATTGGATTCAAGACAAATGAAGAATGAAGAGTTCAGAATTGGAAGCCAAAGTTTCTAAAGTTGGAAGTTTCTATTCTTGGAGGTTTCCATTCTTGAAAGTTTCTATTCTTGGCTTGGAAGTTTCCTAATCCTTCCTCACCTATGTTCCAGCCACAAAAGGATTCCAAAATATGTTAGGGCACTTAATTGGTTGTTCTAGAAGTCCTAAACCTACCCTAAAGTTCAAGCCGCACAACCTTATGTCATTTCCCTTCCTTGCCGCACAAGGGGGATCTTTTCCTTTCCTATTTTTTGCCATAAACCACTTTCCCTTTCTTTTTAGTTCCCCTTCCCAATGCTTTCCTCTTTCTTGCTACAACCATACCTTTCATTTTCTTCACATCTGCTAAGTATCTCCCTTCCGGATTTCCTTAACTTTTGTTAACCTTTTCTTGGGGATTTGGAAAGTTAAAACCTTCCCTAAAAGTACATCAAAGTCATGGCCCTTTAACCCTATAAATACCATATCTTGGGGCACCATTAAAGAGGCCCTGAACACATTCTCTGCATCCATTCCATCCACCTACCTACCTATCCATCCTCTACCACCCATCACCACCCATTCTACACACCTTAACCCCTTGTGCCGTAGCTTTACAAAGGAGGAATGAGAGGATTAACTTGAAGCCGTGCCTAGCCATTCAAGACGTTGGATTGCTGGAACGTTTCAAGGTGCAATCTATCTTTGTTTTCAATGTTTAATTTAATTTCTCTTTGTTTTGCTGTGAACATGAGGAGCTAAACTCGTTTTAGCTAGAGGAGAATTTCAAAGCCATGAATATATATGTGATATGAGTTGATTACCTTCAGTTATTGTTTCATAAATTGTGAATGCAATTTGGTTAACTGTTTGATTCAAAACTTATTCTTGTATGTTGATTAAGGAGGCCTACTTAGTTTGCATGCATGAATTTGATGCTAGAATGTAAGGGAGTTTCACCTAATCGTTATGAACTTATATTCACTAGTAGTAAAGGTTGCTAGTCACAATCATGTTAAGTAGATTCCTGGCTAGAGTATCATGCGCTTTCATAGTTACAAATGCCTTGTCAATGCTTATGATTTTCATAGAGCTTAATGATCTTTGATTGTATCTCTATTATGCGCTTTCATGTAGGGAACTTTTGAAGAATAATTTGATTGCGATGTGCTATTTTCGTCCAATTCAATGACATAAGGAAAATCTGAGGGTTAATTTAACGTACCTAATTAACCTAGGGTGTTGAGGTTCATGGTTTATCGAAATCGTAACTGGAAATCAATTTTGTGTTGCATTTGTGTCATGTGTGGAGAAGAACCCTCTAGCTAGTCCATCATTCATTGAATCACCTTAGTTTTATGTCTTTGTTTAGAATCTGCAAGTTACTTAGTTTTAGATTCAATTTTCGTAGAAACCAAACCCCCCATCTTTAAGTTGTATTAGTTTAGTTAGAATCTGTTTAGATTTGTGTCTAGTTAGTCCTTTGAGTTTATTTTGGTCCAAATCAGTCCCTAGTGTCTAGTTTGAGAGAGTTTGGCTGTTTTAAGTTGTTTTGAGTCTTTTAAGTTTGTTTTGAATCTTGTTAAGTGTTTTTAAGTTTGTTTTTGTGTTTTTAAGTCAGTTTAGAGTAGATTAGCAATCCCTCATAATCTCCGGTCCAGAACGATCCCTACTTGCATCTATACTACAATTGTCAACAAGAGGGTTTAATTTTTGTGCTGTTTTACATCTCATCAACTACGATTGCATAATTTATAGGGTTTAATTTGTGTGTTAGTTTCTACCACATCAAATTGCCACATAGGCATACAACAATAAAAAATGGCAGCAAACTCTCTCCTGTCAAATTTGACAGCAGATGTCAAATTCATTAAATGTTTTTTAATAGATTAATATAATATATGATAAATGTTGTTATGTTTTTGAAATATTTGATTGGATGCCTTAATCATTGGACAAAACAAAAAGATAAGAAATTTATTATATGGTATTATTATTTAACATATCGGGTGGAGCAAAATATTGTACAAAATGTCAAATTGCCACATAAGCTATCAACTATCATTTTGATGTTTAAAATTTGACATCTCCTTTGGAGATGCTCTAAGCCATCGATATTACAGTCTGCAGCCCGCAATATCGACAACTCATTGTTGTCTCGATAAACAAGTAGTAAATCCCGAGGGTGCAAAATTACCATTTTGTTCAAACTTCAAGGCGACATCATCTGAAGCATACAGTTTCCCATATTGAAATTTTGATCCTTCGAATACTAGTTTACAATACTCTTCTGTCTAACAAGTGTTGCCTGTAGAATCTCTCATACCATGTCTCAAATAGTGCCATACCCAAACCGAAAATAATAATTGTCGTCGTAAACAACTTCAATAGAGATCGATGCAATTTCTAATCATGCTAAAACCATAGAACAAATGAACACAACATGTCCTCTAAGGTTTGGATAATTCGTTTAGACTGGCCAACAGTCTGAGGATGAAATGTGGTACTAGACAACAACTTAGTACCCATGGGCTTCAAGAAGGCTTCATAAGACTTGGAAGTGAAACACGTATCCCGATGAGGTACAATAGTGACGGCATACCGTATAATCGAACAATGTGATTCACAAAGCCTAACCCGAGCTAATTCATTGAAAATTTCTCTCAGATTTAGCAAAAGGCTATGCCAAGAAGGCTAAATGAACACTTCAGAATTTATGGGTCAAATCAAGTCCATCAAATCTAAAGTACAAGATAACTGGATTGAATGCGTAACTTTGATTCAAGAACACGTGTGAGTACCTAACTTAATTCTGTGGTGGCAAGTCGAGATGGTTGAGCGTGGACTGGACTCGATTGGTAGTCTAAAGTAATTTGATAGGCGGGAACTTAGACTTTTTCCCATTCTAATATTCACAACAACTTGTTACAATAATAACCTCAAGGATATTCAATAACCAGTGGTAATGATTCACTCGATAGGTTGTTAATGGGTGATTGAATGATTGATGGTCTCAACTAAAACTTTTGGACCTAAGTGGTTTTCCTGAACTATTTGTCTACTTTAGAAATGATATGAAGTGTTGTAGGGTAAACACGAACCTAAAGTTGACTAGAATGCCTTCTTGTACCAAGAGGTGAATATGGGATAACGGTTGAAATCGATGTTAATCGAGACGTCAGTCTAATGAAGTCTAGAATGAAGAATTATGCCAAGTGGTCGAAAGTATAGTCCTCACGAACTGGTAGATAATATGTTGAATGAGTTGATCAACAAATACCAAAACGTCATCATAGTCTCCACGTGTACAAGGTGGTTTGTACAGGAAATCTATGGTGACATTCACCCATTTCCATTTGCATCCCCAGTGGGTCCTCGACAACCTAAAAAACCATGGAAATTTCTTCCCACCTCCAAACAGGAATATAAGGAAATTGAGATAAATGATGCGGAATATATAAGCACACAAATTAAACCCTCTTTTTATCAATTGTAGCAAAGTATGTAAGTAGGGATCATTCTAGGCCGGGGATTATGAGGGATTGCTAAATCACTTGAAAACTAAATCAAAAACTTAAAACAAAGTTAAAACACTAAATTAGACTCAAAGAATGCAAAACTATACTTTAAAACACTAAAACAAACCAAAAGACTCAAAACAGCAAACAAACACTCAAAACTGCCTTAAAAACACAAACTGGCTGTTTTGGACTCTAAACACAATTTTGGACGAAAATAAGTTTTAACTTGACTCAAAACACTCAAAAACACAAACTAAAACAGTTTCTAACTAATTTGACACTTCAAAATAAAGGGGGAATTGGTTTTGACGAATTTGAAAACAAAACATAAACTTTGTAAAACAAAATAGATTTTAAAATGAATTTGGTTTAAATGAATGGATGGAAGGCTAGCTAAGGGGTTCTTCTCCACACATGTCATACTTGCATACAAAACGATTTCTAATTGCAATTCAATAAACCACGAATTCTCAACACTCCAAGTTAATTAGGTCCGCTTAAATTAACTTTCAGATTTCCCTTATGTCAATGAATTGGACGGAAAATGCGCATCACAATCAAATTATTCTTCAAGAGTTCTCTATATGAAAGCGCATACTAGAGATACAATCAAAGATCATTACGTTCAATGGAAATCATAAGTATTGACGAGGCACTTGTAACTATGAAAGCGCATGATACTTATGCCAAGAATTTACTTAACACAATTGAGATCATCAACCTTTACTACTTGTGAATATAGTTTGTAACGATTAGGTGAAACTTCCTTATATCCTAGCATTAGATTTATGCATGACAATTAAGCGTGCACTCTCAACCAACACACACAAATCAGTTTAATTCAAATAGATAAGTAAATTGAATTCACAACTTATGAAACGCAGTTAGAGGTAATCAAGTCATATAGCAAGCATAAACATGGTTTCGAATCCCCCCCTAGCCAAGGGGGGGTTTAGTTCCTTATACGTACAAAACAAAGAGTATTGAATTTAAACATTGAAATCAAAGGAAAGGAAACACCTAAAACTTCCAGCAATTCGAACTTGAATGGCATGCACGTCCAGGGCTTCTTCTCCTCTTCTTTGCTGCGGCACAAGGGTTGATGATGAGTTTTTGGGGGTTATGAATGGTGCGGCAGGGTCAGGAAGTATGGGGGTATGGTGATGAAGGTTGCGGCAAAGGATGTGTGTAGTGTAGATGGCGTGAATGATGTATATGGAGGGTGGTACCTGCGGCAAAGGGTGTAGAAATATATATATATATAGGCACCAAAAACCCTAGGTAAATCAGATTAGGACTTCTAGAAAGCCAAATCCATCCAGAAATAGGTTTAAAACAATCAGATTTCTAATGGTAAAAGGCCTAAGGTGCGGCAGGTTTGGATAAGGAGGGATAAGGCTTCTAGAAAGCCTTGCAAGGCAAGGAAATTAGATATTCTAGAAGGCTAGGTGCGGCAGGTTTGTAGAACAAGGATAAGGTGTCCTAAAGTGAAATTAAAACCCTTTTACAGCAGGAATTAAGTTAGGAAAGGATTAGGATAGGATAAGATAAGGCATGGTAGGATAAGATAAGATAAGGTTTGGATAAGATAAGGATAAGATAAGGATAAGATAAGGATAATGTTCCTTCTTTGTAGCTGATTCCTTATCTTCTTTGACTTGAATTTATTTCTCCAACTCTTTTGCACATTCCTAGCCTCTCTTGAACTTCAAATTCGTCCATCCATCTTGCTCCAATCATATGATATCCATTCCAAGCTCAAAACTGTTCCAAAAGGCTCCAAAATGCATCCTTTTGCATACTTTGCCCTTAGAACCTGAAAATACATCAAACTAGCTTAAAAGACTACTTTAACTAAGGAAAAACAACATAAATGCACAAGAACAAGCTAACTAAGGTGCATAAATATGCCCCTATCAAATTCCCCCACACTTAAATTTTGCTAGTCCTCGAGCAAAACAAAATGAAACAAAGTAAACAAAACGAAACAAAACAAGTATAACACAACCTAAACCTTCCAACAATTGTCTCAGGGATTTCCAATGCACATGACATGTTCAAAATCACCATTCCCATAGATTTTGGCCATCTTTACGCTTAAGCACATACTTAATCATGGTCACTACTTACTAGTTCACAAATAACCAATTAAAACGATGTTTTGAATGTAGTAACATGCCTTAGAGAATTCCCTCAATTCCTTACAAGATATGCACTCAATCTTCACTCAGATTTTCTAACTACACACCCTACACTAGTTATATGTGAGAAGATTGATGAAAATATGAAAACGAACGCTCACATATATATATCACAAGAAAAGCAATTTCCGGAGTTAATAACATGTTTAGATATGATCTCATGAATGGAACGGTACTACTTAGATGCGAGAACCAGTGACACCATATGCTCAAACCAAATTCAAACTCCACAAATTGAAACACACAACACTCAAGATTAAAGTCAAGGGTTGTAACGGGGCTTGGGGAGTTGGCTAACAATGAAAGGATAGGAAAAACAACCGTTCTTAAAGCAATAGCAAGCAAAATAATGAAATCGAACTTAGAATTTCCTTTAGCATGCAGAAATCAACTTTTAAACACAAAGGGAACATTCAAGCAACAATTAGGGCCGGATTCAATGTTTTGGACCCTTCCTTCAACAAACAACACTTGAGAACTCTTTTTCACATCTTTTCAACTCCTTTTTCATTCTTTTCACAACTTTTTCTTTTTTTCTTTCTATTTTCCACGAATTTTTCTTCTTTTTTTTTTTTTTTTTTCTTTTTCTTTTCTTTTGCCGTGCCTCATTCAAGACTTTGGCACACCCACAACAAAACTCACTTCCCCCACACTTGTTTTCTGCCAAACAATGATCAAAAGGAATTCATATTGAGTCATGCGTTACTATGCTTCAAGAACAAAGGTATGGATAGTCCTAATCTAGGCTAGGTGAGGATAATGTGGGTTAACAAAGAACATAGGCTAAACAAGGCTCAACGGGGTTAAAACCTACAAAACACAATGAAACAGGGAGATATGGCAATTTGGCTATGGTGGTCACTACACAACTTCATCTTGAATATGTGTTATGCAAATCAATAACATGCTTAGAATGAATTGGGCATGAGTTCTAGTGTTTAGAACTAAATGATGAAACGCCTTCTAAGTAGCAACCTAGGAAAGAATAATGAGATCATGCAACGACTTTAGAAAACAACAATGCACAGATTATTAACTCTGCAAATAAACGTTTAGGCTCAAGTCTCACAAGGTTGTAGCATTAGTTTGAGTTCCTTCCTTCAAGCATGTTACAAAAACTGATTTTTCTTTTATGATTGCATGTGAATTCATAAGTTATAACCACAACCAAGCATAAACCAAAGAGTAAATCAAACTTTCATCCATGTTTACAACTCTCTTTAACAGTCATGCAATTACAAACCAAATCCTCATCATTGTGTTGGAAGGTACCCTAAGACACAAACAAACACGCAAAAACAACTCTTTTTTGGGTTTTCTTTAAAACAATTTTTCAAATTTTTATGGGATTTTCGGAATTTTGAGTCAAAACACACTAAAACACACCAAAACAGCTTAAAAACACTTAAAAACAGCAAGGAACAACATTAGAAGTTATGGGTGATAAAACCCTACGAATTTGCATAAAAAATACTTTGGTTACCCCCCCACACTTAAATCAAACATTGTCCTCAATGTTTCAAGCATAAACTAACACAAATAAACAACAAACAAACAGCAACTAAACAATAAACAAGGCAGAAACGAAAACAACAACAAAGAGAAGGGTTTAGGAACGCAAATCTGGAATTGGAGTGCTCCCCAGGTCTTCCTTTGTTGAATGCATGGGTTGCCTCCCAAGTAGCGCTTGCTTTAACGTCGTACAGCCGGACGAAACGCCCATTCATTCTAGATTGGTACCCACGGCATCCAAGGAGATGTCATCCACCACATGCTCCTTAAACAGCTCATGATATGGCTTCAATCGGTGCCCATTCACCTTGAATTCTTGTCCACTCTTCAAGCTTTTGATTTGCACTGCACCATGAACAAAAACATTAGTAACAACAAATGGGCCAACCCACTTGGAACGTAACTTACCAGGAAACAACCGAAGACGGGAATTGAACAACAACACTTTCTGCCCAATTGAGAATGATTTCCCACAAATCATCTTATCATGAAAGGCCTTGGTCTTCTCTTTGTAGATTCGGGCATTCTCATATGCTTCGTTCCTTATCTCCTCAAGTTCATTCAATTGGAGCTTCCTATGCATTCCAGCCGCATCTAACTCCAAATTGAATGTTTTCACGGCCCAATGCGCCTTGTGCTCTAATTCCACAGGTAAGTGACATGGTTTGCCATATATTAGCCGAAATGGGGACATGCCAATGGGTGTTTTGTAAGCCGTGCGATAGGCCCACAATGCATCGTTCAAGCGCAAGCTCCAATCCTTCCTTGTAGGCCCCACGGTTTTCTCTATGATTTGTTTGATCTCTCGGTTAGAAACCTCGGCTTGGCCATTTGTTTAAGGATGGTAAGGTGTAGAAACCTTATGATTGACATTGTACTTCCTCAACAACGCCTCAATTGTTCGATTGCAAAAGTGCGACCCTCCATCACTAATGATCACCCGTGGCATACCAAACCTTGCAAAAATGTTAGTTCTAATAAAATCTGCAACCACTTTAGAATCATTAGTCCGGGTGGCCTTTGCTTCTACCCATTTTGAGACATAATCCACGGCAAGTAATATGTAAAGGAAACCATGCGATGAAGGAAATGGGCCCATGAAATCAATGCCCCAAACATCAAAATTTTCAACAGGAAGTATGATGTTCTGCGGCATTTGGTCCTTAGCACCTATGTTACCCTTTCTTTGGCAACGATCACAAGACATACAAAAAGTTCTAGCATCTTTAAATAAAGCCGGCCAATAAAATCCACATTCTAAAACCTTAAGGGCAGTACGTTATGTCCCAAAGTGCCCCCCACATGTATAAGTATGACAGAAAGTTAAAATTGAATCAAACTCCATATTATGCACACATCGACGTATAACTTGATCCGAACAATATTTCCATAAGTATGGATCATCCCACACATAAAACCGTGCATCATGTCTTTACTTATCACGTTGGTGCCTAGCAAACGTGCTTAGAATTCGTTTTGACACCAAAAAGTTCACCAAATCAGCATACCAAGGCTCACTAACCTTTATGGACATCAATTGTTCATCGGGGAATGTCTCCAAAATAGGTAGAGACTCCTCGTTATGCACCATTCGGCTTAGGTGGTCAGCCACCACCTTTTCACTTCCCTTCCTGTCACGAATCTCAATGTCGAACTCTTGAAGTAGCAATATCCAACGAATTAGCCGTGGCTTGGCCTCCTTTTTGGTGAGCAAGTACTTCAATGCTGCATGGTCAGTGAACACAATTACTTTAGTACCAATTAGATATGATCTAAACTTATCTAAAGCAAAAACAATGGCAAGAAGTTCTTTTTCCGTAGTGGAATAGTTCAACTGGGCATCATTCAACGTCCGTGAGGCATAGTAGATGACATGCGGCTTCTTGTCCTTTCTTTGTCCCAAAATAACCCCTAAAGCATAATCGGACGCATCACACATAAGCTCGAAAGGTAGGCTCCAATCCGGTGGAACAATAATCGGTGCCGTGGTCAACAACTCCTTGAGTTGGTTGAATGATGCCGTGCACTCCTTGGTGAATTCAAACGCCACTTCTTTTTGTAGGAGACGGCAAAGAGGTTGTGCAACCTTTGAGAAATCTTTGATAAACCTACGATAGAAACCTACGTGGCCAAGAAAAGAACGAACCTCTCTCTCAAGCATTTGGTCAATAAACGGCAATGGGAAATGATCCTTCCTTGTGGTGGCGTTTAGCTTCCTATAGTCGATGCACACCCTCCAACCGGTTTGAATGCGCGTAGGAACAAGTTCATTCTCGGCATTGGCTACCACTGTCACGCCAGATTTCTTTGGCACACATTGAACGGGTGAAACCCACCTACTATCCGAGATTGGATAGATCACTCCACAATCCAAAAGCTTGATTATCTCCTTCTTCACAACTTCCATCATTGGAGGGTTGAGACGGCGTTGAGCCTCTCGAGATGTTTTGGACCCCTCCTCCAGAAATATGCGATGCATGCACGTAGTAGGGCTAATTCCCTTTATGTCGGCCAAAGTCCATCCAATTGCCGTTTTGTACTCTTTTAGCACCCTCACCAATTTGTTTTCCTCTTGTGCCGTGAGTGAGGATGAGATGATGACGGGCAACGTCTCACCCTCTCCCAAGAAAACGTACTTCAAGTGACTCGGCAAAGGCTTAAGTTCAAGTGTAGGTGGCTGCACAACTGAGGGAAGCATCTTATTAGCCGAAACTGAACTTAAAATTGGGTCCAAAAACTTACCAAATTGTGATGGCAATGACTCAAGGGCAGCCACCATCTCAATGACATCCTCACTAGGGGGCACGGCAAAGGATGCTTCATGCATGCCGTGGGTTTCCTTGGTGGCTGTTTCAATGCTTTGCATGTCCCTTCCTTGTGCAATGGCCAATTCAAGTGCATCGTCCTTCAAATTGTCCAAATGGTCCTGCGCTAAAGAGTCAATTATATCAATAGCAAAACATGAATGATTCTCACTAGGGTACTTCATAGAATCAGAAAGATTGAAATTAATAACTTCCCCATCAAATTCCATCGTCAAAGTGCATTTAACACATCAATCTTCGTACGAGCAGTTTTCATGAATGGCCTTCCAAGGAGGATGGGCAATGATGAGGAATGGTCCGATTCATCCATTTCAAGCACGTAGAAATCCGCCGGGAATATCAAGTGATTAACCTGCACCAAAACATCCTCCAAAACTCCCTTTGGATAAGCATTAGATCTATTGGCCAATTGTATGATAACACCATCATTTTTCAACGCTCCTAGGTTCATAGATGCATAAATTGAATATGGCATGACATTTATAGATGCACCTAAGTCTAACATGGCAGATTCAAACCTAGAATTACCAATAACACACGGAATTGTAAAACTGCCCGGATCTTTGCATTTAGGGGGCAGTTTGCGTTGCAAAATGGCTGAGACGTTTTCACCCACTTTTACAACCTCCTTGGTCGAAATCCTCCTCCTATTAGTGCAAAGATCCTTCAAGAACTTGGCGTACCTGGGGACTAGCTTAATTGCATCCAAAAGGGGAATATTGACTTGAACTTTCCTAAACGTCTCAAGAATGTCCTTTTCAGCTTCTTCTTTCTTTGTTTGCTTGAACCTATTTGGAAAAGGAACATTCGAAGGAAAAACATTAGTAGGAACTGAATTTGACACGTTCTTACCTTTATTGGACAAATTGGACGGTTTAGGATCACTTAGGGCTTGCGGCAAAGGTGTTTCCACCTTTTCCGTGAGTGGGCTTTGTTCCTCCCCTTCAATTCTTAACTCTTCCTCCTCGTTGGAAACTGATTTGGATGGTCTAGGGTCAGATCCTACTTGCTTTCCACTTCGCAAACTCATAGTTTTTGCAGATTCGAATCCACCTTTCGGATTGACCACGGTTGAGCTAGGCAACTTGCCTTGCTCTCGAAATTGCCCCATGAACTCGGCAATCTGTCCTACTTACTTCTCCAACTCGTCCACCTTCTTGTCCCTAGTTTGCATACCCTTCGCCATAGAAGTTAGTAATTGAAAAATCTGATCATTATCAATTGAAGAACCTGATTTGTTTTGGGCAGGTTGTGCTTGGGCTTGTGTTGGTGCCAACGGCTTTTGATAGAAACCCGGGGGTTGTTGCCTAAATCCGCTTTGTTGTTGGCCTTGTTGGGGTTCTCGCCATTTGAAATTTGGATGATCACGCCAACCGGGATTGTAAGTATTGGAAAAAGGATCACCACGTGGTTGGTATTGATTGCCAAAACCCACGGCATTGAGTGTCTCCCACCCTCCATTCTCTATCAATTGTGGGCACTTATCCGTGGGATGTCCTTGCATGGAGCACACGCCACAAGCAGCTACGTTTTGTACTTTTGGACCTTCCACCACCTGAGAAAGCAAAGTAGTAAGGTTAGCCATTTGATTTTGAAGTTCGGTTATGGCACTTACCTCATTGACTTGGTGTTGCCATGGGGTGCTCCTTTGCCCAACACCTTCGTATTGTTGAGCGTTCAACGCTCGATTGGCTATCAATATCTTGGCTGCCATGGGGGTCTTGTCCACCAAGGCTCCTGCCGCTGAGGCATCTAGCATTTGACGTTCGATTGGTAGAAGTCCCTCGTAGAAATATTGTAGGAGAAGTTCCTCCTTCATCTGATGCTGGGGACATGAAGCAACAAGAGATTTAAAACGTTCATAATAAGTAGGAAAAGATTCACCTTCTTCTTGTTGAATTCCACTTATCCTTTTTCGTAGGAGGATGACTCGAGAAGTTGGGAAAAACTTCTCCAAGAAGGCCCGTTTCATGCTCTCCCAAGATGTGACAGTTCCGGGAGCCAATTCATACAACCAATCTTTCGCCTTTTCCAAGAGAGAAAAGGGAAATGCCTTCATCTTCAATATGCTCCCATCGACGTTGATGGGGGTCATGCTTGAACATACCACCTCAAATTCTTTCAAATGCTTGTTAGGATCCTCCATGGACAACCCATGGTACTTCGAAATGTGGTGTAGCAAACTTGACTTCAACTCGAATTCCTCGGTCTTTCCTTGGGCAGCCGCGGGATATTGAATACATAGGGGTGCGGCATTGTCCAATCCCGAAGCGGAAAGCTCCTTGATTATTCGGTTGTCCGCTGCCATGTCTTGAACTACTTCACCCACTCTTGCTGTGGGTTCCTCCTCTTCAAATTCAGATTCAGATTCTGAACTTGCACTTGTTTCACTAGGTTCTGGATTCTTCCTCTTTCGTCTCAACTCTCGCTCGAAATCGTCGTCAAAATCCAAGATATGTTCGCGAATCGGATAAGAACTCCGAGTCATAAACTAGCACCTAAAACAAGAAACAAAAACAAGGTCAGAATCTGATCTAATGAAAACAAATGAAAATAACAAATCCAAGGGATTAGCAAAGTTGCTAATCCCTGGCAACGGCGCCAAAAATTTGATGCGGAATATATAAGCACACAAATTAAACCCTCTTTTTATCAATTGTAGCAAAGTATGTAAGTAGGGATCGTTCTAGGCCGGGGATTAGGAGGGATTGCTAAATCACTTGAAAACTAACTCAAAAACTTAAAACAAAGTTAAAACACTAAATTAGACTCAAAGAATGCAAAACTATACTTTAAAACACTAAAACAAACCAAAAGACTCAAAACAGCAAACAAACACTCAAAACTGCCTTAAAAACACAAACTGGCTGTTTTGGACTCTAAACACAATTTTGGACGAAAATAAGTTTTAACTTGACTCAAAACACTAAAAAACACAAACTAAAACAGTTTCTAACTAATTTGACACTTCAAAATAAAGGGGGAATTGGTTTTGACGAATTTGAAAACAAAACATAAACTTTGTAAAACAAAATAGATTTTAAAATGAATTTGGTTTAAATGAATGGATGGAAGGCTAGCTAAGGGGTTCTTCTCCACACATGTCATACTTGCATACAAAATGATTTCTAATTGCAATTCAATAAACCACGAATTCTCAACACTCCAAGTTAATTAGGTCCGCTTAAATTAACTTTCAGATTTCCCTTATGTCAATGAATTGGACGGAAAATGCGCATCACAATCAAATTATTCTTCAAGAGTTCTCTATATGAAAGCGCATACTAGAGATACAATCAAAGATCATTACGTTCAATGGAAATCATAAGTATTGACGAGGCACTTGTAACTATGAAAGCGCATGATACTTATGCCAAGAATTTACTTAACACAATTGAGATCATCAACCTTTACTACTTGTGAATATAAGTTTGTAACGATTAGGTGAAACTTCCTTATATCCTAGCATTAGATTTATCCATGACAATTAAGCGTGCACTCTCAACCAACACACACAAATCAGTTTAATTCAAATAGATAGGTAAATTGAATTCACAACTTATGAAACGTAATTAGAGGTAATCAAGTCATATAGCAAGCATAAACATGGTTTCGAATCCCCCCCTAGCCAGGGGGGGTTTAGTTCCTCATACGTACAAAACAAAGAGTATTGAATTTAAACATTGAAATCAAAGGAAAGGAAACACCTAAAATTTCCAGCAATTCAAACTTGAATGGCATGCACGTCCATGGCTTATTCTCCTCTTCTTTGTTGCGGCACAAGGGTTGGTGATGAGTTTTTGGGGGTTATGAATGGTACGGCAGGGTCAAGAAGTATGGTGGTGTGGTGATGAAGGCTGCGGCAAAGGATGTGTGTAGTGTAGATGGCGTGAATGATGTATATGGAGGGTGGTACCTGCGGCAAAGGGTGTAGAAATATATATATAGGCACCAAAAACCCTAGGTAAATCAGATTAGGACTTCTAGAAAGCCAAATCCATCCAGAAATAGGTTTAAAACAATCAGATTTCTAATGGGAAAAGGCCTAAGGTGCGGCAAGTTTGGATAAGGAGGGATAAGGCTTCTAGAAAGCCTTACAAGGCAAGGAAATCAGATATTCTAGAAGGCTAGGTGCGGCAGGTTTGTAGAACAAGGATAAGGTGTCCTAAAGTGAAATTAAAACCCTTTTACAGCAGGAATTAAGTTAGGAAAGGATTAGGATAGGATAAGATAAGGCATGGTAAGATAAGATAAGGTTTAGATAAGATAAGGATAATGTTCCTTCTTTGTAGCTGATTCCTTATCTTCTTTGACTTGAATTTATTTTTCCAACTCTTTTGCACATTCCTAGCCTCTCTTGAACTTCAAATTCGTCCATCCATCTTGCTCCAATCATATGATATCCATTCCAAGCTCAAAACTGCTCCAAAAGGCTCCAAAATGCATCCTTTTGCATACTTTGCCCTTAGAACCTGAAAATACATCAAACTAGCTTAAAAGACTACTTTAACTAAGGAAAAACAACATAAATGCACAAGAACAAGCTAACTAAGGTGCATAAATATGCCCCTATCAATAAGCCCGATGGCTTCCGTCTCTCTGCTTCCATTTACTAGTAAATCAGACATTTCCTCACATATTTAGCGATATCCCATTCATACAATACCAATAATAAAGTGGACGAAAACAATGGTACAAGTTAGTACTGCCAGCATGCGTGGCATACACTGAAATGTGAGCCTCATCAAGAATTTTCCTTTTTCACAGCTTCATTACCCTTAGCCAAAAACAATTTGTTTCTTATCAACAAAGTTCCAACTTCTCGAACTTTCAAATCCTGTCTTATGTCATCCGACACTTGCTCCTTCAAACTCGCCCATTACTAATCAGACTCCTTGGGCTTCCTACATGAAATCTACCGATACAGGTTTGACTTAGAAGTGAGCCGACAATACTCACCATGGATCGCGCACCAAAGTAAAGCCAATTCCTCGAAGAAAAATAATGGTGGGACATGGATAGCTCAGAGAAAGGTATGTTGTCCATGGGATTTCTGACTAAGAGCATTAGCTATGACATTTGCCTGACCAAGATCATACTCAAAAGTGCAATCAAAATCACCGATGAGTTCCATACACCTCTTATGTCTCAAGCTCAACACCTTCTGGGTGAAAACACACTACCACTTGTTCGGTCAGAAAGGATGCAACACTTCTTACTGTAGAGAAAACGTCACCAAATTTTATAGCAAGGGAAACTGTTACCAGCTCTAGGTTATGAATAGAACAATTCTCTCCGTGAGGTTCGAGATATCCGAGAGCATAGGCGATGACCTTCCCATGCTACATCAGAAAACAACCCCAAACGTGACAGGGATGCAAAACAAAAGACTTAATACTCACGACCAATGTCAAGAAAAACAAGAACGGGAGCATGAGTAAGACGCTGTTCCAAACTCCAAAAAGTTTCGTTCCCAAGTTTCATCCCACATAAATTTCTACAAAGAAAGGGTGTCATTAGGTTTTCAAGTAAGACGGTAACCATTGGCCCTAGGTCGTAGATAGAATGGTTCACTTCATGCAGTTCTAACCGTCAAAAGGCACATGCGTTACTCAGTCATGTTGTATCAGCGTGCAGCCAAACATTTAATAAAACATCACCGTAGAATTCAAAATTTATCTATGTCATTGAAAAGTGTAAGGACAACGATCAAGTGAGACAATACTTTAGTTGTCAGAAATTTCGTTCACCTTCAACATCTCAAACAAAATTGACTTGTTTCTTAGCCAAAACGGAAATAGGGCTATGCTCAAAGAATCATTAAGAAGTGCCAATAGAAACTGACAAGACCAAAGATATTTCATATTTCACAACACCTTGTGAGGATTTTCAATTTTCAACAGTCGCAACCTTTTTGGAAATTGATAAGAGTAACGTCTGCTACAATAGAGTCTCCCAAGAAAAGTATCTAATCTAAACAAAATCAATATTTGAAGAATTTGATGTAAAGCTGACAGTCGATGTTTAGTGAACTTGACCTCATTGTTAGAGTATACAAGAAGGTTATCAATATCTGTGGAATATGGATGGAATAACCGGTCGGTTAGGTTCATGAACGTCACTGGATCATTCATCCACTTGTTATGAAATGCAATCACCAAGAAATCTTCTAAGGGTCTACACAAATTCCCTCAGCGGAAACAATAAGCTCGAGGAAATTGATTTAGTCCAACCAAACTAACACTTGCTAAACTTCACATACAACTGGTGCTTACTCATTTTCTTCATATGAACTTCAGATGTTTCGAGCAATCTCCATATAGATACGACTCTGCCCGCTATTCCAAGGGAACGCAAGTTGCAGTGTATTATCCTCGTTTAAGATCTTTAGCTGGTCTTAACCACACTTTCTCTCAGTGAGATTTTTTTATGTCACGTCACTTCAATGTAAATCTGACTCTGCTTGTCATTCCTAGGGAATGCATGTCGTTGAGTATCGATCTGTTGAAAGTCGTCCATCATTCCATTTCGTCATCGATGAGGCACAACCCCGACACGAATTTTTGTACTTCAAATAGGATGTCACAATTCCGATAGAATAAGGTTTGCACAATTGTGCCGAAAGGCACCAAATACGGACGTCGTGACATCCAAATGATATCAAGGCTGACACACTACTACAGTAAAAGAAGATCCTAAGTATGCTCTAAATTAACTAGGGTCTAATACCAATCCGACACACCTCGGTCCCGGTGTCCGAAGAACAACGGGATGGCCACGTGCTGGCCGACACCCGAGGGTGACGCAAGCCATTTAATGTGTGCATATGTCGAGAACATGTGAAATATGCATATAATTGTCACACGTAACCGCGCAATATAATATCCAAATACAAACCTTAACAAAATAATAGTAATAAGGTACGGGTCACTGGACCAAAGAAGAATATTCAACTACCAACAATTTAAAAGTGATATTGCATGACATGTTTGGAGTATACTACTAATTAAGATTACAAAGAAAGGGGTCCTACACCGAGATGACTCGAACATACTGATACGGGAATGTCTCAACGCTGGGATCGATCGCACGCCTCATTTCTAAGTCTTGAAGTGGGGCGCAAAACAAAACATGAGTGGACCAAGTTTAATATAAATAATACTAAAGTCAACTACTCTTCAAACGTACTAACCCTCAGTTTTTAGAAAACTCATATAGCATAATAGGTAGTAGGTTTTCCAAAAACCCTAGCATGCCATAAAACCTTCGTAAAACATATATCATATATAGTGTGCTTAGTATTGGTATCATAATCGCCCAAAGGCACATCCATCGTCCGCCCGAAGGCACATACATCATCATTCCGAAGGCACTACGTCGCCCGCCCAATGGCACATTGTGTGAATATCAGCTAAGTAAGCACTAAAAATCATGAACATAATCTTTCCAAAATATATTTCATCGGAGCTCAATAGCTTAAACATCATATCATAAATTCATAGGAGCGTTCTAGCGCAAATCATCATCATAAACCATGTTCATAAGTATGTGTGTGTGTGTGTGTCTATATATATATATATATATATATATATATATATATATATATTCGAAAATATTTCAAATGACATAAATTCGATAAAGCATGATATTTCATAAAGCATAAATTCGATAACTCAATAACCATTTCATAAAACGTAGTCATAAAATCATGTTTTTCATGTATGCATTTCTAGTAATAAAATCATGCATTTTGGAAGGGGTCCACTCACAGATGTCAAAATTAGTAAAACTCTACCAAAATGATTGAATTTGGGAAAATGGAGCGCGGATTTAGAATCAGGATGTCGAAATTAGTCTATGAGGGGTCCTGACCGAAACCCGAAAAAAGTCAACCAAAAGTCAACGTTGACGGGTTAACGGTTAATGCTGATCGAGAGGTCAACGGCTGACTCAACCTAAGCTGGAGCCAAGCCAAGCAGAGTCAAGCCCCCGGAGCTCACCGAAAACTGGAATTTTTGACTGAAAGTTTGGGCAAATTTCGAAGGTTTGTAACTTCGTCATTTCTTAACCAAAATTCGACCCATAATATATCAAAATGAAGATAGGAAAGTGTAAAACAAGATTATACCTATTTGGAAGCCCAATGGTTGCCGAAGATTGCCAGAAAATGGCCTGAAAGGTGACTAATCAGCAAGAAAACTCGAGAACTCACCGGAAACTGGGTAAACTTTACACGTTCATAACTTCTTCAATACTCAATGCAATCAAGTGATTCAAAAATGAAAATCATACTTCTTGACGTGACGAAGAGAATGGTACCATTCTTAATAGCTAACTCATTGTAGTTTGGCCAGAAAATGGCTCAAAATTGGGAGTCCTCGCTGGAAAACTGGAGAAGCTTTCCCTGTGAGTTTTCTACGTCCAAACATCACCAAAACTTCTTAAAACTACTCCCAAACATACATCAATACACGATCTACAACTTTTGGACAAGTTTTGAGGCTTACCTTCGCCGGAGAAAGTGGAAACTCACCGGAGAGTTTTGGTGAATAGTGAATGCCGAGAGAAAGAGAGAGGTTTGGGGGGTTTTCTGGGTTCGTGGGTTCACCTAGAGGAGAGGTGGTGGTGCCATGTTGTTGTTGTTGTTGCTGTCTATATGAAAGACCCTCGGCGAGGGCTGGGATGGTGAGAAGGAGAGAGAGTCGAGAGGTAAAGAGGGAAAGAGTGTAGAGAGATGTGAGAGTTAGAGAGAGGGGAAAAGGTTGACAGAAAATAATAGAGGGAAGGGGGATGTCACGGGTAAAGGGGAAAAGCAAAGGGGCAAAAGTGTAAAAGTGGGTCCTAGTGGCTCACAAATTAAGACCACTAAAGATGAAATGTGAAATACCGAAAACAAAACACTCGACGTAAAAAAAAGGACGGGGTATTACAGATATTGACACAGATAAATGCAGTAGATTAATATCACCATCTAAAAATCTGCACTGCATTCTATTACCACTCATTTTAATAACATTTATAATCTCATCTGTCATGCTAAAATTTTGGGCCTGTTTCTTTTAAATTTTTCCACTGATAATGTTGATAATGTCTTTGTTTACAATCCATAGTCAGTGGATAGAACCTAGGTTAAAAGTCAAAGAGTATGCAGGTGTTTCCTTTGTTTTGGTTGAGTCACAATTGCCCAGTTCATATAGATTGCTTCAATTTTCATCTTCTTCCGGATTTCTATGCAATTTTTTTGAAGCCCAAATGATTCAAATTCAAATTTGTATAAGTTGATAAGTGTGGTTGTCAACACCTAATTAGTTGCAAGCTTTCAGCTTCTTAAAAATCTAGAACGCCTTTCTTTTTTACTACCTAATTGCTTATTTTCACCAAATTTACAGTTCTTCTATCTCTATATCTCTCCTCAGCTGGATAGATGACAAAAAAAGTACATAAAGATGCATTTGGCTCCCACTTTTGAAGTTCCTTCCATGAGCAGGCTGTAAAGAAAATAGAGTGTGTAATTGTTTTGAATGAATTTCTTCAATTGAATCATTCTTTCTGTACAAGGTATTATATACAAATATTACAATCAAGCACATAGCCACTGTTACGGCATGCAAGTCGTGATCCACAATTTGTGGCATTTGACTTATGCTAGAAAAAGGTAAATTATAATATTATAATAACTATGATAATATTTTCCTAATGTTTGACGTAATCAGGAAAATATTATCATAATCACAATAATATTATAATAACTACAATCATTATTTCCTAATACTCCCCATCAAGTTGGAGAGTGAAGATTGTGAACTCCTAACTTGTCGCATAGTGTCACAAACTGGTCATTTCCCAAGCCCTTTGTAAATAAATCTGCTAACTGAATATGAGTGGGAACATATGAAGGGCTAATCATTCCAGCTTGTAGTTTTTTTAGAATTATGTGACAGTTAATTTCTATGTACTTTGTACGTTCATGAAAAACAGGATTCGCTGCAATGTACAAGGCAGCTTGATTATCATTATACAATGGTGTGGGAGCTACTTGCGGGACCTTTAAATCTTGTGGTATATAACATAGCCAAGTTAGCACTAAACACGTATTGGCCATAGCTCGATATTTGGCTTTTGCTGATGATCTAGAAACATTGGTTTGTTTCTTAGACTTCCATGAGATGAGAGAATTTCCAAGGAAAATGTAGTACCCTGTAACTAATCTCTTTGTGGCATGACAACCTCCCCAATCTAAATCATAGAAGGCTTTTAAGGAAAGATTGTTGGAGGCAGGAAAGAGTAAGCCTTAACCAAGTGTGCCTTTGATGTATCTGAGGATTCATAAAGCAGCTTCCCAATGTGACTTTCGAGGCTGATGCATGAATTAACTAAGTGTTTGAACGGAGTAGACTATATCTGGCCTTGTGACAGTGATATAAATTAACCTCCCAACCAGTCTTCAATACTAAGTTGGGTCATTGAGAAGTGCTCCATCTATGGGGGTGAGTTTGAGATTCTGTTCTATTGGAAACTTGTCCGGCCGTGCACCTGTAAATACCGAGTCTTGCAGAATTTTTAATGCATATTTCCTTTGAGACATGAAAATACATTTCTTGGAACGTGAAAATTCAATGCTAAAAAAAATATTTCAAATCTCCAAAGTCTTTGATGCGAAAACGCTTGAGAAGAAAGGTTTTGAAGTGTTCCATCTCTTAAAGATCATTACCTATGAGAAGTATGTCATCAACATAGATAAGCACTGTTGTGAATGAAGTACCTTGTGTCTTGGTGAAGAAGGAATAATCAGCCTTAGACTGATGGTAACCTGCTCTTTGAATGGTGGCTGAAAATGTGGAAAACCAGTTTCTAGATGCATGTTTGAGTCCATATAGAGACTTGTTGAGCCTACATACAATGTTCTCCCCTTGTCAGCAAAGAGTATGATAAGGCATCATGTAAACAACTTCATCCAAATCACCATGGAGGAAGGCATTCTGGACATTTAAATGGGGAATATACTAATGACGAGCTTATGCAATAGTAAGAAGACACCAAAGGGTTGTGAGTTTGGCGGTAGGAGACAAAGTCTCCTAATAGTCAACACCCTCATTTTGAGTGTACCCCTTGGCAATGAGATGAGCTTTGTAATGCTCAATGGTGCCGTCGAATTTGTATTTGATTTTGTAGACCCACTTGCAGCCGATGGGTTTATGACCAGGAGGCAAGGGAACCATACTCCAGGTGTTATTGTGCTGCAAAGCTTCTAATTCTGCATGTATGGCCTACTGCCAATCGGGATCTTGGATAGCTTGAGCATAAGAAGTGGGCTCAGTAGGACCTGTGATGTTAGCTAGAAAAGCAGAATAGGTAGAAGAAAAATGAGAATATAATATAAAATCAGAGAGATGATAACGAGTACCTGAGCAACGAGGCTCCATAGCAGGTGGATTGACTTGGTTGGACATGTGGTAGCCTTTATACCATGCCGGATGGCGTACAATACGGGTGGATTATTGTGGATATGTTGTGGTAGGTGGAAAAATAGAGGATGCTGGCGGGTCAGAAGAGAGAGGTAATGGAAGCTGATGGGTGTCAAGTGGGCTAGGATGAGAGGTGGGACTAATAGAATTAGGTGTGGACTGAGCAGCAAAAATGAGGCTCATGGCATCAAAGTGTGGGTGAGCATGGGGTTTGGCTGAAGGTATTGGGCTGGTAGGAGTTGTTGGGTTGGTTGTTGGAAGTATGCCCACAAAGCCACTCATTTGATGTAATAGCTTTTGGAATACTTATTGCGTTAAACTATTATATGTTTAATGAAGGGCAAAGCTTATTGTTATTCACTATTTATTGTATTATGTGTTTAAGCAATAAAGGAATCCAAGGAATGTATTTAATCTAAGAGAGAAGTGATCTAAGTAAGTTAGATTAACAAGACCTTTCTCTTATGTTCATTCCTAAAACGTTCCTAGCCATGGGATTGCCAATTGGGCATTGACAATCCGCTAAGGTTAGTATATGTTATGTTAATTCAAGCGTGAGTATGACTAGTCTCAAGTCATTTAGTGTTGGACACTGAGACAAACACATAGGTGCTTAAAATGGTAATCGAGTACACCGAACTACGATCAAAAGAGAGTTCAAACATACATGTCATGTAAGAACTCGTAAGTTGCAATATGCAAAATAGTCCTTTGACCTGAGGCATCATAGATGTCTAATGGTTAGGTCCTTGATCTTTGAACATGTCAAAGGCATTCCATCGAAAGTGTCCACGACATTCTTGGGGTCAAGCTCTCTAGTCATGTAGGCTTATGAATGCACAACAAGGGATCTCTAACCTTCCATGGTGGAGGGAGAATACTCTGAGATATGATTCAGGAGTCTTTGGCCAAAACATACGAATATGACTTAGGAAGTTGGTTCCAAATCATATTCAATTGAATCATACAAAGAAGTATCACATTGGATAGTAGACATGAAACAAACTATCACTCAAACAATGTGATTAAGAGTATTGTATTAGAGAATGACCGTATTGCATTGTAATTGTAACTGGATAGGTTCTCCAACCACTTCTACTTAGCTTGGGTAGCCATGACATACTGCTAGGTGTCACTCATGGTTTGTGGAAGCCCTAAAGATTAGCAAACACTAATCTTCAACAAAGGAAGAATTGAAACTATTTCAATTCACAATCGATCGTTAAGAGTAACAATCGCCCACTGCCTCGCTAATTGGAACCTAATGGATCGTACACAGAGTAAGGATGAAAGTGAAAAAATATAAATGACATGGATAAGCAATTGAATGGTTTAATTGAGAATGGTCAAGATTAATTAATTAGTTAATTAATTATACGAAAGGTTCGTATTAGGCTTTCAAGTTAGTTTCGGGTCTCGGGTCCCAAAAGGGTTTTGGTCCACAAGGCCCATTAAGTTTAAGTTGTGTGACAACTGAAACTAAATGGAAATTAACCCAAATACAAAGTCAAAACCGGCCATAGGGTGAGTGGTAGTAAACTTGGGTTAATTGCAAGTTTGCCACTCACATGTGAGGTGGTATAAAGGCATCTTTATAGCCGTTCTCTCACTGGGGTTTTCTTGAGGCAAAGAAGAGAAACTTTTTCTCCTTTTTCTCTATAGAGGCCGGCCTTCCTAAGGGAGTTCACTAGCATCCAACTTCCTCTAGGTAATCGATTTCATCTTCACACCATCATCCTTGGTGTGGAGACTTAAAGGTACCAAACTTTTGGTATTTTTGGTGTTCCTTTCCTCATATCCTCAAGGAGCAAATGAGCATCAAAAGGGAAGAAAATCACAAGGAAGATCTAAGGAGCTAGGAGGTGATTTGAAGGCCCTCCACTTGGGTGAATCCCTTGTGTAAACAAGGATGAGCTTCAAGGGTAATGAATCTGAAAATCCTTTCTTAGGGTAATGAATCTGAAAATCCTTTCTTCTCTTTAATGTTGTTAAAGAGTCTTGTGGTTCACCATTCACTAGGCTTTGAAAGTCATGCGTTTTATAATTGTTTTTTAATGCTTGCCTACTTTAAAGTGTTATTAGTTTGCTTATGTGTTCAAATGTTCCCACGTGTTATTAACTAGGACAAATAGTTTCCTTCAAGTGGTATCAGAGCCTAGGTCTAGTGTATGGTGAATCCTTTTGGGTTTTGTGTTTTTCATGGTTTGTGATTTAAATTTTTTAAATGTTACAAGCTTTGTTCTTGCTTTTTGAAAATAAATTTTGCTTGAAAATTTAGCATCTCAAATGTTGTAGATGTAGTTCATTTAAGCATGAATATTGGAAGTAAAATTTGGTGCTATGTATGTGGGGAAATTCGGCCAAATCCAAAGGGTGGATTTTTGAGTTCATGTTTGTCTTGTTAAAAGTGTTTTAATGTGACTTTTGACCCCTAAGTACTCTAGGATGTTAACCCTCTTTTGAGTAGTGAAAGTTTGAGTTTTATTGAGTGAAAACATTCATGCAGCTCTTATGGGTTTTCATGGATGTTCTTCAATGTTCTTGCTTTGTTCTTGTAGTTCATACCAAGAACAAAAAGGTTTGGTGTTTGGATTCAAAGTTTTTGGTTGTTTACATAAAGTCTTGCTTTGTGATTGTCACATCTCGGGCATGACTCCACCGTAGCATGATATTGTCCGCTTTGGGCCCCGACCACGCCCTCACGGTTTTGTTTCTGGGAACTCACACGAGAACTTCCCAGTAGGTCAAAGTTTTTGGTTGTTTACATAAAGTCTTGCTTTGTGATTGTCACATCTCGGGCACGACTCCGCCGTAGCACGTTATTGTTCGCTTTAGGCCCCGACCACGCCCTCACGGTTTTATTTCTGGGAACTGACACGAGAACTTCCCAGTAAGTCACCCATCATAGGATTGCTCTCGCGCGCTACTCGCTTAACTTTGGAGTTCCTACGGAACCCGAAGCCAGTGAGCTCCCAAAAGGCCTCGTGCTAGGTAGAGATGGGAATATACATATAAGGCTCACAGGATCCACTCCCCTGGGCAATGTGGGATCTCACAATCCACCCCCCTTAGGGGCCAGAGGTCTTCGTCGGCACACACGCGGCCAGGGTTTGGCTCTGATACCAAATTGTCACATCTCAGCCCGAGCCCCCACCACATCCCGGGCTCGACTCCGCCGTAGCACAATATTGTCCGCTTTGGGCCCCGACCACGCCCTAACGGTTTTGTTTCTAAGAACTCACACGAGAACTTCCCAGTGGGTCACCCATCATAGGATTGCTCTCGTGCGCTACTCGTTTAACTTCAGAGTTCCAATGGAATCCGAAGCCAGTGAGGTCCCAAAAGGTTTCGTGCTAGGTAGAGATGGGAATATACATATAAGGCTCACAGGATCCACTCCCCTGGCCGATGTGGGATACAAAACCGTGAGGGCATGGTAGAGGCCCAAAGCGGACAATATCGTGCTATGACGGAGTCGTGCCTGGGATGTGGTGGGTGATAGGAGCATATTTATGCGACTTAGTTAGTGTGTTTTCTTGCATTTATTTAGTTATTTGTTGCTTATTATAGTGTCTTAAGTCATTTTCGTGTCTTTGTAGGTCCAAGAAGCAAAGTAGGCAAAAAGATGCAATTTGGAGCATTTTAGAGCAGTTTTGGGGCTTGGAATGGATAGCACAAGTATGGAGCAAGATGGATGGATGAGTTTGAAGTTCAAGAGAGGCTAGGAATGTGCAAAAGAGTTGGAGAGATAAGGAATTAGCTATAAAGAAGGAGAATTATCCAAAACCTTATCCAACCTTATCTTATCCAAACTAACCTTATCTTATCTTACCTTGCCTTATCTTATCCTATCCTAATCCTTCCCTAACCTAATTCCTGCTGTAAAAGGGTCTTAATTTCAGTTTAGGAAACATAAAAACCTGATTTCTAGGAACCTTATCCTCTCCTACAAAGATGATGCACCCTTGTCCTTGATCCCTTGGGTTTTTGACCTTCTAGATGTCATATTTCCTGCTAGGATTACATAAACCTTTTCCCCTTAGGATTGTGTTATTATTTTCTTACACAAACTACATTTTGTAATCCTTTTCCTACACTATATGTTGGTGCCGCACCCTCTCCCTATATATACATATTTTCTACACCATTCAACACACCACCATCTACCATTCAACCTCATTGTGCCGCAGCTTTGCAAAGGAAAGAAGGAAGAAATCTGGAGCATTTCTAGGTGTATTCTATCTTTACTCTTGATGTTTAAATTTAATTGTCTTTGTTTATTTGCAATCATGAGGAACTAAACCCCTACTTAGCTAGGGGGGAATTCGAAACTATGAGCATATATGTGATATGAATTGATTTCATCCAGTTGTGATTTCATAAATCGTGAATGCAATTTGCTTAACTGTTTGATTAAAACTTATTCTTGTATGTTGATTAGGGATGCATACTTAGTTTGCATGCATGAATTTGATGCTAAAATATAAGGGAGTTTCACCTAATAGTTACAAACTTATATTTACAAGTAGTGGAGGTTGCTAGTCACGATCGCGTTAAGTAAATTCGTGGCAGGAGTGTCATGTCAATGCTTATGATTTTCACAAAGCTTAATGATCTTTGATATGTATCTCTAGTATGCAGTCATATAAGGAACTTGATAAGAATAATTTGGTTTGCGGCGCTACGTCCAAATTCAATGAACTTAGGAAAATCTGAAGGTTAATGCGTGCAGTCACGATTAATTTGGGGCATTGTCGTTCATGGTTTATAGAAAGAACAACTGGAAATTGATTTGTGTTGCATATGTGTCATGTGTGGAGAATGACCCTCTAGCTAGCCATTCACCCATTTAAATCACCAATTTCGTACAAAACTAAGTCTAGTTTACAATTCTGTTTTGCTTAAGTTTAAATCCGTTTTCAAACAATCCCTTGCTCTTAATTTGTGTTAAGATAGTCTAAATTCGTCAAGTCTTGAGTCTTTTAGTCTTTTGAGTCAATTAGAGTCTTAATTTCATTCAAATCAATCTTAGGTGTTAGTTTAGAGTCTAGATAACTTGTTTTGTGTGTTTTAGGTCTATTTAGCTTGTTTTGAGTCTCTAGAGTCCAGAAATTGTTTAATTGAATTCTATTTGCTGTTTTGAGTTTGTTTTGAGTTATTTGAGTCAAGTTAGGTTGTTTAAGGTGTCTAGAGTAAAAATTCGTCCAAATTGATCCCTAGTACTTGTTTTCATTGTTTAAAGTCCAGTTTATTTTTTTAGAGTCTAATTTGTGTCGATTAGCAATCCCTTTAATCCCCGGCTTAGAACGATCCCTACTTTCACATACTACATTGATAAGGGTTTAAGTTTGTGTGCGATTTAATTTCACATCAGTGGGGGCTGGGGCCGGGATGTGACAGTGATATTTGGTATGACTTTTTCAATCATCACTAGGTGTGGACACCCATACCTATTTTTTCAACACCATACCCATCATCTACTTTAAGACTTTGTTTTTCAAAAAAAACCAACCCATCGCTCACACTACCAAAACCGGCCACCCCTATAATAGGGGTACTTTTGGGGCTTTTATGCAATTACATATAGTTTTGATACTTTTGTATATTTGCATTTTGACCCAAAAGTTTACGTTTTTACGTAAAGGCCCAAAATCACTAAAGGACAAATTGTTTTGCTCCTTTAATGAAGTTTTTTATAATTGTTGAAAATTTTGGGTTCTAATTGTAATTACAAGAAGTTGTGGACTTCTGTTTTTTTTACAAAGTGACCCCAAAAGTTTTGTGTTTTGCATTGTGGCCCAATAGTTGAGGTCATTGCATTTTTGGCCCAAATTATGATGAGAACAAAATGGTTTTGTCTCTTTAATGAGAATTGGATTTTCATTTCACTTAGTTCCATTTAAATCAATTCTATGAATCCAAAAACCAATTGTTTAAGTAGCTTTCTTAGTTAATGTGATTGATTAAGAAAAGGGTGATTATGAACCAAATGCCTCGATAATTGAGCTATGTGATTGGCTACTTTACATTATGAATGTTTGGGTTAAGTAGTTTAGATTTGAATGTAATTTGATTAGTTCAAATGTGTTGTAAAAGGGCATAAGCCCTTCTCTTTATTTCAAGTATTCCTTTTTGTTTATTTGCATGCAAATTGGAATAGTTGGGTCCAACGCCCAATAGGAAATGACGGTTTAATTAGATTAAACGCGTAATTAAAATCAACAACTACCTACCTTAGATCCAAGGTCCAACACAAGGTTCCTGTTGGATCAAATCAAACGGTTCATAATCATCCTAAGACCTAAATTGACTATATAGTCCGTATGAGGATGCAATGCATTTGTTAGTAGTTCCATATAGTCTCGCTTGTTTCATTGAAATAGTGGGAGTATTATATACTACTAATTCATATAAACTTGGACCAATGGTTGTGATAGGCCCAAGTTCTTTTAATAAGATTAAAATGAAATTGATGTTGCCCAACACTACTCCCTCAACAAAATGAATATTAAGTTGATAAGCGAGACATGCTTTGAACATCTCTTCGTAGGCATTCCACAGTGGTGGGCTCTAATCGTTTGTGACTCATACACTGGCTTCACCCTATCATGGGGAAGTTCAAAGTATGTGCTTACATTCAGGAGGAGTCCATATGTACATACATGATGTGGTGAGGTAGGCAACGAGGATGGCCAACATCATATCATTGTGAGGCTATTTTTGAACCCCTACACGAACTAGCACGGTGGGAATGACTTAACTAAGTGCAATGGTGCCAACATCATATCATTGTGAGGCATCATTCTCTAGGGGCCAAACTAGATGGGTAATTACAAGAGTTGTAATTGACTAAAGCGTTATTCTCTCATCATTATTGTTGCTAACCAACATCATATCATTGTGAGGTGGGCTTGGTAATGGTGAGCCTCCCCTACCCCGCTAAGAGTTCAACATAACTCTCTAATTCCATTGAGGGATGTGGAATTTGCCAAAAATAGTGAGTGGTACTATTTGATTTAAGACCCAATCAAGTAGTTTTAAGATCAACAATCTAATATGATTTCTATTATGTTATATAGTTAACGACATGCCTAAAATTACACCTACCATTATACTTGACAAAAGGGGCCTTAGGGGCCAATATTTCCTTGCTTAGTATCATCACATTGAGAATGTCTCAAAGATGAATGACATATCATATGTGCTCAAGAAATCCCCTCCTTATGTACCTCATAAGAAACTATCTTCAAAGGAGTGTCAAAATTATACTAGACACTTTGAGGATGACTTACAAGCCAAATGCTTAATCCTCACTTCACTTAGTGAGGAGCTTAAGAAGCTACATGAGCACATTGACACTTCTTGTGCCATGGTTAATAGTTTGCATAAGATGCAAGACATTGAGACTAGTAATCTATGATTCTCAAATGTTTGTAGTCTATTGAATGCCAAAATGGCAGAGGGGACATCGGTCCAAAAACATGGACAAAAGATGGAAAGGATCTTTCAAGATCTTGAGAGTTTAGGAACTTCCATCGATGGGAAAATGGCCTAAGATTTTTTCCTTGCATCTCTCTCGGATGATTTCACTAAGTTTATAGTAAACTATAAAGCGAATAGATTCGATCATACTTTTACCAAGATGATTGACATGTGTTGTAAGTTTGAACTGTTGGAAATGTGCCCTAAAACCAATCATATGATGATACTTTACGGACATTTCACATGTTAAACTAATCTAGTTTAATATAAAGGGCAAAGATTATTGTTTTAAGCCGTCTCATATAAATGTTATATGCTTAAACGATAAGTCCAAGGAATATGTAATAGGGAGAATGTGATCTAAAGAAGTTAGATTCATGAGACCATTCACTTTCGAATACATATCCTAAAAGTTCCTGATCATAGGATTGCCAATTGGGCATTGACAGTCCGTTAAGATCAGTACGTCCTATGTCTTCTCTTAGGGAGAGTGACTGGTCTCGAGTCAATGGTGTGACTGACACCAAGACAAGTACGTAGGTGCTTAATAGAGAATGAGTCCACTGAACGCGATCAATGAGGAGTTCTCATACTCATGTCACATGAGAACTCCTGGTTGGGATAATGCAAAGTAGTCCTTTGACCTGAGGCATCATAGTTGTCTTGTGGTTAGGTCCTTGATCTTTGGCTATGTCAAAGTCACTCCATCAGAGGGTGTCCACGGCATAGTTAGGGTTAAGCCACTTAGCCATTGAGGCAAGTGAATGCGCAACAAGGGATCTCTAACCTTCAAACGTTGAGGGAGAATACTCTATGATATGATTTAGAATCTCTGGCCAGAGTATGAATGAGATTTAGGAAGTTGTTCCAAATCACATTCAAGGTAATCATATAATTAAGATAATCACATTGGATAGTAGACATGAATAAACTATTAAACCAAACAATGTGGTCAAGAGTATTGTATTAGAGAAAGACCGTATTGCATTGTAATCCCAAACTGAATAGGTTCTCCAACCTCTTCTGATTAGCTTGGGTAGCCATGACATACTGCTAGGTGTCACTCATGGCTTGTGGAAGCCCTGAAGATGTATAATCACTAAAGGGAGAATTGAAAGTAAGTTTCAATTCACAATCGATTAGTAAGAGTTCTAATCGCCCACTACCTCGCTAAAAGGAACCTAATGGATCGCACACCGTGTAAGGTAATGATTGAAGGATACAATGGAAATGAGTAAGGATAATTAAATGGTTTAATTATTTATGGCTAGGATTAATTAATATGTTAATTAATCAAACGAATGAGTTCGTTTTAGACCTCGGGTTAGTTTTGGGCCTCAAGGCCCAATGGGCTTCGAATGTCAAGCCCATTAACATAAGTTGTATGACAACTTATTGACTAAATACCCAAAAGGGCCCAAACAGCCCATAGCCTTAAGGAGGCCGGCCATATAGAGAAGAAAAGGGTTTGTGGTTCTTTTAGTCACTTAATTGAAGGGACTATATAAAGAACTTTATAGCCAAAATTCATTTAGGGTTTCTTTTGAAGAAAATTGGAGAGAACATGTCTCTCCCTTTCTCTCTAGGAGGCCGGCCCCCTTGGAGGGGATTAGCTAGCAATCCTTCCTCCTCCAAGGTCACTCATCTTCTTCCTTCACCATCCTTGGTGCCGAAAATTAGAGGTCTCCTACCTTGGGGACTTTTGGAGAATCAATTCTTCCATCCATATCCATGGAGCCAAGGAGCAAGGAGACAAAGGAAAGAAGGCCCTCGCATGGGTGATTAACCTTTGCTAAGCAAAGAGGTGCTTCAAAGGTATAAAAGTTTCTCAACTCATTTCTTTAAGATTTGAGTTGAGTCTTGGTTCACCATAACTACTAGGCTTTGAATTTCATGGGTAATGTTTTGTTTTGAGTGCATACAAGCATGATTCCGCCTTTAAATGTTAATTGCATGCCATAGATGTTGCTCAAATGAACATGTTTTTCACAAATTTTCCTTCAAGTGGTATCAAGAGCCTAGGTCTAGTAGTTGGTGAATCCTTTTGGGTTTTGTAGTTCATAGTTTGTGATTTGAATGTTGTAATTGTTACAAGCTTTATTCTTGCTTCTTTGAATGTAAATTTTGTTAGAAAATTTGCCATCTCAAATGTTGTAGATGTAGTTCATATGAGCATGAATTTTTGAGCTAAAATTTGGTGCCATGTTTTTGGGGAAATTCGGCCAAATCCAAAGGGTGGATTTTTGGGTTCTTGTTTGTCTTGTTAAAAGTGTTTTAAAGTGACTTTTGGAACCCCTAAGTACCCTAGTATGTTATTTCCCTTAAGTTCGAGAGTTTTTGGGGTGTCTTTGGGTGAAAAATGTTCATGGAGCTCGTATGGGTTTTCATGGATGTTCTTCATTGTTCTTGACATGTTCTTGGCAAGAACAAAAAGGTTGGGAATTTTGATTCAAAAAGGTGTTTGGTTGTTTATAAAGTTTTGTTTTGGTGATGGATGATATGTTTTTCAATCATCACTAGGTGTGGACTTCCATACCTATTTTCTTACACACCTTTACTTTCCCTTGTTTCATGGAACCATGTTTCATGGAAATCACTTTTTCAAACCAACCCATCACCTTTACAACCCATCACCTTTCACTTTGTTGAAAAATTTCAAATGATTTTATGACAAAACTCTCTCCTTGGCAGGCCACTCCTTCAAAGGGAGTACTTTTGGGGCTTTTATGCAATTACATAAAGTTTTGATACTTTTGTGTATTTGCACTTTGACCCGAAAGTTTACGCTTTTACGTAAAGGCCCAAAATCACTAAAGGACAAATTGTTTTGCTCCTTTAATGAAGTTTTTACATTTGTTGAAATTTTTGGGTTCTAGTTGTAATTACATGAAGTAGTGGACTTTTGTGTTTTTACAAAGTGACCCCAAAAGTTTGTGTTTTGCAATATAGCCCAATGGTTGAGGTTATTGTTTTTTGGCCCAAATTAGAAGAGAACAAAATAGTTTTGTATCTTTAAATGAGAATTGGATTTTCATTTTATTTAGCTCTATTTAAATCAATTCTATGGATACAAAAACCAAATGAAAATGTTGCATTCAAGTTTAATTAGTTAAAGCGTTAATTAATTAAAGAAAGGGTGATTATGAACCTAAGCCTACGATAATTGAGCTATGTGAAAGGTCGTCTCAAATTTGTTTGAACCATGGGAATGTGTAGATTAATTTTGGTTGTAATTTGATATGATCAAATGTTGTAAAAGAGCATAAGCTCTTCTTTACTTTAAAGTAATTTATTTTGATCAAATGTTGTAAAAGAGCATAAGCTCTTCTTTACTTTGAAGTACTCCTTTCTTGTTTATTTGATATGCATGAAATTGGAGTAGTTGGGTCCAACGCCCAATAAGAGAAACACGCCTTAATATGATTAAAAGCGTAACTAAAATCAATCACCATCCCTAGACCGAGATCCAACACTAGGCTCGTGTTGGATCGAATCAAAGGTTCATAGTCATCCTAAGGCCCTAAGGTAACTATATAGTCCATCAATGAATGCAAAGCTTATGTTAGTAGTACCATATACTCTTGCTTTAAAAACCGTTTTACAAGCTTAGTGGGAGTATCATATACTACTAAATCAATCAAATTGACCAATAGTTGTAATAGGACCAAATTGTTTTAATAAGATTAAAATAAATGCTTATATGTGATGAGACCTAAAACCCTCAACTAAACCATTATTAAGTTGATAAGCGTGAGAGTGCTTTGAACACTCTTTCGTGGCCTTCCACCGTGGTAGGCTCCGATCGTTTGTGACTCGTACACCGACTTCACCCTATCATGGGGGAGTACAAAGTGCGTGCTTACACTCAGGAAGAGTCCTATATGCATACATGATGTTGTGAAGGTAGGCAACGAGAATGATCAACATCATATCATTGTGAGGTTGTTCTTGAACCCCTACTCGAACTTGCATGGTGGGAATGACTTAACTAAGTGCAATGGAGCCAACATCATATCATTGTGAGGTTTCATTCTCTAGAGGCCAAATAAGATGGGTACTTACATTAGATGTAAATGAGTAAGCGTACTCTCTCATTATTATTGTTGCTAGCCAACATCATATCATTGTGAGGTGGGCTTGGTAATAGTGAGCCTCCCATACCCTACTAAGAGTTTTCTCCAAAACTCTCGAATTCCGATGAGGGATATGGAATTTGCCGAAAATAGTGGGTGGTGCTATTTGATTTAAAGACCCGGATCAAATGGCTTAAAATCAATCAATTTATATTCGTTATGTATTTATTTACCGATATATTTGCAAACGATATCCAAAGAAAAGCCAAAAGCTTTAGTTTCCGGACTTGGTACCACAATCCCATAGATTGTCTTGAATGGATTGTATATGTGCCTAAGTAGTCTCATCCTCACAATTTTCCTATTGATAATGTATCATTAGAAGAACATGTTAGATAAGTCTATCATAAAGAGGACAACACAAACAACCAATGCTTATTCCTTTGTTGTATGAACAAAGGAACTTATAAAGATTAGCACAAAGACATGAACACTTTTTGTGTCATAGTTCTTCACTTACAAATCATTGTATGAAGAAATAAGAGTTGCTTAGAACAACCCTTAGTTTATGCAAACACTAGTGCTTGTTTCTTTGTTAAATGAACAAGGAACTTGAGAAGTAAGCACAAGGGCATGGACACTTAATGTGCCATGATTCTTCACTTACAAATTGTTGTATGAAGAAATGAGAGTTGCCTTGAACAACTCTTGAAAGTTTGTAATCTTGTTTAGAACAAGATGGTTGGTTGACAAAAATAGTCCATCAATATGGACTTATGATGATTTTGAATCATTGAGTGTTGAAGTGTTAAACCACTTCACGAGAGGGAAACTAGGCTAGGACTTCACCTTTGTGTCCCTATCCATATGGTTCACTAAGTTTATAGTAAACTATATAGTGAACAATAGCCGTACGCTCTCCAAATCGTTTGATGTGTTTAACACAATTGAAATAAGTTTCAAGAGAGACAGTGGGAGTTTAGGGACCATGACTATTGTAGTCATTGGAGAAGTCAAATGAAGAAAGCTAAATAACTCCAAGGGAACAAACTTTCTTTATGAAAGGATGGACATTGGAAGGGGTAAATGCAAGAAATGTCTTGCAAGTGTCAAGAACACACCTTTCGAAGGTGTTGTAAATTGTTCTTGAATAGTTCAAAACAGTTGGTTCTTCTACTTGAATGCTTGATTCCGTATTAGTAACTATGTTTTACAATCGTTGTAAAAGTGTGACTAATAAGAAGTAGAAGATTAATGAGAGAAGAGAAAGTGCTTCACATTCGGAACGTGAATCAAATATAGATCTCTGCGAAAACAGATAGTACTTACTTCCTCATATGAACTACCAATGGAATTGGAAAAACAAAGATTGTCTTTACATTCGAATTTGAATAAGGAACTTAATTCCATCACCATAAGACATGGATGAATGTTTTGTTTGACAAAAACATTGTTCTTTATTAATGAATGATTGGATTATTGTAATCTAATTGATTATCTCTATAGTAGAGATGATATGGTAGTGTTAACTGTTTAAAATATGACGATGCTTAAAACCCAAAAGGTTGCAAGGAAGTGACTAATCCCAAACTGAGTTGTGATACCTCTAAAACATAAATTACGAGTTGGTCATAGATGGATGCTTAGGATCGTTAGATCCGGATCCAATACCTTCTTGTTAAAATTGTATAGAGGCAAAATGTTTGAATCTTTATTCTTTTGGAAAGAAGAAAGAATCACAAAGTTGTTGAGGTTAATTCACTTAGATGTTAGTGGCACTTGTCCACAACATAATACTACTCATGTTGTATGACATTCACCGAAGATAGCTCTCGGTTGGACTATCGTTTATTTTGAATAAACAAAAGTCCGAATACTTTGCAAGAGGTTTCAAAGAATTCAAGAGTGTAAGTTGATGAGTAAGACGTCTAAAGTATTTACCACCTTAGATTTGATCCAAGGAAATATAACACTTTAGAAGAGTTTCCTTGATAGAAATCAAGGAAAGTAGCATCATAAGATAATGGATTTCTCCATTAGGAGAAGAACGAACTCGAATAAGATTTAGTTCGTTGGATGTTATCAATTACCCATATATAGGATATATACTTCTAAGACAATATGATTGTCAATTAGAAGATCTTCCAAAAATCTTCATGACTCTATAGGATGTAGTTGGAAAGAAAGACAAATCTTAATTGTGTTAAGATTTGGGGTTGTGTGTTAATAAGCAATATTTGTTTGAGTGACAAGATGATGATCAACAAATATAACAACCTAGTTCCTACACCACAAGCTCCAAATGTAGTTGAGAAGGATTTATAAACCGTCTCAGTTGAATGGTTTGAACTTTATGACCATGTCATAGAGTTACACCTCTTAATTCAAAAGAAATAAGAATGAGAATCCTTATGACTACATTGAGTGTATATACGACATATACTCAAGGAAATGGTATGGTACCATTTGACCCGAAATAATGAAACCTTTAAAGCTAATTGGTAGCTTAAGGTGACTACAATCAAAGAGATTGGTTGACTTGGAAGAAACCATTTTTGACGTAGTCTTGGTTTCTATTAATTCGAAGGTAGCTAGCTACAACTAAACGATGATTCAATGTTTGGACATAATATGGGTTTCCGAAACCATTACCAAGATAGTCTTGATAATATATGTCTAAAACTAAGAATCACAAGACGTGGAAGTTGTAAAGATCCATCCATCATGAATCTTAGCAAGCTAGTGGGAGCCATATGTGTCTTATGAGAGAAAGATCAAATCGTTTGATTTCTCATAAAGATGTAAATGAATCTTTTGTTTACTAGGTTTACAAAAGATTAGTGGAAGTTAATCGTATTCCTAAATTTGAACATATATATGATATATTAATTTTAGAAATGAAAGGAATTCTTCTTCGTTAAAGTTATGACTTTAAACGTTCTATAATGATAGAATGTATATGGGAGACATAGTCTATAAACATGGGATGGAAATCTATAAGATAGATTTCAGGATGTAATTTGATTATATCAATCCCTAATGATAGACAAAAAATGCTAGGAAGTTTCTCATGTGATGATAAACTCCAATCAGAATGACAATTCTAGTGAGACTAGGAAGTTGCTATTCTCAAAGGGAACGTACCCTTTGACTCCCAAAGAAATAATGCGTAAATAGAATCCTTTATGTACAAGCAGAAAGGTGATTTATGTATTTCATATTGTATGAAAAACATTGATATGAGCTGTACCAAGATCGGTACAAGATGATATCAATGCAAGTCCAGGATCAGAACCATGGCAACTGTCAAGTGAGTCCTTAAGTATTTAAGAAATACTAAAGGATAGGTTCCTCAAGAATAAGGAAGAATTAGAGTAACGCAATGGAAGCGTAAAAGTATTAGATTATGAATCTAATATCGTATCCATCATTGGATGTCTCTTCATTTTGAATGAAGAGATAATTGGATATCTCTTTATTATGACTGAAGAGATATTTGGGTGGAAACATTAAAGGTAATGACTTTAGTGTCTTCCATCATGAATGCAAAATATATATCGCCATATAGAAGTTTACAACAATGTTGTTTGGATGGGAAAGTTCATTTATGAACTCTCCATTCGGTTCCAACCAGAAAGTGTCTCTAGCGTGCCGACACTACGACACTAATGGGGCGATAGCTCAAGCCAGGGAATCAAGGTCTCATCAAGATCCGAACTCAAATGAGAGACTGAACCACATGATTAAGAATCATGTATAATGGTGATGTCGTTATTCTCAAGGTTGCTTCTATGGATAACATATAGATATCCATTGTCTAGGCCTACTACTCAGCCATTTTTGAAATGACTACAGAAGAGGTATCATCACTGATGACCAAGCTGATTGGCTCTAGTGCAAGTGGGAGATTGTTGGAAATGTGCCCTAAAACCAATCATATGATGATACTTTACGGACATTTCACATGTTAAACTAATCTAGTTTAATATAAAGGGCAAAGATTATTGTTTTAAGCCGTCTCATATAAATGTTATATGCTTAAACGATAAGTCCAAGGAATATGTAATAGGGAGAATGTGATCTAAAGAAGTTAGATTCATGAGACCATTCTCTTTCGAATACATATCCTAAAAGTTCCTGATCATAGGATTGCCAATTGGGCATTGACAGTCCGTTAAGATCAGTACGTCCTATGTCTTCTCTTAGGGAGAGTGACTGGTCTCGAGTCAATGGTGTGACTGACACCAAGACAAGTACGTAGGTGCTTAATAGAGAATGAGTCCACTGAACGTGATCAATGAGGAGTTCTCATACTCATGTCACATGAGAACTCCCGGTTGGGATAATGCAAAGTAGTCCTTCGACCTGAGGCATCATAGTTGTCTTGTGGTTAGGTCCTTGATCTTTGGCTATGTCAAAGTCACTCCATCAGAGGGTGTCCACGGCATAGTTGGGGTTAAGCCACTTAGCCATGGAGGCAAGTGAATGCGTAACAAGAGATCTCTAACCTTCAAACGTTGCGGGAGAATACTCTATGATATGATTTAGAATCTCTGGCCAGAGTATGAATGAGATTTAGGAAGTTGTTCCAAATCACATTCAAGGTAATCATATAATTAAGAGAATCACATTGGATAGTAGACATGAATAAACTATTAAACCAAACAATGTGGTCAAGAGTATTGTATTAGAGAAAGACCGTATTGCATTGTAATCCCAAACTGAATAGGTTCTCCAACCTCTTCTGATTAGCTTGGGTAGCCATGACATACTGCTAGGTGGCACTCATGGCTTGTGGAAGCCCTGAAGATGAATAATCACTAAAGGGAGAATTGAAAGTAAGTTTCAATTCACAATCGATTAGTAAGAGTTCTAATCGCCCACTGCCTCGCTAAAAGGAACCTAATGGATCGCACACCGTGTAAGGTAATGATTGAAGGATACAATGGAAATGAGTAAGGATAATTAAATGGTTTAATTATTTATGGCTAGGATTAATTAATATGTTAATTAATCAAATGAATGAGTTCGTTTTAGACCTCGGGTTAGTTTTGGGCCTCAAGGCCCAATGGGCTTTGAATGTCAAGCCCATTAACATAAGTTGTATGACAACTTATTGACTAAATACCCAAAAGGGCCCAAACAGCCCATAGCCTTAAGGAGGCCGGCCATATAGAGAAGAAAAGGGTTTGTGGTTCTTTTAGTCACTTAATTGAAGGGACTATATAAAGAACTTTATAGCCAAAATTCATTTAGGGTTTCTTTTGGAGAAAATTGGAGAGAACATGTCTCTCCCTTTCTCTCTAGGAGGCCGGCCCCCTTGGAGGGGATTAGCTAGCAATCCTTCCTCCTCCAAGGTCACTCATCTTCTTCCTTCACCATCCTTGGTGTCGAAAATTAGAGGTCTCCTACCTTGGGGACTTTTGGAGAATCAATTCTTCCATCCATATCCATGGAGCCAAGGAGCAAGGAGACAAAGGAAAGAAGGGCCCTCACATGGGTGATTAACCTTTGCTAAGCAAAGAGGTGCTTCAAAGGTATAAAAGTTTCTCAACTCCTTTCTTTAAGATTTGAGTTGAGTCTTGGTTCACCATAACTACTAGGCTTTGAATTTAATAGGTAATGTTTTGTTTTGAGTGCATACAAGCATGATTCCGCCTTTAAATGTTAATTGCATGCCATAGATGTTGCTCAAATGAACATGTTTTTCACAAATTTTCCTTCATGAACAAAGTTTCAAAAGGGACAGTGGAAGTGAGAATGCAATCATATGGGAAATGTCGCATAAGAACAAGGCAAGAAAATCCAAAGGAACATGCTTTCATTGTGGAAATGATGAACGTTGGAAGAAAAAATACAAGGTGAGCATTGCGAGCCTTATGACACGAACTTTTGAAGGGACTATTTCTGTCATAGAGAGTGCTTTTACAGTAAGCTCCAATTCCTGGATATTTGATTCAGGCGCTAGTCAACATATATGCAACTCGTTGTAGAGACTAACAGGGAGCAGGACACTGCCTAATGGGGAGATGATTGCGCAAGTTGGGAACGACACTAAGATCTCTGCAAAAGCAGTAGGCACCTACATGCTTAAACTACCCTCTGGGGAAGTCTTAGAACTTAAAAGTTGTTTATATTTTCCATCATGTATAAAGAATTTGATTTCCATCTCTATGCTTTTACGAGATGGGCACTCAGTATTGTTTGACAAAATGAGTTGCACTTTATACCTGAACGGTCGTATTATCTCTAATGGTAATATGATAGAAGGACTTTTTCACCTAGAGACAAGTAGTGGGATGTACTGTATTGAAAGCGGGAATACCTCAAAACCCAAAAGGGTTAGAGAAGAAGTTAACCAAGAAAAGATATGGCATCTTAAACTTGGACATGTGAACCCTGATAAGATTCGCAAGATGTCGAAAGACGGATATTTCCGCCCATTAGGTAATGACCAAATGGGTACTTGTTAATGTTACTTGAAAGGGAAGATGACCAAATCTCCATTCACCGGGAAGGGAGAGCGTGCCACTGAAATTCTAGGGTTAATCCACACTGATGTATGTGAACCTATGTCTACTACATCGAGATAAGGCTTCTCCTACTATATCACATTCACCGACGATCACTCTCGGTTTGGCTATGTGTATCTTATGAAGTACAAGTCAGAATCCTTTGAAAAGTTCAAAGAATTCAAGAATGAAGTTGAGAAGCAAACTGGGAAGCAAATAAAGATCCTCAGATCAGATTGAGGGGGAGAGTATCTAAGTAACGAGTTCTTAGATTATCTCAAAGAGTGTGGAATAATATCACAGTGAACTCCACCGGGAACTCCACAACTTAATGGAGTTTCTGAAAGGAGAAATCAAACCTTGATGAACATGGTTCGTTCTATGATGAGTTCTGCCGATCTACCAGTAGCATTTTGGGGATATGCTCTATATACAACAGCTTACTTGCTTAATAGAGTACCTTCCAAGTCAGTTTCACAGACGCTCTATGAGATATGGCATGGCAGAAAGCCAAGTCTTAATCATATTAAGATTTGGGGTTGTGAAGCATATGTCAAGAAGCTTGAAGCTACTAAGCTTGAAGCGAGATCAGTTAGATGCTAATTTGTGGGATATCTTATAGAAACTATGGGATATGAGTTCTACCATCCTGACGACCAGAAAGTCTTTGTCACTAGAACTGCTAAGTTTCTAGAGGATGAATTTGTTCTCAAAGGAACTACAAGTAAAACTATGGAAATTAATGAGATTAATGATGAACCACAAACAAGCACTCGACAAGTTGACAACCCTGTTCCTGAACCCCAAGCTCCACGAAGATCTAAAAGGGTCAGCAAGCCACCTCAGAGGTATGGTATGAATGACAACTTTGGAGAATTGCACCTTCTAGGTAACAATGACACAAATGAGGACCCTAGAGACTACACTAAGCAATGTCCGACATTGATTCAAATAGATGGCAAAAGGTCATGAAATCTGAGATAGATTCCATGTATCAAAATCAGGTATGGACTCTAGTAGACCCTCCAGAAGGTTAGTACACGTTGGAAACAAATGGGTCTTCAAGAGGAAGATAGGCGTTGATGGGAACGTGGAGACTTATAAGGCTAGACTAGTAGCCAAAGATTACAGGCAACGAGAAGGGATTGACCATGAAGAAACCTTCTCTCCTGTAGCCATGATTAAGTCCATTCAGATTTTGCTTGCTATAGCTACAGACCATGATTATGAGATATGGCAAATAGATGTGAACACAGCCTTTCTGAATGGCTACCTAGAGAAAAAGCTCCATATGACTCAACCTAAAGGTTTCATGTCCAAGTCTGAAAAGACTAAGGTATGCAAGATTCAGAGGTCTATTTATGGACTTAAGCAAACCTCGAGGAGCTGGAACATCTGTTTTGATACTTAAATCAAATCGTTTGGTTTTACTCAAAACGAAGACGACAATTGTGTTTATCAAAAGGTCGTTGGGGATGCAGTTGTATTCCTAATGTTATATGTAGATGACATATTACTATTCGAGAATGACACTGCAGTGCTTTCTTCTGTAAAAGTATGGTTGTACAAAACCTTCCATATGAAAGCTTTGGGAGATGCATCTTATGTATTGGGGATAAAGCTCTACCGTGATAGATCCAGAAAATTAATTGGACTATCCCAATCTATGTACATAGATAAGGTGCTAAGTAGGTTCCAAATGGAACAATCTAAGAAAGGTCTTCTTCCTGTGAGACATAGAATTCACCTTTCTAAGCCCATGGGATCGAAAACTCTTGAAGAGATACGGCAGATGAGTAGGACTTCTTATGCTTCCACCATAGGAAGTCTCATGTATACCATGATATGCACAAGGCTTGATATCGCATATGCTATGAGCATTACTAGTCAATATCAATCTAACCCAGGACCAGAACACTGGGCAGCTGTCAAGATGATCATTAAGTACTTAAGAAGAACTAAGGACATCTTCTTCATTTATGGAGGAGCAACAAAGTTGTGAGTGGAAGATTATACAGATGCAAATTTCCAATCTGACGTCGATGATAGAAGTTCCAACTCTAGATATGTGTTCACTCTGAATGGTGGGGCTGTCAGCTGGAAAAGCAAGAAACAAGATGTAATTGCTAATTCCACGATGGAGGCTGAATATGTCGTTGCAGCTGAAGCCGGCAAAGAAGCGTTCTGGATGAAGAAGTTCATTACTGAACTTGGAGTGGTTCCAACCATTACATCACCAGTAAATTTGTACTGTGATAATAGTAGGGTGATAACTCAAGCCAAGGAACCCAGGGCTCATCAAAAGAACAAGCATTTTGACAAACGCTTTAACATCATTAGAAGATATGCTGCCGAGGGGAAAGTCAACATCCTCAAGGTTGCCTCAGCCGATAACATAGCAGATCCACTAACGAAGCCAATGTCTCAAATCCAACTTAACCGCCATATGGAAAAGATGGGTATTAGATGCATGGGAATGTGGTTTTGAGTGCAATTGGGAGATTGTTGGAAGCATGCCCACAAAGCCACTCATTTGATGTAATAGCTTTTGGAATATTTATTGTGTTAAACTATTATATGTTTAATGAAGGGCAAAGCTTATTGTTAATCAGTATTTATTGTATTATGTGTTTAAGCAAAAAGGGAATCCAAGGAATGTATTTAATCTAAGAGAGAAGTGATCTAAGTAAGTTTGATTAACGAGACCTTTCTCTTATGTTCATTCCTAAAATGTTCCTATCCATAAGATTGCCAATTGGGCATTGACAATCCGCTAAGGTTAGTATATGTTATGTTAATTCAAGCATGAGTATGACTAGTCTCAAGTCATTTAGTGTTGGACATTGAGACAAACACATAGGTGCTCAAAATAGTAATCAAGTACACTAAACTATAATCAAAAGAGAGTTCAAACATACATGTCATGTAAGAACTTGTAAGTTGCAATATGCAAAGTAGTCCTTTGACCTGAGGCATCACAGATGTCTAATGATTAGGTCCTTGATCTTTGATCATGTCAAAGGCATTCCATCGAGAGTGTCCACGACATTGTTCGGATCAAACTATCTTGTCATGTAGGCATATGAATGCACAACAAGGGATCTCTAACCTTCCATGGTGGAGGGAGAATACTCTGAGATATGATTCAGGAGTCTTTCACCAAAGCATACGAATATGACTTAGGAAATTTGTTCCAAATCATATCCAATTGAATCATATTAAGAAGTATCACATTGGATAGTAGACATGAAAGAAACTATCACTCAAACAATGTGATTAAGAGCATTCTGTTAGAGAATGACCGTATTGCATTGTAATTGTAACTGGATAGGTTCTCCAACCAATTCTACTTAGCTTGGGTAGCCATGACATACTGCTAGGTGTCACTCATGGTTTGTGGAAGTCTTGAAGATTAGCAAACACTAATCTTCATCAAAGGAAGTATTGAAATGTAGTTTCAACTCACAATCGATCATTAAGAGTAACAATCGTCCACTGCCTCGCTAATTGGAACCTAATGGATCGTACACCGAGTAAGGATGAAAGTGAAGAAATATAAATGAGATGGATAAGCCATTAAAAGGTTTAATTGAGAATGGTCAAGATTAATTAATTAGTTAATTAATTATACGAAAGGTTCGTATTGGGATTTCAAGTTAGTTTCAGGCATCGGGGCCCAAAAGGGTTTTGGTCCACAGGGCCTATTGAGTTTAGTTTGTGTGACAACTAAAACTAAATGAAAATTAACCCAAATACAAAGTCAAAACCGGCCATAGGGTGAGTGGTAGCAAACTTGGGTTCATTGCAAGTTTACCACTCACATGTGAGGTGGGATAAAGGCATCTTTATAGCTGTTCTCTCACTAGGGTTTTCTTGAGGCAAAGAAGAGAAACTTTTTCTCCATTTTCTCTATAGAGGCTGGCCTTCCTAGAGGAGTTCACTAGCATCCAACTTCCTCTAGGTAATCGATTTCATCTTCACACCATCATCCTTGGTGTGGAGATTTAGAGGTACCAAACTTTTGGTATTTTTGGAGTTCCTTTCCTCACATCCTCAAGGAGCAAAGGAGCATCAAAAGGGAAGAAAATCACAAGGAAGATCTAAAGAGCTAGGAGGTGACTTGAAGGCCCTCCACTTTGGTGAATCCCTTGTGTAAACAAGGATGAGCTTCAAGGGTAATGAATCTCAAAATCTTTTCTTCTCTTTAATGTTGTTAAAGAGTCTTGTGGTTCACCATTCACTAGGCTATAAAACATTATCCAAAGTAATGTCATAATTAAATGATATAGTGCCGGTGGAAGTGATTGAGGCTGTAGAACCAATGAGTAAATTGACTATGGGTGTAGGCTATGAATTAGATTTAATGAAAAATGTAGAATCATAAATGATGTGGTATGTAGCTTCGCTATCCAAAATTCAAGGCTTGGTGAATGCAAAATTTACTAAAGGAGCAGAAACAGGAGGCAGACCAGCAACATTTGCATAAATATTGTTGTGACTGGAAGCACAATTGGAATTTATCACAGGCAGAGCATGAATCAGTTGTAGTAGTTATTCACTGGAGAGTCTATGCAATGGATTGGATGAAGAAGAGGATGGGGCCCAATTGGAAACATGGGCTATTGGTGTGTCGGCATTGGCATTGGCAGAATGATGAGGAATATGATTGTCATGATGGAGGTCAACAGCATGTATGTCGGCTGCATAGGCTAAAGAAAATTTTTTTGTTGGTGTTTGATCTTTTCCTGTCATGTCGGTTGTGCTTGCTGGAAAAAATTTGGCTAGTGTTTGTAGCGGAAGTGGGATAAGCGTCTGCCTAGAGTCACAAAGATCGGTGCTCTGATACCATGTAAAGAAAATAGAGTGTGTAATTGTTTTGAATGAATTTCTTCAATTGAATAATTCTTTCTGTACAAAGTATTATGTGAGATCCCACATCGCCCAGGGGAGTGGATCATGTGAGCCTTATATGTATATTCTCATCTCTACCTAGCACGAGGCCTTTTGGGAGCTCACTGGCTTCGGATTCCGTAGGAACTTCGAAGTTAAGTGAGTAGCGCGTGAGCACTCCCATGATAGGTGACCCAATGGGAAGTTCTCGTGTGAGTTCCCAGAAACAAAACCGTGAGGGTGTGGTGGGGACCCGGGCCGGGATGTGACAATTATATACATATTTTACAATCAAGCACATAGCCACTATTACAGCATGCAAGCCATGATCCACAATTTGTGGCATTTGACTTATTCTAGAAAAGGTAAATTATAATATTATAATAACTATGATAATATTTTCCTAGGGTGAAGTGCCGATTTAGTCCCTGAACTATCACTGTAGTGAAAATTAGGTCCCTGAATTATTTTTTCGGTAAAATAAGTTCTTAAATTCATTAAAAATTGCTAATTTCATCCTTACTATTATATTCAAAGTTATTTTATCCAATTTTTCATCAACTTAAGTCACTTGACACACTTTAAAGTGTAATACCGCTATTTTCTTGCCTACAAGCCCTTAACATTTCATATACGTCTAATTTACCATCCGAAGCTAACTTACACTAAACTACCAATTTACCCTCCAAAGTTAAGTCCATACAATATTTCTTTATGAAAAACTATCAATCTACCCTCAAATGTGTATCACATGCAAGTAACGTGGATTAAATTGACGGAAAATTGAATATAGTAGCTTCGAATATAATATTAGGGATGTAATTGACAGATTTTTATAATTCAATGACTGATTTTTCTGAAAAAATAGTTTAGGGACCTAATTTTCACTGAGATGATAATTCAGGAACTAAATTGGCAGATCACCCTATTTTCCTAATGTTTGACGTAATCAGGAAACTATTATCATAATCATAATAATATTATAATAACTACGATCAGTATTTCCTAATACAGGCATCCAAAAACTGGCGATTGGTGAGCTCAAAAAAGTTGATTTTTTTTCTTTATTCAAATTTTTTATGATTTTAGTTTTAAAAATTTGGATTAAAGAAATATGGAAAGTTTCATTGCGATCTTCCAGGTCTGAAATTAGCAATTTTACTTCATGCAGCAGTCCAAGAGATAACGGCTGCAGCTCGGGCTTTTCCTTTAGTAAATTCTTTGAGCTTTCATTTGTTTACAACGAAACTTTACTGTTGCTTTACACTCTTAGAAAATCTCGCTATTGCTCTTTAATCTGACTCTTTAGCCAACAGAAAATCTTCATTGAGTATATAATGCTTGATGGAATGAATGATGAAAAGCAACATGCACACAAACTCGGAAAATTGCTAGAGACATTTCAAGTGGTAAGTTCTAATCTATGAACTTGCACCATATGTGGAACTTCGGTCCCTTTTTTGTGTCTATATTTGTTGTTTCTAATCTTATACGTCATTAATTTAATACCTTTTAATCCAATTGGTATTCTGAATAAATTCACAGCTAGTAATGAAAACAAAGTTACAAGCTTCCAAAAAATTCTACGAGACACTTATGGCAATCGAACGACAATTTGCAAGGAAATGAGTCAGGATATAAGTGGAGCATCGGATCAGTGGTGAGAAACATAAGCATGTATGTCAATTCCCTTAGAAATGGATAAGTAAACTGGGTTTTGTGGGTTTTCCCAACAAAAAAGTCAATTTAGTTGAAGAAAGTGATTATAGATTCTGATATTGAAGGTTTGTTTCGTGATGCAATTGCTACACACAACTGCAACAAATTCATTTAAAAGAAACTTTTGTTCTTGCTTTTTGCATTACTGGATGAGAAATATCCATCACCCTATATGCTTATAATTTTTCTGGCAAGAAAAACAAGTAAGTTGTGAAATATCTTTAAGTTCCTTAAAAATTAAGATTATTGAATTATTTTCCTTTTTTCAATTTCAATGAAGCTTTGTCCAATCTGCTTAACTAATGGAAAGGGCTACCGATAGCAATGCGTGCATAAAAATTTCAGACGAAAACAGAGGAACCACCTCCCAATGGTGCTTTTACGAACGTAGAAATCTCTTAAATTCTCTCTTTAAAGAACATTGTTATCCTTTCCTTACGTGCAAACATTCCCTTTCTTTGGGTTAATATTATTGGTTTGTACCTCTATCCTCTTTCTTATTTATTAAGTATACTAATCCTCATTTCTTCTTAATGAAGCTTTTCTTGGTTGCTACTGGTTTCAGTATTTAACTGTCCTAATTGTGTTTTTTTTCATTGTTTTAGAGAGTTTTTGTTCTTGGTTTTTCTCGGTTGTTCTGTAATGATTTTACGTTCTAGGTTGATTTAATTAATAGGGTTTCTTTTCATTTCAGATTAATTTGGTTCTTGCTAGATCAATCAAAGGTTAGAAAGGTGCAACCAGTGGTTTTTGGAAAAGGTTGGTTGTTCAATTTTTCATTTTTGTCTTTATGGTTGTTTGAATGGACCTTTGTATAATCTAAATACAGCTGAATTGAATGACTATTTTTCTACATTGTATTTGCTTTCTTAAATTGATTCATTTTCGTTGATAAAGGTAATTTGGTTTTGTAGATCAAGGTTTTTTGGCAAGAAAATTAAGCTGGAATTAATTTGGTTTTGTAGATCAAGGTTTCTCTATGTAAGTACTATGCTAACCATTGTACCAATTTTTTTTACTTTCTTCTGTGTCAGTCGATCAGAGCAAATGTTGAGTGCATTTGCTCTTGACAAAGAAACATATATGCACACTTTGGAAGGGGAGACCACTCCATTTGGGTTGCTTGCAAGGGGCATTTATGCAGCAAAACTTAAGGTGAGTGGTAGTTAGTTGGGTTTAAAGCAATTTTTGTGTATACGATCTTGTGCTTGCATATCTATATACTATTGATTCGGACATTTGCGAGAAATTTAATTTAACCCTCTTGAATGTCTATTTTTAGGTGTTCAAGAGTCGACACATGGTTAATTCAAACTTTCCTCTAGATTAGTTTAGAATATGGTAAAAAAGTAAAAGGTAAAATAGTTAAACAAACAAAAGCCATTTCCTAAAGCATGAACGTAATTAACCAAAAATAACCAAAACGCAATTAACCAAAAATAACCAATTTTTACAAATTGTGCTCAAATGTGAATCTATTTCCGCGGCAGGCTAGATGAATATAACGTAATTATTCTGCATTGTGGAGAATCGCAGATTACCTGGGAGTCGCCGCCAATTACAAAGCCCTGTTCAAGGAAAAGCGTGAAATTACTGGTGAGGTTGAAACTTCCCGTCGGCCATCTGCCCTTGTGAACGAGAGATTTTTCAGTGTGACCGTCACACGAGACGGTACACCACGTGTCCCTATATAAATGGTGGGTTATATGTGTTAAAAGGTTAATAACTTAAAAATTAAAATTTTCCACCGCTTGCATAAAAACATGTGGTGACCATCCGTATTCCCGTCACAACTAAAAATTTCTCCTTGTGAACATTCAACTGGGACCCACAAGTATTGACAAAACTCTGCATGTGGAGAATCGCTCTCTGGAACGCTTCCGTGTTGGAGGTGGTTCCGTCCCCAACGCCACCGAAAGCTTCGACGGATATCACCACCTTCCTCTTCTGCACATCCCCAAAGAACCTGGCACAGCTCCTGGTAGGGGCATCTGAACGAGTTTTGGATCCTCCGGCCAAATGGACCTAGCCCATATGGGAAGGCCGGACATGATGGTGAATACGAGGAGCAAAGATGCCCACGAGGGCTTCAATAAGCTACTGGGTTATCTGAATCCATCAATTTCTTAGGTGCAGGGTGCGTAGTGCGCACAAGGGGAGGGATGGGGGTGCGTAAGATCGAGGAAGGAAGTTTGCGCACTACGCCTATTGTCTGTATTAGCGTGCTCTGTCTGTATAGCGTGCTGGATCCGATTTGTTCGATGGGAATCTGGTGAGGTGGATGATATGGTTGTAACTTTTCATCTGCACTATGTGCGTCTCCAAACTAGATGGAGGTCTACTGTGTCTCTTTCCTTCCATGTCCCCTATCTATTATTTGACACCTGTCGTACCATTACCGGGAAGTTAATAGTTTCTTCACGAGCAAGGGCAGAGCCAAATACAAGGCTACCATGGGCCATAGCCTAGGTAGCTCTTGTGGGTACAAACTAATTATTGCCTATATTTCATTTATTTTTATATTCATTTCACTATTAGCCCATGTATCTTTTTTATTTATTTACTTCATTAACCAATACTATTTATTTCCTAAATAACAAAATCTATTTTACACTTCATATGCTATCCATTTATGGTTAATCGTGACAATAATTACTTACTTTAATAGTGCTTTTAATTCTTTTCAAAAGCAACTTGTTGCATGTTTCAATTTTTGAATTATTTTATGCATGATTTTTATCTATTTAAAAAAGGTTTACAGTGTGTTAACCTTTTTCTATTTATTTATGTATATATTTGTCATATTAAAGGTTGATGAACATAGAATAATTGGATGAGCTTCGCTTATAAGATTAATGACACACCCCGACCCAGAATATCCACTAAGACTCCGAATCATCACTTTTTGGCTTCGTCACCTTTCCGGTGTCGGCCAGCACAACTCGATTCGGAGTCTTAGTGGACATTCCGGGTCGAGGTGTGTCATTAATCTTATAAGCGAAGCCATCCAAACCTATGCTATGCAACGGTGGTGGAGCGGGCCTGGGAAGTGATCCGCCCCGGGCCGGGATGTACAATTAACGTATAGTCATTTTTTAAAAACCAACTTTTTTTATAGTTCTTAGCTAGCCCACCAGCCGAAAATTTTCTAGCTCTGCCCTTGTTCACGAGACTCTCTGGGGATATGTTAGTTCAACTACCAGGAGTTTAGTTTTGCTGGATGGAATATCCTGTTCTCAACATGTGTCCTTCTGTTATTTTTTCTGTTTTTTGGAAAATTCAATGCATGCAAAATAATTAAACTTCATTAATGAGACAAAACATAAAATTGTTTTTATAGATGAACCTAAGAGGCAAATATCGAATGTTAGAAAAAGTATACATCATGATTTCACAATTTTTGCATATTAGGCACATTCAAGTATCACACAAAAGTATTAAACAAATAAAACAAAATACAAAAACAGAACAACAATTCAATATGTTTAAGGAGACCCATGCAAACATAGCCCAGCAAGAACAACAAAACAATATCCTTTAATGGAGAGTAGCCCGCAACCATTGTTGCACCTGCCAAAAGGGTAACAACTTTCAAGTTGAGTCCAACAAAAACCACAAATCCCAAAACACACCCCCGAACCATACATCAAATCTTCAAGTGATGGCCAAAATCAAGCCGTATAGATCCAAACCGTCCACAACTACACCTAGAAAGAAAGCCACGAATCTACACCTCAAACGAATCAAGTATGGGTTCATGAATTTTTCTGATCCAGAGTAAGGTGGATTAGAATACAATTACATCAAAAGTCCAGCCATGGACTTAACGGCTCTGATTGGAATAAGCCACCTAAACAGACTAACGATGTCACCACATCCAGTTGGGCTAAAAAATGGTAGGCGAGACCTGGCCTCGCTAAGATCAACCATGCTTGCTCCGCAAGACATGAAAACCTGATCAGATTCGTACAATCTAAAGATTGGCACGCCTTACAAGTAATTACAATCCTAAGAGCATTTCCCCCTCATCCCAATTGCCTAGGAAAATGGCAATTGAATCTCCAAAACTCAAAAAATCATCTCCACCCAGTCAGGTTACTCGTGGGCCCAGCATAACCGGACTAAGCAATCAGGCCAAAATTGACCGACCTTATGACCGAGTAAATCTGTCTTCATGTTGAGGTCAGCATGACAAAAAAAAATGTGCATGTGAGGACTCAACCACGGCGAGGATCTTGGAGGCAGATTTGGGTTGCTAGAAGTGTACTCAGCCATGGCGAGGATCTTGGAGGCAGAGATGGCTTGGCGGAGAATCAATGAGGAAAGTGAGTGGCGGGAGATTAGAGTGGTGGTGGTGGAGGAGAGGTTTGGTTGGATGAGAGGGGAAGCAGCTGAGGCGTGAAAAGAAGACCCGGTTCCCAGCATCTTAGAATAAAAAAAAGGGTCTCATTCTAGTTTGATTTCCATGCCTCCTGGAAGGATAATGCTCAAATCTACATCATCTACAACCAAATCATCATTTTCATGCCTCCTGCAAATGGCTCCAATGGAGAAGAACCCACTCAAGAATCTCAACGCCATCCTGAAGTTGAACCCTAACAGGAGCATATTTATGCGACTTAGTTAGCTTGTTTTCTTGCATTTACTTAGTTAGTTTCTATTTATTAAAGTGTTTTAAGCTATTTTCATGTGTTTGTAGGTTCAAATGACAAAGTTGGCAAGAAAGTGCAATTTGGAGCATTTTAGAGCAGTTTTGGGCTTGGAATGGATAACACATGTATGGAGCAAGATGGATGGACAAATTTGAAGTTCAAGAGAGTTTAGGAATATGCAAAACATATGGAGAAATAAATCCAAGACAAAGAAGATAATGAATCAGCTCAAAAAAGGGAGACGTTATCCAAAACATTATCCAAATAGCCTTATCTTATCCAAACCTTATCTTAGCCTTATCTTATCTTATCCTATCCTAATCTTATCCTATCTTAATTCCAGCCGCAAGGGGGACTCCTTATCATATTAGGATGCCTAAAACCTGTTTTTAGAAGGCCTTTTCCTTCTAGAAACATGCCACAACACTCATTTCTAGAAGCCCTAAAAATCTGGCGCCTGGACCCTTTCTAGAATGTCTAGAAGCCTGCTGCATCTCTCTCTCCTTTTCCTCTTTGGTTTCTGCCATATAGCTGACCCTTTCCTTGTGGATTTAGAGTCCTAATTCCTCTCCTTTTCAGCCTTTGCCTTGCTCTATAAATACCATTCAATGCCACACCCATCCTTCACCACCCTTTACCATCAGATCACCACACCATCCACCACACACTCATTGTGCCGCAACAAGGAAGGAAGGAAGAAGAAGCTTGGAGCTGTGCCTGCCATTCAAGACGTTGGATTGTTGGAGCGTTTCTAGGTGTATTCTATCTTTTGCTTTTAATGTTTAGATTAATTTATCTTTGTTTTATTGCAAACATGTGGAACTAATTTCTTTTTAGCTAGGGGAGAATTCAAAGCCATGAACATATATATGATATGAATTGATTACATCCAGTTATTGTTTCATAAATCGTGAATGCAATTTGCTTAACTGTTTGATTGAAAACTTATTCTTGTATGTTGATTAAGGATGCATACTTAGTTTGCATGCATGAATTTGATGCTAAAATATAAGGGAGTTTCACCTAATAGTTACAAACTTATATTTACAAGTAGTGGATGTTGCTAGTCACGATCGCCTTAAGTAAATTCCTGGCAGGAGTGTCATGCTGTTCATAGTCATGAATGCCTTGTCAATGCTTATGATTTTCACAAAGCTTAATGATCTTTGATTGTATTTCTATTATGCTGTTCATGTAGGGAACTATCGAAGAATAATTTGGTTGCCGATGTGTTGTCCGTCCAATTAAATGAATTTAGGAAAATCTGATGGTTCAAAAAGTGCTGTCACGGTTAACTTGGGGCGTTGAGGTTCATGGTTTAAAGGAATAATAACTGGAAATCGATTTGTGTTACATATGTGTCATGTGTGGAGAAGGACCATCTAGCTAGCCATTCACCCTTTAATTCACCTAAATTCATACCTTTTAAAGTTTGTTTCTTTAATTTACTTAGTTTTAGTTTTTAAATTCATCAAAACCAATCCCCATTTAGTATTTCGAGTCTACCTAGTTTAATTTTCGTCCAAATCATCCCCTAGTACTAGTTTTGAGTCTTAGGAACTTAGTTTGTGTGTTTTGAGTCATATTAGCTTGTTTTGAGTTGTCTAGAGTCCAGTTTTCTGTTTTTAAGTCTAGTTAAGTGTTTAGAGTCTAAATTGGGTAGATTAGCATCCCTTTTAATCCCCGGCCAAGAACGATCCCTACTTACACATACTACATCTATAGGGTTTTAATTTGTGTGTTAGAATATATCACATCAAATTTTGGCGCCGTTGCCGGGGATTAGTAAAATTGCTAATCTCCCTTTGTTTCTGTTCGTGTCTTTTACTTTTGATATTTGATTTAGTTTTCTTTCTTTGATTTTAGGTACTAGAGAAGTAAGACATGGCAATTGCTAATCTTCAAGCTCAAATGGCGAATCTTACTTCTCAGTTGTCGCAATATGTCGAAAGGACCACAAGGCAAAGTGTCCCTACATTTGGTGCGTCTTATAGGCAAGAATATCAAACAAATCAACGTCCACAAAGAGGTTGGGAGAATGTCAATGCCTAGGGGTATCAAGATCATAATCAATCAGGGAACAATTTGTTTTCCAACATGTACAATTCAGATTGGAGTCATCATTCAAACTCTATGTGGTTGGAATCTTAACAATTTCAACATGAAGGATATTGGCAGCCATATAAGGAGTTCTATTCAGCGCCTATGCAGCCACCACAGCCTGCCCTGCAACAATTCCAACCGAATTCAGGTTTGTCAATATATTGTGCTCAAATTCATGATGTACTATCTTCTTTGACGCAGGAATTACAAAATCAAGACCAAGTGATGGGCGAATTGAAGAAGCAAATGGGGCAGATGGCAGAAATCATGGTACAAATTCAAGAACAAAGCGAACTCTCCAACTCAACTATTGTCAATTCGATGGGAGTTGAGGTTCATGGTTTAAAGGAATAATAACTGGAAATCGATTTGTGTTGCATATGTGTCATGTGTGGAGAAGGATCCTCTAGCTAGCCATTCACCCTTTAATTCACCCAAATTCGTACCTTTTAAAGTTTGTTTCTTTAATTTGCTTAGTTTTAGTTTTTAAATTCGTCAAAACCAATCCCCATTTAGTATTTCGAGTCTACTTAGTTTAATTTTTGTCCAAATCATCCCCTAGTACTAGTTTTGAGTCGTAGGAACTTAGTTTGTGTGTTTTGAGTCATATTAGCTTGTTTTGAGTTGTCTAGAGTCTAGTTTTCTGTTTTTAAGTCTAGTTAAGTGTTTAGAGTCTAAATTGGGTAGATTAGCATCCCTTTTAATCCCCGGCCAAGAACGATCCCTACTTACACATACTACATCTATAGGATTTTAATTTGTGTGTTAGAATATATCACATCAAACCCATATGCAAAGATTGCGCAGAAGATGTTGCGTATGGGAAAGCAAGGGATTAATGTCATGGAAGATGCTTCAAGAAGCAAGGGAGGCTACTATAAGATTATGGTTCATCTTCGTCTTGCCTAGTTTTTCTTGGCAAAGACAAATATGTTTAAAGTAAGTTTCATGATTGGAAATCCTAATAATCGTAGACTAAAACTAAAACTGGTTAAATTGACCTACCTTCCAATCAAGGTAGGTCAATCACCTATTTCTAGGACTAAATGGATTGATTTTTATTTTTAGGGATCAACTTGATGGTGTATGTCAATTTTAAGAACTATTTGTGATAAAAAAAAAATGAAAAAAAAGACTTGTGGAACTCATTTATGTGCCACATCAGCTTATAATAGAATTTTTGACAGAAGTGTGACGGATGAACCACATTGATTTGTGACACCTATTTTCAGGAACTACATTGATCGATTTTCAATTTCAAGGACAATCTTAATGGTGTTGGTCAATTTCAAGAATCATTTGTGGTAAAAACTCGAATCTAAACTACATATTAATAGAATTCTCTTTGTCAACTAAAAGAGAGTGAAAATACTATTTAATCTTCTATCATAACAAAAATATTAAAGGTAGTAATGTAATTTCACAAAACAAAATTTTATTTTTGATTAAGCATTACCTATAGGTGATTTTAACATTTCTAATTAAAAATAAATAAAAATTCAACCTCTCACTCGACTCGCATGTTCTCTCTCCCTCTATTCATCTCTTTTTCAATTTTAAAGGCAAATATAAAAAATTTCACAGAGTAATTATAATAATAATAGTTCCTTTAAAATAGTTTTTTTTTTCCTAGGCCAAAATGTCCAAATAGCGTGCATTGAGAGAGAAGGAAAAGTTCCGAATGGGGAGCAAACTGGGTGGAAGTACGGAATTCCGGTTGCATCCTCGGTTGTTTGATTGATTGATTGATTGATTGATTGATAGATCTTGGCATTGCATTGCATGTGTAATAGAAGATTGAATAGAGAGAGGGTGAATGGAATCAGCGGTGGGTTCGAATCAAGCGGCGGAGTTCGACTACTTGTTCAAGCTGTTGATGATCGGCGACTCAGGCGTCGGCAAGAGCAGCCTCCTCCTCAGCTTCACCTCCGACTCTTTTGAAGACCTTTCGCCCACCATTGGTTTGCATTCCCAGTTTCCTCCTTCGCAATTTCTTCATTCGTTTCGTTTTTCTTTGCAGATTCTTCATTGTTTCCTTTTGGCGGGTGCAGGTGTTGATTTTAAGGTCAAATATGTTACTCTCGGAGGCAAAAAACTCAAGCTTGCAATTTGGGATACAGGTAAATCCCAATTCCCTCACTGGTTTGCTTCCTAATTTTATGGAGATTTATATATTTTTAGCGATCCTTCTTATGTGATATGATTTAGGGTTCCTATGTGATATGATTTAGGGGCCTTGTTTAATTAATTTTGTATGTTGTCATTACCCAAAATTGCACGATAAACTTAGTGAAATTTTGGATCATTTATCAAAAGAAAAGGGTTGAATTAATTGAAAATATAGTGTTTTATAGGGTTGTTATAGTATTAGATCACATTGTCCTTACTTAATGAAGAGATCAAAGTGTTGACACGAAAACTATGAATAAAGAACTTTGATACATGTGTATCTATTCATTTTCTGCCTTGTTGACCAAGGTTCTAAAAGACGCTAGGTGTTAGTTGGGCGGTGGGTTGGGGCGTTGCGCCTAGACGGCTAGGTGGGGCCTAGGCGGATTTAATTCAATTTCTTATGTAACATATAAATAGGTGCCTACTTACACTCTAAAAAAACTGTACTTTGTTGAGAATTTGGGAAAGTTAAAATTTAAGCCATCATGGCATTGACATCATCACACCCGTCTATGTGGAGAGATAGGGAGAAGGGAAACACAAAACGACGAGAGATATAAGATGTATTTTGAAAAAAAAAAATTTAAAAATAATGGAACCCTATACCTTGAATCGCCTAGCCACTGCATAGGCCGGCTAGCCACCGCCTAGCCCGCATAGCCCTTACCCCATTTTCCTTTACAGTTGAGCTCTGTTTTTGGCATTGAGACTTGCTCTATATGATCTTATTGTTATTAATGCATCGATAAGCCCCATAATATTTGATATCCTTCACTGCTTATTTTGCTAAGCATTCAATTTTCTTGTAAATTGGTTTTACATAGCTATCCTTCATCAATTTGTTTAGAAAGAGTAGGGCTTGGATGTCAATTTCTAACAGGTTCTAAATTTTTATTTTCTCAGCTGGTCAAGAGAGGTTTAGAACCTTGACGAGTTCATATTACAGAGGTGCACAAGGGATCATTATGGGTAAGTGTTACCTACATCGGTTTTTATTATTCTTTCAAGTGAAAAATGCAGATCATGACTTATTGCATTGTTGTGTATAGGATGCTGCCTCTGTTCTTGAACTTTTATGTGTGATGCATTAAATAGAATAATCTTTGGAACATGATCTGTATAGCTTCCCTATGATGCATTTGATGGAATGTTCGAAGACAAAGGCCATTAGCAAGATTTATATATTAAATTAGTGCTTGTAAATGAATTTCCAATTTTGTTTTAATACTGTTAAAAGTGAAATTTTACCACCTCAACTTTGGGTGACATAACAAACTCATACCTTATCTTTTAAACATTGCTATGTTATACATCAACTTACGAATTTGTTTCAATGTTGGACCTTTGTTAAACAATTCGTGAATTTTGCCTGTTAACTGCTAATGAGGCATGCGCGGGGCCCACCCCCTTGCCCAATGAAAAATTAATCAAATGTTAATAAATTAAGGATAAAATCATTTAAATTTTTTTTATAAAAAATGTGGCACCCACCCCCTACAAACCCATTACCCTCACCCTTCTTCCCCAGTCCATCTGTCTCCCCCTTCCTTCCTTCATGACCAAAACCGCAACCCACTCCCCACCACACACCCTCACCCGCCAAGGACCTCATATTGCCAATCAACCACGTCTAAGGCTAGGCTCACAACCACCCCACCACACGCCTATTTTTCGATGAGGCCTGATGAGGTCTATTTTCCTTCAGGCCTATTTACCAGTTAACGATGTCGTTGCAGATGAGCCCCGATGACAGCATCAGCTTCATGAACCCGATCGAGTCCACCCCTCAATCCTGGATTCACTTGACATCGATATCCCCTGGAAGCGAAGCAACTCGACCGAGTCGTGCGCATGGGCTCCACCTTCGCCCATCGACGTCTCCATGCCCCACATTAGCAAGCCTAATTCGGCCAAATGGGCAAGTGCCCACCACGGTCTTGCCTTCCCCAACGATGATGGTGGCGAGGATGCTGTAAGGTCTCAATGTCCATGTCGGTCTTGTCGGACTCAACGGCGACGACACTCTTGCCTTTGGAGAGGACGGTGAGGGTGCGGCGGTGGGGATTAGAGCGGAATGTGGTGGAGGAGGAGGCGGGGGAGGGGTGCCATGGGAGAGAGGTCGAGATGGAGGAGGAGAAGGGAATGGTGGTCTTTGAGAAGAAATGAGACGACGCCATTGGAACAGATTAGGAGAAAGAGCGAATTGAATTGGGAGAGATTTTTAAAATTTTAATATTTAATTAATTTTTTAGTCTAGTTGGGCAAGGTTACAGGCCGTGTGCATGCCACCTCTGCAGTTAACCGACAAATTGCAGATCTTTCAATAGAGGTATGACATTGCAACGAATTCGTAAGTTGATGTATGATATATTGCAATGTTTAAAAGATGGGGTATGAGTTTGTTACGTGACCAAAGTTGAGGTGGTAAAATGTATCTGCCCTTAAAAATATATGCCCACCTGGTGAGAACCTGGCTTTTGTGCGAGCAGAAAATGGTCCACTCATGCCATGTGAAAGAGGCTTATTGGGTTCTGTATAGAGCAGAAAATGGCGATAGCAGATATTAATGTAATGTATGACTGAACACTCCTACAACATAACAGGACTCTCTTAGAAAACTTAACGACATTGAGTTGTTAAGAATTAAAGAATTGATGCTTAGGTTGACTCTTTGGCGTAATAGAAACTTGTAGATTAACTCTTAAACTTATGCTTGTATTTTATTTCACTCGAGTGGATATTTCTTTCTAGAATTAAAAAGTTTTGTTAGATTTTGGCAAAGTGGTCTTAATCTTGGGCTACAAAAGAGATGAAAGATAGCATATTTTAAATCTAGTTAGTGGAACAAACAAATTTTAAATGTAATTAGAGGAAAGCAGTGGCTATTCCGTAATTTTAAATGTAGATTGTGGAAAGAATTTTGTTTGGCTTGTTACCCCTCTAATTTCATTTAGATGAAAGATAGTACATTCAGAACTTTGGTGGAACTCTTTGGTGAAACTTTTAGAGGATAGGTTATGGGTCTTATCACTATGAAGTTAATCGTACAAACACATTAGTCGTTTATGGTGATTCAAGGATAATAGTAACAGTTACAAGTATTAATTTGTTTTTCGTTACCCCAACAGTTTACGATGTAATGAGGGGAGAAACATTTACAAACCTTTGTGATGTATGGGCCAAAGAAATAGAACTCTATTCAACAAATCAAGACTGCATCAAGATGCTTGTTGGGAACAAAGTTGACAAGGTATATTCACTGTTCCAATTTGAATTTCTCATGAGAAGTATTGTTTAATCATTTTGGGGGAAGTAGGGAGCCTTGTTGGCTTGGGGTCGTCCTTGCATATTAGGTTGTAGTTAAAGAAAGCGAAAAGGATCAAGACATTATCCTTCTTTCTAAGAAGATAAACAGATTAGTGGTAGAATTTAAATCAGATTTTCAGGATAGTTATAGTTGGAAATAATGTCTTCAGCGTCTGGTTTACTAACTACAACCTGTTCCGTATCATGCCTACTGTTACATACTAAATGAGGGTTTTAGAGGCTATTCCGCCTCTCTTATTTGATTTTGATTTTAAATTGTAATTGCGTATCTATTCTGTCTTGTGCTACTGTTGCATTGCCACAAGATGTCCAGTTTTCTATTTTACAGCTCCCTCACTTATTAGGCACTTGGCATGTATGTTTGGTGAACATTGGAGTTGATAAACACAGGCAAGATTACAGGTCAAGTTGATGTGAGGTCCCTATGTTTATGCACCTAATTCTCAATCCTTGTTTTCCAGGAAAGCGACAGGGTTGTAACAAAGAAAGAGGGAATAAATTTTGCTAGGGAATCTGGGTGCCTCTTTATTGAGTGCAGTGCTAAAACTCGAGTTAATGTGCAGCAGTGATTCGAAGAGCTTGTTTTAAAGGTTTGGAGAACTTCAATCTCGTAATCTCATTTATCGTGTCTGCATCAATCTATGAAACTCATTAATTGAGAATAAATATTTTGGAAAAAAAATATGTAAAAGAAGAAAGAAAGCACAACTGTTCGCAAAGGCAATCATTTCATTACAATATCATTCATTTTGACATAGTTGACGAAAAGAACCATAATTATACACTTTGATGAGTTGAGGGATCCTAATTGTATAAATGGTCATTCCAACATAGCTTATTTTGACAAAATTGATGAGAAGGACTATAACTACACATTTTGATAAGTTGAGGGACCAATGGTAATGGATTTTTAGTTAAGGGACCATTGCTCCAATTTGATTAAAGTTGAGGGACCATTCGTACAATTTACTCTTTCTAATAATCTTATTAAACAAAAACGAATGATATTGTAATGAAATGATGGCCTGATATTCTAATGCAGATTCTGGATACTCCTAGTCTCTTAGCCGAGGGTTCTAAAGGGGCGAAGAAGAATAACATCTTTAAGGAGAAACCGCCACAGTCCGATGCATCGACCAGCGGTTGTTGCTGAAGCTTACACACCTGTCTCAAGCCTTTCAGATCTCTAATTGGCACTAAATTGGTCCCTCTGTCACTCAAGGAATTACTCATTGTATGAATTGCAACATGAATGTAGCGTACAACTTAAATATTTTTTTTTTTGGCGAATAAGACATTCTTTTTCGGGCGAATAAGACATTCTTTTTCAACTCATTGCATTTGAGTTTAAATTCTACCTCTTTTTTATTGGTGCAGATTAAATAATGTTGTCGTTTGTAATTAGAAAAAGACGAGCATAGGTCGATGTCGCTAATTTGGTAGTTGTCTCGTAAGTACTTGCATCGAATATCCAAATCTAAGGATCTGTTTGGAAGTGTTAATAAAATAACTAAAAGTACTTACAAATCACCAAAAGCACTTATGACCATATTTGTCAGAACAATATAGACGTGCTTCTGGCTTCAAAAAAGCAAGAGAGCACTTGCATTTTTTTTGTGAAAAAATTTCAAGGTGCTTATGAGCAAAAATGCTTTTTAAAGAAGCTGTTCCAAACGAGCCTTAAGTTTGTCCGCACAATCCCCATCCTGATTGAAAGCATCCACCATACTTTTACAACATAAACTTATAAATTCATGAAGCTTCGTGTTGGTCCCTTGAGAGGTTTCCTCAGCTCGTCTTGTTGTTTGCACTTCCTTTTGAACTGCTAGTGTTTTTCGTCTTTCTTTTCTTTCATCTGTCCTTATTTTTCCTCTCTTCAGACCATTTCTAACCTTTGGAGTAAGTCTCAAAATTTGGCTTCTAATTCCTCCTTCCCCCCCTCCCCCCCCCAAAAAAAAACATCTTTCTTTTCTTTCTTCTGTCCTTATTTTTCCTCTCTTTAGACCATTTCTAACCTTTCGAATTTGGTTTCTATTCCCCGCCCCCCCCCCCCCTCCCCCCAAAAAAAAAAAACCATTCCAACCCTTGGCCCAAAATGAGGATATGTGTTAAAACTTAAAAATGGGGCAAAATCCGGCCCAAATTTAGCCAAGGTTAGTGATGGAACCCACTTGTGCGAGTGGGATGAGGGAAGTGAAGTGGACTTGCCTAAGCCTAGAAGTTCACACGGCCCGCACAAGTTGAGCAAGCTCAGCATTTTGCTGGCCCAACCACGTGTGTCAGCCATCATCTCGCCTAGTGACACAAGCCCAACGACTCATTTTCTGATCTGATGGTCACAATTCAAATGGACCATTGGTTATCCAACGGTCCACATTTAATTTATTTAATTAATAGTTTTATATTTATAAATTTATTTGAATCTAATGGTTGAGATCTAATATGACACACACCAACCCGAAAGTGGGGCATGCTGGCCGTCACACGAGAGTGACGTAACCATGTGCACAGTGCGGAAGCGATAAAGAATAGAATTTACGGATCAATTAAAACCGACACGCTAGCAATACTAGTGTAAAAGAAGTGTGAATTCCACTAATACAAAGCATAAAAGTCTACGTGCAGTCAAGCAGAAGTACTAAATAGAAATAACACCCGAAGGTCGTCCTACATAAATCAATTCTGTCAGAACGTCCGATGAGCTCCTCGTATGCCACCAACGAACACTACCTAATACCTGGAGGGGCGAAAAACAAAGTTGAGTGGGTTAGAAACAAATCTTTTCAAAACCTTTCTTTTCTCAAAAGTTATAACCTCTTGCCATAAAACCTGTATAATTTCCCAAAAATAAAGTATATACTCATATATATAATTATCAAAATCTTGCTGGAAAATATGTATGTATGCCATGTTGGAAGTATGCCCACAAAGCCACTCATTTGATGTAATAGCTTTTGGAATACTTATTGTGTTAAACTATTATATGTTTAATGAAGGGCAAAGCTTATTGTTAATCACTATTTATTGTATCATGTGTTTAAGCAATAAGGGAATCCAAGGAATGTATTTAATCTAAGAGAGAAGTGATCTAAGTAAGTTACATTAACGAGACCTTTCTCTTATGAGCATTCCTAAAATGTTCCTAGCCATAGGATTGCTAATTGGGCATTGACAATCCGCTAAGGTTAGTATGTGTTATGTTAACTCAAGCGTGAGTATGACTAGTCTCAAGTCATTTAGTGTTGGACACGGAGACAAACACATAGGTGCTCAAAAGGTAATCGAGTACACTGAATAATGATCAAAAGAGAGTTCGAACATACATGTCATGTAAGAACTCATAAGTTGCAATATGCAAAGTAGTCCTTTGACCTGAGGCATCATTGATGTCTAATGGTTAGGTCCTTGATCTTTGATTATGTCAAAGGCATTCCATTGAGAGTGTCCACGGCATTGTTGGGGTCAAGCTATCTAGTCATGTAGGCATGTGAATGCACAACAAGGGATCTCTAACCTTCCATGGTGGAAGGAGAATACTCTGAGATAGGATTCAAGAGTCTTTGGCCAAAGCATACGAATATGATTTAGGAAGCATATTCCAAATCATATTCAATTGAGTCATATAGAGAAGTATCACATTGGATAGTAGACATGAAACAAACTATCACTCAAACAATGTGATCAAGAGTATTGTATTAGAGAAGGACCGTATTGCATTGTAATTGTAACTGGATAGGTTCTCCAACCACTTCTACTTAGCTTGGGTTGCCATGACATACTGCTAGGTGTCACTCATGGTTTGTGGAAGCCCTAAGGATTAGCAAACACTAATCTTCATCAAAGGGAGAATTGAAATGTAGTTTCAATTCACAATCGATCGTTAAGAGTAACAATCGCCCACTACCTCTCTAATTGGAACCTAATGGATCGTACACCGAGTAAGGATGAAAGTGAAGAAATATAAATGAGATGGATAAGCAATTAAATAGTTTAATTGAGAAATTGGAGAAGATTAATTAATTAGTTAATTAATTATACGAAAGGTTCGTATTAGGCTTTTAAGTTAGTTTGGGGCTTCGGGGCTCAAAAAGGTTTGGTCCACTAGGCCCATTATTTTTAAGTTGTATGACAACTAAAACAAAAATGGGCAAATAGCCCAATCACTTAAGATGGCCGGCCCTAGTGAGGGAAGTGGTGAGTTTTGCTTAATTGCAAGTTTGCCACTCACCAAAGAAAGAGATATAAAAGCATCTTTATAGCTTTTACCTCATTAGGGTTTTCTTGAGGCAAAGATGAGAAACATTTTCTCTCTTTTTCTCTAAAAGAGGCCGGCCATTTTGAGAAGATATAGCTAGCAATCTTTTCTTCTCTAAGTCATCCATGTCATCTTCATACCTCATCCTTGGTGTGGAGACTTAGAGACACCAAACGTTTGGTGTTTTTGGAGATCCTTTCCTGACATCCTCAAGGAGCAAAGGAGTATCAAAAGGAAGAAAATCACAAGGAAGATCCAAGGAGCTAGGAGGTGACTTGAAGGCCCTCCACTTGGGTGAATCCCTTGTGTAAACAAGGATGAGCTTCAAGGGTAATGAATCTCAAAATCCTTTTTTCTCTTTAATGTTGTTAAAGAGTCTTGTGGTTCACCATTCACTAGGCTTTGAAAGTCATGGGTTTTAGAATTGTTTTTGAATGCATGCCTACTTTAAAGTGTTATTAGTTTGCATATGTGTTCAAATGTTCTCACATGTTCTTAGCTAGGACAAAAATTTTCCTTCAAGTGGTATCAAGAGCCTAGGTCTAGAGTATGGTGAATCCTTTTGGGTTTTGTGTTTTTCATGGTTTGTGATTTAAATGTTGTAAATGGTACAAGCTTTGTTCTTGCTTTTTGAATATAAATTTTGCTTGAAAATTTAGCATCTCAAATGTTGTAGATGTAGTTCATTTAAGCATGAATTTTGGAACTAAAATTTGGTGCCATATATGTGGGGAAATTCGGCCAAATCCAAAGGGTGGATTTTTGGGTTTATGTTTGTCTTGTTAAAAGTGTTTTAAAGTGACTTTTGGAACCCCTATGTACCCTAGGATGTTAACCCTCTTTTGAGTAGTGAAAATTTGAGTTTTATTGAGTGAAAACATTCATGGAGCTCTTATGAGTTTTCATGTGTGTTCTTCAATGTTCTTGATGTTCTTACCAAGAACAAAAAGGTTTGGTGTTTTGATTCAAAATGTTTGATGTTTTTCATAAAGTTTTGGTTTGTTATTGGTTGGTGATGGATGATTGATGATGGATGATTTGTATCATTATTATTTGACAAACTTACCTCTTACAACCCATACCAATCAAGCTTTTCAACCATGCCAATCAACTATTCAACCCATACCTTTCACCTTTTCAACACACTTTATGAAATTTGAAATTTTCAACAAAAACCAACCCATCCTCAACTACCTAAAACCGGCCACCCCGTAGTGGGGGTACTTTTGGGGCCTTTATGTAATTACATAAAGTTTTGATACTTTTGTGTATTTGCACTTTGACCCAAAAGTTTACGTTTTTACGTAAAGGCCCAAAATCACTAAAGGACAAATTGTTTTGCTCCTTTAATGAAGTTTTTGTAATTGTTAAAATTTTTGGGTTCTAGTTGTAAATACATGAAGTTGTGGACTTTTGTGTTTTTACAAAGTGACCCCAAAAGGTTTGTGTTTTGCTTAGTGGCCCAATAGTTGAGGTCATTGTTTTTCGGCCCAAAATATGATGAGAACAAAATGGTTTTGTCTCTTTAATGAGAATTGGATTTTCATTTCATTTAGTTCCATTTGAATCAATTCTATGAATCCGAAAACCAATTGTTTAAGTTGCTTTCTTAGTTAATGTGATTGATTAAGAAAAGGGTCATTATGAACCAAAAGCCTCGATAATTGAGCTATGTGATTGGCCGTTTTACATTATGAATGTTTGGGTTAAGTAGTTTAGATTTGAATGTAATTTGATTAGTTCAAATGTGTTGTAAAAGGGCATAAGCCCTTCTCTTTATTTCAAGTATTCCTTTTTTGTTTATTTGTATGCAAATTGGAATAGTTGGGTCCAACGCCTAATAGGAAATGACGGTTTAATTAGATTAAACGCGTAACTAAATTCAACAACTACCTAACTTAGACCCAAGGTCCAACACAAGGCTCGTGTTGGATCAATTCAAACGGTTCATAATCATCCTAAGTCCTTTTAATAAGATTAAAATGAATTTGATGTAGCCCAACACTACTCCCTCGACAAAACAAATATTAAGTTGATAAGCGAGAGATGCTTTGAACATCTCTTCGTGGGCCTTCCACCGTGGTGGGCTCCAATCGTTTGTGACTCATACACCGGCTTCACCCTATAATGGGGAAGTTTAAAGTACGTGCTTACACTCAGGAGGAGTCTATTAACACATATGATGAAGTGAGTGTAGACAACGAGTGTGACCAACATGATATAATTATGAGGTTATGCTTGAACCCCTACATAAACTAGCATGGTGGGAAAGACTTAACTAAGTGCAATGACGCAAACATGATATAATTCTGAGGCAATCATTCTCTAGAGCCCAAAATAGATGGGTAATTACAAAAGTTGTAAATGGCTAAAGAGTTATCCTCTCATCATTATTGTTGCTAGCCAAAATGATATAATTCTAAGGTGGGCTTGGTAATGGTGAGTCTCCCATACCCCACTAAGAGTTCAGCATAACTCTCGGATTCCATTGAGGGATGTGGAATTTTCCAAAAATAGTGGGTGTTACTATTTGATTTAAGACCCAATCAACTAGTTTTAAAATCAACAATCTAATACGATTTTTAAAATCAACAATCTAATACGATTTCTGTTATGTTATGTAGTTAACGATATGCCTAAAATTACACCTACCATTGTACTTGACAAAAAGGGCCTTAGGGGCCAACGTTTCCTTGCTTGGTTTCATCACATTGAGAATGTCTCAAAGATGAATGACATATCGTATGTGCTCAAGCAATCCCCTCCTCATGTACCTCTTACGAAACTAGCTTCAAAGGAAGAGTGTCCAAATTATGCTAGACACTATGAGGATGACTTACACGCCAAATGCTTAATCCTCACTTCACTTAGTGAGGAGCTTAAGAAGCTACATGAGTATATGGACACTTCTTGTGCCATGGTTGATAGTTTGCATAAGATGCATGACATTGAGACAAGTAACGTACGATTCTCAAATGTTTGTAGTCTATTAAATGCCAAAATGGCAAAAGGGACATCAGTCCAAAAACATAGACAAAAGATGGAAAGGATCTTTCAAGATCTTGAGAGTTTAGGAACTTCCATCGATGGGAAAATGGCGCAAGACTTTTTCCTTGCATCTCTCTCGGATGATTTCACTATGTTTATAATAAACTATAAAGTGAATAGATTCAATCATACTTTTACTGAGATGATTGACATGTGCTGTAAGTTTGAACAAAGTTTCAAAAAGGACAGTGGGAGTGAGAATGCAATCATAAGGAAAAGGTTGCATAAGAAGAAGGCAATAAAATCCAAAGGAACATGCTTTTATTGTGGAAAGGATGAACGTTGGAAGAAGAAATGCAGGGTGCGCATTGCGAGCCTTGATGAACATGGAGAGTGCTTTTATAGAGAGTGCTTTTATAGTAAGCTCCAATTCCTGGATATTTGATTCAGGCGCTAATCAACATATCTAAAATTCGTTGCAGGGACTAACAGAGAGCAGGACACTGCGTAATGGGGAGATGGTTGTGCGAGTTAGGAACGGCACTAAGATCTCTGCAAAAGCATTAGGCACCTACATGCTTAAACTACCCTCTGGGGAAGTCTTGGAACTTAAAAATTGTTTATATATTCCTTCATGTATAAAGAATTTGATTTCTATCTCTATGCTTTTACGAGATGGGCACTTAGTATTGTTTGACAAAATGAGTTGCACTTTATACTTGAACGGTCGTATTATCTCTCAAGGTAATATGATAGAGGGACTTTTTCACCTAGAGACAAGTAGTGGGATGCACTGCATTGAAAGCGGGAATACCTCAAAACCCAAAAGGGCTAGAGAAGAAGTTAACCAAGTTAGACTTTGGCATCTTAAACTTGGACATATAAACCAGGACAAGATTCGCAAGATGTCGAAAGACGGATATCTTAGCCCATTGGGTAATGACCACATGAGCACTTGTGAGCCTTGTCTACTAGGGAAGATGTCTAAATCTCCATTCATTGGGAAATGAGAGCGGGCCAAAGATATACTAGAGTTAATCCACACAGATGTATGTGGACCTATGTCCACCACATCAAGGGGAGGCTTCTCCTACTATATCACATTCACCGACGATCACTCTCGGTTTGGCTATGTGTATCTTATGAAGTACAAGTCAGAATCCTTTGAAAAGTTCAAAGAATTCAAGAATGAAGTAGAGAAGCAAACTGGGAAACAGATAAAGACCCTAAGATCAGATCGAGGGGGTGAGTATCTGAGTACTGAATTCCTAGATTATCTCAAAGAGTGTGGAATAGTATCACAGTGGACTTCACTAGAAACTCCTCAACATAACGGAGTTTCTGAGAGGAGAAATCGAACCTTGATGAACATGGTTCGTTCTATGATGAGTTCCGCTGATCTACCAATATCATTCTGGGGATATGCACTACACACAACAGCTTATTTGCTAAATGCAGTGCCTTCTAAATCTGTTCCACAAACACCATATGAGATATGGTATAGGAAAAAGCCAAGTCTTAAACATCTTAAGATTTGGGGTTGTCCTGCATACGTTAAGAAACAAGATGCAGGAAAGCTTAAAGCAAGATCTGTTAAATGCTATTTTGTGGGGTATCCTAAACAAACCTATGGATACGAATTCTATCACGTTGACGACCAGAAAGTCTTTGTCGCTAGAACTGCTATATTCCTTGAGGATGAATTTGTTCTCAATGGAACTAGCAAAAGAACGATAGAATTGAAAGAAATTCCTGATGAGCCACAAACAAGCAATCAATAGATAGAAAACCCTGTTCTTGAACCCCTAGCTCCACGTAGATCTGAAAGGGTCAGCATGCCACCTCAAAGGTATGGCTTGGATTTTGACTTTGGGGAATTGCACCTTCTAGGTGACAATGACACAAAGGAGGACCCTAGAGACTACATTGAAGCAATGTCCGACATTGATTCAAAGAGATGGCAAGAGGCCATGAAATCCGAGATGGATTCCATGTATCAAAATCATGTCTGGACTCTTGTAGACTCTCCAGAAGGTATAGTACCTGTTGGAAACTAATAGGTCTTCGAGAGAAAGATAGGCGTTGATGGTAACGTGGAGACTTATAAGGCTAGATTAGTAGCCAAGGGTTACAGGCAACGAGAAGGGATTGACTATGAAGAAACGTTATCTCCTGTAGCCATGATTAAGTCCATTCGGATTTTGCTTGCTATAGCTGCGTACCATGATTATGAGATATGACAAATGGATGTGAAGATGGCCTTTCTGAATGGCTACCTAAAGGAAGAGCTCTATATGACTCAACCCAAAGGTTTCGTGTCTAAGTCTGAAAAGACTAAGGTATGTAAGCTTCAGAGGTCCATTTATGGACTTAAGCAAGCCTCTAGGAGCTGGAATATTCGTTTTGACACTGAAATCAAATCGTTTGGCTTTACTCAAAACGAAGACAACAATTGTGTTTATCAAAATGTCATTGAGGATGCAATTGTATTCCTAGTATTATATGTAGATGACATATTACTATCCGAGAATGACACTGCAGTACTTTCTTCTCTAAAAGTGTGGTTGTCCAAAACCTTCCATATGAAAGATTTGGGAGATGCATCTTATGTGCTTAGGATAAAGCTCTATCGTGATAGATCTAGAAAATTAATTGGATTATCCCAATCTATGTACATAGATAAGGTGCTAAGTAGGTTCCAGATGGAACAATCTAAGAAAGGTTTTCTTCCCGTGAGACATGGAATTCACCTTTCTAAGTCCATGGAACCTAAGACTCCTAAAGAAATATGGCAGATGAGTGCTATTCCTTATGCTTCCGCCATAGGAAGTCTCATGTATGCCATGATATGCAAGTGGGAGATTGTTGGAAGTACGCCCACAAACCCACTCATTTGATGTAATAGCTTTTGGAATACTTATTGTGTTAAACTATTATATGTTTAATGAAGGGCAAAGCTTATTGTTAATCACTATTTATTGTATCATGTGTTTAAGCAATAAGGGAATCCAAGGAATGTATTTAATCTAAGAGAGAAGTGATCTAAGTAAGTTAGATTAACGAGCCCTTTCTCTTATGAGCATTCCTAAAACGTTCCTAGCCATAGGATGGCTAATTGGGCATTGACAATCCGCTAAGGTTAGTATGTGTTATGTTAACTCAAGCGTGAGTATGACTAGTCTCAAGTCATTTAGTGTTGGACACTGAGACAAACACATAGGTGCTCAAAAGGTAATCGAGTACACTGAACAACGATCAAAACAGAGTTCGAACATACATGTCATGTAAGAACTCATAAGTTGCAATATGCAAAGTAGTCATTTGACCTGAGGCATCATTGATGTCTAATGGTTAGGTCCTTGATCTTTGATTATGTCAAAGGCATTCCATTGAGAGTGTCCACGGCATTGTTGGGGTCAAGCTATCTAGTCATGTAGGCATATGAATGCACAACAAGGGATCTCTAACCTTCCATGGTGGAAGGAGAATACTCTGAGATATGATTCGAGAGTCTTTGGCCAAAGCATACGAATATGATTTAGGAAGCATGTTCCAAATCATATTCAATTGGGTCATATAGAGAAGTATCACATTGGATAGTAGAGATGAAACAAACTATCACTCAAACAATGTGATCAAGAGTATTGTATTAGAGAATGACCGTATTGCATTGTAATTGTAACTAGATAGGTTCTCCAACCACTTCTACTTTGCTTGGGTAGCCGTGACATACTGCTAGGTGTCACTCATGGTTTGTGGAAGCCCTGAGACTAATCTTCATCAAAGGGAGAATTGAAATGTAGTTTCAATTCACAATCGATCGTTAAGAGTAACAATCGCCCACTACCTCGCTAATTGGAACCTAATGGATCGTACACCGAGTAAGGATGAAAGTGAAGAAATATAAATGAGATTGATAAGCAATTAAATAGTTTAATCGAGAAATTGGTCAAGATTAATTAATTAGTTATTAATTATACGAAAGGTTCGTATTAGGCTTTTAAGTTAGTTTTGGGCTTTGGGGCTCAAAAAGGTTTGGTCCACTAGGCCTATTATGTTTAAGTTGTATGACAACTAAAAAAAAAAATTGGCAAATAGCCCAATCACTTAAGATGGCCGGCCATAGTGAGGGAAGTGGTGAGTTTTGCTTAATTGCAAGTTTGCCACTCACCAAAGAAAGAGATATAAAAGCATCTTTATAGCTTTTACCTCATTAGGGTTTTCTTGAGGCAAAGATGAGAAACATTTTCTCTCATTTTCTCTAAAAGAGGCCGGCCACTTTGAGAAGGTATAGCTAGCAATCTTTTCTTCTCTAAGTCATCCATTTCATCTTCACACCTCATCCTTAGTGTGGAGACTTAGAGACACCAAACGTTTGGTGTTTTTGGAGATCCTTTCCTGACATCCTCAAGGAGCAAAGGAGTATCAAAAGGAAGAAAATCACAAGGAAGATCCAAGGAGCTAGGAGGTGACTTGAAGGCCCTCCACTTGGGTGAATCCCTTGTGTAAACAAGGATGAGCTTCAAGGGTAATGAATCTCAAAATCCTTTCTTCTCTTTAATGTTGTTAAAGAGTCTTGTGGTTCACCATTCACTAGGCTTTGAAAGTCATGGGTTTTAGAATTGTTTTTGAATGCATGCCTACTTTAAAGTGTTATTAGTTTGCATATGTGTTCAAATGTTCTCACATGTTCTTAGCTAGGACAAAAATTTTCCTTCATGCCATGCCAAAGTATCATAATTGAATGCCAAAGCATAACTCTGTGAATGTGATTGAATACTGGATATCTACTCAGCCCTTGGCTGTATATAGCTCATAACAATCTCATCATATCATATAGCTCATAATCATCTCAATCATATCATATATACCCTGCACACACATCAATACCACCTCTAGTGGTTTCCAGAACATCACTGAATATAAACTAATATGCTCTAGTGCTACAATCACGTGAAGACTGAGCGATAAATCGCAGGTCACCTACGAGTCAAACCCATCTATAGTGGTCTATTCGACAGGACTAAGCACCTAACTTGGATCCAGGCAAGCATGCAGTGCGGGAGGTGAACATCACGTGAAAGACTGAGCCCCTACTCTGGGCGGGAGCACTAATATCAGTGTGCAGGTTTGTGAGTTTTAATCAAATCACATCACATCATTCGTTCTCATCAACTAGTATATAAACTTACTTGCCACTTACCTGTGCGTCCTCAGCACCAACATTAATATAAGCAATCAATAACGCATAATAAAATAAATAGATACTTTGCATGGCATTTCATATCACATTTCACTTAAACTAATTTTCTGGGGAAAAATCTCATTTATATAGGTATGTACGGAAAAAAATGCCCATTAACTGATAAGTTGACAGGTCGTAACCCCTGTGCCTAGCCTGGCTATGCTCGTCCTTCGGATAGGTCTTGCCTATATGAGAAGTAACTGAAATAACGTTAATTAACGCATATAATCGAATCCTTAGAAATAACTTCTCATACATTGCTCAAATTGGGTATATGAATATACCACCGTGATCTACACAATCTCAGGAACATCCCCATATTTTTAGAAAAATTTTCCGACCACCCACGCACCGGCCAAGGCACTGCCAGACGCACCGGCCACGTGCCTGGCATATGTAACAGAACAGTAACAGCGTTAAGAATATTCCATTAAAACATAACAGAAACCGTTAAAGATACCTGACGGCGTTAGAATATTCTGTTAGACTTGACGGAATATTCGCTCTTCGTCTCCGGCAAACCTCGCCGGCCGCCGCCGTCTGAAACTCCGATTCTCGCCGGTTTCTAGAAAATTTTCAAATCTTCATAACTTCTTCATTTTTGCACCATTTTCTACGTACTTTATACCAAAATGAAGATCTTACAAAGATGAACACAACCATACCTGACTTGACCCCCAACTCACCGAGGATTTGCCGGAAAAAGCCTTGACAATTCCCACCAAAATGAAACTCCCCGATCTCACGATTTCGACATTCAAATTCTTCCAACGAAGCGCTCCGAGCTTCGTAAGGACCTCCTTAAGCTTCCTATGAACTTAGAATTCCCTAAAAAACAACATTTTATGTGTGCATGAACAGTGCACAAATCGGAGGTTACGGTTTCGTTATGAATCAAAGGTTTCCAGTTCTAAAACTTGCACTAATGGCTTCCTAGTATCACAAGGAACATGAAATTGCTTACCTTAGTCTCGATCTGCAAGGTTTGAGATTGGTTTGGGTGCCGTCCGTACGAAACCGAGAGGGAGAGAGAGAGAGAAGGTCTGAGAGATAGAGAGAGAGTGCAGGAGTGAGAGAGAGAAAGAGTGTGAATGTGTGTGTGTGTGTGGTCCAAATCCCACCAACCAAACTCCCAAACTTAGATACACACACATACCTTAATTAATGCCTAGGGGCATTTTCGTCATTTCACATCCGTCGTACGAAATCTCCGGGACGGGCTGTTACAATCTACCCACCTTATAAAAATTTCGTCCTCGAAATGTGTACAACCAAAACCATCCACTAGTACTCATAAAACAAGCTCAGGTACATCTTTTTCATCCGATCCTCTGTCTCCTATGTTGCTTCTTCCACTGAATGGTTCCTCCACAAGACTTTAACCAATTGCACTATCTTATTCCTCAGAACCTTTTCCTTCCAATCAAGTATCGTCACCGGCTCTTCATCATAAGTCAAATCTGAATTGATCTCTAAGGGTTGATGAGGTATCGCATGCGACGGATCTGCAACATAGTGACGAAGCATCGATACATGAAACACATTATGTACCTTAGACAGCTCTGACGGCAACTCAAGTCTGTAAGCAACTTCACCAACTCGCTCGGTGATCTGATAAGGTCCGATGAACCTAGGACTTAGTTTGCCTTTCTTCTCGAATCGTACTACACCTCGCCACGACGATAACTTCATAAATACCCAATCACCAACCTTGTACACTCGATCAGTGGCACGTCTATCTGCTAAGCTCTTTTGGCGATCTTGGGGCGCTTTCATAATAGACTTAATAACTTGAATGTTCTGAGTAGTCTCCTCCACTAACTCAACGCCCACTACAACTCGTTCACCAACCTCTGACTAACATAAAGGTGTATGACAAAGCTTGCCATATAATGCCTCGAATGGCACCATACCAATACTCGAGTGAAAGCTGTTGTTGTAGGCGAACTCCATCAAATCCAATCGCTTATGCTAAGTGTCGCCAAACTGCAACACCGAAGATCTTAGCATATCCTCCAAAGTCTAAATCGTCCTCTCTGATTGTCCGTCTGTCTGAGGATGATATGCCGTGCTGTACAGTAATCTCGAACCCAAAGCTTCCTGGAATGCTATCCAAAGCTTAGAAGTAAATCTTGGATCTCGATCAGAAATAATACTCACAGGAACTCCATGATACTTCACAATCTTCGTGATGAACAACTCGGCTAACTTGTTCAAAGAATACTTTTCCTTCACAGGAACGAAGTGTGATGACTTAGTAAGCCGATCAACAATCACCCAGATTCAATCATAGCCGTTTTGTGTATGAGGAAGCTTGTACACAAAATCCATAGCAATATTTTCCCATTTCCACTGTGGAACGGGAAGTGGCTGTGACAAACCAAACGGCTTCTTTCTTTCAGCTTTGACCTGCTGACATACGACACACCTACTTACATACTCAACAATTTCTCTTTTCATACCTGGCCAATAATAAAATGGCCTAATGGTATGATACATTTTTGTTCCTCCTAGGTGCATCGCATAAGCTGAAATATGTGCCTCATCAAGAATTGCCTTCTTTAATTCCTCATTATTTGGCACGTACATCCTATTTCCTTGCATAAGCATGCCATTCGTCTCTCTAACTCTGAGATCTTTCTTTTTCCCTTGATTCCTCAAATGAATTAGCTCTTGAATCTCTTCATTATTCATTTGAGTCTCGAGTATACGATCAATCAGAATAGGCCTAACTTGGAAACTAGCAAGTAAGGCTCTTTCTTGTTCTGCCACAGTTCCTTCTTGTTATTCCAATTTCAATTTCACTCCAGTAGACCTCAAATCTACAAGAAGAGGAACACGAGAAGCATACAAAGCATTAACCCGACCTTGAGATTTCTTACTCAAAGCATCAGCCACCACATTAACACGTCCAGGATGATACTCAATTGTGCAATCGTAGTCATTTAGCAACTCAATCCATCTCCGCTGACAAAGATTCAAATCCTTATGTGTGAGTAGATACTAAAGACTCTTGTGATCTGAGAAAATCCTACACTTCTCACCATAGAGATAGTGTCTCTAAATCTTCAAAGCGAAAATAATGGCTGCCAACTCTTAGTCATGTGTAGGGTAATTCATCTCGTGAGGCTTTAACTGACTTGAAGCATAAGCAATTACCCTACCATGCTGCATCAACACGCATCCCAAGCCATTCAAAGAAGCATCGCTGTAAGCCTCAAAATTACCACTATCATCAGGAAGAGTCAAAACAGGTGCATGAGTGAGATAATACTTCAACTGCTGGAAACTCTGCTCACAATTATCATCCCACTCGAATTTAACTTCCTTCCTGGTCAACCTCATTAGTGGTAAAACCATAACTGAGAAATCCTTAACAAATCGCCGATAATAACCCGCTAAACCAAGGAAACTCCGTACCTCGGTGACAGTTCGCGGCTGCTCCCAATTTTCCACAGCGGCTATCTTCTGAGGGTCTACCTGAATACCCTGAGTTGAAACAACATGCCCCAAGAAAGCAACTTGATCTAACCAGAATTGGCACTTACTGAACTTAGCATATAATCGATGTTCCCTCAGCTTCTTCAACACCAAAGTAAGATGTCGAACATGATCTTCTTTTGACTTAGAATACACCAGAATGTCATCAATGAAGACAATGACGAATCTATCCAAATACTGCTGAAACACCTAATTCATCAAACCCATGAAAGCTGCTGGTGCATTCGTCAATCCAAATGGCATCACAAGAAACTCATAATGACCATAACGAGTCCTGAAAGCAGTTTTAGGAACATCGTCGCTCCTAATCTTCCACTGATAATAACCAGACCTTAGGTCAATCTTAGAAAATACGCAGGCACCTCTGAGTTGATAAAAAAGATCATCAATACGAGGCAAAGGAAAACGGTTTTTAATCGTCATCCGATTTAATTACCTGTAATCAATACAAAGCCTCAAAGTACCGTCCTTCTTTCAAACAAACAAAACTGGAGCTCCCCAAGGTGAAGTACTAGGTTAAATGAAACCTTTATCAACCAACTCTTGTAACTGAATCTTCAATTCTCTTAACTCCGCAGGAGCCATACGATAAGGAGTTAAAGAAATAGGATCCGTACCTGGGAGCAATTCAATAGCGAACTCGACATCTTTTTCTAGCGGCAATCCAGGTAAATCATCCGGGAAAACATCATAAAGGTGTCTGACCACCTTGACATTTTCCACGCTAACCAGAGCATCATCATTTAGTACCACATGAGCCAAGTACCCTTGACAACCTTTCTTTAGTAACTTTTTGGCTCTCACGGCTGAAATAATTCCAAGCCTTAATCCACTAGGCTCACCAAAGAACGTCACCTCAAATAATCCAGGATGATGAAAGGTCACTGATTTCCCGTAATGATGTGATGTAAAACAACACACAAATTAAACCCTCTTGTTGTCGAATTGTAGTAAAGATGCAAGTAGGGATCGTTCTGGACTGGGGATTAGGAGGGCTTGCTAAAACCTCTAAATTGACTTTAAACATAAAAACAAAGTTAAAAACGTTTGAATAGACTCAAAGGAATCAAAACAGGATCACAGGACTCAAAACAACTTAAAAACACTCAAAACTGCCTAAAAACACTAATTGGGCAGTTTCTGACTCAAAACACAACTTTGGACTAATTTAGGGTTTTGGCTTGACTCAAAACACTCTAAAACACAAACAAAACAGATTTTAAACACTTAGAAACAAGAAAGTAAAAGGGGATTGGGTTTTGGACGAAATTAAGCTAAAAACAAAACAGAAAACTAAAACTAAACAGATTTGCACGAAATTGGTGAATTGGATGGATGATGGGCTAGCTAGAGGATTCTTCTCCACACATGACACACTTGCATACAAATCGATCTCCAGTTGCTTTTTCAATAAACCATGAATGACAATGCCCTAGATTAACCGTGACATCACTAGTTAACCCTCAAATTTTCCTTTAGTTATTGGATTGGATGACATCATTCGATAACCCAAAGCATTCTTCAAAAGTTCCCTACATGACATCATAATAGAGATACAATCAAAAATCATTACGCTCTATGAAAATCATAAGCATTGACAAAGCATTCGTAACTATGACATCATGATACTCATGCTAGGAATTTAACTTAACGCGATCGTGACCAGCAACCTTCACTACTTGTGAATATAAGTTTGTAACGATTATGTGAAACTCCCTTATATTCTAGCATCAGATTCAAGCATGCAAACTATGTAGGCCTCCATAATCAACATACAAGAATAAGTTATCAATAAAACAGTTAAGCAAATTGCATTCACACTTTATGAAATCACAACTGGAATTAATCAATTCATATTGCAAATATGTTCATGGCTTTGAAATTCCCCCTAGCCAAAAGGGTTTAGCTCCTCATGTTCACAAAACAAAGATACATAAACTTAGACATTGAAAACAAAAGAATGAAAACACCTAAGAATGTTCCAGCAATCCAATCTTGAATGGCAAGCACTCCAAGGGTCTTCCTTCTTCTCTTTGCTGCCCACAAGGTGTTGGAGATGGTTTGAAGGGTTGTTTATGGTGGTGAATGGATATAGGTGAGTTATGGTGAAGGGTGGATGGTGGATTTTCGGCAGATATGGTGTAGGACAGATTTAGGAATGTGTTTTGAGGCACAAAATAGGTAAGAATCCTCTCCCCTTGTGTGGCAAGAATTGAAACAAAAGGGAATGTAATTTTGGGTCAGAAAATAGGTAAGAAGAGGATCCCTTGTGCGGCAAGGTTGTGGAAAGAAAGGGAAAGGCACTTGTGTGGCAGATTTTGGAAGAAAGGGAAATGAGATATGCGGCAAGGTTAGGGAAAGGTTCTAGGACTTCTAGAAGCATGTAATGAGGCAACCTAACATGTTTTGGAACCCTCTTGTGGCTGGAACATAGGTGAGGAGGGATTAGGAAACTTCTAAGCCAAGAATAGAAACTTTCAAGAATGGAAACCTCCAAGAATAGAAACTTCCAACTTTAGAAAACTTTGGCTTCCAATTTTGAACTCTTCATTCTTCATTCAATCCTAAGCTCATTTGATCTTCAATTTCTTCCATCCACTTAGCTCCAAGCATGTGCAATCCATTCCAAGCCCAAAACTGCTCCAAAAGGCACCAAAATGCACTTTCTTGCTCCTTTAGCCCTTAGAACCTGAAAACACACGAAAATGGCTTAAAAGACTAAAATAACTAAGAACTAACAACGTAAATGCAAGGAAACAAGCTAACTAAGTGATGTAAATATGCTCCTATCACGTAACAATCAATCTGGGCACGATTGTAATGCAACCAATCTGTGCCTAAGATAACGTCAAAATCCACAATGTCTAGCGGAGTGAGGTTAGCAGGCATAACCACATTCTCTACTAATACGGGACAACCTGGGTAAACATAATCTACATAACACTTTTTCCCTTTAGGCATAGCAAACTCTAACTCATACCCAAGAGGTGAAGATTGAGGTTATGTCAATTGAGCAAACGTATGAGAAATTACCGATTGAGTAGCACCACAATCAATCAACACTTTAGCATAATGACCAAGAATATTTAACGTACCCATGATCAAGTCCGGATTGTTTTGAGCATCCTGCAGCGAAAGGTTATTGATACGTCCTTGGTTTTGCTGCCTTCCTCTACCTCTGCTGGCATGAACTCCTAGCCTTTGAGGATTATGCCCTTGTCCTGACTAACTATGCTGTCTCAAAGACCCAACTCCACTGGTAGTAGCATCAACCTGCTGAGACTGTCTTCCAGAATGCCACTGTGATCCACCTGCTGAATACTGCTGCTGACGCATATATCCTCCAGAGTATTGTTGTGGAGGCATATATCCGCCTGAATACTAACCATAACTGCCTTGCTGATAGGGATCCTGGGGGTACTGGTACTGTCCCGAAGAATAAGGAACGGAATCCCCCTGATAGTGGTATGCACCACCACGACCTGTCTGGGTATAACCACCTTATCCTGAGAACTGCTGAGCTGGAACTGGCGGTGGTAAAGGAGGCTGCTGAGGCTTCTACTGGCCTTGAGGACAAAACTTAGCTAGATGTCCCTCCTGATCACAAGTGTAACATCCACTGCTACCTCTACCAAAATTCCCTGGCCTCTGGGATCTGAAATCTCTGAAAAGCACCTCCTCCTCCTCTCTGACCTGTGAAACTAAAACCTCCACTGGAAGATCTAGAACTAGTCCCACTGCGCTTAAAGCTATGAGTCTGGCGAGGCCCTTGCAAGAAATGACCTTTACCCTTATCCTTATTCTGATTCCCATTTTTCTCTTCCTCTTCGCTGTCGCTGGGTAAATTCTCAGAATCCTCAATCTGAAGTAAAGCTTCATAAAACTCATGATAAGTAGTACAGGGAATCGCAGTCGCAATGGTACGCCATTTCTTCTTAATGCCCAATTTAAAACGACGTAGCATCTCAACCAGATTAGTAGCAACTTCCGGATGATAACGAGATAGATCAGTAAATTTCCTGTAGTACTCGGTAGCTGACAACTTCTTCTGCCTCAAACTAGTAAACTCCTGTTTCTTACGATCAATGTATTCAGGAGGAATGAATCTCTTGTAGAATAACTGCTTAAATACCTCCCAATCTCTAGATCCCTCATGGGGTAACTCATCAGCCAACTGTCCCCACCATGAATCTGGTTCCTTACCAAAAAACCATGAAGTCGTCTCGACCCATCTGTCCGGAGATAGACTCTTATCGCCGTAAAACCTGTATAATTTCCCAGAAATAAAGTATATACTCATATATATAATTCTCAAAATCCTGGAAAATACGTATGTATAAATGTATGTATCCCATGCCAAATATCATAACTGAATGCCAAAGCATAACTCTGTGAATGTGATTGAATACTAGATATCAACTCAGGCCTCGGCTGTATATAGCTCTTAACAATCTCATTATATCATATAGCTCATAATCATCTCAATAATATCATATATACCCTGCACACACATCAATACCACCTCTAGTGGTCTTTACAACATCACTGAATATAAACTAATATGCTCTAGTGCTGCAATCACGTGAAGACTGAGCGACAAATCGCGGGTCACCTGCGAGTCGAACCCACCTATAGTGGTCTATTCGATAGGACTGAGCACTTAACTTGGATCCAAGGCGAGCATGCGGTGTAGGAGGTGAACATCACATGAAAGACTGAGCCTCTACTCTGGGCGGGAACACTAATATCAGTGTGCAGGTTTGTGAGCATTAATCAAATCACATCACATCATTCGTTCTCATCAACTAGTATATAAACTTACTTGCCACTTACCTGTGCGTCCTCAGCACCAACATTAATATAAGCAATCAATAATGCATAATAAAATAAATAGATACTTTGCATGGCATTTCATATCACATTTCACTTAAACTGATTTTCTGGGAAAAATCTCATTTACATAGGTATATACAGAAAACAAATGCCCACTCACTGATAAGTAGACGGGTCGTAACCACCGTGCCTAGCCTAGCTATGCTCGTCCTCCGGATAGGTCTCGCCTATATGAGAAGTAACTGAAATAACGTTAATTAAAGCACTTAATCGAAACCTTATAAATAACTTCTCATACATTGCTCAAATTGGGTATATGAATATACCACCGTGATCTACACAATCTTAGGAACATCCCCATATTTTTAGAAAAAATTTTCGACCACCAACGCGCCGGCCAAGGCACGGCCAGACGCGTCTGCCACGTGCGGCCACATGCCTGGCACATGTAATGGAACAGTAACAGTGTTAGGAATATTCTGTTAAAATGTAACAGAAACCGTTAAAGATACCTGACGACGTCAGAATATTCCGTCAGACTTGACGGAGTATTTGTTCTTCTTCTTCGGCGAACCTCGCCGGTCGCCGCCGTCCGCCGCTGTCTGAAACTCTGATTCTCGACGGTTTCTGGAAAATTTTCAATTCTTCATAACTTCTTCATTTTTGCACCATTTTCTACATACTTTATACCAAAATGAAGATCTCACAAAGATGAACACAACCATACCTGACTCGACCCCCAACTTGCCGGGGATATGCCGGAAAAAGCCTCGATAATTCTAGCCAAAATGAAACTCCCCGATGTCGCGATTTTGACGTCCAAATTCTTCCAACGAAGCACTCCGAGCTTCTTAAGGACCTCCTTAAGCTTCCTATGAACTTAAAATTCCCTGAAAAATAACATTTTACGTGTGCATGAACAGTGGAGATACTCTAATAAAATTGGATTTACAAAAAAAATTAAAACAATATGAAGGCATGTAAAGCACCACCTTTTCCCCATCTTCTCCCGACCTCTTCTTCCTCAACTCAACCAGCAAATGTAAAATGGCCATTGCTGAGCAGGCACTTGGTTCTCTTGTCACTTCCTTTGGCTACTTCTCTGCTCCCAAGTAAAGCTAGCTATAGTGACACCAACAGTACCAATGTAAATTCAACAACCCCTTATGGTTCCACTTCTTCTGCTCTCACAAGCTTCAACCTGATAAGCGCTGCTGAGAGAGATGCTGTAACAGCCCATCCCGAAATAAAGTATCGATACTGTGAATTTACTGTGTGTGAGCTATGTTGAGCCCATTGGAGAGGGTTCCCATATTATTGGACCAATAAGAACTTGGGCTTAGTAATTGTGTGAGTGGTTGAGAACTAAAAACACACACACTCACATACGCTCAACTTGGATCCAAGACAGGTGCCAGCCTGTTGTACAGACCACTATAGGTGGTTCCGACTTGTAGGTGACCCGCGATTCATCGTTAGCCTTCACGTGACCGTAGCACAGAGCGTTCTTATATACCCAGCTTGTCGTACAGACCACTATAGGTGGTTCCGACATGGGTGCAAGTTATTGATTGAGAGTTTGGATTGAGGATTTGTTTGAGGAGACATAGATTCAGCCGTACAGGTCACTATAAGTGACCCCGGCTAACTTATATGCATTGCCGGCATGTTATGCATTGAGATATCACCTGATTGATTTTCATGATGTTGTTGCATGCTTTGATATTGGATAAGGTTTATTCGGACATGGCAATATTTGAATGTTGGTTTTCTGTATTAGTACATATATATAGTTTTCTGGGAAGTATATATATTTTTACAAAGAGGGGTTATAACTTTATATCGAAGTGATTTTGGTAAAGCTTTGTTTTTGCCCATTCACGTTTTTGTTTTGCGCCCCTCCAGGTATTAGATAGCATTGGTGGCAAGCGAGGGTTCAAGGCAAATCTGACAGTGCACTACCTATGTAAATATTCGACCTCCTCAAAGGACCCCTCTGGAAACTGTTTATGATTTGAAGTTGAATACTTTTGTGGGTAATGAGGGGCCCGAGGGTGCTGAGAAATGGTTGAATCATGTTGATAAGACCTTTAGATTGATGCAGAGTTAGGGGAGTTTACCTGCAGACAAGTGGGTTGAGACGGCCTCATGGTTTTTGGGTAAGGAACCAGCGTCTTGGTGGGAACAGTCGGCTGAGAAGTTGTCCCGAGAGGAAGCTGCAGATTGGGAAATATTTAAGTAGTTGTTCCATAAGAGATTTATTACTCATGCGTACATCGACAGTAAGAAACAGGAATTTACACATTTAAAGCAGAATAAGATGTCCGCGAACGAGTATTACAGGAAGTTTACAAACTTGTCCAGATATCATCCTGTGGTGGCAATGAATCCAGTAGAGATGCTTCATTGATTCAAGTTGGGTACTCGTAAGAAGTGGCGCACTTTGGCTACTGGATTCCCTGTTCAACCTGTCATGGGTTTTATGAGATTCTGCTGCAGATTGAAGATTCTGAGAACTTGCCTAGTGACAGTGAAGAGGAAGACAAAAAAGATGATGCAAAGAAGAATGAAAAAGGCAAAGGTCAAGTATCATAGGGGCCTAGAAAGACACAAAGTTGTAAGAGGAGCGGGATTAGCTCGAGTTCATCCAGTGGAGGATTTCATTCCATGGGCCAGCGCAGAGGTGGTAGGTTTGCTAGTGGGCCATGTTTTCAGAGGCAGTGGGATGTTGGTGGTTCTGGTGGTTCAAGATTACCTTTTTGTTGGAGATGTAGTAGTCGACATGTAGGCGAGTGTAGGTAGGGTATTCAAGGATGTTTTACCTGTGGACAGTTTGGTCATCGAGTAGCTAATTGCCCACAGAGTTAGCAGAGACCACAGATGCCTTCCTTTCCAGCATCAGTGCCGAGTCAGCAGGCTCGAGCAACGAGTGGTTATGGTCAGCCGAGTTGAGGGAGCACTTATCATTATCAGGGTGATGTAGTGCCATATCTAGCAGCGCCGTATCCTTATTCCCAAGATGCATATTATTCGAGTGGCTATCAGAGTGGATATCCTTAGTATTCTGGAGGATATGCTCTGTATCCATCCTATCCAGCAGGTGGGTCACAGTGGTACTCTGGAGTACAGCCACAGCAAGGTGAGGTAACCTTAAGCAGTGCGGGTACTACAAGACAGCCTAGTCATTTGGGACAAAGTCGTGGTGCATCTGGGCGTAGTGGTCAGTCCAGCAGAGGACGAGGAGGACGTCAGCAGACCCAGGGTCGTATTCATAATCTTTCAGTGCAGGACGCTCAGAACAACCCTGATCTAATAATGGGTATGTTAAATGTTCTTGGACATTTTGCTAAAGTATTGATTGACTGTGGTGCTACCCATTCTATTATTTCTCATGCATTTGCTCAATTGACGTAACCTAATCCCACACCTCTTGGATATGAAATAGAGTTTTCTATGCTTAGAGGTGAGACGTGCCAAGTAGGGTGGATGTATCCAGGATGCCCTGTGTTAGTGGAGGGTGTAGTTATGCCCGCTAACCTTATTTCGTTAGATCTGGCTGAATTTGATATTATTTTGGCCACTAATTAGTTACATTACAATCGAGCTGATATTGATTGCTATGAGAAGAAAGTTACGTTTTTATGACCGAATTTACCGGTGGTTACATTTGTTGGTGAGCCTAGTGGCGTGAGGCATGGTATTATTTCCGCTGTGAGCCAAGAAATTATTACAGAAAGGTTGTCAAGGGTATCTGGCACATGTGGTACTAAATGATGATGTTTCTAGTAGGGGGAGGATGTCAGAGTGGTCAGACATTTTCCTGATGTTTTTCCTGATGATCTACTAGGGTTGCCACCGTATTGAGATGTTGAGTTGACCATTGATTTGTTGCCAGGTACTGACCCTATATCTTTGACTCCCTATCGGATGGCTGCTGCTGAATTAAGAGAATTGAAAATTCAGCAGCAGAATTATTAGATAAAGGTTTTATTCAGCCCAGTACTTCACCCTGGGGAGCTCTAGTTTTATTTGTTCGGAAGAAGGATGGTACTTTGAGGCTGTGTAGATTATCGGCAGCTGAATCGGGTAACGATTAAAAACCGTTATCCATTGCCGCGTATCGATGATTTATTTGACCAGCTACGAGGAGCTTGCGTGTTTTCGAAGATTGACTTGAGGTCTGGGTATTATCAGCTGAAGATTAGGAATGATGATGTCCCTAAGACGGCGTTTCGAACCCGTTATGGTCATTATGAGTTTTTAGTAATGCCATTTGGGTTGACTAACGCACTTGCTGCTTTCATGGATTTGATGAACAAAGTATTCAAGCAGTACTTAGACCGATTTGTCATTGTTTTTATCGATGACATTTTGGTTTATTCTAAATCAAAAATAGATCACGTGCGACATCTTAGTTTGGTGCTGAAGAAGTTGAGGGAGTTTAGACTTTATGCTAAGTTTAGTAAATGCCAATTCTGGTTGAATCAGGTTGCATTTTTGGGACACATTATTTCAGCTCAGGGTATTCAACCACGAACCGTCTCTGAGGTACGTAGTTTCTTGGGTTTAGCAGGATACTACAGACAGTTTGTTCAGGATTTTTCAGAGATTGCATTGCCACTTACTAAGTTAACCAGGAAAAATGTTAAATTTGAGTGAGATGTTAGTTGTGAGCGGAGTTTCCAGCAGCTGAAATATTGTCTTACTCAGGCACCAGTGTTAGCACTTCCTGACGACAATGGTAATTTTGAGATCTATAGTGATGCTTCATTAAATGGTTTGGGTTGCGTATTGATGCAGCATGGCAGAGTGATTGCATATGCTTCGAGACAATTGAAGCCGCATGAAAGGAATTATCCTACTCATGATTTGGAGTTCACGGCGATTGTTTTTGCATTGAAAATCTGGAGGCACTATCTCTATGGTGAGAAATGTAAGATTTTCACAGACCATAAAAGTCTCCAGTATTTGTTTACCCAGAGAGATTTGAATCTTCGTCAGCGAAGGTGGATAGAGCTGTTGAGTGATTATGATTGCACGAATGAATATCATCCAGGTCGTGCGAATATAGTAGCTGATGCACTTAGCCGGAAATCTCAGGGCAAAATTAATGCTATTCATGCGAGTCGTGTTCCTCTTTTGGCAGAGTTGAGATCGACTGGAGTGAAGCTAGTCATGGAGGAATCAGAGACTAATGATCGAGAAGGTGCTTTACTTGCTCATTTTCAAGTTAGGCCAATCTTGATTGATCGGATACTCGAGGCACAGATGGAAGATGATGAGATTCAAGAATTAATTCGGTTAAGAAATGATGGGAAAAGAAAGATCTTCGGATTCGAGAAACTGATGGCATGCTCATGCAAGAAGATAGGATGTACGTACCGAATAATGTAGAGTTAAAGAAGGTTATTCTTGATGAGGCGCACATTTCAGCTTACGCTATGCATCCGGGAAGCACTAAAATGTATCATACCATTCGACCATTTTATTATTGGCCAGGTATGAAAAAAGAAATTGCTGAATATGTGAGTAGATGTATTGTTTGCCAGCAAGTGAAAGCCGAAAGGAAGAAGCCATTTGGACGGATGCAGCCACTTCCTATTCCCCAGTGGAAATGGGAATGTATTACTATGGATTTCGTGTATAAGCTTCCTCGTACAAGGAATGGTTATGATGGAGTTTGGGTAATTGTTGATCGACTTACTAAGTCAGCACATTTCATTCCAGTTCGAGAGAAGTTTTCCTTCAATCGATTAGCTGAACTTTTTATCTCAAAGATTGTTAAGTATCATGGTGTGCCAGTCAGCATTGTTTCAGATCGAGACCCGAGGTTTACTTCTAAATTCTGGCCGGCATTCCAAGAAGCTCTGGGTTCGAGATTATTGTACAGTACTGCATATCATCCTCAAACTAATGGCCAGTCTGAGAGGATTATTCAGACATTAGAGGATATGTTAAGGTCTTCTATTTTGCAGTTTGGTGATGCATGGCATACGCGGTTGGACCTGATGGAATTTGCCTACAATAATAGTTATCACTCTAGTATTTGTATGTGACCATTCGAGGCATTGTATGGTAAATCATGTCGGACACCATTGTGTTGGTCTGAGGTCGGAGAAAGAATTTTAGAGGGCCCAGAGATAGTGGATGAGACTACAGGAAATATTCAAGTGATTAAATTTAATCTGAAAGCGACCCAAGATCATCAGAAGAGTTTAGCTGATTGACATGCTACTGATTGGACATATAATGTAGGTGATTGGGTTTTCTTGAAGTTGTCACCATGGAAAGGTGTTGTAAGGTTTGGGAAAAAAGGGAAATTGAGTCCCAGGTAAATCAGACCATATCAGATTTCCGAGGGGATTGGCGAGGTAGCTTATAGACTTGACTTGCCTCCGGAGTTGTCCAAAGTACATAATGTGTTTCATGTGTCGATGCTTTGCCATTATATTTCAGACCCATCGCTTGTTTTGCCTCTGCAGCAGTTAGAGATTAATCTTGATTTGTCTTATAAGGATGAGCCGGTCACTATACTGGACTAGAAAGATAAGATTCCGAGGAACAAGGAAGTGCATTTGGTGAAAGTTTTATGGAGGAATCACTCAATAGAGGAAGTAACCTGGGAGACAGAAGAGCGAATGAAAGAGTTGTATCCGCGATTATTTTATGAGTTTTAGTGGATTGTACTTGTTATGTAAATTTCAGGGATGAAATTTTATTAAGGTAGGTAGATTGTAACAGCCCGTTCCGAAATAAAGTATCGAGACTGTGAATTTACGTTTTTACCCTTACGTGGTTGTAATTGTGTGTTAGCTATGTTGAGCCCATTGGAGAGGGTTCCCATATTATTGGACCAATATGAACTTGGGCTTAGTAATTGTGTGAGTGGTTGAGAACTAAAAACACACACACTCACATACATACGTGTGCGTCCTTTCCATTTTCGCCCGTCTCTCTCTCCTCCTTCTTGATTCTTTTTCCTTTCCTCTGCATATTGTACGAACACCATCACACCTCATGATCTTGGCACGGATCGAAGCCCTAAATGCCATATTCAAGTTTTGTGCAACCTTGTGAACCCAACCATACCTTTGGTTTGGTTTGTAACCCTTGAAAACCCTTGGAACCCGAGAGTACCCTTAGTGGTACTATTCATATACTTCTAATCGCGAGAGTTTTAGTAGATTTGGAGATCGTAGTGAGTCTTAGAATCTTCCCTCGAAGCTCGGAGAACAAAATTGGAGGCTTTCGGACGTCGGGAACGCAAGTTCTGAGGTTGGCCGGATTTCATGGTTTTTCTCCAGCGAGCTTCCGTCAACTTTTGAGATTTAAAGAGGTATAGATTCTTCCCCTTGTCCTAAGCTTTGATTTGGTGTTAATTTCGTGGAATTTGGTTGAGAATTGATTTAGAAATTAGGTTTAGAAGTTTTACCCAGTTTCCGGCGACGCAGAGGCGCCGGCGCCGGTCGCCGGTGAACTGGTGAGGAAGATGACAAAATATTCCATCAAAGTTGACGGAATATTCCTAACGGAATGTAACGGCGTCAGTTAACCTTAACGGAATATTCTAGGGATTTAATGGAATATTCCCTAACGGCGTTAAGGTTTCAGTCAGCATGCACGGCACGTGGCCTCGTGTGGGCGGCGCGTGTTGCCGTGCCTTGGCCGGTGCGTGAGGGTGACTGGGACTTCAAAAAATTATTTTAAAAATATGGGGGTGTTTGTGGGATTGAGTAGAGCATGTTGGTATATTCAAACACCCCAATTGAGCAATGTATGAGAAATTATTACCTAAGTTTGGTTATGTGCATAAGTAACGGTTGTATAGTTGTTTCGCATATAGGTGAGATTTATCCAGAGGACGAGCGCAGCCATGCGACGATCCGTCTACTTATCAGTGAGTGGGCTTTTGTTTTTAGTATATATATATATATATATATATATATATATATATATATATATATATGTATACTTGACTGATTCCCAGCAATACGTTTTGAATGATTTTATGAAATTGAATGCCATGTCGAATGCCATATATATATTTAGTGCTATGTTTATGTAATTATGGGTTGAGGCACTGCGGACGCTAGGTAAGTCAGGTAAGTATGTATTTTGTTATGAGGATTATGGTGATATTGATGAGATTAGAATATGGCTCATACCTGCACATCAGGGTTTGTGCTCCGCCAGAGTAGGGCTTAGCTTTCACGTGATCGTTCACCTCCCGCACTGTACGCTCACCTTGGATCCAAGTGATGTGCAAATTATATGACACTCAAATTAAAACCCTATGGTTGTAGTACATGCAAGTAGGGATCGTTTTAGGCCAGGGATTAGAAGGGATGCTAATCTACACAATTTAAACTTTAAAACACTAAACTAGACTCAAAAACAGAAAACTAGACTCTTATGACTCAAAACTGACCAAATTGACTCAAAACACACAAACTAAGCTAAATAGACTCAAAATAGATACTATAGAGTGAATTGGACAAATTCTAGACTAGTAAGACTCAAAACACTGAAAGGGGATATATTTGGACGAATTTAAGAAAACTAAAACACAAATAAGAACTGAGGGGGTTTTTGGACGAATTTGACAAAACTAATTGTATTGCAGCAAACAAAATAAACTAAAACGAAATTAGGGTGAATTCAAGGGTGAAAAGCTAGTTAGAGGATCCTTCTCCACACATGAAACATATGCATACAAATTGATTCCAGTATTGTTTCTTTAAACCATGAATAACAATGCCCCAAATTAATTGTGAATGCACTAATTAACTCTCAGATTTTCCTTAATTCATAGAATTGGATGGAATACACATCGGCAATCAAATTATTCTTATCAAGTTCCCTACATGGAATACGCATAACAGAGATACATTCAAAGATCATTAAGTTCTATGAAAATCATAAGCATTGACAAGGCATTCGTAACTATGAAAAGCATGATGATACTCCTGCCATGGATTCACTTAATACAATCATGACTAGTGACTTTTACTACTTGTGAATATAAGTTCATAACGATTAGGTGAAATTCCCTTATACTTTAGCATCAAATTCATGCATGCAAACTAAGTGTGCACCATCAATCAACATACAAGAATAAGTTTAATCAAACAGATAAGTGAATCGCATTCATGTTTTACGAAACCATAACTGGAGGTAGTCAATTCATATCAAACATATGTCCATGGCTTCAAATTCACCTCTAACTAAAAAGAAATTAGTTCCACATGTTCAACATAATTGAAAAGCAAATTAAATTAAACATGGAAACGAAACGAGGGAAGAAAGAACTTTGAAACTCCCCAATGGTTGCAGGTAGGTTTGCGGCACACTCCTCATTCTCCAATGGAAGCCACGACAACGTCTTATCTTCTCTCATTTGCAGCAAAATATGGGTCTGAATGTGTGGCGGTGTAGAACGAATTATGGTGTGGTATAGGGGGTGGTAGGTTGATTTTTGCGCATAAAATATGTATATATAGGGAGAGCAAACTCGGCACAAACTCCTGGAAGGAATGGGATAATTTCAGCCCAATTCAAGAGGGAAAAGGACTAACTAAAATCAGAATCCAAGAAGGAAAGGGAGAGGAAGGTGTGGCACGAATTGGAGGGAAAAAGGATGGAGTGCAAGGCAAGGCAAAGGTCTTCTAGAAAGGTTTGGGGCGCCAGATTTGTAGGGAACAATGTGTTTTGTGGCTGATTTCTAGAATAACAAGGGCTAAAACATGTTGCACCAATGTAGGAAAGGATAAGGCTTTCTAGAAATAATGTTATGACATATTTTAAGTCTCCAAATAGGAAAAGGAATCCCCTTTCAGTTGTAATTGAAGTAGGATAAGATTAGAATAAGATAAGATTAGATAAGGTTGGTTTGGATAATGTTCCATGTTTGTAGCTGATTCCTTATCTGCTTTGACTTGAATTTATTTCTCCAACTCTTTTGCACACTCCTAGCCTTTCTTGATCTTCAAATTTGTCCATTCCTTTTCCTCCACATGCATGCAATCCATTTCAGTCAAGAATTGCTCCAAAATGCTCTAAAATGTACTTTCTTGCCAACTTTGCCAATTGGACCTACAAACACACGAAAATAGCTTAAATCACTATAATAATCAATAACTAACTATGTAAATGCAAGGAAACAAGCTAACTAAGTCGCATAAATATGCTCCTATCACCAAGGCAGGTGCCAGCCTGTCGTACAGACCACTATAGGTGGTTCCGACTTGTAGGTGACCCGCGATTCGTCGCCAGCCTTCACGTGACCGTAGCACAGAACGTTCTTTTATACCCTGCGTGTCGTACAGACCATTATAGGTGGTTCCTGCATGGGTGCAGGTTATTTATTGAGAGTTTGGATTGAGGATTTGTTTGAGGAACCATAGATTCAGCCGTACAGGTCACTATAAGTGACTCCGGCTAACTTATATGCATTGCCGGTATGTTATGCAATAGTTATCACCTTATTGATTTTGAAGATGTTGTTGCATGCTTTGATATTGGATATGGTTTATTCGGACATGGCAATATTTGAATGTTGGTTTTTAGTATGAGTACGTATATATAGTTTTCTGGGAAGCATATATATTTTTACAGAGAGGGGTTATAACTTTATATCGAAGTGATTTTGGTAAAGCTTTGCTTTTGCCCACTCACGCTTTTGTTTTGCGCCTCTCCAGGTATTAGATAGCGTTGGTGGCAAGCGAGGTTTCAAGGCAAATCTGACAGTGCACTACCCATGTAAATATTCTAGTTATCCTATTAAGTCTTTCTGGACTGCACCTAGGATGCTCGAACCTTGTAAATTATGCTTTTGTTCTTCACACTTTACCATGATCTTTTATCGCTGATCATGTTATTTTAGTACGTATCATCTTTATTTTTGTTCCGTACTGTGCACATGACTACGTCACGCTCAATTGACGGCCAGCACGTCCCGATATTTGGGTCGGGGTGTGATGTGAAATTAAATTGCACTCAAACTTAAACCCTATCAATGTAGTATGTGTAAGTAGGGATCGTTCTAGCCGGCGATTAGAAGGGATGCTAATCTACGCAAATCTGACTCAAAAACACAAAATTAAACTTAAAAACACTTAACTAGACTCTAAAGACTCAAAACAACTTAAAACAGCACAAAACTAACAACTAGACTCAAAACAGCCTCTAGGGAGTTATTTGGACGAATTCTAACTTTAACTTGACTCAAAATGCTAAAAGACACAAAATTAAACAGATTCTAACTAAGTTGACACAAGAAAATAAAGGGGATTGGGTTTTTGACGAAATTAACTAAAACTAAGCAAATTAAAGAAACAAAGTAACAAAGGTACGAAATTGGGTGCTTTGGATGGGTGAAAGGCTAGTTAGAGGGCCCTTCTCCACACATGACATATGCATATGAACCAATTTCCAGTTATTATTCCTTTAGACATGAATGACAACACCCCAAGTTAACCGTGACAGCACAAATTAACCATCAGATTTTCCTTAGTTCATTGAATTGAATGGAAGACGCATTACAACCAAATTATCCTCATCAAGTCTCCTAACTATGTCAGCATGATAGAAAACATATCAAAGGTCATTAAGTTCTTTGAAAATCATAAGTGTTGATGAGGCATTCGTAACTATGACAGCATGATACTCTTACCTAGGACTTACTTAACATGATTGTGACTAGCAACCTTTACTATTTGTGAATATAAGTTCATAACGATTAGGTGAAACTCCCTTATACTCTAGCATCAAATTCATGCATGCAAATTAAGTGTCGACCCCCAATTAACACACACAAACAAGTTTTAATAACTCAGTTAAGCAAATCACATTCTAGTCTTAAGAAACAATAACTGGACGTAATCAATTCATATATAACATATAATCATGGCTTCAAATTCACCTCTAACTATAAAGAAATTAGTTCCTCATGTTCACAAGCAAACAAAGAAAACTTAAATTAAATATTAAAAACAAAGGATAGAATACACCTAGAAACGCTCCAGATTTCTTCCTTCCTTCCTTCCTTTGCAAAGCTGCGGCACAAGAGTGTGTGGTGGATGGATGTAGGTGAGTTATGGTAGAGGGTGGTGATGTTGAAAGGTGCAGAAAATATGTATATATAGGGAGAGGGTACGGCACCAACAAGTTATGTAGGAAAAGGATTACAAAATGTAGTTTGTGTAGGAAAATAAAATCACAATCCTAAGGGGAAAAGGTGTATGTAATCCTAGCAGGAAATAGGACATCTAGAAGGCCAAAAGCCAAAGGGAATTAGGAGAAAGGTGCGGCTGGATCATGCATCTAGAAGGCTTGGGGCGCCACCTTTTTAGGGACTTCTAGAAAGGGTGTTATTTGGCTGATTTTGGGGTTTCTAGAAGGGGATAGGTGCGGCACTTTTATAGGAGAGGATGAGGTTCCTAGAAATCAGGTTCTTAGGTCTCCTAAACTGAAATTGAATCCCTTTTGCAATAGGAATTAGGTTTAGGAAAGGATTAGGATAGGATAAGATAAGGTAAGATAAGATAAGGTTAGTTTGGATAAGATAAGGTTGGATAAGGTTTTGGATAATTCTCCTTCTTTAGCTGATTCCTTATCTTCTTTTACTTGGATTTATTTCTTCAACTCTTTTGCACATTCCTATCCTCTCTTGAACTTCAAATTCGTCCATCCATCTTGCTCCAATCTTGTGATATCCATTCCAAGCCCAAAACTGCTCTAAAATGCTCCAAATTGCATCTTTTTGCCTACTTTGCTTCTTGGACCTATAAACACACGAAAATGACTTAAGACACTATATTAAGCAACAAATAACTAAGTAAATGCAAGAAAACACACTAACTAAGTCGCACAAATACGCTCTTATCAAATTCCCCCACACTTAGCTTTTGCTAGTCCTCGAGCAAAACAATACAAACAAAACATAACCTAAACCTTCCAACGTTCACGTCAGGGATTTCCAGTGGAACATAACATGTTAAAAATCATTACTTACATAGATTTTAGTTATCCCTACCCTCGAGCACATGCTTAATCACAGTTACCACTCACTAGCTCGCATCTAATCAATTAAAACAACTTTTTGAATGTAGTAACATGCCTTTGAGAATCCCTCAATTCCTTACTAGATATGCACTCAATTTTCACTCAGATTTTTTGACTACACTCCCTACACTAGTTATATGTGAGAAGATTGATGTAACAAGAAAACTAATACTCACATATGTATATAACAAAGAAAGCAATTTCTGGAATGCATGTATATATATGATCTCATGAATGGAATGCCACTACTTAGACGCGAGAACCAGGGACACCATATGCTCATACCAATCCCAAATTCCACATATTGAAACACATAACAATCAAGATAGAAGTCAAAAGGGTTGTAACGGGGCTAAGGGTATTGGCTAACAAAGAAAGGTAAGGAGAACAAATGTTCTTAAAGCAATAGGAAGCAAAGTAATGAATATGACACTTAGAACTCCCTTAAAAACGTAGCCACAAACTTTGATACAAAGGGACAGAAAACACATACTTGGGGCCAAATTCAACTTTTTGGACCCTTTCTTCAACAACCAACACTTCTGAGCTTTAATCTCACTTATTTTGAACACTTTTCATACTTTTCACATACTTTTCTTTTTCTTTTCTTTTTCTCACGAATTTTCTTCTTTTTTCTTTTTTTCTCTTTTTTTTTTTTTTTTTTACCCTTACTTGTCTTCTACCCGTGCCCTTTTTTTTCTTTTTTGTCACATACACAAGAATCCCTTCCCCCACACTTGTTTGCTGCCTAATAACGAACAAAGGGAATTCACTCTAGGTCATGCTTCACTACGCCTTAAGAACAAGGGTAAGGATGGTCCTAATCTAGGCTAGGTAAGGATAATGTGGCTAACAAAGAAAATAGGCTAAATATGGCTCAAAGGGGCTAAACCTACAATACATATGCAAAGGGTTAGGCTTTTTGGCACTGGTTTTAAACTAAACAACTTCATCTTGTTTTATGTTATGCTAATCAATTTTAGTTTTGAATGAAATGGGTATAAGTTCTAGTATTTGGAACTATATGATGAAACGCATTCTAAGTAGCAACCAAGCAAAGAATGATGAGATCATGCAACGACTTTAGAAAACAAAGAATCACAGATTAATAACTCTCCAAACAAAGTATAAGCTCAAGTCTCTCAAGGTTGTAGCGTTAGTTTGAGGTACTTCCTTCAAGCATGTTACAAAAACTGATTTTATCCTTTTTGTGATCACATGTGAATTCATGAATGTCAACTATAACCAAGCATAAACCAAAGAGCATATCAAACTTCAATCCATGTTTGTAACTTTCTTTAACAATCATGCAATTAAAAACCAAATCCTCATCATTGTGTTGGAAGGTACCCTAAGACACAAACACACAAAAACGACTCTAAAAACGACTCTTTTTGGTATTTTGAAAACTTTTTCCAAATTTTTTTGTAAATTTTCGTATTTTTCTTTCAAGACACATAAAAATATTTCAAAACACACTAAAAACACTCAAAAACAGTGAAAAACAACCTTAGAAGTGATAGGTGATAAAAACCCACGAATTTTTCAATGAAAACACTTGTTTACCCCCCCCCCCCCCCACACTTAAACCAAACATTGTCCTCAATGTTTCAAGCATAGACTCACACACAAGCAAGCAAACAACACAACTAACAAACATGACAAATATGGCAAAGTAAAAGCAATAAAGAGTAGGGTTTAGAAACGCAAATCTGGTTGTGGAGCCGAAGAGTTCCTAGGTCCTCTTTATTTGCATGGGTTGCCTCCCAAGAAGCGCTTGCTTTAACGTCTTCCAGCTGACGAACCTTCCTTCTATTCTTCAATGGAGCCCACGGCATGGAATTGATCTTTGAATGGAAGGTGATACTTGAAATGATCCGGCAATGGTTTAAATTCTAGTGTGGGTACCTGAATCATTGACAACATATTAGTATAAAACAGAATTGAAATTCGGGGAGGTGGCTTACCTGTGTGCTCCGACAAGAACTCAAGGACAAACACCACATCTTTGAAAGTTTCAGGAACTTTGCACTTGGCCAGATTGAATGTGATGGTTGTGACTTGTCCCGTGTCATAAAATTCAACTTCTTTGGGCTTTGTTGTCTCACGAACATCATCTTTGATGCATTCTACATATTCTCCAGCCACATCTTTCTCTTGAATCATTCTTCTTGAGGTACAATTCTCTTCAAAAATTTCAACACATTCTGGAACTAGATTTGTTGTAACAGGAATCGAGATAGTACTTGGCACCTTTGGGAAGGCTTCCATGATGTCTTTTTCACTTTCTTTGTTCTTGGAAATCAAGAACCTACGAGGAATAGGTGCATTTGGAGGAATAACATTAGAATGAATTGAATTTGGGACGTCCTTACTTGTGGTGGGTGGTTGAGAGGGCTTAGGGGGCTGGGGCAAGGGTTGTTCTTCCCTTGCTGTGAGTGTGTCTTCTTCCTCCTCCTCAATCAGCAGCTCTTTGTCCACTTCTAAGGTATGTTTGGACGTTTTTAGGTCAGCTCCAACCTCCATAGCACTTCCCAAAGCGATAGCATCATGGATTTCTAAATCTCCCATCGAATTGACAATAGTTGAGTTGGAGAGTTCACTTTGCTCTAGAATCTGTCTTATAAATTCCTCTATCTGTCCAATTTGCTTTTCCAAATGGTCCACCCTTTTGTCTTGATTTTCTTGTCCCTGAGATAAAGAAGTGAGTAACTCAAGAATTTTATCATTATCCATTGACGAACCTGAACTTGGTTGGGCCAAATATGGTTGAGGCTGTGGTGGTTCATATGGCGTTGTGTAGAACTCCTCAGATGGCTGCCAATATCCTTCTTGGTGTGAGCCATGCTTCAAAGAAGTTAGTATATCATAAGTCGTGGACATACTTGAATTCGATTGGAATTGTTGCGGGGGAGGCTGTGGTGGCTGCACAGATCTTGAATAGAACTCCTCATCTTGCTGCCAATATCCACCTTGTTGAATTTGTTGAGGTTCCCCCAACATATAATCTGAATAATCTCTCCAATCCGAATTGTAAGCGTTGGAAAACATGTTGTCCCTTGATTGGTTATGGCTTTGATAACCCCAAGCACCTCCATTTGTAGTGAATTGAGGACGTTGATGAGTTTGATATCCTTGCCCATAGGGCATATTAAATGTAGGGGCAGTGTGCATTGTGGTTCTTTCGGCAATCTGGGACAATTGAGAAGTAAGATTCGCCAATTGAGCTTGAATGTTGGCAATTGCCATGTCTAGTACCTGAAACAAAGAAAACAGAACAAAACAAAATCAAAAACTAAAACGTAAAAACAAAAACACAAACAGAAACACGGGGAATTAGCAAATTTGCTAATCCCCGGCAACGGCGCCAAAAATTTGATGTGAAATTAAATTGCACTCACACTTAAACCCTATCAATGTAGTATGTGTAAGTAGGGATCGTTCTAGCCGGGGATTAGAATGGATGCTAATCCATGCAAATCTGACTCAAAAACACAAAATTAAACTTAAAAACACTTAACTAGACTCTAAAGACTCAAAACAACTTAAAACAGCACAAAACTAACAACTAGACTCAAAACAGCCTCTAGGGAGTTATTTGGACGAATTCTAACTTTAACTTGACTCAAAATGCTAAAAGACACAAAATTAAACAGATTCTAACTAAGTTGACACAAGAAAATAAAGGGGATTGGGTTTTTGACGAAATTAACTAAAACTAAGCAAATTAAAGAAACAAAGTAACAAAGGTACGAAATTGGGTGCTTTGGATGGGTGAAAGGCTAGTTAGAGGGCCCTTCTCCACACATGACATATGCATATGAACCAATTTCCAGTTATTATTCCTTTAGACATGAATGACAACACCCCAAGTTAACCGTGACAGCACAAATTAACAATCAGATTTTCCTTAGTTCATTGAATTGAATGGAAGACGCATTACAACCAAATTATCCTTATCAAGTCTCCTAACTATGTCAGCATGATAGAAAACATACCAAAGGTCATTAGGTTCTTTGAAAATCATAAGTGTTGACGAGGCATTCGTAACTATGACAGCATGATACTCTTGCCTAGGACTTACTTAACATGATTCTGACTAGCAACCTTTACTACTTGTGAATATAAGTTCATAACGATTAGGTGAAACTCCCTTATACTCTAGCATCAAATTCATGCATGCAAATTAAGTGTCGACCCCCAATTAACACACACAAACAAGTTTTAATAACTCAGTTAAGCAAATCACGTTCTAGTCTTAAGAAACAATAACTGGACGTAATCAATTCATATATAACATATAATCATGGCTTCAAATTCACCTCTAACTATAAAGAAATTAGTTCCTCATGTTCACAAGCAAACAAAGAAAACTTAAATTAAACATTAAAAACAAGGGATAGAATACACCTAGAAACGGTCCAGATTTCTTCCTTCCTTCCTTCCTTTGCAAAGCTGCGGCACAAGAGTTTGTGGTGGATGGATGTAGGTGAGTTATGGTAAAGGGTGGTGATGTTGAATGGTGCAGAAAATATGTATATATAGGGAGAGGGTGCGGCACCAACAAGTTATGTAGGAAAAGGATTACAAAATGTAGTTTGTGTAGGAAAATAAAATCACAATCCTAAGGGGAAAAGGTGTATGTAATCCTAGCAGGAAATAGGACATCTAGAAGGCCGAAAACCAAAGGGAATTAGGAGAAAGGTGCGGCTGGATCATGCATCTAGAAGGCTTGGGGCGCCACCTTTTTAGGGACTTCTAGAAAGGGTGTTATTTGGCTGATTTTGGGGTTTCTAGAAGGGGATAGGTGCGGCACTTTTATAGGAGAGGATGAGGTTCCTAGAAATCAGGTTCTTAGGTCTCCTAAACTGAAATTGAATCCCTTTTGCAATAGGAATTAGGTTTAGGAAAGGATTAGGATAGGATAAGATAAGGTAAGATAAGATAAGGTTAGTTTGGATAAGATAAGGTTGGATAAGGTTTTGGATAATTCTCCTTCTTTGTAGCTGATTCCTTATCTTCTTTGACTTGGATTTATTTCTTCAACTCTTTTGCACATTCCTATCCTCTCTTGAACTTCAAATTCGTCCATCCATCTTGCTCCAATCTTGTGATATCCATTCCAAGCCCAAAACTGCTCTAAAATGCTCCAAATTGCATCTTTTTGCCTACTTTGCTTCTTGGACCTATAAACATACGAAAATGACTTAAGACACTATAATAAGCAACAAATAACTAAGTAAATGCAAGAAAACACACTAACTAAGTCGCACAAATACGCTCCTATCAGGGTGTGTCAGATGCAAGCGATGCAATTTCTCGAAGAATATCGGATGCCTTGGAGTTGTTGGAGAAAGGAAGGGAACTGCAGGCTCTGGGTAACTTTGACCAAGCTCTTGTCTGTTTTACTCAGGTACTCACTCACTTACTTTACCACTACTACGTTTTGCATGTTACCTGTTTCTTGAGTTCTGTCTTTATATATTGGTAATGGTGGACATTTGGATTTAGGGTGATTTCTTTCCCAAGGAAACGTGGGCATTGAGTAGTTGTCCAGTCTTTGTTTTTGAGTTTTCTGTCAAAAGTTAGCAATGGCAATTATATTTTTATCCGAAAGAAAGCTGTTGTTATTCGTGTCATACTATCATTTCATTTCTTTTAATCATTTCGAAACCAAATAAACCGTTAACTTGATTGAATCAAGCCAATGGTGGACTTGAAACTCCGGTACTGACATGACTCACCTGTTAAAGCTATGTGGAATTATTGAATTTTTTATGTATATTTCATGTGTAAATCATTTACAAGTTGGAACATATATAGAGAAAGGAACGGAGGACACGTCCTCCAATCAGTCCCCAATAAACTCCCTAATTTAGTCATTGGAAGACTACTAACTATTTTACAATAACTAGGAAACATGATCCCTTAATTGTAGGCCAAAGTAAACAATCTCTTGAATAAAGTACCTAGCCCTAGCCAAGAGTTATACAATGGATATAACAGCTAGCTCCAAAAAGGTATGACTGTGATTGATTTCCAGCATTCTAGTTGAGAGTTGCTTCTTCCAATAGCCTCCAATCTTACAATCTTCCAACACTCCGTCGCAAGCTGAATCAAGGGGATTCCTTAAGCCAAGCTTAGACAGAAAGCAAAAAAACTGAACCGTAGGGAGATGCGTGGTAAAAAAGTCAGCCAGTTGATCATGACTGCGAGTGTAGTGAGTGTTGATGACTTTGGTTGAACTTGTGCACGAACATAGTGGCAATCCACTTCAATATGTTTTGTTCTCTCGTGGAACACAGGGTTGCAAGCAATATGCATGGCAGCTTGATTGTCACAGAACATAGACATAGGTTCATTGTTGGGAAACCCTAGATCAAACAAAAAGCTTTTCAACCAAATAAGCTCACAAGCAGTGGAAGCCATAGCTTGATACTCGGCATCTACACTAGATCGAGCTACAACACTTTGTTTCTTGCTATGCCATGTTACCAAATTGCCACCAACAAAAGTACAAAAACCTGTGGTTGACGCAAGATCAAGGAAATTCCTAGCCCAATCAGCATCTGTGTAACCCATGATGGCAGTGCTATCATTCTTTGTCATTAAGAGCCCTCGACCAACATACCATTTGAGATAACGAAGAATTCTCTTCACAATTTTCATATGAATTAATGTAGGAGCATGCATAAATTGACTCACGATACTCACAACATAAGAGATATGAGGACGTGTGATTGTTAGATAAATAAGTTTTCTTACCTACCTTGGAAAGAGCTTCACTATGAGTAGAGAGTTGTATCTTACTATCCAGAGGAGTGCGTGCAGGTTTGCAATCCATTCGGTCAGGTTCCTCCAAAAGATCAAGGATATATTTCTTTTGATTGAGAAAGAGACATTTCTGTGAAGTAGCAAGCTCAATACCAAGGAAATATTTGAGAGTTCCTAAGTGTTTGATTATTTGCTTCGAAGAACAAGCTTGAGAGAATGAACTTCTTCAATGTTGTCACCTGTCACTATGAGATCATCAACATACATTAAGACAATCAATTTTCCAACTGATCAAATACGAACAAATAGTGAAAAGTCTGCACTACTTCTTTGAAAACCAAACTCTTCAAGGATGGAGCTCAATTTTGCATACCATGCACATATAGACTGCTTCAATCCATAAATGGATTTGTACAATTTACAAACCATGTCAGGATCACCAAATTAAGAACGACCTGGTGGTAGTTTCATGTACACTTCCTCTTCTAATTCCCCATGTAAAAAGGTGTTCTTCACATCCATTTGATAGAGAGGCCAAGATTGATTTACAGCAATTGACAATAGAACCCTTACAGTGTTCATTTTGGCGACTGGAACAAAGGTTTCCTTGTAATCCAAGCCATAAGTTTGAGTAAAGCCACGAGCCACCAAACGAGCCTTGTGTCTTTCAATAGTCCTATATGAGTTGAACTTTGTTTTGTACACCCACTAACTACCCACTGCTTTCTTCCCTTTGGGATGTTTAACTACACTCCAGGTTCTGTTGTCATGAAAAGCTTGCAGTTCATCCTTCATCGCATTTCGCCAAATTTCAAGTTCATTTGCTTCTTGAAATGTTTGTAGTTCATGTGTACTATCCAAGGTACTAAGAAAGGAGGTATGAGAGGGTGAAAACCGCTTATAGGAAACAAAATCTGTGAGGGGATACCTAAAAGTATAGGTGACATAATCATGTAGTCGAAGTGGGGGCTGTCGAACCCTAGAAGGATTTTGACGACTCGGGACTTGAGGTTCAATGTCTGTGGCTTGAGATGAGGACAATTCTGGCGATAAGGTTGAAGTGTCACATGATGTAGGACTTTCTTGGTAACGAGGGACACTAGGCAAAGGAAACATGTCACTCAAAAACTCCCCCTGATCAGTGTCACTTGGTTTTTTTGAGAAGTAGGGCATGTGTTCATGAAACCTTACATCCCTCGAAACCACAAGTTTCCTTGTGATTGGATTGTAACACTTGTAACCTTTATGAGTGGATGAGTAACCTAGGAAGACACATTTGGTTGCTCTGGGATCAAGCTTATCACGATGTGGGGATTAGTTGTGAACAAAGCAAGTTGAGCCAAAAACTCTCAAGTGTGAGAGATCAATCTTTTTATCTGTCAACACTTCATATGGAGACTTAAAACTTAGTACTTTACTAGGAAATCTATTGATAAGATAGGCAGCAGTAAGTACTCTTTGAAACTTAGTACTTTACTAGGCAATCTATTGATAAGTTTAGGTAACCCTCCAAACCTATTAGTGTTAAATCAAGCCAAAATCGTGAATTCTAGGATGTGTTCATATCTTTGTTCTTCAACCCCTGGTTTCTGGCGAATAAATCTGGCGAGGTCTCATCAAATCTGAGCTAAAACTCGACAAAATCAAGGTGCCTTGGACTCGATTTAGCCTCCATTAAATCTCAGGTACAATTTATGTACCATGGATGTTAAATTTGAGCAAGAAATTCTAGGGTTTTAACCTTTAATTCATCTCTATCTTGGTCCCCAAAATCTAGCGAGGCTTTCTTGTCAATCATATGTGAATCCGAGAAAGATTCTACCTCCTGATGCCTAAATATGTACTTACGTAAGCATCCGGGCCTTTTTAGTGAAATTGGTTGTGTTGGGGCCGCAATCTATTGAAGGAACCAAACCTTTGGTAGTTGAAGACCACGCTTCTTTGTAAGAAGAAGGTTCATCTTCCTCTGAAGGTATGGAAATGTAGGCTTCCCGATCAACCTTAAAATGATGCTTGGGAATGTGGCCTCTTTTGCTCCTTCAAACTGTATGACCTTGAGTTCTAGAGGGTACGCTCCCATAGGTTGGCGTATTCTCTTGAGTGTCCATGGGTACACTCCAACTAGGTTATGTACACCTACTCAGATGAAGTCCTCACACATCTTCTTCAATGACCAATGAATTGAAAATTAATTTCCCTCATTCGCCTAAAGATGTCATAAGTTCTTCATCTTTCTCCAACTCATGGAGACCAAGGTTTTTGATAGTTTCGCCAAGCTTTGGGAAGTTATCCTCTATGAATTCTACATCTCGTGACTCGATCTTGGTTATCCCTCCATCTGGGTGTTCACTATACATCACATAACCTTTTGAGTTTTCACAATATCTATTAAGGTATGTTTATTTGCTACAGAACCCAACTATCCAAACTTATATGATGAATAATGAACAAACCGGCACAATCCCATGGATGCAAATTAACCGGATTGGGTTTTTCACCATTCCAAAGTTGATATGGGGTCGAGAAAACCGTTTGAAGGCACATCGTTAAGTATATATCATAGTTAACAATGCATCACCCTCGAAAGATAAGGGGAGATTTTCTTGCGCCGTCATAAACCTCACCATATCTAATAAAGTTCTATTTCTCCTTTCATTCACATCATTTTGTTATGGTGTGTAGGGAACAAAAAGTTGTATGCGTATCCCTTTACTTTCAACAAAAACCTTGAATTGATCAGAACAATACTGTTATCCACGATTAGTCCAGAGAGTTTTACAGTCTTCCCTTTTTGATTCTCAACCTCAGCTACGTTTGAAGCAATCCAAAGCTTCATACCAATGAGTCATCAAATACACATAACCATATTGCGTGTAATGTCGTTGAAAGTTAGAAAGTAAGAGATACCGTGACGGGCCTTGATGTGGTAGAAACTAACACACAAATTAAACCCTATATATTATGCAATTGTAGTATGTGTAAGTAGGGACCGTTCGAGGCCGGGGATTAGTTAAGGATGCTAATCTACACTAATTAAACTCTAAATCACTAAGCTAGACTCAAAAACAGAAAACTAGACTTAAACTACTCAAATTAAGCTAAACTAACTCAAAACACACAAACTAAGTTAAATTGACTCAGAATAGGAACTAAAGGGTGACTTGAACGAAAATTGAAGTAAATTGACACAAAACATTAAAGGGGGATGTGTTTTGACGAATTTAAAGTAAACCTAAGTACTTGCAGAAACAAACTAAGAGTAGTACCAAATTGGATGTTTTTAGGGGTGAAAGGCTAGCTAGAGGGTCCTTCCCCACACATGACACATATGCAACGTAAATTGATTTCCAGTTATTATTCCTATAAACCATGAATGACAATGCCCCAAGTTAACCGTGAACAACACTAATTAACCATCAGATTTTCCTAATTCATTGAATTGGACTCAACGATGCAACAAAATTATTCTTATCAAGTTCCCTATATGAATAGCATGATAGAGATACATATCAAAGATCATTAAGTTCTATGAAAATCATTAGCATTGACATGACATTCGTAACTATAAACAGCATGATACTCCTGCCAGAAATTTACTTAACGCGATCGTGACTAGCAACCTCCACTACTTGTAAATATAAGTTTGTAACTATTAGGTGAAACTCCCTTATATTTTAGCATCAAATTCATGCATGCAAACTAAGTGGGCCCCCTTAATCAAAACACAAGAATAAGTTCTCAATCAAATAGTTAAGTAAATTGCATTCACGATTTATGAAACAATAACTGGATATAATCAATTCATATCACACATATGTTCATGGCTTTGAATTCACCTCTAGCTAAAACGAAATTAGTTCCGCATGTTCATCATAACTGAAAACCAAATTAAAACAAACATTGAAATCAAATAAGGATAGAAAACACCCAGAAAAGCTCCCAGCAATGGCAGATTCGGCACTCCTCCTCTTGGTGGCATATTTGGCTCCTCATCTCCTTCCAAAGCTGCGGCACTCTTCATATTTTCTCTCTAAAAATATCTCTAAAATTCTCACTCCCCCTGGTGCGGCACAAAGTTTATATATATAGGGTAGGGTTCGGCAGAAACTAAAGAGAAGAAGGATTAGGGTGTTTGAGTGGATTTAGGACTCCTTAAATTAGATAAGAGGTGGTTTAATGTGATAAGGAATCCCCCTTGCATCTGGAGATAAGGTAAGGTAAGATAAGGATAGGATAAGATCAGATAAGATTAGTTTGGATAAGGTTGGATAAGATAATATTGGATAAGGTTCCTTCTTTTCAGCTGATTCCTTGTCTTCCAAGCCTTGAATTAATTTCTTCCATATTGTAGCACATTTCTAGCATCATTTGAACATCCAAAATGTCCATTCATCTTGCTCCATGCATGTGCTATCCATTCCAAGTCTAAAACTGCTCTAAAATGCTCCAAATTGCACTTTCTTGCCATTTTTGCCATTTTAACCTACAAACACACGAAAATAGCTTAAAACACTCTAATAAATAGAAACTAAGTAAATGCAAAGAAACAAGCTAACTAAGTCACATAAATATGCTCCTATTAGGCCTTCACACTTATTGGTCCACTGATGTCAGAGTAGATCAACTCTAATGGTTGAGTAGCTCGAATAACCTTTTCAAAAGGCTTTCTAACTGTTTTTCTAGCCAAACAAGGCTCACTTACAAGTAGATTGATAATAGTAAGTGATCCCATGAGGCCTTCTTTTTAACTAACCTAGTCATTCTATCCTAGTCTTATATGCGGAAATTAGGTACTAGGGGGAATATCCTGCAAATAAAAATTAACTTTGCACAGTAAACTAGTCAAATGAGCTAGTCAACTAGTCACAAATTAGTCTCTAATATAAAGTGCAGTTGTAAAGACAAAACCTCACTGACCAATACGTTCAACTAATCACAGTATGCCCATATTAGTTTCACAACAATAATTCCTAAGCTTGAACACATTTACATATCAGTTCATTATCTGAACAGCAATAACAAAGCAATTATGAATTAAAGTATGCTGGTTTGACTAGTCAAGTCCACTAGTCAACAAAGTACAGATTCGTTAGTTAATCAAACATAAACCTACGAATCAAACTTAGTTCACTACGAATTATCTTAGTCAACAACAAATCAGTTCATTGCTCATAGTATGCAGTGTAAACTTAGTCTCTAACACATATCAAATAACAATTAATAGGATGTATGAAACATATGCAAGTAAATAAGATATGTAGACAAGCTTAAGAGACAAAGAACGCATGAAGTTTTTGGCCGCAAAAAACCCACCTCTAGGTTAAAAAACCAGGGACACTCCACCGAGTCCAATCCACTAGGGAAATCAAGGTTCATACAAAGACCACACAAGCCCAATTCCTAGATCCCTCTCTACGGAGCAGCTTTACCTTTGTGCAACCTTACCTTTCACGAGATGGATTCCTTCAATCTTCACGAAGTGGCAGCTCATCTTGAGCTCTTCACCTTGTGGCACCAAAATCAAATCGACTTATGCAAATGTTGTTAGGATGAAGTTGATGCAAATTTGGATTCAATGTCTAGTCAGTTTCACCAGTCAAACACTTGAAAGATGAAACTGATGTGAATCCAAAAAGAGGCTAGTTTAAAGATTTTGCAACTTGAAAAACTTGACCACAAAATTAAAACAAAACCATGAAGACAATGCCACCCTAATATCCAATAATTGGGTGTTTGATGCATGAACATGGTTTTGTGGCTAGGGTTTCAATGAAGAACACAAGATGTAGCTCACAGCTAAAATCAACTATTTTCTGAAACTGTAAAACTCCTAGCAAAACAAATGAGCATATAAAACGAATTTAAGCAAGCAATTTCAAAGATAGATTTAGAAATATTCGATGAAGAACATTACCCATAAAATATGCTTGATGCTGCTAGGAGATCTGAGATGGAGATGAAAAATAAAGCTTTCAAAAATTTTCCAATCTCAAACCCCATAAACAAATGAACCCTAGATTGATCTTTTAAAGAGGGTTCGATGTTCAGACAGAAAGGGTACCAAAACAACCACATGTCATGTGCAAAATCAATCTGGAAAGATCTAGGGTTGAAAAACACTCTCGGGGGAAAAGCTGTCAGAAAGCTCATGTGGGTTGTCTTAAAGTGTGTGCCCAGCTCGTGTGAAAACAGCGAGAAGTTTGGGCTAGACGGAACCATTAGACAGAATGAACTAGAAATAATAGCATGAAATGCATATGAATGAACAAACCTTTTGATGGGAGAAGTTAAGCTCTTAAAGTGATATTTCTAGTAGCATGATCCCAGAGTAGGAATTTAATCCTAAATCTAACTAGAGCATGTGTGGTACAATGTACAACATTTGATAAGGGCAGCCAAACAATAAAACTAGACTTCACATATGCCCTAGTCTAGCATGCCATGTTTCAGAATTAACATGTTTTACAACATTTACTAAAGAAATAGAGAACAAGAATCAATTAAATCCAAGCAAACAAAATTGTTCTTTATTGGATCATATCCAATTTCAACTTGATCCATATACATCACCAGTCTAGACGGGCTTAAGTTAAAACAATATCCTTGATTTAAAAGTGTAGTAACTGAAACACCCCGTCCCAAGGAGGGCGTGCTCGCCAACATATGAGAGTGACGTAACCATGTGCACAGTGCGGAAGCTAAGAAGATGACGGAAATACGACTAAATAAAAACCAAATGCTAGCCGTACTATCCAACTAACATGCTAGTGAGAGTCTAAGTGTATAAATACACATTCAGAGCAATAACAACGTCTAGTTGCAGTCAAGGACAATTACTAAGATATAACACCCAAAGGTGAATCTTACTTTTGTGAATTCTGTCAGAACACCGTTGGATCCCTCGTGGCCACCAAAGCACTGCTACCTAGAACCTGGAGGGGCGAAAAACAAAACGCGTGAGTGGGCAAAAAAAATTCTTTTCAAAACCTTTTCTCTTTTCAAAGGTTCTAACCCCTCGCCGTAAAACCTGTATAATTTCCTAGAAAAATAGCATATATACATATATACTCATCTCAACTCGTAAATTCAAAATTCTGCCAAAAGTAGTGATATGCAAGGTATATGCCATGCCAAATATATCTCATCAAATCACATAACTATATCAGGTGAAATAACTCATCACAGATGATAACATGTCCACCGAGTGATCAGCTCGGCTGAACTATAGCTCATAATCAATCTCATCATATCTCATCATCACATATGTATATATATCCTGCACACGAGTCGGAACCACCTCACGTGGTCTCACCGACAAGACAGGGTGTAAATAAATACGCTCTAGTGATACGATCACGTGAAGACTGTGCGCTAATCGCTGGTCATTTACGAGTTGGAACCACCTATAGGGTGGTCTGTACGACAGGACTATGCACCTAACTTGGATCCAAGGTAAGCGTATGGTGCGAGAGGTGAACATCACGTGAAGGACTACGCCCTGGCCCGGGCGGGAGCACTAACACCGGGGTGCAGGTTTATGAGCTTTCAATACATCTCACATAATCATCATTTTGTATAGATCATTCTCTATCATCAATATATACTCACCTGCTACGTACATGTGAGTCCACAACACCAATTACCATTATATACAACTACTAATGCATGAATAAAATAGATATATACTTTGCAGGGCATATCATATCACATTTCACTTAAATTGATTTTCTGGGAAAAACTCTCATTTATATAGGTATATACGGAAAACAAAAGCCCACTCACAAATAAGCCGAAGGGTCATAACCCCTGAGCCACGATTGATGGCGCTTGTCCTCTGGATAGGCCTCACCTATATGCGTAATAATCAAAAAATGTTATTTAACGCATATAACCAACAATAGGTAATAACTTCTCATATATTGCTCAATTTAGGTATATGAATATACCATAGTGATCTACACAATCTCAGGATCATCCCCATATTTTTAGAAAAAATTTTCGACCTTCCACGCACCGGCAAGGGCACGGTCCTACGCGCCCCACACGCGCAGCCACGTGACAGGCACACTGACGGCGTCAGTTAATGCCGTCAGAAATATTTCGTCAAAAATTAGCATATTCCGTTAAAACTAACCTGACGCCGTTAGAATATTCTGTTAACTTTGACGGAATATTCGTCTTCTTCTCCGGCGAGTCACCGAATTTCATCGCCGTCGCCGTCTGTGTCGCCGGAAACTGGAAAACTTAAAATTCTTATTTTCTCTTTCGATTCTTCACCATTTTTCACAAAATTGGTACCAAAATGAAGCTAATAACATGTAGAATCACGTTATATAAGTTTCAAGGCTTAAAATTCACTAGACTTTCCCTAAGAAAGATCGATAGTTCGGCTTACCTAAAATCACGTCGATCTCGACCCTTCGATGTCCATTTCCATCCAACGAAGTACCCCGAGACTCGTGAGGACCTGCTTAAGCTCCTTGTGAGCTTGACATTCCCTGTAACAAACAATTTTACGTTCATATGAACAATGCATGAAAATTGGTTTCTCGGGTTCTCGAGGTATCGATGGTTCCTTATCTAAAATGTGTACCAATCAACTCGAAACGGCACGAGGAATGCTATGGTGTGCTTAAATCCCTCGATCTGCAAGGTTCCAGAGGGTTTTGGGTGTCATCCGTACAAGGGAGAAGAGAAAGGGTGTGAGTTCGAGAGAGAGAGAGAGCACGGGAGAGAAGAGAGAGAAATGGGGTGTGTGGTCTAGGATTGGTCAGCGACCCAAAAATACAAAAATCTAATCCTAATTGGTTCCAAACAATTAGGACTTCATTTAATTGGCCCAAAACTAAGTTTAAACCATACAACACAATTTAACGTCCCAGGGGCAATATCATCTTTTCACACCAATCATGAATATTTTCCAAGACGGGCTGCAACAATCTACCCACCTTATAAAAATTTTGTCCTCGAAATTTACATAATAAAAAACATCCACTAGTACTCATAAAACAACCTTGGATACATCTCTCTTATCCGTTTCTCTGTTTCCCAAGTAGCTTCTTGCACTGAGTGATTCTCCACAACACTTTGACAAATGCACTGTCTTATTCCTCAAAATCTTATCTTTCCAATCCAAAATAGTCACTGGCTCCTCATCATAAGTCAAAACCAAATAAATTTCCAATGGTTGAAGAGGAATCACATGCGACGGATCTGAGACATAATGACGAAGTATAGAAACATGAAACACGCTATGTACCTTAGACAACTCTGAAGGCAACTCAAGCCTATAAGCAACTTCACCGACTCGTTCGATGATCTTGTAAGGTCCGATATACGTAGAACTTAACTTGCCTTTGTTTCCAAACCTTACTACTCTTTTCCATAGTGACAGCTTCAGAAATACCCAATCATCAACTTGATACACTCAATCAGTGGCATGACTGTCTGCTAAACTCTTTTGGCGATCTTGGGCCGCTTTCAGGTTAAACTTAGGAGTAAACCTGGGATCACGATCCTATACAATACTCACTGGAACTCCATGATACTTAACGATCTTTGCTATAAACAATTTCCAGTTAATCGACTTAAAAAATACTTCTCCCTCACTGGAAATAAATGAGCTGATTTAGTAAGCTGATCAACTATCACCTAAATACCATCATAACCATTCAGTGAACGAGGAAGCTTGTATACAAAATCCATAATAATATTTTCCCATTTCCACTGCGGGACGGAAAGTGACTGCGTCAATCCAAAAAGGCTTCTTTCTTTCCGCTTTAACCTGCTAACAATGGCAACCTACTTACATACTCAGCAATTCTCTTTTCAAACCTGGCCAATAATAAAATGGTCGAATGGTACGATACATCTTAGTTCTTCCTAGATGCATTGCATAAGCCGAACAATGTGCTTCATCCAAAATATCTTTCTTTAATTCTTCATTATTCGGCACATACGCCTATTCTCTTGCATAAGCATGCCATCTGATTCTCTGATTCTGAGGTCTTTCTTTTCTCTTAATTCCTTAAATGAATTAGCTCTTGAATTTCCTCATCACTAATCTGTGCCTCGAGCACTCGATTAATTGATATTGGCCTAACTTGAAAACTATCCAATAAAGCTTCTTTTCGATCTTTCACCTTAAGCTTCACTCCAGTAAATCTCAAATCCGCAAGGAGAGGAAACATGACAAGTATCCAAAACATTAGTTCTCACTGGAGTCTTCCTACCAAGTGCATCAATCGCAACGTTTGCACGGTCACCCAAGTCGTGCAATCATAATCACTAAGCAACTTAATCCACCTTTGTTGCCTAAGATTAAAATCCATCTGAATAAACAGATATTGGAGACTCTTATGACCCGTAAAATCTTGCATTTCTCACCATAAAAATAATGTCTCCAAATCTTCAAAGCAAAGATGATAGCCGTTAATTCCAAATCATGAGTAGAGTAATTCATCTCATAAGGTTTCAATTGCTGTGAATTATAGGCAATCACCCTACCATGTTGCATTAATACACATCCTAGATCATTCAAAGAAGTATCACTAAAAACCTTATAATTACCGTTATCATCTGGGAGTGCTAAAACAAGTGCATGAGCGAGATAATACTTCAACTGCTGGAAACTTTGCTCACAATTATCATCCCACTCGAATTCAACTTCCTTTCTTGCCAACCTCGTCAGTGGCAAGGCAATGACTGAGAAATCCTTAACAAATTGTCGACAATATCCTGCTAAGCCAAGAAAACTTTGTACCTCAGTGACGGTTCGTGGTTGTTCCCAATTCTCCACCGCTGCTACCTTTTAAGGATCCACTTGAATACCTTGAGCAGATATCACATGTCCCAAGAATGCCACTTGATTCATCCAACATTGGTATTTACTGAACTTGGCATACTACCAATGTTCCCTCAATTTCTTTAATACCAATTTAAGATGTCTAGCATGGTCTGCTTTCGACTTGGAGTACACCAGAATATCATCAATGAAAATAATAACAAACCTGTCGAGATATTCCTGGAATAGTTCATTCATCAAACCCATGAAAGCAACAGGTGCATTCGTCAATTCGAATGGGATCACCAAAAACTCATAAAAACCATAACGAATCCTGAAATCAATCTTAGGAACATCCTCACTGCTAATCTTCAACTGATAATAACCAGACCTCAAATCAATCTTTGAAAACACACAGGCACCTCTAAGCTGATCAAACAATCATCAATGAGCGGTAATGGATAACGGTTCTCAATCGTTACCCGATTCAATTGCTTATAATCAATGTATAGCATTAAGGTCCCGTCTTTCTTCCTTACAAACAAAACTGGGGCTCTACAAGATAACGTACTAGGTTGAATGAAACCTTTATCAACCAATTCCTGCAACTAAACCTTCAATTCCCTCAACTCAGCAGGATCGATGCTAGTGGTGGCAAAGAAGACTGCTGGGGCATCTATTGATTCTGGGGACAATTTGCAACTCTATGTCCCATTTGTCCACATGTAAGGCATCCACTGTTTTTTCACCTACACTCTCCAAAGTATCTATTATTGCACCTACAGAACAAAGGTACATTTCCTCCACCAGCATTTCCCTGCCTCTGGAATCTGGAACCTCCAGTAAATCTACTACCTCGCCTCTAACCAATGGCACTAAAGCCTCCGCTGGAAAGACTAAAACTAGCTTCACTTCTCTTGAAGCTCTGAGTTTTGTGTGGTCCTTGAGATGACTGACCTTTACCTTGGTCATATTTCCTTGTCTCAAATTTGTAAACTCTTGTTTCTTACCATCAATATATGTCGGAAGAATAAATCTTTTCTCAAACAATTCTTTAAACAATTCTCAATCAGCTGTTTCCTCCGGTGACATCATACTGTCTCCACCAGGATGTAGATTTAATACTCAGAAACCAGGTAGTCGTCTCGACCCACCTTTCAAAAAGAAGATTCCCTTAACTTGCATCATATGAAAGGTCTTTTCAACATGATTGAGCCATCGAGCTACTCCCTCAGGTTCTTCATTTCCCATAAAATGATTCAGCTTCAATTTATAAATAGTCTCAAGAAAAGTCCTTTGGATAATAGACTGGATCACAGTAACAATAGCTCCCCCTAACTGAGCTATATCAGGGAAAATAGGCTCATCTGTACGACGTGGCTTTCTACGAGGCGGTATAGTTCTGACAGAAGACACTAGAAAATTCACAAGATATACAGGACGGCAACCTAGGCTCTGATACCAACTGACACACCCCATCCCAAGGAAGGCGTGTTGGCCGTTACGTGAGAGTGACGTAACCATGTACATAGTGCGGAAGCTAAGAAGATGATAAAAATATGACTAAATAAAAACCAACTACTAGCCGTACTATCCAAATAACATGCTAGTGAGAGTCTAAGTGCACAAATACACATTCAGAGCAATAAGAACGTCTAGTTGCAGTCAAGGACAATTACTAAGATATAACACCCAAAGGTGAATCCTACTTTTGTGAATTCTGTTAGAACACCGTTGGATCCCTCGTGGCCACCAAAGCACTGCTACCTAGAACCTGGAGGGGCGAAAAACAAAACGCATAAGTGGGCAAAAACAATTCTTTTCAAAACCTTTTCTCTTTTCAAAGGTTCTAACCCATCGCCGTAAAACCTGTATAATTTCCCAGAAAAATAGCATATATACATATATACTCATCTCAACTCGTAAATTCAAAATTCTGCCAAAAGTAGTGATAAGCAAGGTATATGCCATGCCAAATATATCTCATCAAATCACATAACTATATCAGGTGAAATAACTCATCACAGATGATAACTTGTCGACTGAGTGATCAGCTCGGCTGAACTATAGCTCATAATCAATCTCATCATATCTCATCATCATATATGTATATATATCCTGCACACGAGTCGGAACCACCTCACGTGGTCTCACCGACAAGAATGGGTGTAAATAAATACGCTCTAGTGCTACGATCACGTGGAGACTGTGCGCTAATCGCGGGTTACCTACGAATCGAAACCACCTATAGTGGTCTGTACGACAGGACTATGCACCTAACTTGGATCCAAGGTGAGCGTATGGTGCGATAGGTGAACATCACGTGAAGGACTACGCCCTGGCCCTGGGTGGGAGCACTAACACCGGGGTGCAGGTTTATGAAATTTCAATACATTTCACATAATAATCATTTCGTATAGATCATTCTCTATTATCAATATATACTCACCTGATACTTACCTGTGCGTCCACAGCACCAATTACCATTATATACAGCTAGTAATGCATGAATAAAATAGATATATACTTTGCACGACATATCATATCACATTCCACTTAAATTGATTTTCTGGGAAAAAATCTCATTTATATAGGTATATACGGAAAACAAAAGCCCACTCATAGATAAGTCGAAGGGTCATAACCCCAGAGCCACGATTGTTGGTGCTCCTCCTCTGGATAGGCCTCACCTATATGCGTAATAACCGAAAAACGTTATTTAACGCACATAACCAACAATAGGTAATAACTTCTCATATATTGCTCAATTTGGGTATATGAATATACCACAGTGATCTACACAATCTCATGATCATCCCCATATTTTTAGAAAAATTTTCCGACCTCTCACACGCCGGTAAGGGCACGGCTCTACACGCCCCCCACGTGCAGCCACGTGACAGGCACACTGACGGCGTCAGTTAACGCCGTCAGGAATATTTCATCAAAAATTAGCATATTCCGTTAAAACTAACCTGACGCCGTTAGAATATTCTGTTAACTTTGACGGAATATTCGTCTTCTTCTCCGGCGAGTCATCGAATTTCATCGCCATCGCCGTCTGTGTCGCCGGACTGAAAAACTGAAAATTCTTATTTTCTGTTTCGATTCTTCACCATTTTTCACAAAATTGGTACCAAAATGAAGCTAATAACATGTAGAATCACGTTATATAATTTTGAAGGCTTAAAATTCACTAGACTTTCCCCGAGAAAGATCGATAGTTCAGCTTACCTAAAATCACGTCGATCTTGACCCTCCGATGTCCATTTCCTTCCAATGAAGTACCCCGAGACTCGTGAGGACCTCCTTAAGCTCCTTGTGAGCTTGAAATTCCCTGTAACAAACAGTTTTACGTCCGTATGAACAGTGCATGAAAATTGGTTTCTCGGGTTCTCGAGGTATCAAAGGTATCCTTACCTGAAATGGGTACCAATCAACTCAAACGGCACGAGGAACGCAATGGTGTGCTTAAATCCCTCGATCTGCAAGGTTGCAAAAGGTTTTGGGTGTCGTCCATACAAGGGAGAAGAGAAAGGGTGTGATTTCGAAAGAGAGAGCACGGGAGAGAAGAGAGAGAAAATGGGGTGTGTGGTCTAGGATTGGCCAGCAACCCAAAAATACAAAAATCTAATCCTTATTGGTTCCAAACAATTAGGACTTCATTTAGTTGGCCCAAAACCAAGTTTAAACCACACAACACAATTTAACGTCCTAGGGGCAATATCATCTTTTCACACCAATCATAAATATTTTCCGGGATGGGCTGTAACACCAAGTGTGTGCAAGGTATTATGCAAAAACAATTTGCACCAGTATGAATTGAAGTCAATAAGAACCAACTCCTAAAGCTTCTGTATGATTTCCTTTACCCGTATACACCCACTGTGACTTAGTTGGAAGGCATTGCTAATTTTTGAACCTTGCTTTCTCTCTCATCACATGTTTGGTTGTTCCAGTGTCTACAATCCAATCATTGGATATGTAAGCAACATGTATATATGAACATACACAAACAATGATAGATCTAGGGTAAGGGTTGACCTTTTTATTCGGCTCAGTGTAATTACGAGCGAAGTGTCTCTTCTTCTTACAGTTCAAGCATGTTGACTTGCATACATCTTTCTTGCCATGTGTACCTCTACATGCCTTCCTCTTATCAGATTAAGGCAAGCTTTACTTTCTCTCTCTCAATCTTGGTTTTGCCTTTCCCCTTGAACTGGTCCCCCTTTTTTTGACTCACCTTGAGTCAAAAAGTTCGTAGCTTGGGTAGTATCTTGGTGCTCACCTTCTAGTTTAACATGACACAATATACAATGGAAGTTTTTAATTTGATCATTATGTGTCATGGTCTGTTGGATGACACCCTATGAGTCTGGATAAGCACAGCTTGAAATTGCTGCTCATTGGTGATGACACTTCCAACAGCTTTTAAATCTCGTATCATGCTGGAAATTTTTCTCAGATGTTGAGATATAGAGTGCTTGGAAACAACATCCTACACACCTCAAACTTCAACACTAAACTTTGCAGCATAGTGGTGGAGGTGGCACCGACAGAAAATTTCAGCTAGTTTCACATCTTCTTTATAGTCGAGTATGATTCATCCTCACCAATTAGATCATCATGCATGCTGCTTAACATAGTAAAACATAGTAAAACAAGCACTTTAACCTTTCTTAAACAAAGATTCATAAGACCTTACTGTAGCTTTATGCTGAGCTGTAGTGGTTCCATCTTTCTTGATAGGAGCATATTTATGCGACTTGGTTAACTTGTTTCCTTGCATTTATGTTGTTAGTTCTTAGTTATTTTAGTGCTTTAAGCTATTTTCGTGTGTTTGTAGGTTCAAAGGGTTAAAGAGGCAAAAAAGTGCATTTTGGAGCAGTTTTGGGCTTGGAATGGATAGCACATGGTTGGAGCAAGGTGGATGGACGAAATTGATATTCAAGAAGGAGTAGGAATGTGCTTGAAGACTTAAGTCAAAGGTTTTGAAGAAAGGAATCAGTTTAGAAGAAGAAATGTTAGCCAAGTTTCCTGATTTGGTCATAATCCGAATTTACCTAATTTCCAACTGCAATGAGGATCTCAAATTAATTTAGGACACTTAATGAAAGGTTCTAGAAGTCCTAATCCTAGCCACAAAGGGATGTCGCACCACCCTAAGTCCTTTCCCTTCCTTGCCGCACAAGGGGGATCTTTTCCTTTCCTATTTTGTGTTGCAAGTCACATTCCCTTTCCTATTTTCTGCCATAAACCACTTTCCCTTTCTCTAAAGATCCTGCCGCATATCCCTTTCCTATTTTCTCCTTAATTTCTGATTATTACTTATCCTTTTTAATTGTGGGACTAAATAGCTAAGTTTTAATTCTTTCTTAAACCTTGTTGTGTCGATTCACCCTATAACTACACAAACACTTTTCTGCCGCAGCGTAACACCCACCCACCTTCCATCCACCTATCTACCTATCCATCCTCTATCACCCATCACCACAGATTCTCTACACACCCTTAACCCTCTCTACATAACCTGCCACAACCCTTAGACCATCCATTCACCGCTTACACCTTTGTGCCGCATATTTGCAAGGAAGGAGGATTGCTTGGAGTTGTGCTAGCCATTCAATTTGGATTGTTGGAGCATTCTAGGTGTATTCTACTTTGGTTTTCAATGTTTAATTTCAATTGTTTCTGTTTAATTGCAAGTATGAGGAACTAAAACCCTTTTAGCTAGGGGGAATTTCGAAGCCATGAACATATTTGCAATATGAATTGATTAATTCCAGTTGTGAATTCATAAAGTGTGAATGCAATTTTCTTAACTGTTTTATTCAAAACTTATTCTTGTATGTTGATTAAGGAGGCCTACTTAGTTTGCATGCTTGAATTTGATGCTAGAATATAAGGGAGTTTCACATAATCGTTACAAACTTATATTTACAAGTAGTGAAGGTTGTTGGTCACGATCGCGTTAAGTTAAATTCCTAGCATGAGTCATGATGTCATAGTTACGAATGCTTTGTCAATGCTTATGATTTTCATGGAGCTTAATGATCTTTGATTGTATCTTTATTATGATGTGCATGTAGGGGACTATTGAAGAATAATTTGGGTTGATGATGCGTATCCCATCCAATTCAATGACTTAAGGAAAGTCTAGGGGTTAATTAGTGATGGCACGGTTAATCTGGGGCATTGTCATTCATGATTTATCGAAAAAGCAACTAGAGATCAATTTGTATGCAAGTGTATCATGTGTGGAGAAAGACCCTCTAGCTAGCCCATCATCCATTTAATTCACCAAATTCGTCCAGCTTTGTTTAAGTCTTTAATTCACTTGTTTTCACTTTAAATTTGTCCAAAACTCAATCCCGTTTACTTTCTTGTACCAACTTAGTTAGAATCTGTCTAAACTTATGTCTTTTAGTGTTTTGAGTCAAGTAAAGTTAGGAATTAGTCCAAAGTACTCCCTAGTGTCTGTTTTGAGTCTATTTGCTTGTTTTGTGCTGTTTTGAGCCATTCTAGTTAGTTTTGAGTCTTTTCAGTTTTTATTGAGTCTTTAGAGTCTAGGTAAGTGTTTTTACACTAGTTTTGTATTTTTGAGTTAGTTTTTAGTAGATTAGTAATCCCTCCTAATCCCCGGCCTAGAACGATCCCTACTTACATATAAACTACAATTGTCAACAAGAAGGTTTAATTTGTATGCTATTTTACATCGCATCATTTCTCAATGTCAAGCTCAACCATCACAGCTACTATGGGCTTCAGGAGCTCTTGTTCATTTAGCAGATATTGGATCTCCTTATGCCAAATATCATAGCAGGTTCCAACAAACTTTTCACCTTTGGTCAAATTAGCAACAAGATTTTTGGTAGCCATTTTCTGCAAGGGTGAAGTAGTTTTTGACATTATTGTTTACACATATTATACCATTTATTTCAAAAATCCATTAGAAAACATTTCACTTTTCTCATAGATTGAGATTGAAGAATCCATTAAGTCGCTCGTAACTACCACTAAATTCTAAGAGTCAAGATCATACTTTCTAATTATTTTCGAAATAAATTTTATTTAAAATGCGGTTATGTTTTAAACTCCTTTTCATACATTATCCAAAAGAGTGCAAAAAATAATAATTTTGGGTAAAGGCCCAAACAATCATATCGCTTCTATGCATAATAGGCCTTTCCTTTGGATTTAAATTAGAGTTTTAAAACATGGGCTCGATAAAAGTGTGGCCAGGTCGATATTTGAGAAGGGTTGCAGTGCTAAGCCTTTAAAAACCAACCCTTGTAGACACCCAAGGTGACTCCTTAAAGATCCTTCCTTGACGCCAAATCAAATAATAAAGTAATTGTGGGAGCATGATTTTCTAAAGCCGAAGTAAGGTGATCGGAATATGACTACCTCATAAGTCTTATCATGGACTCAACAACTTTCGTAACGAAGTTGCATAGACGGATCAGCGATACTACCATCATCCTGTTCTGGAGCAGTGGGCGAAGTTGTTTGTTGAGATTAACCATACTTGTTTTGCAAGATACAAAAACCTGATGCACTAAGAAATCAACTAGTTTTCCTATATGTAGGACCATGCTTTTCCAGGGTTAGAGTAAGGTGGATAGGAATACAAATACATTAGAAGTCTAGTCATATATTCAACAGCTCGTAAACCGCGTTAGGATCAAGGATACGTAAAGGGAGACTTCGCCACGCATAACCAGCCAAGTTGTTGTGAAGGAATGCCAAGGCCTTGTATAATAATAATGATGCCTGAATTGTTGGAAATGTTCCCTAAAAGCCAATCATATGATGATACTTTACGGACATTTCACATGTTAAACTAATCTAGTTTAACATATATAAAGGGCAAAGATTATTGTTTAAAGCCGTCTCATATAAATGTTATATGCTTAAACGATAAGTCCAAGGAATATGTAATTGGGAGAACATGATCTAAAGAAATTAGATTCATGAGACCATTCTCTTTCGTATACATATCCTAAACGTTCCTGATCATAGGATTGCCACTTAGACAGTCCGTTAAGATCAGTATGTGCTAAGTCTTCTCTTAAAGAGAGTGACTGGTCTTGAGTAATTGGTGTGACCGACTCCAAGACAAGCATGTAGGTGCTCAATAGAGAATGAGTCCACTGAACACAATCAACGAGGAGTTCTCATACTCATGCCACATGAGAACTCATGGTTGGGATAATGCAAAGTAGTCATTTGACCAGAGGCATCATAGTTGTCTAGTGGTTAGCTCTTTGATCTTTGACTATGTCACAGTCACTCCGTCAGAGGGTGTCCACGACATAGATGGGGTTAAGCCACTCAGCCACGGAGGTAACTGAATGCGCAACAATGGATCTCTAGCCTTCAAACCGTTCAAGGGAGAATACTCTATGATATGATTAAGAATCTCTGGCCAGAGTGTGAATGAGATATAGGAAGTCGTTCCAAATCACATTCAAGGTAATCATATAAGTAAGAGAATCACATTGGATAATAGACATACATGAATAAACTATCAAACCGAACAATGTGGTCAAGAGTATTGTATTAGAGAAAGACCGTATGACAATGTAATCCCAAGCTGAATAGGTTCTTCACCTCTTCTGATTAGTTTGGGTAGCCATGACATACTGCTAGGTGTCACTCATGGTTTGTGGAAGCCCTAAAGTTTTATAATCACTAAAGGGAGAATTGAAAGTACATTTCAATTCACAATCGATTTGAAGAGTTCTAATCGCCCACTGCCTCGCTAAAGGGAACCTAATGGATCATACACCGAGTAAGGTAGGGATTGAAGAAACAACGAAGATGAGTAAGGATAATTAAATGGTTTAATTATTTATGGCTACGATTAATTAATATGTTAATTAATCAAACAAATAAGTTCGTTGTAAACCTCGAGTTAGTTTTGGGCCGCAAGGCCCAATGGGATTTGAATGCCAAGCCCATTAACTCAAGTTGTATGACAACTTGAAAACACAAAGGGCCTCAAAGCCCAATAAACCCATCAAGGCCGGCCATAGGGTGAAGGGTAGGCAAACTTGTGTTAATTGCAAGTTTGCCACTCCATTGTGAGGTGGTATAAAGGCAGCTTTATAGCCTTTTCATCCTAAGGGTTTTCTAAAGGAAGAGAAAAGAACACAAAGCTCTCTCTTCTCTAATGAAGGCCGACCACCCTAGAGGAACATAGCTAGCAATCTTCTTTCCTCTAGGTCACTCATCTCTTCATCAATGCTCTCCTTGGTGTGGAGACTTAGAGGTTCTCTATTTTGGGAACTTGGAGATCCAAATCCTTCATCCATCCAAGAAGTCATGGAGCCAAGAAGCAAAGTTCCTCCATCCATATCCATGGAGTCAAGGAGCAAAAAGACTAAGGAAAGAAGGCCATCACAAAGGTGAATATCCTTTGTTAAGCAAAGAGGTGCTTCAAAGGTATAAAAGTTTCTCAACTCCTTTCTTTAAGATTTGGGTTGAGTCTTGGTTCACCACAACTACTACGCCTTGAATTTCATTAGTAAAGTTTTGTTTTTGATTGCATGATTCCGCCTTTTAATTGTTAATTGCATGCATAGATGTTGCTCAAATGAACTAGTTTTCACAAATTTTTCCTTTATGAATGTCCTAAGAGGTAGATCTCAGAGTTACCAGGCTGCTCAATCAGCTACTTCAAAAGTCTGACCAATATCTTCACTAATACCTATTTGGTGTACCATGAAGTCTGGAAGCGGCACGAGGCCATGTTTAGCATGGTCGCTATATTAAGGATGAAAGCCTTGAGGCCGTATCCAGACGATCGGCTTGCCACAATGGCCTTCAATAGAGGCTCTACATCCACTAACCCCTATCTTAGAAGCTGAACAAAAATAAATATGACTATGCCACCTTGGCATAATACTTTGACGTAGCGGACGACCTCACTAACTGAGATGACAAAACCAGAAGAAAGGCTCCAGACCAAGACCGCGACACGAAGCTCGAATGGAAGAGAGAAAACCATAGCACTCCGTCTTCTTCTTCTCTTTGGAATGATAGGAGAGGGCGAAAGGATAAGCCAGCTCTAGTAAGCCCGAAGTCGTATATAGACCTGAACACGATTATCAACAACATCGGCCACAATATCAAGGACAAAAACAATATGCAGAGATATCTCATCAGATTTAAATATAAATGCATAAAAAACCCAAGTCCTTTGACTCAGGCAAAAGGTTCAAGGGAAAAACCCCTTTCATGGCAGAAAATTGTCAAAAAGAGTAAAGACTATTAATTCGTTCCTCCATCTGAGTCGATCTCCAGCACAACGGCCTTCCCTTTCGTAGTGCAGTAGCTGGGGCCTTCAGAGTGTCAGTACTGGCAGATGGGCCAACTTTTGGATCTTCCCAGGATGGGAGTCTGATCTAGTGTCGTTGGAGCTCTCTAGTTTCGAGATCTCGTCCTTCAGTTAGATAAGGACTAGGAAGTTAGCCTTGTGTACTTCGACCATTATACCATGGGCATCCCAACTATCCCTATGTACCCTCTATCATAACCATCGAAATACTTTAGTTTGGACTCATCCTGGAAAGTTGCGCAAATTTTCGCTAGCTCTGACTCATTCTCATCCCTTATCTGCTAGAAAGCTTCGACATGCGCATCCTCCATCAACTCCACCACACAACATAGTCTCTCTAATTTTGGTTGGAGAATAAACCGACCCACTCCTAAGAGCTTCGGTCCATTACTATCACCTGCTTCGTTTTAACTATGGACCTCTCCAATACCTATTTCGCCTCAACTTTAGCTTTATGCTCCATCTCCAGTTCCTCATTGACCTTGGTTAGGGTAGCTTTAAGATCGTTCACCTTAATCTCCTAAAAGATGGCTTGATCAATCAACTTGTTCACCTCCACCTCATGAGCTTTCGTCATAGTCTGTTGATCACCAAATGCCTTCGCTAGCATTGTAGACCTCTCTCGCATATGCCTCCCAAGTTGAGTTGTTCCTTCAAGCTCGTTCTTGTAGGCCACTTTGAGTTGGCAAATCCTCACAGTTTGGCTGAGAAGAGTCGCCTCCTTCCATACTGTTACAACCCGTACCTTGAAAATATTGTATTTTAATTCCCGAGACATGTGAAATGATTATTTTACTCCTTAGTAGGTGTCTTAAATAATTCATCGAGCCTTGACTCAAAAGTTTAATCCTCTTACTTTCTTAAGTTTCATAATTTTATTTTTCGTCTGTTAGTTTAACGTTGAAAACGAACCACGAATTGAGACCATGAGGGCTTAATTGTTAATTTTACAAGTTTGGAGGACAATTGGGTAATTTCACTTAAATAATTTTAAGTTAAACTTAACCCACATCCGGCCACTCTCTCTCCCTCTTCATTTATGAAATTCTTCTCTCTCTAACTCTCGGAAACTCTCACTCTCTCTCTAGAGCTTTGAGAGCTCACGCTCCCTTTTCTCTTCAAAATCGAAGCTAATCGAACTTTAAAACCCTGAAACCTTAATCCCTGAGATGAGAAAAACCTAGTGATACCCTTGCATGCTTCGTCAGAGCACTGAGCAATGACCTGCCATGGAACCCGAGAGCTTCGAGCTCTTGTTCTCAATCTCAGGTGAGATTCTTTCCCTTCCTTCAAGTTATGGACTTCTAATTGTGTTGGAATTGATTATTTCTTTGAGTTTGAGCTTGAAAACATGTGTTTTTAATCCTGTCATACTGTACACTTGCATGCTCAGCCTCGGCTTCAAATTTCGGCAAGACTGCCATCGAGTTCGAGGTTGCTTTGGGTTTTGCAGTGTGCTCACTTCGTTTCTCCTTCAATTGGGACTGAAATTACTGAGGTTTAAACCTACTTTTCCTATTCCAAACCTTTACATGTCTCTCGGTGTAAATGCCCAGTTTTCGGTCGTCTTCTCCGAGCAAACTCTGACGAGTTTGTGATTTCTAGAGCTCAGGATCAACTTGAATGAGGCAAAGGTCTTTGAGGGAAATCCATCAAATCCGAGGTGGATTCGACACTATTTTTCCTAAATTTACTCAAAGTAAGCCCCTGAGCCTTAAAGTGATGTTTTTTGTGAGTTTTGGTATAAAATTCGTGAAATTTGGGACTGAAACCACCCTTTGAAACCCTCGTCGCATTTTCTACAGTTTCTAGTGAGACTCTGTTGATGGCAGACGACAGCCGATGACAATCGTTGTTAATATTGACGGTAGGGACTGAGACTCCATTAACTTTAATGGAATCTACTAACGGAGAAGGTATATTCTGTTAACCTTATTTGAGCCCTCACCGCACTGACGCGTGGCTCAGGGGATGGCGAGTCTAACGTCTACTCGCCGAATCACGACGGCGAGTACGATATCGCGTGACGGCACATGGCCAGAGCACTGTGGCGTGTACGGTGGTGCATGGCTGCACGTGCGGTGGCGCGTGACAGACTCGAGACCTAAACCTACGTTTTTCAGTGTTCTAAATCACGTGGTGCCCTCTGTTTGTGCAAATTGATTACCTAAATGGTAGTTTTGGGCAACATCCCATGGATTGATGATTTAAGCTTATTTAAGCTTATGTTGACTATCACAGGATTACTTGAGGATTGGAAGGATACAGGCGAGGAGCCTATTTGCGAGGGACGCTCTGCTTACTTGTGAGTGTTCCCTTTCGGAAAACAAAACGTTTTTGCGTTATATTTATATATATGTTTATATATGCCTTACATACGAATGCATATTAATATGTTAGTATCTGAGAGACTTGTGATGATATTTGACAATATCGTTTGATCATAAGTGATCTATTTTCACCACGTGTTCATCATGTGATATTTCGTATAGCCATTTTTACCTTAGATTAATTGCAGGTGATATTTGTCCTAGTAGATGCTAGGGTGGATGATTATTACTGGTATTGAGATTAACTAGTTGATGTTAGTATTCCCTACTTGCTATACTTATGTTAGTGGATGCTAGCATGATTGATTGATGTAAGGTATGATTTCTGAACTTGACTAGATTGTTTTCGATTGTATTGTTGGAGTAAATAGTATTATTTAGTTTTCGCTATATATGTTTTCAAAACAAGGGTTATTATGTTTAACGATGATTTTATAACTATGATAAAACTGGTGCACTCACGTTTTGTTTTATCGACCCCTTCAGGATGTAATGAGAGTAAGGAGAACATTGGTGGTGACGAGTGGGCTTGGCAGTGAAACTTTCATCCTCTAGATTTTGGGTGATGGTTCATTTACTGCAGTTTTATCTTAGTTGTAATAATAATGACATGATCGTACGCTTGATTATGCATAGCACTGCACTTTGTTGTATTTACTGTTGTGTAAAACTTGTAGCTACTCTGATTTGATGTGATAATAACGGGGTTAAACCCGAGATAATTCTTTGAAGTTTGTCGGAGCAACAACCACATGGAGTAGTGCCTGGGCATATTTTGCATTGTGAAGTCCACTTGCATTAGCGGGAAGAGCAATGCGATCACAAGAAGACCTGATGATTAAAGGAGGCTGGATTGATCATTTAGCACTGCTCGTGGATTGAAAATTTGGAACAACGTTTGACAATGGTGTGGAATAAGTCAGGTTTCCTATATTCTTGCAATTCTTACAATCTAGGGATTGACGTGTGCCACAAGTAATGACACTCCTAAGATGATGCAATATCTAACCCAGATATCATCTGGGATTCTCACGGTTTAATTAGGGTTCTATATCCTAAAATGACTTTATGTCAACTGGTATATGTACACATTTTAGGGTTTATCTCGGGTAACGCTCGTACACTTATTCGCTTGCCTATTGCTTGAGTCTCATATATTTTACTCACTATTTGACTGTCGGAGAACCTTTGGGCGGCAACACACACCCTTCCCCCCTCCCACCAAAAAAAAGAAAGAAAAATTCTCAGGGCACTTACAGTTGTTTGTTATGTTGTAGGTTTACGAATTTGTGCATCTACACCCTTCACAATGGTGCGCAAATTTGATTCTAGCCGTAAGCATATTTAAATATTCTACTAAAAAAAATTCCTTTCTAATTTAAAATGGTCAATCAACATGAGCAAATTAGATTACATTATCTCTTGACATTCCTCAAAAAACTCGGCAGATTGTGGATAAATATCTAATTTTGGTAATTTAGTTTAATTAAAAAAAGATTAAAATAATCCTTTTTTTTTTGTTTTTTTGATAAAGTAAAATAATCTAAATTAACAAAAACGTTTCCTTTATTTTAGTAAATTAAAACGTCCATATTACCAAAACTAAAAATATACCAACTTAGGTTGAGGTTCACACGCCAATTGAGCCCAAAGAGCATGGCCCAAGTGCTGCCCAAACCGACGGCTGCAATTTATATATTTATTTTTTAAACTCTGATGGTGGTGCGTGACTTACACACGCCACCTTGAGGCGATCATTTGCCGTCCTAGTGACCTCTATTAAAATCACTTTTCTGAGATGAATCCAACGGTGTAGCTAACATCTCTGAAACCCTAGTGGTACGCGTACACTCGTCCAGGTCACGAGTGGAAGAGGATGGACCACTATTCATTTTCTTCCTCCAAGAAATTTGGAAAATCCAAATTTCACATTCTCCCGAAGCATGTTTACAATGGCCATAACTTTGTCAATATGCATCCGTTTGATGCGTATCATGTGTTGATAGAAAGCTCATATTACCATATACAATTTAGTTCTTGGTTGAATCCCAAAAGCAACTCTAAACGCACGAAAAAAGGCTCGCAAAAACTTGAAAGAAATCGTTTTCTATGCAAATCCAATATAGGGTTTCAATTATCTCTCAAATCACTTGGGTTTTCTTTACCAAATTTTAACGATAGTCTAATATGAATGCAAAGAACATAACCAAGCATCAAAACCCATAAAAACAAGCATGCCAAAGATGAAATTTTCAAAAACAAGCAACTGAGGGTTTTCAACCTTTCTAACGTGGAATATACATAAATACATCGTGTGATTGTGCGAGGATAGTGTGAGTGACTCTGATACCACTATTGGAAGACTATGAAATAAGTATATGGACATTTATACCTCTTGTGCGGAAGCTTGGATCTCAAAATGCTCCTACGAATACAAACCAAGGCGTAAAACCTCCTTGTGCGTCTAAAACCTCGAAGGTCGTCAGGTTCACTACGGTATGTCGAGTTGCCCTTTTGGTTTTCGCCTCCCAAGACCTAGGGCTATGGTGATCACCCTAGAGACCTAACTAGAATATTATGAACCATGAAAATGCTGGTATTTTCTTGTGTGTCTCTCTTCCCCAAAACCTCCTTATATATAGAGTAGTGCTACACCCACCCCAATGTCTTATTTTCCCACCCCAGTTTTTATTAAATTTTTAATGACTAATTTATCCTCTCATAAAATGACATGTAAGGTCATGCAAAAAGGCCACGTTTCCGTTTCAGTCTCCTTCGAGCTCTCCCAGTCATTTCTGAAACTCCAACCTCCATAATGGGCAATGCAATTGTGATCAAGGTTATGAAACAAACTAGATCTTGTTGACAGGTGACTCAAGTGAAGGTCAAGTTTCTATTACTTTGTGTTGGTGAATGGCGAGGAGAGAGGAAGGGGATGAGGCATTTGGAGGGAAGTCGATTATTGCAGATTGAGATGCCATTGCCATTGCCACTGCCAAACCCACTAGAAGGTGCTAGGAAGTGGTCCCTTTGATTGGGATTGGGATTTGATTTGGATTTGGAGAGTGGACAAATTCATCGGCAACCAGTTTTGATTCCATTTTTGGTACTTCGTTTCTTGCCTTGCCTTCGCCTACATTTGCTTCTGTGGCTCTGGGCACTTAGGCACTAGCCAAGCACAGGCAGAGCATGCAAATTGCAATGGAAGTGCAAAGTATGTATATGATTGTATCAAAAGTGATGGGTGAGCTCGGCTTTTTCCTTTCTATTTTGTTTCATATTTCATATTTGGAAATTCAAAGAATTGAAAATAGAATGGAGGACATGTTATGAGAAGGAAATCAAGCATTGATATGATAGTATATGGGCTTTTTAAGGGGCCAGTAATGATGGGATATGAGGCCATTGAGGGGTGTTGGGGGTAAGGGTGCTTTGGGAATAACAGTGAGTGGAAAAATAGTATGGTTTTCTTTTTACTTTTCTTGGTGGGTGGGAATATAGGGTGGGTGGGTGGGAAGATAAGATATTTGGGTGGGTATAACACCACTCTATATATATGTTGAGAAAAGGTTACAATGACTAAAATGCCCTTGAAAATCTCGAGCATATTCCAATCTGAATATCTCTTGGCTTTCCTCTAATTATCGTAAAGATAATTACGAGATGTTATATCAATCCATCACCCTAATTTGGGTTGATTAATATTTGATTTATTTATCAAATAAATCCTACAACGGGGAGAAAAAAGTGTGCCGAAATCATTTCACTAAACGTATGATATGGAATTGTTTTGTTTGAGACTATATTCTAAAATTACTTTCGATAACCATACTTTAATACAAGTGATATTCTACACTAAAGGGAGAAGAGAGGGTTTGAACCTAGGATGTAGTAGGTTGAAGAAAACTTTTAACCAGGTATGTCATTGTAAAAAATACCCAAAAATGTAGGTGCTCCACTTTTGACTCTAGTGAAAGAAGTATGGAGTGCTTCTGTTTGGTACTGGTAGGTAATGTAGCATCGCCTTCTTTTGTGTCAAAAGGTGCACCATCTCATCATGCAAAATGTGGACCTTTGAGTGTTTGTTGTTTGACCATGAACTTTCAAATATTCAATACAAATGTCCTTTGTGAGTAGTTTTAATACAAAGTGAGAAATTATTTTTTTATTTAGCGATGTATGCTTGAGATGTGTGAGCATTAATGGGATTTTGTTGTGGATCCAAATGCGCTCACATCAAAACAAACGAGGAAACGAGATCTGCAAGGATCCCTCAGCCACGCAAAGATCAATAATCAAAATAATATTATTACGAAAGACTTCCCTAAACACCATAAAAATATGAAGGGTTTTTATCACAAATAGTCTCTAACATTAATCAAACACATCATTTTAGTCTCTGACATTGAAAATCAATAGAAATGGTCCCTGAGATTGATCAAACACATCACAAATGGTCCTTCTGTTAAAAACTCTTTGGGCAATTTTCAAAGCTTCGTAACTCAATCGTTTCTTAACCAAATTCGACCCATAATATATCAAAATGAAGATAGGAAAGTGTAGAACAAGATTATACAATTTTGAAGCCCAATGGTTGCCGAAGATGGCCGGAAAATAGCCTCAAATGTGACTGGTCCGCACAAAAACTGGGAAACTCACCGGAAACTGGGTAAACTTTAAACGTTCATAACTTCTTCAATAATGAACGAAATTGAGTGATTCAAAAACGAAAATCATACTTCTCGACGACATGATGATAATGGTATCTTTCTTGATGGCTAAATCGCCGTATTTTGGCCGGAAAATGGCTCAAAATTGGCTAACTCGAAAATGGTTATCCAATTTTGAGCCTTTTTCCGGCCAAATCATGGTGAATTATCAATCAATAAAGGTCCAATTCTCTTTGTCTCGTCGATAAGTATGATTTTCATTTTTGAATCACTCAATTTCGTTGAGTATTGAAGAAGTTATGAACGTTTAAAGTTTACCCAGTTTCCGGCGAGTTTTCCAGTTTTCCGCAGACCAGTCACTTTTGAGGCTATTTTCCGGCCATCTCCGGCAACCATTGGGCTTCAAAATGGTATAATCTTGTTCTACACTTTCCTATCTTCATTTTGATATATTATAGGTCGAATTTGGTTAAGAAACGATTGAGTTACAAAGCTTTGAAAATTGCCCAAAGAGTTTTTAACGGAAGGACCATTTGTGATGTCTTTGATCAATCTCAGGGACCATTTCTATTGATTTTCAATGTTAGGGACCAAAATGATGTATTTGATCAATGTTAGGGACCATTTGTGTTAAAAACCCAAATATGAACACTAAAAGAAAACTTAAATCAAGAAGGAATAACAGAGAATCATTTGCATTAATCTCAATGCTTTATGAATTACACATATTGATACTTTGGTAGTTTAATGTCTGCAGATGGAGATGGAGACCAATTAAAACAGAAGCTACAGAAGCTGGTTTGCTTCCTGTGACCACTTAATTCTGAGGAGCTTGAGCAGCATTCTCGCCTTTGTTTTGGTACCACCACTGCACTGGCTCTGCAGAAGCAATAGCAACTGAGTCAACACTCCGCCACTAATTGCTTCTTCTTGTGCCGGCAAAGAGTCGTTGCATAGAATTATGAGCGACCCAACGGCACTCTCACTGCCTCCATGATCATCTGATACCCTAAAAACCATCTTAACAAGAGCTTGAATGCCGTTCGGATTACTAGTCACTGCCTCTCTTGCACTCTCTAGTCCTAAAAGCTTCTCAAGCATGGCCACTGCCAACGGTGCCAAGGATTTTTCATGTCTTTCTGTGCTAGAAATCATGTATGAAATGAGTCCATTCACCGTTCCTTGTTCGACCAGAAACTCTCTGTTCTCTTCGAGTGAAGAAAACGCTGATACAGCTTTAATTGCAGCATCTCCATCCTCCGAATTTGAGTTCTGGTGAAGCAGCTGAGCCAATATCTGATGCAAGAGTTCGCTGTTCTTTCCCAACATAGAACACACTCCTTTTGTCATTGGAGACGTTGATGCTGCCTCTATGAGCCGGCACAAACTCATCCTGATCAAAGTGGTCCCGTGCGCGAATAAATCTTGGAAGGCTGCTAATTTACTCTCTTCTCTAAGCATATTGAGTGACTCTAATTCGCCGAGAGACAGCAATGTTACGATGCAAGAAAGCGCTTGCTCCACAAACTCTATATAGTGGTACCACTGTTTGCGGAGTTTCTGTTTCAGTTCCGCTTGTCCTCCTCCAAGCACAAGTTCCAATAGTAAAGGTAGGAATCCCAACTGGAGCAGCAAATTATTTCTCGATGTCCATTCTAGCTGGGAAAAAGCTCGAATCTTCTCGAGCGCTTGAACCTTGCTCTCCAAGGTACCCTCATCACGAGATTCGAGGCCACGTTTGAGTGAAGTTAAACAATCAATTGTTTGCAAGTAATGAGGATCAAAGTGGTTGCCCATCTGCAGCCACTGATTGATGAAATGACGAAGAGTGTGATTTGGCACCATGGATGGATCGTGAAGATTCTGCATTGTGACAGGACATGTGAGATTACCTGCGGACAGCCATTTTTCGATGCTCGACCTGTCATACGTTTGGCCTGTGCAGAGAGTGACTGGGTCTTTGAACAAGTCCAGACTGATTGGGCATTTGAACAAATGGGGAATGCTCATTTCATCAACTGGTTTTTTCATATATTGATAATTGATGAAAACCCAACTCATAAAAATTTACAAAGGCAGATATATATCTGTGTGTGTGTGTGTGTGTGTATATAATAAGGGGGGAGGAACAGCATTACCAACATACGAAAAGAAAAAAGAGAGAGAAGAGAGGTGGTCTTATCCTGTGGTTCTGAATTGTTAAAGAAAGAGTATGAGATTGCAACTGAGAATATAGAATAATTGGGCAAATGGTCCCCTCCACCGGTCCACCCCACGTCTCTCTCCATTTGTTATTACTTCAATCAAACCGACCCACCACTGGAATTGTTAATATCATTCAAAGCATGAATTCACCAATATTTTCTATCTAATAATGAAATGTTGTCTGGAAAAGAAAAACTTACAGATAGACACAGGATTATTATATCGTACAGTCATGGTAGCATGACATTTTTTTTAATGATAAATACCATGTGAAGATAAACTTACACATAGTGGCGAAGCCAGAGATTTTGTCATGAGGGTCAAACTTAAATGAGTATAAAGTCCATTTCTTTATACAACGATATTTTATTTTGCACAATGAGCTGAGAATCAAACTTAAAACATCCCACTTTCAACTGAAAGTGATCAGTGCTAAAAAATTGAACTCATTATTGTACATCAAAATAGAAAGAAAGAAAAAAAAAAAAAAAAAAAAGGTGATTTTGGATGCAGTTGATGTGAAAATTAACTTGACACACAAATTAAACCCTATTGATGACAATTGTAGCAATGATGTAAGTAGGGATCGTTCTAGACCGGGGATTAACTAGGGATGCTAATCAACACAAATAAGACTCAAAAACACTAAACTAGACTCTATAGACTCTAAACTAACTTAAAACACTCAAAACAGCAAGAAACAATCAGAAAGACTCAATTCTAAACCTAACAAGTGGTTTTGACGAAAATAAAACTTAAAAGACTCAAAAGACTAAAACAAAACAGGTTTTGACTCTAAAAACAAGTTTAAATGAAAGGGGGATTGTTTTTGACGAAATTAAGACTTAAAACAGAAATTTTGCATAAAAACTTTAGAAAAACGAGTTTGGTGATTTAAAACGGGTGAAAGGCTAGTTAGAGGGCCCTTCTCCACACATGAACATATGCATCTAAATTGATTTCCAGTTATTCTTTCAACAAACCATGAATGACAATGCCCCAAATTAATTGTGTAGAACTAATTAATCATCAGATTTCCCTAGACTCATTGAATTGGATGAAAAGCATACGACAACCCAAATCATTCTTTATTAAGCTCCCTAACTATGAAAAGCATGATAGAGACACAAAACAAAGATCATTAAGCTTTGTGAAAATCATAAGCATTGACAAGACATTCGTGACTATGAAAAGCATGACACTCCTACCAGGAATTTACTTAACGTGATCGTGACTAGCAACCTCCACTACTTGTAAATATAAGTTCATAACGATTAGGTGAAATTCCCTTATATTTTAGCATCAAATTCATGCATGCAAACTAAGTATGCATCCTTAATCAACACACAAGAACAAGTTCTTAATAAAACAGTTAAGCAAACCACATTCACGATTCATGAAATCATAACTGGAGGAAATCAATTCATATAAAACATATGTCCATGGCTTTGAATTCGCCTCTAACTATAAAGAAATTAGTTTCTCATGTTCGCAATCAAACAAATATAAATAAAATTAAACATTGAACAAAGATAGAAAACACCTAGAAAACGCTCCAGATTCCTTCCTTCCTTGCTTGCAGGTTGCGGCACAATGAAGGTATGGTTGAATGGTAGTGTAGAGATGTGTGAATGAGAGATGGTGTTGTTTGAATGGTGCAGAAAATATGTATATATAGGGAGAGGGTGCGGCACCAACATGTAGTGTAGGAAAAGGATTACAAAATGTAGTTTGTGTAGGAAAATAAAATCACAATCCTAAGGGGAAAAGGTTATGTAATCCTAGCAGGAAATAGGACATCTAGAAGGCCAAAAACCAAAGGGAATCAGGAGAAAGGTGCGGCTAGATCATGCATCTAGAAGGCTTGGGGCGCCACCTTTCTAGGGACTTCTAGAAAGGGTGTATTTGGCTGATTTTGGGGTTTCTAGAAGGGGTTAGGTGCGGCACCTTTGTAGGAGGGGATAAGGTTCCTAGAAATCAGGTTTTTAAGTCTCCTAAACTAAAATTGAATCCCTTTTGCAGCAGGAATTAAGTTAGGAAAAGATTTTGGATAGGATAAGATAAGGCATAGTAAGATAAGATAAGATAAGGTTTGGATAAGATAAGGATAAGATAAGGTAGTTTGGATAATGTTTAGGATAATTCTCCTTCTTTGTAGCTGATTCCTTATCTTCTTTGACTTGGATTTATTTCTTCAACTCTTTTCCACATTCCTAGCCTCTCTTGAACTTCAAATTCGTCCATCCATCTTGCTCCAATCTTGTGATATCCATTCCAAGCCCAAAACTGCTCTAAAATGCTCCAAATTGCATCTTTTTGCCAACTTTGCTTCTAGGACCTATAACACACGAAAATGACTTAAGACACTATAATAAGCAACAAATAACTAAGTAAATGCAAGAAAACACACTAACTAAGTCGCATAAATATGCTCCTATCAGCAGTCCCTATTTATCAACATTCTTGAACTGAAATCTTGTTGGTTTTCGGTATTTGACTGAAGTCCCTGAAATTAATGCAATAATGCATTTTATATGTAAGTTTATATAATTTTTAAATTAATTTTTGATATTTGTATTTATTTATATTAATGAGATTTTAAATAAAATTCATGATTTGTCAGATTGAAAATATTAAAAAATAAATTATACTTAAATAAAACCCATGATTTGTAATTACTTATATTAATGACATTTTACATACAAAAAATTGGTAATTTTATAGGTACATTTTCCAAACAAAAAGTTGGTACATTTTATGTTACATCCCAACCCAGGCTCCACCACATCCCGGGTTCGACTCCACCGTAGCACGATATTGTCCGTTTTGGGCCCCGACAATGCCCTCACGGTTTTGTTTTTGGGAACTCACACGAGAACTTCCCAGTAGGTCACCCATCCTAGGATTGCTCTCACGCGAACTCGCTTAACTTCGGAGTTCCTATAAAATCCGAAGCCAGTGAGCTCCCAAAAGGCCTCGTGCTATATGGAGGTGGGCATGTACATATAAGACATAGAGGATCCACTCCCCTGGGCGATGTGGGATCTAACAATCCACCCCCCTTAGGGGCCCAATGTCCTCGTCGGCACACTTCCAGCCAGGGATTGGCTCTGATGCCAAATTGTTATATCCCGACCCGGGCTCTACCACATCCCGGGTTCGACTCCGCCGTAACGCGATATTGTCTGCTTTGGGCCCCAACCATGCCCTCACGGTTTTGTTTCTGGGAACTCACACGAGAACTTCCCAATGGGTTACCCATCCTGGGATTGTTCTCGCGCGAACTCGCTTAACTTAGGAGTTCCTACGGAATCTGAAGCCAGTGAGCTCCCAAAAGGCCTCGTGCTATATGGAGGTGGGCATGTACATATAAGGCATAGAGGATCCACTCCCTTGGGCGATGTGGGATCTAATAATAAAACATCATAATTTCACTAAACGAATGTCAAATGTGGAATCGGAGTATCCAAATTAACCTAGTTGGCCGCCACGGGGTCCTTGCATGAATTAACGAACAGACTTACGGATCTTTCCAAATTAGATTTGTAAGTTCTTAAATTAAAAAGTCGGCCACCACTTAATTTTAGCAATTGGCGAAGATCCGACCGTTGGATCGTTCTGAAACTTTAGGATGTTGTTCTAGAAGCTTCATGTGGATCTTTGGAAGTTATGGATCGAAAATCCGAGGTACGGGTTTTTCGGATTGAATTACGTAGTGTTGTGGACCCTACAGTCGAACTTTGACCGACGGTTGGCTTTTAGTCAGTGGGTTTCAAATCATTCTAAAACGTCATTGGGGATGTGTTTTATGTCAGTTGCGCGTTCTGTCGATAAGAATCCTGAGTTGTGATTTGATATTTGTTCTAGGCGAGCATCGTTCGTGACGCCTTGATATTCGTGCTGGGGGGTTGTAGCACAGACTCTGGGTGAGTGGGCAATTTGTTTTATACCTATACATAGTTATAGTTTCCATAAATACGTATTTACTTCACTTTTACGCTTATATTGCCAAGTATTGTTATTGTGATATTAATTGTGATAAATGCTGCTATATGGTTGGGATATTACTGTCATGACATTCATACATATTTGTACATGCTCATCTGCTACACCCCGGTGAGTACTCTGCCCAGGGCCAAGGCCAGTCCTTCACGTGTATGTTCACATCCGCACCATTCACTCACCTTGGATGCAAGTTAGGTGCCAGTCCTGTCGTACAGATTGCATTAGGCAATTCCGATTCATATGTGATCACGCGTCGGCTCTAGTCTTCACACAATTGTAGTACTAGAGCGTATTGATTACACCCAGTCCTGTCGTATAGGTTGCATTACGCAACTCCGACTCGTGTGCTAGCATAGATTGATGAGTAATTGATTATACTTGATTATCACATGATTATATTACTGTGGCATTTGATATATCATGACTTGGCATAACTCTGGTTATATTGCTGTTGTACTTTTATTACATACTTACGTAGTATGTTTTACGGAAACTATACTTGATGTACAGCGAGGGGTTAGTATGTTCAAAAATAAAGGTTTTCTTACAAACGTTGTTTTGCTGACCCACTCAACTTTGTTTTTCGCCCCTCCAGGTTTAGTAGCTGGGCTTATGTGTAAACGAGGGTTCTACCAAATCTTAGGAGATGGTTATCTTCAATGGTATAACCCTCACCCTAATTACTGTATTGTTCTTATGCTCTACCATTACGTGTGAAATGGGTGCAATCCCACTCACCCAAGCACTCTTTTGTTTAGGCACTTCTGGGTTTAAATTTATTCACATTCTTTTTCCACTACACTACACTTTATGGCTTCATCACCCTCCAGGTGTCGGCCAGCACAACTCGATTCGGAGTCCAAGTGGACTTTCCGGGACGGGGTGTGTCATTTTATACAAAAAAGGTGATACGTTTTATATAAAAATAAAATGGCTACATTTTATATAAAAAAACAATGGGTATTTAGATTAAAATAAATAAATATGTTTTACATTAAAAAATGAGTATATTTTACATAAAAGAAATGGTTCTTAAAAAAAAAAAGGGTACATTTTACATATAACAAAATGGTACATTTTTAAAGACAAATGGGTACATTATCAATAAATTATGTGACACACCTCGACTGAAGTCGATGCATACTGGCCGTCACCCGAAGGTGACGTAGCCAAAGTGTGAATGATGTAGAAAATGTGAATAAATTAAAATCGAAACTAGAACTTATTTAAATTAACAAAGTGAGTGCGCATTAGTGGGTAGAACCCATAGAATACAAACGTTCAGAGCATATATAACATAAGCATGTTGGAAATGTGCCCTAAAACCAATCATATGATGATACTTTACAGACATTTCACATGTTAAACTAATCTAGTTTAATATAAAGGGCAAAGATTGTTGTTTTAAGCCGTCCCATATAAATGTTATATGCTTAAACGATAAGTCCAAGGAATATGTAATAGGGAGAATGTGATCTAAAGAAGTTAGATTCATGAGACCATTCATGAGACCATTCTCTTTTGTATACATATCCTAAATGTTCCTGATCATAGGATTGCCAACTGGGCATTGATAGTCCATCATGATCAGTACATGCTATGTCTTCTCTTAGGGAGAGTGACTGGTCTCAATTCATTGGTGTGACTAACACCAAGACAAGCATGTAGGTGCTCAATAGAGAATGAGTCCACTGAACACGATCAACAAGGAGTTCTCATACTTATGTCACATGAGAACTCATGGTTGGGATAATGCAAAGTAGTCATTTGACCTGAGGCATCATAGTTGTCTTGTAGTTAGGTCCTTGATCTTTGACTGTGTCAAAGATACTCTGTCAGAGGGTGTCCACGGCATAGTTGGGGTTAAGCCACTTAGCCATGGAGGCAAGTGAATGCACAACAAGGGATCTTTAACCTTCAAACCATTTGCGGGAGAATACTCTGTGATATGATTAAGAATCTCTGGCCAGAGTATGAATGAGATTTAGGAAGTTGTTCCAAATCACATTCAAGGCAATCGTATAAGTAAATGAATCACATTGGATAGTAGACATGAATAAACTATCAAACCAAACAATGTGATCAAGAGTATTGTATTAGAGAAAGACCGTATTACATTGTAATCCTAAACTGAATAGGTTATCCACCTCTTCTGATTAGCTTGGGTAGCCATGACATACTGCTAGGTGTCACTCATGGTTTGTGGAAGCCCTAAAGGTGAGTAATTACGAAAGGGAGAATTGAAAGTATGTTTTGGTTCACAATCGATCGTTAAGAGTAACAATCACCCATTGCCTCGCTAAAAGGAACCTAATGGATCGTACACCGTGTAAGGTAGAGATTGAAGAAACAACGGAGATAAGTAAGGATAATTAAATGGTTTAATTATTTATGGCTAGAATTAATTAATATGTTAATTAATCAAACGAATAAGTTCATTATAGACCTCGGGTTAGTTTTGGGCCGGAAGGCCCAATGGGATTTGAATGTCAAGCCCATTGGATCAAGTTGTATGACAATTTGAAAACAGAAAGGGCTTGAAAGCCCAATGAACCCTTAATGGCCGGCCATATAGAGAGGGGTAGTGAACTTGGCTTAATTGCAAGTTTGCCACTCCATTGTGAGGTGGTATAAAGGCAACTTTATAGCCATTTCATCCTTAGGGTTTCTTTTGGAGAAAAGATGATAACACAAAGCTCTCTTTGCTCTCTAAGAGGCCGGCCACCCTAGAGGAATATAGCTAGCAATATTCCTTCCTCTAGGTCACTCATCTCCTCTTCAAGTCTCTCCTTGGTGTGGAAAAATTAGAGGTTCTCTATTTTGGGAACTTGGAGAATCCTTTCAACCATCCTCCTCCAAGAAATCCATGGAGCTAAGAAGCAAGGAATGAAGGCCCTATCTCTTCGGTGATTAGCCTTTGCTTATGCAAAGAGGAATTAACAAAGGGATAAATTTCTCAACTCACTTTGTTCTTGAGTTGAGTCTTGGTTCACTCAACTACTAGGCTTTGAATTTCATGGGTAATGTTTTGTTTTTGAGTGCATACAAGCATGATTCCACCTTTAATTGTTAATTGCATGCCATAGATGTTGCTCAAATGAACATGTTTTTCACAAATTTTCCTTCAAGTGGTATCAAGAGCCTAGGTCTAGTAGTTGGTGAATCCTTTTGGGTTTTGTAGTTCATAGTCTTTGATTTGAATGTTGTAATGGTTACAAGCTTTATTCTTGCTTCTTTGAATGTAAATTTTGTTAGAAAATTTGCCATCTCAAATGTTGTAGATGTAGTTCATATGAGCATGAATTTTGGAGCTAAAATTTGGTGCCATGTTTATGGGTAAATTCGGCCAAATCCAAAGGGTGGAATTTTGGGTTCATGTTTGTCTTGTTAAAAGTGTTTTAAAGTGACTTTTGGAACCCCTAAGTACCCTAGGATGTTAACCCCCTTTTGAGTAGTGAAATTTTGAATTTTATTGAGTGAAAACATTCATGGAGCTCTTATGAGTTTTCATGTGTGTTCTTCAATGTTCTTGATGTTCTTACCAAGAACAAAAAGTTTGGTGTTTTGATTCAAAGTTTTTGGTTATATGCATAAAGTCTTGTTTTATGATGGATGGTGTGACTTTTCAATCACAAGATTTTTTTTGAAAGAGTGATTGAAAGTTGAAAATGTGTTTGAATTTTATGTACATGATTGGTACTTCTCTTACACACCCATACCAATCACCTTTTCAAACCATACCTATTTTTTCAACACCAACCCATCACTCATTATCACTACCATGACCGGCCACTCCTTCAAAGGGAGTACTTTTGGGGCTTTTATGCAATTACATAAAGTTTTGATACTTTTGTGTATTTGCACTTTGACCCGAAAGTTTATGTTTTTACGTAAAGGCCCAAAATCACTAAAGGACAAATTGTTTTGCTCCTTTAATGAAGTTTTTGCATTTGTTGAAATTTTTGGGTTCTAGTTGTAATTACATAAAGTAGTGGACTTTTGTGTTTTTACAAAGTGACCTCAAAAGTTTGTGTTCTGCAAATATAGCCCAATGGTTGAGGTTATTGCTTTTTGGCCCAAATTAGTTGAGAACAAAATAGTTTTGTATCTTTAAATGAGAATTGGATTTTCATTTCATTTAGCTCCATCTAAATCAATTCTATGGATACAAAAACCAAATGACAATGTTGCATTCAAGTTTAATTAGTTAAAGCGTTAATTAATTAAAGAAAGGGTGATTATGAACCTAAGCCTACAATAATTGAGTTATGTGAAAGGCCGTCTCAAATTTGTTTGAACCACGGGAATGTGTAGATTAATTTTGGTTGTAATTTGATATGATCAAATGTTGTAAAAGAGCATAAGCTCTTCTTTACTTTAAAGTAATTTGTTTTGATCAAATGTTGTAAAAGAGCATAAGCTCTTCTTTACTTTGAAGTACTCCTTTCTTGTTTATTTGATATGCATGAAATTAGAGTAGTTGGGTCCAACGCCCAATAGGAAAAACACGCCTTAATATGATTAAATGCGTAACTAAAATCAATGACCACCCCTAGACCGAGATCCAACACTAGGCTCGTGTTGGATCGAATCAAAGGTTCATAGTCATCCCAAGGCCCTAAGGTAACTATATAGTCCATCTATAAATGCAAAGCTTATGTTAGTAGTACCATATATTCTTGCTTTAAAAACCATTTTACAAGCTTAGTGGGAGTATCATATACTACTAAATCAATCGCGTGGACCAATAGTTGTAATAGGACCAAATTATTTTAACAAGATTAAAATGTATGCTTAAATGTGATGAGACCTAAAACCCTCAACCAAACCATTATTAAGTTGACAAGCGTGAGAGTGCTTTGAACACTCTTTCGTGGCCTTCCACCGTGGTAGGCTCCGATCGTTTGTGACTCGTACACAGACTTAACCCTATCATGGGGTAGTACAAAATGCGTGCTTACACTCAAGAGGAGTTCTATATGCATACATGATGTTGTGAAGGTAGGCAACGAGAATGATCAACATCATATCATTGTGAGGTTGTTCTTGAACCCCTACTGGAACTTGCATGGTGGGAATTACTTAACTAAGTGCAATGGAGCCAACATCATATCATTGTGAGGCTTCATTCTCTAGAGGCCAAATAAGATGGGTACTTACATTAGATGTAAATGAGTAAGCATACTCTCTCATTATTATTGTTGCTAGCCAACATCATATCATTGTGAGGTGGGCTTGGTAATAGTGAGCCACCCATACCCTACTAAGAGTTTTCTCCAAAACTCTCGAATTCCGATGAGGGATATGGAATTTGCCGAAAATAGTGGGTGGTGCTATTTGATTTAAAGACCCGGATCAAATGGCTTAAAATCAATCAATTTATATTTGGTATGTATTAATTTACCGATATATTTGCAAACGCTATCCAAAACTTGACAAAGAAAAGCCAAAGGTTTTAGTTTCCGGACTTGGTACCACATTCCCATATATTGTCTTGAATGGATTGTATATGTACCTAAGTAGTCTCATCCTCACAATTTTCCTATTGATAATGTATCATTGGAAGAACATGTTAGATAAGTCTATCATAAAGAGGACAACACAAACAACCAATGCTTATTCCTTTGTTGTATGAATAAAGGAACTTATGAAGATTAGCACAAAGACATGAACACTTTTAGTGCCATGATTCTTCACTTACAAATTGTTGTATGAAGAAATAAGAGTTGCCTTGAACAATTGAAAGTTTGTAATTATGTTTAGAACATAATGGTTGGTTGACAAAAATAGTCCATCAACATGGACTCATGATGATTTTGAATCATTGAGTGTTGAAGTGTTAAACCACTTCACGAGACGGAAACTAGGCTAGGACTTCAACTTTGTGTCCCTATCCAAATTGTTCACTAAGTTTATTGTAAACTATATAGTGAACAATAACCGCACGCTCTCCAAATTGTTTGTTGTCTATAACACAATTGAAATAAGTTTCAAGAGAGATAGTGGGAGTTTGGGGACCATGACTATTGTAGTCAAGGGAGAAGTCAAATGAAGAAGGCAAAATAACTCCAAGGGAACAAACTTTCTTTATGAAAGGATGGACATTGGAAGGGGTATATGCAAGAAATGTCTTGCAAGAGTCAAGAACACACCTTTTGAAGGTGTTGTAAATTGTTCTTGAATAATTCAAAACAGTTGGTTCTTCTACTTGAATGCTTGATTCTGTATTAGTAACTATGTTTTACAATCGTTGTAAAAGTATCGCTAATAAGAAGTAGAAGATTAATGAGAGAAGAGAAAATACTTCACATTCGAATATGCTCAACAAGAACTCCTAACCATGTCTCAATTGTGGCGTAGTGAAGTGAGGTGTGTCTTGGAACGATTCAAAAATTTCGCAACTAAGGTCATATCGTGGACCTCCAAGATATTGCGATATGCCTAACGATAAAAGCATAACCATTTAGGATTTTGCCTTTTGCAGGTTTGATAAGTAACATGCGTCAGCATAACAAACAAGGCAAGCATCATTCCGAGGATCAGGGGGTTGGATCCGATTGAGATGCGTTGGGATTTGCCCAAATTCATCGTACCCTTAGGGTATGTCTTTAATACCAATTCAGTGGTTGCGTGTAGGCGTGGTGCTGCATCTTTACCAATAGATCAACAACGAATGAGATGTCCTGTCTAATATAATGAGCTAAGTACAACGAAGCGCAAAGTTGAACTTAAATATGGAATCTCAGATTCCATAACCTCTTCAAGGGTCTCATTTGCATATAACGTATGGACGATCATAGGTATACTCAAAGGTAACACATTCGAGGTGTAGTTCGACTGGTAGGCCAAGGTACCGTCAGAACAACGCTTAAACTTCAGGTCAAGGTATAAATGAGTTTTCCTAAGATCCTTCATCTCAAATTCCGTCTTCATGTGCGAGGCAGGTTTCTCAAGCTCTTCTAGAGTTTTAGTGAGATTCGTGTTAACGACCTAAACTGTAACTCTAGCAATTAGGAATAAAACTTCATAGTTTAACACGCAAGGGCATTCATTCATATCCCTAACTGATCAAATAATCATTTAGACGGGTATACCACATTCGTCGGATTGTTTCAATCTGTAAGTGAACACCTCAAAGAAGTTGGGAGAGTGTTCTGTGGTTTGGAACTAGTTGAACTAGTCCATGTAATTCTTTGGGAACTTACATGTAAATCTCCGTATCTATATCCCCATGGAGAAAACACTAACCACATTTCATAATGCTACTATCAATCACAGGACGTTTAAGAGAAACCTTGCGCCGTAAGGCATGCATCATATCGCACTATTTCATTCATCTCAATACGCTTCCTTTCCCATTTATAACACAACAGGGTTACCTTGGGCAGTGTAGAAATGATAGGTCCAAAACATACTTTGGCAAGGAATTTGACCTGGATTGTAATTTCGGTTGTCCAATCAGTTCTACGTTATCCCTTAATCAAAAGAACATGGTTCGATATCGTCGCTTTTCATTTATGTCGGTAGCTACCATATAGGTGAAAACATCATCGATGGTAATCTTATTTCAATTCCATTTTCTAATCCAAACTACTATACTGGACCAAGAACTTCAAGTCTCGGGAGTAATCCAGATTAATCTCATGAGATGGAAATGATTTGAGACAGCAATTGAGTATAGATTCATTGTTGTGGTGTGTCTTCCTCTTCTAGGGAAGTGAATCCTATGAACTGAGTGATCTATCATGCTCCAGGCCAAGATCGATTGATTGGCTATTTACCAATGTACCGGACCGTCCAACAGGGGCATCCAAACTATCCAACAGGGGCGGCACACCCTCCAGGGATGTTGACTCGACGTCCGTTAAGTACGTCTATCATTGCAGGCATGTTTACAGCTGGTATATGATCTCGTCATTTTAGCTAGATCAGAGGAATGTGTCAGGAGCAACATTCTGAAATCTAGAATTCATCGCACTTACTTATCACATTTGTGTGGTATAAGGATTGAGATGAGACATAGTGGGTAACGTCCATGCAAATTCACGCCGTTCTACTAGAACGTTGACGTTCTTATCTCCCCTTAACGGCAGGAAGACTGCCTTATTAAAGTGACAACCCGCAAATGAGTGGTAAAAAGATCGCATACAAGGGCTCTAAGAGAGCTAGTGTGAAGGAGAATCATAATCGACAAAGATTCACTTCCTTCTTCGAGGACCCATATTGGTACGTTGCGGCAGTGCAACTTGGCACATGGAATGCACGCCCAAATGAGTAAATACGAAAAATGTTAGGTTCGTACCCAGTAACCAACTGTAACATCAAATAGGTTGGGTGGCAATGGGCCTCAAGGCGGACCAACATAACTGCATACATGATTGCATAGCCCTAGGCAGAAATAAAAAACTTGGTACTTTCACCAAGATCCGGGCGATCATTTAAATTGCGCTTTATGATCGCTAGGCGAGGCTATTTGGGGTGAACATGGGAATTTGATGTTCAATTATAAACCCAAAAGACATGCAATACTTTATCGAAAATTGTCGATATAAACTCTCCGGCATTCTCCAGTCTCCCGGACTTTATGGGATAAGTAAGGTGATGATCCCTTAGTCTGGCAGGAGGTTTAGCAGCAATGTGTGTGGATAAATATGTGACCAATTTGCCGATTCATCAACCAAAACATAAGTATTTTTATGGTCTGCATTTTGGTTGGATTAGTCCACATATATTCCCTTGAATCCACCGTGAAAAATGGGTGATTTTGTATCTTTGTGAGGAATCATATATAAAATCAATTTCCCTAATGAGCAGGCTTGACAAAGTGTGCTTGTAGGCACAAGATCCTTACTTCGGGTATGGAGATGCATCGTAGCATCATTGTTTGACCTAAGTGTCCCAAATGGTTGTGCCAAAGCTAGTAAACTGCTCAATCACCAGGCTCCAGGCCGGTTACATGTGTGTTCCCAATTGGGAGACAACCCATTGGCCCCAAATCAAAGCTTTAGGCTCATTTTTGGAGGTGGTTCAAAGATATTTCACTCTATTTTCTTCAGTGGTTTCATTTATGATCATTGTCAATTCCAATATCCTTAAGAAAACTCAACGATGGGGAGAATTTAAGGTCCCTTAAATGGTAATTCACTACTATTCATACAATGAGGAGCATGCCAATGCCCTTAATCAGGTTGGATAGACCTGAAGTCGTTGTTAGAGATGTGATTTAGGTGTAAAGTTAGTGTGCGTAGTATCGCGTTCATCCAGACAACTAACTTCCCCACATTCCTACCTAATCACGTGTTTAATTGAATTTGGTCACATGTATACAAGAAACATGATTCAATTAACTCGTATCCGAGGACAATATCAATAAAATTATCCATAAGTAAAACATACACCAAACTTGAATCCAAGAACAAGGAAAAGTGTTCACAAAGTAAATGGTTTACTAAGGGGATTCGGCCAACAAGGCCATCCAAGTCAAAATTCTGCTCTTCTAATAATGTTTGGTGGAGCAAAATTAGTCTCACATATTGACTACGAGAATAGTACTCCTTAATGACATTGGTAGGGACACAAACAAGTGCATAGCCAATATCTATTCCATCAAAATGGAAGTAGATTTTGCAGGGTTAAGGTTTGGGAATACTATCCCTTATTCTTGAAGTTTTAGGTCTTAGATGCCAAGGATCATGCTTCGGGCGTGATGCCACACCTTAGCAGGCCCTGATTCTACCATATATTGAAAAAAAACAGCCGAAGCTGGAGGTATTTGTTCGGTAGGTCTTTGCTGAAGCAGAGTAATACCGTTCGGTGCACTTCTGCGGAAGCAGAGCATACCCTTCGGTGCATCCCTGGCAAAGAAGGGCATCATTGTTCGGTAGGCTTTGACCGAACTGGGTTTGAGCCATTCGGTAGACTCCAGCTGAAGCTCGGTCTATACCTTTTTCTCACGTTTGAGGTAGTAATCAGATCCGAGAATTTGATAAACTTCCACTTTCTACACTTGTTACTTCACGAGCAAGTTAGAAACAAGGAAGGCCAAGAAAAGTGTTCTCTAGTCAAAATTTGATTGGATTTATAAATTACAGAATTGTACTTATTCATGGACGTAATCATGGTGTGCTTCGGGCAATATCTTTCGTGACTAGACGGCCCATAGGAGCAAGCCAAAGAGCCATGGAATCTGATAGGAGCATATTTATGCGACTTAGTTAGCTTGTTTCCTTGCATTTACTTAGTTAGTTTATGTTTATTATAGTGTTTTAAGCTATTTTCGTGTGTTTGTAGGTCCAATTGGCAAAGTTGGCAAGAAAGTGCATTTTAGAGCATTTTGGAGCAATTCTAGGCTGAAATGGCTGAAATGGATTGCATGCATATGGAGCACAAGGAATGGACGAATTTGAAGTTCAAATGAGGCTAGGAATGTGTTTAAAAGTTGGAGAAATAAATTCAAGTCAAAGAAGATAAGGAATCAGCTACAAACATGGAACATTATCTAAACCAACCTTATCTTATCTTATCCTTATCTAATCTTATCCTATCTTAATTCCAGCTGTAAGGGGGACTCCCTCTCATAATAGGATGCCTAAAACCTGTTTTTAGGAGGTCTTTTCCATCTAGAAACATGCCACAACACTCCTTTCTAGAAGTCCTAAAAATCTGGCGCCCCAAACCTTTCTAGAAGGCCTTTGCCTTGCCTTGCACTCCATCCCCTTCCCTCCAATTGTGCCGCACCTTCCCTACCCTTATTCCTCTTGGATTCTGATTTAATTAGCCTATTCCCTTGTGGATTTGGATTGTGCAAAGCCTTTTCAGAAATTAATTGGGCTAAACCCCTTTCCTGATGGATTTAAGCCTTGTGCCGCACCCTAGGGCCCTAATCCTTTATTTCTGCTAAGTCCAAGTCGTAACCTGATTTCCCTAGGGTTTGCCATGCCTATATATACATATTTTGAGGCTTGGAGGTTACCACCCCTATACCACACCATAATTCGTAGCCATCAGCATCCATACACAGAAACACCCTTTGCCGCAAGAAGAAGAGGAGGAGAGCTTTGCCGTGGCTTCCATTGGAGGAGGACCTTGTGCCGCAACAACCTGCAACCATTGGAGACTTCCTGAGTTCTTTCTTCCCTTGTTTTAGTTTCAATGTTTATTTCAGATTGCTCTTCAATTGTCATGAACATGTGTAACTAAGTTTTTCTTAGTTAGAGGTGAATTCGAAGCCATGGACATATGTTTAATATGAATTGATTACCTCCAGTTATTGTTTCGTAAAACATGCATGCGATTCACTTATCTGTTTGATTAAAACTTATTCTTGTATGTGGGTTAAGGGTGCACACTTAGTTTGCATGCATGAATCTGATGCTAAAATGTAAGGGAATTTCACCTAATTGTTATGAACTTATATTTATGAGTAGTAAAGGTTGCTAGTCATAATCGTGTGAAGTGAATCCATGGCAGGAGTATCATCATGCTTTTCATAGTTACGAATGCCTTGTCAATGCTTATGATTTTCATAGAACTTAATGATCTTTGAATGTATCTCTATTATGCGTATTCCATGTAGGGAACTTGATAAGAATAATTTGATTGTCAATGTGTTATCCATCCAATTCAATGAATTAAGGAAAATCTGAAAGTTAATTTGTGCATTCACAATTAATTTGGGGCATTGTCATTCATGGTTTAAAGAAACAATACTGGAAATCAATTTGTATACATATGTTTCATGTGTGGAGAAGGATCCTCTAACTAGCTTTTCACCCTTGAATTCACCTTAATTTCTTTTTAACTTACTTTGTTTGCTGCAATTTACTTAGTTTTGTCAAATTCGTTCAAAAACCCCCTCAGTTCTTATTTGTGTTTTAGTTTTGTCAAATTCGTCCAAATCTGTCTCCTTTCTGTGTTTTGAGTCTTACTAGTCTAGAATTTGTCCAATTCAGTCTGTAGTATCTGTTTTGAGTCTATTTAGCTTAGTTTGTGTATTTTGAGTCAATTTGGTCAGTTTTGAGTCATAAGAGTCTAGTTTAGTGTTTTAGAGTTTAAATTGTGTAGATTAGCATCCTTTCTAATCCCCAGCCTAAAACGATCCCTACTTTCATATACTACGTCGATAGGGTTTTAATTTGAGTGTCAAGTAATTTTCACATCAGAATCCTCGTTCAGGAGGTACTTCCGTTTGTAATGCTTCGAGCATAAGTCTTCGAATGAAGATCATGGCGGAGGCTTATTCAGCTCTTCCATGCCATTGTTGGCTTGAATGGTTTCTCAGCTTCTTGATAGGCAAGGGGAGATTCACATCTTGTACCCTACATAAAGTGGTTTCTATTAGAAACATCCAAATAAGGGAAATCAAACTTGTGACGGTTCGACAATCCATAGAATTAGAGGGAACAAGATTGTGATTGGTGCTATGGGAATCAATCATCCCTAAGCATCAAAGTTAGAACATTCGAGTTCTAAAACATGGTTTTCATGAAAAACGTTTGGTTTTCATGGGTGCATTGTTTTATGAAAACTTTGGGTTTCAAATGCACTAAATTCGAAACTACAGGTTCAATTTTAGTTTATGAACGTTTAGTTCATAAAAGAGAGGTTCCTGCAAGAACAGATAATACAATACATTGATTTAAGTGTATTGGATTTGAGTTACTTTAGGAACTCAAGTGTGAGCGCTTCGAGACTACGATAGTGAGTCAACGGTTCAAAGAAGAGAAATAAATTATTGAATCGTTAATGTCCAAAAGTGGGTTTCAGGCCAATAATTTTGGATTAACTATCAGATTAATGGAGTGCTAGTCACTTTTAATTAATTTAATAGATTGGGACCATTCGAGGTCGTAGAAGCTAAAATAATTATAACATTTGGGTTAAAACTATTTAGAATGCCAAAAATTTGCATTGGTTCAAAAAAGTATAGCCCAAAAGGGTTTGGGCTTAGGTGACGTGAGTAGGGCAAAGCCCTAGAGGCGTTTTGGGCTCAGGTTGGCTGCAAAAGGCAGCCCACATGTGGCTGCAGGCCAATGGCTGAGGGTTTCTAAGCCTAGTAGCAGGCAGTTGGCATATATGGGCCGAGACCATGCGCGGAAGCAAGACCAGCCGAGGCTGGCTTGCGGGTTGGCTTACGCGAGGCCCAGCCAGAGCTGGGGCCATATTCATTGGGTCGTGGGACAAGCCCAGCCACATGGGCTGGCATATAGAATCATGAGCCATGGCAAATGCAAAGCCCAGCAAGCACAAAGCTTGCTGGCAGATTGGGCCGAGATGACAAGGATGGGCCAAAAAGTCTACGAGCTTCCTTAGGGAGTAGGCTGGGCTTCGGGCCTATACAGGTTAACCAGGCCGAAAGCTTGGGGGGATGTCCATGTGGTTGCAGCAAGGCCCAGAGGGCTACTGTTATAGTGGTCCCATGGTGGAGGTGCAGCGTGGTGATGCACAATGCCCATAATTTATTTTTTTTTCAACATACTTAGTGTTTGACAAACCCTAAATTGCTTCTAATTTCTTTCGATTCTTTGACTCACAAATTCCACATAGCAAAAATTGCGTAATGCATGAAACGTATATATATTGACAATATATGAAACATATACAATATATATATGGGAAGGTAAATATAAATGTAGGGGTTTCATACATCATGGGGAATATTTTCATGCTTCATGGTCATTTCAAATATCTTCCTTTATTTTAAGCGTACCTGATTGGCAGAAAACAACAAAAACATTTGAATTTGTTGAAGATCCTTCTCGGAAAGCTGAAATTTCATCTCCAATGCGTTGTATCATGTTCAACAAAGAAAAATTAAATTGAATCAATAGCATGTAGATCAATTCAATAAAATAATAAATTAATCACAAAACGAATGATTAAAACGTAATACTCCCTTGATTGAAGATCAAACTCTCTTTAGTGTAGCGTCAAGAGGGTGCTCATAACGTGTTGTAGGCATAATTTACTAAACAATTATGGAGGCCATAGAGATAGAGGTGCGGCAATAGTAGAGAGAAGGGAGATATGTATAATTGTGAGGTCTGTTCTATTCCACCCCATTGTGCCTTTATTTACAGTAGTAGGGTAGGTTAATTCCTTACCCTTTTAGGATTATAGCTCTTAATAGGTAATCAACTCCTAATAGAAATATAAAGAGCTATTCCTAGATCTACTAGGATTTACACAAACACATTCATAATCTAATAGGACTGCAACAAAATGTAACTTTTTTAACACTAAATGAATATATTTAAAAATAAAATTTAATTATCTTGACATGTAAAATATTTTATTATTAAAATAATTAATGCCGTTTATTAAAATCAAGGGACCTTGATGAAAAAGTAAAAAAACATAAAGTTTCAATCAATAGAGTTAAAAAAAAGAAAGAATGAGAGCCTAATTTTTTTCAAACAAAAAGTATACATTCTTAAACAGTATATATCTTAAATAGTAATATATAATCTTCGATTGTGCATTATCTCTATTGTTTTTGTTTTTAGCTTTTCACTAATTTTCATAATTGTTTATAATAAATTCATATATCTATGTAATAGTCTGATAATTATTATTCCATAAGTTATTATATATAGACTTTTCCTGATCTATTTAAGTAAATGTCAAAACAACATTAGTAAGGAATTCAATAATTACCAAGACGAGCAACTTAGTAGTTGTATTACAGCGTAGTTGTATTCATCTTCATTTGTAAGATAAATGTCTTAGGTTCGATTATCGCCAAGGCGAATTTGAACCACATTATTACTAACTTATTGTGAGGCTTAGTGTGACATCCCACATCGTCCAGGGAAGTGATCCTTAAATGTATATTCTCACATCTTCCTAGCACGAGGCCTTTTGGGAGCTCACTGGCTTCGGGTTCCGTAGGAACTCTGAAGTTAAGCGAGAAGGGGGCCAGAGCACTCTCAGGATGGGTAACCCACTGAGAAGTTGCTCGTGAGTTCCCAGAAACAAAATCGTGAGGGCGTGGTCGGGGCCCAAAGCGGACAACGGTGGTGGAGCGGGCCCGGGAAGTGATCTGCCCTGAGCCGGGATGTGACACTTAGCGTACTTTCTCTCTCTTAATGTAGATAATATCGTTTACTCAAAAAAAAAAAAAAAAACCAAGGCGAGAAGGGTCAAAGCTGGACAAACATAACAAATCTTCTCCATTGCTACAGTGATCCAAATGCGCAGCATGCTACGATAACGATAAATCCTAATGTAAGTCGTTCTCCATTAATAAGAACGTCAAATCAGTCAAATCATGCTGTGTGAGAGAGATGGATATATTTAGTCGCAAGGATCATGAGAGTGGCAATTATAGAAAAGGATCCCCTCCGGATTTCTTCTACAAAATTCATCCAATCAATCAATCTAGACCCTTAAAATTTAATCAAACTACTATAAATAGAGGGTTCTTTTAACAGTTATAATAACTTTAGTCATTTCATCAAATTTCAAGGATTCGGATTAGGTGATTGGATGGATTTGGTGGAAGGAATCCGGAGGAATTCACTGGATGGAAAGATTATTCAGTGTATTAGAAATACGACTCAGTATACTATGCGTCATAATATAAGTAGTTGTATATTTAAGAAATAAAATTTCAATTTTTTTGTATTATGAAACTTAATGTGTTTCGGGCACATTGAAAAATTTCTCCACCGAATGGTATAAAGTTCAACAAAGCTAAATGTTGGTGAACAGGACAAGCTATACTTTTATTGTCACTTTCATTTGCTAGCCTTTTGTTAGTCATAGTCATAGTCATAGTCAAAGGTAAAATGACGACAAGAATTAGCATAATTTTGGTCTCCCTTGTTTGATGGGTCAACAAAACAACCGTTCAAACCTTCGAATCAATTCGATTTGAACTGTTTGAAAATACCCAAACTGCCTATAGCATGATAAAATTGTAATTAGAACAAGGAAGCCAAACTTGAATTACATAATGTTTGAGCAACAGATTTTCAAGTTATGATATTTAAAGCAAAATTATAAAGAAAACATACACAAGAGGGGTTAGAAAATGCATCATATGAATTAATTATAGAGATATTTTAATTTATATAATCCATGGGGCACCATATTATGAATTTATGGGACCTTATGCATGCTACATCAGCACACTAACATAGCTATTTACAGAATTTTAAGAAAATGACCATATTAATATGCAAAATATAAACTCAGGGACCATATTATCACTCTTCATTGTTATGAATCAAACTAAAAAAAATTCTCAATTAACCTTACAATTAATATATAGTTTTTTTTTTTTTTTGAACTGTCTATACTAAGGATGTCATATCCCGACTCCGCTGTAGCACGATATTGTCCGCTTTGGGCCATGCCCTCACGAATTTGTTCTTGGGCAAGAGAACCTCACTACCCAAAATGAGTCATACTAGGAAGAGATGGGCATGTACATATAAGGCCAGGGACCAACCCTCACCTCGTCGGCACATCCGAACGGACGGTGAATCTGGCTCTGATACCAAATTATCACATCTCAACTCATAGGTGACCCGTGCATAGCGCTAGCCTTCACATGATCGTAGCACTAGAGCGTATATTATTACACCTAGCATGTCGTACAGGTCACATTAGGTGACTCCGACTTGTGTGCTAGCATAGATTGATGAGCCATAGGTGCAGTAGTACATGTCACTTTAGGTGACTCCGACTTGCGTGCTAGTATGGATTATTGAGCACATGATTATATTTATATTGTTGATGTGATACCGTGTTGTGGCATACTTTTGGATTTACCATCGAATTGCATTTGATATCATACCTATATGTAGTATGATTTTCTGGAAACTATACACATTTTACGGCGAGGGGTTATAACGTTTTCAAAGGTTTTTATTAAAACTTTATTTTCAGGCCCACTAACCCTTGTTTTTCTCCCCTCAAGGTTTTAGATGCTGAACGTTTGTACCGATGAGGATTCTTGGCGAATATCAGTATAGGTGGCTACCTCTGAGGGTATAATCCTTATCCACTCTACTGTATTTTACTTATGCTCTGACGTCACGTGTGAAATGGGTTCATTCCCGCTCACCAGCGCACTCTTATATTTAGGCACTTTTAGGTTTAAATTTATTCACATTTTCCACATCACTACACTTTATGGCTTTGTCACCTTCCAGGTGTCGGCCATCACAACTCGATTCGGTGTCCTAGTGGACATACTGGGTCGGGGTGTGTGAAAGGAGGTGGAGGAGTGATTGACGCTCACAATGAGCAAGCTATGATAATGTGGTTCAAATTCGCCTTTGGCGAGAATCGAAGACCTCTCACTGACAAGGTGAAGATGAATATCACTAGACTGTAATACTAAGTGGCAATATATAGTTTTTTTTTTTTTTTTTTTTGGACAAACGAAATTATCTACACTAAGGAGTAGGGAGTGTGCTTAGCCACACAATGGGCTAGCTATAATGTGACTTATATAGCTTTTAGAGGTGAGCAACAAATCATTGGAACTATTTTAATTGGACAAAGCAAACCAGTACCACGTCAAAAGTGTAATTTCCTTATTTGGAGATCACTGAAACTGAACAACACGAGAATGACTTACATGATATGAGTACACTGCTACAGTATCGTCTCCTGCCATTAAAATAAAGATATGTGTAAATCTTTATACACGCATCCTTATTTTATTGACATAGGAAGCCACATGGTGATGTACACGTGCCATATAAATTGTTTTTCATACGACACAGGTGCAAACTGTATTGTCCAAAATGAACAAGTAAAATGATGGCTTCAAATCTTCTGTACCATGCCTTAATGCCAGATAAGTGCCAACCTCTTATATTGAGTATTGACACGTGACTAATCACTTAACCCCTAAACATAACAGCGTTAACAAAATAAAATTAGGAAAATAAAAGAATAATAATTCAGAAAATTCAAAGGATCTCCAACCTCTTTTCTCCCTGCATTTTCTCTCTTTCTATAAAACCAAATTTAAAATTAAAGTTGTGATGTTGAAGGAGTACGTTTTGGTGTTTCTTGGAAGAGAAGTGGTGGTGAGATTGAGTGGGGCGGTGGGGATGTTGAGACGTTCTTTGAGTTTTGGGAGAGCTGATTGCGGTAGGGAAAATTTGGTGGTATAGCTCAAAATAGAACCATTTGGAGCTGTACTGTACAAGTCATAGATTCCGTGACTACCGATGAGGATTTTAGTGGATACCATAGAGATTCTGAAGGGTGATTCGAGGGATGAGATCCTCTCCGGATCATTTTTGTGAGGATCCTAGGGATCTTAACATCTTATCTGTTCATCGTACATTGTACGGTCAGTTTTCGATAGGTACTGTTTGTGTTTAATTTTAAATAAAAAATTCTTAATGATTTATGTTTCTATCATACACCTCGGGGTATCTGGATAATATTAGAAGCCGATTCTCAAAGGATCAGGCGAAGAAATTCGAGGATTCTTGTTTCAGTCATTTGATTGACGTGGACCGCATCGATTGGTTTGGCCAGCTCAACCACTACGCTATCCTTAAGGCTATTAAGGATAGAGTGACTGACAATTCCATCTCATTCCTTTTTCGGGAAGAAGTCGTGACTTTTGGGAGCCACAAACTCTGTTTGATAAGCGGACTAAGGTTCGGAGATTTCCCGCCCCAAGCAGAAGGAAGATGAATATCATATTTGATAGACCTGTTTTACGGGGGGAAAAGAAGACAACCCTGAAACAATTGGATGACCAATTCAACAACTGCCAAAAGGAAGATGATCTCTACAAGCTAGGCCTACTGTTCTTCGTCCAGTTTGTTGTTTTGGGCAAGGAGAATGGCTCATCCACTGACTACCATTTGCTTGAGTTGGTAGATAATGAAGATAAGGGGGAGACATATCCATGGGGTTCTGCATGTTGGGACTACCTAAGTATTAACATTTAACCCTAAATCACAATGTGATATATAGAATAGGAAGACGTATCTGTCGAAGCCATCGTGGTTGTCAAAAGAACTCTTCTACTCACTCAAGCCCTTTATGCTCTTATGGTGATAAAACCCTAGACTTAGAACCAATGCTTTGTAAGTAGGGAATCCCTTTTATTTATTGATGACTGGTAGCCAACTTCCATCTGTCATGGGTGAGTTGGTTATGGTCCCATATCATCACAACTTGGAAGTTATTGAGTAGTGGAGGAACGGTTTGTATTCAAAGCATTTTGAATGTGTTTCCACGATTATAAGAAGCTAGTATTCCACGTATACAACTCATTGATGAATTTAAATTTATTTTTATCAGCATATATCTTAGTCCTTATCACAACGAGTTGAGTCCACATAGGATTCTTACATTCTCCCACATGGACGTTAAATAGTTGTGTTCTATAAGATATATGACCAAAATAAAATTCATCCCTTAAGTGATCACATTGAGTCTACGTTGCTAACTTCTTATACACATTGACCAACATGCATTTAGAAGATTGGACTCCAGGAAATAATACATGTATCATACTGTATCCACCCTGAAACCACAATTTTCAAATTCATGTTGTATAATGCTGATGAAACATACATTTATACACATCCACGGATTTTACCTGTACATACATATATATTGTATAAATATATATATATATATATCACTTCATTATATATTGTGTATATATATATATATATATATATATATATATATATATATATATCACTTCATTCCTCTAGTAAATTCACCCATTTCACCTTTATTGATCGAACCCAAATTTTCCATCTTCAATCATTGAATTTTTTTTTCATTCAAATTCTTGCATTTTCAGATATCAATTAGCGTGTTCTTTGGAACAAGGATCAATCACAACATTATGGATTAATCACATGACATGCATATCACATTATCATTAGAAAACTTGAAATGGCTAAATTCAACACTTATCAAAAGCAATAGTCATTTACTCCCACACATCAGCCAACTCAAAATCATCATGAATTCGCATGTTTGCAACATGACTCTTGAAAGCCCCCACATCTAGTGGCTTTCTTAATGGGTTAGCTAGCATCAGTATCTGTCAACACTTCTCTTTTCCTCACGTGAAAACACCATCAAAATATGAATGTGTCTTGTAATGAAGCCTCAATTTGGAGTTTGCCTAAATGCTTCCAATGAAGCCTCAATTTTTCCCTTGCAGATAAACTAGTTATTCAATGAATAACCATGACATGCAAATGTGAATTCGGTTGATAACACAATGGTCTTAAACAGAAAATAATACAGTGTGAAGAATACTCTCACTAATTTACCATAACTAAATTCCAAACCAATACTTCAAACAAGGCTTTAAACATACTTTGAGAGCAACCTTACTCAAGCAATTACATAACACATAATGCATATTATCACAAATTTGTTTTCTACCTTTCCTTAGTATTAAAAGCAACACAAATTTGTTCACCAAAGCCACATGTACGGATCTCATTGGGGTTTCTCCTTCAGTCCATACATCATTTTAAGGTTGGCTATTGTGTGAAATTCTGTCCCTTTAATTTCGTTTTTACTATTCCCCAATGACACTGGAAAGCAAGAAACATTTGAGCTCTCATTAACACAAGAAACATTTGAGCTCTCCTTAACACACGAAATCATACAATTTAACAATAAAATTAGTACGAGTCAATAAGCTTGAATTAATGCTAGGTTCTTGTTGACCTCAAAATCCTTTGTAGAATTAACAAGTAACTAATCTAAGGCATCTGATAATGACAACAAGCAATAGGAAAGATTAACAAGGGCACATAACTATGTTGTTGTCCTTTGAGTCATGATTCAATTCTAATTTCATCAACCATTAAAGCATATTAGTATGTGTGAAATGTCTTGTAACCAAACAACATATTTATGTAATATAGAATAACAAAATAATAGAGGAAGTTAATTCAATACACAAATCTCTTCCACTCAAAATCAACATGATTTAGGATACTACCACCATGTTTTCAAAATTCAATATCCTATTAAAAGAAGTCAATGAGTGAGAAGCCCACATTTTTCTTTCACCAATTCTCCCACTTGGGCAAATCACTTAATAATGTGCTCTTCCAAATATGACTTTATGATATCACTTGCCATGTATTCTCTATACTTAACAATGTAACGTTGAATTGCCTTCAACACAATTCCAACCAACAGACTCAAGTTTAGACGTGAAGGCTGAAGTAGATATTAATTATAAAGTTATTAGTATGTCATTCTCAGATTGTTCGCATATAAAAATCAACTAACGAATATGGTTTCAGTTCTCTAGGTGAAGGAAAAACTAATGATGCGAAATAAGTTAAGCACTCAAATTAAACCCTATTGTTGTCAAATTGTAGTAAAGATGCAAGTAGGGATCGTTCTAGACCGGGGATTATGAGGGCTTGCTAAAACCTCAAAACTGACTCAAAAACATCAAAACAAAGTTAAAAACGTTTGAAAAGACTCAAAAGACTCAAGACAAGTTCACAAGACTCAAAATAAGCTAAAAACACTCAAAACTGCCTAAAAACACTAACTAGGCAGTTTCTGACACTAAACACAATTTTGGACGAAAATAAGGTATTGGCTTGACTCAAAACACTTAAAAACACAAACAAAACAGATTTTAAACACTTTGAAACAAGAAAGTAAAAGGGGGTTTTGTTTTGGACGAATTTTAAACTAACAAAACAGATTCTAAAACTAAACAGCTTTGAAAACGAATTTGGGGAATAAGATGGATGATGGGCTAGCTAGAGGCTCTTTCTCCCCACATGACATGTATGCAAACGACTCGATTTCCAGTTACTCCTTCATTGAATTATGAACGACAATGCCCCAAATTAACAGTGACATCACTAGTTAACCCTCAGATTTTCCTTGTATTATTGGATTGGATGACATCATTCGACAACCCAAAGCATTCTTCAAAAGTCCCCTACATGACATCATAATAGAGATACAATCAAAGATCATTACGTTCAATGAAAATCATAAGCATTGACAAAGCACTTGTAACTGTGACATCATGTCACTCATGCTAGGAATTGAACTTAACGCGATCGTGACTAGCAACCTTCACTACTTGTGAATATAAGTTTGTAACGATTATGTGAAACTCCCTTATATTCTAGCATTAGATTTATGCATGCCAATTAAGTGTCGACCCTCAATCAACAAACACAAATAAGTTCTTAATCAAACAGTTAAGCCAATTGCATTCACGATTCAAGAGTTCATAACTGGAATTTATCAACTCAAATTGCACACATAATCATGGCTTTGAAATCACCCCTTGCCAAGAGGGGTTTAGCCACTCATGTTCACAGCAAAACGAAAGGAAAAGAAATTCAACATTGTAAACATAGAACAAATTACACCTAGAATGCTCCAACAATCAAGCTTGAACATCCAAGAGTCCTTCCTTCTTTCTCCTTGCTGCGGCACAAAGGTGGGTGAAGTGTATGGGATGTGTTTTGGGGTCAGGAATGTGTTTAGGGTGAATGGAAATTGCGGCAAAGGTGTAGGGATGAATTCTGGCGTGAATGGATGAATGGGTGAGTCAATCCTCTCCTTTTGTGCGGCTAAGGAAGTTTTATTTTAAAGACTTTAGGGTAATAAAGCTAAGAAACAATTTAGGAAACAGAAATTAAACCAAAACTTTAAAGGAAATAGGAATTAAAGTCAGAATCCTAAGGGAATTGAGCAAGTGGGTGCGGCAAGGATGGAAAGGGTAAGGGAATGCCTTGCAAGGCAAGGAAAAAGGATTTCCTTGCTGATTTAAGTCCAGAAATTAGGCAAGTATAGGATTCCTTGCACGGCAAGGATGGGAAATAAGGGAATGGTGCGGCAAGGATGGATTTGGTGCAAGGAAGGTTCAATTTGTGTCTTAAAATGCATAGGAGGCCTTCAATGTTGCTGGAACTTAGGGACATTTAGGATTAGGAAAGGTCAAACCAAAATAGGAAACCTTGGCTTAACTTTCCTACTTCAAGTAGGAATCCTTGTTTGAGTAGGAATCCATCTCCAATTAGGAATCGTTCTTCAATTAGGAATCCTTCTTCAATTAGGAATCCTTCGTCAATTAGGAATCCTAACATCTTCAAATCTTCAATTTCGTCCATTCCTTTTGCTCCAAGCATGTGATATCCATTCCAAGCCCAATTTTGCTCCAAAAGGCTCCAAAATGCACCTTCTTGCATACTTTACCCTTAGAACCTGAAAACACACGAAAATGACTTAAAAGACTAAAATAACTAAAGAATAACAACATAAATGCACAAGAACAAGCCAACTAAGTCGCATAAATATGCTCCTATCAACTAACAAACCAAAATACACTTTTGAAAGCCATATCAATTAAGTTGCATGCTTAAAATTTGAATGTGTGAATGCTACACATACTTAAAATTCCATATTCATGTCTTTCAATATATAATCATCATTTCTTGACTGGACGTTAACATGTATATGATCACATGACAAATACTAGTTGACACATGGGAATAGACAACAATATCTATATAGGATCATCTTACAGTGTACGTGCTATAAACTTTACTCCCTGTATAAGCTATGATTCATGTCTTGATGCCAGATGTCTTGCTGTCACTCTTGATTGCCAAACAACATGTTAAAGAAGAGAATTATACATGCACCTGCTCATCGAAATGAAAGCCTAATTGATTGATCATGCATATATTTCACCTGCCAGATGTCTTGCTGTCACTCTTGATTGCCAAACAACATGTTAAAGAAGAGAATTATACATGCACCTGCTCATCGAAATGAAAGCCTAATTGATTGATCATGCATATATTTCACCTACCTTTCATATTGCAATAAGTATGATCAAGCCTAACCCCTCTTGACCATGTCTCAACATGGGGTTTTACTTATTTCATGTTGAAAAATCAGTCTCAAGATATAGTTATAGCCATACTGAACAAATGATCATACACGGATTTCAATTTACACACACACACACATATGTATTATATAATGCCACAATACGAATAATTAATTTCATGATAAAAGCAACTAAGCCCAATAAGGAGAAGCAAGTGTTATTACATAAGTGTGTTTCGATAATTCGTCGACACCTCAACAGTTCAGTAATACACACACACACACAGACATATATATATATATATATATATGATCATTTCAAACTCATGGGCAATATTGGGGAAAATATGTCTCTTTATACATGCTTGAATAAATACTCAAACATACCAACTTCATACCAACATCTTCAAGAAAGACCATGGCTTAGTCACAAGTGGAACCCCTCCTCTGAAGGTTTTAGTCATGATCCTCTTCATAATCCTCAATGGCATTCTATTACCTTTCCGCCATTTTTTCATATGTTAAATCATATCAATACATGATTATGTCACACCTTTGGGCAAGAAACATAAACAGCCATCATTCGATAATAGATCATGTAACCTTATTGTATAACAATCATGTAAAAGATTAAGAAAACAACCAAGAATTCGAGTCTTTGGACAAGAAAACATTCAACTTAATTCTCCTAAAATGTTATACCCTGGAAACATCTCAAACCATTGGTACATTCCTTTCTTTGAAAAAGAATATTGACATGTTATGAGTTTTTAAAATCTGATTTACATAATCCTTTTCCTTAAGTCTTTTCACTTTGGTAAAAAGAAAAGATATGTAAAGTCTACACTACAAAATCCCGCTCGGATGTTTTTCCTGAACAAGTAAAGGTTAGTGCAATAAATATTATCATAAGAGACTTTATTGTTATAATTGCAACCATTTGTCGAACCCAAGTAACATTAGGAAAAAGAAGTCAGAAACATCAGCAAGGTAAATTATAAACCCTATCATTCACAAAATAATTATTTGGCCAAAAAGAAAAATTAAGCAATCTTCAACTTAGCGATTTCCAATAACCATGTAAACATATAGAAATGACCAATTCCATATGTTATTAAGTAGCATGACTCCTTCTAAAACAACATTGCCATCTTTAATTCACAATTACCTTAAAGTTTAAGTGGTCCAGATAAATATTGTAATCATACTACAATAATTACAATGAAATCAACAACATCAATAATGGTCAAAATGTTATAAGCACAACCTATTATGTAGCTGTTCAATATACATCTACCACGAATTGAACTAGTAGATATCAACTTATATGCACACAGACAAAATTTGAAACATATAGCAGACTTACCCAGGATTCTTGATTGTAAATGTAAAATTGGGGTAAAGCCAAAGAAAATGATGCTTCTCATACTTCACTTTCTCTTCAGTTGAGCTTTCCTCTGTCAGCACAGTGGACTCAGCCTCTTTGTGTGCCAAATCAAGATCCCACAATCCCAGTATGATCTCAATGTCATGTCTCTGATTCTTGTAATTTCCTCCATCAGTGGTTCAACGGAGGTGACAGAGTGTTCACTCAACTATGCATGTTTATATCACACTTTTGAGCAAGAGATATAAATTGCCTTTAATCCTTATTGCGTAGCCATCCTACAACGATCTTATCACGCCATAATTTCAAGTCTTTGGGCAAGAATATAGCCTAATCAACAGGATGCCATACATTGATCAAAACTCGTAGCAATTTATACACCATTTTCTTTGAAAAATAATGTGAACATCTCATGAGTTTTGAACCAGAACATGAGTTAATGATTAGTATTCCATTCGTTTAAAATCTTTGATGTAAAACATATCGTAAATGATAAATATACTTTTCACCTTCCTATAAACCAAACTGCGGAATAACAACATAAAAAGATAAAGCCTTAAATGATAGGTTCATCAACATATAAGAATTCATGAGATAGTTAAAACATTTCAGTACCATATGTCGATGCATTTGTGCAGCATAACTATGCATTGGATTTAGGGTCTGTTAATTTGGCTCTGATACCAAATGTTGGGACTACCTAAGAATTACCATTTAACCCTAAATCACAATGTGATATAAAGAACAGGAAGACGTACCTGTCGAAGCCATCGTGGTTGTCAAAAGAACACTTCTACTCACTCAAGCCCTTTATGCTCTTATGGTGATAGAACCCTAGACTTAGAACCAATGCTTTGTGAGTAGGGAATCCCTTTTATTTATTGATGACTGGAAACCAACTTCCATCTATCATGGGTGAGTTGGTTATCGTCCCATATCATCACAACCTGGAAGTTATTGAGTAGTGGAGGAACGGTTTGTATTCAAAGCATTTTGAATGTGTTTCCACTATTATAGGAAGCTAGTATTCCACGTATACAACTCATTGATGAATTTAAATTTATCTTTATCATCATATATCTTAGTCCTTATCACAACAAGTTGAGTCCACATAGGGTTCTTACACTGCATCCTTCCAATTGCTGCTGCCAACCATAACCGTGGCCGCTTTGACCCGGTACAAGGTTATAAAAGAAAAAAATGTAGACAAATCAAGGGCTGCGATCCGGGACTCCTATAACCCGAAGCGGTTTTCGTATGTTTTCAAGGTAATTTCCTTTAATTTTTTCGTTATAATTTTTCGATGTACTTTGCATTCGTTTCGCTACAAGTTATCCCTGTACATTATCAGTTTCAATTTTGTAGATCTGGTTTTGAAACTTCGCCCTGCCTGAAGACGAAAATCAATGCGAATGTGCATATGGATAACCCTTAGTTATTGTCCTGGATTTGCCGTTTGGACACCAACGTAAATCCATCCCATGAGAAGCTGAAGAGGGGTGCTTTTCACTTAATAAATGGTACATGTTTCTTTCATATCATCCCGCACGAAGTTATTCCAATTTTAATAAAATTACTACATTTAAAAGAAGGCGCCTTATTGGAACTTCATGTTTGATGAAGTTCATCGTTGTAGGGAACCAACACCGGAGGCCGAAAATAAAGGTCTTGCAGATGTTGATCATGACTCGAAGTTCACTCCTTCATCCAAAGCCAAAGGGAAGGCAAAGATGGGACACTAAGGCAACGGAGTGTTGCCATCCACTTCCCATTTAGTCGTTCGTACATACATCCAATAAATTGTAGTTTTAGTTTAGACACTTCTATTATTTCTAAATGGATATCAGTTTCAGTGAAAATTTATGAAATCACTATTTTCCATACGCATGATTATGAGTTTGTCCCTAGGCGGCAGTTTGATGATTTTGCACAGTTTGAGAACGGCCAAAGAAATGTTGAGGGTAAGGAAAGGCAAAGGCAAAAGAAGCTCTAGTTTTTAAGCCTTCAAAGCACTTGGTCAACGTTGTCTTGGGCACTGCAGACGTTATGCCACATGCGTGCATGGGAGCAAGTCGGCGAAGTATTCATCCCATGTCACATGAACGGTGACCTGCCCATGTCCACTTCGTATGTTGTAACATCATGATTTATGATTCACTTTTCTCAAGGTCAAAGCGGGTAAAAATGAAGAGACAACTTGCGCATATGTGTCCCACACTTCTAAAGGTGACGAGATTCGACAATTTGAACCTAACCCCTAAAATGATGGATAAACTGTTTGACATTTAATGTGTAATCAAGTGTGGCCAGCAAGAGAACGGGTACGTTCTTTTTCGACTTTTCTTTAACTTCATTCTAAATGTCATAAACATCAACTACGCTGTAACTTGCACTTGTTGTTTTTTGGCCATTGACGACGTCGCTCTCGAAACATGTGTTTTTTAGGCTCAAGCTTGCCATCAAGGTCATGAGAGGTCGTGCATTTCTATGAAGGATTATGTGGACAACATTTCCTTGATTAGTTTTCCTTGTTATAACCAAACAATTAGCTTACTTTTAAGTTTTGAACACTTTGTAGTTTAGGGTTTAGGGTTTTGGTGTAATCGTAATTTGAGTGCTTAGTATGTAATCTTAATTTTAGTAAACTTTGCCATTGCATGTTTTAAGTATTCAGTATGTAATCTTAATATTATTTCTTATCAATTAAGGGGTTTGTGCTGCCAGAAGTAATCTTAAATTACATAGATAACATTGAACAAATTCCCACATTAAGGTCCTTCTTATAACAAGCCACACGCAGAATGTCGAAATATAAGAAAAATTGAGGGACACACAAAAAAGTTCAAATTATCCCTAGCGAGTGATGATGTTGTAGAAACTAACACACAAATTAAACCCTGTAAATTATGCAATCGTAGTATGAGTAAGTAGGGATCGTTCTATTCCGGGGATTAGAAGGGATGCTAATGAACACAAATTAAACTTATAAAACTGAAAACTATGTTAAACTAACATCAAAACAATGACTGGGGGGATTTTGTACGAATTTAATTAAAGAAAAAGTAAATGGTAGCAAGTAAATTAAGTTGTGAATGAAATATAGATGAAAAAATAGCTAAATGATTCTTCTCCACACATGAAACATATGCACACAAATCGATTTCCAGTTATTCTTCCAATAAACCATGAATGACAATGCTCCAAATTATTTGTGAACAACACTAATTAACTCTCAGATTTTCCTAAGTTCATTGAATTGGACTCACCGACTCAACCAAATGATTCTTCTCAAGTTCCCTAACTATGAAAAGCATGATAAAGATACATCTCAAAGATCATTAAGTTCTATCAAAATCATAAGCATTGACAAATCATTCGTAACTGTGAAAAGCATGATACTCCTACCAAGAATTTACTTAACTCAATCATGACTAGTGACTTTTACTACTTACGAATATAAGTTCATAACGATTTGGTGAAATTCCCTTATATTCTAGCATCAAATCCCTGCATGCAAACTAAGTATGCATCCTTAATAAACATACAAGAATAAGTTTTCTATACAACAGATAAATAAATCGCATTCATGTTTTATGAAACAATAACTGGATGTAATCAATTTATATAAAACATATGATCATGGCGTCGAATTCACCTCCAGCAAAAAAGAAACTTAGTTACACAGGTTCATCATAACTGAAAAGCAATCTAAAATAAAAATTGAAACTTAAAACAAAGGGAGAAAGAACTCTGAAAATTCAGCAACTTCAATGGATGAATGGTAGGTGCGGCACACCCTAAATCGTTGCAAGAATTTCATAAATATAGGGGGAAACGGCTGAATCCAAGGAGGAAAGGGTTTTGGCATTTTGAATTATTTTAGGACTCTAAAAATTAGGTAGAGAGTGTTAGAATGTGATTAGGATTCCTCCTTGCAGCTGGAGATAAGATAAGATAATGTTGGATAAGATAGGATAAGATAATGTTCCTCTCCAACTAGGACTCCTCTTTCTTGTGTAATTCCTTGTCTTCCAAGCCTCAACTTTAATTTCTCCAGATTTTAGCCTGTATGTACCACCATTTAAACACCAAAAACGTCCAGCCCATATGCTATTTACGCATGCTATCCAATCCAAGTCCAAAACTGCTCCAAATTGCTCCATTTTGCTATTTATTGTCATCTTTACGAACTGGACCTACAATAATACGAAAATAATTTAAATTACCATAATAAATGGAAATTAACTAAGTAAATGCAAAGAAATAAGATAACAAAGTCGCATAAATATGCTCCTATCAAATTCTCCCACACTTAGCTTTTGCTAGTCCCCGAGCAAAACAAAGAAAACAAAACAAAACCTAAACCTTCCAACAATTGCCTCAGGGATTTCCAATGAAACATGACATGTTAAAAATCACTACTCACATAGATTTTAGCCATCCTTACTCTTGAGCTTATACTTAACCGCAGTAATCACTCACTAGTTCGCATTTAATCAATTAAAACAACATTTGAATGTAGTGACATGCGTTTGAGAATTCACTCAATTCCTCACTAGATATACTCTCTATTTTCACACAGATTTTCTAACTACACTCCCTATACTAAGTATATGTGAGAAGATTGATGTAAACATGTACTAGCACTCACATATGTTATAACAGAGAAGGCACTTTCTGGCATTATTAATACAAACATGTATATGATCTCATGAACGGAATGCCACTACTTAGAAGCGAGAACCAGGGATTCCATATGCTCGTACCAATTTCAAACTCCACATATTGAAACAAATAACAATCAAGATAAAAGTCTAAGGGTTGTAATGGGGCTAAGGTATTGGCTAACAAAGAAAGGTTAAGGATAAACAAAGATTCTTGAAGTGATAGTAAGCAAAGTAATGAAATCAACACTTAGAATTCAACTTTTAATTGCAGCACCCAACTATAAACAAAAAGGGGAGATTCGTACAATTTTAAGATCATATTCACATTTTTGGACCCTTCTTCAACAACCAACACTTATGAACTCATTCTCTCTTCTTTTCAACCTCTTTTTTTTATTTTTCTCAACTTTTTTTTCAACGTTTTTCTTCTTTCTTTCTTTTTTTTTTTTCTTGAAACATAAAATAGAAACACTACTTCATCAGATTCAAAGAACAAATCCTTGCCCCACACTTGTTTTTCTGCAAATCGTAGATCAAAAGGAGTTCCTAATAAGTCATGCTTCACTATTCTTTAAGAACAAGGGTATGGAAATTCCTATACTAGGCTAGGTAGGGGTAATGCAAGCTAACAAAGAAAATAGGCTAAATAAGGCTCAAAGGGGTTAAACCTACAATACATATGCAAGGGATAAGGCTTTTTGGCTCTGGTGGTAACTAACCAACTTCATCTTGTTATTTGTTATGCAATCAATTTTATGCTTTGAATGAAACCGGCATGAATTCTAGTATTTGGAACTAAAATGATGAAAAAGCATTCTAAGTAGCAACCAAGCAAAGAAATCATGAGATCATGCAATGACTTTAGAAAACAAGAATATCATAGATTATTAACTCACCAAAAAAAAAAATAGGCTCAAGTCTCACAGAATTGTAGCGTTAGTTTGAGTTTCTTCCTTCAAGCATGTTACAAAAGCTGATTTTTTTTTCTTTTTGTGATTACATGTGAATTCGTAAATTACAACTACAACAAAGTATTAACCAAAGAGCATATCAAACTTCCACCCATGTTTGTAACTTTCTTTAACAGTCATGCAATTAAAAACCAAATCCTCATCATTGTGTTGGAAGGTACCCTAAGACACAAACAAGCAACAAAAACAACTCTTTTTGGTATTTTCTCAAGCTTTTTCGATAATTTTTTTATGACACACAATAAAACACTTTAAAACAGTGAATAACAACATTAGTAGTGATAGATGGTGAAATTTGAAGATAAGTCATGACAAGCAATCTGTTTACACCCCACAATTAAACCAAACATTGTCCTCAATGTTTCAAAAATAAACTTAAACAAGAAAGCAATAAAAGATAACTGTTGGTGTGAGTCAACAATAATACAATACGAATGTAATTATGTTTCCTAGTTTGGGTATAACTCTCCTTTTATGTCTTTAATATTCCTTGTAATACAAGGATTGAGTATGATATATATATATATATATATGTGTTGCCTCCTATGAAAGAAGAATAGAGAAGAATATTGAAACCCTAAAATTAGTTTTATCTTGGTATTAGAGCCGATTTCGGCCTGTCTCTTCCTCTAAACCCTTAGATTCATTCACTGTCGACTTGGGATTTAATTGTTGGCTGCCTAATAGCCATCTGTAACCAACAGCCACATTCAAGCCCAAGGTTTCGAAGCAAGAAACCTTCCCTTAATCCTAATCTAGAAATCAACCACTAAGTTCCAAGGTTTCAGAGCAAGAAACCTTCACGTGTAATCTCAATCCAGAAAAAAAATTAAACAAAACCGCTTACATGGTTAAACAAGTTTCTTTTCCCATTGGGGGATCACTTATCTCCAACAAGCCTTGCAAATCTCCATGCCAGCCGGATGGGCTGGCTGGGTTTAAAGCCCAAGGTGAAATAGGCCAGCGTGCAGAGAGAACATGCATAGGTGCTGGGCCATGCGCTGACGTTAACAGTTACAACATTCATGTGGTCTCGCCGAGCCCATTTGCAGACAACTTGGACACCGATTTGGACCTAGATAATTTGGGCCAGCAGCTGTCCCTATTAAACTTTATGTCGTCCCAAGAGCAATCCGATGATCTAGGTAACACAGGCACTGTTTTAATGGCATATGTTGATTTTGATATAGGTTGGATTATTACTCCCGAGCCGCTGATCGTATAACTTATGATCGTACTTTATTTAGCTCTACAACACCACCACCATGGGATAGTATTGTCACTGCTAATGGAGGTGTTGCCTAGGTTACAGGGGCAGGTTCGATAGCACTCACTCCTACTCTCTCCTTACGCAACTACTTACTTGTTCTCGCACTTTCTAGCCACTTATTATTTGTAGGACAAGTTACTGAGCAATTAAACTGTGTTGTGCAAATGTTTCCGTCTTTTTGTTTACTTCAAGATATTCATACTCAAGAAATCGTTGGGCGTGCTACTAAGAGGATAGGGTTGTATTATGTTGATGATGTTGCACAGGGGCGTGTTCATCAAGTTCAAGGTCGTGAAAATGGAAAATTGAAAAGTGTTCAGTTGTGGCATCGTCGGCTAGGTCATGCCCCCCCGTTGGTTATTTGAGAAAATTACATCCATCATTATTTAATAATATTCCAGAGGCCTCGTTAAAATGTGATGTTTGCATATTAGCTAAAAGTCATCGAGCTTCTTATTCTCCAAGTTAGAGCTTCTTGTTCTTCCGTTTGCGTTAATTCATTCTGATGTGTGAGGGCCATCTCACGTTACTACTCAGCATGGTGTACGTTGGTTTGTAGCATTTGTTGATGATTGCACTAGGATGACTTGGTTGTACCTCATGAAAAATAAAAGTGATGTGGGTGACATCTTCAAAGCATTTTATCACATGGTCTATACTCAATATTCACTCACTGTTAAAGTGCTTCGATCAGACAATGGTGGTGAGTATTAGTTTTTTTACGAAAAAAAGGCATTCTTCATGAAACTACGTGTCCTCAAACCCCACAACAAAATGGAGTTGCCGAACAAAAAAATCGACACATCCTTGAGATTATCCGTGCCCTTCTTATTGGCAGCTATGCTCCTAAGACATTTTGGGCTGATGCAGTCATTTATGCTATTTATATCATGAATTGAATGCCATCGCGTGTTCTCTCTTTTAGAACCCCCTTAGCCGTGCTTGCTGATCATGTTTTGCTTCTTTCCACTCTTCATCTCGAACCTCGGGTTTTTGGTTGTGTGGCATATGTTCATCTTCACAAAAATCAAAGAAGCAAGCTTGATCCATGTGTGGTACGGTGTGTGTTCATTGGCTTTAATCCTCAACAAAAAGGCTATAGATGTTATCATCCATCCACTCGACATACGTACGTCACCATGGATGTTACCTTCTTTGAAGACAAATTATTTTTTCCTCCCAGCCATACTCCTCAGAGGGAGACAACCTCAGGTGAAGATTATGGCTGGTTCGATATTATGCCTACTATTTATGTAAATAGCCCAAATGGGCCTTTAGATCAAATCGGCCTAGATGTTATTGGCCAAACTGGCCCATATGAAGCAAACAGTGACTACGCTGATGGGTGTGCTTACCATGGCAGAGAGAATGGGCTAGGACTGTGTGATGCTTGCCCAAGTGGGCCGCATGCTGTACCCAACGAAAAGAATGATGGTCCGAGTGGACCTTCAAGGGTGATAACTGCCCTAAATTCGAGTAATAGTTCCAGTGAGTTAGAAGACAGTAACAACTCCCTCATACTCCAATGGATATTCCTAAGGTAAGTACTCACTCAGAAATTATTGAACCACTTTATGTGTTACCTCCTCGACAGAACCGAGGAAAACCACCAGATAGGTACTCTCCAGAAGGGAATGTGCTATACTCCATTGCAAACTATGTCTCCACTCATTGACTCTCACCGAGATACTGTGCACTTGTTCAACAGATTGAAACCATTAAAATACCTACTAGAGTAGAAGAAGCCTTGAAAGATCCGAAATGGACAGAAGCAATACAAATTGAGATGGATGCATTATAAAAGAATAATACATGGAGTGTAGTTACACTACCCGAAAGGAAGCAACCAGTGGATACACCTGTTGTGTAGAATCATCATCTACCAATTTATCAAGATCAAGTTCTAGTGAATAGGGAAAGGTATCAAAAATTGGTAGGGCGATTGATTGATTTATCGCTTACAAGGTAAGATATTGCTTACACAGTAAGTATGGTGAGTCAATTTATGCATGCTCCTAGTGAGGATCATATGGCAGCAGTAATGTGGATTCTGAGTTACTTAAAGGAGCTCCAGGAAAAGGGTTGACGTATAGAAAGCATGGGCATATGGAGGTGAAAGGGTATACCGATGCAGATTGGGCTAGAAATATCACTGATTGGCGGTCTACGTTGGGATACTTCACATTTGTAGCTGGTAATCTTGTGACATGGAGAAGTAAGAAGCAAAATGTGGTGGAAAGGTCTTCGGCCGAGGCTGAGTACAGAGGAATGACACATAGTATTTGTGAGCTTCTATGGCTTCGAATTCTACTCACTGAGATAGGTTTTAAACCAAAAGGTTCTATGCTATTGTACTATGATAATCAAGCAGCATGGGAGATAGCTAACAATCCAGTGCAGCATGATAGGACCAAACATGTTGAGGTGGATAGACATTTTATCAAAGAAAAGTTAGATGTTAAGTTGATTGACATTCCGTTCATGAAGACAGAAGAACAGTTGGCAGATATTCTAACTCATGCAATTTCTGCAAGAAGGTTTCAAGACTCACTCGACAAGTTGGGTCTAGGTGATATCTATGCACCAACTTGAGGGGGAGTGTTGGCGTGAGTCAACAATAATACAATAGGAATGTAATTGTGTTTCCTAGTTTGGGTATAACTCTCCTTTTATGTCTTTAATATTCCTTGTAGTACAAGGATTGAGCATGTATATATATGTGTTGCCACCTATGAAAGAAGAATAGAGAAGAATATTGAAACCCTAAAATTAGTTTTATCTATAACTAGCAAACAAGACAATCATGGCAAAGTAAAAACAATAAAGAGAAGGGTAAAAGAGAGCAAATTTGGTTGTAGGAGCCGGAAATTCCAATGTCTCTTTATTTGAACACATGGGTTGCCTCCCAAGAGGCGCTTACTTTAACATCTTACAGCTGGACAACACCTCTATGTAATACTCACTAGGACCAGCGGCATGGAGTTGATCTTTGAATGGAAGGTGATACTTGAAATGATCCGGTAATGGTTTAAATTCTAGAGTGGGTGCCTGGATCATTGAAATCAACAACATGTTAGTAGAAAACGAAATTGAAATTTGAGGAGGTGGCTTACCTTTGTTCTGCGACAAGAACTCAAGGACAAACAATATTGCGAAAGTTTCAAGAATGTTGCTCTTGGCCATATTTGGTGTAAGGGCAGTGACTTGTCCCGTGCCATAAAATTCAACTTCTTTGGGAATGGTTATCTTAAGTACATCCTCTTTGATGAATTCTAGATATTCCCTAGCCACTTCTTTCTCTTGAATCCTTCTTCTTGTTGTACAATTCTCTTTAAAAAATTCAGCACATTCTGGAACTTGCTGTATTGTACCAAGAATCGGGATACTAACTTGCAATTTTCGGAAAGCTTCCATGATTCTTTTTCACTCTCTTCTTTCTTAGATTGCATAAACCTGTGAAGAAAAGGTACATTTGGTGGAATAAGGTTAGAAAGAATTGAATTCGGAACAACCTTACTAGAATTGGATGGTGGTAGAGCTAGGGTAGCTGCGGCAATAGGATTAGAGATGAATGGGTGCTGCGGCAAGGCCTCTTCTAAGCTTGCCGTGGCTGAGTCTTCTAAAGGAAAATTTGTGAAAATTTATTTGAGCAACATCTATGGCATGCAATTGACAATTAAAGGCGGAATCATGCTTGTATGCATTCAAAACAAAACATTACCCATGAAATTCAAAGCCTAGTAGTTATGGTGAACCATGACTCAACTCAAATCTTAAAGAAAGGAGTTGAGAAATCTTATACCTTTGTTGATTCCTCTTTGCATAAGCAAAGGCTAATCACCCAAGGAGAGGGCCTTCATTCCTTGCTTCTTAGCTCCATGGATTTCTTGGATGAGGATGGTAGAATGGATTCTCCAAGTTCCCAAAATAGAGAACCTCTAATTTTTCTACACCAAGGAGAGCATTGATGAGGAGATGAGTGACCTAGAGCAAGGAAGATTGCTAGCTATATTCCTCTAGGGTGGCCGGGCTCTTAGAGAGGAAAGAGAGCATTGTGTTCTCATCTTTTGTCCAAAAAAAACCCTAAGGATGAAATGGCTATAAAGTTGCCTTGTGATTCCTGATGGATGGATCTCTACAACTTACACGTCTTGTGATTCCTAGTTTTAGACATATATTATCAAGACTATATTGATAATGGTTTCGGAAACCCATATTATGTCCAAACATTCAATCACCGTTTAGTTGTAGTTAGCAATCATCGAATTAATAGAAACCAAGACTACGTCAAAGATGGTTTCTTCCAAGTCAACCAATCTCTTTGATTGTAGTCACCTTAAGCTACCAATTAGCTATGAAGGTTTCATTATTTCGGGTCAAATGGTACTATACCATTTCCTTGAGTATATGTCCTATATACACTCAATGTAGTCATAAGGATTTTCATTCTTATTTCTTTGGAATTAAGAGGTGTAACTCTATGACATAGTCATAAAGTTCAAACCATTCAACTGAGACGGTTTATAGATCCTTCTTGACTACCTTGGAGCTAGTGGTGTAGGAACTAGGTTGTTATATTTGTTGATTATCATCTTGTCTCTCAAAGAACCCATTCTTTGAGTTCTATCTCTCGTTCATTTACCCTATCTTAGGTAAATCCTAGTGTAGGATTATAATGAACTACCCAACAAACAACATTTGTCAGTTGGTTTATAGAAGTGATATCCAAAGGTTAATTTAAGGATATCCCACAAGATTGTTCTCAAACAAATATTGCTTATTAGCACACAACCCCAAATCTTAACACGATTAAGACTTGTCTTTCTTTCCAACTACATCCTATGGAGTCATGAAATTTTTTGGAAGATCTTCTAATTGACAATCATATTGTCTTAGAAGTATATATGCTATATATGGGTAATTGATAACATCCAACTAAATCTTGTTCGAGTTCGTTCTTCTCCTAATGGAGAAATCCATTATCTTATGATGTTACTTTCCTTGATTTCTATCTAGGAAACTCTTCTAAATTGTTATATTTCCTTGGATCAAATCTAAGGAGGTAAATGCTTTAGACGTCTTACTCTTCAACTTACACTCTTGAATTCTTTGAAACCTTTTGCAAAGTATTCGCACTTTTGTTTATTCAAAATAAACGATAGTCTAACCGAGAGCTATCTTCGGTGAATGTCATACAACATGAGTAGTATTATGTTGTGGACAAGTGCCATTAACATCTAAGTGAATTAACCTCAACAACTTTGTGATTCGTTCTTCTTTCCAAAAGAATAAAGATTCAAGCATTTCACCTCTGTACAATTTTAACAAGAAGGCATTGGACCCGGATCTAATGATCCAAAGTATCCATCTATGACCAACTCGTAATTTATGTTTCTAGAGGTGTCACAACTCAGTTGGGATTAGTCACTACCTTGCAACCTTTTGGGTTTTAAGAATCATTATATTCTAAACAGTTAACACTACCACATTATCTCTACTATAGAGACAATCAATTAGATTCAAATAATCTAATCATTCATTAATAAAGAACAATGTTTTGTCAAACAAAACATTCATCCATCTCTTATAGTGACGAAATTAAGTTCATTCATTCAAATTGAAATGTAAAGACAATCTTTGTTTTCCATTTTCTTTGGTAGTTCATATGAGGAAGTAAGTACTATTTGCTTTCGCAGAGATCTATATTTGATTCACGTTCCGAATGTGAAGTACTTTCTCTTCTCTCATTAATCTTCTACTTCTTATTAGCCACACTTTTACAACGATTGTAAAAACATAGTTACTAATACGGAATCAAGCATTCAAGTAGAAGAACCAACTGTTTTGAACTATTCAAGAACAATTTACAACACCTTCGAAATGTGTGTTCTTGACACTTGCAAGACATTTCTTGCAAATACCCCTTCCAATGTCCATCCTTTCATAAAGAAAGTTTGTTCCCTTGGAGTTATTTAGCTTTCTTCATTTGACGTCTCCAATGACTACAATAGTCATGGTCCCTAAACTCCCACTGTCTCTCTTGAAACTTATTTCAATTGTGTTAAACACATCAAACGATTTGTTCACTATATAGTTTACTATAAACTTAGTGAACCATTTGTTAGGGACTCATAGGTGAAGTCCTTGTCTAGTTTCCGTCTCGTGAAGTGGTTTAACACTTCAACACTCAATGATTCAAAATCATCATAAGTCCATATTGATCGACTATTTTTGTCAACCAACCATCTTGTTCTAAACAAGATTACAAACATTCAAGAGTTGTTCAAGGCAACTCTCATTTCTTCATACAACAATTTGCAAGTGAAGAATCATGGCACATAAAGTGTCCATGTCCTTGTGCTTACTTCTCAAGTTCCTTGTTCATGTAACAAACAAACAAGCACTAGTGTATAAGGGAATTTCACCTGTACAACAATTTGTAAGTGAAGAAACAAGCACATAAAGTGTCCATGTCCTTGTGCTTACTTCTCAAGTTCCTTGTACATGCATGAATTTGATGCTAGAGTATAAGGGAATTTCACCTAATCGTTATGAACTTATATTCATGAGTAGTGGAAAGTCACTAGTCATGACTGTGTTAAGTAAATCCTAGGCAGGAGTATCATGCTTTTCATAGTTACGAATGCCTCATCAATGCTTATGGTTTTCAAAGAACTTAATGACCTTTGATATGTTTTTCTGTCATGCTTTTCATAGTTAGGGAACTTGATAAGGATATTTTGGTTGTGATGCGTATTCCATCCAATTCAATGAATTTAGGAAAATCTGAGAGTTAAAGCAGTGCTGTCACAGTTAACTTGGGGCGTTGAGGTTCATGGTTTTTCGGAATAATAACTAGAAATCGATTTGTGTTGCATATGTGTCATGTGTGGAGAAGGACCCTCTAGCTAACCTTTCACCCATTCATTCACCCAAATTCGTACCAACCTTTGTTTAGTGTCTTAATCAGTTTGTTTTTACTTTAAATTCGTCCAGAAACCCAATCCCCTTTACTTGGTCGTGTCTTTAGGTTAGAATCTATCCAATTTTGTGTCTTTTAGCATTTTGAGTCAAGTTAAAGTTAGAATTCGTCCAAATAACTCCCTAGTGTTTGTTTTGAGTCTATTTGCTTGTTTTAAGCTGTTTTGAGTCATTCTAGTTTGTTTTAAGTCATTAGAGTCTAGTTTAGTGTTTTAAAGTTTAATTAGTGTAGATTAGCATCCCTTCTAATCCCCGGCTAGAACGATCCCTACTTACACATACTACATTGATAGGGTTTAAGTTTGAGTGCAATTTAATTTCACATCAATGCCCAATTGGCAATCCTATGATCAGGAACATTTAGGATATGTATACGAAAGAGAATGGTCTCATGAATCTAACTTCTTTAGATCACATTCTCCCTATTACATATTCCTTGGACTTATCATTTAAGCATATAACATTTATATGAGACGGCTTAAAACAATAATCTTTGCCCTTTATATTAAACTAGATTAGTTTAACATGTGAAATGTCCGTAAAGTATCATCATATGATTGGTTTTAGGGCACATTTCCAACATCTTCCTCCTTCTCTTTGGACAACAGTTCTTTGTCCACTTCTAGGCTATGTTTGGACATCTTTGGTTCAACTCCAACCTCCATACCACTTCCCAAAGTGACAGCTTCAGCGATTTCAAAATCTCCCATCGAATTGACAATAGTTGAGCTGGAGAGTTCGCTTTGTTCTCAAATTTGTCCCATGAATTATTGAACTTTTAGAGGTTCCCTCCATATAAAATTTGAATGATCTCTCCCACATGGATTGTCAGTGTTGGAAAACAAGTTGTTCCTTGATTGATTATGGCCTTGATAACCCCAAGCATTAACACTATCCCAACCTCCATCCTCAATTAATTGAGGATGGTGATTAGTTTGATATCCTTGCCTATAGGACACACCAAACGTAGCCACACTTTGCATTGTGGACCTTTCGATATACTGCGACATAAGAGAAGTAAGATTCGCCATTTGGGCTTGAAGATTAGAAATTGCCATGTCTTGCTTTTCTAGTACCTGAAATCAAAGAAATAAAACTAAATCAAATATCACAAGTAAAATAAACAAAAAAAATAAAGTGATTAGCAATTTTACTAATCCCCAGCAACGACGCCAAAATTTGATGTGGCAGAAACTAACACACAAATTAAGCCCTGTAAATTATGCAATCGTAGTATGAGTAAGTAAGTATCATTCTTTTCCGAGGATTAGAAGGGACAACACAAATTAAACTTATAAAACTGAAAACAAAGTTAAACTAACATCAAAACAATGACTGGGGGGATTTTGAATGAATTCAATTAAAACAAAAGTAAATGGTAGCAAGTAAATTAAGTTGTGAATGAAATATGGATGAAAGGATAGCTCAAGGATTCTTCTCCACAAATGAAACATATGCATACAAATCGATTTCTAGTTATTATTCCCATAAACCATGAATGACAATGCTCCAAATTAATTGTGAACAACACTAATTAACTCTCAGATTTTCCTAAGTTCATTGAATTAGACTCAGCGACGCAACCAAATTATTCTTCTCAAGTTCCCTAACTATGAAAAGCGTGATAAAGATACATCTCAAATATCATTAAGTTCTATGAAAATCATAAGCATTGACAAAGCATTTGTAACTAGGAAAAGCATGATACTCCTGCCAAGAATTTACTTAACTCAATCATGACTAGTGACTTTTACTACTTATAAAAATAAGTTCACAACGATTATGTGAAATTCCCTTATATTCTAGCATCAAATCCCTGCATGCAAATTAAGTATGCATCCTTAATAAACATACAATAATAAGTTTTCTATAAAGCAGATAAGTAAATCGCATTCACGTTTTATGAAACAATAACTGGATGTAATCAATTTATATAAAACATATGATCATGGCTTCGAATTCACCTCCAGCTAAAAAGAAACTTAGTTACACAGGTTCATCATAACTGAAAAAGCAATCTAAAAGAAACATTGAAACTTAAAACAAAGAGAGAAAGAACTCTGAAAATTCCAGCAACTTCAATGGATGAATGGTAGGCGCGGCACACCCTAAATCGTTGCAGGAATTTCATATATATAGGGGGAAATGGCTAAATCTAAGGAGGAAAAGGTTTTGGCATTTTGAATTATTTTAGGACTCTAAAAATCAGGTAGAGAGTGTTGGAATGTGATTAGGATTCCTCCTTGCAGCTGGAGATAAGATAAGATAAGATAAGATAAGATAAGATAAGATAGGATAAGAGAATGTTCCTCTCCAACTAGGATTCCTCTTTCTTGTGTAATTCCTTGTCTTCCAAGCCTCAACTTTAATTTCTCCAGATTTTAGCACATATCTAGCACCATTTAAACACCAAAAACATCCAGCCCATATGCTATTTACTCATGCTTTCCAATCCAAGTCCAAAACTGCTCCAAATGGCTCCATTTGTCTATTTATTGTCATCTTTACCAACTGGACCTACAATAATACGAAAATAACTTAAATTACTAGAATAAATGGAAATTAACAAAGTAAATGCAAAGAAATAAGATAGCAAAGTCGCATAAATATGCTCCTATCAAGTGGCCCAACGACAAGTTCCTTGTAGTATAAATGGTTGCCCACTTCCCATTGACATCCACTTTCCATAGCGGGAAAATATCTCAAACCCCTCCCAAAGTTCCAACCAATAGCTTTGGTTGTATTTCTCACCCATAGTCTCAATGTATGCTGAGGATGATATGAACTTCTCAATCTCTTTTGCTGCTAACATCTTCATAGGTCGACGAGCCCTTTTCAATTTCTACTTCAACGACACGTGGTTCTAAGCATGATTTTCCTCATGCTTAGTAATCCTCCCCACAATTGTATCAAATCAAAAGGATCAAATAAACCTATGCCTTCAGCTCGAGATGAGGTGGGAGGTGAGCAAGAGAGGGAACAAGAAGATTTCCGGGGAGGAGGTAGGAGGGGAGCAAGAGTGGGAATGGGAAGATGATGATTTCATTACTTGAATGTGGTATGGATTTCTTTGTTTGAGGGATGAAGAAATGGGGTGTATTGTGTTTTCTTTTATAGAAACAAAATCAAAGGATAACCAAATTAAAAAATAAAAAAATGGGGTATATTTCGTACGTTTCCCAACATTCAAAAATGGCACCAAATTTTGGCCCCACTTTGAATTTCCCACCTAGGATAAATTTTTAAAATTTACTGTGTGTAATAAGCACACGCACATGACATGCACAATGTGCATACCATGCAAAGGTCATGCACATGAGATGTACAATTGCTCCAGAAATTCCCAAGTCTCCTCGGCTTTTAAATTCGAGTAACTAAACTTTTGATAATTTGTTATGTTCTTTAAAGCATAACTAAAAGCATGCAGTGGCTTTTACACTAAAAGGTGAACAAGAGAGAAATGAAAGTAGTCATTAATCCTATGTCATTACAAAGTGCGGGTACTGAATATTACATCAAAGTGAACAAAAGTATTATCTTGATGCGTCAATGTCCCAAATTAACAAGAAAGACAATGGTGCATGCAGCAAGCTGAGAAGAACTCTGTAAGTTTCAACTTTGGAAGACTACACAAAAAATGGACCTTTACAGTCTGCAAAAAACGGTAGCAAAACTATGTACCGTTGAAGCACAAATATGTCCAACTTTTCCCCGCTACAACAATGGATGGCCAATGCCACGTCTTGAACAAACACCTACAAAGAAGGCTGTACTTGTCGGTAACGTGGATATCAAACCAACTCGTGTTGGCCCTGGTGCAGCTGTGAAGATTGGTGTACGCCCGGAACAACTCAACATTTCCCTCATAGACCTTCTTCTTCTTCATCTCCAACTCTCCGGAGACCTTGAACTACCTAAAACTATCCTCATACGAACAGTGTTTCAGTGTGTGTTTTAGGAGTCTCACCTTGATGCGGTTCCTCTAAGCTCGGAGTTTATGGCTGTCCTCGATAGACATCAACAGCTCAATTCTTGCTCGACATACCATTTTCTCCTTTTCAATGTCAGCGATCCGACTCTTGAAAAATGCAGCTTGTTTCCTAGACACAAGGTTTTCCGCATTGAAATCGAAGTTGCTAGTGACTTCTTTGTCTTGGTCAGATTTCCCGGTCAGTGTCGCATAATCAAACATTATGGAACTATTGTAGGCATGGAGGCTATTTATGTGATAAAATTTGCAATGTGTTAGTGTGTGTATGTGTGTGCGCGCGCGCATGTGTAGATTGAGTCATGTAAAATGTGCTGCTTTAATAGGTGAAGTAAGACATGATTGCCTAGCAAAATGGGCCAAAAGTTGGCACCACAATATTATTATGCTGCCTTACACAAAAGATGGATACATGGTGCCAAAAAGCAGACCAGTGGGATACTTTCCCCATTTTTTTAAGAAACAATTTGTGATAAACAACTATGTCATGTTGGCCTTGAGATTCTCTTAAATACTTGGGGCCAAAAGGGATGACACTTTGTGACATCCCACATCGCCCAGGGGAGTGATCCTTAAATGTATATTCTCATCCCTACCTAGCACAAAGCCTTTTGGGAGCTCACTGGCTTTGGGTTCCGTAGGAACTCCGAAGTTAAGCGAGTAGGGGGCCAGAGCACTCCCATGATGGGTGACCCACTGGGAAGTTGCTCATGAGTTCCCAGAAACAAAACCGTGAGGGAATGGTAAGCCCAAAGCGTATAATATCGTGCTACGGTGGTGGAGCGGGCCCAGGAAGTGGTCCGCCCCGGGCCGGGATGTGACAATTGGTATCAGAGCCAATCCCTGGTCGGAAGTGTGCCGACGAGGACGTCGGGCCCCTAAGGGGGGTGGATTGTGACATCCCACATCGCCTAGAGGAGTGATCCTTACATGTATATTCTCATCCCTTCCTAGCACGAGGCCTTTTGGGAGCTCACTGGCTTCGGGTTCCGTAAGAACTCCGAAGTTAAGCGAGTAGGGGGCCAGAGCACTCCCATGATGGGTGACCCACTGGGAAGTTGCTCATGAGTTCCCAGAAACAAAACCGTGAGGGAATGGTAAGCCCAAAGCGGACAATATCGTGCTACGGTGGTGGAGCGGGCCCGGGAAGTGGTCCGCCCCGGGCCGGGATGTGACACACTTACCCTATTATTTCAAGGTTTCTTGTCTAGAAAAAAGCACCAACCTCATATTAGATTAAATCCCTAACTAAAAAGTGCTAATTGGTTAGCAATTTCCGGCTTTAATGGTTTGCTGGTAATTAGATTGGTTGGCTTCATAACCTTATTGATAAGACGAGGTAAATGTGGTGTAGATGTGTTGTACATGACATTACCTCTATGTCTTGTCCTAACCTACTTGAAGTGTGCATTGCATGTATATCGTGTAAGATGTGCTTTCTTCTCATGTCAACTCATAAATGTTTAGTAATAATATATTCCAAAAGTAGTGGGTTTTAATTAAGGTTTTGTTTAGGTACTTCATTCTATATAACCATGAGAGTCTAAACACTATTTAATTTTGGAAAATAATCGGTTTCCGTAATTGAATGTACCTTAAGGTAGAGAATTGTACATTAAGAAGAATGATTCAAGAGAAAGAAGTGGCTGGAGAATATGTAGAATGCATCAAAGAGGCTGTTCATGAGACAATAAAGCCCAAGGAAGTTGAATTTTATGACACGGGACAAGTCACAACCATCACATTCAATCTGGCCAAGTGCCAAGTTCCTAAAACTTTCAAAGATGTGGTGTTTGTCCTTGAGTTCTCGTCGGAGCAAACAAGTAAGCCACCTCCCCGAATTTCAATTTTGTTTTATACTAATATGTTGTTAATGATTCAAGCACCCACACTAGAATTTAAACCATTGCCGAATCATTTCAAGTATCACCTTCCATTCAAAGATCAATTCCATGCCGTGGCCTCCAATGAAGCATAATTGAAGGATTCGTCCGGCTGGAAGACATTAAAGCAAGCACTTCTTGGGAGGCAACCCATGCAAATAAAGAACTAGGATGCTTCGGCTCCACAACCAGATTTGCGTTTCTAAACCCTACTCTTTATTGCTTTTACTTTGCCATCTTTGTTATGTTTGTTAGTTGTGTTGTTTGCTTGCTTATGTGTGAGTCTATGTTTGAAACATTGAGGACATTGTTTGGTTTAAGGGGGGGGGGTGTAAACAAAGTGTTTTTCATGAAAAATTCGTAGGGTTTTTATCACCTATCACTTCTAGAGTTGTTTCTCACTGTTTTAAGTGTTTTTAGTGTGTTTTGAAGTGTTTCAATGTGTCTTGAACGGAAAATACGAAAATTTGAAAAAAAAATCGAAAAAGTTTTGAAAAAGCCAAAAAGAGTCGTTTTTGTGTGTTTGTATCTTAGGGTACCTTCCAACACAATGAGGAGGATTTGGTTTTTAATTGCATGACTGTTTAAGAAAGTTACAAACATGGATGGAAGTTTGATATGCTCTTTGGTTTATGCTTAGTTGTAGTTGTTGTTTACGAATTCACATGTAATCACAAAGGAAAAAAAATCAGTTTTTGTAACGTGCTTGAAGGATGAAACTCAAACTAACGCTACAACCCTGAGAGACTTAAGCCTAAACTTCGTTTGGAGAGTTATTAATCTATGATTTCTTGTTTTCTAAAGTCGTTGCATGATCTCATTGTTTCTTTGCTTGGTTGGTACTTAGAATGCGTTTTCATCATTATAGATCCAAATACTAAAACTCATACCCATTTCATTCAAAGCATAAAATTGATTAGCATAACAAATAACAAGATGAAGTTGTTTAGTTAAAACCAGAGCCAAAAAGCCTTAACCCTTAGCATAAGTATTGTAGGTTTAACCCCTTTGAGCCTTATTTAGCTTATTTTATTTGTTAGCCCACATTATCCTTACCTAGCCTAGTATAGGACTATCCATACCCCTGTTCTTAAAGGATAGTGAAGCATGACTTAGAGGGAATTCATTTAGATCAACAAATTGCGGAAAAGCAAGTGTGGGGGAGGTTGTACGTTTTTGTGTGCCAAAAGAAAAAATAAGGGCAAAAGAAAAGAAAAGAAAAAGTTGTGAAAAGAAAGAAGAAGAGTTGAAAATAAGTGAGAAAGAATTCACAATTGTTGGTTGTTGAAGAAAGGGTCCAAAAAAAAGTTGAATTTGACCCTAAGTTGTACGAAATCCCCTAAAAGATTCAAAGTTGATTGCTGCATTTTAGAAGGGAATTCTAAGTTGATTTCATTGCTTTGCTTACTATTTCTTTAAGAACTTTTGTTTATCTTGACCTTTCTTTGTTAGCCAATACCTTAGCCCCATTACAACCTTTTGACTTCTATTTTGATTGTTATGTGTTTCAATATGTGGAGTTTGAGATTGATATGAGCATATGGAATCCCTGGTTCTCGCGTCTAAGTAGTAGCATTCCATTCATGAGATCATATATATACATATGAGCATTAATAATTTCAGAAAATGCCTTCTTTGTTAATAAATATGTGAGTGCTAGTTTTCATGTTTATATCAATCTTCTCACATATACCTAGTGTAGGGAGTGTAGTCAGAAAATCTGTGTGAAAATAGAGTGTATATCTTGCAAGGAATTGAGTGAATTCTCTAAGGCATGTTACTACATTCAAAATGTTGTTTAATTGATTAAATGCGTACTAGTAAGTGATGACTATGATTAAGTATGTGCTCGAGAGTAAGGATGGCTAAAATCTATGTAAGTAGTGATTTTTAATATGTCATGTTCCATTGAAAATCCCTGAGGTAATCGTTGGAAGGTTTAGGTTATGTTTGTTTTGTTTCTTTGCTTTGCTCGAGGACTAGCAAAAGCTAAGTGTGGGGGAATTTGATAGGAGCATATTTATGCGACTTTGTTAGCTTGTTTCCTTGCATTTTCTTAGTTAGTGTCTACTTATTATAGTATCTTACGTTATTTTCGTATGTTTGTAGGTCCAATTGGCAAAGTTGGCAAAAAGATGCAATTTGCAGCATTTTAGAGCAGTTTTGGGCTTGGAATGGATAACACAAGTATAGAGCAAGATGGATGGACGAATTTGAAGTTCAAGAGAGGCTAGGAATGTGCAAAAGAGTTGGAGAAATAAATTCAAGTCATTGAAGATAAGGAATTAGCTACAAAGAAGGAGAATTATCCAAAACCTTATCCAACCTTATCTTATCCATACTAACCTTATATTATCTTATCCTATCCTAATCTTATCCTACCTTAATTCCAGTTACAAGGGGGACTCCTTTTCATATTAGGATGCCTAAAACCTATTTTTAGGAGGCCTTTTTGTTCTAGAAACATGCCACAACACTCTTTTCTAGAAGCCCTAAAAATCTAGCGCCCCAACCTTTCTAGATGGCCTTTTCCTTGTTGGTTTGGAGTCCTAAATCCTTTTCCTTGACAACCTAGGCCAAGTAATCCCTAGGCCTATAAATATACCCTTTTGCTGCACCATTCAGACACCACTCTCTACCATAACTCACCTACATCCATCCACCACACACTCATTGTGCCGTAGCTGTGCAAGGAAGGAGATGAGCCATCTGGAGCCGTGCTTGCCATTCAAGACGTTGGATTGTTGGAGCGTTTCTAGGTGTATTTTATCCTTTGTTTTCAATGTTTAAATTTATTTATCTTTGTTTAATTGCAAACATGAGGAACTAAACTCGTTTTAGCTAGGAGAGAATTCAAAGCCATGAACATATATGTGATATGAATTGATTTCCTCCAGTTATGATTTCATGAATCGTGAATGCAATTTGCTTAACTGTTTGATTGAAAACTTATTCTTGTATGTTGATTAAGGGTGCACACTCAGTTTGCATGCTAGGATTTGATGCTAAAATATAAGGGAGTTTCACCAAATAGTTACAAACTTATATTTACAAGTAGTGGAGGTTGCTAGTCACGATCACGTTAAGTAAATTCCTGGCAGGAGTGTCATGCTTTTCATAGTCATGAATGCCTTGTCAATGCTTATGATTTTCACAAAGCTTAATGATCTTTTTTTCGTGTCTCTATCATGCTTTTCATAGTTAGGGAGCTTAATAAAGAATAATTTGGTTGTCGGTGCGTATTCCATCCAATTCAATGAATCTAGGGAAATCTGAGAATTAATTAGTTCAATACAATTAATTTGGGGCATTGTCATTCATGGTTTGTTGGAAAAATAACTGGGAATCGATTTGTATGCATATGTCATGTGTGGAGAATGACCCTCTAGCTAGCCATTCACCCTTTAATTCACCCAAATTCGTACCAACCTTTGTTTAGTGTCTTAATCAGTTTGTTTTTAATTTAAATTCGTCAAAAACCCAATCCCCTTTACTTTCTTGTGTCAACTTAGTTAGAATCTGTTTAATTTTGTGTTTTTAGCATTTTGAGTCAAGTTAAAGTTAGAATTCGTCCAAATAACTCCCTAGAGTCTGTTTTGAGTCTAGTTGTTAGTTTTGTGCTCTTTTAAGCTGTTTTGAGTCTTTTAAGTTTGTTTTGAGTCTTGTAAGTCTAGTCTAGTGTTTTAGAGTTTAATTAGTGTAGATTAGCATCCCTTCTAATCCCTGGCTAGAACGATCCCTACTTACACATACTACATTGATAGGGTTTACGTTTGAGTGCAATTTAATTTCACATCACGTCCACCAACTGCTGCAAGCAGGCGTCACCACCCTTGGAACTACCAATTCATTTTGTTGGTCCCTTTTCTAATCCAATCGTTACCAAACACCCATGACATTTTTTAAGGAAGGAAGGATGCAAACTCATAAACTCAGGCACAATAGTGAATGTTCTTAATTAACTGAATTATAGGACCTTTACATGGAATGACAATTAAACTCTCCCATCGTGACTGTGAATAATTATTCGCCCTATAAGTCAATCTTTTCCATTTCATTCAATCTTTCCATCTATGATCTATCTCTGCTGGCAATGGTGTGTTTCAAGGTTGGTGAAGGAGGTGAGGAAGGGAAAGAGATGGTGGGGAGTCGGTGTCTGCGTCGACGAGGGGCCTGGTCGTGGCGTGCAGTCCGACACAAACAGAGGCAAATGTATGGGGCTGTGTCATCAATTCGATAGGGCAATTGATAGGAGAATATTTATGCGACTTAGTTAGTGTGTTTTCTTGCATTTACTTAGTTATTTGTTGCTTATTATAGTGTCTTAAGTTATTTTCGTGCAATTTCAGGTTCTAAATGGCAAAGTGGCAAGAAGATGCAATTTGGAGCTTAGAGCAGTTTTGGGCCAAGAATGGATAGCACAAGTATGGAGCAAGGTGGATGGACGAATTTGAAGTTCAAGAGAGGCTAGGAATGTGCAAAAGAGTTGAAGAAATCAAATTCAAGTCATTGAAGATAAGGAATCAGCTACAAAGAAGGAGAATTATCCAAAACCTTATCCAACCTTATCTTATCCAAACCAACCTTATCTTATCTTATCCTATCCTAATCCTTTCCCAAACCTTCTAGATTCATGATTCAGCCGCACCTTTTTGTCCTAAATCCCCTTGGTTTTTGACCTTCTAGATGTCCTATTTCCTGCTAGGATTACATAACCTTTTCCCCTTAGGATTATGTTATTATTTTCCTACACAAACTATGTTTTGCAATCCTTTTCCTACACTAAATGTTTGTGCCGCACCTCCCCCTATAAATATACCCTTTGGCTGCACCATTCAACACACCACCATCTATCATTCACACATCTCTACACTACAATCAGCCATACACCCTCTTGTGCCGCAGCTTTGCAAAGGAAGGAAGGAAGAAATCTGGAGCGTTTCTAGGTGTTTTCTATCTTTGTTTTCAATGTTTAAATTAATTTATCTTTGTTTAATTGTGGACATGAGGAACTAATTTCTTTATAGTTAGAGGTGAATTTGAAGCCATGATTATATGTTTTATATGAACTGATTACGTCCAGTTATTGTTTCTTGAGACTAGAATGTGATTTGCTTATCTGAGTTATTAAAACTTGTTTATGTGTGTTAATTGGGGGTCGACACTTAATTTGCATGCATGAATTTGATGCTAGAGTATAAGGGAGTTTCACCTAATCGTTATGAACTTATATTCACAAGTAGTAAAGGTTGCTAGTCACAATCATGGTAAGTAAGTCCTAGGCAAGAGTATCATGCTGTCATAGTTACGAACCTCGTCAACACTTATGATTTTCAATGAACTTAATGACCTTTGATATGTTTTCTATCATGCTATCATAGTTAGGAGACTTGATAAGGATAATTTGTTTGTAATGCATCTTTAATTCAATTCAATGAACTGAGGAAAATCTGATGGTTAATTTGTGCATTCACGGTTAACTTGGGGTGTTGTCATTCATGTCTAAAGGAATAATAACTGGAAATTGGTACATAGGCATATGTCATGTGTGGAGAAGGACCCTCTAACTAGCCTTTCACCCTTTTCAATTCACAAAATTCGTTTTTATAAGTGTTTTATGCAAAGTTTCTGTTTTAAGTTTTAAATTCGTCAAAAACAATCCCGCTTTCATTAAGTCTTGTTAGTTGAGTCAAAATCTATTTTCTTTTAGTCTTTTGAGTCAAGTTTAGTTTAATTTTCGTCAAAATCACTTGGTAGGTCTAGAATTGAGTTTTTTTATTGTTTATTGGTGTTTTAAGTGTTTTGAGTCAGTTTTGAGTTTATAGAGTCTAGTTTAGTATTTTTGAGTCTTATTTGTGTTGATTAGCATCCCTAGTTAATCCCCGGTCTAGAACGATCCCCACTTGCATCTCTACTACAATTGTCATCAATAGGGTTTAATTTATGTGTTAGAATATTTCACATCAGCAATATATGGATGCTTTGCAACTTAGGGAAGGATGGTGAGTGCCTGGCTCTTTTGGCCACCAAGTGGCCAATTGGTGGCCATGGTTAAAAGGAAATTGCAGCACACATGATATCCGAAAATTGAGGAAATTAGAGTTCTTTTCCGACAAACAAATTGAAGCCTACGACAAGAGGTATATAAACACTAAAAATTTGATACAAAAATCCAAAAAATTCGGTAACTGTTGACAATTAACAAATCATGCTTCCAAGATTACATCAAACGAATTTGTCATGATCAAATATGGACAGTACATGACGCCAAAATGTACGGTCATATGTCATTGTAAAACTCTTAGAATCAAGTTGCAGAAAATATCCACGAAATGGTACATTTCCATAACTTGCATCTGAATGAACCCAAATGTCCATTAGCTTTTGTCCAGGGTAAGAGTAAATGTCGGTAGAAAGAATGCTGACTAAATGCTTCCTTGAGCTTTTATGAAATGCTCCTGACGTACTGGTCAAGAGTCGTGTTGAATAGCTCACACTTACAAGGAAAACTTACTTCGCAATTCATGTGCAAGGATATGCAAAATGAATGAGTTTTTCTTTGAAGGTTGTGAAGCCTTTCTCATAAGTTAAAACCTAGCCAATAAAACTCAAAGCTTACATGTTATTCCTTTTATAAAATCCTTCAATTTTTATCGATCATCATTAGGAAATTGTATTGGAACTTTGGCTTGATCTATTGCCTTCAAGAGTTATGTTGATGATGTTTTTCCACATCAGAACTTTTTCCGCATAAACTAAGTATAGAAAAACCAAACATTATAAACGATTCAAATTATGAGAAGTTTACCAAAATAATTATGAAAAGAAATAAAACAATAGTATTATACCATATAAAATATCCTCATTTTTTCCAAATTTTCTAAATTTCATTTAATATATATATAATTGTTATAGTATATAATATTATATATATATATAATGTATAATATATATATATATATATGTGATATATATAATTATTATAGTATTTTTAGGGGTATAAAATTATTAAATTAATATTTTACTTTTCGTGTCTCGGGTTACCCACGTGTATATCCGGACCAACCTGTTATCTTAACATATGCTTATCGGGTTACTCGATAACGACCCAATTCGTTATCGTGTCTACCTGATAACCTATTAATTTCGTATCGTTTCTTGTTGGGTTAACGAGTTGTGTTAGAAATTGCCAGGCCCAGCCGGCCTCAGCTCCGCAGCTCCCAATTACGCCTATCATGCACAACAAATCCTAGCCATGCCAAACTTGTCATACGACTATCGTAAAGCCGACCCATGCTCTGCAGCTCCCCACCGTGCCGATCAGGCCAGCGACATTCCTAACTTCAAAGCATCCAATGACGGAGTAGAATACGAGGCTTTACCAGCAGCCTCTAGCTAGTGAAAGACTTATAGGTGAAGAAGCTCACAATCCATTCAGATTCATAGATGATCACTAATCAAGCCTCAGGGAGCACACGGCAAAACATTCAACGACGGTGCAACACTTGGATCAAGTTTGGGAGCAGTTCACGACGCTCCCCACTCACACCCTCACGTGGGTTCCATATGCAGTTCAAAATCTCAAGCAGATCGGCGAATATGACCTCACAGGCTGAGGATTATTTTAGTTGTCCAACAGTCCAGCTTTTCTCAACTGCGCTCACAACAGTGACTTCCATGCATTCCAGTGCGAGAGGGCAAACTAATTCCCCGACACCTATCTGGGTATGCTCTCCAATGCGAGAGGGTAAACTAATTTCCCGACACCCATCTAGGTAAGCTTTCTAGTGCTAGAGGGAAAACTAATTCCTCAACACCCACCAGGGTATGCTCTCCAGTGCGAGAGGGTAAACAAATCCCCCAACACCTGTCTGGGTATGCTTTTTCATGTTCTCCAATGTGAAAGGTAAACCAATCCCCAGACACCTACCTGGGTATGCTCTCCAGTGCGAGAGGGTAAACTAATTCCCTGATACCCATTTGGGTGAGCTCTTCAGTGTGAGAAGGTAAACAAATTCTCCGACACCTATTTAGGTATTCTTTCCTATGTGGAGAGGGTAAACTACTATGGAATAGACACTAAGTGTAGGATCTTTTCTCAAGGTCTTAGCCGATTAAAGGATTCGATTCCGTGGGAGCCCAGGTTTCTAACTAAAAGAGACACTAAGTGTAAGATCCCTGCCCATGAAAGATTCGTATGACAAAATGGCCTACCCATGGTGTGCAATCTTCATAAACGTAACTCGACTTTAAAGTGTTGCAATATTAGTCAACCGACCTACGGAATCAGTTACATTGATGCCCATAAGATTCATAGCGAGCTGCATGTAGCTTAGATCATCAGGGAATTAGCACCCCGAAAGGCTAGGGCACTGAGTCTAAATCACGCACACAACTTAAGCCTAAACTGCCTATAAGAGGTAGGAGTAATGCCTAAAGTCATCACGCGGGTCGTTTGCTTATGTACTTAAGAAACTCAACCGACAATCCAATGGCTAACAGCCCTAGGCAATTTGTAAATCGAGACTTACGCCTTCTATGACTACTCGAAATCGTTTGCTTATTCAAAAGCAGTACATCCAGCCAACGGCCTATGACTAAAAGTTTGCCAGTTCTATAAGTTAAAAATTTTGCAATTTGCCCTGTGAGGGCAAGGCTCGTAAAGCCATCAAATCTAAGATGCATAACTATAATAGCTATGTGGACTCGTTTACTTTCTATGAAAGCCACGCGTCAAGCTACCGACTCTATAAGTTAAAAATTTCACAATTCGCCCCGGGAGGGCAAGGCTCGTGAAGCCATCGAAGTCGAAGTTCACAACTATAGTAGGAACGTAGACTCGTCTGCTTTCTACAGAAGCCACGCTTTTGGTTACCGGCTCTATAAGTTAGAAAAATTTCGCAAAACGCCTCGTGGAGGCAAAGCTCCTTGAGCATTAAAGCCAAGACTGCAGCCTAAAGTCACGACATGAGATCGATCGCTTCGATGAAGTAGCTTGCCCAACTCCCCATCCTATGGTAAAGTCTTGTAAATCACCTTAAGCAGGCAAGGCTTCTGAAACCCCTAAGCTAAAACTAGAACCTCAAGCATGACATGGGATCAACTGCTTCATTGAAGCAGCTCACCCAACCACATGTCCTACAGTAAATTTTGCAAAAGACATAGTGAAATCGCGAGGATGACGCAAATAAAAGAAAGCAGTTATTAAATTTCTAGCAAATTGATAAACTGGCTTGAAGGCCAACAAAGTTCAAACAAAGAAAAACAAAAGGAAAAGAAGAAAATTCCTAAGTTTAAGCAAAAAGACTACTCATCGGCAGCCTGTGCAACCACTGGTTCCTCGACTACCACGTCTTCGGCAGCCACACCACTCTTAGCAGCCAAAGCTTCCATCAGCTTATCCTCAGCCGCTTCTGCTTGGATAGTCTGACCCTTAGCAGCTCCACCAAAGGCAACCTTAAAAGAGAAGCCAAGCAGATCAACTAGAGAAATGGAGTAAGTCTCGAAGTCTTTCTCGGAAAACTCACAATCCGACGGCCTACCCTGGAGATGGTCTACATAGCCAAGCATGTAGAATTCGGCCTAACAAGAAGCAAGTGCCACTTCATGACTGACCCTCTCATTCTTCAATTGCATATTTTCCTCATCTAGCCCAGTGTGAGTATCCTGCAATATATCCAATTCCTTCTTCAGGTCCTCGCTAGCAGACAGCACACCATGTAGGTCCACTTCCTTGGACTCAAGCTTACTGGTAACATCCTTGAGATGAGACACTTCACCATGCATGAAGATAAGCCCCCGTCCTTGGCAAAATAAGCAAATTGTAGCTCTGAATTAACACGCTCAAGGTCCTGGACCACGGTGCAAAAAGACTGACCTTCTTCTCTACAGCTTCCAACATCGCTTAAGTCGCACTAAGTTTAGCTTTCAAATCGACGACCTCCTAATGAAAAGTTTCTAGCTTATAAAAGTAGGGGTACATATATCAAACCCCTTCAAAACGACGAGTTCAAATTCAAGTTTCTCAATCTTTTTAGCAGCCGAGCGAAGCTGAGCCGTCAACGCCACCTCAACCTCATTAGCACTTTTGGTAGCATCTTGATCAACCCACATAGACCCAGCTGCCAGGATCAAAGTCTTCTGCATAGTAGCAAACAAGGAGGACCTTCTCAAGTAGGCAGGACACTTTGCAAAAGAGTCTGAGTGAATAACCTTCCCAACACTATCAATAAACTTGGTGCATGCATCGACATCCTCAAGCAGGTTAGCATTCAACAGCACACAAATATCAAAAAATTCCTCAGAAACAGATTCAGTGGACTTTTCATAACTACCCATGCGAGCAGACTTCCCCTTCTCAGCAGAAAAATCAGTTGCAGTAGTATGAGGAACAGGCCTTGGTGCCACTTTAGCAGCAGAATCCACATTCTCGCTCTTCATAACAGCGAGCCTCTTAGAAGCCAAATCGAGCTCAGCTCTAGATGCACGCTTCGGTACAAATCCAGACACTAGGGTAACACAGAACCTTTACGATAGGTAATTGTCTTAGCAATAGTCGTGGTCATCTTCTGAGTAGTGGGCTTTGCAGGCTCAGACTTAACAGTTTTTTTTCCCTTTGGGAGAAGTCAGATCAATGACGAGCTTTTCAATAGCATACACTAGACCCCACGCCCTGGTCCTCTTTTCTCCTCCAGCGCACAGCCTGTGGAGATCCAGCCTAGTATGCTTTAAGGCCTAAGTTGAAATGAGGACCACACCACCCTTCTTCTCTCAAGCTGACACCTAGCCCATATAAGCCTTACATCTCTCTCTCTCCTCAGTAGCACGAGCATGTGCCCAGACTGCCAAGCACAGCGCCTTGTGCCCAAGCCATGGCCCCAACCGCGCAATTACTGGCCTACGTCAGCCGTGTGCCAAGCCAAGCTCGCGCCACCAGTTCCTTACGTCCAAGCCGTGGCCCCAACCACATAATTCTTGGCCCACGTAAACTGTGCGCCAAGCCAAGCTCGGGTCGCCAGTTCCTCACGCCCATGCAGTAACCCAAGCCACCCAATTATTGGCCCATGCCAACTGCACGCTGAGCCAAGCTCACGCCGCTAGCTCCTCGGACCAGCCTAGTCGATTCCTAGCCATTGCCAGCTAGCCGTGTTGAACTGTAGCAGTTCTCCGAGCTGCTTGATTCACACAGCAGCCTTATGGCTATCAAGTCACCACCCTCAACCCTACTGAGCCATTTTTTCGAGCCCCAAGGCTCCAAAAAATTAAGAAGAAAGAAAATTAAATATTTTCTTACCTTGGTGTAGTGCGGAGAAGAAGAACAACAATGAGAAACAACTCTTTACAAGGGCAAAAGGAGAAGAGAGTTAGGGAAGAGGGAACAAATTTCCTATGATTTCTCTCTTTCTTGTGGAGATGAAAAGTGTTCTCCAAATTCATTTAATCCCCTGCTTAAGGAAGAATTAAATAGGTATTGGGGGCAATTAGTTTCCTTTTCCTAGAAAAGTCTATCTTCAAGTCAAAGAAGGAGATCTACATCAAATTGGGAAACAACTCTCTACACACCCAGGCAGCTTGGGACTTCTACACCTACTGCCCTTTTTCCTACATGCAGCCCAACAGGTGTAGGGGCATTTGTGGAGCCTAAAATAATCCCAAAAATCTTAGAGGCGACGCGTGGACTTTTGCTCAAGAAAGACAAGATTGCCTTCATTAAATAGGCAGGCTTCTCAAATACTCTCACGCGTAGCTCAGTACCCCTGAAGGTCCAAGTAGCTGAATATGATTGCTCACAACTCACCTGCCCATGGCAAGGAAAAGTCAAAGGTTAATGCCTTTGACTTTAATGAACTAAGTAATCCTTATTTTAATGAACTAAGGATACTTCCACCATTATCTTAAGATATTATTTCCTATTTAATATCTTAAGAATATTCTTTCTATACACCTTGGCTAATAAGATGCCGCCACGTGTAAGGTAAAAACCCTAACACAGTGGCCGGCCACTCCCCTATAAATACCTCCATCTCTACCAAATTTCAGTAAGCTTTTGCTACCCCTAAAAGCCCTAAACACATACTCTTTTTAGAGAAACTAACTTAGGCATCGGATATTGATTGGCCTAACACCCCCCCCCCCCCCCAAAAAAAACCTCCTGAACACGTGAGACTTAGGTCTTTGAATTGTTTTGCATATGCATTTTCGTCAAAGCAAAGGACAACGGAAATTTGCATCGATACAATCTATGTTCTACATCTAAGTGGGAAATTTTATCATTTCTTTGTTCAACATGCCTTAAATATAATGAATTTTTCATTCCAATCCAACCCTAAAGACCAAACGAGGCCAAGCCTTTAATTTGTATCATAATCCAAATATACAAGCTAAATACATAATCAAAGTAGTGGGGAATGTTAGAGAATATTTAAAGTACACAGAAATTGTTACAACCTGTTCCTTAAAATATTATATTTTATTCCCAATACATGTGAAATGACCATTTTGCCCCTGAGTGGGTGCCTTAAGAAATTTTCAAGCCTTGACTTTAAGTCTAATTTCTTATACTTTCTTACTTTTTTATAAATATACTAACGGACGTGAATGTGAAATTGGAAACAAAATTCAATTCGAAGTCTCAAGGGCATAATTGTAGTTTTTATAATTACGGGGGGCGAATACGTAATTTCATTTAACTTTGGTTAAGTGGGCTTACGCTCTCTATCAATTCCTCTCTTCTCTCACTTTCAGATCACTCTCTCTCTCTCTAAACTCTCTTCTCCTCTCTAACTCACTCTCCCTCTCTAGCACCGAGATAAGAGAGCTCTCACTCTCCTACTTACCTCACAAATCGAGACCCAAAACCACATATTTGGGATCCCTAGGACTTGAGGAACTCAGTGGTACCATTGCATGTGGGATCAAAGCCTGGGTAGTGCTCTGCCATTGAAGCTGAGAGCTTCAAACTTCGAAACTCGAAACCCAAGTGAGGTTTGGCTTGATTCTTGCCCGTATGTACTTTCTCCTTGCTTGGGAAGTGATTTGTGATAAATTTTACTTCGAAATTGATGGCTTTATTAACCCCTGCATTCTCTCTGAAACATTGCCAATTTCCTGTCATCTTCTCCGAGCAAATTTCAGTGAGTTTGGGGTTTTTAGAGCTCGAGCTCAACTTGAACCAGTCCCACGTAATTAACTATCTTTTTGCATATGGATTTTAGTTAGAAATTAATAAGATTTAACATGCATGCACCTTGCATCTCGTTTTCATAACCAAGCTGACCTCATCAAATCCAAGGTGGATTCGACCTCTCCTCATACTAAATCAATTTTAGGTGAGTTCCCGAGACCTTATTTGATATTTCTAGGATTTTGATGGTGAAATCATGAGTTTTGGACTGATTTAAGCTCTATAACCTCTCGAAAAACTCTTTGCCGCTTTCGGCGCGACTCCAACGACAGCAGATGAAGGCTGGACACAGTTGTCATTAACTTTAACGATAACCGCTGAAATTCTGTTAACTTTCATGGAATCCACTAACGAAGCAGTTATATTCCTTTAACTCTTTACACTCTTCCCGATGACCGGCACATGGCACTGGCGACGGCTAGTGTAACATCTACTTGTTGAACCACAGGGGTGAGTATGGCTGCGTATTTGCTAGCGACGGTGACCCACAGCGGCGTGTCTTTCCCGATGCGTGCCACCACCGCGGTGACACATAGTGGCGTGTGCCCAAAGCATGGAGGTGTGTGGCGGCGCGCGCAGGCCCTGTGGCCTACCCATAGGTTTTTTGGTATTCTGAATTACATGGCGCCCTCCGTTTGTTCAAATTTTCTACCTAAATTGTAGTTTTCGACAATTTTCCATAAAATATCGATTAAAGCTTAACTTAGCTTTATACTTAATTCACAGGCTTACTTAAGGATAAAAAGATTTTAAGGGTGGGCAAACAGGTCTAGGATTAGTGAGGCGGGGCGGTTACAACCAATTTGGGATGGGTACGGGGTGGATCCAAATTTAATAAAGAAGAAACGGGGCGGGGTGGGGCGGGGCGGGGTGTTGAAATTTATGTGGCGGGACGAGTCCAAAACTTTAGAATAACATAAGTGTTAAGTTTCCCAGTCCTCTCCCCACTTTCTCGTTTCTTCCACCCATACTATCTGTTCGGGCGAAGATTTCTCCGGAGAGGGGTCCTCGGTCCTCAGCACAGCTCCCCAAGGGATTGGCACTTTGGATCTATAGTCGGGCTCTTGCTTGTTGATATGCTACAAGAAGAGGACAAAGTTAGTTCTTAAATGTGCCTTTGTGGGGCCTTAGGTGTAGGCCTTGAGGCTCGCAATCAAAACTAACCAAGTGCTAGGCGTGCCACTGCTATCTCAGTATAGCAGATGTAGAACAATAATGTATCTAGTCGATTACTTGCGCCCCAAGTTACTCGAACTTCTTGTTATCAAAGGATTGTCGTGGATGGGTTAAGTCCACATTAAGTTCTTTTTCTTGCCTTGCGAACAAGGACTTTCAATTGATAGTCTTGTATGTTTGAATGAGGGAGTCCAGATCCCTTAAGTCATTTGTTTGGTTCTTGATTGGTTTTAAATGGAAGCATATACATTAGACTGACCAGATCTAGATACAAATAAGACTTTTAAAGTAGGAAAACAGGCAGATATGACTTGAATACATACTGGAGAATGCATTACGTAATATATCTACAAATTCAGAAAACAAACAAAGAGCTTCGGGCCAGATTTCACCTTGTCTGGCAAGGTTGAACTTCTTGCAATCACTTCTCTTTGAGTTTACAGAGGTTTCTACCCTAAAAATGGATGGATGGTAAACAAGTTTACACAAGGGAATCGATACTACGCCACTAGGGGTGATAGCAGAGCTTCTACACAAGACAAAATATAGCTTTTGTAGGGAAATATCCTAAAAAGGACTGAGATCTGGGTTGATTACAGCTTTTGGATGCAAATCTGGCTTGAGAGCAGAGTTTGTATGTTTGTTTGTTTGATTGGTTGAGTGTCCTTATGTCTGGGGCCTCTTCTTCCTTTTATAGGCTACTTAGCCCGACTGCTGTGGCTTTGCTCTTGCCCGAAAGCAATTGGAGGGTCGTGACTCATCATCTTTTTACTTGTATTGCCACTGAAAAGTGCTTTTTGGCTGATTGTGAGTTAGTCTCCATTATGCGACATTGAAACCATGGGCACATGGCCTATGCATTAATGGGAAGGCGCCAATTTGTCTCTGGGCTTGATGCTGGACTTCGGGCAAGTCTTCTTTTAATTGGCATCTCTGGGCTTCCTCACACTTGTAGCCCCATGTTCAAATATTAACCCAAACAGTGCCCCCTTTAATCATTTTTGAGTCTGCAGCCCAAGACGCTAATAATGATTCAATAGTCGTCGCACGCTTTCACTCGAGACTCGCACCATTTAAAGCAACCGTTTGTTAACTTAGACCTTTGCACTAACCCACAAATTCCATCACTAAGTAACCGCTCACTATTTAATTCCCTCTTAAACCGTTTGGCTGAATACCTTAGAATTTTCAAGCCCACAAATTTCCTTAATTCCCAAAATCATCAAAGCTTTTAGAACCTTCTTTCGTTCCTCCATTCTTGCCCCCTAATTCCAATTTTCCTCCCATCTTTCTTTAATGGCACCCAGAGTGGCTTAAACTCAATCTCCATGCCAGACTGGTGAAGGCATTTCCACCATGCGCCGTTTGCTCAATGGCCTTCATCGCCCTCGAGCAGGCTTGCACACTGAACTCCTCTTTGAAGAGGGAGGAATACACTCCTTGGGGCCTGCATAGACTTCTCAGGTCCCCTATCTTCTCTTACACTGATATCCACAAGCCCAGATTTCCCCATAGCTTCTGCTTTCCTGATCACTTCATCATCATAGGTGTATGCTTCGGGATCAACTACCACGACCTTGTTGGCTTTAGGATCAACGTCAAAGGCTTCGGTAGGACTTATGGAAGAAGGCTCTACTATGGAGGCAAGGATCACAGAGGTGTCTTCAAAATTGAGAACTTGGAGGAGTAACTGTCTGCACTTAAGGCATTCTAGGATAGCTGCTCGAACAAAGGATGTAAAATTATTGAGCTAAATCTTATGTAACTTCAACATTCAATGAAATGAAAATGATTTCTTTTAATCCACTATAGCTTGCATTTTTGCCTTGAAACTCGACTATGATGAGCACATAAGCTTACTTTAGATTTCTCGCAATGTTTACACTTCTTCAATGTAGCAATCCCTAACATCCCACAAGGTTGGGTGATATTTATTCAAAAACTTAGCATCGATTGGATGCTTCTGTAAGCTTCCTTCTACATCTGCCAAGTAATATCCTCTTTTGTCTAGGACTTGGTTGATAATGAAAAGACCCTCCCAAGTTGGACTTCACTTCCCAAAGCCTCTAACTTGAGCTCCCAAAGGTAGAATTGCTTTCCAAACTAAATCACCTTCCTTAAAGGTTTTTAATTTTACCTTTTTGTTGTATGCTCAGGCAACAGCTTTTTTCCCCTCTTGAATTTTATGTAAAGTTTCAATTCGGGCTACATCAAGGTCTTCAACTACTTGACATATAGCCTGAATATATTCTTCACTGTGCAGCCCAAACTGATTTTGAATCCTGACAGAACTCACATTAAACTCCATAGGGAGTACGACATCTTGCCCGAAGGTTAATGCATAAGGAGTTGTTCTAGTTCTCGCCCTCTTGGAGGTCCTATAAGCCCACAAAGTGTCTCCTAACTTCTCATGCCACTTCTCTGGACTATCTGCCACCATTGTTTTGATAATGTTCACCAAGACTTTATTGCTGGCTTCTGCTTGACCATTTGACTGGGGGTAGTAAGGACTAGACCGAATCATCTTTATCTTGAACTTACTTGCAAACTCCTCTACTTCCCTTGAAATAAAAGATGGCCCGCGGTCTGTGACAATTGTCTCAGGTACCCCAAATTTGTGTAAGGTCTTGGTTTCAATGAACTTTTTGACTGCAGCTGAAGTAATGGTCTTCACAGCTGAAGTTTATACCCACTTGGTGAAGTAATTTGTTGCCACGATTATAAATGTGTCTTTTGCTAGAAGCCGGATAAATTTGCCTAATGAAATCCACTGCCCACCCTCTAAAAGGCCAAGGCTTGACCACGGGGTTTAAGGATATTGAGGGCACATGTTGGAGAGGTCCATGTCTTTGGCATTCTTCACACCTTCAGGCATAAGCTTTGCAGTCTTTCTCCATCTCGAGCTAGAGATAGCCATATCTTCTAAGCAACCATCTCATCTTAGTTCCAGCCTGATGTGCCCCATAGATTCCTTCATGTACTTCGGCCATTACCCTCATTGATTCTTCCTGGCCTAAGCACTTCAGCAGCAGTCCATCTGGAGTTTTCCTTAGTAGATTTCCCTCCCACAAAACATACTTAGTTGCTTGTCGTCTATTCTTCTTACTTGTGGGGAAGGATGGATCTTTCAAATACTGAACAATTGGTGCCCTCCAATCCTCTATCTTTATTTCTTCAGTCAACACATCTAGGCTAAATCCCCTTTCAAAGATAGAATGGAGATTTTTTTTCTCTGAACTTCTATATCCCCATCAAACTTCCTTTCTTGGATCTGTGCTCCAAAAGCCAATTGTGCCATCTCATTGGTAATTGCATTTGACTCTCTAGGGATATGGCTGACTGATATTTTCGTGCCCCAATAGCTCAATAGTTGTGTAGATGCTAAGTAGTAACGTGCCATGGTGATGTGTCTGCACTTGTATTCTCCATTTAACTGATTGATCACCAATTCTAAATCACCAAACACCTCTCAGTTGCCCCCAACTCTATCAAGATCTCTAGGCCAATTATCAATGCCTCATACTCTGCCTGATTGTTGGTAGTCTGTTGATAATCTAGGAGAAAAGAAAAACAATGGTGAGTACCTTTGGGATATTGATGACAATCCCAGCTCCAGCAGCATTTTGAGTGCAAGAACCATCAAAATATAGTCTCCAATGAGTGATCCAGAGGCTAGTTAATCTTTTTATTTCTTGTTGGATCCATTCTTCTTTGCCCGAGAAGGCTTTGCTTGGAGGGATCCATACACTAGCCACCTCCAAAGTTCCTGGGATGTTGATAATCTCCTCTTGAGACTCTTGGTGCTCAGCCAAGAAGTCTGCAATTGCATGTCCCTTGATCGCTCTTTGAGGCACATATTGAAAGCTGAATTCTGACAATGCTAGAATCCACTTTCCAATTCTCCCAGTTAGCATTGGTTTTGACAACATGTACTTGATCACATCTGTCTTGGCAATGATGTGGATGTGACAAGGCAACATCTAATGCATTAGCTTGCAGGCAGTGAAGTATAGAGCCAAGCACAACCTCTCCACTGGTGTATATCTTGTCTCGACCTCAGTAAGGATTCTACTGAGGTAGTATATTGCTTGTTCCTTCCCACCTTCATTGTTTTGAGCCAACAAGCCTCCCATTGAGTTTTCAGAGGCAGAAATATAAAGCTTTAAAGGCTTCCCCCTCTGAGGTGGCATGAGCACTGGTGGGGAGGCCAAGTAAGCCTTTATGTTGTCGAAAGCCTCTTGATGTGGTGGCCCCACTCAAACTCTTCTTTGTTTTTCAATCTTAGCAAATGAGTTAGCGGCTGAATCTTGCCCACCAAGTTAGCAATGAATCTCCTCAAGAAGTTGATTTTTTCCAGCAGCCTTTGCAGTTGTACTTTATTGGTGGGAGAAGGTGTTTCCATTATTGCCCGAGCTTTGTTCTTGTCAAGCTTCACCCCTCTTTGATGAACAAGGAATCCCAAAAAGTTGCCCAACCTCACCCCAAAAGCACATTTCTTAGGATTCATTTTTAGCCCATGGATCTTCATTCTTGTTAAGGCTTGTTTAAGGTCTACCAAGTGTTGTTCCTCAGTTTTAGACTTCACCACAATGTCATCAATGTATACTTCCATGCTATGGCCGATCAAGTCATGAAAAATGGCATTCATCGCTCTTTGATAGGTTGCTTCAGCATTTTTTAACCCGAATGGCATTACCAAGTATTCTTATGCTCCAACATGACCTGGGCACCTAAAAGCTATTTTGTGTATATCCTCTATAGCCAGTTTTTATCTGATTATAACCAGCATTCCCATCCATGAAAGATAGGACTTTGTGTTTGGCAACTGCACCTATGGATAATTCGGCCATGGGCATGGGATATTCATCTTTAGGCGTGGCTCCGTTAATGTTTCTATAGTCAACACAACACTGAACTACATTAGTTATAGCTTTTAATATACGTACAATGTTGGCCAACCACACGACGTATTTGGCAGGCCTAATAAATCCAGCCTTCACCAACCTTTCAATCTCTTCTTTCACTTTTTCCTTGATCTCCTTTGACATCCTTCGCGGTGCTTGCTTTACAGGTTTATATCCCTCCTTAATAGGCATTTGGTGTTCTACTAAGGTTGAATCTAAACTTGGCATTTCAGTGTAATGCCAAGCAAAACAATCTTTAAACTCGTGCAAAAGGCTGACTATCTTTGCCTGATCATCAGTTTCTAACAAGCCACTGACTTGTATAGGCCTTGGATTTTCCTTAGTCCCCAGTTCAATGGTTTCTAAGAGGTCTTATACTTCTAGTGCTGGCTTGTCAGGCTCTGCACACAAAAATTCAACTAACTTCGGACTCTTGGGAAAATCTTTCGGCCCATCCAGGTCAAATATACATTTAGCCATTTGTTTGGCTACCTCCAACTCTCTACCAAAAAACTCTTCTTCACCTCTATTCTAGTTCTTTGAAGCTTCTTCCTCTCGTTCTTTGGCCAAGCTTTCCCTTTCTTTCTTCCTTTCTCTTCCATACACCAACAGTCTTTTGATTAAGGACCTAACTGCAATTACTTGGTCATTCCTTCTTTGTTTTGACATTACTGGTATTAAGGAGTTGGGAAAATATAAGGCCTATCCCATTCTTCCTTAGTGAGGAATAACCCTTGTTCCTGAAGCTTTTAGGCCGTTACCTTAGTCGGGCGACCATTCTCATCAGCTCCTAAGCACTGGAGAATCCCAATACTAGGATTGTAAAAGTTGGCTTCTGCAACATTAGCTATGGGGAGGAATGGCCGTGAATCGCCCTCCACCATCTCCCAAAATCCTGGCCCTTTAGCTTCTTCCTCATGGTAAACTGCTACTTGTTGATGCAGGGTGGAAGGCACAGAGATACTCTGATGAATCCAATCTCAGCCTAGCAAAGCTCCATAAGTGGAAGTGTTGTCCACCATGAAGAATGCTAGAATGATTTGCTTGGAGCCCAAGTTAACCTCCAGGGGCAATATTCCATGAGTTCTAGTGATGGCTCCAAAGAAACTGGAAACTGTTAGATCTGTGGGGATAAGATCATCCTCACTCTACACACCATTTTCATTTGTTTATATGGCAACACATTGACTGCAGCTCCTCCATCAATCAAAACCTTCTTGAAAGACACTCCCTCCAGATGAGCAGTTACATAAATAGGCTTGTGATGGTTGGCTATGGTCAAACTTGGGTGGCCGAAGACTATTCTATCTAAGTATACTCTCTCGGCCTCTTTCTTTGTGAGCTCGGGCAAACCCATTATGTCCGACTCTTCTTTTCCCGCTTCTTTAACACTAACATATGCCATCATAGGTTATGTTGCCAAGTAATCACCTTCTATTTTGGCAGGTTGATCATGCTCAGGATAAAACATGGCGGATAAGACATATGTCATGTTTACGTGGAAGTTGCTAGGTCCAAGTAAGTCCTTCTTCTTTCCCCCAATGTGGTCCATGAATTCATCTAACCAAGCTTGTGCTTATTTTGGCAACATCATCTCGGGCAACCTCTCTTCCAGAGTTATGCCAAAGTTTGGCATTTACTCTAGAACCTCGCAAAGAGTATTGACCAACAAAGGTAAGGGTATCCTTCTTTCGGGCGATATGGTTCCAAAACAAATTGGCTCCGGGCTCCATCTTGGTGTTGGCATCATTACCATGTCCTCTTGAGCTCTCCTTAGGACTCTGTACTTTCCTGGTTGAGGGTTTTGTGGCACATGATCTCCTTCCCTCTCAGTCTTGCTATTTGCCTTCTCTACCTCTTTTTTGCTATTCCATTGAAGTTGATTTCTTCCCCCATGAGGGACTTTCTCAAACTTCACATTCTCATAGGTTTCCAAGGCAGTGGGGATTTTTAATGAGTGCATGTGGGCTTTATGCTGCCTCTGGACTTTTCTGATCATAGAAGCTCCCATTTCTTTGACAGGCCTCCAATCATTTCCAACCATTTCCACCCAAGTCGGGCAGGATTCTTCTTCGTAACTGGATTCATTGTCCTCCCCTTTTATCCTGACATCTCCACCAGCATAGCTTGGCTGTGGTGGCCTCACATCCACCCATTTTGGTATTTTGGTTTCTCTATACTCCACCTCTTCAGAGGCTTCATAGTTTCTGAATACCTCTGATAAGACCTTTGGTTAAGAATCTTCTCCCAACCTTTGGAAAACATTCCTAGAGATCTCTTTCTCAGTTGCCCGCATGTAACTTATGCGGATTTCTTGTTCTTCTCTCTCATTCCATCTGATTAACTCCTGATCAATAATAGCTCCTGATGTTAGTACTTCCAACTCACATTCACACTGATACTTGATGCATAATACCACTCCTTTAACTATGGTTTCTTTAGGTTTCTCGGGTAGCTTGAGAGTTCATTTTGTTGGTCTGTCAACTTGCCTCATTTCTGCTTTCACCTCCCAAGTAGCTTTTCCTTTCCCTTTCTCCGCCCATATCAGGTTGATCATGTTTATTGGGGCTTTCGGGAAGGGGTCAGTGTCAATCATCATATTGGCTTACGGTTTCTCCAACAACAACTTTCCCTTCACTATAAGGTCTTGTATCCAATCCCTGAACTGGACACAGTTGGTTATTGAGTGTTGAAAGTATAATGCAGCTTACAATACTTCTTCCCTCTTAGCTCTTTTGGCTTAGGCATGTTTTTGGTGTTGTTGGGCACAATCACTCTTGCCCATACCAACTCTTCATAGATCTCTGAGGCCTTGGTTAAATCAAAGGAATAACTCTAGTATTTGGGGGGTTTCATATGGACAAATCCACCATCAGTCATCACCATTTTCTGATCCTTGACTGGTTGGACTAACCCTTTTACTATTAAAGGCTTGAAGGAGGTAGTCATCTCTGCTGCACACATGTACATCCCTTTTCTCTCATGGCCATCATTTTGTCCTGGCTCTACCTCTTCAAACTCCACTTGGTGAATTGGAGCTTTACTTTTGTAAAATGGAGGAGCCTTAGATAAGTGCTTCACTTGCTGTTCCTCAAGCAACAGCTTCTCATATTTTGTGGCAGCAATCATCAACTCTTGCAACTCATTGAATTGTACATCATAAAACTTCTTCCTCAAAGGCAGCCTCAATGCCTTTTGAGCAATGGATATGAGTTGGGGATGATTGATAGGGAACTGCCACCTCATTCTTGTCTTCCTGAACCTTATCATGAAGTCCTCTGTAAACTCATGTTCATACTGCTTCACCTCTACCAGGTCATTGATAGACATCTCGGGCTCCATCCTATAGAATTGATCATGGAATGCCATCTCCATTTGCCCCCAGTTAACAATAGAATTGTGGGGCAACAAAGAGTACCACTGAGATACTAAGCCAACCAACAAGTTCCCAAACAACCTAAACTTATAATTAGGATTGCCTTCAAATGCCACACAATGGTTGGAGAACTTGAAGATGTGATCTTTAGAGGATACACTGCCATCATCTCCACTGAAAGTTGGAAATGCGGGCATCTTGAAGTTGAGTGGAAAAGGATTTGGCTCATCAATATACTCCAGGTATGGCTTTTGGTAGGTGATCCTGAACAGCGGGCGAGCTTGGGTTTGAGCATTCTGGGCCACCATCCTTCTTAACTCAGCTAGCTCATCTCTGAGTTACTTGGTAGCCGCATTGTTGTATGGGGTATGTGGGGCTTCCCACTTCGGGCTGCGATCATTGCTCGAGAAAGTCTCATTCCTTGGTTCGGGCTTTCTCCACTTGGCATCCCCTCCCTTACTGGCCAATGGTGGGGGCCTATAAGAATGAGACTTGTCTACCTTGGTAGGCTCACCTTTCCTACTGGATTCTCCGATTAATTGCGGCATCCCATACTTCGTTCTTTCTTTCTCACTCTGCCACCTACTATCTAGTGAAAATAATAAGGGGTTGGGCAACTCCGCTTATAGGATCTCCTCCAATACTGGCTGACTAGATCCAAATCTTTCCTTGTTTTTTCCTTTATCCCTATTTTCCTCAAGCAAAGGAAATAGGGGGATAACTGGCTCTTTCTCAGGACTAGCCTCTCTCATCACTTCCCTGAAATAACCATTTTTTGGAGTAAAGTACTCCATATCTAATTTTCTTTGCAAACTCCCTGTTAAATAACGGAGTCTGTTTACTTCTCCTCTAGTTTCCAGAGTGACACTCTTTATAGTTTTCAACACTTGCATCATAATGGCTTGCAAGTCTTCATTGGTCACCTTCCCTCCTGACTTCTCGAATGAGCTCGGGCTTCCTATAATAGCTGACCCTTGGAGTGAAAGAAAATCCTCTGGATGATTTGTCATGCTTGATCTTGGTAAACACTGGGGTGGCCCGTATTCTATGTTCCACCTAAAGGTTTTCTCCTTCCTTCTTCTTCTTGGCATACAAGACTAAATGTGTCCCACTGGGCGTGCCAAAACTATATTCAGGCGAAGATTTCTCCGGAGATGGGTCCTCGATCCTTAGCATAGCTCCCCAAGGGATTGGCACTTTGGATCTATAGTCGGGCTCTTACTTGTTGATATGCTACAAGAAGAGGACAAAGTTAGTTTTGAAAGGTGCCATTGTGGGGCCTTAGGTGTAGGCCTTGATGCTCGCAATCAAAACTAACCAAGTGCTAGGCGTGCCACTGCTATCTCAGAATAGCAGCTGTAGAACAAGAGTGTATTTAATCGATTACTTGCACCCCAAGTTACTCGGACTTCTTGTTATCAAAGGATTGTCGTGGATGGGTTAAGTCCACATTAAGTTCTTTTTCTTCCATTGCAAACAAGGACTTTCAGTTCATAGTCTTGTATGTTCGAATGAGGGGAGTCTAGATCCCTTAAGTCATTTGTTTGGTTCTTAATTGGTTTTAAATGAAAGCATATCCATTAGACTGACCAGATCTAGATACAAATAAGACTTTTAAAGTAGGAAAACAGGCGGATATGACTTAAATACATACTGGAGAATGCATTAAGTAATAGATCTACAAATTCAAAAGGCAAACAAAGAGTTTCGGGCCAGATTTCACCTTGTCTGGCAAGGTTGAACTTCTTGCAATCACTTCTCTTTGAGTTTACAGAGGTTTCTACGCTAAAAAGGGATGGATTGTAAACAGGTTTACACAAGGGAATCGATACTACGCCCTAGGGGTGATTGCAGAGCTTTTACACAAGACAAAAGATAGCTTTTGTAGGGAAATATCCTGAAAATGACTGAGATCTGGGCTGATTACAGCTTTTGGATGCAAATCTAGCTTGAGAGCAGAGTTTGTATGTTTTTTTGTTGGATTGGTTGAGTGTCCTTGTCTCTGGGGCCTCTTCTTCCTTTTATAGGCTAATTAGCCCGACTGCTGTGGCTTTGCTCTTGCCTGAAAGCAATTGGAGGGTAGTGACTCATCATCCTTTTACTTGTATTGCCACTGAAAAGTGTTTTTTGGCTGATTGTGAGTTAGTCTCCATCAATTGACATTTAAACCATAGGCACATGGCCTATGCATTAATGGGAATGCGCCAATTTGTCTTTGGGCTTGATGCTGGGCTTCGGCCAAGTCTTCTTTTAATTGGCATCTCTGGGCTTCCTCACACTTGCACCCCAATGTTCAAATATTAACCCAAACACATTCTTTTTCCCAAATCCTAGACTCCTCATCTTAGTCATCTTCTTTTTCCCAATCTCACACAGTTCTTTCGTCGAATTCAAGTGGGATTTTCTTTAGGAATTTTATTTGATTGTTTAAGAGAAAACGATTTTTTTTTCTTTTTGAATTTAGATGGTTGGTTTTTGGGCAATGTCTTTGTGGGAGCAAATGGGACAGCCTAATAATGTCTCTTCTACATCAAAATCAAAATCGTATACAGCCATCGTCTTCGAGAAACTCACGCAGGAGGTTTCGTGAAGGACCTAAGGGATAGCAGAGATCGAACATAGATGAAGATGGAGCGATGATGATAGCAGACCTTGTCGATGACGGTGGGCTCGAGATCAACGAAGTTGGCTTGTCGAGGAGGATCTGGGTTATTGAGGAGGATTTGTGTTGCTGCAGTGCATGTGTAGTGCAGTTCATGAAAATTATGTATTTTTGAAAAAAAAAAAAAAAAAGGGTTGGACCAATGGACCCACCCCGAACCAACCCGTTTTAAACAGGTCGAGTTAGGTCTTATTCCAAAACTCAAAATCCACTTACCTGCCCTGGCCCGCCCCGTTACAATTTAAATAGGGTAGCGTCCGGTTCCTCCAAATTTAGGCCCGACCCGTCCCATGCCTACCCCTAAAAAGATTATAACAAGGAGCATGTTGACAATAGACGCTCTTCTTACCTGTGAGTGGACCTTTTCGAAAAACTAAATGTTTTATGTTATTTATTTATATGTTGATGCATATTACTATCGTTAGTCTTCGACGAGGCTTACAACTTATTTAACTTAAATGATGTCTTTAGATCATTGGTGATTTATTTTCACCACATGGTTATCGTACATATCGTATATCTAGCTCTGGCCGTAGGTTTATTGCAGGTACATTTCCTATCCTAGTAGAGGACAGAATTTTCTAGTAGACGGTAGATATCGATCAAGTAGATGCCATTCCACCTGCTTGCAATATTGATGTGAAAATTACTTGACACTCAAATTAAAACCCTATCGACGTAGTATATGAAAGTAGGGATCGTTTTAGGCCGGGGATTAGAAGGGATGCCAATCTACACAATTTAAACTCTAAAACACTAAACTAGACTCTTATGACTCAAAACTGACCAAATTGACTCAAAACACACAAACTAAGCTAAATAGACTCAAAACAAATACTAGAGAGTGAATTGGACAAATTCTAGACTAGTAAGACTCAAAACACAGAAAGGGGATAGATTTGGACGAATTTGACAAAACTAAATAAATTGCAGCAAACAAAGTAAGTTAAAACGAAATTAAGGTGAATTCAAGGGTGAAAAACTAGTTAGAGGATCCTTCTCCACACATGAAACATATGCATACAAATTGATTTCCAGTATTGTTTCTTTAAACCATGAATGACAATGCCCCAAATTAATCGTGAATGCACAAATTAACTTTCAGATTTTCCTTAATTCGTTGAATTGGATGGATAACGCATCGACAATCAAATTATTCTTATCAAGTTCCCTACATGGAATACGCATAATAGAGATACATTCAAAGATCATTAAGTTCTACGAAAATCATAAGCATTGACAAGGCATTCGTAACTATGAAAAGCATGATGATACTCCTGCCATGGATTTACTACTCATAAATATAAGTTCATAACAATTAGGTGAAATTCCTTTATATTTTAGCATCAGATTCATGCATGCAAACTAAGTGTGCACCCTTAACCCACATACAAGAATAAGTTTTAATCAAACAGATAAGTGAATCGCATTCATGTTTTACGAAACAATAACTGGAGGTAATCAATTCATATTAAACATATGTCCATGGCTTCGAATTCACCTCTAACTAAGAAAAACTTAGTTACACATGTTCATGACAATTGAAAAACAATCTGAAATAAACATTGAAACTAAAACAAGGGAAGAAAGAACTCAGGAAGTCTCCAATGGTTGCAGGTTGTTGCGGCACAAGGTCCTCCTCCAATGGAAGCCACGGCAAAGCTCTCCTCCTCTCCTTCTTGCGGCAAAGGGTGTTTCTGTGTATGGATGGTGATGGCTACGAATTATGGTGTGGAATAGGGGGTGGTAACCTGCAGCAAAGCCTCAAAATATGTATATATAGGCATGGCAAACCCTAGCGAAATCAGGTTACGACTTGGACTTAGCAGAAATAAAGGATTAGGGCCCTAGGGTGCGGCACAAGGCTTAAATCCATCAGGAAAGGGGTTTAGCCCAATTAATTTTTGAAAAGGCTTTGCACAATCCAAATCCACAAGGGAATACGCTAATTAAATCAGAATCCAAGAGGAATAAGGGTAGGGAAGGTGCGGCAGCAATTGGAGGGAAGGGGATGGAGTGCAAGGCAAGGCAAAGGCCTTCTAGAAAGGTTTGGGGCGCCAGATTTTTAGGACTTCTAGAAAAGAGTGTTGTGGCATGTTTCTAGATGGAAAAGACCTCCTAAAAACAGGTTTTAGGCATCCTATTATGAAAAGGAGTCCCCCTTGCAGCTGGAATTAAGATAGGATAAGATTAGATAAGGATAAGATAAGATAAGGTTGGTTTGGATAATGTTCCATGTTTGTAGCTGATTCCTTATCTTCTTTGACTTGAATTTGTTTCTCCAACTTTTAAACACATTCCTAGCCTCATTTGAACTTCAAATTCGTCCATTCCTTGTGCTCCACATGCATGTAATCCATTTCAGCCCAGAATTGCTCCAAAATGCTCTAAAATGCACTTTCTTGCCAACTTTGCCAATTGGACCTACAAACACACGAAAATAGCTTAAAACACTATAATAAACATAAACTAACTAAGTAAATGCAAGGAAACAAGCTAACTAAGTCACATAAATATGCTCCTATCAAATTCCCCCACACTTAGCTTTTGCTAGTCCTCGAGCAAAACAAAACAAACAAAACTTCCTAAACCTTCCAACATTCGCCTCAGGGATTTCCAATGGTACATAACATGCTAAAAATCACTACCTACATAGATTTTAGCCATCCCTACTCTCAAGCACATACGTAATCATAGTCATCACTTACTAGGTCGCATTTAATCAATTAAAACAATGTTTTGAATCTAGTAACATGCCTTAGAGAATCCCTCAATTCCTCACAAAATATACACTCTATTTTCACACAAAATTTCTAACTACACACCCTACACTAGGTATATGTGAGAAGATTGATGTAAACAAGAAAACTAGTACTCACATATGTCATAACAAAGAAGGCACTTTCTGGAATTATTAAGCATGTATAGATATGATCTCATGAATGGAATGCTACTACTTAGACGCGAGAACCAGGGATACCATATGCTCATACCAATCCCAAACTCCACATATTGAAACACACAACACTCAAGATAGAAGTATAGTGTTGTAACAGGGCTAAGGGTATTGGCTAACAAAGAAAGGTAAGGAAAACAAACGTTCTTAAAGCAATAGCAAGCAAAGCAATGAAATCAACACTTAGAATTCACTTTCTGAAACGCAGCCACAAACTTTGAACACAAAGGGAAGATTCATACAACTTTTGGGTCAAATTCAAACTTTTGGACCCTTTCTTCAACAACCAACACTTGTGAGCTCATTCTCACTTGTTTCTCAACTCTTTTTCTTTCTTTTCTTTTCTTTTCACGTTTTTTTTTTCTTTTTTTTTCTTTTTTTCGTGCCCTTTCTCTTTGGTACACAAAACCTTCCCCCACACTTGTTTTTCTGCATAATATCGATCAAAAGGAATTCCCACTAAGTCATGCTTCACTATCCTTTAAGACAAGGGTATGGATAGTCCTATTCTAGGCTAGGTAAGGATAATATGGCTAACAAAGAAAATTAGGCTAAACAAGGCTCAACGGGGTTAAACCTACAAATCATAATGCAAAAGGGTTAAGGCTTTTTAGCTCTGGTTTAAACTAAACAACTTCATCTTGTTATTTGTTATGCTAATCAATTTCATGCTTTGAATGAAACAGACATGAGTTCTAGTGTTTGGAACTAAATGATGAAACGCATTCTAAGTAGCAACCAAGCAAAGAATTATGAGATCATGCAATGACTTTAGAAAACAAGAATGTCAAGATTAATAACTCTCCAAATAAACGTTTAAGCTCAAGTCTCTCAGGGTTGTAGCGCGTTATTTTGAGTTACTTCCTTCAAGCATGTTACAAAAACTGATTTTTTTTCTTTGTGATTACATGTGAATTCGTAAACAACAACTACAATTAAGCATAAACCAAAGAGCATAGCAAACTTCAATCCATGTTTGTAACTTCCTTTAACAGTCATGCAATTAAAAACCAAATCCTCATCATTGTGTTGGAAGGTACCCTAAGACACAAACAAACACACAAAAACGACTCTTTTTGTATTTTTCAAACTTGTTTCAATTTTTTCTTTCTTTTTCGGATTTTCTGCTCAAGACACATAAAAACACTTCAAAACACACTAAAAACTCTTAAAAACAGTGAGAAACAACTTTAGAAGTGATGGGTGATAAAATCCTACGAATTTTCATGAAAAACACTTTGTTTACCCCCCCCCCCCCCCCACACACACTTAAACCAAACATTGTCCTCAATGTTTTAGACATAGACTCACACATAAGCAAGCAAACAACACAACTACAAGCATGACAAATATGGCAAAGTAAAAGCAGTAAAGAGAAGGGTTAAAGAACGCAAATTTGGTGTTTGGAGCTAGAATTCCATCTTGTCCTCATTTGAACACATGGGTTGCCTCCCAAGAAGTGCTTGCTTTAACATCTTCCAGCCGGATGATAACTCCTTTTAAGCTTGAATAGGGCCAACGGCATGGAGGGGTACATTTTCCACGACATGCTCCTCAAAATACTCATACATTGGCTCTATGAATGGAAGGGGATAGTAATCTTTCCTGATTGGGGTGTTGAGCATCCTAAAGTCAATGTAATCATTCCCACCAACTTGGATTCGATTGGGGACCTGTACCACATAAGGTAACAACCTATTAGTTAAAATTGGAATCGAAATTGGAATAGGTGGCTTACCAATGTACTGCAATGAAGTGGCAGCACTATCAACAAATGCATGTGGGGTGCTCTCGGCCAGATTTGGGGGTTTGAGGGTTGTGGCCCTGCAATCCTTGTGCTTCACTCCAATTCCCTCTTCGTTGGTGGTTCAAAATGCATCCTTCTTGATTGGTGCTGAATGTTCCTGCCCTTTATTTTTTATTACATCAATGACAAAACAAGAACGAACGTCATTAGTAATCTCAACAGTTTCAGAAACATTAAAATTAATCATATCACCACCAAACGCCATAGTTACTGCTCCCTTGGCCATGTCAATCTTGGTTTGAGCAGTTTTCATGAAGGGTCGTCCAAGTAAGAGTGGCGATGGTGGAGAGTGGGCTGAGTCCTCCATATCAAGCACATAGAAATCTGCAGGAAAAATCAAGTGGTCTACCTGCACCAAAACATCTTCCAAAACTCCTTTCGGATATGCATTAGATCGATCGGTTAATTGAATAATAACTCCATCATTTTTAAGCTCCCTTAGATTCATGGCTGCATAAACAGAATATGGCATGACATTTATTGATGCACCTAAATCTAGCATAGCGTGGTCAAACCTTGTATTACCAATTACACAAGGGATTGTGAAACTACCTGGATCTTTGCATTTAGATGGCAGCTTTCTTTGCAACATTGCAGAGACATTCTCACTTACATGTACCACCTCTTTCTCCCGAATCCGTTTCCTTGTTGTACATAGCTTCTTTAAAAACTTAGCGTACTTCGGGATTTACTTTATAGCATCAAGGAGCGGGATATTGATATGCACCTTCCTAAAGGTCTCTAGAATGTCTTGTTCATTCTCTTCATTCCTAGCTTGCATAAACCTGCTAGGGAAAGGCAAATTTGGTGGAATTAGGTTAGAATGAGTCAAATTTGAACCACCCTTACCTGAATTGGACAGTGTGGAAGGCTTAGGGGGCTGCGGCAAGGATGGTTCCTTCTTTGCCGTGGGCTTGTCTTGCTCCTCCTCTTCAATCAGCAACTTTTCATCTTCTTTTTGGCTTGATTTGGATGGTTGTGGGTCAGTTCCAACTTCTTTTCCACTTCTCAACATGATGGCTTTAGCGGTTTCAAATCCTCCATTTGGATTCACAATGGTTGAACTAGGAAGTTTACCTTCTTCTCGAAACTGCCCAAGGAACTCTGAAATCTGCCCTATTTGCTTCTTCATGTCGCTCATCTCCTTGTCTTGATTCGCTATTCGATTATTTTGATTTTGTAATCCATGCGCTACAGAAGTTAGTAGTTGAATAGCTTGATCATTATCAAATAGCGAACCTGAGTTTGGTTGAGCAGATTGTGGTTGAAGTTGCATTGGTTCGAATGGCCTTTGATAGAACCCGGGAGTTTGCTGTCTAAATCCACCTTGTTGTTGAGGTTGTTGAGGCTCCCTCCACTTGAAGTTTGGGTGATCTCTCCAGCCCGGATTGTAAGTATTGGAGTATGGATCATTCCGTGGCTGATTTTGGCCTTGATAGCCCACGACATTGGCACTTTCCCATCCTCCATTCTCTATCAATTGAGGGCATTGATCATTGATATGCCCCTGCATAGAGCATATTCCACATATGGCCGGACCTTGCACTTTGGTTCCATCAACAACCTGTGACAAAAGAAGAGTGAGATTAGTCATTTGAGATTGCAATTCTAAAATTGCACTTACCTCATTCACATGTTGTTGCCATGGGGGGTCCATTTGTCCAACACCTTCGTATTGTTATGCATTCAAGGCTCGGTTTGCAATTAAGATCTTGGCAGCCACCGGGGTTTTGTCAACCAAGGCACCTTCCGCTGAAGCATCAAGCATTTGTCTCTCAATTGGAAGAAGTCCTTCATAGAAATATTGAATTAAAAGCTCTTCCTTCATTTGGTGTTGTGGGCAGGATGCAACTAGGGCCTTAAAACGCTCATAATATGCTGGAAAAGATTCTCCTTGTCTTTGTTCAATGCCACTAATTCTCTTCCTCAAAAGAATAACTCTCAAAGTTGGGAAGAATTTCTCTAAAAACGTTATTTTCATGCTTTCCCAAGAAGTGACCATTCCAGGTGCCAATTCGAATAACCAATCCTTAGCCTTTTCAGATAGAGAGAATGGAAAGGCTTTCATCTTCAGAATATTCCCATCTACGTTGATTGGTATCATGCTTGAGCACACCACCTCAAATTCCTTCAAATGCTTGTTTGGATCTTCCATGGACAGACCATGGTACTTAGGAATGTGATGCAACAAGCTTGACTTCAATTCAAACTCATCAGTCTTGCCTTGAGCCGCCCTAGGATATTGAATGCATAAGGGCACGGCATTGTCCAATCTCGAGGCTAAAAGTTCTTTGATTGTACGATTATCCACAGCCATGGCTTGTTCTTCCTCTTCCTCTTCTTCAAACTCAGATTCGGAACTAAAGCTAGCACTAGGTGGATTGGGTTCTAGGTGTTTCCTCTTCCTTCTCAAATCTCGTTCAAAATCGTCGTTAAAATCCAAGATATGTGCCTGAACGGGTTGAGAACTTCGAGTCATACACTAGTACCTAAAACAAAGAAAACAAAACAAACTCAGAAAATAAAGCAAAACAAAAACAAAAGCAAACTAAAACACACGGCAGAAACTAGGGAGATTAGCAAGTTTGCTAATCCCCGGCAACGGCGCCAAAATTTGATGTGAAAATTACTTGACACTCAAATTAAAACCCTATCGACGCAGTATATGAAAGTAGGGATCGTTTTAGGCCGGGGATTAGAAGGGATGCTAATCTACACAATTTAAACTCTAAAACACTAAACTAGACTCTTATGACTCAAAACTAACCAAATTGACTCAAAACACACAAGCTAAGCTAAATAGACTCAAAACAGATACTAGAGAGTGAATTGGACAAATTCTAGACTAGTAAGACTCAAAACACAGAAAGGGGACAAATTTGGACGAATTTGACAAAACTAAATAAATTGCAGCAAACAAAGTAAGTTAAAACGAAATTAAGGTGAATTCAAGGGTGAAAAGCTAGTTAGAGGATCCTTCTCCACACATGAAACATATGCATACAAATTGATTTCCAGTATTGTTTCTTTAAACCATGAATGACAATGCCCCAAATTAATCGTGAATGCACAAATTAACTTTCAGATTTTCCTTAATTCGTTGAATTGGATGGATAACGCATCGACAATCAAATTATTCTTATCAAGTTCCCTACATGGAATACGCATAATAGAGATACATTCAAAGATCATTAAGTTCTATGAAAATCATAAGCATTGACAAGGCATTCGTAACTATGAAAAGCATGATGATACTCCTGCCATGGATTCACTTAACATGATTGTGACTAGCAACCTTTACTACTCATAAATATAAGTTCATAACAATTAGGTGAAATTCCCTTATATTTTACCATCAGATTCATGCATGCAAACTAAGTGTGCACCCTTAACCCACATACAAGAATAAGTTTTAATCAAACAGATAAGTGAATCACATTCATGTTTTATGAAACAATAACTGGAGGTAATCAATTCATATTAAACATATGTCCATGGCTTCGAATTCACCTCTAACTAAGAAAAACTTAGTTACACATGTTCATGACAATTGAAAAACAATCTGAAATAAACATTGAAACTAAAACAAGGGAAGAAAGAACTCAGGAAGTCTCCAATGGTTGCAGGTTGTTGCGGCACAAGGTCCTCCTCCAATGGAAGCCACGGCAAAGCTCTCCTCCTCTCCTTCTTACGGCAAAGGGTGTTTCTGTGTATGGATGGTGATGGCTACGAATTATGGTGTGGTATAGGGGGTGGTAACCTGCAGCAAAGCCTCAAAATATGTATGTATAGGCATGGCAAACCCTAGAGAAATCAGGTTACGACTTGGACTTAGCAGAAATAAAGGATTAGGGCCCTAGGGTGCGGCACAAGGCTTAAATCCATCAGGAAAGGGGTTTAGCCCAATTAATTTCTGAAAAGGCTTTGCACAATCCAAATCCACAAGGGAATAGGCTAATTAAATCAGAATCCAAGAGGAATAAGGGTAGGGAAGGTGCGGCAGCAATTGGAGGGAAGGGGATGGAGTGCAAGGCAAGGCAAAGGCCTTCTAGAAAGGTTTGGGGCGCCAGATTTTTAGGACTTCTAGAAAAGAGTGTTGTGGCATGTTTCTAGATGGAAAAGACCTCCTAAAATCAGGTTTTAGGCATCTTATTATGAAAAGGAGTCCCCCTTGCAGCTGGAATTAAGATAGGATAAGATTAGATAAGGATAAGATAAGATAAGGTTGGTTTGGATAATGTTCCATGTGTGTAGTTTTTACTATACATGTGATTTCAAAACGAAGATTATTATATTGGAATGATTTTGATGAGATAAAACTAGTCCACTTAAATTTTGTTTTGTCGACCCCTCAAGACGTAGTGAGAATAACGAGAACACCGATGGTGATGATTAGGCTTGGCAGTTAGGCTTTCATCATCTGGACTTAGGGTGATGGTTCATTTACTGCAGTTTTATCTTTATTGTAATAATTGCATGGTCATATTTTTTATTATGCACAACACTGCACTTTTATGTGTTTACTGTTATGTGAAACTTCTAGCTGCTCTAATGTGATGTGATAATAACGAGATTTAATCCCAAGATTTTGTGTCCCCAAGTGGAAGGTTGATAAGTGAACTCTATAGCAGTTTTGGATTTTATAAATAATGAACACTTTGTTCAAATTTTTGCACATCATAAATATCTTGCTATGGCTTACGTCATTGAGTTGGCTTGTGTTGCCATCTTTCGTTGGATCACATGGTCAATTTAGTGTTGGTCAGCACATCATGGCCTCGTAACTTGTGTTATTGGGGTTGAGGTGTGTCAGAAGTGCAGGAAAATACTATTCGGACCCGGCAAATTGCTCACTAGTAGGGATGGGTTGAAAAAACCGAAAACTGAAAAAAAAAAATAAAAAAAAAGGACCGAAATCGAAAAATCGAAAACCCAAAAAATACCAAACCGAAAAGGGATAAACCGAACCGAACCGAACTTTATTGGTTCGGTTTCGGTTTTGGAGGTTCGAAAACTAAGCCAAACCTAACCAAACCCAATCCCTTTACATTTTATGAATGTTTGCCCATGATGTTTCTTTTGTGAAACTTTGTCGCCAAGTTTAGAGCATACTTGGTTCATTTAGGGAGGATATTCCATTGGTTATAGAAGAAAGTTTTGGACGGCTATGGAACTTGGAAGAGCTTCTTTATTTGTTTGCTTTTGGGATGGATACTGTGATCATTTTTCCTTGCAATTGAGATTGTTGATAGAATATGATTGGTTTATATGATCTTGTATATGTACAACTACCTTCCCACTTTTCCCATTTTCTTATTATTAGTCTACCAATGCAAGCCTCTTTTCTAAATTTCATATTAAAAAAAGATCAAGTTGTATAAAATAAAAAAATAAAAAAACCGAAACCGAACCAAACAAAACCAAACAGAAAAAAAAGGGGACTGAAAAAAAACAAAAGAAAATCGAACCGAACCGGTTTTGATTTTGGCAAAAAACCGAACCGAATGAAATTGAACCCACCCCTACTCACTAGACCAACAATTTTACTGCAACCATATTTTTGTTTGGCAAGTATATTGAAGTTAAATATATTGTATTAAAGGTAAATATATTGTTGGGCAGGAGGAAGCTAGAATTATCTAAGTGATATGGGTTGCCCTTGACTTAGTGGCAGTTTGGGTATCCTGATAAATTTGGGGGTTGGGTTGGGTGTGCATGTCACGACTCGAAAATGGGCACGTAACAATGCCATGACCTATCAACCACGCAATACTATAACGTCAAATGCGACATTATAACACGTTTGCGATAGAACGTAAGACATTAGTTGAACGAAAATAATTTATTTCAAAACATTGCGGAAGCGAAGATATTTTGATAGGCCGAAAGAAATCAAAATACAATCTTATTTAATATGTCAGTTAAAAACACAAAAAATTAGAGATACTAAAATCACTAAATACATTTCTCTATCGCCGCTGCCACATCATCTAGCACACCATCTCCTCGGGATTACATGCATAGAAAAATATGCAGCGGTATGGATGAGTTACACGTACGACATTGCCCCCCTCGGGGTCGCCCCGTTTTATTTTAAAAATAAGTACATGAAAGAATTTTACTCCAAATCACAAATCACAAATCACAAATCACGAGCAATGCTTGATCGATGAGTTAAAACTAGTGGCATACGATTACCCCAACATCACGCTATACCAACATTGCGAGATGGCCAAGAAATTGTAATAAGGACCCAGGCCATAAAGCGGCAGGGACACAAGGATATTGCACGCATACCAATAATGGCCGATATCAATTCAAATTCACAAGTAAAAATAAGTAACAACACGGTTTAAACTTTAAAGCATAAACCAATTCCGTATAAATATTATGTAAAAACTATGAGGCAAGTGAAAGGACAAATATCCTACACAGAAAACACTGTATCACAATACAAACGCTGAACGTTATTGCTTCTGAAAACATTTGTTAGGAACATTGCCTTGAAGATCCTCCAATTACTATTGCCCTGATAAAAAAATCAGAGAGATGAAACTTTTTCTTCCAGGGATTCTTTAACTGCCTTCAATAGTAATGGCATTAGTTTCTGATTTGTGACGACTATGCCCGTATCAAGATCAAGATACTTCCCCCTTGAGAAATCCAACGGGTTCCCCGCAGCATCTGCGACCACACCCCCAGCTTCTGAAAATTTTCATACAAAAACCAGTGTCAGAATTGCAGAAAATGTTTTCCAAATATAAACCCTAAGACTGCATCCCGAAAACAAGAAAAATATCAACTTGTTCTTGAATTAGTAGCTTTTTCTATTACAAGGATAACAATAGAGTTTTCCTCAACGATTCCTAAGAGAGGAATAATTTCAGAAGATCGCTCATGCAATTTTGAAGTGACTGGATAAATATACAATCCTTGAAGTAATTTCATGAAACATCTTTTCTTTCCTGACCTAAATACAGAATGAAACTAACTGAATCCAATAGAAGGTAAGTTATGTATGGTTTAATCTTCGGGGTCCGGCTACACTGGTATGTCCCACTCAATGGTACGGGTTTTATGCAAAGATCAGACGGTCGCATGACCCAATAGATCCTTATATGCAAGATCAAACCGTTTATTTTTACGACATAACTCAGTGGTAATGTACCATGGAAGAATTGTTAATCTTCTATCCATAGAGACTTCCAGTACCAATCTACCCAGGGTAGCAGCGGTCTTACTCATGACAGAAAAGGGAAAAAAAACCTTTTCTCTAATCTCCTATTTCTTATCTTTTTATTGATACACCACATTTTAAAAAACAGAAAACTCCCCTAAAGCCCTTTATATAGACCAGGCTTCACATTCGTTTCCTCATTAACTATATAAATGATGCATAGTGCACGTGATTTTTCAAGAGAGATTACACAAGGAGTAGGCAAAGTTCGCCAAACCTCGCTAAATTCTTTGTGTTTGTGTATTGCGTGTTTACTTTATTGTTCATATGTTTCACATAGCATCATCTTATATGTTTGCATAACACCGGAGACTATCGATAAACAAGATCAACTAAAGGGCATTAAAATCAACAGGAATCCCCTTTTGAAAACAGAGAAATGCCCCTTCTGTTCAGCTCATAACTGATGTGGGGATATATATTGGGTTTAGGCCTTAGGATTAAGGTTTCTATCTAAATTCCTAACAATATATATCCACAACTATGAGCTTCAAATGACATGTCTAAACATACCAGCCTCTGGGAATGTATGATCCAAATATCATTTGCATGATTGTATTGCATCCAAAGGTCCACACCTTAACTTTATAAACTCAAACTCATCCCTAACACTTACAACTTCATCCTCCTGAGAGGGCTCGGAGGTTGCAGCCTACAGGCTATTCCATAAACCATGGTCCAAGAGCTATGTTGATATACAATAAGAGAAGAAATAACAGTTTACCAGTCACGACAATGCACCCAGCAGCATGATCCCATATTTTTTCACGATATCCCTTATGGGGGAAACGAAGATATATTGCTCCATCTCCTCTGGAAAGTGCTCCATACTTTGCCTGGCTGTCAATTCTAACTGGAGGGGCTTTGACGCCGAGTTTCTATTCACAAAATAATGTTTGACTACCAATATTCAATAGAAAACACACACAACAGAAATCGTTTAAGAGGAAAAGACAAACACAGTACCTGAGCAATGCTGCTAGACAAGTCATGCAAGGAGTGTGCTGCTTCAAAAGATTCGAAAAATGAAGCTTCTTCAGGATTTTCAGTAGCGCTGACATGCACCTGAAGGACAGCAATGACATTATTTCTGTGAAACCTGTTCAAATAAAGAATGCAATGAGTTATCTATAAGTGCTAACCTTTATCAGGGAAGAACCATCCAATGGCTGCATATATGTTCCGGTACCAACTGTAGCAAAGAAAAGACAACCAACTTTATCATATGAAGAATGCTGATTATTGCCACTAATGGATGTGAGAGGAAGATTTGGACAGGCCAGGACACCCAACACAACTTTTCCTTCATCCAGCAATCCCAATGCTATGGCATATTGATCTCCTCTAACAAACCTACAGCAGAATCAGCTATTTATCATGGCAGGTTCATAAGCATATTAAATCAATACAGAAAACAGGTTAGCAAGTGAATCAAAGAAAACGTTTGACAAAAAAAAAATGAATCAAAGAAGAAAACTATAAACTAATACTAAAACAAGCTGCACCCTACCAAATAAAATTTCAGCAAATTATAATAACTGCCAACCCACAGTGGATTTAATGATCCAAAGCATCCACTTCTTAATCCTTTATTCAAGGATCATCTTACATAAAATCAACTACATCTGAAATCATTTAGTCACCTAAACTTGATCAAATAAATCAGATGAAACTGAAGTGTTGGATAATGGACAACAGAAGATGCTATTTGTTTGATGAGAAATACAAAGGAATGTCGGAATAAGGTCTAGCGCGGCGACGCCCATGTATCACATAGGAGGGGAAGAGTAGTCAAACAAACAAGCTATAACCATAACAATTAAATGGTCAAATCATTTAACATTTTACTATTTTTTATTTTTTATTTTTTTGCATTTATTCTTCTTAAAAGGGATCTAAATTTAGACAGTTCAGACCATTGGACCCGTGTGTGTGTGATGCGGGGCTTCCTTAACAACCAACTTGATCACAATGCTTATTATCTCTCACATTTCAAATTTTACTATGTATCAAACTTTTCTGCATGGTGACTTGCTTCTTAGTGATGGAAACCAAATAACATCTGAAATAGACAGTTTGCTTCACATCCTAAATTTTCAAATTCAAAACTGAACACAGTGAAAATGAAAATAGCCGCATTAAAAAGAAAAGGTGCTTGAGAAACATCAAAAAATAAAAAATAAAAAGGAGATGAGAAATGATCAGTTAACGGAAAAGATACCATGTTCTATAAAGGAATAGCCAAGTAAAGACTTCTGTCGCACTCCAAATGGAAAGATTACAGCTGAGTTTAAAAGAATGCATGGTCGTACACTGAGCCTGACACTTCGGCATGTTGATGAAAACGATTAATAGCTTTGAGATAATTCCGTACATATAATATGCAAAAACAAAAGTAAAAAAACTATGCATGCTTATTTATTGAAGTACCATATATAGACTCATCAATTCATGTTACATGCATCCCTCATACATGCAAGACATGATAGAAGGATAATCACATAATTTGAAATGAAATGGGTACAGGACAAAATGGTCACATCATCTCCAAATCATCAAAAATTACAACTTTAAATGGAATGGACCTTTCGAAAGCATTCTTCTTAACTAATGATTTAAGAGACGTCCATCTTACCGATGACAAGAGCTCTCAAAATACGTTCAGAAGCTTACCCTTTGGTTCCATCTATGGGATCTAGAACCCAGTGCTGGCCGCTAGAACCACCTTCAGATTTCCCATTGTCAATAGCTCTAAGCACATCTTCAGTGGTTAAATTAGAAACACTGGAAAAGTCACTATTGGCAAGAGTATCATTAACAAGTTTTTTTATGCGCTCTAGTGTTTCCTGCCCACTTTCTTTCCGAAGATCTCCCGAGTCCTAAAGAGATTTAAAAGTTAGAAGTAGGATTAACAATTCAAGGGAGAAAAAACCCAGAATCTGAATGTCACTTTATCAGCAAAATAGTACATGCTCACCTCCTCGGCCACAAGCGAGAACGATTCACAAGGAAGTTCCCTTTCCAGTACCAAACTCACAATAGCCTGTGAACCTGGGAATCACATGTTCATAAAATAAAAAGAAAGAGGCAGTCAATCACAGTTGCTTTCATATTGACAAAAAAAAAATTAAAAAATTGCAGTTGCTTTCATATTTAGTCTAATTTCTGAGTTAGTGTATGTGATTTTTCTCTCAAGACTAAATCACGGTTTCAGCATCCAGACTAAAAAGCATTATCAGATATCATGAATATAAAACTATAAATAGAAACAAATGATTGTTGACAGTGAAACAATAAGAAATATGACAATTGCAATGAGAGTTTCAATTATATGTCAAACAACTGTTTCTACTTTTCTAGGAATAAAATTATAAAACATTCCAAGCATCTGCTTTTGGTATTAGGTGGAGACAAAAACACTGGGGCTTATGGGCAATCCAATTAAGGGACCTAGTCATTTTGATAGAAACGTAACATGGTTCACTTTCAGAACATTCAAGGGTAGCATAGATTGAATGTAAAACCAAATAAAAATGGGGGAGAAACAATAAAAGCTTACTGTGAAACATGGAAAAATGAAATGGAGTGTCTATACTACGAATTATGATATAATCATGGCCGATTTAAAGTAATAATAACCATTCACGTGTGCAAGAGAAGACTTACGGACAAGCTCAGACAACCTGACAATTAAAATCTGGGTGTGACAAAAAATTGTCTTTCCTAGGGCTTCATATCAACCTTCCATCAGCACACTAACCATGGTGAGGCAGATCAGGAAAACTTAAAAGTATATAGAATTTCTTGCAGTGCATTAAAGGACATCTGTGCAGATGTTGCATTTACTTCTCTACCGTTCTATACAGACATGTATGTCTAGTATACCAAATAATTTTGACTTCCTTTCATACTAGCTAATGGAATGAAAACTACTTTTGGGAAACATTTAATGAGACGGTAGAAAGTTTGAGGTGATGTAAGTTTGACAAGCATGAAATTATTCTCGTCATCTACTCATACATCTAGACATTTGAAACTCTTGGCCACAAAGCACAACCAGACTTCAATGGTTACTATAGAAAGAGCAAGGTGAACACTCATGATCCAAGTATTGAACCCGCAATCCATAATCCGTACAACAACAAAGCTTTATTCCACTCAGTGGGGTCGGCTGTATGGTTCCTAGAACACTACTGAGCTCGATTTTGCGTCAAGTCTTCCATTAGCTCCAAGCACTTATCTTTTCTTTAAGTCTATTTCTAAGTCTTCCTAGGTCTTCTTCTACCCCTTTTTCCCTGATGCTCAAATCGCATTTTCTAACCGAAGCATTTGTAGGTCTTCGTTTCACATGTCCAAACCACCTTAACCGATTTTCTCTCATTTTATCTTCTACTACGGCCACTCCTACTTTACATCGTATCCTGATTCTTAATCCTGTCCTTTCTCATGTGCCCACACATCTAACAAAGCATTCTCATCTCCGCTACACTCATTTTTTGTGCATGTTGGTGCTTGACCGCCCAACATTTCATTCCATAAAGCATTGTTGGCCTTATTGTCGTCTTGTAAAATTTCTCTAGAGCTTTAGTGGCATATGACGGCCGAACAACACACTTGATGCACTCTTCCACTTCATCCATCCAGCTTGTATTGTATGGTTGAGATCTCCATCAAATTCGTCATTCTTTTGCAAGATACACTCTTTGGTACTTCATGATCAACAATCCTCACCCCTATCTCATTTGGACCCCCATTCCTACTAAACTTGAACTCCATATATTCTGTCTTTGACCTTCTTAGGCGAAGACCTTTGGATTCCAACACTTCCCGCCAAAGGTTAAGTTTCACATTTACTCCCTCATGCGTTTCATCTATCAATACTATATCATATATGAAAAGCATGCACCAAGGGCTATCATCTTGAATACGTCCCGTTAACTCGTCCATAATCAATGCAAAAAGGAAAGGACTTAAAGGTGAGCCTTGGTGTAACCCTATGGTTATGGGAATGCTTTCAATTTGTCCTTCATGAGTTCTTACTATAGTCCTTGCTCCATCATACATATCCTTTATTGATTGGATATATGCTACTCGCATTCCTTTCTTCTCTAGAATCCTCCAACGAATTTCTCTTGGGACACTATCATAGGCTTTTTCCAAATCTATAAAGACCATGTGCAAATCCTTTTGCAGATCTCTATATCGTTCCATCGATTTTCGTATGAGATAAATTGCCTCCATAGTCGAGCACCCTGGCATGAAACCGAATTGATTGTTTGAGAACCGTGTGTCTCGCCTCAGTCAATGCTCAATTACTCTCTCCCAAAGCTTCATTGTATGACTCATTAACTTAATACCCTATAGTTCATGCAATTTTGTATGTCACTCTTATTCTTGTACATAGGCACCAAAGTGCTTTTTCGCCACTCATTTGGCATCTTCTTCGTTTCCAAAATTCTTCAATGGATAAAAAATAATACAGGTATTGGTATGTACTAATATTATTCAAGGTGGACCATATATTGAAGTTCATATCAGGTTCATTGGCATCAAATAATGATCTAAATCTTTTGCTACTTTCTATGGTTAAAACCAGTAAGCAAGATGTTGGAGTTCAGTACAATGGATAATTAAAATTCTACAGTGACTTAAAAGCATTCTTGAGGCCAACATATTAAAGCAAATTTTCTAAATGCATACTGTGTCCAACCTTTTATATTTACTTATAGTTAATTGTAAGAAATCTGCTGTTTCAAATATTTTCCACAATAAAATCTGTCTAAGTAACAAGAAAGTAACTTTTCAATTCTTTTGGTAAGAGAGACTCATTGGAGTCTCCAGACTCAACATCATCTTAAATGTCAATGATTGGCTAACCAACATTGTGGATAATTGTGCAGAATTTATGGTCTTCAATCATGAACAAAAATTCCATTATGTAAAGATTTGTTTGCCAGCGAAACTTTACTTCCAGCCAAGTAGTATTGCAACGTTTTACTTCCAAACTGTCTCAATGCATATTAACAAGATGACACATATTTCATTTCATTATTCACAAGTAATTACTTTCTTCTTAAAATATTATAACAATGTGATGAACAGTTTATCTTTGTTTTCAATTAATGGTTCGGGACCAGATATATATTTCACATTAAAATGTTGGTCAAAGAAATACAGCCTGACAGATTTATACGCCAGGCAAGAAAACCTAGTATCAAATAATTCAGGAAAACCTTGCCACTTCCTAAGGAGGGAATATCAACTGCTTAACCTAGGATATAATCTAGATGCAAGAAAATATGAGCAGAACTTTTCTTTTCCTTTTCCTTTTTTCGAGAAACATCTAATGAAAACCGAATTCCCTGACATATTAGTTCAAGTGGTGGAGGCCGGGGGGGGGAGGGGGGGGGGGGGAACAGGAGTGGTCGATGGATTTGAATCTTGCCAGCAGTGACAATTTAGTAATACAAAATAATTAAACTTCTTATCTTCAAAAAGAGAATTAGTAGAAAGTTGTGCAATACAAAAAGCATAGTGTGGAGCTACAAGATAGCTTCAAAGCAAACTGCAGATGACTTTGATTCATTATAAAACACCACCATAAGAAAAACAAAACATATATATATATATATATATATATATAAACAGATTAACCATAAAAGATGATCATCAACAAAAGAGTTTGTAAACATACCGTAATCCGCCACTGTAACTGGACTTTTATCTGATTTTGAATGAACTTCTGGCTGCAATAGGGCCTTTTGCACCTTCTGAAGCAGAGAAAACCAATAACTGAAGTCAACTTGGGATAACAGATTATATTGCTACAAGCGTTGTAGAAATGAAAATAACAATGATAATTTCAGTGCTCAGTGCTAATTCACAAATCGTAAGCCAAAGGGAAACAATTTTCATACGACAACAGACATTATTAGGCTATAAGACGGGATTATATATTTCTCAATGTGCCCTTCATATGACTTTAGAAAAGGAATATTTCTCGCCAGGAGCTCCTTATAAAATCATATAGTATATCGCACTTGAATTATAGTAGTGTTCACATCAAAGATCCTCTCTTTTATTCCTCAGAGTTGTATAGACATGAGTCACATACTCACTTGTATACACATTCATACATTGGCCATGGGTCTACTTAATGAACAATCTGGGTTGAAATACAAGCTTTCTGTTTCTTGGAGATGGTAAACAAATACAACCGCGGATTCATTGTCCAATAAATGCTTAAATGGCAAAAGAATTGGCAAATTCACGACATGGGTTTTGCTCAAACAAATGTTTTGCATTCTGAGTTGGTCGCAAATTACATTATCATGCTCCGAATTCGAAGCGGACTCAATCGACAATTTATGCTCTGGGTTTCCATTCTTAAAGTCAACTCTCAAACAAAAAGTGATGAAATCAGAGAGAGAGAGTATTGCCTGGCAGAGGAGAGCAGCGAGCGAGGCAGCTTTTTTGGCAGCAGCGAGCTCCTTTTCGTAGGACATTGAAGAAGAAGAAGAAGATGAAAAAGCTGTTGCTATTCTTCCACTTCCAGAGAAGGCCCTTTTGGTAGGTGAGAAAGAGAGTGAGAATGCGTGTGACCTGATGAATTCGGGCTCTGAATGTCGTAATCTGGGCACTGCTCTAAACCAATTTATAGCCATCTCTCTCTCTCTTTCTTCTTACTCGGTAGTTGTATCACACCAATTATTTTGCCGCAGGTGCAGGGGACTCTATTATTATTAATTTTCCTTTTGAGGAAATTTTCATTAAAATATTAGAAAATGGATAACAACTGCATTCTGAATATATCCCACTCATTATCGAAACTTACCAATTTATTAATTTTTTCATCATGCAAAATAAAAAGGGAAATTGATAGAAATGAGCCATTTCTTTAAGAGAAATTGATAGAAATAGGCTATTTTCTTATTCTTGGGATCAAAATAGGACAAATTGGTCATGCACACTCCATGATCACCATGCACAAAAGCAAAATGACGAAAACACCCACATATAAATTGTAAAAACTCACAACTCATTGTGTCATAATTGTGAGCTCTAATTTTTTGGGTCGAGAAAGGGATGTAGAGAGAGAGTTGTGAGCTTTGGGTTTTTGGGTTTTTGGGTTGAGCTCATATCTCTAAGCTCTGATTTCGAAGAGAGGGAAGTCAAGAGAAAGCTTGCAAGAAAGGTTTCCAAGAGAGGGAAGTCGAGAGAGCTCCAAAGAGAGGTCGGGGGTTTTGGGTTGAGGGAGCTCTAATTTCATACACAGTGATGTTGAGAGAGAGCCCAGAAGATTGAGGTCGAGGTTTCTGGGTTAAGCTGAGGCCGGGGTCTTCCATCCTTAAAGAAAACACTTTTGTACCATATTTTCTGGTTTTGGCTGAAAAGTTTCATTTTTTACGGCGATTGATGCTTTGGCAGGCATATTTGGCACCCTAGGCATCTGCTCGGTTTTGGAGGCCCTAAGGTAGAGTGTTTAATTCCAAGTTCCTATATCAATGATTTAGAAGTTCAATTAGGGTTTGTGTTTCATGTTGGGGCTATGGGTTGTGGAAAAACTTGATTTTTTTATGTGCTAAATACTACGTATGTTCCAATTTCTGTTTCAAGTGTTCAATTGCAGAAATTTGGAAAACTTTTCCCGTTATGTGCATATGATGTGCATGGCTGTAACTTAATATAATAAGCGGGAATGTTCACTAGTTCTGATTCCACGTATGTTATATGTAATTTCATGTTTGTGCAACATAACATGGGGAAGTACCTGTAATGGTTTGTCATATTGGGAGGTGGGTTACATTGAATAATGAAAAGGAGTACGTAAGCGGTGAAGAAAAGGGAGTTGTTGTGTCTAATCCCATAAAATTCAGGGAGTTTGCGGAGATTGTTTCTAATATCGCATCTAGTGGTATTGATATGGTAACTCTTGCCTACTCAGTTCCAATGGGGGTCGCATGCAAACAAACATTTGCTGATTCGGGACAATAGAGACATGCAGTATTTTTTGGAGTATAACAGGGTTGTTATTGCTAGAAGGTGACACCTATATATGTATCGATACTTTTCACACTAAGCTCCCACTATGCTCTGATACAGCGTTTGAAGTAATGACTACTTTTGCATCAAAAGTACTATGGAGGTGCTGTTTCAAGATGGGGATGACATAGATTGGGTTACCATGATGGACTTTGATTCCTAGCAGTACGAATTTGATTCAACGCGTGAACATCTATACAAGTGAACGTGTCATGCCAATGCCTCACAATTATGAGGTACAATGAAATGAAGGTGTACATATCCAAAACCTGAAGCGGAAGACAAGTACATATGCAGAAGACACCAATGAATCTACATGCAATTATAATGGTTATGTGAAAAGGCTTAATATGTTGTCGATGGAAACGCGGATTTCCAGCCGTATTTCAGAAGGGGCGACCTTTTTGTTGACAAGAAAGATCTCTCGAGAAGGCTTCAATTGAAAGCGGCTAAAGGGAATTTTTAGTACACGGTTGATGCATCTTCGAAGAGGTGTCTGGTTGTCAAGTGTAAGGATGCTCGTTGCCCTTGGCGGATTTTTGCGTACGGCAATGGTAGTGATGAGTTTAGGATTGTGAAAGTTGAAGTTTGCCACCAGTGTGATTTGATTTTGTTCAAAGACCGTTATCTGCAAGTCAACATGTAGCTTATCGGTCACACGATGAAGGACAAATTCAATGATCCCGATACTGTGTACATGTGCAATATACTGTTTTGGCTTTGGTAGGGACTGCCTGTCCCGACGTCCTCCTTTAGCAGCTTGTCATGGAGAAGGATGAGAGGTGTCCTTGTCAGCCTTTTTTCTGTCAATCCTCTTGGGTAATCTAGCTCAGGTGTCGTTCTTCTAGTCATTTCATCTAGTCAGTCAAATCACCCATGATATCAAAGCATTCGACCAAAGTGGCGTAGTCATGCTTCCTCTTGTTCAGCTTCTGGGGAAAAGGGTGAATGAACTTACAGGCTTTACTTGAACGCCATAGTGGCCAACCTATCATCAGGTTTTTCCACTTCTGCCAGCTCTGCTCGGAAGCGCTTTAGATAGTTCTTAAGACTTTTGTCTTTAGATTGAAGGGCCATCCTGAACATGGCTTCATAATGCTTGCGAACTTCACGGTACACCGAATAGGTGTTCATGACGATGTCAACCAAACTCTCGAAATAGCCAATGAACTTACTAGCGGTTCTAAGTACCATCTCATAGCTAGTATCTCCAAGGTGAATGAGAACATTTTGCACATCCATGAATCGTTGTTGCTATATAAGGCGGTGGCGTTTCGGTAGTGCATGACATGCTAGTCTGGGTCAAAATCACCACGGAATGACTTGAAACGAGGTTAGGAAAACTTCCGTGATGAGGGAGTGATTTTGATCGCCATTTCTTTCAGAAAAAGAAAATGGCGAACTCGGCAAAGCTTGATTTTGTTGCCCTAGATATTGTTGGGAAGAACTACCTTTCCTGGGTAATGGATACGAAGATCCATCTAGAGGTAGGAAATCTTGGAGAAACTATTAAGGAGGGAAATAGTGCATCATCTCAACATCTGGCAAATGCCATGATCTTTATCCGTCTCTACCTTGATGAAGGATTGAAGAGCGAGTACCTAACGGTTGAATATCCATTAGCCCTCTAGAAGGCATTGAGAAATAGATACAATCACAAAAAAACGGTGATTATCCCAAGGTCTCGTTATGAGTTGACACACTTGAGGATCCAAGATTTCAAGTCGGTTGCTGAGTACAACTCTATAATGTTCATAATTAGCTTCCAGATGAAACTTTGTGGGAAGACTATGACTAAGGAAGATATGCTGGAAATGACTTTCAGCACCTTCCATGCTTCCAATGTGCTCCTGCAGTGGCAATATAGAAAGTGAGGCTTTATTGAGTGCAACCAGCTGATATTGATGCTCCTTGTGGCTGAACAAAACAATGAGCTCCTGATGAAAAATCATTAGTCCTGACCTACTGGATCAGCGCCATTCCCAGAAATGAATGTTGTTTTCCGAAGTAAACACCACATCCATTTGTGACAATAATTACAAACGAGGACGTGACCATAAGCGAGGTCGGTGGAATGGAAAAGGCAAGAATCATGGTGTCTAGTTTTACAACCAGTGTCTAAGGCATAATTCAGGCCCGAGCTTCAAGAATGTAAGTCGCCACAAGGGTAAAGCTCATATGAATAACACTCCTAGAAATCCTGAAAGAGTCTGCCATATGTGTGGTGGCAATGGACACTGGGCTCGTACCTGCCGTACCCAAAACATTTGGTGGACCTGTATCAAGCCTCCCTCGAGGAGAAAGGTGTCGAAACCAATTTCATTGACCAGGCTAAACTAATGGATATACCTGATCCAGTGTTTGATTTAGGCCAATTGAACACAACCTACCTAGATGTCCCAGACTTCATTGTGGAAAGAGGGAATGAAGTGTATCGGTCCAATTGAATCATTTTTGTGTGATGTACTCTTATTATTTGAACTTGTAGTTTAAAGCTCGCATTTCAATTCAATAAAAGTGGCATTTCAATTTCCTTTTATTATGATTAAATTGCTTTTAACTATGATTCCCTTACTCAAAGAGCATGGGTAAAAACTATAGTTATTCTCAAAACAAGAGCAATGGCGGAGATATTTGTCTTGCTGACAGCGCAACCATGCATACAATACTTCGAGATCAAAAATATTTCTCAAGCTTGATGCTTACAAAAGTGATGTGAAATTAAATTGCACTCAAATTTAAACCCTATCAATGTAGTATGTGTAAGTAGGGATCGTTCTAGCCGGGGATTAGTGATGTGAAAATTAACTTGACACACAAATTAAACCCTATTGATGACAATTGTAGTAAAGATGCAAGTAGGGATCGTTCTAAACCGAGGATTAACTAGGGATGCTAATCAACACAAATAAGACTCAAAAACACTAAACTAGACTCTATAGACTCTAAACCAACTTAAAACACTCAAAACAACAAGAAACAATCAGGAAGACTCAATTCTAAACCTATCAATTGGTTTTGACGAAAATAGAACTTAAAAGACTCAAAAGACTAAAACAAAACAGGTTTTGACTCTAAAAACAAGTTTAAATGAAAGGGGGATTGTTTTTGACGAAATTAAGACTTAAAAGAGAAATTTTGCATAAAAACTTTAGAAAAACGAGTTTGATGATTTAAAACGGGTGAAAGGCTAGTTAGAGGGCCATTCTCCACACATGAACATATGCATATAAATTGACTTCCAGTTATTCTTTCAACAAACCATGAATGACAATGCCCCAAATTAATTGTGTAGAACTAATTAATTCTCAGATTTCCCTAGACTCATTGAATTGGATGAAAAGCATACGACAACCCAAATCATTCTTTATTAAGCTCCCTAACTATGAAAAGCATGATAGAGACACAAAACAAAGATCATTAAGCTTTGTGAAAATCATAAGCATTGACAAGGCATTCGTGACTATGAAAAGCATGACACTCCTGCCAGGAATTTACTTAACGCGATCGTGACTAGCAACCTCCACTACTAGTAAATATAAGTTCATAACGATTAGGGGAAATTCCCTTATATTTTAGCATCAAATTCATGCATGCAAACTAAGTATGCATCCTTAATCAACACACAAGAACAAGTTCTTAATAAAACAGTTAAGCAAACCACATTCACTATTCATGAAATCATAACTGGAGGAAATCAATTCATATAAAACATATGTCCATGGCTTTGAATTCGCCTCTAACTATAAAGAAATTAGTTCCTCATGTTTGCAATCAAACAAATATAAATAAAATTAAACATTGAACAAAGATAGAAAACACCTAGAAAACGCTCCAGATTCCTTCATTCCTTGCTTGCAAGTTGCGGCACAATGAGGGTATGGCTGAATGGTAGTGTAGAGATGTGTGAATGAGAGATGGTGGTGGATGGTGCAGCAAAAGGGTCTATTTAAAGAAGGAGGTGCGGCACAATGATATAGTGTAGGAAAAGGATTACAAAATGTAGTTTGTGTAGGAAAATAAAACACAATCCTAAGGGGAAAGGGTTATGTAATCCTAGCAGGAAATAGGACATCTAGAAGACCAAAAACCAAAGGGATTTAGGAGAAAGGTGCGGCTGGATCATGCATCTAGAAGGCTTGGGGCGCCACCTTTTTAGGGACTTCTAGAAAGGGTGTTATTTGGCTGATTTTGACACTTCTAGAAGGGAATAGGTGCGGCACCTTTGTAGGAGAAGATGAGGTTCCTAGAAATCAGGTTTTAGGTCTTCTAAACTGAAATTGAATCCCTCTTGTAGCAGGAATTGAGTTAGGAAAGGATTAGGATAAGATAAGATAAGATTTGGATAAGATAAGGATAAGATAAGTTTGGATAATGTTTTGGATAATTCTCCTTCTTTGTAGCTGATTCCTTATCTTCTTTGACTTGGATTTATTTCTTCAACTCTTTTGCACATTCCTAGCCTCTCTTGCACTTCAAATTCGTCCATCCATCACGCTCCAACTTTGTGATATCCATTCCAAGCCCAAAACTGCTCTAAAATGCTCCAAATTGCATCTTTTGCCTACTTTGCTTCTTGGACCTATAAACACACGAAAATGACTTAAGACACTATAATAAGCAACAAATAACTAAGTAAATGCAAGAAAACACACTAACTAAGTCGCATAAATATGCTCCTATCAATTAGAAGGGATGCAAATCTACACTAACTAAACTTTAAAACACTAAACTAGACTCAATTAACTCAAAACAGCAAATAGAACTCAAACTAGACAGTTTCTGGACTCTAGACACTCAAAACAAGCTCATTAGACTTAAAACACACAAAACAGATTCTTTAGACTCAAAACTAACACCTAAGATTGATTTGAACGAAATTAAGACTCTAATTGACTCAAAAGACTAAAAGACTCAAGATTTGACGAATTTAGACTCTACTAACACAAACTAAAAGCAAGGGATTGGTTTTGAATGAATTTAAACTTAAACAAACAGAATTGTAAAGACAACTTAAAAAGACACGAAATTGGTGATTTAAATGGGTGAATGGCTAGCTAGAGGGTCCTTCTCCACACATGACACATATTCAACCCAAATCGATTTCCAGTTATTCTTTCTATAAACCATGAATGACAATGCCCCAAATTAATTGTATTGAACTAATTAATTGTCAGATTTCCCTAGATTCATTGAATTGAATGGATGACGCATTACAACCAAATTATTCTTTATTAAGCTCCCTAACTATGAAAAGCATGATAGAGACACAAAACAAAGATCATTAAGCTTTGTGAAAATCATAAGCATTGACAAGGCATTCGTGACTATGAAAAGCATGACACTCCTGCCAAGAATTTACTTAACGCGATCATGACTAGCAACCTCCACTACTTGTAAATATAAGTTTGTAACTATTAGGTGAAACTCCCTTATATTTTAGCATCAAATCCTAGCATGCAAACTAAGTGTGCACCCTTAATCAACATACAAGAATAAGTTTTAATCAAACAGTTAAGCAAATTGCATTCACGATTTATGAAACAATAATTGGATGTAATCAATTCATGTCACATATATGTTCATGGCTTTGAATTCTCCCCTAGCTAAAACGAGTTTAGTTCCTCATGTTCGCAATTAAACAAAGATAAATAAATTTAAACATTGAAAACAAAGGATAGAATACACCTAGAAACGCTCCAACGATCCAACATCTTGAATGGCAAGCACGGCTCCAGATGGCTCCTTCCTTCTCCTTCCTTGCAAAGCTGCGGCACAAGAGGTGTGTGTGGTGAATGGATGTAGGTGAGTTATGGTAGAGGGTGGTGGTCTGAATGGTGCAGCAAAAGAGTGTATTTATAGGCCTAGGGATTCTAGAAAGGAGTGTTGTGGCATGTTTCTAGAAGGAAAAGGCCTTCTAAAAACAGGTTTTAGGTGTCCTAATATGAAAAGGAGTCCCCCTTGCAGCTGAAATTAGGGTTGGATAAGGTTTTGGATAATTCTCCTTCTTTGTAGCTGATTCCTTATCTTCAATGACTTAAATTAATTTCTCCAACTCTTTTGCACATTCCTAGCCTCTCTTGAACTTCAAATTCGTCCATCCATCTTGCTCCAAACTTGTGCTATCCATTCCAAGCCCAAAATTGCTCTAAAATGCTCCAAATTGCACTTTCTTGCCAACTTTGTCATTTGAACCTGAAAACACACGAAAATAGCTTAAATCACCATAATAAGTAGAAACTAACTAAGAAAATGCAAGGAAACAAGCTAACGAAGTCGCATAAATATGCTCCTATCAAATTCCCCCACACTTAGCTTTTGCTAGTCCTCGAGCAAAACAAACAAAACATAACCTAAACCTCCCAACGTTCGCCTCAGGGATTTCCAATGAAACATGACATTTTAAAAATCGCTACTTACATAGAATTTAGTCATCCTTACACTTGAATTCATACTTAATCACAGTCACCATTTACTAGCTCGCATTTAATCAATTAAAACAACATTTTTGAATGTAGTAACATGCCGTAGAGAATCCCTCAATTCCTTACAAGATATACACTCTATTTTCACATAGATTTTCTGACTACACTCCCTACACTAGGTATATGTGAGAAGATTAATGTAAACAAGAAAACTAGTACTCACATATGTTTAAAACAAAGAAGGCATTTTCTGGAATTATTAATGCATGTATATATATGATCTCATGAATGGAATGCCACTACTTAGACGCGAGAACCAGCGATACCATATGCTCATACCAATCCCAAACTCCACATATTGAAACACATAGCAACCAAGATAGAATTCAAAAGGTTGTAATAGGGCTAAGGGTATTGGCTAACAAAGAAAGGTCAAGATAAACAAAAGTTCTTAAAGAAATAGTAAGCAAAGCAATGAAATCAACTTAGAATTCCCTTTTAAAATGCAGCAATCAACTTTGAACACACAGGGGAGATTCACACAACTTTTAGGGCCAGATTCAAACTTTTGGCCCTTTCTTCAACAACCAACACTTGTGAGCTCATTCTCACTTATTTTTCAACTCTTTTTCTTCCTTTTTCACACACTTTTTCTTTTCTTCTTCTTTTTCTACGAATTTTTTTTCTTCTTTCTTTTGAAACAAACTCTACCCCAAAAGAACAAATCCTTCCCCCACACTTGTTTTTCTGCATAATGTCGATCTAAATGAATTCCCTCTAAGTCATGCTTCACTATCCTTTAAGAACAAGGGTATGGATAGTCCTATTCTAGGCTAGGTAAGGTTAATGTTGGCTAACAAAGAACATAGGCTAAACAAGGCTCAAAGGGGTTAAACCTACAATACATATGCTAAGGGTTAAGGCTTTTTAGCTCTAGTTTAACTAAACAATTTCATCTTGTTATTTGTTATGCTAATCAATTTTATGCCTTGAATGAAACGGACATGAGTTCTAGTATTTGGATCTAAAGTGATGAAACGCATTCTAAGTAGCAACCAAGCAAAGAAACAATGAGATCATGCAACGACTTTAGAAAACAAGAATGTCAAGATTAATAACTCTCCAAAGAACGTATAGCCTCAAGTCTCTCAAGGTTGTAGCGTTAGTTTGAGTTTCTTCCTTCAAGCATGTTACAAAAACTGATTTTTTCCTTTGTGATTACATGTGAATTCATAAATGACAACTACAACTAAGCATAAACAAAAGAGCATATCAAACTTCCATCCATGTTTGTAACTTTCTTTAACAGTCATGTAATTAAAAACCAAATCCTCATCATTGTGTTGGAAGGTACCCTAAGACACAAACCCACAAAAATGACTCTTTTTGGTATTTTTTCAAAACTTTTTTCTATTTTTTTTTCTTTCAAATTTTCGTATTTTCCTTTCAAGACACATCAAAACACATCAAAAAACACTCAAAAACAGTGAAAAACAACTTTAGAAGTGGTTGGTGATAAAAACCCACAAATTTTTCATGAAAACACTTTGTTTACCCCCCCACACTTAAACCAAACATTGTCCTCAATGTTTCAAACATAGACTCACACACAAGCAAGCAAACAACACAACTAACAAACATTACAAATATGGCAAAGTAAAAGCAATAAAGAGTAGGGTTTAGAAACGCAAATCTGGTTGTGGAGCCGGAGCCTATGTCTTCCTTATTTGAATGCATGGGTTGCCTCCCAAGAAGCGCTTGCTTTAACGTCTTCCAGCCGGACGAATCCTCCTTTTAAGCTCCATCTTGGCCCACGACATGGAATTGATCTTTGAATGGATGGTGATACTTGAAATGATCCGACAATGGTTTAAATTCTAGAGTGGGTGCCTGAATCATTAACAACATATTAGTATAAAACAAAATTGAAATTCGGGGAGGTGGCTTACCTGTGTGCTCTGACAAGAACTCAAGGACAAACACCTTTTCTTTGAAAGTTTCAGGAATTTTGCACTCGGCCAGATTTGGTGTTTTGAGAGTTATGACTTGTCTCGTGTCATAAAATTCAACTTCTTTGGGCTTTGTTGTCTCATGAACATCCTCTTTGATCCATTCTACATATTCTCCAGCCACTTCTTTCTCTTGAATCATTCTTCTTGATGTACAATGTTCTTTAAGAAATTCAACACATTCTGGAATTTGATTTGGTGTATCAAGAATTGGCATATCACTTTGCACCTTGGGAAGGGCTTCCACGATGTCCTTTTCACTTTCTTCGTTCGGTGGAATCAAAAACCTGCGCGGGAAGGGTACATTTGGAGGAATAACATTAGATTGAACCGAATTTGAACCCAACTTACCTTGAATGGATGGCTTAGAAACACTAGGGGCCTAGGGCAAGGGTGGTTCTACCCTTGCCGTAGGTGTGGCCTCCTCCTCTTCTTCTAGCAGCAGCAATTCATCCACATTAGGGTTGTGTTTGGACGGTTCTGGGTCAGCTTCAACCTCCATAGCACTTCCCAAAGTGATAGCTTTAGTGATTTCAAAATCTCCCATTGGATTTACAATGTTTGAGTTAGAGAGTTTACTTTGTTCTTGAATCTGTGCCATGAACTCTACCATCTCTCCAAGTTGATTGTTCAATTCACCCTACTTTTTGGTTTGATTTTGCATTTCTTTGGTTTGATTTTGCTGCCCCTGTGCCAAAGTAGTTAGTAATTGAATAATTTGATCATTATCCATGCACGAACTTGAATTAGTTTGGGCCGAATATAGTTGAGGCTGTGGTGGTTCATATGGCTTTTGATAGATCTTCTCAGCTGACTGCCAATACCCTTCTTGTTATGAGCCCTGCTTCAAAGAGGTTAGTACGTCATGAATTTCATCATAACTCATAGGCATACTGGAATTCGATTGGAATTGTTGTGGGGGAGGTTGTGGTGGCTGCATAGGCGTTGTATAGAACTCCTCATATGGCTGCCAATATTCTCCTTGTTGAACCTCCTTAGCTTGATTTTGTGAACCTTGCGCAAAAGAATTTAATTCATCAAGAATTTGATCATAATCTATTGATGATCCTAGTTGGGTTGGGCATATTGTATATGAGGTTGTGGTGGCTACGCAGATCTTGAATAAAACTCCTCATCCTGTTGCCAATATCCACCTTGTTGAATTTGTTGAGGTTTCTCCCACATATAATCTGAATAATCTCTCCAATCCGAACTGTAAGCGTTGGAAAACATGTTGTCCCTTGATTGGTTATGGCTTTGATAACCCCAAGCACCTCCGTTTGCAGTGAATTGAGGACGTTGATGAGTTTGATATCCTTGCCCATAGGGCACCCCAAATGTAGGGGCAGTGTGCATTGTGGTTCTTTTGGCAATCTGGGACAATTGAGAAGTAAGATTCGCCAATTGAGCTTGAATGTTGGCAATTGCCATGTCTAGTACCTGAAACAAAGAAAACAGAACAAACCAAAATCAAAAACTAAAACGTAAAAATAAAAACACAAACAGAAACACGGGGGACTAGCAAATTTGCTAATCCCCAGCAACGGCGCCAAAAATTTGATGTGAAATTAAATTGCACTCAAATTTAAACCCTATCAATGTAGTATGTGTAAGTAGGGATCGTTCTAGCCGGGGATTAGAAAGGATGCTAACCTACACTAATTAAACTTTAAAACACTAAACTAGACTCAATTAACTCAAAACAGCAAATAGAACTCAAACTAGATAGTTTCTGGACTCTAGACACTCAAAATAAGCTAATTAGACTTAAAACACACAAAACAGATTCTTTAGACTCAAAACTAACACCTAAGATTGATTTGAACAAAAGTAAGACTCTAATTGACTCAAAAGACTAAAAGACTCAAGATTTGACGAATTTAGACTCTACTAACACAAACTAAAAGCAAGGGATTGGTTTTGAACGAATTTAAACTTAAACAAACAGAATTGTAAAGACAACTTAAAAAGACACGAAATTGGTGATTTAAATGGGTGAATGGCTAGCTAGAGGGTCTTTCTCCACACGACACATATGCAACACAAATCGATTTCCAGTTATTCTTTCTATAAACCACGAATGACAATGCCCCAAATTAATTGTATTGAACTAATTAATTCTCAGATTTCCCTAGATTCATTGAATTGAATGGATGACGCATTACAACCAAATTATTTTTTATTAAGCTCCCTAACTATGAAAAGCATGATAGAGACACGAAACAAAGATCATTAAGCTTTGTGAAAATCATAAGCATTGACAAGGCATTCGTGACTATGAAAAGCATGACTGACACACCCCGACCTGGAAATCAGGGCTTGATGGCCAGCATGCCCTGATTTCCAGGTCGGGGTGTGTCAATGACACTCCTGCCAGGAATTTACTTAACGCAATCGTGACTAGCAACCTCCACTACTTGTAAATATAAGTTTGTAACTATTAGGTGAAACTCCCTTATATTTTAGCATCAAATCCTAGCATGCAAACTAAGTGTGCACCGTTAATCAACATACAAGAATAAGTTTTAATCAAACAGTTAAGCAAATTGCATTCACAATTTCTGAAACAATAACTGGATGTAATGAATTCATGTCACATATATGTTCATGGCTTTGAATTCTCCCCTAGCTAAAACGAGTTTAGTTCCTCATGTTCGTAATTAAAAAAAGATAAATAAATTTAAACATTGAAAACAAAGGATAGAATACACCTAGAAACGCTCCAACGATCCAACGTCTTGAATGGCAAGCACGGCTCCAGATGGCTCATTCCTTCTCTTTCCTTGCAAAGCTGCAGCACAAGAGGTGTGTATGGTGAATGGATGTAGATGAGATATGGTAGAGGGTGGTAGTCTGAATGGTGCAGCAAAAGAGTGTATTTATAGGCCTAGGGATTACTTGGCCTAGGTTGTCAAGGAAAAGGATTTAGGACTCCAATCCAACAAGGAAAAGGCCTTCTACAAAGGTTGGGGCGCCATATTTTTAGGGCTTCTAGAAAGGAGTGTTGTGGCATGTTTCTAGAAGGAAAATGCCTTCTAAAAATAGGTTTTAGGTGTCCTAATATGAAAAGGAGTCCCCCTTGCAGCTGGAATTAAGGTAGGATAAGATTAGGATAGGATAAGATAAGATAAGGTAAGATAAGGTTAGTTTGGATAAGATAAGGTTGGATAAGGTTTTGGATAATTCTCCTTCTTTGTAGCTGATTCCTTATCTTCAATGACTTAAATTAATTTCTCTAACTCTTTTGCACATTCCTAGCCTCTCTTGAACTTCAAATTCATCCATCCATCTTGCTCCATATTTGTGCTATCCATTCCAAGCCCAAAACTGCTCTAAAATGCTCCAAATTGCACTTTCTTGCCAACTTTATCATTTGAACCTGAAAACACACGAAAATAGCTTAAATCACTATAATAAGTAGAAACTAACTAAGAAAATGCAAGGAAACAAGCTAACAAAGTCGCATAAATATGCTCCTATCAAAAAGTAAAGCTAACAACAATATCAGGCCAATCAGATGTAATTGAAGGCATAGGAAAAGCCCAGATCATGTTACCAAATGGAACAATATTGTCCATTCAAAATGCGTTGTACGCTACTCGATCTACTTGAAATTTGTTGAGTTTTAAAGACATACGTTTAAATGGATAGCACATTGAAACGAAAATTGCAGAAAATGTGGAATATCTATGCATTACCTCCAATGATACCCAGAAGCGTACATTGGAGAAGTTGTGTGGTCTATTGAGTGGATTGTATTATACATACATAAAGACAGTTGAAGCACATATTGGTCATGAACCAGAAGTTCATTGATCCAAAAATTTACATGCTTTGGCATGACCGTCTGGTTATCCAGGATCCACTATGATGCATAGAATCATTACTAACTCTAATGGACATCCATTGAGCAGACACGTTGCTATATCAAACGATACCCTTGCAAGGCTTGTTCTAAATGAAAGTTGGTAATTAGACCATCACAATTAAAGATTGATGCTGAATCCTCATCATTTTTGCAAAGAATTCAAGGGGATATTTGTGGGCCTATTCAACCACCTTGTGGACCATTTCGATATTTTATTGTTTTGGTTGATGCATTTACCCAATGGTCACATGTTTGCCTCTTGTCTACTCGAAATGTAGCTTTTCCGAGTCTTCTTGCTTAGATAATTAAGTTGCGAGCACAGTTCCCAAATTACCTTATTAAGTTAATCCGACTTGATAACGCTGGTGAATTTACGTCTCAAACCTTTAATGGTTATTGCATGACACTAGGCATTGATGTTGAACACCCTGTTCCTCAAATTCATACTTAAAATGGTTTAGCATAGCATTTATCAAGCTGCTTCAATTAATAGCTCACACTCTCCTCATGAAAACAAAATTGCCAGTTTCTACATGGGGACATGCCATCTTACATGCTGCGTCATTAGTTCGATTGAGACCTATAGCCAACCACCAATACTCCTTAGTACAACTCGTGTTTAGGCATCAACAAAATATTTCACATTTACGAGTTTTTGGTTGTGTTGTTTATGTGCCTATTGCACCGCCACAATGCACTAAAATGGGACCTCAGCGTAGACTGGGAATTTATGTAGGTTTGATTCACCATCTATCATTAGATATTTGGAACCCTTGACAGGTGATGTTTTCACAGCTCGTTTTACGGATTGTCACTTGATGAGACAGTTTTCCCGCTGTTAGGGGGAAAAAATACCGTTCCAGAAGAACGGCAAAAACTGACATTGTAACAACTTGTCCCCTAATCTTTACGATTTTATTAATTTTGAAAGAGTGAATTGATGAGAATGCCCTTAAAGGTGAGAATGTTGACTTTTATTGACCATTATTTCGTGACGCATATGAACCGTTATTTTATCATATTCTTGTAGTACTCATCCCTACGAACGTGTGGGTGCAAGTGGAATCAAATTTGGAGCTACGATGAAGATTTTACAGAACTACGAAGCATAAGGGCATTTTAGTAAATTCACTATTCTAGATATTCATCCTTATTATTTTATTATTTTCTTATTTTCTTATTTTCTTATGGGATATCTGTGTTCGTGGGACCCACCCACGTGGGTATCCTCTCCCCTTTTCCCTGTGTCACTCTCCCCATCCCCGTGTCACTCTCACCATACTCTTGGAACTCTCTCGGCTCTTCTCCCTCACTTTGTCCCTCTCTCCCGTACAACACTCTCTCTAAGACTCCATTTTATCTACTCATTATGCACACACGGTGCACCAATTTGTCGATCACAACTGCCCAAACCAAGAGCACCAGGAGCTTTGTCTCGTCCTCATGAGCTTAGAACACCCAATCTCACCTTGAAATTATTTTCGGATCGTTGGGATCGTATCTCAGTCGAGCCACGACTTTTCCGGCCATTTTTCGGCCAATCCACGATGAGTTAACGATCAAGAAAGGTGTCATTCTCTTCGTCTCATTGAGAGGTATGATTTTCATTTTTGAATCACGCAATTTTGTTTAGTATGGAAAAAGTTATAACCATTTGAAATTTCCCCAGTTTTTAACAACCTTCGAGCCTTTGTAGGGTTTTCCAACCATCTCCTGCCACTTTTTGAACTCTAAACAGGTACTAGCTTCGTTTTGATATATTATGGGTCGATTTTGGTTGAGGAATGAAAGAGATGTAGCTATTTGAAAATTCTCCATAAATCCGGCCAATAAACCGAGTACCAGTGAGTTTTCTGGTGAAAAAAAAAGGGTGGCTCCAGACCGGAGTAGTGAGGAAGAAGAGGGAATCTTCCTTATGTTAACTATTTTGGGTTTTCTTCGGGACCTCTCCTAAGCTAATATCAATGCCCAAGTCCATTTTTGACATCCATTTAGTGAAATTCCAAAGTTTTAACGTAGTTGACCGCCTTGGTGGCTCGGTTGACTTTTTAGGGTTGATTGACTTTTCGTTGACTTTTTACGAAAATTGCCCAGGACCCTTCTTAGCATATTTCGATGCCCTGATTCCAAATTCGCACTCTGTTTTCCCAAATTTAATCATTTTTGTTGAGTTTTACTGATGAGACCTAATATTATGCTTATGTGTGATTACTATCAGAGACTTCGTCTTCTCTAGTCCGAACAGCTGCGACCTTACCAGTATATGTGAGTAGGTCTTTTCTTTTATATAGTATATATATTTATTTAGTTTCCATATATATATATATATATAATGAATTTTCTACGTGATTGCCATAATTAAATTAACGTTTATAAGAAAGGTTGTAATGTTGAGAATTGTGAAATTATTCTAAATCCTGCGGAATGCACATGCATGCGTACTATTATGGGATGCCTTAATTATATTTGCGGCCATGAATAGTGTTATGTTGACTAGAATTATCGATTCACCATTGCATGATCATATTTACGTTATCTACTCATCGTGTGCTGCACTGGTGTTAGTACTCGCCCAAGGCCAGGGCCAGTCTTTCACGTGTATGTTCACATCGCACCGTACACTCACTTTGGATCCATTTTAGGTGCCAATCCTATTCTAGATTGCTATAGACAATTAGGACTCGTATGTGATGCGCATAGTGCCAGTCTTCACGTGATTGTATTACTAGAGCGTATATCATTATTACACCCGATCCTATTTATGTCAGAATATCTCTGCATGAACTCGAGTGTCAGCATATGTCGATGAGCACTCGATATGATATGTTTGTTTATACAAAATTATGTGATTACTAGATGTTATGCGTTTATTTACGAAATGTTGTGACATATAGCATTATTGAGATATTGCTGGCTACGGTAAGTATTTTCATACTATACGTAGTATGTTATATGTGGAAACTATACTTGTTTTACGGTGAGGGATTATTACATTTTCAAAAAGATTTTTACAAAACTTTATTTTTAGGCCCACTCACTCTTGTTTTTTGCCCCTCTAGGTTTTAATAGCAAAGCTTTCGTGTCGACGAGGATTCTTGGTAAATTTTGGAACTGGTGATTACCTTCAATGGTATACTTCTTATCCTACATTCACTGTACTTTATTTATGCTCTGACGTTACTTGTGAATTGAGTTCAATCCCGCTTACTAGCGCATTCTTATATTTAGGCACTTTTAGGTTTAAATTTATTCACATTTTTCCACATCACTACACTTTATGGCTTCGTCACCCTCTTGGTGTCAGCCAGCATAGCTCGATTCGGAGTCTAGGTGGACATTCCGAGTTGGGGTGTGTTAGACATGGGTTGTACCCACCTTATCTCATTTTGATCCACGAACCACTCAATGTGAAAATGAAGTGAAAAGGATCGTTCATCTTCAAAGTTTGCTAATCAAATGCCAGATGCATTTAATGATGCTAGAAAGTGACAAAATCACATATACTACCTGCAAATGCGCCTGCGAGAATTGATGTCCCTGTTGGACAAAATAAAGTGGCAGTGAATGATTCATCCCGTGCATGCCTGGAGCATGGTAGACCCCAAGGTTCAAAAGATTCACCCTCTTGAAAGAGGAAGATAAAGGCACAACTAAATCCAAATGAAATCATTTAGGAGAAGAAAATGAATGACGAATCCAAAATCCATGATTCTGTATTTCTAGAAAAAGAAAATGTCATTGATGAGACACATGTCCCTAAAGAGACATAAGTACATGAAAGCAAAGAAATCTCCATAAATTATGCGTGTACCAATGAATTGTGGGATTGAAATGAAATAATCATCGACAACATGCTCGCATTCGCAGTAGCCACTGAAATCATATTAAGCGATGATATTGAGCCCCGTTTCTATTGATGAATATAAACAGAGGCAAGATTGGCCTAACTGGAAAGACTCAATCCAGGCAAAATTAAATTCCTTGGAAAGGCGAAGTGTTTTTGGACCTGTAGTCCAAACTCCACCTGGAGTAAACCCCGTAGGTTACAAATGGGTATTGACAAGAAAGCACAATGAGAAAAACGAGATTGCAAGATATAAAGCACGACTCGTTACACAAGGTTTTTCACAAAGACCTGGAATTGATTATGAAGATACATACTCTCCGGTAATGGATGCAATTATGTTCCATTACTTAATAACTTTAGTGGTTTCAGAAAAACTTGACATGCAACTTATGGATGTCATCACTGCGTATCTATATGGAGAATTAGATACTGACATATATATAAAGATCCTAGAAGGACTTAAGTTGCCTGAATCAAATTAAGGCGATCATTATATGGGCTAAAACAATCTGAACGAATGTGGTATAATGGTCTCAGTGAGTATTTGATCAAAGAAGGATATACCAACAATGCATTTGCTCTTGTGTGTTCATTAAGAAATCAAATTGTAGATTTGCTATAGTGGCAGTATAGTCAATGATATGAACTTAGTTGGAACCCCTGAAGAGCTCAATAAAACTGCTGAATATCTAAAAAATGAATTTGAAATGAAAGACCTTAGGAAAACAAAATATTGTCTCGGCCTACAGATCGAGCATTGTGCTAATGGAGTTTTGGTCCATCAATCAGCTTACATTCAAAAAATCATGAAGCGATTGGCATGGACAAGGCTTATCAGCTCAGCACGCCAATGGTCGTTCGTTCTCTGGACATTAAGAAAGATCCATTTCGTCTAAAAAAAGATGATGAAATGTTCCTTGATCCAGAAGTACCATATCTGAGTGCAATAGGTGCTTTATTGCATTTAGCACAATGTACTAGACCAGATATAGCTTTTTCAGTCAACTTGTTAGCAAGGTATAGCTCTGCTCCAACAATTCGTCGCTGGAAGGGAGTCAAAGATGTTTTACGATACCTTCATGGAACAACAGACATAGGTCTCTTCTACTCAGAGAAATCCACAAATGACTAGAGCCTTGTTGGATATGCAGATGCTGGTTTTCTCTCTGATCCACATAAAGCTCGCTCACAAACTGGATATGTGTTCACTAATGGAGATATGACGATCTTATGGCACTCAACAAAGTAAAAGTTAGTTGCTACATCTTCCAATCACTCGGAAATACTTGCTTTACATGAAGCAAGTCGTGAATGTTCTTGGTTAAGATCAATGATCCATCACATTTGCAAGTCATGTGGTCTACCTTCAAAGATAGACGCTTCAACTATCATTCATGAAGATGATGCAGTGTGTGTTGGCCAAATAAAGGAAGGATTCATCAAGGGTGATAAAACTAAACACATATCTCCAAAGTTTTTCAGTGCACATGAGCTTCAGAAGGCTAAAGTTATTGAAGTCAGACAAATCCATTCCAATGAAAATCTGGTAGACCTATTGACCAAGTCTCTACCAAAGTGTACGTTTCTGAAGCTAGTGCATAGTATCAGATTACGTCGGCTCACCAATCAGTTAAATTTGAAGAATGCGGAATCAGGGGGCATCCATGATACATGCCTGTTGTACTATTTTCCTTCGACTAGGAATTTTTCCCACTGGGTTTTCCTATCCAGGTTTTAACAAGGCAACATAGGCATACTTAACACTATATCAACAATCCAAGTGCAGTTGTACTCTTTTTCCTTCGCTACGGTTTTTTCCTACTGGGTTTTTCCGAGCAAGGTTTTAACGAGGCAACTGATGTTGATACGTGGACATCCAAGGGGGAGTGTTGTAAAAGTTGCGGGAGTGAATGCCCACATGTTTTTAGCTAAATGTGAGAAAGACTTTAGAATAGTAGCCTTGTTGTTGTATGAGGTTTTTCAAAAGGCACTCATTTCGCTTTTGTAAATCTTCACAGATGTGGCTCTAAACATAAAAGAAAAGAAGTGAAAGCAATAATAACAATATCTCTTCCTTTCTTTCTTTACCTGTAACCTTTTATATTATAGTTACGAAAACAAACGGTGTGATACTTTGTACCTGCTTCACTCCTGTCCCTAACAAAGGTTATCTTTCTAACTTTTGCCTATTTATAATAGCCGTAAAAAAAAATTTTAGTGGCAAAACGTGGTAATACCGTATACTCAATAATTTCTCCATCTAGCCCTTTATTCTATCCAAAGACCCTTTCCAGTCCAGTCTTGAATTCTATAGCGAAGATCACCACAACGAAGAAGAGCCGCCTCATCAAATCATCCAACCAAAAAATCAACAAACCACTCGAACCCAAAAAACTCAAACAAATACAACCACCACCCCAATCCGATTCCAATTTCGATTGCCAGCCGGCTTCTGAGTCAAAGTCTGACATAGATGACCTTCCCCAACTTCTTAAACCCTACTCCAAGGAGTAGTTCATCAACCTCATCAATGAAGGGGCCGCCAAGGACTCCCTCTCTTAAACTGCATTCGCGACGCCGCCAATGACGACGTTTTGCTTTGCAAGATCTTCGTCCATTACTTCGGCTAGGACACCACACGTGAAGTTCTTATCGTCGGCTTTCAACCCTTCGACGAAATCGAAGACTGCAATCTGGTGTTGGACAAAGGCACTAGCAAGCCCAAAGGCTACGGCTTCGTGCAGTTCAAAATGCACCGTGGAGCCGTCAAGGCCTCAAAGAACCCTAAGAAGAACATCAGTAATAGAATCGTTTCCTAACAATTGGCCTTCGTCGGTCCGACCACCAACACCACCACCACCACGACTCCTTCTTCCGCTCTATCGAACTCCAGGTCTAGGAAAGTTTACGTCAGCAGTGTGCCCTATAATGTTGATGGTGAGAAACTGAGGGCTTTCTTTGAGAAATTTGGGGAAATCTAGACCGGGCTTATCGAGTTCGAATCGCAGACCCTAAAATCGAGGGGCTACGCATTGTTCGTCTACAAGACTCTAGAGGGTGCCAAAAAGGCTCTTGAAGAGCCTTTCAAGGTGTTTGAAGGGCACTAATTGCAATGTCAGAAGGCATCTAAGGGTTCCAATAACAAAAACTCAATTATGGTGCCGCCACAATCGCCAATGCAACAGCCGGCACTTGCAACAGTGGTAGCGGCCCAGAATATGGCGATGTTCAGTTAGCACCCTAGCCTTAATCTGCTGTACAGTGGATTAATGGGCAATGTGGGTGGTGGGTTTATTCCTAGGGCTTTTAACCCAGGTATGGTGGCCCAAGCATTGAACCCATGCAAAAAAATGCATTGCTTACATCCAGCTGATTGAGAAACCAATCATATTGTGCTGCCAAAGTGAGTAGAAGTCAAAAAGTGAAAGGTTTAGCAATTGGACTAAATGTCTCAATGTAGTCTAAACCTTCTTGCTGGTGAAAACCTTTAGCAACCAGGCATGCCTTGTACCTATCAATGGTACCATCAGGTTTCCTCTTGATCCTAAAGACCCACTTACAGCCTATTGTATTAAGAGAATTGGATTTGGGAACCAAAGACCTGGTTCCAGTTTGTTTCATGGCAATCAACTCCTCCTGCATAGCTTTAACCCAGTGGGGTTATTTAGAGGCTTGAAGGTATGTAGTAGGAATATAATCATGATGGTGCTTTGTTGCAGTTAAAGCTTTAGGCATGTTGATACCAGATTTTGATTTGGTTTGCATTGGATGAATATTGGTGGCAAAACTTGGGAGATTAGGAGGTGGTGAAGATGCACTGGTTTGAAGAGCTTGAATATGCTCAACTGAAGAGACTTGAATATGCTCCTAATTAGAGACACTTGATGGTGCATTGACATGTGAGAATTATCTTGTAGAGAATGTCAACTGAGATGGAATAAAGTGACTAAGAGGTACACTGGATGATATTGATGTTGAGCTTGCTGCAGGGACTTGCTTGTGAAAAGGAAATCTTGATTCATGAAAAATAACATGTCTGGAAACATATATCTTGTGTGAGCTGAGATCTAGACATTTGTAACCTTTGTGATTAAGACTATAGCCCAGAAAAACACACTGTTTGCTCTTGGGGTCCAACTTGGATTGAGAATAAGGCTGCAACCAAGGAAAACAATTGCAACCAAATATTTTTAGAGTATGATAAAAAGGTGATCTATTGAACAATAATTCCCATGGAGAAGCCTTGGATGCAGTAGGCATTCTGTTGATGAGATAAACCGCAGTAGCAAAAGCATGATCCCAATAGGTATGAGGAACCTAAGATACTGTTAACAAGGTCCTTGCTGTCTCAACTAAGTGTATGTGCTTGCGCTCAGAACAACCATTTTGTTATGGTGTGTGAGGACAACTTAGTTGATGATTGATGCCTTGCTCAACAAGAAAATTACAAAATTGGGAACTCAAATATTCACCACCAAAATCAGATCTTAGAGCCATAATTTTGGTACACAACATATTCTCAACATGAGCTTTGAATTTGACAAAAGTACTAATACATCAGATTTGTATTGTATAGGAAAAAACCAACAATATTTTGTAAAATCATCTACAAAGATGACATAGTACCTATGGTGATGTACAGAAGATACAGATGTTGGCCCCCAAACATCTGTGTGAAAGTAGTTCTAAAGGCTTACTTGTATGACAAGGTACATAAACAAAGGGTAGTCTAGAACTTTTACTTAAAGAACAACCATTACAGAAAGTAGTGTGTGTACTACCAAAAATAGAAATACAGGACTTAGAAGTCAACTTATTTATGATCTTAATAGAGGGGTGGCGTAATCTTTGATGCTAGATGTCTCTTGAAGCATTAACAGAAGCAGCAAAGGCATGATGATTGTCAATCACAGAACTAGAGTTAAGAGGTTGAAAGGGATAGAAGCCATCTCTCATTGGTCCTTTAAAGAGCATCTTCCCTGAAGAAATATCCTTCATAAAGAAGTGAAAAGGATAAAGATGCAGAGAACACCAGTTATCAACAAGAAATTGATTCGCAGAAAGCAAATTGTGTTTCAAATAAGGGACATGTAACACTTTACTAAGTTGAAAATTATAATGAGGAGTATTTAGTTGAGATGATCCAGAGTCAAGAATTGGTAAACCTTTGCCATCTCCAATATAAACTTGCTCAGGTCCTGTGTAAGATTCTGGATTTTGTAGATTGTTGTACGAGTTGGTCATGTGATTTCTAGCTCTAGAGTTAACAAGCCAAGGTGGAGAAGAACCATTGGTACTGGTAACCGTAGCTGAGAGAGAAGAATGACCAGAAAAATTTAGATTCATAAGCTGAAGACAGTCAAATGCCTCATGCCTGAATTGTTGACAAATTTGACATGGAACTTTCTTGCCAGGTGAGTTATAATTGGAGCAACCACCATGATTGTACCTTTGATAGCCTTGGCGAGAAGAATTCTGTCGAAAATTGTTGGATCGAAAATTGCCTCGATCCTGAAAATTCCTAAGGTTTGAGAAAGAGCCTCGACCTTGAGCATTGTTGCGATCCATTCCACGACCTTGTGAATAATTGGAATTGGAGTTGTGTGACACCACAAGAGCTTGAGAATTAGGCGTTGGAAGAATACCAAAAGAAGAATTGTAGGCCTGAAACGGCGAGGACTGAGTTGTTTTCTTCTGATTGGTCAATTGAATCTCCTTGCTGAGAAGAAGATCATGAAGTTCATCAATTGTCGTGGATCCAAGATGAAATTGAATTGCATCAAAAAACGAATCATATTCCAGTGGAAGGCCATGAAGTGTGACAGAAATCAACTCAGAATCTTTAATCGGAGCTCCGGCGTTGGCAAGAGCATCAGCGATCTCTTCAAGTTGTTGAAGAAATTGTGCAGCTGTTGAATCTCCCTTAGTGATGCTTTAGAGGTGAGATCGAAGTTCATGGATATGCGATTGAGAAGCAGATGCAAGTCTTGATTCCAGTTTGGCCCATAGTTCTCTGGAAGAATTGACTCCAACAATATAAGGTATCAATGAATCAAAAAGTGTGGAGTTGATCCATATGAAAATGTTCTAATCATTCTCAAACCAGGTAACATAGGCTGGATTCAGAGTGCGATTTCCATTTGCATCAGTGAGAAATTAAGGCGGTGAAGCAACCGAGCCATCAATGATGCCAATAAGATTGTAGCAACAAAAAATTGGAGCAAACAAGGCACTCCAGGTCAAGTAATTTGTCGTGGTCAACTTGATCGGCACCATAGATCCAATATTCTGAATCATAATGGAAGAAATCGGAGAAGCACCAGAGAAATTAGGGCTTGATTTGATGATCGGAAAATGATGAATCTGAGAACCAGAGTTAGAGGAGGGAGAAGTCAAAGTCGCCATTGAAATTCGCAGAAGAAATTAGGGTTTACAGGTGCAAGAAGCTTCAAGAGAGGATAAGCTTAGCTATGAAGCTTTGCAAGAAAACTTAGTGGTGAAGGCGAAGATGAAAAGTGTGGATGTGGATCCAGTCGCCAGACAGAGGCGGGCGATACCATATTGGAAAGAATATCTTTCATTGAATGAATAATAAGATTACAAAGTTGTTGTATACATACAACTCATTTACACATGTCACCACCAATCACTCTTAACCAATAAACTACCCACCTCAACTAACAAAACAAATATCTAACTAACTCTAAGTATTATCCAACCGATTCATTTACACAATTACCCTCAATACATCGTATCTGTATATCAAACCCGTTGAATGCACATATACACATTATTCATTTTATCGGATTTGGGAGAATTGCTTGCTTAGTTTTTAATGTCAGATTACTAATCATGTCAATAAGTTTTACGATTTTTTGGACTCATGAATAAATCTGCAGTTTCCCAAACTTCCTTAAATGATTTTCACTTGAAATAGTTTAATATTTTCACAGATAAAGTCCTTTTGTTCCTTCCTGATTGCTTTGTTTTTCAAATTTGTTTTTTCACTCTATAATTTATAAATATTAATGTTTCACAATGTTTAAGTTTTTTTCTTCCCTCCTGAATATTTTCTATTTGGGGTATGCTATCCACACATCCCTTGTTAATTTATGTTCTTTGATCTTCTTTAATTCATCCGATCAAACGGCAAAAAATTAGAAGGGTATGTGAGAAGTAAAAAGGGGTGTGTGGATATCACACCCCTTTCTATTTTAATTCTGTTCTCTTTCTTTTTTTTCCGTTGTTCAAGTGGGTTAAGGATTTTACCACATGTAGCAATCTATTTTGTAAACCACTAGACACTTAACCAACCACTTTTAATTTGGGTGGTTTGTGATGCCAAATCAAATGTTTACTTTTTTTGTTAATTTATTATGTATTCGAATTTCCAATACTATTAATATACCATCACAAATCACGGTAGCATGGCTCAAAACTTTTGTAACTGGGCTCACTTTGAACTTGTGATTAAACTCTTTTTAGCATGAACCTTTCTCCTACTTTCTTTTCTGTTTTCAATATTTGAATCTTCAACGGTTTAGACCTTTGGGGATGATAAGGTATTTTGAAAGGTAGATTATTATGTTTCTGCTGTTACATTGTTGGGGTGTATATTTGCAGAGTAAGTGTCGCTGAACTTGGGGCAGGATGATCATGGATCTTGGGGAATGTTTTATCTTAGAGCTTGCTTTGGCCTGATCACTTTTTCATCAAGTATTTTCGTAGGGAAGACTTTGTAATTTAGTTTCCCATAGTCCATAACTTTCTAATGGGGTAAGCTCGAAGCAACTCGGTGGATGTTCCTCTTTTTCTTTGTTTTTTATTTTTATTTTCAGTGCATTCTTCTTTTTTCCGCAATTCTCAGTTTTTTTTTTAATTACATCTCTTCTCTTCGTTTCTATTATAGATCTTTTATATTCTCTAAGAGCAATCCAGTGTATTGGTTTTTAAATATTTACATTAAAGTCTATTAACCATGACCTTTGGAGGAATTGAGTTAATTTTGCATTGATTTTTACTTTCTCTAGTTACTGATACCATGAAAGGAACTTTTTATTGTAATTTGGTATGGGAAATATTCTTTTGTTTGGTTAAACTGTTTAAATTAATTTAAGATTTCCTTATTTTATTAGTTTTAAAACTATAACATGGGATTGCTATGTCAATGTTTTGGTTACCCGTAATTAGTTGAGGAAGTCGTGTTATTGTAAATAAGTAAATTGCTTGCGGACTCTTTGTAAATCTCTCTTTACCAATGCTTTTTTTTATCTGTATCTGATTCTTTTTCTTTCGTTTTTAAATACATGTCTTCGGGTTTAAGACAATGTATATAAATCCACGTCATGGACTTACAAAACGTTTTAGACGATTAACAGTACAATTGCTGGAAGGTAGAATAATAGATTGGTGAGTTCAAGTATGGTAGTTGTTTCGTGTACATCTACATATAAGTGGTTTCTTCAAGTGGTTTCATTTCATATACTTCTACGTCTACATACATACTGAATTTTAGTAAAGGAACCTACATACAAAGTAGTGTCTGGTTTATTAGGGTAAACGGAATTCTGTAAGATACAATGCGAGTCTTAGTTTCGATATTATGCCAAGTATTATTTTCATCTTTCATATATGATGTGGCAAATCGTGTGGGGGAATTTGATATGTTGTTAATGTTTGAAAATTTGAAATGTCAATCTATGTATATAATTATATGTATATGTATGTTAAAATATAAGACTCGATATTCTAGTTTGGCTGTAGTTTGGAGGTGAATACGGTACGGGTTAAATCCTTGAAAGTACAAGGAGAAAGAAGCACCATGGACAGGAATGTCTGGTTTATTTGGGTTCAAAGATGCTGATGTGAGTGCTTGCTGCTCAATCATCAAAATAGCGAAGAAAAAGCCCCGAAAGGAGGTGACATTTTGTGAAGGAAAAATGTATGAATTAGGATTGTAAATATTGTAGCTTTTTCCTTCCTCTAAAAGGAAGTAGATGTGTATATTATCGTATTCCAATTCCTAGCTTGTTTCCTGCCGCTATCAGAAGCAGCATTAATCTTCTCCTTCCTTGTCGTGCCTAACACCCACGGGCAACGACCGACAGCAAGACTCTGGACCTCTTTTCCTTTGACGAACTGAATGGGGCCGAGCCATTTCTTTGATTCTCAAGAACAAAACCGGTTTTATTATTGACGGTAAGACTGTAAGACGAAGGTCTCTTCTTCACGAACTGGATCCTCAATTCTCTTGAACTGGACGTTGCATCACGTACAAAGTTTGGGAGGATCTCTAGGAACGATTTTCTGAAAGTGATGCTGATATGATAGGTAATTAGTGATTAGCTTAATCACTATCAAAGGTTTTAATCTTGGGATTATTAGGCTTATAATTCCTGTTATAGTGACGTTTGTTATAATTGGCCAGCCGGCATGATGATTTGTGACTTTCCTGAGACCACTCGCTCTCGGTAATAGTATTGAAAAGGAAGCAGAATTTTACAAAGAAATACAAAACACAAAAAATACGTTGTAGCCCTACTCCCTTCTACTTCATCTTCTCCATAGCCATTTATATTGCTGCTTGCAGGTTGAAAATAGGGCATTGAGATTTAGGCTTTATCATTGGTATCAGCCATCTCGTTCCTGGTTTCCCTCATGTTTGCCGGCCAATCCAATACCTCTCGTCCTGCTGCCATGAACGTACGCGTTTCAGCTGCGTTAGACTCCTTTGAAGCTTTGACATGTGTTGCGGTCCATGAAGCTATGGACTCTGCACTCGTAGTCGTCCGCCATGAGCTTGCTCTGTTACGCCGTGACTTGGGCTCTTGGCGTCGGGGGAGACTCAACTCTGTAAGTTCTATTTGAGAGCAAACACTTTGTGAACTTGTACAAAGACTTTTGGGACGACAAGGAGATTAGGATTAGCACGTGTGGAAGACTTTTCAGGAGTTGTATTACTTTGGTATTCAAGTCAGAAACATTCTTAGATAAACTAGAACTCTTCTAGCTAATTTATGCATAAGTGTTTTCCGATGATAAGGGTTATCTTTGATAAGGTTTACTTAATGGGAGGACTCCTAATCAAAGACCATCGCATTTAGTATATAATTGAGGTCCCTGCACTCGCATCATACACGCAAGTTTACAGAAATACTCTAGCCCCATTGAGTGAGCCTTGCTTTCAATTAGTGCAGAGTTGCAGAAGAACTTTAGTTTCTTGCCCTAGCTCGTGAGACAATGTCTTCAACAGGTTAGTGGTTAAGTTGATATTGAGTCAGTCTTTATGTATAACTTAAAACATATCTAACATTTGGTATCAGAGCCCTCACATATCATCTGACCCTATGTGAAAGGCATCAAGAAATTTTCATTTTGTCTCGTAGGTTATGGAACTGAAACTGTATCATCAAGGAAAAATATATAAAACACATTCAAGGATGACTAAAGTTGTCCTTGAACATAAGGATATTATATTTTTCAGTCGATACATGTACCAGTGATGGTGCTGAATATTCAAGACATGATTACTGATCATCTAAAGATGATTTTTCTTTCATGCTTCGAATTTGAGCAGCATATCATTTTATATATATATATATATATATTTGAATCAAATTAATATTGTCAAACCACAAAGGCTTGTGATCTTAATTAAAGAAATTCGAATGTTGACTATAAAAGTGATGTGATTAAAGAAAGTTTCACATGTTCATCAGTCTAAAGATGTTGACGATGTGATTTATGGTTTGGGGTAAAAGATTAATACTCTTTACATCATGAATGTCTTTCACAGTGAATCCCAGCTCTTTGAATCTCAATACAGTTGAGCCTCTTACTGGTGTCAACTACAGAAAATGGAAACAAGATCTCGAAATCGTTCTAGAAGTCATGGACTGGGATCTGGCACTGAGAACTGAAGAGCCTCCAGCACCTACTGATGACAGCACATCCAATCAGAAATCCAAGTATGAAAAATGGCACAAATCCAACAGAATCGCCCTGTTGATCATCAAAAGAAGCATGGCAGATGTGGTGAGAGGTGGCTTTCCTGAGGCAACAAATGCGAAGGACTTTCTGAAATCCATTGAGGCAAAGTATAGGGAGTCGCCAAAAACTGAGACAAGTAATCTCATGAATGTTCTCATTACCATGAGATATGATGCTGTTCAAAGTGTGCATGAATACATACTAAAAATGATGGATGTGGCTAGAAAACTCAATGCACTCGAGGTACCAATTTCTGATACTTTTCTGGTACATGTCATTATGAATTCCTTGCTTGAGAATTATACACAACTCAAAGTCTATTATAATGGTCTGCGTGAGAAATGGGATGTGAATGAATTAATAGCTATTTGTGTGAGTGAAGAAGAAAGAATGAAGAAAGAAAAATTTGAGAAATAGAGATATGAGTATGTGAACTTTGTCCAAAGTACCACTAGGGCTACTAAACCTCATGTCCCCGATGCTGCCAAAAAGGATTCTACCAAGTCTGCTCCCTCTCCTAAAAGAAATTTCAAACTTAATAAATCTTCAATTTTCAAGTGCTATTTTTGCAAAAAGGCAGGCCATATGAAGAAGAACTGTCCAAAATATAAGGCTTGGCTTGCCAAACAAGAAGCAAAGAAAGGTAAAAATGTTTTTGCTTGTTTTGAATCCAATTTAATTAATATACCTAGCACTGAATGGTGGCTTGACTCGGGCTCTTCTATACATGTTACAAATTCATTGTAGGACTTCATAACAAGGAGAACACCAAATAAGGATGAAGTCAAGGTTTCAGTTGGCAATGGAAGGAGAATTGAAGTCAAAGCATTAGGAAGTGTTAGGCTAAAGTTAGAATTTGGTTTTTATTTAAAGTTAGACAACGTTGTTTATGTTCCTTCCATGAAAAGGAAGTTGATTTCCATTTCAAAGTTAGTGTTATTGGGTTTTTATTTTACTATCAATAAAAGTGGCTTCAACGTTTTTTATGAGTCTGCTCAAGTAGGCAATGGTTTCATGAGTGATGGCATGTTTCAACTTAAATTGAATCAAACTGAATGTGTCTTTAATGTACAAGATCAAAAGGCCAAAACTCAACAATCCTCAATTTTGTGGCACAAAAGGCTCGGCAATATCTCTAAACAAAGAATGGAGTTACTTGTCAAAAACGAAATTTTACCTCCATTAAACTTCAATGATTTTGTTTTTTGTGTTGATTGTATCAAAGGCAAAATGACAAACACGAGAAAAGAAGGTTCAACTAGGAGTAAGCAACCCCTAGAGATCATTCATACGGACATTTGTGGTCATTTTCCCACACAAACCTTGGAAGGAAACAAATATTTCATTACTTACATTGATGACTTCTCGAGATTTTGCTTCATTTATTTGATTTCAGAAAAGTCTAAAGCACTTGAAACTTTTAAAATTTATAAAAGTGAAGTAAAAAATCAATTGGAAATGAGCATTAAGGTTGTAAGGTCTGATAGGGGAGGGGAGTATTATGGTAGATATACTGAAATTGGTAGAAATCATGGACCCTTTGCATTATTTCTGCAAGAATGTGGAATAGTAGCCCAATATACCACACCAGGCACTCTGGAGCAAAACGGAGTGGCGGAGAGGAGGAATAGAACCCTTATGGACATGGTAAGGAGCATGATTTGTAGAACTAACTTGCCTAGTTGTTTGTGGGGTGAAGCAGTGAAGATTGCAAATTATATATTAAATAGAGTACCTTCAAAATCTGTGGAAGGGACACCTTTCAAACTTTGGACAAGCAGAAAATCGAGTTTAAATCATCTCCATGTATGGGGCTGTAGAGCAGAGGCAAAGATATATAATCCAGGCTACAAGAAACTCGATCCCAAGACTGTTGTCATTTTATTGGATATGCTGAAAGATCGAAGGGTTTTAGATTCTATTGCCCTAATCAAAATACAAGAATTGTCGAAACTGGAAAAGCAGTGTTCATGGAGTTTGATGCAAGCGTTGATTCTGGGACAAGGGTTGAAGAGTTCGTATTTGAGGAAGAAATTAATGATAAAGAATAAATAGTTGCAAATGTTGATCATAACACAGCGATTATGGCAACAGTAACTGTAGTAACCGAGAACATGGGAAGTAATGAATCTGATGAACCATGCAATGAAGGAGAGGCTGCACATGACATTGAACTACACAATGACACAGACGTACAAGATGCTTTTGAAGATGGTGTGATAGAAAGTCATCAACAACAACAACATGTACAAGAAGACAACTCCACGATTATGGGTACTGCAAATATCAGAAGGTCATCTAGGGTTCGAAAACCCACAACCCTAAATGATTTTGTATATTTGACACAGGTTGACACTAATCTTTCAGAATTTAATGATTCGCAGAGTTACAAAGAAGCAATTGCAGGACCAGATGCTGACAAGTAAATAGAGGCCATGAAAAGTGAACTGAGTTCGATGGTGAACAACCAAGTATGGGACTTAGTGGAACAAACAGAAGGAACAAAACCCATAGGATGCAAATGGGTTTTTAAAACAAAAAGAGATTCAAATGGAAACATAGAGAGGCACAAAGCTAGACTCGTTGCAAAAGGCTTCACACAGAAGAAGGGTGTAGACTACAAAGAAACATTCAGCCTCGTGTCGACAAAGGATGCTTTTAGGGTGATCATGTCCATGGTGGCTCATTTTGATTTAATTTTGCATCAAATGGACGTAAAAACGGCGTTCTTGAATGGGGACTTAGAAGAGTGCATTTACATGCGACAACCAAAAGGTTTCAAGGAGGGAGAAGGAAGAAACCTAGTGTGCAAACTCAATAAATCTATATATGGTTTGAAGCAAGCATCTTGACAATGGTACTTGAAATTTCATAGAATTGTGAAAGAACATGGCTTCACCGAGAATTGCCTAAAAACACAATCTGGGCAGTTTTAGACTCTAAACACAACTTTGGACGAATTTAAGGTTTTGACTTGACTCAAAAGACTCTAAAACACAAACAAAACAGATTTTAGACACTTTGAAACAAGAAAGTAAAAGGGGGTTCTGGTTTTGACGAAATTGAATCAAATAAACAAATTGTGAAACTAAACAGATTCTAAAACGAATTTAGGAAATAAGATGATGGATGGATTAGTTAGAAGTCTGTTCTCCACACATGACACACTTGTACATGAATCAATTTCCAATTGCTTTTCAATAAACTATGATGCTCAACACCCCAGATTAACCGTGATGCACAAATTAACCCTCAGATTTTCCTTAACTCATTGAATTGGATGAATGCATGCGACAACTCAAATCATTCTCCAAAAGTCCTCTACATGAATGCATAATAAAGATACAATCAGAGATCATTATGTTTCATGAAAATCATAAGTGTTGACGAGGCAATTGTAACTATGAATGCATGATACTTTTGCCAAGAATTCAATTAACGCGATTGTGACAATCAACCTTCACTACTCAGGAATATAAACTTGTAACAATTAGGTGAAACTCATTTATATTCTAGCATCTGATTCATGCATGAAAACTAAGTATGCATCCTTAATAAACATACACAGATCAGTTATGCATAAAACAGATAATTGAATTGCAATCATAACTTATCAAATCACAATTGGTAGAAATCAATTCATATCTCAAGCATGTTCATGGCTTCAAACTTCCCCCTAACTAATTAGGGGCTTAGCCACTCATGATTACAGCAAGATCAGGGAGTAATAACAAAATAAACATTGAAAACAAGAACGAAGTACACCTAAAACGCTCCAATCTGCAAGCATGAAGCGCACAGGTTCTTCTTCTTCCCCAACTAGTTGCGGCACAAGGGTTCAAGGGTTCAAGGGTGTGTATGGACGTATGAAAGGGTCAGAGATGGATTTAGGATGGATGTAGGTTGCGGCAAGGCTTGGAAGATGGCTGGAATTGTGTTTGGATGTGTAGAATGGTGGTGTGGAGTATGGCAAAGGGTTCTGTGATGAATGGCTGGGGTCCCTGCGGCAAAACCCTAAAACATGTATATATAGGCACCTCAAAACCCTAGAGAAATCAGATTTGTATTTGGGCTTAACAGAAATTAAGGAATAAAGGCCTAGGGTGCGGCATTTAACTTGGAAAAGGAATTGTGGTCCAATTAATTTCTGAAAAGGATTTGTAGAACCCAAATCCACAAGGAAAAGGGCCTAACAATCAGAATCCAAGAGGGAAAGGGCCTGAGAGGTGCGGCACAATAGGATAAGGGCAAAGGAATGCCTTGCAAGGCAAGGTAAAAGGATTCTAGAAGGAAAGGAGGCGCCAGATTTTTAGGGTTCTAGAAGGAATGTGTTTTGTGGCAGATTTTGGGGTTTCTAGAAGGATTTGGGGTGCCACTTTTGTAGGACAAAGGATAGGACTTCTAGAAAGTGTGTTTTGAGGCTGATTTCAAGCCTTTTTCTCTTCAAACTCGTCCAACAACTTGCCTCCATGCTTGCACTACCCAATCTTGGCTCAAAAATGCTCTAGAATGCTCCAAATTGCTTCTTTTTGCATACTTTGTCCTTAGAACCTGAAAACACACGAATTTGGCTTAAAAGACTAAATAACTAAGAACTAACAACGTAAAAGCACAAGAACAAGCTAACTAAGTCGCATAAATATGCTCCTATCAAGAATCATTCAGACAATTGCATCTATCTGAGATTCAGTGGGAGCAACTTTATCATCTTAGTTCTCTATGTGGATGATATATTGCTTGCCACGAATAGTCACAGTTTGTTGGATGATACAAAAACCTTTTTGCAAAAACATTTTGAAATAAAGGACATAGGAGAAGCAACTTATGTTTTGGGCCTCGAGATCAAAAGGGATAGAAAGAGAGGCTTGCTAGGATTGTCACAGAGAGCATATATAGAGAAAGTGTTAAAAAGGTTCAACATGTCATCGTGTGGAACTACTGAAATGCCTATATCGAAGGGTGATAAATTGAGTAAACTGCAGTGCCCACAAACAGACTTAGAGAGGAAGGTTATGGAGGACAAACCATATACATCTTTGGTGGGAAGTTTAATGTATGCACAGGTGTGCACAAGGCCGGACCCCTTTATTATTTCTGTGCTTGGGAGGTTTCAATCTAATGCAGGAGAAGCTCACTGGAATGCTGCCAGAAGGGTCTTGAGATACCTTCAGAGAACCAAGGATCATATGTTAGTGTATAAAAGAATCGAGAGTTTGGTTTTGGAAGGGTATAGTGATTCCGATTTTGCAGGTTGTCCAGATGATATGAAGTCAACTACAGGTTATGTTTTCTTAATGGCATGTGGTGCAGTTTCTTGGAAAAGTGTGAAACAAGGAACTGTGGCAGAATCAACAATGGTTGCAGAATATTTATCAGTCTGTGAAACAGTGAATCAAGCTATTTGGTTGAAGAACTTTATACTTTGACTTCAAGTTGTGGATTCTATATCGAGACATATACAGATTTTCTGTGATAATAATGCAGCTATATTCTTTACAAAGAATAATAAGAGGTCTAATGCAACAAGGAACTTGGATATAAAGTATCTCATTGCTCGAGAGAAACTGATGGCTGGTTTGGTTAAAATTGATTATTTGGAGACTGGATCCATGATTGCTGATCCGTTAAATAAGGTAATTCCCACCATGGTTTTCAAGAAGCATGTTGCAAGCATGGGAGTCTTGGCAGATTTTGATGCAGCGAATTAGTGAGAGCTATGCAACAGGTTTAATCTATATGTTGTTTTCTAATTCCGTTAGAGTTCATATTATGGAGATTAAGTTTTGAGTATTAATGATAAAGTTTTCTTAGCTACTAAAGAACAATGCTGAAAGGTTGTTGAAGTTCCCTTAAACGAGTTCAACTACTAGCTATGATAATACATGAATATATTTGTTGCATGATGTTTATGTTTTTATTCATGATAAAGTGTTAGATAACCTAAGGGCTTCATATAGAAGCACATGGATCGATTTTGATTCTGAAAGGGACCAAATGTTTGACATATTTAATACATGTTCAGTTGTGTCTTACATGTCATATATCTTCTTGGAGTCTTATGTGTTGATAAGCTTTACTGTAACTAGTTATGGGGACGGTACTCTTCAGTGAAATGAGTGTGTTGCCCTATAGTTCACATAAATGCTTCACAATGACAAAGACTGGAAAACTAAGAAGTGTTGAATGCTAATCTCATGGCCAATAAAGATTCTTCCCAACTCAAGTATAATCATACAACTTTACAAAGTATTTGCTCTAGTGGGAAAATGTAAGTTCTATTTGAAAGCAAACACTTTGTGAACTTGTACAAAGACTTTTGGGACGACAAGGAGATTAGGATTAGCACGTGTGGAAGACCTTTCAAGAGTTGTATTACTTTGGTATTCAAGTCAGAAACATTCTTAGATAAACTAGAACTCTTCTAGTTGATTTATGCATAAGTGTTTTCCAATGATAAGGGTTATCTTTGATAAGGTTTACTTAATGGGAGGACTCCTAATCAAAGACCATCGCATTTCGTATATAATTGAGGTCCCTGCACTCTCATCATACACGCAAGTTTACAGAAATACTCTAGCCCCATTGAGTGAGCCTTGCTTTCAATTAGTGCAGAGTTGCAGAATAACTTCAGTTTCTTGCCCTAGCTCGTGAGACAATGTCTTCAACAAGTTAGTGGTTAAGTTGATATTGAGTCAGTCTTTATGTATAACTTAAAACATATCTAACGAACTCCAGACCCAATGTTTCCCGATGACAATCACGCTCATACCAGACTTCACGAAGACTGCAATCCACCGAAAATTCCATTGACAATCGAAGTCAATTCCGTTCCACCGAGCAGTCGCCCGTCAAGCCACACTTGGAAAACTCAGTTGCAGCCACAGTTTTGCATCCGGGATCGAATATTGTGATTCATGCTTCTACGAAAACCACAACTCCGCGGCTGCTTCCAATTGGCACTGAATCTGAGTGCCACTCGTTCTCCGGTAACACAAAAACTAGACCTGAGGTATTCCATTCTGTTATAATTCTGAACATTGGAAAACCATATTCTATTCGCGCTTTTTTGGTGTACTTGCTTTCTTGAATGATAAATATGGGTGGGTTCATTGGCGTCTTGTGGGCAAATTCGTGAAGATGGATTTTAATGTGGATGAACTGTTTGCTGAAATGTCTAGGCGACTGTTTGAAGACAATATGTTCATTTAACCACTCGTTCACATTATTGCTCCTCATACTTGTAAAAGACTTGTTAGCATAGCAAGTGGTGATGGGGGGTTGGTGCACTTTCAGTGCTTTAATCATAATCAAAATATTGTGGAAAATGATCAGATTGTATTCCTTGACAAAGAATAGCCTAATGGCTCTATTCCATTCCAAGTTTCTGAAGATATGGTTGAAGATGATATTTCATCAAGCAATGGAATCTTGCTGGAACCAAACTTGGGTAGGGAAGTAAGTAGGGGTGTAACTTCTTCATATGTCGCAGTGAAATTGGAAAATCTCCGAAGAAGTGTTGTTGTGGATGCGGAAGAAATTGTTCGATTGAACCCTCTTTGCTTGTCCCATGAAAATACAGCGACTGCTTTGACTTATGATAATGACATGTATTCCAAGGTGAAGATGATCGCCGTGGCTTAAAATTCGGTTTTGGATGCCTTAAGCAAGAATGGCAAGTTTGATGAGACATTGAGGTTGTTTGATAGGATGATCTAGGAGAATAACTTGCCGAGGCGCTTGACTGTGAATTTGGGAAGCTTGATGATGCGAACAATTACATTTAGACCCTTATATGATATATCTATTATCTAGCTGGCATATTGTATATCTTTTCCTAATAGTTACAATAGGGTGCAGAGCACCAAATCATTAGGGTTTCCATTTCATTCTACTATATATCTGTAAGGTTGCGCCCCTTTGATGGATATGAGAAATATGACAGGACTTTTATCTTTGATTTCCTCCCTGCATTTACTTCTAGCTTAATTTTCTTGAAACGATCATACCACTTGAATGTGATGGTGAACGAGTATTACACAAAGGGGGGTCAATCCGAATGAGTAGGAATGAGATGACGAGTGAAGCTAAGAAGCAATTGTGTAGGAATGAGATAATGATGGGTTTGAATTCTTTAACAATCCAAATAAGAAGGCTATGTTGTTTCTGAACTTCACTAGTGAGTCTTCTGATGCTTTCAAATCAACATATCGTGAAGTTGCTGAGAAATATAAGAAAGAAGGCATAAGCTTTCTCATTGGAGATCTCAAGGTCGTAGTCACCGAGAACATCCAGAAGTACGTCAAGTCCGAAAAATGTGTTGCTGGAGTTCTATGCTCCTTGGTGAGGACATTGCAAGAATTTTGTTCCAATTTTGGATGAAGTTGTTGTCTCATATGAAAAGGATTCCGATGTTGTTACTGCAAAATTACAAGCTACTATAAATGGTGTGCCAAGTGACTTCGATGTCAAATATTACCAGCTGCCTTAACGCCTGCAGGATCAGATGCTTGCACACTTGTGTCTGAAGTTCAGAACAGAGGCAGAAGAACCGCAGCAACAAGAACCCCTTGATTCCCATCCTAAAGCCATCCGCTCGAGTATTTATATTTTTTACTCTCTTGTAGATATGGTGTACTTACTTCATGGGGTTTCAAATGACACGCTTTTTCAGTTGGCCTCTGAGATGAAAGTTGAGTATTTTCGTCCCAAAGAAGATGTAATCTCTGAGATGAAAGTTGCGTATACTGAACCATACGCAGAGAAGCTTCTTCCAGATTTGCATCCCACGGAGAAACATGTAATTAGTGGTTAGCTTAATCACTATTAAAGGTTTTAATCATGAGATTATTAGGCTTATTCTTGTTTTAGTGACGTTTGTTATAACTGGCCAGCTGGCATGATGAATTGTGACTTGTATAAGAGCACTAGCTCCCTGAATTTTTCATATCCATACATGTCAATAGTATCAACGGGATCAAAAGAAGCCTCAATGCAACCCAAAATTTAATTCGTGCCATAAGCAAGCAAAGATATGCAGTGTCATATTCCTACAATTTCATAAGTTGTACATATCTTGTATATATTGTTCACTGTAAAAAATAGCAAGCAAGGATATGTACCTACAATATCATAAGTTGTACATATCTTGTATATGTTGTTCATTGTCAAAAATAGCAAGCAAAGATATGCAGTGTCATATACCTACAATATCATAAGTTGTACATATCTAGTATATATTGTTCATTGTAAAAAAATAGCAAGCAAAGATATGCAGTGTCATATACCTACAATATCATAATTTGTACATACCTTGTATATATTGTTCATTGTAAAAAATAGCAAGCAAAGATATGCAGTGTCATATACCTACAATATCATAATTTGTACATATCTTGTATATTTTGTTCACTGTAAAAAATAGCAAGCAAAGATATGCAGTGTCATATACCTACAATATCATAAGTTGTACATATCTTGTATATATTGTTCACTATAAAATACAGAAAAGACGGGAAAAAATGGTTTTCAAAATGTGAAAAGTGGTGAAACGATTAGGGGTTAAATCCATCGTTGGGCCTGCTGGGTGGTTGTGGGCGGCGGTTAATGTTGTGGACGCTGTTAAATTGTGGGTTTTGTTGGTCGGGAGGAGTGTCGGGCGTGTCGAGGGTGTCAACTTCTGCTGGTCCTTCATCATGATCTCCAACATATTGTTGCATCACCAACACCGACGCCGTGGCAGCAAAGTCTGAAGATGCTAACAAATCTCCAATGGCACCAAGTTCTGGGCACTCACTCCAGTCCGTCAGTCCCGCCGTCAAAGGAGATACCATCCCTTGCCCTCTCCCAACAATGAAGAGATCGTGAACGTTGTCCATGGACCTAATTGCCGCCACCGTCTCCTCTTCGTTATTCACCACCTTCTTTGTGTAAACAACCGACTCTTCGTTTGCATTTTTCATTCTAAAATCATTGATCAACTCCTCGTCGAGCTGCTTCTCCCACCCTAAGTCCATCTCCACCGACAGTATCCTCGAATTGTTCCCGTTGCCGTCCACATTACTAGTGGAAGTAGAAGCAGCTCTCTCCAGTCCAGCTTCCTCCCCCGGAACAAACCGCATGACAGTGAGGTTTATCCCAGGATTCTCCGACATCCTCCAAGCATAGGACAAGGCCTCTCTGTCGTCAGGTCCTCCAAAGAAGAGAATAACCACGTGATGCGAGATTTGATTTGCAGCAGCCAAGCGACTGGAGCCGTTGAGGCCTCTGTCCACAAGGATTCCAACGGAGCAAGGTGCATTTTTAAGCACGTTCTGGTTCATTGTCCGAAAAGCCGGGTTCATTGCCTCCATTCCCCCGTCCACAGTTTGCTGTTTGTGGAAAGGAATGATTAAAAAGGCGACGCGCTTGTCCTCGGCCAAGTTGCAGATGTCTTCGTGCATGGTGGAGTGGTGTGAGAATTACTTGACACACAAATTAAACCCTCTTCTTGACAGTTGTAGTATATGTATAAGTAGGGATCGTTCTGGACCGGGGATTAGGAGGGATTGCTAAACACTTGAATCTGACTCAAAAACGTAAAAACAAAGTTTAAAACACTAAACTAGACTCAAAGAATGCAAGACTAAATTCTAAAACACTAAAACAACTCAAAAGACTCAAAACAGCACAAAAACACTCAAAACTGCCTAAAAACACAAACTGGGCAGTTGTGAACTCTAAACACTACTTTGGACGAAAATAGATTTTAACTTGACTTAAGACACTTAAAAACACAAATCAAAACAGATTTTAACTATTCTAACACTTCAAAATAAAGGGGGATTTGTTTTTGAACGAATTTAAACTTAAACAAACAAAATTGTAAAGACAACTTAAAAAGGCACGAAATTGGCGATTTGAATGGGTGAATGGCTAGTTAGAGGGATCCTTATCCACACATAAACATATGCATACAACTTGATTCCCAGTTACTCTTTCGATAAACCATGAATGACAATGTTCCGAATTAATTGTGTTGAACTAACTAATTCCCAGATTTCCCTAAGTTCATTGAATTGAATGGATAACGCATCACAACCAAATTATTCTTATCAAGTTCCCTAACTATGGAATACGCATGATAGAGATACATATCAAAGATCATTAAGTTCCATGGAAATCATAAACATTGACAAGGCATTCATAACTATGGAATACGCATGTTAATCCAGCCTAGGGTTTACTTAACATGATTGTGACTAGCAACCTTTACTACTTGTGAATATAAGTTCATAACGATTAGGTGAAATTCCCTTATATTCTAGCATCAAATTCATGCATGTAAACTAAGTATGCATCCTTAATCAACACACAAGAACAAGTTCTTAATAAAACAGTTAAGCAAACCACATTCACAATTTATGAAATCATAACTGGAGTAAATCAAATCATAAGAAACATATATTCATGGCTTCAAATTCCCCCTCTAACTAATAGGGGTTTAGTTCCTCATGACAGCAATTAAACAAAGAAAACTGAATTGAAACATTGAAAACAAGGATAGACAACACCTAAGAACGCTCCAGCAGTAGTCACGACTTAGAGTGGCACCTTCTCCTTCCTTGAATAGCTGCGGCACAAGAGGGATTTTCTGGGTCTGTGTGGATGATATGGCACGGCAGGGGGTGATGGATGATTTCTGGCGTGATTGGTTGTGTATGGGGGGTGGTGTGCACGGCAAAGGATTGATTTGTATATATATAGGCACCAAAACCCTAGGTGAATCAGATTGGGACTTCTAGAAAGCCAAATCCATTCAGAAATAGGCTCAAAACAATCAGATTTCCAATGGGAAAGGGCCTAAGGTGCGGCACAATAGGATAAGGTGGGATAAGGCTTCTAGAAAGCCTTGCAAGGCAAGGAAACCAAGTTTTCTGAAAAGCTAGGTGCGGCAAGGCTTAGAGTTTCTAGAAACTCAATTTAAATGTCCCCCAATCAGAAAATAAACCCTCATTGTACCAGGAATTGAATTAGAAAAGGATTAGGATAGGATAAGGTTTGTTAAGATAAGATAAGGATTGGATAAGATAAGATAAGATAAGGTTGTTTGGATAATGTTTTGGATAATCCTCCTTCTTTTGAGCTGATTCCTTATCTTCAATGATTTGAATTTATTTCTCCAACCTTGAAACATATTCCCAACTCCATTTAAACTCCAAATTCGCCCATCTTCATGCCCATTGCTTGTGCTATCCCTTCCAAGCCCAGATTTGCTCTAAAATGCTCCAAAATGCATCTTTTTGCCAACTTTGCTTCTTGGACCTAAAAACACACGAAAATGACTTTAAACACTATACTAAGCAACAAATAGCTAAGCAAATGCAAGGAAACACACTAACTAAGTAGCATAAATATGCTCCTATCAAATTCCCCCACACTTAGCTTTTGCTAGTCCTCAAGCAAAACAAAACAAACAAAACATAACCTAAACCTTCCAACGTTCACCTCAGGGATCTTCAATGATACATAACATGCCAAAGATCATTACTCCCACAGATTTTAGTTATCCCTACCCTTGAGCACATACTTAATCAAAGTTACCACACATTAGCTCGCATTTAATCAATTAAAACAACATTTTGAATGTAGTAACATGCCTTAGAGAATCCCTCAATTCCTTACTAGATATGCACTCAATCACACAGATTTTCTGACTACACTCCCTACACTAGTTATATGTGAGAAGATTGATGTAAATATGAAAACTAATACTCACATATATGTTTATGACAAAGAAAGCAATTTCTGGAATGCATGTATAGATATGATCTCATGAATGGAATGCTACTACTTAGATGCGAGAACCAGGGACACCATATGCTCATACCAATCCCAAACTCCACATATTGAAACACACAACACTCAAGATTGAAGTATAGGGTTATAACGGGGCTGGGGGTATTGGCTAACAAAGAAAGGTAAGGAAAACAAACGTTCTTAAAGCAATAGCAAGCAAAGCAATGAATATGACACTTAGAACTCCCTTTCTTGAATGCAGCCGTACACTTTGAACACAAAGGGACAGAAAACACATATTTTTGGGGCCGAATTCAACTTTTTGGACCCCTTCTTCAACAATCAACACTTGTGAGCTTTAATCTCACTTATTTTGAACACTTTTCATACTTTTTCACAACTTTTCTTCTTCTTCTCTTTTTCACACGAATTTTTCTCTTTTTTTTTTTTTTCTTCTTTTTCTTCTTCTACCCGTGCCCTCTTTGATACTTTGTTGGCACACAATCAGACACATAAATCCCTTCCCCCACACTTGTTTTGCCGCCCAAATAACGAACAAAGGAAATTCATTCTTAGGTCATGCTTAGCTACGCCTTAAGAACAAGGGTAAGGATGGTCCTAATCTAGGCTAGGTAAGGATAATGTGGGTAAACAAAGAACATAGGCTAAACAAGGCTCAAATGGGTTAAACCTACAATACATATGCAAAGGGTTAGGCTTTTTAGCTCTGGTTTTAAACTAAACAACTTCATCTTGATTATGTGTTATGCTAATCAATTTCATGCTTTGAATGAAACGGGTATGAGTTCTAGTATTTGGAACTAAATGATGAAACGCCTTCTAAGTAGCAACCAAGCAAAGAATAATGAGATCATGCAACGACTTTAGAAAACAAAGAATGCACAGATTTTTAACTCTCCAAAGAACGTTAAAGGCTCAAGTCTCTCAGGGTTGTAGCGTTAGTTTGAGTTATTTCCTTCAAGCATGTTACAAAAACTGATTTTATCCTGTTTTTTTTTTTTTTTTTTTTTTTTGTGATTACATGTGAATTCATGAATGTTAACTACAACCAAGCATAAACCAAAGAGCATATCAAACTTTCATCCATGTTTGTAACTTTCTTTCACAGTTATGCAATTAAAAACCAAATCCTCATCATTGTGTTGGAAGGTACCCTAAGACACAAACAAACACACAAAAACAACTCTTTTTGGGTTTTTCAAAACAATTTTTCAAATTTTTATGGTATTTTCGGATTTTCTTTTCAAAACACACTAAAAGACTCCAAAACAGCTTAAAAACACTTAAAAACACTGAAAACAACATTCAAAGTGATAGGTGATAAAAACCCACGAATTTCATGCAAAAAACACTTTGTTACCCCCCCACACTTAAACCAAACATTGTCCTCAATGTTTCAAACATATACTCACAGAAAGCAAACAGCAATCAACACAACTAACTAACATAACAAGATGGCAAAGGAAAAGCAATAAAGAGTAGGGTTTAGAAACGCAAATCTGGTTTTGGAGCCGGAGAGTTCCTAGGTCGTCTTTATTTGCATGGGTTGCCTCCCAAGAAGCGCTTGCTTTAACGTCTTCCAGCCGGACGAACCTTCCCTCTATTCTTCAATGGGGCCCACGGCATTAAGGGATATATCCTCCGTAATGTGCTCTTCAAAGTGCTCATAATATGGCTTCAATCGATGTCCATTCACTTTGAATTCTTGTTGCGTTTTTAAACTTTGAATTTGGACTGCACCATGAGGAAAAACATTAGTAACCACAAAAGGACCAATCCACTTAGAACGCAACTTACCTGGAAATAGACGAAGGCGAGAATTGAAAAGTAACACTTTCTGCCCTATAGAGAACAGCTTGCTACGAATCATCTTGTCATGGAATGCCTTTGTTTTCTCCTTGTAGATCCGTGCATTCTCATAAGCTTCATTCCTAATTTCTTCTAGCTCATTCAATTGAAGCTTTCTATGAAGACCTGCGGCATCAATGTCCATGTTGAATGTTTTGACAGCCCAATGTGCACGATGTTCTAACTCGACGGGAAGATGACATGGTTTCCCATAGACTAGCCGAAATGGGGACATTCCAATTGGGGTTTTATAGGCAGTGCGATATGCCCACAATGCATCATTCAAACGCAAACTCCAATCCTTCCGAGTTGGCCCTACAGTTTTCTCCAAAATCTGCTTGATTTCTCTATTTGAAACCTCGGCTTGCCCACTAGTTTGAGGGTGATAAGGTGTTGAAACCTTATGCGTGACATTATACTTCTTGAGTAGCGCCTCAATGGTTCGATTGCAAAAATGGGAACCCCCATCACTGATTAGGACTCTTGGCATTCCAAATCTAGCAAATATGTTAGTTCTAACAAAATCTGCAACCACTTTAGAATCATTAGTTCGGGTGGCTTTTGCTTCCACCCATTTCGACACATAATCCACAGCAAGCAAAATATAAAGGAAACCATGTGAGGAAGGAAAAGGACCCATGAAATCAATACCCCAAACATCAAAGATTTCAACACTAAATATGGGGTGTTGCGGCATTTGTTGTTTAGGACCTATATTGCCCGTTCTTTGACATCTATCACAAGTCATACAAAAAGTTCTAGCATCTCTAAAGATAGTAGGCCAATAAAATCCACATTCTAAAACTTTATGTGCTGTTCTTTGAGTACCAAAGTGACCTCCACATGCATAGGTGTGACAAAAAGTTGAAATTGAATTAAACTCAGAATCATGCACACACCTACGTAGAACCTGATCAGGGCAATATTTCCACAAGTATGGGTCATCCCAAACATAAGAACGTGCATCCTTTTTAAGTTTATCACTTTGGTGCTTGTTTAGCTCTCTTGGAATGTGTTTAGACACCAAATAATTTACTACATCAGCATACCATGGCTCACTTACCTTGATGGACAGCAGCTGCTCATCTGGGAATGTCTCTTGGATAGGCACGGCATCCTCCTCATGCACCATACGGCTCAAGTGATCAGCCACCACGTTTTCACTCCCCTTCTTGTCCCGGATTTCAATATCGAACTCTTGGAGAAGAAGCATCCAGCGAATGAGTCTTGGTTTGGCCTCTTTCTTGGTGAACAAATACTTCAAAGCTGCATGGTCAGTGTAAATAATAACTTTAGTACCAAGTAAATAAGAACGAAACTTATCTAAAGCAAACACAACAGCAAGAAGTTCTTTTTCAGTGATAGAGTAATTCAATTGTGCATCATTCAAGGTCCGAGATGCATAATAGATGACATGGGGCTTCTTGTCCTTCCTTTGTCCCAAAACAGCTCCTAATGCATAATCCGAAGCATCACACATAAGCTCAAAAGGAAGGCTCCAATCTGGTGGGACTATGATGGGGCCGAAGTTAGCATCTCTTTGAGGTGTTTGAAGGCCTTCTCACATTCCTCGTTGAAGTCAAAAGCCACATCTTTCTGGAGGAGACGGCAAAGAGGGTTTGAAATCTTTGAAAAGTCCTTGATGAATCGCCTATAGAATCCTGCATGTCCAAGAAAAGAACGAACCTCTCTAACCGAAGTAGGAGAGGGTAAGTAGCGTACAAGATCTATTTTTGATTTATCAACCTCAATTCCTCTTTCTGAAATGATATGACCTAAAACTATGCCTTGTTTTACCATAAAGTGACATTTTTCCCAATTCAAAACAAGGTTAGTTTCAATGCAACGTTTTAGAATCAAAGTGAGATTATCTAAGCACCCATCAAACGAATCCCCAAAAACACTAAAATCATCCATGAATACCTCAATAATCTTCTCCACAAAATCTGAAAAGATACTTACCATGCATCTTTGAAAGGTGGCAGGTGCATTGCATAAACCGAATGGCATGCGACGATAGGCAAAGGTACCAAAGGGGCACGTGAAAGTGGTCTTTTCTTGGTCATCCGGAGCTATAACAATCTGATTATATCCAGAGTACCCATCAAGAAAACAATAAAAAGAATGACCGGCTAACCTTTCAAGCATTTGATCAATGAACGGCAAAGGGAAGTGGTCCTTCCTCGTGGTGGCGTTTAGCTTCCTATAGTCAATGCACACTCTCCAACCTGTTTGGATACGTGTGGGCACAAGTTCATTCTCGGCATTCTTCACCACAGTGACTCCGGATTTCTTTGGAACACATTGCACTGGTGAAACCCAACGGCTATCTGAGATTGGATAAATTACTCCACAATCAAGAAGCTTTATAATTTCCTTCTTCACAACTTCCATCATTGGAGGGTTGAGTCGGCGTTGAGCCTCTCGAGTTGGTTTAGCCCCCTCCTCTAGAAGTATGCGATGCATGCATGTTATAGGGTTAATCCCCCTAATATCGGCCAATGTCCATCCAATGGCTGTTTTGTGCTCTTTCAACACCTGAATTAACTTTCCTTCCTCTGTTGCCGTGAGTGTGGAGGATACAATGACGGGCAATGTCTCGTTATCTCCCAAAAAGACGTACTTCAAATGATCCGGCAATGGTTTAAGCTCAAGTACGGGTGCCTGAATCACTGAGGGTAACAACTTGTTAGTAGAAATTGGAATTGAAATTGGTTTTGAAGGCTTACTATGGTGCTGAGGTAGTGACTCTAGGGCAGCCACCATCTCGGCCTCTTCTTCACTTATAGGCACGGCAATATTGGGTTTTTGCCCAATTCCTTGTGCAATTGTTGATTCAAGGGGATCCCTATCCAAGGAATCAAGGTAATCCTGCGCCAATTCATCGAATATATCAATAGCAAAACAAGAATGATTTTCTTTAGGAAATTTAATAGTTTCAGCAAGATTGAAATCAATAACTTCCCCATCAAATTCCATTGTCAACGTCCCTTTGAACACATCGATCTTGGTGCGGGCTGTTTTCATGAAAGGTCTCCCAAGGAGGATCGGCAATGGGGTAGAATGGGGTGTATCCTCCATGTCAAGCACATAAAAATCCGCTGGAAAAATCAAATTTCCAACCTGCACCAAAACATCTTCCAAAACTCCTTTTGGATATGCATTAGAACGATCGGCTAATTGGATAATAACACCATCGTTTTTAAGCTCACCTAAGTTCATAGATGCATAAATAGAGTATGGCATGACATTAATTGAAGCTCCTAAGTCTAACATAGCATGTTCAAACTTAGTACTACCAATAACGCAAGGAATTGTAAAACTACCCGGATCTTTGCATTTAGGGGGTAATTTCCTTTGTAAGACAGCAGAGACATTCTCACTTACTTGAACCACTTCTTTGTTAGAAATTCTTCTCCTTGTTGTACAAAGCTCTTTCAAAAACTTAGCATACCTTGGGACTTGCTTTATTGCATCAAGGAGTGGGATATTGACTTGAACTTTCCGGAATGTCTCTAGAATGTCTTTTTCAGCATCCTCTTTCTTTGATTGCCGCAACCTGCCAGGAAAGGGCACAATTAGTGGAGTAGAGCTTGAAGAATTCATATTGGAACTTACCTTGATGGTTGAGGATGGTTTAGAAGTGGGGATTGGCTGCGGCAAGGATTGTGCATTCCTTGCCGTGGGTTTGGGTGCTTCATCCTCCTCCAATTGCAGCTTCTTGTCCTCTTCTTGACTTGATCTAGATGGTTGTGAATCAGTTCCAACCTGCTTACCACTTCTCAACGTGATTGCTTGGGCAGTTTCAAATCCTCCCTTAGGATTAACAACGGTTGAACTAGGCAACCTGCCTTGTTCTCGGAATTGGCCCATGAATTCAGCCATTTGACCCATTTGTTTCTTCAATTCATCCACCTCTTTAACTTGATTTTTTATGCTCTGCATGTCCTGCGTCAAAGAGGTTAGTGCTTGAAGAATTTTATCATTATTTAACGACGAACCTGAATTGGTTTGGGCCGAAGTTGGGTGAGGTTGTGGGGCTGCATATGGCCTTGGAAACATCCCAGGGGGCTGTCTAAATCCGCTTTGTGGCTGTGCTTGCTGAGAATCCCTCCACTTGAAGTTTGGATGATCTCTCCATCCCGGATTGTATGTGTTTGAGTAGGGGTCGTGTCTTTGTTGGGTTTGGCCTTGGAAACCCACGGCTTGGGCAGTTTCCCATCCCCCATTCTCAATCAATTGAGGGCATTGATCGTTGAGATGTCCCTGCATAGAACACACTCCACATATGGCCGGCCCTTGTGCTTTGTTTCCATCCACAACCTGTGACAAAAGAAGAGTGAGATTAGCCATTTGAGATTGTAATTCTGAAATTGCATTTACCTCATTCACTTGTTGTTGCCGTGGCCCTTCTCTCTGTCCAACTCCTTCGTATTGTTGCGTATTCAAGGCTCGATTTGCAATTAGAGTCTTGGCAGCCACGGGTGTTTTGTCAACCAAAGCTCCGCCCGCTGAAGCATCAAGCATTTGTCTCTCAATGGGGAGAAGTCCTTCATAGAAATATTGGAGGAGAAGCTCTTCCTTCATTTGGTGTTGTGGACAAGAAGCAACAAGCGCCTTGAAACGCTCATAATAGGCTGGAAACGATTCCCCTTGGTTTTGTTGAATGCCACTTATCTTTTTCCTCAAGAGAATGACTCTTGAAGTTGGGAAAAATTTCTCTAAGAATGCGCGCTTCATGCTTTCCCATGAAGTAACGGTTCCAGGTGCTAGTTCGTAGAGCCAATCCTTAGCCTTTTCCAAAGGAGAGAATGGAAAGGCTTTCATCTTCAATATACTTCCATCAACATTGACAGGGGTTATGCTTGAACAAACCACTTCAAATTCCTTCAAGTGCTTGTTTGGATCTTCCATGGACAACCCGTGGAATTTGGGGATGTGGTGCAACAAGCTAGACTTCAATTCAAACTCATCAGTTTTGCCTTGAGCCGCCCTAGGATATTGAATGCATAAAGGGGTCGCATTGTCCAATCCCGAGGCTGAAAGTTCTTTGATTGTTCGGTTATCTGCAGCCATGTCGTGCTCCTCTTCCAAATCCTCTTCAATTTCAACTTCAGATTCGGAATTAGAATTTGAACTAAGTAGATCAGGTTCTGGGTGCTTCCTCTTCCTTCTCAAATCTCGTTCAAAGTCGTCGTTAAACTCCAAGATATGTGCGTGAACGGGTTGAGAACTTCGAGTCATGCACTAGTACCTAAAACAAAGAAAACAAAACAAATCAGAAAACTAAGCAAAACAAAAACAAAAACAAGTTAAAATACACGGCAGAAACTAGGGAGATTAGCAAGTTTGCTAATCCCCGGCAACGGCGCCAAAATTTGGTGTGAGAATTACTTGACACACAAATTAAACCCTCTTCTTGACAGTTGTAGTATATGTATAAGTAGGGATCGTTCTGGACCGGGGATTATGAGGGATTACTAAACACTTGAATCTGACTCAAAAACGTAAAAACAAAGTTTAAAACACTAAACTAGACTCAAAGAATGCAAGACTAAATTCTAAAACACTAAAACAACTCAAAAGACTCAAAACAGCACAAAAACACTCAAAACTGCCTAAAAACACAAACTGGGCAGTTTTGAACTCTAAACACTACTTTGGACGAAAATAGATTTTAACTTGACTTAAGACACTTAAAAACACAAATCAAAACAGATTTTAACTATTCTAACACTTCAAAATAAAGGGGGATTTGTTTTTGAACGAATTTAAACTTAAACAAACAAAATTGTAAAGACAACTTAAAAAGGCACGAAATTGGCGATTTGAATGGGTGAATGGCTAGTTAGAGGGATCCTTATCCACACATAAACATATGCATACAACTTGATTCCCAGTTACTCTTTCGATAAACCATGAATGACAATGTTCCGAATTAATTGTGTTGAACTAACTAATTCCCAGATTTCCCTAAGTTCATTGAATTGAATGGATAACGCATCACAACCAAATTATTCTTATCAAGTTCCCTAACTATGGAATACGCATGATAGAGATACATATCAAAGATCATTAAGTTCCATGGAAATCATAAACATTGACAAGGCATTCATAACTATGGAATACGCATGTTAATCCAGCCTAGGGTTTACTTAACATGATTGTGACTAGCAACCTTTACTACTTGTGAATATAAGTTCATAACGATTAGGTGAAATTCCCTTATATTCTAGCATCAAATTCATGCATGTAAACTAAGTATGCATCCTTAATCAACACACAAGAACAAGTTCTTAATAAAACAGTTAAGCAAACCACATTCACAATTTATGAAATCATAACTGGAGTAAATCAAATCATAAGAAACATATATTCATGGCTTCAAATTTCCCCTCTAACTAATAGGGGTTTAGTTCCTCATGACAGCAATTAAACAAAGAAAACTGAATTGAAACATTGAAAACAAGGATAGACAACACCTAAGAACGCTCCAGCAGTAGTCACGACTTAGAGTGGCACCTTCTCCTTCCTTGAATAGCTGCGGCACAAGAGGGGTTTTCTGGGTCTGTGTGGATGATATGGCACGGCAGGGGGTGATGGATGATTTCTGGCGTGATTGGTTGTGTATGGGGGGTGGTGTGCACGGCAAAGGATTGATTTGTATATATATAGGCACCAAAACCCTAGGTGAATCAGATTGGGACTTCTAGAAAGCCAAATCCATTCAGAAATAGGCTCAAAACAATCAGATTTCCAATGGGAAAGGGCCTAAGGTGCGGCACAATAGGATAAGGTGGGATAAGGCTTCTAGAAAGCCTTGCAAGGCAAGGAAACCAAGTTTTCTGAAAAGCTAGGTGCGGCAAGGCTTAGAGTTTCTAGAAACTCAATTTAAATGTCCCCCAATCAGAAAATAAACCCTCATTGTACCAGGAATTGAATTAGAAAAGGATTAGGATAGGATAAGGTTTGTTAAGATAAGATAAGGATTGGATAAGATAAGATAAGATAAGGTTGTTTGGATAATGTTTTGGATAATCCTCCTTCTTTTGAGCTGATTCCTTATCTTCAATGATTTGAATTTATTTCTCCAACCTTGAAACATATTCCCAACTCCATTTAAACTCCAAATTCGCCCATCTTCATGCCCATTGCTTGTGCTATCCCTTCCAAGCCCAGATTTGCTCTAAAATGCTCCAAAATGCATCTTTTTGCCAACTTTGCTTCTTGGACCTAAAAACACACGAAAATGACTTTAAACACTATACTAAGCAACAAATAGCTAAGCAAATGCAAGGAAACACACTAACTAAGTAGCATAAATATGCTCCTATCATGGAGTAGGGGGAAATGGCCGTGAGCGGCTGCACCGAAACGCAGTTGCCTGGGGCGTGCTGCTCGTAGTTTTCGAATGCGTTGATAATGTGATCCGACTGAGCTTGTGTCCTGTTGAGAGCAGGCCTCCCGGATTTCCTGGTGTTGTGGACAATGAGCATGGCGGAAGCGCGGCCGCTCAGCTCCACCAAGTGGAGAATGTAGACACAAAGCGGGGATCTTTTCGTCGGGTGGGAAGCTTCAAGGAGATTGATCATAGTCGGCACGTTTCGAGGAGTGTGGACGCAAATAAGTATTCGTAACTCCGCATCCGGCTTCGACCTCTGAATGCTTCTTCGTTTGTAAGGTATAAACCTTCTGGCTGGCTTGTAGACGGTGGTCACGATTGGCGTAATGATTCCAGTCATGACAACCGCTACAATTACCATGATGGCAAACGCCTCGTCGTCTAAAACTTTTTGGTCTTTGCCGACATTCAAAACAATGAGCTCGACGAGGCCTTTGCAGTTCATGAGGAGCCCTAGAGTAAACCCTTCGTCGAACGGCATCTGGTAAAACAAGCAGACGATGACGGTGCCGGCTATTTTGCCGATGCAGGCCAGGAATATGACGAGCAGCAGAATCCCCCACGTGCCAGGGCCAGTAATGCTGGTTATATTGGTTCTGAGACCGCTGATTGCGAAGAAAAGAGGAAGCAGAAGCCCCGAGACAAAATCCTCAAGCTTCTCAACCAGGGTAGCTCCAAGAGGCCCATTGGGAATCACCAGCCTAAACACAAATGCACCGAAGACGGAGTGAGTCCCAATGGCATCCGTGACGAAGCCGGAGATCATGACGCCTGTGAGGATGAGGCAGATGTAGAACTCACTGAAGGTCTCTCCTTCGGGGGTTCTTCGAATGAGCCAACAAATGGCAGGGCGGACGATGAAGATACAAACTAGAACAAAGGCGCCGCTGGAGAGGACGACGTAAAGGGAAGCCAAGGAAGTGGAGTCATTTTCGGCCAGGGCAATGGCAAGAGCCAAGAGAGCCCAAACGCACATGTCGTTGACGAGAGGGGAGGAGAGGGCAATCCTGCCAATCTCGGTGTTGATGAGTTTGAGCTCAGCCAGGACACGGGCCAGGACAGGAAAAGCGGTGACGGAGAGGGCGACTCCAAGGAAGAGGATGAAAGTGCCTTGGTTCATGGATTGTTCTCGCTTGTGGAGAAGGAAGGAGAAGGCGGCACCGATGAGAAAGGGAAGAATCATACTGGAAATGGCAATGACAACAGCCCTTTTCCCCATTCGACGAATCACTGAAATGTCCATTTCCAATCCGACGAGGAAGAGAAAGTAGAGGAGACCCACGTTTGCCATTGTCTCCAACACCATCACACTTCTTAGAGGGAAGATTGTGTTGGCGAATTTATCACTCTTTCCAAGCACCGATGGCCCTAATAATACTCCACCCTGAAATTACAACAATTAAATTGTTGATTGATTAGTTAAAACCATGCATGCATGCATGCAGATTGAAACGATTAAGTTCATAATCTAGATAAAAAGGACATTTATCTAGCTGGATGTTAATTGATATATAAATTTCCTCGTACGTCCGTACGCATGTACATACATACCAGGATTTCTGAGATAACACGAGGTTGGCGAAAGGGTTTGAGAATGAGAACGAGAATTCGAGTGGTAACGACGACCATTGTTAATTGCAAGATGAAGAGCGGGAGGGAGTAATCTAAAGGATTGTCGCCCTGCCATATACCGTTGGTAGTGATCATGGTTGGAGCGTAACATACTATTGAACCATCTGATGAATTATTCGTCGCACCGGTTGCTGCAGCCACTGCCGCCGCCATCTTTTAATCTCCTACCACTTTTCCTCCAATATATTTACCACAACCACCGCTGCAACCACAACCGCGATAACAATTTGAGGTACCTAGCTAGCTTCTCCAATTCCTCCTACTCTTTTCTTCGATTTGTGTCATGAAATTTCATCACTATTTCCATCGTTTCTTTTCCTTGGTTACAAGATAGGACATATGAGATTACAGAAATTACGAAAAATTGTTTTAGGAAAATGATGATGGTATGGGAGGGGAGGAGGAGGAGGAGGTAAATCCAGGAAATTTTTTGATGGTTGACCGCCCCATTTGGGATATTTCTTGTCTGTGGCCTGTGGTTTACAGTTTGGTAGCTTGACTATTTTAAGAATCGCATATATCATTATCCAAACGACACGATCATGTATTTGGTGAACCTTCGTCGAGAAAGGACTCTTGTGCCGACAAAATTTTGCTTTGTCGGCTTATCATTTGTTGGCAAAATTGTAATTTCTAGTAGTGGTAGTTCGTATCACTTTGCTGCCATCGGAGCCATGTCGATAATCAAAATTCGGTATCCACATGTATAAATGAGAGTAGATTCCTGCTGATAAAATAAAAATAAAAGAGATTACATTGCAAATGCTCCTTCCATGTGCATTTCCCTCTTACCCATTTTTTCACATCTTACACACTCTTTTTGTTTTTTTAGTGGTTAGATTGAACAACTAAAAGAAAATAGGGAGACCTTGATGCGGTCCCTAGGTATCAATATTCTTTGACTGAAACCTTATTAGTTTTCAATTTTTGATCGAAATCCCTGACATTAATCTAATGGTGTGTTTCTATGTAGGTTATTACATTTTTAAATTAAAAATTGGAATTTGTAGTTGTTTTTTTTTTGGAAACTGGAATTCATAAGACCAGGGCAAAGATGCCAGAAAGAAAAACAGAAAGCCTACACAGAGGCAAACAGTTGAAGCACAGCAAAAAAAACAGATAGTGTGAGTGGTCCACAAGATGACGACGCCGCATCTAATGCAAATAACGTCACCACTCACTCTACCAAGGGGATTAAGGAGGGCATGGGAGCCCGTCATTACAGAGAACATGAATAAGGGAAGATGGAGGTCGGTCGACCCAAATCATATCACACATCTCCCCACAAAGTCTCGATGCTAAGAAATCCGCCGCATAATTGGCCGATCTTGGAGTCCAAGACCAGCGACATGCTTGGAAAGAGTTCCCTAATCTTATACATTTCATAAGAATAGGGAAGGCTTCCCAACTGCCCATAGTTGGTGTATTCCTGATGCTTGTAATTGACTCCGACGAGTCGGACTCAATAATTACAAAATTCCATCCCCGAGAAATACCCAGCTCACATCCATGGAGAATTGCCTTGGCCTCCGCCAAAGCAGTAGAGTTAGCAGTGATCCTATGCCGACAAGCAGCCAGAAAGCTTCCATTTGAACTTCGCGCAACCACACCTGCAAAACCAGATCGCAAACTTGGAGTCCAGCTGGCATCTACATTGATTTTAATAAACTCAGGACAAGGCAGAGTCCATACAACCATATTAGACGCCGGGGTATCAATTGAAGTTGTATTGCTCAAAAGACCCGAAGCATTTATGAATTCTCCAGCCATGTTGGAAATAGAAGCTACCACCTGCCTTGGATTTATCTGCACCTGCTTGAAGACCACATCACATTTGGCTTTCCAAATTGCCCAACACGTGAAGCCAACATATGATAGCTTCCTCATTACCTCCGATTTTGAATCACCCCCAATCCCAGCAATGCCCATCAGCCAATCAGGCCAATTAGAAACTTGATCACGGTTGATTTTTAAATTAAGCGTACCACCAAACCATACCAACTCAACCTATGGACATAGGATGAATAAGTGCTCAATCGACTCCTCGTGAATTTTACATATTGGGCACATAGGTGAAAGCGTAGATCTCTTCTTGAAAAGATTCGCCATAGTTGGAATAGCCGAATGCAGGGATTTCCACAATAAACACCGAACTTTTGGTGTTGTTTTCAGCTTCCAAATTATCTTCCAAAGAGAACTGGGAATAGAAATAGATGAAGATGGGTCGAGTCTTCCATGAGTTGGTCTCCTTGCCACAGCCCAGTGGTAACCCCAGAGAAAATTTCTCTTTTATCAAAAGGCCACACTAACCTGTCACAGAGTTCCAAATCCCTTATCGGAGTTTTTAGCATTTCCTCGTAATCTGCATCCGAAACAAACGGTTTTAAGAACTCTAACTCCCAATCCCCAGTCACCAGATTAATCAAAGAGTGAACTCTAGTATTGCGACTGACTCGGGCCTGACCCATCGGAGTTGGCCGCCCCATAGGGATGGATGGAATCCATCTATCAATCCAAACTCTCACATCCCTGCCATTCATAATTTGCCAATGTGCTCCCTTCAACAAAATGTCTCTTCCAGCAAGAAGGCTGGACCAAGCCCACGACGCTCTAGCCCCCCTTTCTGCATCCAGGAATGAACAATTGGGAAAATACCGAGCTTTAAGGACCTCTGCCCATTTAGAATGTGGCTTAGAAATTAACCTCCAACATTGCTTTGCCAAAAGAGCCTCATTAAAGTCCACAAAATTTCTGAACCCAAGCCCACCATCTGCTTTTGACCTGCATAGATTCTCTCTGGACACCCAATGTATCCTACGTTCTCCACCTTTTTGGCCCCACCAAAAATCAACAATCATAGAATCCAACTCTTTGCAGAAAGTGGCAGGGAATTTAAACAGATTCATCGGATATGCCGGGATAGCCTGAGCAACAGCCTTGATCAAGACCTCTCTCCTAGCAGTTGAGAGCGTAGATTTTTTCCATCCTTGGATTTTCCCCAGTAGTCTCCCCTTCACATAGGCCAAACCAGCTTTCTTTGACCTGCCCCAAATAGCTGGTACTCCCAGGTACACTCCCGGGTCATCCACCTTCTCCATTCCCAGAATACTAGTTAATTCCTCACACCAAAACCGCTGGCACATTATTCCCGAAGAACAAATTGGATTTCTGCAAGTTAATTTTTTGGCTCGACGCAGAACAATACTCATCAAGTATTCGGACGAGACTGCTGCAATTATCTTTCTCCGCCTTCAAGAATATAAGCGTATCATCCGCAAAGAATAAGTGCGATATAACCGGACCATTGTGGCTCAATTGCACTCCTTTTATTTCCTCATTCTCACTAGCTTGCTGCATAAGGAGTGATAAAACCTCACTTACCAATAAAAATAAGTAAGGGGACAGAGGGTCTCCTTGTCGAATTCATTAAAATTAACCAAAAAATTATTGTACCAAAACATGGATACATTTTTCAAAAGCACAAAAAAAAGAAGAAGATATTAGGCTTAGTAACATTGTTAAATTTCTTCCGTCAAACTTCACATGGATACATTCTCAAATCAACGAAATAGAATGTACCCATATAAGTTTAAAAATGAATTAGAAAAAAAAAATTGAATGAATTTTATTAAAAAAGGGGTACATTTTATATTAGAAAATGGTACATTTAAGATCAAAGAAAATTGCAAAATTATATATGACGACCCGTTCTTGATTTTTATGATTTTATTAATTTTAAAAGTGTCAATTGACGAAAATGCCCAAGAGACGAGAATATTGACTTTCGTTCACCGTCATTACATGTCGTGTTTGAGCTATTATTTTACCATATTCTCGAAGTACTCAACGGTACAAATGCATAGACGTAAACGGAATCGAAATTGAAGCTACGGTTAAAATTTTACGAAACTACGATCGTAAATGGCGTATTAGTAATTCCATTTTAAAAGATATTTTGTATTATTTTGTGAGACATGTGGGGTCCATGCCCATTCCTTCACCACTCCCGTGTCTCCCTATCTCTCGGGACACTTTCTCCCACTTTTCAAATCTCTTCATCTCATCCCCCACTAGATGATTGACACCTCTTCGTCTATCTTTCTCTGGAAACGCAAAAGATCACACCACGCCATTCTCGTCGGAACGGTGAACACCACCATCAGGAATCCGAACCAATCACGAACCACCACTGACAGCCATGAACTCCCTTCCCCCATTTCACCCTCTCTCTCACTCTCCCGAGTTGTCCTCCCTCAGCTCTCATCTCTCCCTTTCTTCTGTTTGCGAACCCGACGCCGAGAGCACATTGCATTCTCCGGCGAACCCCGTCGACACCCAAACACCCTCAACGGCGCCACCTCGTCCCGCTCCATGATTTTAAAACCACGAAAAGAGCGAAGCTTCGATCTCGAACTTACGCAGTGTACCCGAGCCCAGTTTCGATGGGGTAATTTTTCGACGATGGTGAGTCTCGAAAACAACTTAAAACTTAGTGGATCGTGTTTTGGTATGTGATTCTAGCCTTTCTAAGGTGTTTGATGGGGGTTTTGGTACAGAAACGGCACAGGGGAAATTTCCCCATATTTTCCGGCGAACTCAAGAAAGTTGCAGGTGTTTTCCGGCCTACGTCGGCCACAGCTGGGTGTTGTAATGGTATGGTTTGATTCCTCGTCCTTTAAGCTTCATTTTGATATATAGGGTAGCTGTTGGTTGTTGAGTTGTGGAATCGATCGGAGCTGGTGAACTTCCGGCTTTCCCTTTCACAGAAATCGATGACGGGACTAGGAGAAGAAGAAGAGAAATAAAAGGGTTTTAGGCCCAAAAACCCGGTCCAACTTCTTGGCCCAAATCCTTAGCCCATTAGACCCAAACCTTTGGGCCAATGTTTCAGCCCAGCCCACTTCCAAATAGATTTTGGAATATTCCTTGGAATACTCTTTGGAATATTCCGAGTCCATTTTTGACATCCATTTAGTGAAATTCTAAAGTTTTAATGTAGTTGACCACCGGGGCGTTTCAGTTGACTTTTTAGGGTTGACCGTAGATTTTTTCGTTGACTTTTTACAAAATTTGTTCGGTACCCCTTATAGCGTAATTCGATGTTCTGATTCCAAATCCGCACTCCGTTTTGCCAAATTTAATTGTTTTAGTGAGTTTTACTAATGGGTCCTAATATTATGCTTAAGTGCGATTATTATTGGTGATTTCAGCTTTCTTAGCTCGAATTGCTGCGACCTCGCAAATATCTGTGAGTGAGTCTTTTCCTTTTTATAGTATATATATATGATTGATAGTGTCCATTTATGCATTTGAAAAAGAATTTCTTACGTACGCCTAGATTAGACTAAAGTTTATAAGAATTAGCGAAATAACGAAATTTATGAAATATGCTACATCCTACGGGATGCACATGTATGCTTATAATCTTTGATGCCATAATTATATCTACGGCTATGAATGTTAGTATGTTGATTAGAACAATTGAATGACTGTGGCATGCTTATATTTATGTAGTCTGCTCATCATTGCTGCACCCCGGTGTTAGTGCTTGCCCAGGGCCAGGGCCAGTCTTTCATGTGTATGTTCACCTCTGCACCGCACGCTCGCCTTGGATCCAAGTAGGTGCCAGTCCTATCGTACAGGTTGCATTAGGCAACTCCGACTCGTAGGTGACCGCGAATAGCGCCAGTCTTCACGTGATTGTAGCACTAAAGCGTATATTATGATTACACCCAGTCCTTTCGTACAGGTCGCATTAGGCGACTCCGACTCGTGTGCTAGCATAGATTGATGAGCATCAGTTCAGTCGTACATGTCGCATTAGGCGAGGTCGACTTGTGTTCTAGCATAGATTGATGAACACCTGATTTTACATATATTACTGTTGAGATTTTGTGATTTTGGATGTCCTGCCCTTAGTTACGAGATACTGTGCCGTAATGAATTCTTGAGATTTTGCAGGCTACAGTAAGTAGTTTTATACTACGTAATAAGTATATTTTGGACACTATACTTGTTTTACGGCAAGGGGTTACAATGTTTTCAGAAAGGTTTTTATAAAACTTTATTTTCAGGCCCACTCACCCTTGTTTTTCGCCCCTGTAGGTTTTAGCTGCTAAGTTTTCTTATCGACGAGGATTCGTGGCAAATCTTGGTGTAGACGATTACCTTTGATGGTATAATTCTCACATTATTTCACTGTACTGAACTTATGCTCTGTCAACACGTGTGAAATGGGTTCATTCCAGCTCACAAGCACACTCTTTAAATTAGGCACTTTTAGGTTTAAATTTATTCACATATTCCACTACACTACATTTTATGGCTTCGTCACCTTCCAGGTGTCAACCAACACAGCTCGATTCAGAGTCTAAGTGGGCAATTCGGGTCGAGGTGTGTCATTATATGAATGGGTACATTTAGGAATAAAAAATTGAAAATCATTTTTATAAAAAAACAATTAATGGGTACAAACTTATTCTAATTTTATTTATTTATTTTGAAAATGTTGAATTGAAAATTAATTAGGATTTTAATAAGGGTGTGAGTATTAAAACCTAATCATTTACTAATCTTTTATTTTAAAATTGATGTAACTGACATGTAAATTCATTACTGCTTGAGACTTTGATCATAATAAAGTCTCAGTCAATAAACATTAGTAAGTAGGGGCCATATACTAATTTTTCCAAGAAAATAAATAGTTAAAATTAAGAGGGGGTGTGTAGAAGGTGAAAAAATGATAAGTTAAAATCACTTCCAATAAAAAATTTATATACGCAAAATATTTTCAATATTCCACAATTACCCTTGTACTTGAAACACTTCTTAAGCACCAAACAACGCCGCCGATCTTGTTATATCTTTTGGAAAATCATAAACACATACTCTTTTTTGCTTCTTTGTGACATCCTGTCCCAAGATTTATTTATTTTATTCTCAGTCGTAGTGAAATTATCAAAATACCCCTGAGATGCCACATAGGCCTTTCACGTGGACCTCAATTTTCCTTTCACTTTTCCAATCTTATTTTACTATTTTCAAATAGTACTCATTTTTATGAACACGCCGCATATGAAATTCAATTTGAAGTTATAACAAACAAGTTATGTTCGAAACCATGTAAAAATACTTGAGGCAAATTTGAATTCTAAAAACGGTCGTGCAATGTGCATCATTGCTTGATCCGGCCTGGGAAAACCAAAATCAGCCTTAAAAAAAAAAGCTTAATGATGAGGGATGGTCATGTAAGTTATATTAAACAAATAACTATTTTGGATTTTAGAAACCTACACTTGTTCCATCACACATATTGCTTCATCATTTTTCTTTCTTTTTGGCCAGTTCCCTCACATCTCTCTAGCTCTCTCACGCCTCACTTTCTCTCATTTTTCCCCCAATTTCAGCCGGCCCCCTCTCTCTCTCTCTCTCTCTCTCTCTCTCTCTCTTACACACACATGCCATATCCTATCACTTTTCCCTCACATCTCTCTTTTCCTTCCAGGTCACTTTCTATAAACTTCTACTACCTCATATGCTAAGAGCAGTTCCACTGTGGTCTTTTGCCCGGGGGATTGGCGATGGAACAGGGCTAGATAGCCCAAGTGTGTGCCAGCCCGAGGGAGAGGCCTGACACGAGTTGCCAGCCTGAGAGCCCGAAGGCAACGTGACGCAAGGCTAACGTCACTCAGACGTCAGCCACTTTTTTATTGCCGGAAAATGGCCTGCAAGGGCTGGGTTTCTTTGCCGAATTCTGGAAATGGGAAAAAACAGTATGCATGCATGTCAAACCTTAGTAATTTCCAACTAATTTTCACATGCAAAGAGGCATCTAAGTACCTGGAATGGATTCAAACTGAGTAAGAGCTCTAGAACCCACAAACTTGCTGGAGTTTGCTCTGAAGAGGTGACCAAAAACTGGGCAAGGTTTCAGAGAAATTGCAGGGGGTTAAACCTCTGGTTTTGAACTAGAAAAACACCACAAATCTTGTCCCAAGCAACAATAAGACATAATGAAACAAGATTTGCATAGAGAACCTCACCTGGGTTCGAGTTTCAGATCTTGAGCTCTCGGCTTCAATGGTGGTTTGCACCGTGATGGTCCGATGACGCATGCAATGGTATAGCTAGGATCCTTTAGTCCCAGAGATTAAGGTTTCATGGTTTTGGAGTTTGATTTGTTTAATTTTTGAAGAGGAAAGTGGGTGAGAGCTCTCGGAGCTCTAGAGAGAGTGAGAGTGTCGAGAGCTTAGAGAGAGAGAGAGGAACTTCAGAAAAATGAAGAGAAGTGAGAAAGATGAGTGGAAAGAGAGGGAGTGACGTGAGAGAGTGGAGAATGCACGGGAAATTCCAAGCAAGTTGCAAAAAATACTATTATTTTATTTACCTATTGGCAAGGCTATTCAAGTGTAGGGGTGGAGATGCAAAAAACAATTATTGTTCATTAAGGACAATTACTATTCACTAGGTGGATTAAATAGTGGATAGCCCTGCCTTTCCCACGGTGGAACTGCTCTAAAGGACGCCATGGGCCACATTATGCAACATGTCTAGTTGAGGTTGGACATGTCAGTTGGACTGTGACAACATGTTCAATATTCCTTTAATTTGGTTTTAGTAAATTGTCAGGATTACAAAGCCAACTCACTCTCTCTCTCTCTCTCTCTCTTTTCAGCTTTTTCACTCATTCACATCTCTCCCTCTCTCTCTCGCTTTCTTTACCCACTCAATTTTTCCTCACCTTTCAAACTCTCACTCGTAGCTCCCTCTGCAACTCATCCTCATCCTCTCGGCTCAACCCAGGCAGCCACCATACCGCCTCCAAACACAACCCAAACTCAATGAAAAATCACCTAAGCTTCTAGAACTCAACCCTATACTCGAGAAAGCAAGAAATCTAGAGAAAATGAAGAAATTCTAAGATCGAAAAATGAGGAAACCCGACGAACCGAAGTCCTCCATCTCAGTAAGGTGAACCTCCCTCATCTAAAACTTAATTTTTGGACTTTTCTAGTGCGTTTTACAAGCTTGCATGCAAGTTTCTGTGCGTTTCGAAGTGTGTTTAACTAACCACCATCTTGTCAACGAGTTTCGTAGGTCTTTGAGTGGAACCCGGCCAAATCACGTTGATTTGGTCGGGTTTGAAATTACAGAATTCCTTCCTAAGGTCCAGAGTACTAGGTTCGAGTATTGCATGCTCGAATCTGCTAAGTTGGGGTGAAACTCAGGTTTGGCCGAGAGCCCTAGGCCATTTTATTGATCACCTCCGCCAAGCTTTTGGTTCCCACAGAGGTATAGAAACGGTCTCCTCGTCCTAAGCTTCATTTTGATACCTCTTGTGCAAAAAATGGTTGAGAAATGACTATGTTGTGTTATTTTAGAAATTTTCAACGAAAACCCTTTTCGAGTCCGTGAGAATTCGGCGAAATTCGGCTTTCCTAGCCACCTAGGAGCTTTAATTATGGTATACTTCTATTCCCATTGTTTCCCACTTCAAATTCATATGGTATATGCTTGTGTGGTGGGAAATTTTAGAAAAGAATGATGTTGCTGTACTGATTTTACAACACGGACCAAACTGCAAAAATTGTTTAAGCTTTAGGGCTGTTTAGTAATTCTCAGAAGTTGGGGGCATTTTTACAATTACCTCTAGTTTTAGGGGTAATTTTGTAAATTGTGAAATTTGGACAGATTATAGTTTATCTATCCATTTTGTGTATGATTTATGTATAAGTATTTTGTTAAGTCAATGTGACTTGGTCAATGTGTCTTTTTGTTTTTACGTGTGTGTGTGTGTATATATATATGTATATGTGATTTTCCCAACAATTGCTTTTATATATTATGATATGACATGCTAGGTTTAGCTTTACAAATAGACTTTTCGTACACTTTATGTTTTTAATATTATTTGTGAGCATAAACTTGTGGCATGACATCCTTGCATTTTATTTGCTCATTATTACATGTTTTCACGGTGTCTCTTAGTTATTTGTACTATCCTGAGCCAAGGATTAGCTTCGCGTGTAGTTCACATGCACGGTTTACATTCGCTTTGGATCCAGAGTTAAGTGCTAGCCTGTCCTTTTGTGTTATGTTTGGAACTCGTATGTGATGCGACTAGCACAACTCACGTGATGTACTACTAGAATGTAAAACCTACACCCAACCTGTTCCATTACCTGAATATCTCTGCAATGGACTTGTGTGCCTACATAAATTAATGAACATTAATTTCTTGTAATAACGGTTTGAGATTTAATGTTGAGATACCTTGTTGTTGTACCCTACATCTTTCACTCACTTTTGCAGCAGGATACCGTATTACATACTAGTATCATAATATTTTCGGGAAACTTTATACTTGTTTTACCACGAAGGGTTACACGTTTTCAAAAACGGCTTACAAAACTTTATTTTTCAGGCCCACTCACCCTTATTTTTTCGCCCCTCCAGGATTTTAGTGGTAGAGGTTTCGTGACGACGAGGATTGTTGGTAAAAGCTATTATGTAAGAGACTTCTCCTTTCGGTATAAATGTCTTCACTCTTCTTTTACCGCAATTTATCTATGCTCTGACATCACTTGTGTGACATAGGTTCAATCTTGCTCACATGCGCACTCTAAATTACTCACTTTTAGGTTTTAGTTTATTCATATTTTCCACATCACTACACTTTATGGCTTCGTCACCTTCCAGGTGTCGGCCAGCACATCGCGATTCGGGTGTCCTATTTTTGGTCGGGGTGTGTCATTCTCAAACACTTCTATTTAATCCACTCTATTGATTTTGCTTCCTTTTTTCAATTCGATGACTAAGAATAATGAAAGATCTGAGAAGTTAAAAGAGTGTGAAATTCACCTCCCATTTCGGAAATGTCCTATTTTGATTCTAAACTTGCTAACGCAGGGTTCTTTTAGATCCCTAAAATAATACAGGCCTGGAAAAGGCTCAAAAAATCAATCTAATAAGACTAAAGGAAGCAGCTCCGAGCACTATAAACAACCGCTCAATAATCTGGTTTGACTATCAACAAAGAGGCCGAACACATTCGCATAAAACACTTTCCAACCACTTGAGGCTAGTAGGCAAACTGACAACCTTATAACACGAGGCCCTAAAGACATGCCTACTTAGGTTTCAACTCCCAGCCATGTGTTGGCCATCAACGAAAACAGAAACCTATGAAAAGACATAAACATTGTTAAAGTAAGCACTCGGGTCGGCATTTTGTTATCTACTGAAGACAAGCGGAGCTCTTGGTACGGGTTGTCCCAGAAAACCTCGTAACTAGTTTTGAGCAACTGTCATTTCATCTCTACGTGTCGACTAAATGGAAAATAAGTCACCGGCAAGTTGAGCTTTATGATTTAACTTCATTTAATGCTAGAGTAGTGGAGTACATAAAAATTAAGGACCTTTGGGGCTCATTGGAAGCCTATATAACGAAGATGAGTACAACTTATAATGGGTCGAACACACGAGAGAAATAAGGATTACATTGTAACCGAGCACATCTTGTAACCTATGTCCAAGATATACAGAGCACTACAGTGGGCGTAACCCAGTTGTTAAAGGTGAACCACTTAAACCTTATTGTCAATTTCTTATAGTTTTTATCCTGAACCTACCAACGGCCAACCGTACCGATCTTTGTTGACCTCCCAATTTCGAGCGCTAATAGATTAGCATTGTCTGTGGAAAATCTAATACAATTTAGTTGTTTTTTCTACCGAGCTAAGCTATACACATCATATGCCGAGCAATCACACTCCCTCGAGTATCATGACGAGCCGAAGAATGAGAGAGAGAGATAGTCTTGTTCGGTGGCCTCGAGGGGGCTAACAAACGGGGGAGACGAGAAGAGAATCCCATGCTAGCTAGCCTGAAGGAAAGATGTATGAGGTGGGAAACCTCATCCACGCTCATAACACTTTACTCCGAGAGAAGTGCGCCCACCTCTTGGGGACCAATAAGAAAATAAAGGGCACCTACCGACAATACATTGACCACCCCAGTGGCCCGACACTAGCAAGCCCCATTCACATCCTTCTAATTGTTGGAAGTAGGGGTAAAGATGCTCATGAGGTAATAAACAGAGGAAAGATCTGAGCTAAAGAAGAAGCATGGGAGAATGAGGCGCGTACTTTTGAGCCAATGACCAAGGATCTTAACTAGAGCCTTTACGACCATCCTGACTTCAGAGCCACCTGGAAGGAAGTGATGGGTGAAGAAATGAAAAGTGTGTGGGACCGATCGGGAAATATAGAGAAGACATCAAAGGCCAACAACTTAACTACTCGGGGGAAGAAGTTTGCCTACCATGCTCTAAGTCCCTACTTGTTGAGCCAATGAGCGGCGATACTCGTGCCATCACGACACAAAGCTATGAAGGGCTCACCGATCCATACGACCACCTCGATGGTTTCATCTACGTCGTAGAAGGAATGGGGAACAACGATGCTACTAAGTGTCATATCTTCTTGATTACCTTAAGGAAGGGGTAGGTAGGGACTGGTTCAAGCCTATCACGCCTTAGGTTGCGCGACTACCACAGTCGAAATGTCTGACCTTTCTAATGAAAAAAAGGCTGACAAGGCGATGATAGGAGTATATTTACATCACTTAGTTAGCTTGTTTCCTTGCATTTCGGTTGTTAGTTCTTAGTTATTTTAGTCTTTTAAGCCATTTTCGTGTGTTTTCAGGTTCTAAGGGCTAAAGGAGCAAGAAAGTGCATTTTGGTGCCTTTTGGAGCAGTTTTGGGCTTGGAATGGATTGCACTTGCTTGGAGCTAAGTGGATGGATGAAATTGAAGATCAAATGAGCTTAGGATTGAATGAAGAATGAAGAGTTCAAAATTGGAAGCCAAAGTTTCCAAAGTTGGAAGTTTCTATTCTTGGAGGTTTCCATTCTTGAAAGTTTCTATTCTTGGCTTAGAAGTTTCCTAATCCTTCCTCACCTATGTTCCAGCCATAAAAGGGTTTCAAAACATGTTAGGTTGCCTCATTACATGTTTCCAGAAGTCCTAGAACGTTTCCCTACACTTGCCGCATATCTCATTTCCCTTTCTTCCAAAATCTGCCACATAAGTGCCTTTCCCTTTCTCTTCCCATCCTTGCCGCACACGGGATCCTCTTCTTACCTATTTTCTGACCCAAAATCACATTCCCTTTGTGTTCTATGCCTTGCCGCACAAGGGGGAGCCTTTCTTACTTATTTTGTGCCTTAAAACACATTCCTAAATTTGTCTTACATATTCTGCCGAATTTCACTTTCTTATTCTCTTTGATTTTCTGATTCTTTCTTACCTATTAAATTGTGAGACAAATTAGCTGAGTTATGAACCTTTCCTATTATTTTCTGATTGCCTTTCAACCCTAGCCCTATAAATAAAGCCATCTCCACCATTTAGGGCCTGTTTGGGATTGAGGTGATTAATAAAAAAACAGCTATGAAAAAAAGCTAGAAGAGATTTTGGTGTTTGGTAAACACCCCAAATCAGCTTTTTTTCAAAGTTTCATGTGAAAAAAAGCTAAAAAACGGAAGCTGGGAAACGCAGCTTCATAAAAGCCGTTTATTCTTTCAAAACACGGAGCTACAGTAACCAGTTAATAAATTTTTCAATTTACCAATATTACCCTCATTTCTTCTTTCGCATTTGACCTGATTCCACAGAACAGTCATCTTTCTTGCAAGCTCTCTCCGCAGCCCTCTTCCCTTTTGACCTAATTCCTCACACACTCCTCTCTCGCAAGCTCTCTCCGCACGCCAAGACTGCCGCTGCACCTCTTCCTCCTCCTCATTTTCCTCTCTCTCCGTCAGTCTCACAGTGCCACACTGCCGCTGCCTTCCAGTTACCAGGTACAAACCGAGCAACCAAAATCTCCGTCAGTCTCACAGTGCTACACCACCGTCGTCGTTTAGGGTTTGGCTGCTCTCTCAGTTTGCTTCTATTTTTGTAGTTTAATTTAATTCAAGGTTTGGTTCTAACATGGATGATGAACTGATGTTTTGGGGGTTTTCTGAAACAGTCACAGATTTGGCAACCAACGAACGTGTGAAGGCGAACACAGGCTCGATCTCATCGATTAGGTAAACATAACTCTCTCTCTCTCTCTCTATCTCCCTCTCCCTTTCTCTTTCTCAAGCAATTTCAGTTTTGGTGTTTGAATTAATGTTGTAATTTTCAGTTTTGGTGTTTGTTTGTTTGTGAACCCAAATCTCCTCCTCTGTTGCTCTGTTGCTCTGTTTGTTTGTTTCTTCACTACCTGTTTCCTGCAATATGGGTTTATTTTTTCGGTTTTGATTGTCAAAGAATTAGACAGGAACACTGAAGATTTAAATAGAAACCAATACGGCAGATTTTAGTTTTTGGAGGATTTTGTATACGATAACCAATGTACACATGGGTACGAAAATGAACTGGATGATAGTATATAAGTAGACCATCTCTTTGTCTAAATTCTAACCGGTGCACCAGTGTATGCAATCTGCAAAACTGCTAGGGTCTTCTTCTTCAGTCAGAGGCTCCCATTGCTTCCTATAAATTGATGGATGCCCTTCTTTCCTGTATTCTGAGAGTTGTGTTATGTTGAGCATTTGAACATCCAAACCTCTTACTTTCAGTCCATCAAGGGCATTCTCAACTAAACGCAGCATTCTTGGATCTGATCCATTTCCCCAATATCCCTCCTCAGTGGTTGGCTTTGTTTCATTGTAGCAATTCTCACCACTTTCCCTACCCCATTCTTCAGCACTACATATATATTTATTTTTTGTTAGGGTTAGGGGTAGAGGTTCTAATTTGGGACGTCTTTTGACATTATGCGGAAAGAGAAGTACCATTAGATTAACAAATATGACGTAATCATAAATTTATTTAGGCATACAAATAGAGAATATGCACAAATAAAACTGAATACAATGTTTCTAGTATAAAATAGTAGATCTAGAGGGGCACTAAAGAAACACTATATCTCAATAACAAAAATATATATAATTTTAACATTGTAATGAATTCATAAGTTTTATAAAAAAATGAATTTATAAATTGATTTATAACATTGTTCCAAAGATCAGATATGAGTTTTTACGTGATCCGAAATTAAATGTAATAAAATGTAACTTCCTATTTGGTTAGATGTGGTCATTTTGATTTGGTTTATGTGGTCCTGCCACACCATTGATTCACTGAAAGTGGACGCAAATGGGAATAGTAGTCTCCTGACAGAAGATTAAGAAGCAAAAGTTGTTTCATGGACCACGATACTGTACAACAACTTTATTGAATATCAACACTAGAACTTGGTTTGCTATAAATTTGAATGAAAACTTATTTTCGGTTTTTAATTCAAACTTTCATACTTACAACACCATCTTTACAGCCACAATTCACCTAATATTTAGCTGTTTCACTTCTATTTAATAGTAATGACAATACCAAATTGGTCCTTGATTTATATATACTACCAATATGCAATTCACATGATTCTTTTAGGCATGCAAATGAAACAATTCTTTTAAACTGCTTCATATTTCTAGTATGTTTAAACGGTTTTGTAAATGAGGTGATTACAAATCACTAGTCCTCATTAATGTCAATAATAGCTCAATCTATAGGATAAAATGAGTGATAAGAAAGGTCGAAATTTCAGAACTTCACATAACATTACAGCTGAAAGACGTCCTTAAGAAAATGCTATAGGAGTATAACCACGATTCAATATTCATCAACCAATCCGCACATGACAACCTCGGCCGCACTGTTTTACCCCTTTTCTCTTTTTCTTTCTCTTTAACATTCTTTAGTCTTACTTTTACTGTTAAGGTTGCTTGACTTATTGCATCAGTTTCAATAGGAGTTAAAAAAAGTAACGTTCTGATCTTCACTTCTCTGGAGGATTAACTAGATATAGTGCTCATTCCTACTTTCATGTACTGTGTATGCTCATTCATGCTTTCACTAGTTGGTATCGATGGCAAAGAAGGGGGCATCTTCGTCAAATCCTACAGCTACATGGAATGCCCACAATATATCTATATTTTGTGATGTATGCATCAAGGAGGTTGAGGCCGGACATCGTCCGGGCACTCACTTTGACAAAGATGGATATGCAAATATTAGAGCTAACTTCAAGGCAGAGACAGGGCATGATTATGAAAGAAAGCAACTGAAAAATAAGTGGGATGCACTTAAAATTGAGTGGAAGTTGTGGAAAGAGCTAGTTGGTAAAGAAACTGGCCTAGGGTGGAATTCGATCAAGGGTACCGTTGATGCCTCTGAGGAGTGGTGGAATAATAAAATTCAGGTTTGTATTTATCTTTTAATATGTATTATGATATCATGGAATATGTATTAACCATATTCTTTCTTTACTTATAGATAAACAAAGAATATGGAAAATTACGAAAAAAAAGGCATTAGTCCTGAGATGGAGGATAATTTAGATAGGATGTTCTCGAACACAGTTGCTACCGGTGAACATGCCTGGGCACCTTCATCTGAAGTACTACCACCAGAGTCAAGAGATGAATCTATAGGGCAAATTGATATAGATGATGCGGAAGATAGTGAGACTATGCAGGATCTAAGGCAAGCTAGGAAGGGGAAAAAAAGAGCGGCTAACCAAGAAGAATTTCAAAAGAAGAAGGTTGATAAGAAAGGGAAAAAAATTGGAGGTGCTGCAAAACTTTCTGGTCAAATTGACCATCTTGTTGAAGCTTATGAAAGTAGGAGTTCTGCAAACTCATTGATGAGGCCATCGCATATAGGCTGTAGTATTGCGGAAGCTATAGCCTCTGTTGCACAATTGCCTGGTTGTGAGCCACCTAGCGAGTTATGGTTGTTTGCTACATGTTTATTTTGTAGTGCAGAGAAGCGAGAGGTGTTTGCCACTATGAATGATCCTGAAGTGCAGTTGACTTGGTTGAAATATATGTTCAACAAACAACAATAGAGAGCTAAAACTATGAATTAGGACTGTGTGGTTTGTACTTTGCATTAAGATTATGTGTTGAATGTTGCTTGTATTTTGTGTTTATTGAATGTTGGATTAATGTTGAATGTTGAATGTTGAATGTTGGATTAATATTGAATGTTGGATTATTCTTGAATGTCGGATTGTGACTTCTTAGTGATTGTTGGATTATGACTTGTGGAATGTTCAATTATGTGTTAGGTTACAAGTATATTCAATATGAACACCTATGATGATGAGGTTGAGGATTTGGAAGATGGTCTAATAATATGCACTGTAGCGACAGCTGTTGAAACATATTATTCAAAATATGTCCACAAAACTCCATGTATGAATTCTTCCCAAACAGGTAATATGTGGTTGATGGAAGTACTACAAGGAAATCATGTGCGATGCTATAAAATGTTTAGGATGAACAAAGATGTCTTTTATAGATTATCCAATGACTTGCAAACTAATTATGGATTGGAAGGTTCAAGGAGAATGAGTGCAACTGAAATATTAGCAATGTTCTTGCATATGTTGGGACATGGTGTGAAAAATAGATTTGCGCAAGAGAGATTTCAACATTCTGGTGAGACTGTTAGTAGATATTTTGGTGCTATGTTGGATATCGTATGTAAGATGGCAATAGATATTATCAAACCGATGGATTCAGAGTGTCGTGGCATTCCTCAAGAAATAAGGAGAGATACAAGATACATGCCTTATTTTAAGGTAAATTTTGACTCGTCTTCTAACTTATTTGCAAACTATAATTGTAGGTTGACGGTTTTCTTCAATGTTATTATTTTTAGGATTGCATTGGTGCCATAGATGGAGTACATGTTGAGGCTTCAATACCACCTCTGGATCAAGTTCCATACATTGGTAGGAAAGGAATACCGACTCAAAATGTTATGGCTGCATGTAATTTTGACATGCAATTCACATTTGCTTGTGCCGGATGGGAAGGCACTGCACATGATACAAGGGTTTTTCTATCCGTGCTACGAAATCCAAATTTAAACTTTTCTAAGCCTCCAAATGGTAATCTTCATACTTATATTATAACATTTTACATATTTGCTTTGTATAATTATTACAATACAAAACAAAATTTTCAATTGTCAGGAAAATATTACTTGCTAGATGCGGGATACCCACAAATGAGAGGTTATTTGGGACCATATAAAGGTGAAAGATATCATCTCCCGGACTTTCATAGGGGTGCTGAACCAACGGGTCATAAAGAGGTATTCAACCACATGCATTCTTCTCTTAGGAGCATCATTGAACGAACTTTTGGGGTATGGAAGAAAAGATGGGCAATTTTAAGGGATATGCCTAATTACCTGTTCAATAAGCAAGTGAAGATTGTCATTGCTACAATGGCTCTTCATAACTACATAAGGAGGTATTCTGAACGTGATCGTCATTTTGATGACCCAAGAGACTATTGTGAAGAGAGCGATAGTAGTGAGGATGATGATGAAGAATACCAAAATTATGAAGTTGAAGGATCACATGAGATAGAGGCATTAAGAAATAGAATAGCGGCAAGTTTGATGAATGCATCTAATTAGACTACTTTCAAGTACATTAACAATATTGTATTAATGAATCCTAATGCATCTAATCAGTCTAAAATGTTTCAATTGAAGTAGTTTGTCATACTAATTAATATTTAAGATAAAGTTTATAAATATTTTTCTTTTAAAAATAAAGTATATTTAGTAATTCACCTTTATTTGTTAAGAAAATTAAATTATGAGCACATCTAGTATTATACCCTTTTGGTCATTTCACACAGTCATAGCTGTTTTACATAAAAGTATACCAAACACTATCATACTGCTTTTTTTTCCAAAAGCACTTTTACAAAAAAGTTTACTAAACACTCTGCTGCTTTATTTAACAGCCGCTTATTCTCACAGCACAGCAGAAGTAAATTTTTTTCAAAGCACAGCAATACCAAACCAGCCCTTAGTCTCTCTCTCTGAACAGATTCTCTGCATATATTCCATCCACCTATCTACCTATCCATCCTCTACCACCCATCACCACCCATTCTACACCATCCATAATCCCCAAAACCTACCACAAAACCTTGTGCTGTAATCAAGGAAGGGAAGGGAAGTTCTTGGACGTGCTTGCTGTTCAGTTTGGATCGCTGGAGCGTTTAGGTGTTTTCTTTCTTTTGTTTTCAATGTATAAACTTGTTATTCTTTGCTTTGCAATTATGAGGAACTAAATCCCTTTTGGCTAGGGGAAGATTCATAGCCATGAACATACTTGCAATATGAATTGATTACCTTCAGTTGTGATTTCATAAGTTGTGAATTTAATTTGTTTAACTGCTTGATTGATAACTTATTTGTGTATGTTTATTAAGAGTGCACACTTAGTTTGCATGCATGAATATGATGCTAGAGTATAAGGGAGTTTCACCTAATAGTTACAAACTTAAATTCACAAGTAGTGGAGGTCGCTTATAAATGATCGTGTTAAATGAATTCTTGGCAAAAGTTTCATGCTCATCATAGGAACGAATGCCTCGTCAATACTTATAGTTTTCATGATGCTTAATGATCTTTGATTGAATCGTTATTGTCCTGTTCACGTAAAGGACTTTTGAAGAATGCTTTGAATTGTTGTATGCGTTTTCCCATCCAATTCCATAACTTAAGGAGAACTTGAAGGTTAATTTAAGCGGACCTAATTAACCTGGGGTGTTGAGTTTCATGATTTATCGAAAGAACAACTGAAAATTGGTTTATGTGCAAGTGTGTCATGTGTGGAGAAGAACCCTCTAGCTAGCCCATCATCCATATTTTATCCAAATTCGTCCAAAATCTGTTTTAGTTTACAATCTGTTTGTTTTGTTTTCAAATTCGTCAAAATCAAATCCCCCTTTATTTTGAAGTGTTAGATTAGTTAAAATCTGTTTTGATTTGTGTTTTTAAGTGTCTTGAGTCAAGTTAAAATCTATTTTCGTCCAAAGTAGTGTTTAAAGTTCAAAACTGCCCAATTTGTGTTTTTAGGCAGTTTTGAGTGTTTTTGTGCTGTTTTGAGTCTTTTGAGTTGTTTTAGTGTTTTAGAATTTAGTTTTGCATTCTTTGAGTCTAGTTTCAAGTGTTTTAGCAATCCCTCCTAATCCCCGGTCTAGAACGATCCCTACTTGTACATATACTACAATTGTCAAAAAGAGGGTTTAATTTGTGTGCTTATATATTTCGCATCAAATTTTTGGCGCCGTTGCCGGGGATTAGCAACTTTGCTAATCCCTTGGTTATTTTCTTTTCGTTTATTTTGTTTTTGTTTTAGTTTATGACTTTGTGTTGTTTTCTTGTTTTCTTTAGCTAATCCCCTTTGTTTTTGTTTTTGTCTTTTTGATATTTGATTTAGTTTTACTTCTTTGATTTCAGGTATTGGAGAAGCAAGACATGGATTTTGCTAACATTCAAGCTCAATTGGTGAATCTTACTTCTCAATTGTCCCAGATTGCCGAAAGAACCACAATGTACACTGCTCAACCTCATCAACGTCCTCAATACGCTGTGAATGAAGATGCTTGGGGTTATCAAGGCTATGATCAACCAAGCAACAACATGTTTTCCAACACTTACAATTTGGATTGGAGAGATTATTCAGATTATATGTGGGAGGTACCTCAATAATTTCAACAAGGTGGATACTGGCAGCAAGAGAAGGAGTTATATTCAAGACCTATGTAGCCACCACAGCCTCTCCCACAACAATTGCAATCGAATTCAAGTATGCCCATGAGTTATAATGAAATTCTTGAAGGACTAATCTCTTTGACGCATGGCTCACAAAAAGAAGAACAATTGCAGCCATCTGAGGAGTTTTATCAATGGCCACATGCACCATTACAGCCTCCACCACAATCTGCCCAAACAAACTCAGGTATTTCTTTGTGTAATGATAACATTATTCAATTAATCACCTCTTTGACACAGGGAGTAGAAAATCAAAACAAGGAGATGAAAGACCGAGTCAAAAGAATGGACGAATTGGAGAAGCAAGTTGGGCAGATTATGGAGTTCATGGTGCAGATTCAAGAGCAAAGTGAACTCTCCAACTCAACTATTGCAAATTCGAAGGAAGATTTTGAAATCCATGATGCTATCACTTTGGGAAGTGCTATGGAGGTTGGAGCTGACCTAAAAACGTCCAAACATAGCCTACAAGTGGATGAGGAGCTGCTGATTGAGGAGGAGGAAGAAGACATACACACGGCAAGGGTAGAACAACCCTTGCCGCAGCCCCCTAAGTCCTCTAAACCACCCACCACAAGTAAGGACGTCCCAAATTCATTTAATTCTAATGTTATTCCTCCAAATGTCCCTTTTCCTCGCAGGTTTTTGATTCCCAAGAAAGAAGAGAGTGAAAAGGACATCATGCAAACCCTTCCAAAGGTGCAAAGTACTATCTCAATTCTTGGTACACCAAATCAAGTTCCAGATTGTATTGAAGTGTTCAAAGAACTTTGTACATCAAGAAGAAGGATTCAAGAGAAGCAAGTGGCTGGAGAAGACCAAGAATTCATCAAAGAGGACATATATGAGACAACAAAGCCCAAAGAAGTTGAGTTTGATGACACGGGACAAGTCACAACCATCATAGTCAATCTGGCCAAGTCCAACATTCCTGAAACATTCAAAGATGTGGTGTTTGTAATTGAGTTTGTGTCGGAGCAAGCAAGTAAGCCATCTATTTCAATTTCAATTTTGTTTTCTACTAACTTGCTGATTTTAATGATTCAGGCACCCACACTAGAATTTAAACCATTGCCAGATCATTTCAAGTATCACCGTCCATTCCAAGATCAATCCATGCATTCGAAGAAGGGAGACCTAGGAATCGCCCCACAATCAGATTTGCGTTCCTAAACCTTTTTTTTTCCTGCATTTATCTTGCCATGATTAGTTAGTTGTTTGTTTGTTTGTTTCTGTGAGTTTATGCTTGAAACATTGAGGACAATGTTTGATTTAAGTGTTGGGGGGGGGGGGGATTTGTGTGTGTTTGTGTGCCAAGAAAAAGAAAAAATTCGTGGAAAAAGAAAAAGAAAAAGAAAAAGTTGTGAAAAGAATGAAAAAGAGTTGAAAAATAAGTGACAATGAGCTCACAAGTGTTGATTGTTGAAGGAAGGGTCCAAAACATCAAAATTCGGCCCTAGAGTGTGTAAATCTTCCCTTTTGTGTTTAAAGTTGATTTTTGCATTTAAAATTGAATTCTAAGTGTCAATTTCTTTACTTTGCTTACTATTTCTTTAAGAACCTTTGTTTTCCATATCCTTTCTTTCTTACCCAACACCGTTAGCCCCGTTTCAACCCTTTAACTTCGATCTTGGGTGTTGTATGTTTCAATATGTGGAGTTTGAAATTGGTATGAGCATACGGCATCACTAGTTCTCGCATCTAAGTAGTAGCATTCCGTTCATGAGATCATATTCATATATGCATTAATAACTCCAGAAAAGTGCTTTCTTTGTTCCAACATATGTGAGTATTAGTTTTCATGTTTACATCAATCTTCTCACATATACCTAGTGTATGGAGTGTAGTTAGAAAATATGAGTGAAAACTGAGTGATTATCTAGTAAGGAATTGAGGGATTCTCTAAGGCATGTTACTACATTCAAAACATTGTTTTAATTGATTGAATGCGAGCTAGTGAATGGTGACTATGATTAAGTATGTGCTCAAGGGTAAGGATGACTAAAATCTGTGCAAGCGATGATTTTTAATATGTCATGTGCATTGGAAATCCCTAAGGCAATTGTTGGAAGGTTTAGATTGAGTTTTGTTTCTTTTGTTTTGCTCGAGGACTAGCAAAAGCTAAGTGTGGGGGTATTTGATAGGAGTATATTTACATCACTTAGTTAGCTTGTTTCCTTGCATTTAGGTTGTTAGCTCTTAGTTATTTTAGTCTTTTAAGCCATTTTCGTGTGTTTTCAGGTTCTAAGGGCTAAAGGAGCAAGAAAGTGCATTTTGGTGCCTTTTAGAGCAGTTTTGGGCTTGGAATGGATTGCACATGCTTGGAGCTAAGTGGATGGACGAAATTGAAGATCAAATGAGCTTAGGCTTGAATGAAGAATGAAGAGTTCAAAATTGGAAGCCAAAGTTTCCAAAGTTGGAAGTTTCTATTCTTGGAGGTTTCCATTCTTGAAAGTTTCTATTCTTGGCTTAGAAGTTTCCTAATCCTTCCTCACCTATGTTCTAGCCAGAAAAGGGTTTCAAAACATGTTAGGTTGCCTCATTACATGTTTCTAGAAGTCCTAGAACCTTCCCTACACTTGCCGCATATCTCATTTCCCTTTCTTCCAAAATCTGCCACATAAGTGCCTTTCCCTTTCTCTTCCCATCCTTGCCGCACAAGGGATCCTCTTCTTACCTATTTTCTGACCCAAAATCACATTCCCTTTGTGTTTTATGCCTTGCCGCACAAGGAGGAGCCTTTCTTACTTATTTTGTGCCTCAAAATACATTCCTAAATCTGTCTTACATATTCTGCCGAATTTCACTTTCTTATTCTCTTTGATTTTCTGATTCTTTCTTACCTATTAAATTGTGAGACAAATTAGCTAAGTTATGAACCTTTCCTATTATTTTCTGATTGCCTTTCAACCCTAGCCCTATAAATAAAGTCATCCTCACCATTTAGTCTCTCTCTCTGAACAGATTCTCTGCATATATTCCATCCACCTATCTACCTATCCATCCTCTACCACCCATCACCACCCATTCTACACCATCCATAATCCCCAAAACCTACCACAAAACCTTGTGCCGTAATCAAGGAAGGGAAGGGAAGTTCTTGGACGTGCTTGCTGTTCAGTTTGGATCGCTGGAGCGTTTAGGTGTTTTCTTTCTTTTGTTTTCAATGTATAAACTTGTTATTCTTTGCTTTGCGATTATGAGGAACTAAATCCCTTTTGGCTAGGGGAAGATTCAAAGCCATGAACATACTTGCAATATGAATTGATTACCTTCAGTTGTGATTTCATAAGTTGTGAATTCAATTTGTTTAACTGCTTGATTGATAACTTATTTGTGTATGTTTATTAAGAGTGCACACTTAGTTTGCATGCATGAATAGTTACAAACTTAAATTCACAAGTAGTGGAGGTCGCTTATAAACGATCGCGTTAAATGAATTATTGGCAGGAGTTTCATGCTCATCATTGTAACGAATGCCTCGTCAATACTTATAGTTTTCATGATGCTTAATGATCTTTGATTGAATCGTTATTGTGCTGTTCACGTAAAGGACTTTTGAAGAATGCTTTGAATTATTGTATGCGCTTTCCCATCCAATTCAATAACTTAAGGAGAACTTGAAGGTTAATTTAAGCGGACCTAATTAACCTGGGGTGTTGAGTTTCATGATTTATCGAAAGAACAACTGAAAATTGGTTTATGTGCAAGTGTGTCATGTGTGGAGAAGAACCCTCTAGCTAGCCCATCATCCATATTTTATCCAAATTCGTCCAAAATCTGTTTCAGTTTACAATCTGTTTGTTTTGCTTTCAAATTCGTCAAAATCAAATCCCCCTTTATTTTGAAGTGTTAGATTAGTTAAAATCTATTTTGATTTGTGTTTTTAAGTGTCTTGAGTCAAGTTAAAATCTATTTTCGTCCAAAGTAGTGTTTAAAGTTCAAAACTGCTCAGTTTGTGTTTTTAGGCAGTTTTGAGTGTTTTTGTGCTGTTTTGAGTGTTTTGGGTTGTTTTAGTGTTTTAGAATTTAGTTTTGCATTCTTTGAGTCTATTTTCAAGTGTTTTAGCAATCCCTCCTAATCCCCGGTCTAGAACGATCCCTACTTATACATATACTACAATTGTCAAAAAGAGAGTTTAATTTGTGTGCTTATATATTTCGCATCAGGCGACCGCCTGGGTCTTAGGGGTCGGGGTCTACGAGCTGTCTGCCAAGGGACGCTTACCTGAAGACTTCCATCTGCCACTGCTCAAGGGACTTGGTGGTGACACCCCTGTAAAAAGGCTTTGACCACCAGAGTGGGGAGCGTTAGATCAACCCCTTCCAACACCTCGACCACCGGGTTGCTTCCAAACACCACCGACATAGTTCTTCTTCCTCATTCCTCGGCGAACAATTATCCCAGCCTCGGCACCCGTTTTGAGCAATTATCCCTGTGCAAAACAAAGAGAACAATCATGATCATATTAATAACATCAATAAAGGATGAAAGAATTAAGGTATTAAAGCTCGTTATAGTTTACCACTTAGAACAACGACAGTTTTTAATTGGCGCTCGGTAAGGATAATGGCAGTAGAGAGATTTGCTTAGTGAGGACTTATGCAGAACATAATAACTACAAGGAACAACAACTATAACCTAAATTCATCCCAACCTTTCTCTCTAAACCACCTATCAACTCGAATTGGTATCAAGCTATAGGGACAAAGATACTCAATGAAGATAAGTGTTTTTATGGTGAAAGTGATTTGGCTGTCTGAATGCCAAATTCTGAATGTCACTTGTGAATAACCGATTGTAAAACACTCCACTTCGTCGAGAAAGTTGATGAAGTGAACTTTTTCGATGAAAGAATCATAAATCCTTGGCTGGCTGAGACTCGAGATTGATAACCAGTTGAAATATGAGAGCCTATTATTTAACCAAACTGTCTAGACTTCTGAACCAAGTTAGTTCTACGACTTTAATGTTGTTTAACCGAATTATCACTTTCGCCGGTTGTCAACCCAGTGTTGTTTAACCAAACTGAATATATGCTGACTATCAACCTAGTGATGTTTAACCAAACTAAATATGTGCTAACTTGTTAGTGGAGTAGTTAGAATTTTTCTTAAGAGTCTGAGAGGGTTTTGCATAGAGTTTTAATTTGTGTGTTGAGTTGAAGGATCTTTTTCATTGTTTGCAACTTTTTCATTGTCCTGTTTCATTGTGTGTTGAGTTAAAGGAACTTTTTCATTGTCTAACAACATTGTAGTTTCTCGGCATTATCTGACATCATTTGGAACTCTCCATAAGTAACTCCACCACCGAAACCTCATCACCGCCGAGTCTTACTTGAACTTGGATCCGAACATAGTCGCATTAAGTAATGAATTCAACATTTATCCCGAAACCAATCCTGATCCTTGGGTATGTAATTATCAATAATATCAAGATAATTCCAATTATTTGAAAGATAATATGGTTATCAAAACCATAATAATTGAAAGTAATTGGAAATCACCTTAATATTTCTCTCATCCAACAACTTAGAGTATATGGACTAAGTGTGTCCAAAATCAAGTACCAACATTAACTCGGCCGAAAATGTGAATTTTAGGCCAATTGCCCCCAAATTACCATGAGTTTTAGCCAATATGACGAATAGTTAAGGAAATCAATCCTACGACTGTTGGCTTCCACAAGTTTCTTGGCCGAAATGTGCAGAGCTGAAAATATTCTCGTGCCGTGCTCGGTGAGACTACACCATAATTTCCAAAACAAAAATGATTTTTTTTTTCTTTTCACATCATGTGCATGAGGTATGCTTGTGCATGGTGTAGCATGATGTGGATGAAAACCAATTGGGTAAAATAGGGGTTTTTTGAAGGTGTTTATGTGTTAAGGATATGATGCATGTGATAGATACACGAACTACACAAGTTAGGCCCCCTGCCCGTGGGCCATTTCATGGACTTGGGCCTTTGCCCAGGGTTTTGAAGGTTGGCATGCTACAAGGGCAGTTGTGTAGCTACCTAGGCCGTGGCCTGGTGGCTTTGCCGTGACTACTCGGTTGTGGCTATGGTGGTGGTGTTGCTCCGTGGCGGTGGGGCTCCTCTTACCGTCACATTGAGCCTCGAGGATTGCAGACGTGGGCCCACGTCCTCGTCTCCACTCTCCGGTCTAATCCTTGAACGTAGATATTCTGTTTTGAAAGTGTTCAGCTTGCATGGATGCATACATGGATGTTTGCATGAATGCATGCATGGATCGATTCCAGTTAGCAGCAGAGGAAACTAGTGTGCAAATCTTCTATGCCCTAGCTGTTCCCTTGTTGCTCCCTTATTGTGAAATGAGCAATTATGGTACATCTTACTTTATCATCCTTTTTTGACTTTTAAGGACCAAGGGTGGCGTGTGTGTGTACTGCATGCTCCCTTGTGTTGCTATATGTAGTGGTGCTTTGCACTTCTTAACTCAATACAGAAAATACAAAAGAAACCGTTCAATTTACAACAAGTTCCCTCACAACAATTAACACTAGAAGAGTTATGTGCCAAACCCAAAGGTCATGTACCATTTAACGGGTCCATATCCTCTCCGAATCTCTCTCCGGATTTTTTTCAAAACTATAATTCTGGCCGTTAATGAAGATCGTGCGGCCTGCAACAATCTCAATATATATATTTTTTAATTTTGTCTCCCAACAATGGGAATTTTAACGAAAAGCTTCTGATATTGTTTACTTTAACGAAAAACCACATTTTTACACTAAAAAATCAATCATGATACTATTCACTTTACCCTTTATTTTGTCCTTATCGTTAAAACTCAAAGTTTTCAAGCTATTTGCATTAGTTTTCCTCCCAACTAATTCACCTCTCCCTTGAGGGTTGGCCATGTTTAGAGTTTTGTTAAGAACCCGGAGAGGATGTGGACCCCTCGTTTCACATAGTCTCTGCCGAATAATTTTCATTCCAATTAATTTTAATATTCTAACAGATTAAGATATATAAAAATTAGCATGAGTCATAAAGTGAAGGCAACGACAGTGAGATCCTCGAAATTTCCAAAGACTTTGAGCGACTGATTTGGACTCCAAAGTTTACTCTTGCCCTTAACTGTAACTTTCCAAGTCTTTGCGTCAACTTACAATGTCTTTCATCAACACCTACATTTGCTGCATGTTTTTGTTTTGTTTCAGTTCATGCATATGTACTTCTGCTTTAAAACTTGCGCTTTATTTTGTAGTCTCAATGAAGTGTGCGTGAGACTAAAAATAGTGTGTATCCTACCAATTGAATGTAATGAGACAACATAGAGTCGTAGACGAGCCAATCTGGTCAACAACATGCCAACGTATCGAGATGACATCGATTTAATGAGAGTATTTGCTACGTCACATAAAGCCTTGCTTTTTGCAGGAGTAATAATTGTGAGAGTACTTATGAAGGCATCCGTAGGAGAAACTTTCCAATTTACCATTTGCATGAACCTTCCCCAACGGTTTTACTTTCTTCCCGGGGCGAACAATTTAATAACTAGCAAACGTGTAAGTCACTTTCTGCTTTTTATTTTTTTATTTTTTTTATTTTTTATTTTTTATTTTTTATTTTATAATTCTATAATTTATTTATTTATTTCAGTTTTCATGTTTCATTGTGGATGTGACAGCCCGTCTCTAATTTTACAATTTTATAAATTTTAAAATGTGAATTTACGAGAATACCCTAGAGGCGAGGGTATTGAGTTTCGTTGATCGCTAATTCATGACGTGTATGAACTATTACCTTACCGTATTCCGAAAGTACGTTGGTAAGGTTTGTCATTTATTATTTTATTCATTTCTTATTATTATCATTATTATGTTAAGGGTTGTGGGGAGAATAATAAACAGAAAAGAAGAAAGAAAAGAAGGTGGGAAGGAAAAAGGGCTGCCTGATGGCAGCGAAGGAAGAGGGAGAGAAAGAAGATGGGCATTGCCCAATCAGAAATATGGAGAGAGAGACTGACAAATGGGAGAGAAGAACCAGGAGGGAAATGAGGGAACAGGGGAGGCCAATCAAAAAGAAAAGAAAGGAGAGACAGGAAAGGGGTGCAGAGCACCCAACCCGAACCCATTCTGCGACCCGTACACGCACCCAAACCGGTTTTGAAACCGATAAAATTTCGGCGGTTCTAAGCCGTTTTTCAGGCGATTTTCATTCCATTTCCACCTGCAATCATCACCATACCTCTTCTCCTTCATTTTTCTCTCAAGATTCAATGGAAATTGGATCAAATCGGTGACATTTGACGATGGTGACACCGGCGGGTATTGTGTCGATTCTCCCATTTCTGAAGCAATTTCTTCCAATTATCACCACCAATAGACTTCCCTTGAGGTCTGGAACAAAGCCCAAACAACCTTGGAGGTGGCGGAGCACCGGAGGTGACGGATCGAAGTCACTCAAATCTAGGGTTTCCGGCGGTTCGTGGCCAGTTTGAGGTGTTTTCCGGCCAAATTGGCCTTGGCCGCAGGTATAAAGTTTGCTATACTCTTTGAGATCTTCAATTCTGTAATTTTTGAGAATTTTTAAAATAGTTGAGTTTTCCGGCGAGCCGGGGCGGCCTACCGCCACCCGCGACGGCGCACGGCCAGGGAGCGGACATAGTGTTTTTATGCAAACTTCGTTATTCTAATTATGTTTTTGGAGACCTAATTGTTGTGGTTTGAATATTAATATGATTATGGTATATATTGGATTAAATGAATATATTCGGATTTGGTTTGAACTTTGGAATTATGAACTACGAATGGCTTGATCCCTGTTTAGGGTATGTAGACAGTCTAACGAGACGTTAGATGCAGCCATACAATAATTGAGACAAAAGCCTTGGTTGGGGAATTGAACAAAGTGAATGAAATTGGTGAAAATGTGTTTTGACTTTATGTTTTGGTGGTTAGTTGTTGGTCATAAAGCATGTGTGAGGAATCGAGAAATTGAAGTAAAGAATCATAAGTACTGATAGTTAGTTAACTAGTGTTTAGTTGAGCTTGTCACCGGTAATTATTCCTGAAAATATATAGTTCGGGAGTAGGGCGTTATAGATCATGCACATTACGCCATATTATATGTCTATATTTATATAGTTGAAAGCATGACGATATGGTTGAGTTTAGATGGCATCTTGGCATATCCATATGTGTGTTACTTGCTCGTAATCATTGTGAATACTTTGGAAATGCGAAGGTGAGTTTGTGTATTAGTTGAAATGATTGAGTTATGGCAGGACTATAACGATGTTCTAGGCAACCCCGATATTATCGTACTGGTTGCCTATGAGTTGTACATGTTGTGTTGAGATACAGTTTGAGCTCATTAACCTGCACCCCGGTGTTAGTGCTCTCGCCCGAGGACAAGGCCTAGCCTTCACGTGATCGTTCACCTCCTGCACCACACGCTCACCTTGGATCCAAATTTGGTGCCAGCCTGTCGTACAAACCACATTAGGTTGTTCCGACTCGTAGGTGACTTGCGATACTTTGCACATCCTTCACGTGATCGTAGCACTTGAGCATATTTATTTACACCCAGCCTGTCGTACAGACCACTAGAGGTGGTTCCGACTCATGTGCAGGGATATTGGATATTGGATGAGCTATGGGTTCAGCTGTACAGGCCACAATGGATGGATCCGGTTAACCTATTACTTGGATATTTGATGAAATATGGATACGCCGTATAGGTCACTATAGGTGACTTCGGCTTATGTGCTAGCATTGATTGATGAGATATGGATAAGCCGTACAGGTCACTATAGATGACTTCGGCTTATGTGCTAGCATTGATTGATGAGATATGGATAAGTCGTACAGGTCATTATAAGTTACTCTAGCTTATGTGCTAGCATTGATTGTTGAGATATGGGTTCAGCCATACATGCCACAATAGGTGGATCTGGCTGACATATTACTTTTTATGGATTTATTTCACCTGAATTACTTATTCTTTGTTGAGATATTTGACACGGCATATTGTGGTTTTGCTATGCTGATTATGGTTTTGAGATATAGATATTATGCATGCTATTTTTGGGAATGTATACATGTTTCATGGTGAGGGGTTATTACTTGAGAAGAGAAATGATGTTTTCAAAAGCTTTGTTTTCGCCCACTTACAATTTCTATTTTGCACCCCTCCAGGTTCTAGTAGCAAAGTTTCCGTATCGACAAGGATTTGTGGCACTTCCTAGTATAGGTGGCTTGTGTTGGTATAATCATTATATTACCTCACTATATTTTACTTTTGCTCTGCGTCACGTGTGAAAAGGGTTCCATAACCGCTCGCGGCGAACTTGTGTACTTAGGCACTTTTAGGTTTAAATTTAGGGAACTTTAATGAAAAGCTCTCGGTACTGTTCATTTTAAAGAAAAACCACATTTTTACACTAAAAAGTCAATCATGGTACTATTTACTTCACCCTTTATTTTGTCCTTGTCGTTAAAACTCAAAGTATTCAAGCCATTTTCATTAGTTTTCCTTTAAATTTATTCACATTTTACACTCTATCACACTTTATGGTTTCGTCACCTTCCAGGTGTCGGCCAGTATAGCTCGATTCGGAGTCTTGGTGGATATTCCGGGTCGGGGTGTGTTAGTGGAGATTTTTTAATGTGCCAAAAACATGATCCTATACAATAAGTGTATAATCCAAATAGTTGAATTTTCTTTTATTTTTCAGTGTGCCTCTAACACAGCCTAGTACACCAAGTGTCATAATACAAGTGGTTGAAAATGTATTTTTTAAAGTATCCAACCACTTATATTATGACAATTGGTGTACCGGGCCGTGTTCCCATCACATTGAAGAATCTCTCAATAAAGAAAAAGTGTTACAAATATGGTATAAAAAATGTGGTTAGAGTAACACTTTTGAATTATGAATTAATGTAGGTGCCAAAGCTATACGTTGTGTTCCCCAAACTGTGAACCACGGCATGCATGCAGAAACCAGCTGTGCAACCTAATTCGAACGCGGTAACACAAAGTTGTGTGTTGTGTCGGGTCTTTATTCCCTTCTTCACTTTGTTGTATTTTTGTGTTATGTTTGTGGGTTGGTCTTTGCTTGGAACACCCTTGTATCTTTGTTGGCTTTGCCCTGGTTATGAATCCAGTTTACCAAAAAAAAAAAAAAAAAAAAAACCTAATTCAAACGCTAAAATCCACCTGTCTCCTCTCCACAACCACCACCTGGTTCACTTCTCTCCAGTGTCAACCAACATGTAATCCCCTAATTTCTGAATTTAAGTAAGTCATCTATTTTAGTCTAAATTAATCGTATAGGATGTTAAAGTTGGTGTGTATTGGATGGAAAATTTAAATTCGTAATAGATTATAGTTATTGTTAATTTGTAAAGGTTTTTTGATACATGTGTTGGTTAGTTCATATATATACATATTTAGGATTTACCTTTTTTAGGATTTACTTTTTATTAATATGTTGAGACTACATAGAGTCACTGTAACAGCCCGTCCTGGAGATTTTGTACAACGGACGTGAAATGACAAAAATGCCCTTAGGCATTAATTAAGGTATGTGTGTGTATCTACATTGGGAGTTTGGTTGGTGGTATTTGGACCACACACACACACACAGTCACACTCTTTCTCTCTCTCTCTCACTCCTGCACTCTCTCTATCTTTCAGACCTTCTCTCTCTCTCTCCTTCTCGGTTTTGTACAGACAAACACCTAAAAACCGTCAAAAACTCACAGATCGTGGTCAAAGAGGACGCAATTGTATTCCTAAGGTGGATACGAATCGATTGGTACAAGTTTCATGCAAGAAAGCTTTCGAAAACCCGTAGAACCATAACCCCCGATTTTGTCACTATTCATGCTTACGTAAAACCTTGTGTTTTTGGAGATTTTAAGCTCATAGGGAGCTTAAGGAGGCCCTAAGGAAGATCGGAGTGGTTCGTTGGAAGGTTTTGGACGTCGGAGGACTGAGATCGAAGCATTTCAAAGTTTGCCGAATTATCGAGCTTCCTCAGGTAAAATCTAGTGGATTCTAAGCTTTGAAACTTGTATGGTTGTGTTCTACATGCTCGTAGCTTCATTTTCGTACCAATTTTATGAAAAATGGTTGAAAAATGAGTGAGAAACCATGTTTGGAAGTTTACCCGGAAACCGGCAAACAGTCACCGGCGACCGGCGACTCATCAGAGAAGACAGAGCATATTCCGTTAAAGTTGACGGAATATGCTAGCGCTGTTAGTTAAGTTTAACATCTACCGTTAGGATTTGATAGAATATTCCTGACGGCGTTAACTGACGCCGTCAGTGTGACTGTCACGTGGCCGCGCGTAGGTCCGTGCACTCGTCGGTGCGTGGGAAGGTGAAAAATTATTTTAAAAATATGGGGATGATCATGAGATTGTGTAGATCATTGTGGTATATTTATATACCCAAATTGAGCAAAGTATGAGAAGTTATTAGCTAGAATTGTGTATGTGCTTAAAATAATGTTGTTATAGTTATTTCTCATATAGGCGAGACCTATCCGGAGGACGAGCGTAGCCAAGCTAGACGTGGGGGTTACGACCCAACTACATACCAGTGAGTGGGCAGTTATTTTCAGTATAAATATGTATATACTTGACGTTTTTCCCAGAAAACGTATTTAATGGAATGTGATTTAAATGCCATGTTATGACTGCATTTTTAGCATATACATTATCATAATTATGCATATTGTTGCATGGTACTGCGGAGGCCTAGGTAAGCCACATGTGAGTATATTATGCTGGTAAAGAGTATGAGATGGTTAGTGATGTTGTGATGCATATTGAGCTCATTAATATGCACCCCGGTGTTAGTGCTCCCGCCCATAGTTAGGGGCATAGTTTCACATGATCGTTCACCTCCCGCACCACACGCTCACCTTGGATCCAAGATAGGTGCATAGCCTGTCGTATGGACCACTTTCAGTGGGTTTGACTTGTAGGTGACCCACGATTAGCGCATAGCCTTCATGTGATTGTAGCACTTGAGCGTATTCATTATACACCTAGCCTGTCGGTTAGACCACGTGAGGTGGTACCGACTTGTGTGCAGATATGTATAAATATGTTGAGATATGAGATTGAGATATGATTGGAATGAGCTCTAGTTTCTGCCGTATAGATCACGTCAGGTGACTTCGACTAGCAGATGATTTATATTGAATTGCATCAACTGGCTTATTATTTATTATATTGTGATATTGGGCATAGCATATACATGGCATACATACAAAATGAATCTTGATATACTGAGCATGATTTGACTTATATTTACGTATTCTATTTTCTGGGAAAGTTATACTTGTTTTACAGTGAGGGGTTAGTATATTCAAAGGAAAATAAAGTTTTGTACAAGCGTTGTTTTACTGACCCACTCAGCTTGTTTTGCACCACTCCAGGTATTAGGTAGCTTTTGTGGGGGCTCATGAGGATTCTGGTGGAAGTTCTGACAGTACATCATCCATGTAGGAATATTGGATACTGTTTAATTTAGTAATTTCTATGCTTAACTGCACTTAGACTTAATTATGCTCTGAAGGTGTATTAACACTTATTTCCTTTCTAGCCATTCTGGATGTTTGGTTTTATTCATTCGAAATTTCCTTATCTTAACGCTTCCGCTTCGTGCACATGGCTTACGTCATGCTCACGTGACGGCCAGCATGCCTCGATCTCGGTCGGAGTGTGTCAGTCACACACTAGAAAATCTAGTCAACAACATAATGCAATGCAATGCAATTTGCAAGAGTAATAATTAAATTTACCATTTGCATTACCCTTCCAGTACGGCAGAACGTTTTGCTTTCTTCCCAGGGCGAACGTTTAATAACTAGCTAACATGTTAAGTTTTCTATGATAATTCTACATGTTTTTTTTTTTTTTTTTTTTTTTGTTGTTGTTCCGTTATCCTCTTTTACTGGAGAGATTTTTCATTGTTCCATAAACACAGCCTAGTACACTAAGTATAAAAATAAAATTGGTTGTTTTTTTTTTAAGTTTCTAACCAATTGTATTATTACACTTGGTGTAACACGGGTTGTGTTCCCGGCACATTCAAACATTTCTCCTTTCACTACACTTGCAAGCTCGACATGGCTATCTAAAGAGCTAATTAACCATATTTTTCATATCACATTTATACCACAACTCTAATATAAGTAAAGCCCATTAATTCATCTCGGCCTTATGTCTATTAGAGAGAAGTGTTACAAATGTGGTAACAATATCATTTTTGAATTAAAAATTATTGCAGCCGCCAAAGCCATATGTTGTGTTTCCCACCCCGTCAACCACGACACAACGAAATTCGGACGAGAAATTGTACTCCTTTCCTTGCGTCAACTTACGGTTACCTAACTATCCAGAGCTTTATTTTTCAACCTAACTAAAACGGAATTCTCAAGTATTCATATTAGCATTTGGTTTATTTTCATGCAACCACTATTCTCTTTCTTTTTAGCTCTGCCTCCGCCTCCATTTAGCAGGAAATGAGGTGGACAGGCTTTCCTTGCTTGCCTTCAAAGCTGAAACCGTGACCTATACCCTGGGCATCCTTAGCTCTTGGAATGAATCCCTCCACTTCTGTCATTGACCAAGCATTACTTGTGGCCACATACACCAGAGAGTTAAGGTGCTCAACCTCCAATCAAGTGGGTTGGCAAGCCACCTATCTCCCCACATTGGAAACTTGAGCTTTTTGAGGGCTTTAGACCTCCAAAATAATAGCTTTAGCCACACCATCCCTCCAAAAATTGGTCGTTTGTTCTGCTTGGAATGCGTACGCCTTAGTAACAACTCGTTTGGTGGTCATATTCCATTCTACTTATCACGTTGCTCTAATCTCCAATACCTTGGTGTGGAGCCTAAATAATCCAAAAATTCTAGAGGCGACACGTGAACTTTTGCTCAAGAAAGACAAGATTGCCCTCATTAAATGGACAAGCTCTGAAGATACTCCCACGCGTAGCTCAGCACCCTTGAAGGTCCATGCAGCTGAATACGACTGCCCACACCTCACCTGCCCATGACAAGTAAAAGTCAAAGCATTAAAGATAAAAATTAATTACCCAAATCTTATGTTTAATATATTCTCAATTGAAGATTGACTCCATTCAAATAAGTAATCCCTATTTAAATCAATTAGGGATATTTACTCCATTATCTCAAGATATTATTTCCTATTTAGTATCTTGAGAATATTCTTTCCATACACCTTGGCCAATAGGATGCCGCCATGTGTAGGGTAAAACCCTAACACTATGGTTGACCACTCCCCTAAACATACCTCCATCTATACCAAATTTCGGTAAGCTTTAGCTACCCCTAAAAACCCTAAAAACTTACTCTTTTTAGGTATCCATTGGCCTAACCCCCTCCATCTCGTGGGCGCGTGAGGCTTAGGTCTTTGATAAATGATGTTGATTGTTTTGCAGGTGCATTCGTCAAAGCTAAAGACAGCGAAAATTTTAATCTACAAATTGTTGCTTTGATTGAGTGTTGATTCAAATACATGAAGAAGACTCTCGCAATTGGTTTTTAGAATTTTCTGTTACGTAGAATTTCTCACACATCCTATCAATTAATTTTTCCTAGAAAAGTTTCTTGATCAATCCCTGGAGAAAGGATAATGAAGACATGTAAATTTTGTTGCATACAAATAATGCTTCACAAAGCTCCATGTGGCATATGACTCATCACAAATGGACAAGTCATCAATGACATGTGGCATAAATCAAGCAAAGGAACTAGAAAACTTCCCAAAAACTCGGCAAACAAGGGAGAATCCCTTTTAAGTTCGGCAAGGGATCAAAGTACTCTCAAAACAGGAAAGAAAGTTAAGGCATCTTCATAAAACAAGCAAGAATTGAAGATTGCTCACAAAATAGGCAACAAGGCCTCATAATTTTGGCCAAGGGAGTAAAGTGGCTAAAATTAAGACACAAAACATCCCTAAATTCTCCCATGAACGAATTAGGACATAAATCAAAGCCAAATCCACCCAAAGGCAAGCCTTGAGAAGCCTATAAATACAAGGTCCTCCCATAAGCATAAGGGTCAAAAAATCTCTACATAGAAGAACCTCTGTCAAACCTTTGAAGACTAATACGCTGCCAAAGCTCTCTTCGAAGAACATTCAACCAAAGCTGAAGCTTTCTCTCGACCAAAGCCGAAGCACTTCCTTGAAGATTCAACAAGCGTTTGTGCCGATTCCTTCAAGACTTTGTTGCAAGTTTATAAATTTGTAGCAAGGCTCATTTCAAGATCAAGTCGCCAAGACCCTTGAAGCAACGAAATCCCGCATCAAACACCATCTTTGCCACACCCTTGAGGTGAAGATCATCGACGCATTGTTTGAAGCTCAAAACTTGAAGCAATCGTTCAATCGTTCGTCCGAGATCAAGTCATCGTGACCCTTGGATCAACAACCTACGCATCTACATGAAGCTGAATCAAAGGAAAATTGTAAATAGAGATTGTAACCTACAAATTCAAATCAATACAAATCTATTTTGTACACTTGGTCTTGTTTCATTTGTTATATAATTTTCGTGTTTACAGATACAATGGTAGGAAATTTTGAAACCACGACGAACGGAACCCCGTATGTTCAATGGTTTGGACCAGAGAGAGGAGACGAGGACATTGCCCCACAACGACAATCCTCAAGGCTCAACACGATGGTAGAAGAAGGCCCACTACCGTAGAGTCGCACCACCACCATGGCCGTGACCTAGTAGCCACGGCAAGGCCACAGCCCAAGAAGCTGCTATGCAGCTCACCAATCCCCAAAACCCTAGGCAAGAGGCCCAGGTGCATGCACTAGTTTATGGGTAGGAGGCCCAAGGCGTGGTAGCTACCATAGCAGGCCTAGGGCAGAAGGCCCAGCCTATTGTAGTAGCAGGCTATGCCGAGCAGGAAGAGCCCACAGCTAGGTAGCCCAGGCTTAGTCCGCTTCCAGCCGATCTCACTTCATTGCCAGCCAAGCCCAAGCCCACAAGGAATAAGCGCAGGCCCATCGGCAGTTAGCCCCTGCGCATGACCCAGCCATCCAGGCGAGTTGGCCCACCTTGCGACCCGCTCTACCGATCCATCCCGCTACCTAAATCGATCCGAGATCATTTTCGACGATCCAGATTCTGACCATCGGACTGACGATCGACACAAAAATATTTTGACCTTATTTTTCTAGAAGAATGCCCATTCCGGGTCTGAGTTTCTTACCTGCAGTTCATTACACTTCCACCATAGACGCCCATTATCCAGACTCTTCTAATCCAAATGGTGAACATTGCCTGCCCTAGCAGTTCGTCAACTTAACCAGTGCTTTTGCACAGTAGAGAACCTTGATGAACCAGCTCTTCGAGCACACCTCAGACGAGGTCCCGAAGCAAGACAAGGGTAGATGATCGTGGCTTATTCCAGCAATGTCTCGATAAATAGCCGCTCAGCCTACCATAAACTGTGCATTCGGGTAGTGTGCACTCTCGTTTGGGCCCTCAGGAAAACATCTTCTCTTGCCTCAGTGCATAGAGAAGCGTTCATTCCCGACTCGGCTCATGAGTCAGTATGCATTCGAGGTTGAGTCCACACTCCGATGAGTACTCCAGACATTCTAGGCAAAGGGTCTACACAAGGCTAGGCCTATAAAGAGAACATCTTGCAAGGAACCGGAGTAGGAATCCACATGATGAATCGAGAAGCGCATGAGAGCAGTCCAGCTCGAGTTCTACTTGTAGCTCGTGCCAAGCAAGACAGCGAGTAGCCTGCTCACCAGCCAAGAATGAACCACATGCACCATGACCATGGCACAAACAAGCAGGACATGCAAAAGAGGAACATAAACCCACAGGTCAACACGGGGGGTAACTCGAGGCTCAGCTGCCCCACTAGAGGCAAATCTAGGAGGAAATACAAAGGCTTGTAGAAAAGCAGCTGTACGGATTCCAGCGCATTGAGACCACCTACGATGCCCTTCAAAAAGACGTGGCCAACGTGAACAGGTCACCATTCATAGGTGAGATTGAGCAGACGAAGCCACTGCGGAAGTTTAGCCCGCCATATTTCACCCTTTTCAAGGGAGATAAAGATCTGGATAGGCACCTTAAACACTACCACAGTGCGATGATTCCTTACACTAACTGTAACACTCTCATGTGAAAGATTTTTGCCACGACATTGCAAGGCGACGCGCAAAACTGGTTGCACGCCTTACCACCATGCTCAATCGGGAACTTCAACGAACTTTCTTTGGTTTTCATCAAGGAATATTCATCCTATCGCTCAATCAAAATGATGTTAAGATTGTTAAGAGGTTCAAGGCGGAGAATGCTAAGATTGTCATGAAGGACCCGAATGAGTTAATTTGCAACTATGTTAAGAGGTTCAAGGTGGAGAATGCTAAGATTGTTAGCTGCCAACGAAGCCATAGCAACGGCAGCATTCAAAAACGGGCTTTCTATCGAACACCCTTTATTTGGAAAATTGATCATGGACGGGGAAATGACCTTGGTAGCCTTGTATGCTTTGGCAGAGAAGCACGCATTATGGGATGAAGCTAAGCAGTTCTACGGGAACGAGCAAAAAAATAAGTGTAGGGATCGATCCCAAAACAAAGATGACTCAACGCCTGAAACGTTCATCAGGTTCATATTTCTAATTGGCCAGATTTTTCGTAATCTCAAGAATGAACCATGGTTCAAACTATCGCCACCTATGAAAGGTGATCTTACCAAGCTGGATTAGCCAAAGTATTGCGCATTCCACCAAATACCAGGTCATACTACCAACGGCTGCCTGAAGTAGAAGTAGTACCTCGATGAGCTAACGAATGAAGGCTGGTCAGACGAATACCTCGATAACTAAGCTGCATGGCCTATGCAAGCAGCAGGAGCCAACAAATGCATGTGGGGTGCTCTCGGCCAGATTTGGGGGTTTGAGGGTTGTGGCCCTGCAATCCTTGTGCTTCACTCCAATTCCCTCTTCGTTGGTGGTTCAAAATGCATCCTTCTTGATTGGTGCTGAATGTTCCTGCCCTTTATTTTTTATTACATCAATGACAAAACAAGAACGAACGTCATTAGTAATCTCAACAGATTCAGAAACATTAAAATTAATCATATCACCACCAAACGCCATAGTTACTGCTCCCTTGGCCACGTCAATCTTGGTTTGAGCAGTTTTCATGAAGGGTCGTCCAAGTAAGAGTGGCGATGGTGGAGAGTGGGCTGAGTCCTCCATATCAAGCACATAGAAATCTGCAGGAAAAATCAAGTGGTCTACCTGCACCAAAACATCTTCCAAAACTCCTTTCGGATATGCATTAGATCGATCGGTTAATTGAATAATAACTCCATCATTTTTAAGCTCCCCTAGATTCATGGCTGCATAAACAGAATATGGCATGACATTTATTGATGCACCTAAATCTAGCATAGCGTGGTCAAACCTTGTATTACCAATTACACAAGGGATTGTGAAACTACCTGGATCTTTGCATTTAGATGGCAGCTTTCTTTGCAACATTGCAGAGACATTCTCACTTACATGTACCACCTCTTTCTCCCGAATCCGTTTCCTTGTTGTACATAGCTTCTTTAAAAACTTAGCGTACTTCGGGATTTACTTTATAGCATCAAGGACCGGGATATTAATATGCACCTTCCTAAAGGTCTCTAGAATGTCTTGTTCATTCTCTTCATTCCTAGCTTGCATAAACCTGCTAGGGAAAGGCAAATTTGGTGGAATTAGGTTAGAATGAGTCAAATTTGAACCACCCTTACCTGAATTGGACAGTGTGGAAGGCTTAGGGGGCTGCGGCAAGGATGGTTCCTTCCTTGCCGTGGGCTTGTCTTGCTCCTCCTCTTCAATCAGCAACTTTTCATCTTCTTTTTGGCTTGATTTGGATGGTTGTGGGTCAGTTCCAACTTCTTTTCCACTTCTCAACATGATGGCTTTAGCGGTTTCAAATCCTCCATTTGGATTCACAATGGTTGAACTAGGAAGTTTACCTTCTTCTCGAAACTGCCCAAGGAACTCTGAAATCTGCCCTATTTGCTTCTTCATGTCGCTCATCTCCTTGTCTTGATTCGCTATTCGATTATTTTGATTTTGTAATCCATGCGCTACAGAAGTTAGTAGTTGAATAGCTTGATCATTATCAAATAGCGAACCTGAGTTTGGTTGAGCAGATTGTGGTTGAAGTTGCATTGGTTCGAATGGCCTTTGATAGAACCCGGGAGTTTGCTGTCTAAATCCACCTTGTTGTTGAGGTTGTTGAGGCTCCCTCCACTTGAAGTTTGGGTGATCTCTCCAGCCCGGATTGTAAGTATTGGAGTATGGATCATTCCGTGGCTGATTTTGGCCTTGATAGCCCACGACATTGGCACTTTCCCATCCTCCATTCTCTATCAATTGAGGGCATTGATCATTGATATGCCCCTGCATAGAGCATATTCCACATATGGCCGGACCTTGCACTTTGGTTCCATCAACAACCTGTGACAAAAGAAGAGTGAGATTAGTCATTTGAGATTGCAATTCTAAAATTGCACTTACCTCATTCACATGTTGTTGCCATGGGGGGTCCATTTGTCCAACACCTTCGTATTGTTGTGCATTCAAGGCTCGGTTTGCAATTAAGATCTTGGCAGCCACCGGGGTTTTGTCAACCAAGGCACCTCCCGCTGAAGCATCAAGCATTTGTCTCTCAATTGGAAGAAGTCCTTCATAGAAATATTGAATTAAAAGCTCTTCCTTCATTTGGTGTTGTGGGCAGGATGCAACTAGGGCCTTAAAACGCTCATAATATGCTGGAAAAGATTCTCCTTGTCTTTGTTCAATGCCACTAATTCTCTTCCTCAAAAGAATAACTCTCGAAGTTGGGAAGAATTTCTCTAAAAACGTTATTTTCATGCTTTCCCAAGAAGTGACCGTTCCAGGTACCAATTCGAATAACCAATCCTTAGCCTTTTCAAATAGAGAGAATGGAAAGGCTTTCATCTTCAGAATATTCCCATCTACGTTGATTGGTGTCATGCTTGAGCACACCACCTCAAATTCCTTCAAATGCTTGTTTGGATCTTCCATGGACAGACCATGGTACTTAGGAATGTGATGCAACAAGCTTGACTTCAATTCAAACTCATCAGTCTTGCCTTGAGCCGCCCTAGGATATTGAATGCATAAGGGCACGGCATTGTCCAATCTCGAGGCTAAAAGTTCTTTGATTGTACGATTATCCACAGCCATGGCTTGTTCTTCCTCTTCCTCTTCTTCAAACTCAGATTCGGAACTAGAGCTAGCACTAGGTGGATTGGGTTCTAGGTGTTTCCTCTTCCTTCTCAAATCTCGTTCAAAATCGTCGTTAAAATCCAAGATATGTGCCTGAACGGGTTGAGAACTTCGAGTCATACACTGGTACCTAAAACAAAGAAAACAAAACAAACTCAGAAAATAAAGCAAAACAAAAACAAAAGCAAACTAAAACACACGGCAGAAACTAGGGAGATTAGCAAGTTTGCTAATCCCCGGCAACGGCGCCAAAATTTGATGTGAAAATTACTTGACACTCAAATTAAAACCCTATCGACGCAGTATATGAAAGTAGGGATCGTTTTAGGCCGGGGATTAGAAGGGATGCTAATCTACACAATTTAAACTCTAAAACACTAAACTAGACTCTTATGACTCAAAACTAACCAAATTGACTCAAAACACACAAGCTAAGCTAAATAGACTCAAAACAGATACTAGAGAGTGAATTGGACAAATTCTAGACTAGTAAGACTCAAAACACAGAAAGGGGACAAATTTGGACGAATTTGACAAAACTAAATAAATTGCAGCAAACAAAGTAAGTTAAAACGAAATTAAGGTGAATTCAAGGGTGAAAAGCTAGTTAGAGGATCCTTCTCCACACATGAAACATATGCATACAAATTGATTTCCAGTATTGTTTCTTTAAACCATGAATGACAATGCCCCAAATTAATCGTGAATGCACAAATTAACTTTCAGATTTTCCTTAATTCGTTGAATTGGATGGATAACGCATCGACAATCAAATTATTCTTATCAAGTTCCCTACATGGAATACGCATAATAGAGATACATTCAAAGATCATTAAGTTCTATGAAAATCATAAGCATTGACAAGGCATTCGTAACTATGAAAAGCATGATGATACTCCTGCCATGGATTCACTTAACATGATTGTGACTAGCAACCTTTACTACTCATAAATATAAGTTCATAACAATTAGGTGAAATTCCCTTATATTTTACCATCAGATTCATGCATGCAAACTAAGTGTGCACCCTTAACCCACATACAAGAATAAGTTTTAATCAAACAGATAAGTGAATCACATTCATGTTTTATGAAACAATAACTGGAGGTAATCAATTCATATTAAACATATGTCAATGGCTTCGAATTCACCTCTAACTAAGAAAAACTTAGTTACACATGTTCATGACAATTGAAAAACAATCTGAAATAAACATTGAAACTAAAACAAGGGAAGAAAGAACTCAGGAAGTCTCCAATGGTTGCAGGTTGTTGCGGCACAAGGTCCTCCTCCAATGGAAGCCACGGCAAAGCTCTCCTCCTCTCCTTCTTACGGCAAAGGGTGTTTCTGTGTATGGATGGTGATGGCTACGAATTATGGTGTGGTATAGGGGGTGGTAACCTGCAGCAAAGCCTCAAAATATGTATGTATAGGCATGGCAAACCCTAGAGAAATCAGGTTACGACTTGGACTTAGCAGAAATAAAGGATTAGGGCCCTAGGGTGCGGCACAAGGCTTAAATCCATCAGGAAAGGGGTTTAGCCCAATTAATTTCTGAAAAGGCTTTGCACAATCCAAATCCACAAGGGAATAGGCTAATTAAATCAGAATCCAAGAGGAATAAGGGTAGGGAAGGTGCGGCAGCAATTGGAGGGAAGGGGATGGAGTGCAAGGCAAGGCAAAGGCCTTCTAGAAAGGTTTGGGGTGCCAGATTTTTAGGACTTCTAGAAAAGAGTGTTGTGGCATGTTTCTAGATGGAAAAGACCTCCTAAAAACAGGTTTTAGGCATCTTATTATGAAAAGGAGTCCCCCTTGCAGCTGGAATTAAGATAGGATAAGATTAGATAAGGATAAGATAAGATAAGGTTGGTTTGGATAATGTTCCATGTGTGTAGTTTTTACTATACATGTGATTTCAAAACGAAGATTATTATATTGGAATGATTTTGATGAGATAAAACTAGTCCACTTAAATTTTGTTTTGTCGACCCCTCAAGACGTAGTGAGAATAACGAGAACACCGATGGTGATGATTAGGCTTGGCAGTTAGGCTTTCATCATCTGGACTTAGGGTGATGGTTCATTTACTGCAGTTTTATCTTTATTGTAATAATTGCATGGTCATATTTTTTATTATGCACAACACTGCACTTTTATGTGTTTACTGTTATGTGAAACTTCTAGCTGCTCTAATGTGATGTGATAATAACGAGATTTAATCCCAAGATTTTGTGTCCCCAAGTGGAAGGTTGATAAGTGAACTCTATAGCAGTTTTGGATTTTATAAATAATGAACACTTTGTTCAAATTTTTGCACATCATAAATATCTTGCTATGGCTTACGTCATTGAGTTGGCTTGTGTTGCCATCTTTCGTTGGATCACATGGTCAATTTAGTGTTGGTCAGCACATCATGGCCTCGTAACTTGTGTTATTGGGGTTGAGGTGTGTCAGAAGTGCAGGAAAATACTATTCGGACCCGGCAAATTGCTCACTAGTAGGGATGGGTTGAAAAAACCGAAAACTGAAAAAAAAAAATAAAAAAAAAGGACCGAAATCGAAAAATCGAAAACCCAAAAAAGACCAAACCGAAAAGGGATAAACCGAACCGAACCGAACTTTATTGGTTCGGTTTCGGTTTTGGAGGTTCGAAAACTAAGCCAAACCTAACCAAACCCAATCCCTTTACATTTTATGAATGTTTGCCCATGATGTTTCTTTTGTGAAACTTTGTCGCCAAGTTTAGAGCATACTTGGTTCATTTAGGGAGGATATTCCATTGGTTATAGAAGAAAGTTTTGGACGGCTATGGAACTTGGAAGAGCTTCTTTATTTGTTTGCTTTTGGGATGGATACTGTGATCATTTTTCCTTGCAATTGAGATTGTTGATAGAATATGATTGGTTTATATGATCTTGTATATGTACAACTACCTTCCCACTTTTCCCATTTTCTTATTATTAGTCTACCAATGCAAGCCTCTTTTCTAAATTTCATATTAAAAAAAGATCAAGTTGTATAAAATAAAAAAATAAAAAAACCGAAACCGAACCAAACAAAACCAAACAGAAAAAAAAGGGGACTGAAAAAAAACAAAAGAAAATCGAACCGAACCGGTTTTGATTTTGGCAAAAAACCGAACCGAATGAAATTGAACCCACCCCTACTCACTAGACCAACAATTTTACTGCAACCATATTTTTGTTTGGCAAGTATATTGAAGTTAAATATATTGTATTAAAGGTAAATATATTGTTGGGCAGGAGGAAGCTAGAATTATCTAAGTGATATGGGTTGCCCTTGACTTAGTGGCAGTTTGGGTATCCTGATAAATTTGGGGGTTGGGTTGGGTGTGCATGTCACGACTCGAAAATGGGCACGTAACAATGCCATGACCTATCAACCACGCAATACTATAACGTCAAATGCGACATTATAACACGTTTGCGATAGAACGTAAGACATTAGTTGAACGAAAATAATTTATTTCAAAACATTGCGGAAGCGAAGATATTTTGATAGGCCGAAAGAAATCAAAATACAATCTTATTTAATATGTCAGTTAAAAACACAAAAAATTAGAGATACTAAAATCACTAAATACATTTCTCTATCGCCGCTGCCACATCATCTAGCACACCATCTCCTCGGGATTACATGCATAGAAAAATATGCAGCGGTATGGATGAGTTACACGTACGACATTGCCCCCCTCGGGGTCGCCCCGTTTTATTTTAAAAATAAGTACATGAAAGAATTTTACTCCAAATCACAAATCACAAATCACAAATCACGAGCAATGCTTGATCGATGAGTTAAAACTAGTGGCATACGATTACCCCAACATCACGCTATACCAACATTGCGAGATGGCCAAGAAATTGTAATAAGGACCCAGGCCATAAAGCGGCAGGGACACAAGGATATTGCACGCATACCAATAATGGCCGATATCAATTCAAATTCACAAGTAAAAATAAGTAACAACACGGTTTAAACTTTAAAGCATAAACCAATTCCGTATAAATATTATGTAAAAACTATGAGGCAAGTGAAAGGACAAATATCCTACACAGAAAACACTGTATCACAATACAAACGCTGAACGTTATTGCTTCTGAAAACATTTGTTAGGAACATTGCCTTGAAGATCCTCCAATTACTATTGCCCTGATAAAAAAATCAGAGAGATGAAACTTTTTCTTCCAGGGATTCTTTAACTGCCTTCAATAGTAATGGCATTAGTTTCTGATTTGTGACGACTATGCCCGTATCAAGATCAAGATACTTCCCCCTTGAGAAATCCAACGGGTTCCCCGCAGCATCTGCGACCACACCCCCAGCTTCTGAAAATTTTCATACAAAAACCAGTGTCAGAATTGCAGAAAATGTTTTCCAAATATAAACCCTAAGACTGCATCCCGAAAACAAGAAAAATATCAACTTGTTCTTGAATTAGTAGCTTTTTCTATTACAAGGATAACAATAGAGTTTTCCTCAACGATTCCTAAGAGAGGAATAATTTCAGAAGATCGCTCATGCAATTTTGAAGTGACTGGATAAATATACAATCCTTGAAGTAATTTCATGAAACATCTTTTCTTTCCTGACCTAAATACAGAATGAAACTAACTGAATCCAATAGAAGGTAAGTTATGTATGGTTTAATCTTCGGGGTCCGGCTACACTGGTATGTCCCACTCAATGGTACGGGTTTTATGCAAAGATCAGACGGTCGCATGACCCAATAGATCCTTATATGCAAGATCAAACCGTTTATTTTTACGACATAACTCAGTGGTAATGTACCATGGAAGAATGGTTAATCTTCTATCCATAGAGACTTCCAGTACCAATCTACCCAGGGTAGCAGCGGTCTTACTCATGACAGAAAAGGGAAAAAAAACCTTTTCTCTAATCTCCTATTTCTTATCTTTTTATTGATACACCACATTTTAAAAAACAGAAAACTCCCCTAAAGCCCTTTATATAGACCAGGCTTCACATTCGTTTCCTCATTAACTATATAAATGATGCATAGTGCACGTGATTTTTCAAGAGAGATTACACAAGGAGTAGGCAAAGTTCGCCAAACCTCGCTAAATTCTTTGTGTTTGTGTATTGCGTGTTTACTTTATTGTTCATATGTTTCACATAGCATCATCTTATATGTTTGCATAACACCGGAGACTATCGATAAACAAGATCAACTAAAGGGCATTAAAATCAACAGGAATCCCCTTTTGAAAACAGAGAAATGCCCCTTCTGTTCAGCTCATAACTGATGTGGGGATATATATTGGGTTTAGGCCTTAGGATTAAGGTTTCTATCTAAATTCCTAACAATATATATCCACAACTATGAGCTTCAAATGACATGTCTAAACATACCAGCCTCTGGGAATGTATGATCCAAATATCATTTGCATGATTGTATTGCATCCAAAGGTCCACACCTTAACTTTATAAACTCAAACTCATCCCTAACACTTACAACTTCATCCTCCTGAGAGGGCTCGGAGGTTGCAGCCTACAGGCTATTCCATAAACCATGGTCCAAGAGCTATGTTGATATACAATAAGAGAAGAAATAACAGTTTACCAGTCACGACAATGCACCCAGCAGCATGATCCCATATTTTTTCACGATATCCCTTATGGGGGAAACGAAGATATATTGCTCCATCTCCTCTGGAAAGTGCTCCATACTTTGCCTGGCTGTCAATTCTAACTGGAGGGGCTTTGACGCCGAGTTTCTATTCACAAAATAATGTTTGACTACCAATATTCAATAGAAAACACACACAACAGAAATCGTTTAAGAGGAAAAGACAAACACAGTACCTGAGCAATGCTGCTAGACAAGTCATGCAAGGAGTGTGCTGCTTCAAAAGATTCGAAAAATGAAGCTTCTTCAGGATTTTCAGTAGCGCTGACATGCACCTGAAGGACAGCAATGACATTATTTCTGTGAAACCTGTTCAAATAAAGAATGCAATGAGTTATCTATAAGTGCTAACCTTTATCAGGGAAGAACCATCCAATGGCTGCATATATGTTCCGGTACCAACTGTAGCAAAGAAAAGACAACCAACTTTATCATATGAAGAATGCTGATTATTGCCACTAATGGATGTGAGAGGAAGATTTGGACAGGCCAGGACACCCAACACAACTTTTCCTTCATCCAGCAATCCCAATGCTATGGCATATTGATCTCCTCTAACAAACCTACAGCAGAATCAGCTATTTATCATGGCAGGTTCATAAGCATATTAAATCAATACAGAAAACAGGTTAGCAAGTGAATCAAAGAAAACGTTTGACAAAAAAAAAATGAATCAAAGAAGAAAACTATAAACTAATACTAAAACAAGCTGCACCCTACCAAATAAAATTTCAGCAAATTATAATAACTGCCAACCCACAGTGGATTTAATGATCCAAAGCATCCACTTCTTAATCCTTTATTCAAGGATCATCTTACATAAAATCAACTACATCTGAAATCATTTAGTCACCTAAACTTGATCAAATAAATCAGATGAAACTGAAGTGTTGGATAATGGACAACAGAAGATGCTATTTGTTTGATGAGAAATACAAAGGAATGTCGGAATAAGGTCTAGCGCGGCGACGCCCATGTATCACATAGGAGGGGAAGAGTAGTCAAACAAACAAGCTATAACCATAACAATTAAATGGTCAAATCATTTAACATTTTACTATTTTTTATTTTTTATTTTTTTGCATTTATTCTTCTTAAAAGGGATCTAAATTTAGACAGTTCAGACCATTGGACCCGTGTGTGTGTGATGCGGGGCTTCCTTAACAACCAACTTGATCACAATGCTTATTATCTCTCACATTTCAAATTTTACTATGTATCAAACTTTTCTGCATGGTGACTTGCTTCTTAGTGATGGAAACCAAATAACATCTGAAATAGACAGTTTGCTTCACATCCTAAATTTTCAAATTCAAAACTGAACACAGTGAAAATGAAAATAGCCGCATTAAAAAGAAAAGGTGCTTGAGAAACATCAAAAAATAAAAAATAAAAAGGAGATGAGAAATGATCAGTTAACGGAAAAGATACCATGTTCTATAAAGGAATAGCCAAGTAAAGACTTCTGTCGCACTCCAAATGGAAAGATTACAGCTGAGTTTAAAAGAATGCATGGTCGTACACTGAGCCTGACACTTCGGCATGTTGATGAAAACGATTAATAGCTTTGAGATAATTCCGTACATATAATATGCAAAAACAAAAGTAAAAAAACTATGCATGCTTATTTATTGAAGTACCATATATAGACTCATCAATTCATGTTACATGCATCCCTCATACATGCAAGACATGATAGAAGGATAATCACATAATTTGAAATGAAATGGGTACAGGACAAAATGGTCACATCATCTCCAAATCATCAAAAATTACAACTTTAAATGGAATGGACCTTTCGAAAGCATTCTTCTTAACTAATGATTTAAGAGACGTCCATCTTACCGATGACAAGAGCTCTCAAAATACGTTCAGAAGCTTACCCTTTGGTTCCATCTATGGGATCTAGAACCCAGTGCTGGCCGCTAGAACCACCTTCAGATTTCCCATTGTCAATAGCTCTAAGCACATCTTCAGTGGTTAAATTAGAAACACTGGAAAAGTCACTATTGGCAAGAGTATCATTAACAAGTTTTTTTATGCGCTCTAGTGTTTCCTGCCCACTTTCTTTCCGAAGATCTCCCGAGTCCTAAAGAGATTTAAAAGTTAGAAGTAGGATTAACAATTCAAGGGAGAAAAAACCCAGAATCTGAATGTCACTTTATCAGCAAAATAGTACATGCTCACCTCCTCGGCCACAAGCGAGAACGATTCACAAGGAAGTTCCCTTTCCAGTACCAAACTCACAATAGCCTGTGAACCTGGGAATCACATGTTCATAAAATAAAAAGAAAGAGGCAGTCAATCACAGTTGCTTTCATATTGACAAAAAAAAAATTAAAAAATTGCAGTTGCTTTCATATTTAGTCTAATTTCTGAGTTAGTGTATGTGATTTTTCTCTCAAGACTAAATCACGGTTTCAGCATCCAGACTAAAAAGCATTATCAGATATCATGAATATAAAACTATAAATAGAAACAAATGATTGTTGACAGTGAAACAATAAGAAATATGACAATTGCAATGAGAGTTTCAATTATATGTCAAACAACTGTTTCTACTTTTCTAGGAATAAAATTATAAAACATTCCAAGCATCTGCTTTTGGTATTAGGTGGAGACAAAAACACTGGGGCTTATGGGCAATCCAATTAAGGGACCTAGTCATTTTGATAGAAACGTAACATGGTTCACTTTCAGAACATTCAAGGGTAGCATAGATTGAATGTAAAACCAAATAAAAATGGGGGAGAAACAATAAAAGCTTACTGTGAAACATGGAAAAATGAAATGGAGTGTCTATACTACGAATTATGATATAATCATGGCCGATTTAAAGTAATAATAACCATTCACGTGTGCAAGAGAAGACTTACGGACAAGCTCAGACAACCTGACAATTAAAATCTGGGTGTGACAAAAAATTGTCTTTCCTAGGGCTTCATATCAACCTTCCATCAGCACACTAACCATGGTGAGGCATATCAGGAAAACTTAAAAGTATATAGAATTTCTTGCAGTGCATTAAAGGACATCTGTGCAGATGTTGCATTTACTTCTCTACCGTTCTATACAGACATGTATGTCTAGTATACCAAATAATTTTGACTTCCTTTCATACTAGCTAATGGAATGAAAACTACTTTTGGGAAACATTTAATGAGACGGTAGAAAGTTTGAGGTGATGTAAGTTTGACAAGCATGAAATTATTCTCGTCATCTACTCATACATCTAGACATTTGAAACTCTTGGCCACAAAGCACAACCAGACTTCAATGGTTACTATAGAAAGAGCAAGGTGAACACTCATGATCCAAGTATTGAACCCGCAATCCATAATCCGTACAACAACAAAGCTTTATTCCACTCAGTGGGGTCGGCTGTATGGTTCCTAGAACACTACTGAGCTCGATTTTGCGTCAAGTCTTCCATTAGCTCCAAGCACTTATCTTTTCTTTAAGTCTATTTCTAAGTCTTCCTAGGTCTTCTTCTACCCCTTTTTCCCTGATGCTCAAATCGCATTTTCTAACCGAAGCATTTGTAGGTCTTCGTTTCACATGTCCAAACCACCTTAACCGATTTTCTCTCATTTTATCTTCTACTACGGCCACTCCTACTTTACATCGTATCCTGATTCTTAATCCTGTCCTTTCTCATGTGCCCACACATCTAACAAAGCATTCTCATCTCCGCTACACTCATTTTTTGTGCATGTTGGTGCTTGACCGCCCAACATTTCATTCCATAAAGCATTGTTGGCCTTATTGTCGTCTTGTAAAATTTCTCTAGAGCTTTAGTGGCATATGACGGCCGAACAACACACTTGATGCACTCTTCCACTTCATCCATCCAGCTTGTATTGTATGGTTGAGATCTCCATCAAATTCGTCATTCTTTTGCAAGATACACTCTTTGGTACTTCATGATCAACAATCCTCACCCCTATCTCATTTGGACCCCCATTCCTACTAAACTTGAACTCCATATATTCTGTCTTTGACCTTCTTAGGCGAAGACCTTTGGATTCCAACACTTCCCGCCAAAGGTTAAGTTTCACATTTACTCCCTCATGCGTTTCATCTATCAATACTATATCATATATGAAAAGCATGCACCAAGGGCTATCATCTTGAATACGTCCCGTTAACTCGTCCATAATCAATGCAAAAAGGAAAGGACTTAAAGGTGAGCCTTGGTGTAACCCTATGGTTATGGGAATGCTTTCAATTTGTCCTTCATGAGTTCTTACTATAGTCCTTGCTCCATCATACATATCCTTTATTGATTGGATATATGCTACTCGCATTCCTTTCTTCTCTAGAATCCTCCAACGAATTTCTCTTGGGACACTATCATAGGCTTTTTCCAAATCTATAAAGACCATGTGCAAATCCTTTTGCAGATCTCTATATCGTTCCATCGATTTTCGTATGAGATAAATTGCCTCCATAGTCGAGCACCCTGGCATGAAACCGAATTGATTGTTTGAGAACCGTGTGTCTCGCCTCAGTCAATGCTCAATTACTCTCTCCCAAAGCTTCATTGTATGACTCATTAACTTAATACCCTATAGTTCATGCAATTTTGTATGTCACTCTTATTCTTGTACATAGGCACCAAAGTGCATTTTCGCCACTCATTTGGCATCTTCTTCGTTTCCAAAATTCTTCAATGGATAAAAAATAATACAGGTATTGGTATGTACTAATATTATTCAAGGTGGACCATATATTGAAGTTCATATCAGGTTCATTGGCATCAAATAATGATCTAAATCTTTTGCTACTTTCTATGGTTAAAACCAGTAAGCAAGATGTTGGAGTTCAGTACAATGGATAATTAAAATTCTACAGTGACTTAAAAGCATTCTTGAGGCCAACATATTAAAGCAAATTTTCTAAATGCATACTGTGTCCAACCTTTTATATTTACTTATAGTTAATTGTAAGAAATCTGCTGTTTCAAATATTTTCCACAATAAAATCTGTCTAAGTAACAAGAAAGTAACTTTTCAATTCTTTTGGTAAGAGAGACTCATTGGAGTCTCCAGACTCAACATCATCTTAAATGTCAATGATTGGCTAACCAACATTGTGGATAATTGTGCAGAATTTATGGTCTTCAATCATGAACAAAAATTCCATTATGTAAAGATTTGTTTGCCAGCGAAACTTTACTTCCAGCCAAGTAGTATTGCAACGTTTTACTTCCAAACTGTCTCAATGCATATTAACAAGATGACACATATTTCATTTCATTATTCACAAGTAATTACTTTCTTCTTAAAATATTATAACAATGTGATGAACAGTTTATCTTTGTTTTCAATTAATGGTTCGGGACCAGATATATATTTCACATTAAAATGTTGGTCAAAGAAATACAGCCTGACAGATTTATACGCCAGGCAAGAAAACCTAGTATCAAATAATTCAGGAAAACCTTGCCACTTCCTAAGGAGGGAATATCAACTGCTTAACCTAGGATATAATCTAGATGCAAGAAAATATGAGCAGAACTTTTCTTTTCCTTTTCCTTTTTTCGAGAAACATCTAATGAAAACCGAATTCCCTGACATATTAGTTCAAGTGGTGGAGGCCGGGGGGGGGAGGGGGGGGGGGGGGGAACAGGAGTGGTCGATGGATTTGAATCTTGCCAGCGGTGACAATTTAGTAATACAAAATAATTAAACTTCTTATCTTCAAAAAGAGAATTAGTAGAAAGTTGTGCAATACAAAAAGCATAGTGTGGAGCTACAAGATAGCTTCAAAGCAAACTGCAGATGACTTTGATTCATTATAAAACACCACCATAAGAAAAAAAAAACATATATATATATATATATATATATATATATATAAACAGATTAACCATAAAAGATGATCATCAACAAAAGAGTTTGTAAACATACCGTAATCCGCCACTGTAACTGGACTTTTATCTGATTTTGAATGAACTTCTGGCTGCAATAGGGCCTTTTGCACCTTCTGAAGCAGAGAAAACCAATAACTGAAGTCAACTTGGGATAACAGATTATATTGCTACAAGCGTTGTAGAAATGAAAATAACAATGATAATTTCAGTGCTCAGTGCTAATTCACAAATCGTAAGCCAAAGGGAAACAATTTTCATACGACAACAGACATTATTAGGCTATAAGACGGGATTATATATTTCTCAATGTGCCCTTCATATGACTTTAGAAAAGGAATATTTCTCGCCAGGAGCTCCTTATAAAATCATATAGTATATCGCACTTGAATTATAGTAGTGTTCACATCAAAGATCCTCTCTTTTATTCCTCAGAGTTGTATAGACATGAGTCACATACTCACTTGTATACACATTCATACATTGGCCATGGGTCTACTTAATGAACAATCTGGGTTGAAATACAAGCTTTCTGTTTCTTGGAGATGGTAAACAAATACAACCGCGGATTCATTGTCCAATAAATGCTTAAATGGCAAAAGAATTGGCAAATTCACGACATGGGTTTTGCTCAAACAAATGTTTTGCATTCTGAGTTGGTCGCAAATTACATTATCATGCTCCGAATTCGAAGCGGACTCAATCGACAATTTATGCTCTGGGTTTCCATTCTTAAAGTCAACTCTCAAACAAAAAGTGATGAAATCAGAGAGAGAGAGTATTGCCTGGCAGAGGAGAGCAGCGAGCGAGGCAGCTTTTTTGGCAGCAGCGAGCTCCTTTTCGTAGGACATTGAAGAAGAAGAAGAAGATGAAAAAGCTGTTGCTATTCTTCCACTTCCAGAGAAGGCCCTTTTGGTAGGTGAGAAAGAGAGTGAGAATGCGTGTGACCTGATGAATTCGGGCTCTGAATGTCGTAATCTGGGCACTGCTCTAAACCAATTTATAGCCATCTCTCTCTCTCTTTCTTCTTACTCGGTAGTTGTATCACACCAATTATTTTGCCGCAGGTGCAGGGGACTCTATTATTATTAATTTTCCTTTTGAGGAAATTTTCATTAAAATATTAGAAAATGGATAACAACTGCATTCTGAATATATCCCACTCATTATCGAAACTTACCAATTTATTAATTTTTTCATCATGCAAAATAAAAAGGGAAATTGATAGAAATGAGCCATTTCTTTAAGAGAAATTGATAGAAATAGGCTATTTTCTTATTCTTGGGATCAAAATAGGACAAATTGGTCATGCACACTCCATGATCACCATGCACAAAAGCAAAATGACGAAAACACCCACATATAAATTGTAAAAACTCACAACTCATTGTGTCATAATTGTGAGCTCTAATTTTTTGGGTCGAGAAAGGGATGTAGAGAGAGAGTTGTGAGCTTTGGGTTTTTGGGTTTTTGGGTTGAGCTCATATCTCTAAGCTCTGATTTCGAAGAGAGGGAAGTCAAGAGAAAGCTTGCAAGAAAGGTTTCCAAGAGAGGGAAGTCGAGAGAGCTCCAAAGAGAGGTCGGGGGTTTTGGGTTGAGGGAGCTCTAATTTCATACACAGTGATGTTGAGAGAGAGCCCAGAAGATTGAGGTCGAGGTTTCTGGGTTAAGCTGAGGCCGGGGTCTTCCATCCTTAAAGAAAACACTTTTGTACCATATTTTCTGGTTTTGGCTGAAAAGTTTCATTTTTTACGGCGATTGATGCTTTGGCAGGCATATTTGGCACCCTAGGCATCTGCTCGGTTTTGGAGGCCCTAAGGTAGAGTGTTTAATTCCAAGTTCCTATATCAATGATTTAGAAGTTCAATTAGGGTTTGTGTTTCATGTTGGGGCTATGGGTTGTGGAAAAACTTGATTTTTTTATGTGCTAAATACTACGTATGTTCCAATTTCTGTTTCAAGTGTTCAATTGCAGAAATTTGGAAAACTTTTCCCGTTATGTGCATATGATGTGCATGGCTGTAACTTAATATAATAAGCGGGAATGTTCACTAGTTCTGATTCCACGTATGTTATATGTAATTTCATGTTTGTGCAACATAACATGGGGAAGTACCTGTAATGGTTTGTCATATTGGGAGGTGGGTTACATCGAATAATGAAAAGGAGTACGTAAGCGGTGAAGAAAAGGGAGTTGTTGTGTCTAATCCCATAAAATTCAGGGAGTTTGTGGAGATTGTTTCTAATATCTCATCTAGTGGTATTGATATGGTAACTCTTGCCTACTCAGTTCCAATGGGGGTCGCATGCAAACAAACATTTGCTGATTCGGGACAATAGAGACATGCAGTATTTTTTGGAGTATAACAGGGTTGTTATTGCTAGAAGGTGACACCTATATATGTATCGATACTTTTCACACTAAGCTCCCACTATGCTCTGATACAGCGTTTGAAGTAATGACTACTTTTGCATCGAAAGTACTATGGAGGTGCTGTTTCAAGATGGGGATGACATAGATTGGGTTACCATGATGGACTTTGATTCCTAGCAGTACGAATTTGATTCAACGCGTGAACATCTATACAAGTGAACGTGTCATGCCAATGCCTCACAATTATGAGGTACAATGAAATGAAGGTGTACATATCCAAAACCTGAAGCGGAAGACAAGTACATATGCAGAAGACACCAATGAATCTACATGCAATTATAATGGTTATGTGAAAAGGCTTAATATGTTGTCGATGGAAACGCGGATTTCCAGCCGTATTTCAGAAGGGGCGACCTTTTTGTTGACAAGAAAGATCTCTCGAGAAGGCTTCAATTGAAAGCGGCTAAAGGGAATTTTTAGTACACGGTTGATGCATCTTCGAAGAGGTGTCTGGTTGTCAAGTGTAAGGATGCTCGTTGCCCTTGGCGGATTTTTGCGTACGGCAATGGTAGTGATGAGTTTAGGATTGTGAAAGTTGAAGTTTGCCACCAGTGTGATTTGATTTTGTTCAAAGACCGTTATCTGCAAGTCAACATGTAGCTTATCGGTCACACGATGAAGGACAAATTCAATGATCCCGATACTGTGTACACGTGCAATATACTGTTTTGGCTTTGGTAGGGACTGCCTGTCCCGACGTCCTCCTTTAGCAGCTTGTCATGGAGAAGGATGAGGGGTGTCCTTGTCAGCCTTTTTTCTGTCAATCCTCCTGGGTAATCTAGCTCAGGTGTCGTTCTTCTAGTCATTTCATCTAGTCAGTCAAATCGCCCATGATATCAAAGCATTCGACCAAAGTGGCGTAGTCATGCTTCCTCTTGTTCAGCTTCTGGGGAAAAGGGTGAATGAACTTACAGGCTTTACTTGAACGCCATAGTGGCCAACCTATCATCAGGTTTTTCCACTTCTGCCAGCTCTGCTCGGAAGCGCTTTAGATAGTTCTTAAGACTTTTGTCTTTAGATTGAAGGGCCATCCTGAACATGGCTTCATAATGCTTGCGAACTTCACGGTACACCGAATAGGTGTTCATGATGATGTCAACCAAACTCTCGAAATAGCCAATGAACTTACTAGCGGTTCTAAGTACCATCTCATAGCTAGTATCTCCAAGGTGAATGAGAACATTTTGCACATCCATGAATCGTTGTTGCTATATAAGGCGGTGGCGTTTCGGTAGTGCATGACATGCTAGTCTGGGTCAAAATCACCACGGAATGACTTGAAACGAGGTTAGGAAAACTTTCGTGATGAGGGAGTGATTTTGATCGCCATTTCTTTCAGAAAAAGAAAATGGCGAACTCGGCAAAGCTTGATTTTGTTGCCCTAGATATTGTTGGGAAGAACTACCTTTCCTGGGTAATGGATACGAAGATCCATCTAGAGGTAGGAAATCTTGGAGAAACTATTAAGGAGGGAAATAGTGCATCATCTCAACATCTGGCAAATGCCATGATCTTTATCCGTCTCTACCTTGATGAAGGATTGAAGAGCGAGTACCTAACGGTTGAATATCCATTAGCCCTCTAGAAGGCATTGAGAAATAGATACAATCACCAAAAAACGGTGATTATCCCAAGGTCTCGTTATGAGTTGACACACTTGAGGATCCAAGATTTCAAGTCGGTTGCTGAGTACAACTCTATAATGTTCATAATTAGCTTCCAGATGAAACTTTGTGGGAAGACTATGACTAAGGAAGATATGCTGGAAATGACTTTCAGCACCTTCCATGCTTCCAATGTGCTCCTGCAGTGGCAATATAGAAAGTGAGGCTTTATTGAGTGCAACCAGCTGATATTGATGCTCCTTGTGGCTGAACAAAACAATGAGCTCCTGATGAAAAATCATTAGTCCTGACCTACTGGATCAGCGCCATTCCCAGAAATGAATGTTGTTTTCCGAAGTAAACACCACATCCATTTGTGACAATAATTACAAACGAGGACGTGACCATAAGCGAGGTCGGTGGAATGGAAAAGGCAAGAATCATGGTGTCTAGTTTTACAACCAGTGTCTAAGGCATAATTCAGGCCCGAGCTTCAAGAATGTAAGTCGCCACAAGGGTAAAGCTCATATGAATAACACTCCTAGAAATCCTGAAAGAGTCTGCCACATGTGTGGTGGCAATGGACACTGGGCTCGTACCTGCCGTACCCAAAACATTTGGTGGACCTGTATCAAGCCTCCCTCGAGGAGAAAGGTGTCGAAACCAATTTCATTGACCAGGCTAAACTAATGGATATACCTGATCCAGTGTTTGATTTAGGCCAATTGAACACAACCTACCTAGATGTCCCAGACTTCATTGTGGAAAGAGGGAATGAAGTGTATCGGTCCAATTGAATCATTTTTGTGTGATGTACTCTTATTATTTGAACTTGTAGTTTAAAGCTCGCATTTCAATTCAATAAAAGTGGCATTTCAATTTCCTTTTATTATGATTAAATTGCTTTTAACTATGATTCCCTTACTCAAAGAGCATGGGTAAAAACTATAGTTATTCTCAAAACAAGAGCAATGGCGGAGATATTTGTCTTGCTGACAGCGCAACCATGCATACAATACTTCGAGATCAAAAATATTTCTCAAGCTTGATGCTTACAAAAGTGATGTGAAATTAAATTGCACTCAAATTTAAACCCTATCAATGTAGTATGTGTAAGTAGGGATCGTTCTAGCCAGGGATTAGTGATGTGAAAATTAACTTGACACACAAATTAAACCCTATTGATGACAATTGTAGTAAAGATGCAAGTAGGGATCGTTCTAAACCGAGGATTAACTAGGGATGCTAATCAACACAAATAAGACTCAAAAACACTAAACTAGACTCTATAGACTCTAAACTAACTTAAAACACTCAAAACAACAAGAAACAATCAGGAAGACTCAATTCTAAACCTATCAATTGGTTTTGACGAAAATAGAACTTAAAAGACTCAAAAGACTAAAACAAAACAGGTTTTGACTCTAAAAACAAGTTTAAATGAAAGGGGGATTGTTTTTGACGAAATTAAGACTTAAAAGAGAAATTTTGCATAAAAACTTTAGAAAAACGAGTTTGGTGATTTAAAACGGGTGAAAGGCTAGTTAGAGGGCCATTCTCCACACATGAACATATGCATATAAATTGACTTCCAGTTATTCTTTCAACAAACCATGAATGACAATGCCCCAAATTAATTGTGTAGAACTAATTAATTCTCAGATTTCCCTAGACTCATTGAATTGGATGAAAAGCATACGACAACCCAAATCATTCTTTATTAAGCTCCCTAACTATGAAAAGCATGATAGAGACACAAAACAAAGATCATTAAGCTTTGTGAAAATCATAAGCATTGACAAGGCATTCGTGACTATGAAAAGCATGACACTCCTGCCAGGAATTTACTTAACGCGATCGTGACTAGCAACCTCCACTACTTGTAAATATAAGTTCATAACGATTAGGGGAAATTCCCTTATATTTTAGCATCAAATTCATGCATGCAAACTAAGTATGCATCCTTAATCAACACACAAGAACAAGTTCTTAATAAAACAGTTAAGCAAACCACATTCACTATTCATGAAATCATAACTGGAGGAAATCAATTCATATAAAACATATGTCCATGGCTTTGAATTCGCCTCTAACTATAAAGAAATTAGTTCCTCATGTTTGCAATCAAACAAATATAAATAAAATTAAACATTGAACAAAGATAGAAAACACCTAGAAAACGCTCCAGATTCCTTCCTTCCTTGCTTGCAAGTTGCGGCACAATGAGGGTATGGCTGAATGGTAGTGTAGAGATGTGTGAATGAGAGATGGTGGTGGATGGTGTAGCAAAAGGGTCTATTTAAAGAAGGAGGTGCGGCACAATGATATAGTGTCGGAAAAGGATTACAAAATGTAGTTTGTGTAGGAAAATAAAACACAATCCTAAGGGGAAAAGGTTATGTAATCCTAGCAGGAAATAGGACATCTAGAAGACCAAAAACCAAAGGGATTTAGGAGAAAGGTGCGGCTGGATCATGCATCTAGAAGGCTTGGGGCACCACCTTTTTAGGGACTTCTAGAAAGGGTGTTATTTGGCTGATTTTGACACTTCTAGAAGGGAATAGGTGCGACACCTTTGTAGGAGAAGATGAGGTTCCTAGAAATCAGGTTTTAGGTCTTCTAAACTGAAATTGAATCCCTCTTGTAGCAGGAATTGAGTTAGGAAAAGATTAGGATAAGATAAGATAAGATTTGGATAAGATAAGGATAAGATAAGGTAGTTTGGATAATGTTTTAGATAATTCTCCTTCTTTGTAGCTGATTCCTTATCTTCTTTGACTTGGATTTATTTCTTCAACTCTTTTGCACATTCCTAGCCTCTCTTGAACTTCAAATTCGTCCATCCATCCATCACGCTCCAACTTTGTGATATCCATTCCAAGCCCAAAACTGCTCTAAAATGCTCCAAATTGCATCTTTTTGCCTACTTTGCTTCTTGGACCTATAAACACACGAAAATGACTTAAGACACTATAATAAGCAACAAATAACTAAGTAAATGCAAGAAAACACACTAACTAAGTCGCATAAATATGCTCCTATCAATTAGAAGGGATGCAAATCTACACTAACTAAACTTTAAAACACTAAACTAGACTCAATTAACTCAAAACAGCAAATAGAACTCAAACTAGACAGTTTCTGGACTCTAGACACTCAAAACAAGCTCATTAGACTTAAAACACACAAAACAGATTCTTTAGACTCAAAACTAACACCTAAGATTGATTTGAACGAAATTAAGACTCTAATTGACTCAAAAGACTAAAAGACTCAAGATTTGACGAATTTAGACTCTACTAACACAAACTAAAAGCAAGGGATTGGTTTTGAATGAATTTAAACTTAAACAAACAGAATTGTAAAGACAACTTAAAAAGACACGAAATTGGTGATTTAAATGGGTGAATGGCTAGCTAGAGGGTCCTTCTCCACACATGACACATATGCAACCCAAATCGATTTCCAGTTATTCTTTCTATAAACCATGAATGACAATGCCCCAAATTAATTGTATTGAACTAATTAATTGTCAGATTTCCCTAGATTCATTGAATTGAATGGATGACGCATTACAACCAAATTATTCTTTATTAAGCTCCCTAACTATGAAAAGCATGATAGAGACACAAAACAAAGATCATTAAGCTTTGTGAAAATCATAAGCATTGACAAGGCATTCGTGACTATGAAAAGCATGACACTTCTGCCAAGAATTTACTTAATGCGATCATGACTAGCAACCTCCACTACTTGTAAATATAAGTTTGTAACTATTAGGTGAAACTCCCTTATATTTTAGCATCAAATCCTAGCATGCAAACTAAGTGTGCACCCTTAATCAACATACAAGAATAAGTTTTAATCAAACAGTTAAGCAAATTGCATTCACGATTTATGAAACAATAATTGGATGTAATCAATTCATGTCACATATATGTTCATGGCTTTGAATTCTCCCCTAGCTAAAACGAGTTTAGTTCCTCATGTTCGCAATTAAACAAAGATAAATAAATTTAAACATTGAAAACAAAGGATAGAATACACCTAGAAACGCTCCAACGATCCAACATCTTGAATGGCAAGCACGGCTCCAGATGGCTCCTTCCTTCTCCTTCCTTGCAAAGCTGCGGCACAAGAGGTGTGTGTGGTGAATGGATGTAGGTGAGTTATGGTAGAGGGTGGTGGTCTGAATGGTGCAGCAAAAGAGTGTATTTATAGGCCTAGGGATTCTAGAAAGGAGTGTTGTGGCATGTTTCTAGAAGGAAAAGGCCTTCTAAAAACAGGTTTTAGGTGTCCTAATATGAAAAGGAGTCCCCCTTGCAGCTAAAATTAAGGTTGGATAAGATAAGGTTGGATAAGGTTTTGGATAATTCTCCTTCTTTGTAGCTGATTCCTTATCTTCAATGACTTAAATTAATTTCTCCAACTCTTTTGCACATTCCGAGCCTCTCTTGAACTTCAAATTCGTCCATCCATCTTGCTCCAAACTTGTGCTATCCATTCCAAGCCCAAAATTGCTCTAAAATGCTCCAAATTGCACTTTCTTGCCAACTTTGTCATTTGAACCTGAAAACACACGAAAATAGCTTAAATCACCATAATAAGTAGAAACTAACTAAGAAAATGCAAGGAAACAAGCTAACAAAGTCGCATAAATATGCTCCTATCAAATTCCCCCACACTTAGCTTTTGCTAGTCCTCGAGCAAAACAAACAAAACATAACCTAAACCTCCCAACGTTCGCCTCAGGGATTTCCAATGAAACATGACATTTTAAAAATCGCTACTTACATAGAATTTAGTCATCCTTACACTTGAATTCATACTTAATCACAGTCACCATTTACTAGCTCGCATTTAATCAATTAAAACAACATTTTTGAATGTAGTAACATGCCGTAGAGAATCCCTCAATTCCTTACAAGATATACACTCTATTTTCACATAGATTTTCTGACTACACTCCCTACACTAGGTATATGTGAGAAGATTAATGTAAACAAGAAAACTAGTACTCACATATGTTTAAAACAAAGAAGGCATTTTCTGGAATTATTAATGCATGTATATATATGATCTCATGAATGGAATGCCACTACTTAGACGCGAGAACCAGCGATACCATATGCTCATACCAATCCCAAACTCCACATATTGAAACACATAGCAACCAAGATAGAATTCAAAAGGTTGTAATAGGGCTAAGGGTATTGGCTAACAAAGAAAGGTCAAGATAAACAAAAGTTCTTAAAGAAATAGTAAGCAAAGCAATGAAATCAACTTAGAATTCCCTTTTAAAATGCAGCAATCAACTTTGAACACACAGGGGAGATTCACACAACTTTTCGGGCCAGATTCAAACTTTTGGCCCTTTCTTCAACAACCAACACTTGTGAGTTCATTCTCACTTATTTTTCAACTCTTTTTCTTCCTTTTTCACACACTTTTTCTTTTCTTCTTCTTTTTCTACGAATTTTTTTTCTTCTTTCTTTTGAAACAAACTCTACCCCAAAAGAACAAATCCTTCCCCCACACTTGTTTTTCTGCATAATGTCGATCTAAATGAATTCCCTCTAAGTCATGCTTCACTATCCTTTAAGAACAAGGGTATGGATAGTCCTATTCTAGGCTAGGTAAGGTTAATGTTGGCTAACAAAGAACATAGGCTAAACAAGGCTCAAAGGGGTTAAACCTACAATACATATGCTAAGGGTTAAGGCTTTTTAGCTCTAGTTTAACTAAACAATTTCATCTTGTTATTTGTTATGCTAATCAATTTTATGCCTTGAATGAAACGGACATGAGTTCTAGTATTTGGATCTAAAGTGATGAAACGCATTCTAAGTAGCAACCAAGCAAAGAAACAATGAGATCATGCAACGACTTTAGAATACAAGAATGTCAAGATTAATAACTCTCCAAAGAACGTATAGCCTCAAGTCTCTCAAGGTTGTAGCGTTAGTTTGAGTTTCTTCCTTCAAGCATGTTACAAAAACTGATTTTTTCCTTTGTGATTACATGTGAATTCATAAATGACAACTACAACTAAGCATAAACAAAAGAGCATATCAAACTTCCATCCATGTTTGTAACTTTCTTTAACAGTCATGTAATTAAAAACCAAATCCTCATCATTGTGTTGGAAGGTACCCTAAGACACAAACCCACAAAAATGACTCTTTTTGGTATTTTTTCAAAACTTTTTTCTATTTTTTTTTCTTTCAAATTTTCGTATTTTCCTTTCAAGACACATCAAAACACATAAAAAAACACTCAAAAACAGTGAAAAACAACTTTAGAAGTGGTTGGTGATAAAAACCCACAAATTTTTCATGAAAACACTTTGTTTACCCCCCACACTTAAACCAAACATTGTCCTCAATGTTTCAAACATAGACTCACACACAAGCAAGCAAACAACACAACTAACAAACATGACAAATATGGCAAAGTAAAAGCAATAAAGAGTAGGGTTTAGAAACGCAAATCTGGTTGTGGAGCCGGAGCCTATGTCTTCCTTATTTGAATGCATGGGTTGCCTCCCAAGAAACGCTTGCTTTAACGTCTTCCAGCCGGACGAATCCTCCTTTTAAGCTCCATCTTGGCCCACGACATGGAATTGATCTTTGAATGGATGGTGATACTTGAAATGATCCGGCAATGGTTTAAATTCTAGAGTGGGTGCCTGAATCATTAACAACATATTAGTATAAAACAAAATTGAAATTCGGGGAGGTGGCTTACCTGTGTGCTCTGACAAGAACTCAAGGACAAACACCCTTTCTTTGAAAGTTTCAGGAATTTTGCACTCGGCCAGATTTGGTGTTTTGAGAGTTATGACTTGTCTCGTGTCATAAAATTCAACTTCTTTGGGCTTTGTTGTCTCATGAACATCCTCTTTGATCCATTCTACATATTCTCCAGCCACTTCTTTCTCTTGAATCATTCTTCTTGATGTACAATGTTCTTTAAGAAATTCAACACATTCTGGAATTTGATTTGGTGTATCAAGAATTGGCATATCACTTTGCACCTTGGGAAGGGCTTCCACGATGTCCTTTTCACTTTCTTCGTTCGGTGGAATCAAAAACCTGCGCGGGAAGGGTACATTTGGAGGAATAACATTAGATTGAACCGAATTTGAACCCAACTTACCTTGAATGGATGGCTTAGAAACACTAGGGGCCTAGGGCAAGGGTGGTTCTACCCTTGCCGTAGGTGTGGCCTCCTCCTCTTCTTCTAGCAGCAGCAATTCATCCACATTAGGGTTGTGTTTGGACGGTTCTGGGTCAGCTTCAACCTCCATAACACTTCCCAAAGTGATAGCTTTAGTGATTTCAAAATCTCCCATTAGATTTACAATGTTTGAGTTAGAGAGTTTACTTTGTTCTTGAATCTGTGCCATGAACTCTACCATCTCTCCAAGTTGATTGTTCAATTCACCCTACTTTTTGGTTTGATTTTGCATTTCTTTGGTTTGATTTTGCTACCCCTGTGCCAAAGTAGTTAGTAATTGAATAATTTGATCATTATCCATGGACGAACTTGAATTAGTTTGGGCCGAATATAGTTGAGGCTGTGGTGGTTCATATGGCTTTTGATAGATCTTCTCAGCTGACTGCCAATACCCTTCTTGTTATGAGCCCTGCTTCAAAGAGGTTAGTACGTCATGAATTTCATCATAACTCATAGGCATACTGGAATTCGATTGGAATTGTTGTGGGGGAGGTTGTGGTGGCTGCATAGGCGTTGTATAGAACTCCTCATATGGCTGCCAATATTCTCCTTGTTGAACCTCCTTAGCTTGATTTTGTGAACCTTGCGCAAAAGAATTTAATTCATCAAGAATTTGATCATAATCTATTGATGATCCTAGTTGGGTTGGGCATATTGTATATGAGGTTGTGGTGGCTACGCAGATCTTGAATAAAACTCCTCATCCTGTTGCCAATATCCACCTTGTTGAATTTGTTGAGGTTCCTCCCACATATAATCTGAATAATCTCTCCAATCCGAACTGTAAGCGTTGGAAAACATGTTGTCCCTTGATTGGTTATGGCTTTGATAACCCCAAGCACCTCCGTTTGCAGTGAATTGAGGACGTTGATGAGTTTGATATCCTTGCCCATATGGCACCCCAAATGTATGGGCAGTGTGCATTGTGGTTCTTTTGGCAATCTGGGACAATTGAGAAGTAAGATTCGCCAATTGAGCTTGAATGTTGGCAATTGCCATGTCTAGTACCTGAAACAAAGAAAACAGAACAAACCAAAATCAAAAACTAAAACGTAAAAATAAAAACACAAACAGAAACACGGGGGACTAGCAAATTTGCTAATCCCCAGCAACGGCACCAAAAATTTGATGTGAAATTAAATTGCACTCAAATTTAAACCCTATCAATGTAGTATGTGTAAGTAGGGATCGTTCTAGCCGGGGATTAGAAAGGATGCTAACCTACACTAATTAAACTTTAAAACACTAAACTAGACTCAATTAACTCAAAACAGCAAATAGAACTCAAACTAGACAGTTTCTGGACTCTAGACACTCAAAATAAGCTAATTAGACTTAAAACACACAAAACAGATTCTTTAGACTCAAAACTAACACCTAAGATTGATTTGAACAAAAGTAAGACTCTAATTGACTCAAAAGACTAAAAGACTCAAGATTTGACGAATTTAGACTCTACTAACACAAACTAAAAGCAAGGGATTGGTTTTGAACGAATTTAAACTTAAACAAACAGAATTGTAAAGACAACTTAAAAAGACACGAAATTGGTGATTTAAATGGGTGAATGGCTAGCTAGAGGGTCTTTCTCCACACGACACATATGCAACACAAATCGATTTCCAGTTATTCTTTCTATAAACCATGAATGACAATGCCCCAAATTAATTGTATTGAACTAATTAATTCTCAAATTTCCCTAGATTCATTGAATTGAATGGATGACGCATTACAACCAAATTATTTTTTATTAAGCTCCCTAACTATGAAAAGCATGATAGAGACACGAAACAAAGATCATTAAGCTTTGTGAAAATCATAAGCATTGACAAGGCATTCGTGACTATGAAAAGCATGACTGACACACCCCGACCTGGAAATCAGGGCTTGATGGTTAGCATGCCCTGATTTCCAGGTCGGGGTGTGTCAATGACACTCCTGCCAGGAATTTACTTAACGCAATCGTGACTAGCAACCTCCACTACTTGTAAATATAAGTTTGTAACTATTACGTGAAACTCCCTTATATTTTGGCATCAAATCCTAGCATGCAAACTAAGTGTGCACCGTTAATCAACATACAAGAATAAGTTTTAATCAAACAGTTAAGCAAATTGGATTCACAATTTCTGAAACAATAACTGGATGTAATCAATTCATGTCACATATATGTTCATGGCTTTGAATTCTCCCCTAGCTAAAACGAGTTTAGTTCCTCATGTTCGCAATTAAAAAAAGATAAATAAATTTAAACATTGAAAACAAAGGATAGAATACACCTAGAAACGCTCCAACGATCCAACGTCTTGAATGGCAAGCACGGCTCCAGATGGCTCATTCCTTCTCTTTCCTTGCAAAGCTGCGGCACAAGAGGTGTGTATGGTGAATGGATGTAGATGAGATATGGTAGAGGGTGGTAGTCTGAATGGTGCAGCAAAAGAGTGTATTTATAGGCCTAGGGATTACTTGGCCTAGGTTGTCAAGGAAAAGGATTTAGGACTCCAATCCAACAAGGAAAAGGCCTTCTACAAAGGTTGGGGCGCCATATTTTTAGGGCTTCTAGAAAGGAGTGTTGTGGCATGTTTCTAGAAGGAAAATGCCTTCTAAAAATAGGTTTTAGGTGTCCTAATATGAAAAGGAGTCTCCCTTGCAGCTGGAATTAAGGTAGGATAAGATTAGGATAGGATAAGATAAGATAAGGTAAGATAAGGTTAGTTTGGATAAGATAAGGTTGGATAAGGTTTTGGATAATTCTCCTTCTTTGTAGCTGATTCCTTATCTTCAATGACTTAAATTAATTTCTCCAACTCTTTTGCACATTCCTAGCCTCTCTTGAACTTCAAATTCATCCATCCATCTTGCTCCATATTTGTGCTATCCATTCCAAGCCCAAAACTGCTCTAAAATGCTCCAAATTGCACTTTCTTGCCAACTTTATCATTTGAACCTGAAAACACACGAAAATAGCTTAAATCACTATAATAAGTAGAAACTAACTAAGAAAATGCAAGGAAACAAGCTAACAAAGTCGCATAAATATGCTCCTATCAAAAAGTAAAGCTAACAACAATATCAGGCCAATCAGATGTAATTGAAGGCATAGGAAAAGCCCAGATCATGTTACCAAATGGAACAATATTGTCCATTCAAAATGCGTTGTACGCTACTCGATCTACTTGAAATTTGTTGAGTTTTAAAGACATACGTTTAAATGGATAGCACATTGAAACGAAAATTGCAGAAAATGTGGAATATATATGCATTACCTCCAATGATACCCAGAAGCGTACATTGGAGAAGTTGTGTGGTCTATTGAGTGGATTGTATTATACATACATAAAGACAGTTGAAGCACATACTGTCATGAACCAGAAGTTCATTGATCCAAAAATTTACATGCTTTGGCATGACCGTCTGGTTATCCAGGATCCACTATGATGCATAGAATCATTACTAACTCTAATGGACATCCATTGAGCAGACACGTTGCTATATCAAACGATACCCTTGCAAGGCTTGTTCTAAATGAAAGTTGGTAATTAGACCATCACAATTAAAGATTGATGCTGAATCCTCATCATTTTTGCAAAGAATTCAAGGGGATATTTGTGGGCCTATTCAACCACCTTGTGGACCATTTCGATATTTTATTGTTTTGGTTGATGCATTTACCCAATGGTCACATGTTTGCCTTTTGTCTACTCGAAATGTAGCTTTTCCGAGTCTTCTTGCTTAGATAATTAAGTTGCGAGCACAGTTCCCAAATTACCTTATTAAGTTAATCCGACTTGATAACGCTGGTGAATTTACGTCTCAAACCTTTAATGGTTATTGCATGACACTAGGCATTGATGTTGAACACCCTGTTCCTCAAATTCATACTTAAAATGGTTTAGCATAAGCATTTATCAAGCTGCTTCAATTAATAGCTCACACTCTCCTCATGAAAACAAAATTGCCAGTTTCTACATGGGGACATGCCATCTTACATGCTGCGTCATTAGTTCGATTGAGACCTATAGCCAACCACCAATACTCCTTAGTACAACTCGTGTTTAGGCATCAGCAAAATATTTCACATTTACGAGTTTTTGGTTGTGTTGTTTATGTGCCTATTGCACCGCCACAATGCACTAAAATGGGACCTCAGCGTAGACTGGGAATTTATGTAGGTTTGATTCACCATCTATCATTAGATATTTGGAACCCTTGACAGGTGATGTTTTCACAGCTCGTTTTACGGATTGTCACTTTGATGAGACAGTTTTCCCGCTGTTAGGGGGAAAAAATACCGTTCCAGAAGAACGGCAAAAACTGACATTGTAACAACTTGTCCCCTAATCTTTACGATTTTATTAATTTTGAAAGAGTGAATTGATGAGAATGCCCTTAAAGGTGAGAATGTTGACTTTTATTGACCATTATTTCGTGACGCATATGAACCGTTATTTTATCATATTATTGTAGTACTCATCCCTACGAACGTGTGGGTGCAAGTGGAATCAAATTTGGAGCTACGATGAAGATTTTACAGAACTACGAAGCATAAGGGCATTTTAGTAAATTCACTATTCTAGATATTCATCCTTATTATTTTATTATTTTCTTATGGGATATCTGTGTCCGTGGGACCCACCCACGTGGGTATCCTCTCCCCTTTTCCCTGTGTCACTCTCCCCATCCCCGTGTCACTCTCACCATACTCTTGGAACTCTCTCGGCTCTTCTCCCTCACTTTGTCCCTCTCTCCCGTACAACACTCTCTCTAAGACTCCATTTTATCTACTCATTGTGCACACACGGTGCACCAATTTGTCGATCACAACTGCCCAAACCAAGAGCACCAGGAGCTTTGTCTCGTCCTCATGAGCTTAGAACACCCAATCTCACCTTGAAATTATTTTCGGATCGTTGGGATCGTATCTCAGTCGAGCCACGACTTTTCCGGCCATTTTTCGGCCAATCCACGATGAGTTAACGATCAAGAAAGGTGTCATTCTCTTCGTCTCATTGAGAGGTATGATTTTCATTTTTGAATCACGCAATTTTGTTTAGTATGGAAAAAGTTATAACCATTTGAAATTTCCCCAGTTTTTAACAACCTTCGAGCCTTTGTAGGGTTTTCCAACCATCTCCTGCCACTTTTTGAACTCTAAACAGGTACTAGCTTCGTTTTGATATATTATGGGTCGATTTTGGTTGAGGAATGAAAGAGATGTAGCTATTTGAAAATTCTCCATAAATCCGGCCAATAAACCGAGTACCAGTGAGTTTTCTGGTGAAAAAAAAAGGGTGGCTCCAGACCGGAGTAGTGAGGAAGAAGAGGGAATCTTCCTTATGTTAACTATTTTGGGTTTTCTTCGGGACCTCTCCTAAGCTAATATCAATGCCCAAGTCCATTTTTGACATCCATTTAGTGAAATTCCAAAGTTTTAACGTAGTTGACCGCCTTGGTGGCTCGGTTGACTTTTTAGGGTTGATTGACTTTTCGTTGACTTTTTACGAAAATTGCCCAGGACCCTTCTTAGCATATTTCGATGCCCTGATTCCAAATTCGCACTCTGTTTTCCCAAATTTAATCATTTTTGTTGAGTTTTACTGATGAGACCTAATATTATGCTTATGTGTGATTACTATCAGAGACTTCGTCTTCTCTAGTCCGAACAGCTGCGACCTTACCAGTATATGTGAGTAGGTCTTTTCTTTTATATAGTATATATATTTATTTAGTTTCCATATATATATATATATATAATGAATTTTCTACGTGATTGCCATAATTAAATTAACGTTTATAAGAAAGGTTGTAATGTTGAGAATTGTGAAATTATTCTAAATCCTGCGGAATGCACATGCATGCGTACTATTATGGGATGCCTTAATTATATTTGCGGCCATGAATAGTGTTATGTTGACTAGAATTATCGATTCACCATTGCATGATCATATTTACGTTATCTACTCATCGTGTGCTGCACTGGTGTTAGTACTCGCCCAAGGCCAGGGCCAGTCTTTCACGTGTATGTTCACATCGCACCGTACACTCACTTTGGATCCATTTTAGGTGCCAATCCTATTCTAGATTGCTATAGACAATTAGGACTCGTATGTGATGCGCATAGTGCCAGTCTTCACGTGATTGTATTACTAGAGCGTATATCATTATTACACCCGATCCTATTTATGTCAGAATATCTCTGCATGAACTCGAGTGTCAGCATATGTCGATGAGCACTCGATATGATATGTTTGTTTATACAAAATTATGTGATTACTAGATGTTATGCGTTTATTTACGAAATGTTGTGACATATAGCATTATTGAGATATTGCTGGCTACGGTAAGTATTTTCATACTATACGTAGTATGTTATATGTGGAAACTATACTTGTTTTACGGTGAGGGATTATTACATTTTCAAAAAGATTTTTACAAAACTTTATTTTTAGGCCCACTCACTCTTGTTTTTTGCCCCTCTAGGTTTTAATAGCAAAGCTTTCGTGTCGACGAGGATTCTTGGTAAATTTTGGAACTGGTGATTACCTTCAATGGTATACTTCTTATCCTACATTCACTGTACTTTATTTATGCTCTGACGTTACTTGTGAATTGAGTTCAATCCCGCTTACTAGCGCATTCTTATATTTAGGCACTTTTAGGTTTAAATTTATTCACATTTTTCCACATCACTACACTTTATGGCTTCGTCACCCTCCTGGTGTCAGCCAGCATAGCTCGATTCGGAGTCTAGGTGGACATTCCGAGTTGGGGTGTGTTAGACATGGGTTGTACCCACCTTATCTCATTTTGATCCACGAACCACTCAATGTGAAAATGAAGTGAAAAGGATCGTTCATCTTCAAAGTTTGCTAATCAAATGCCAGATGCATTTAATGATGCTAGAAAGTGACAAAATCACATATACTACCTGCAAATGCGCCTGCGAGAATTGATGTCCCTGTTGGACAAAATAAAGTGGCAGTGAATGATTCATCCCGTGCATGCCTGGAGCATGGTAGACCCCAAGGTTCAAAAGATTCACCCTCTTGAAAGAGGAAGATAAAGGCACAACTAAATCCAAATGAAATCATTTAGGAGAAGAAAATGAATGACGAATCCAAAATCCATGATTCTGTATTTCTAGAAAAAGAAAATGTCCTTGATGAGACACATGTCCCTAAAGAGACATAAGTACATGAAAGCAAAGAAATCTCCATAAATTATGCGTGTACCAATGAATTGTGGGATTGAAATGAAATAATCATCGACAACATGCTCGCATTCGCAGTAGCCACTGAAATCATATTAAGCGATGATATTGAGCCCCGTTTCTATTGATGAATATAAACAGAGGCAAGATTGGCCTAACTGGAAAGACTCAATCCAGGCAAAATTAAATTCCTTGGAAAGGCGAAGTGTTTTTGGACCTGTAGTCCAAACTCCACCTGGAGTAAACCCCGTAGGTTACAAATGGGTATTGACAAGAAAGCACAATGAGAAAAACGAGATTGCAAGATATAAAGCACGACTCGTTACACAAGGTTTTTCACAAAGACCTGGAATTGATTATGAAGATACATACTCTCCGGTAATGGATGCAATTATGTTCCATTACTTAATAACTTTAGTGGTTTCAGAAAAACTTGACATGCGACTTATGGATGTCATCACTGCGTATCTATATGGAGAATTAGATACTGACATATATATAAAGATCCTAGAAGGACTTAAGTTGCCTGAATCAAATTAAGGCGATCATTATATGGGCTAAAACAATCTGAACGAATGTGGTATAATGGTCTCAGTGAGTATTTGATCAAAGAAGGATATACCAACAATGCATTTGCTCTTGTGTGTTCATTAAGAAATCAAATTGTAGATTTGCTATAGTGGCAGTATAGTCAATGATATGAACTTAGTTGGAACCCCTGAAGAGCTCAATAAAACTGCTGAATATCTAAAAAATGAATTTGAAATGAAAGACCTTGGGAAAACAAAATATTGTCTCGGCCTACAGATCGAGCATTGTGCTAATGGAGTTTTGGTCCATCAATCAGCTTACATTCAAAAAATCATGAAGCGATTGGCATGGACAAGGCTTATCAGCTCAGCACGCCAATGGTCGTTCGTTCTCTGGACATTAAGAAAGATCCATTTCGTCTAAAAGAAGATGATGAAATGTTCCTTGATCCAGAAGTACCATATCTGAGTGCAATAGGTGCTTTATTGCATTTAGCACAATGTACTAGACCAGATATAGCTTTTTCAGTCAACTTGTTAGCAAGGTATAGCTCTGCTCCAACAATTCGTCGTTGGAAGGGAGTCAAAGATGTTTTACGATACCTTCATGGAACAACAAACATAGGTCTCTTCTACTCAGAGAAATCCACAAATGACTAGAGCCTTGTTGGATATGCAGATGCTGGTTTTCTCTCTGATCCACATAAAGCTCGCTCACAAACTGGATATGTGTTCACTAATGGAGATATGACGATCTTATGGCACTCAACAAAGTAAAAGTTAGTTGCTACATCTTCCAATCACTCGGAAATACTTGCTTTACATGAAGCAAGTCGTGAATGTTCTTGGTTAAGATCAATGATCCATCACATTTGCAAGTCATGTGGTCTACCTTCAAAGATAGACGCTTCAACTATCATTCATGAAGATGATGCAGTGTGTGTTGGCCAAATAAAGGAAGGATTCATCAAGGGTGATAAGACTAAACACATATCTCCAAAGTTTTTCAGTGCACATGAGCTTCAGAAGGCTAAAGTTATTGAAGTCAGACAAATCCATTCCAATGAAAATCTGGTAGACCTATTAACCAAGTCTCTACCAAAGTGTACGTTTCTGAAGCTAGTGCATAGTATCAGATTACGTCGGCTCACCAATCAGTTAAATTTGAAGAATGCGGAATCAGGGGGCATCCATGATACATGCCTGTTGTACTATTTTCCTTCGACTAGGAATTTTTCCCACTGGGTTTTCCTATCCAGGTTTTAACAAGGCAACATAGGCATACTTAACACTATATCAACAATCCAAGTGCAGTTGTACTCTTTTTCCTTCGCTACGGTTTTTTCCTACTGGGTTTTTCCGAGCAAGGCTTTAACGAGGCAACTGATGTTGATACGTGGACATCCAAGGGGGAGTGTTGTAAAAGTTGCGGGAGTGAATGCCCACATGTTTTTAGCTAAATGTGAGAAAGACTTTAGAATAGTAGCCTTGTTGTTGTATGAGGTTTTTCAAAAGGCACTCATTTCGCTTTTGTAAATCTTCACAGATGTGGCTCTAAACATAAAAGAAAAGAAGTGAAAGCAATAATAACAATATCTCTTCCTTTCTTTCTTTACCTGTAACCTTTTATATTATAGTTACGAAAACAAACGGTGTGATACTTTGCACCTGCTTCACTCCTGTCCCTAACAAAGGTTATCTTTCTAACTTTTGCCTATTTATAATAGCCGTAAAAAAAAATTTTAGTGGCAAAACGTGGTAATATCGTATACTCAATAATTTCTCCATCTAGCCCTTTATTCTATCCAAAGACCCTTTCCAGTCCAGTCTTGAATTCTATAGCGAAGATCACCACAACGAAGAAGAGCCGCCTCATCAAATCATCCAACCAAAAAATCAACAAACCACTCGAACCCAAAAAACTCAAACAAATACAACCACCACCCCAATCCGATTCCAATTTCGATTGCCAGCCGGCTTCTGAGTCAAAGTCTGACATAGATGACCTTCCCCAACTTCTTAAACCCTACTCCAAGGAGTAGTTCATCAACCTCATCAATGAAGGGGCCGCCAAGGACTCCCTCTCTTAAACTGCATTCGCGACGCCGCCAATGACGACGTTTTGCTTTGCAAGATCTTCGTCCATTACTTCGGCTAGGACACCACACGTGAAGTTCTTATCGTCGGCTTTCAACCCTTCGACGAAATCGAAGACTGCAATCTGGTGTTGGACAAAGGCACTAGCAAGCCCAAAGGCTACGGCTTCGTGCAGTTCAAAACGCACCGTGGAGCCGTCAAGGCCTCAAAGAACCCTAAGAAGAACATCAGTAATAGAATCGTTTCCTAACAATTGGCCTTCGTCGGTCCGACCACCAACACCACCACCACCACGACTCCTTCTTCCGCTCTATCGAACTCCAGGTCTAGGAAAGTTTACGTCAGCAGTGTGCCCTATAATGTTGATGGTGAGAAACTGAGGGCTTTCTTTGAGAAATTTGGGGAAATCTAGACCGGGCTTATCGAGTTCGAATCGCAGACCCTAAAATCGAGGGGCTACGCATTGTTCGTCTACAAGACTCTAGAGGGTGCCAAAAAGGCTCTTGAAGAGCCTTTCAAGGTGTTTGAAGGGCACTAATTGCAATGTCAGAAGGCATCTAAGGGTTCCAATAACAAAAACTCAATTATGGTGCCGCCACAATCGCCAATGCAACAGCCGGCACTTGCAACAGTGGTAGCGGCCCAGAATATGGCGATGTTCAGTCAGCACCCTAGCCTTAATCTGCTGTACGGTGGATTAATGGGCAATGTGGGTGGTGGGTTTATTCCTGGGGCTTTTAACCCAGGTATGGTGGCCCAAGCATTGAACCCATGCAAAAAAATGCATTGCTTACATCCAGCTGATTGAGAAACCAATCATATTGTGCTGCCAAAGTGAGTAGAAGTCAAAAAGTGAAAGGTTTAGCAATTGGACTAAATGTCTCAATGTAGTCTAAACCTTCTTGCTGGTGAAAACCTTTAGCAACCAGGCATGCCTTGTACCTATCAATGGTACCATCAGGTTTCCTCTTGATCCTAAAGACCCACTTACAGCCTATTGTATTAAGAGAATTGGATTTGGGAACCAAAGACCTGGTTCCAGTTTGTTTCATGGCAATCAACTCCTCCTGCATAGCTTTAACCCAGTGGGGTTATTTAGAGGCTTGAAGGTATGTAGTAGGAATATAATCATGATGGTGCTTTGTTGCAGTTAAAGCTTTAGGCATGTAGATACCAGATTTTGATCTGGTTTGCATTGGATGAATATTGGTGGCAAAACTTGGGAGATTAGGAGGTGGTGAAGATGCACTGGTTTGAAGAGCTTGAATATGCTCAACTGAAGAGACTTGAATATGCTCCTAATTAGAGACACTTGATGGTGCATTGACATGTGAGAATTATCTTGTAGAGAATGTCAACTGAGATGGAATAAAGTGACTAAGAGGTACACTGGATGATATTGATGTTGAGCTTGCTGCAGGGACTTGCTTGTGAAAAGGAAATCTTGATTCATGAAAAATAACATGTCTGGAAACATATATCTTGTGTGAGCTGAGATCTAGACATTTGTAACCTTTGTGATTAAGACTATAGCCCAGAAAAACACACTGTTTGCTTTTGGGGTCCAACTTGGATTGAGAATAAGGCTGCAACCAAGGAAAACAATTGCAACCAAATATTTTTAGAGTATGATAAAAAGGTGATCTATTGAACAATAATTCCCATGGAGAAGCCTTGGATGCAGTAGGCATTCTGTTGATGAGATAAACCGCAGTAGCAAAAGCATGATCCCAATAGGTATGAGGAACCTAAGATACTGTTAACAAGGTCCTTGCTGTCTCAACTAAGTGTATGTGCTTGCGCTCAGAACAACCATTTTGTTATGGTGTGTGAGGACAACTTAGTTGATGATTGATGCCTTGCTCAACAAGAAAATTACAAAATTGGGAACTCAAATATTCACCACCAAAATCAGATCTTAGAGCCATAATTTTGGTACACAACATATTCTCAACATGAGCTTTGAATTTGACAAAAGTACTAATACATCAGATTTGTATTGTATAGGAAAAAACCAACAATATTTTGTAAAATCATCTACAAAGATGACATAGTACCTATGGTGATGTACAGAAGATACAGATGTTGGCCCCCAAACATCTGTGTGAAAGTAGTTCTAAAGGCTTACTTGTATGACAAGGTACATAAACAAAGCGTAGTCTAGAACTTTTACTTAAAGAACAACCATTACAGAAAGTAGTGTGTGTACTACCGAAAATAGAAATACAGGACTTAGAAGTCAACTTATTTATGATCTTAATAGAGGGGTGGCGTAATCTTTGATGCTAGATGTCTCTTGAAGCATTAACAGAAGCAGCAAAGGCATGATGATTGTCAATCACAGAACTAGAGTTAAGAGGTTGAAAGGGATAGAAGCCATCTCTCATTGGTCCTTTAAAGAGCATCTTCCCTGAAGAAATATCCTTCATAAAGAAGTGAAAAGGATAAAGATGCAGAGAACACCAGTTATCAACAAGAAATTGATTCGCAGAAAGCAAATTGTGTTTCAAATAAGGGACATGTAACACTTTACTAAGTTGAAAATTATAATGAGGAGTATTTAGTTGAGATGATCCAGAGTCAAGAATTGGTAAACCTTTGCCATCTCCAATATAAACTTGCTCAGGTCCTGTGTAAGATTCTGGATTTTGTAGATTGTTGTACGAGTTGGTCATGTGATTTCTAGCTCTAGAGTTAACAAGCCAAGGTGGAGAAGAACCATTGGTACTGGTAACCGTAGCTGAGAGAGAAGAATGACCAGAAAAATTTAGATTCATAAGCTGAAGACAGTCAAATGCCTCATGCCCGAATTGTTGACAAATTTGACATGGAACTTTCTTGCCAGGTGAGTTATAATTGGAGCAACCACCATGATTGTACCTTTGATAGCCTTGGCGAGAAGAATTCTGTCGAAAATTGTTGGATCGAAAATTGCCTCGATCCTGAAAATTCCTAAGGTTTGAGAAAGAGCCTCGACCTTGAGCATTGTTGCGATCCATTCCACGACCTTGTGAATAATTGGAATTGGAGTTGTGTGACACCACAAGAGCTTGAGAATTAGGCGTTGGAAGAATACCAAAAGAAGAATTGTAGGCCTGAAACGGCGAGGACTGAGTTGTTTTCTTCTGATTGGTCAATTGAATCTCCTTGCTGAGAAGAAGATCATGAAGTTCATCAATTGTCGTGGATCCAAGATGAAATTGAATTGCATCAAAAAACGAATCATATTCCAGTGGAAGGCCATGAAGTGTGACAGAAATCAACTCAGAATCTTTAATCGGAGCTCCGGCGTTGGCAAGAGCATCAGCGATCTCTTCAAGTTGTTGAAGAAATTGTGCAGCTGTTGAATCTCCCTTAGTGATGCTTTAGAGGTGAGATCGAAGTTCATGGATATGCGATTGAGAAGCAGATGCAAGTCTTGATTCCAGTTTGGCCCATAGTTCTCTGGAAGAATTGACTCCAACAATATAAGGTATCAACGAATCAAAAAGTGTGGAGTTGATCCATATGAAAATGTTCTAATCATTCTCAAACCAGGTAACATAGGCTGGATTCAGAGTGCGATTTCCATTTGCATCAGTGAGAAATTAAGGCGGTGAAGCAACCGAGCCATCAATGATGCCAGTAAGATTGTAGCAACAAAAAATTGGAGCAAACAAGGCACTCCAGGTCAAGTAATTTGTCGTGGTCAACTTGATCGGCACCATAGATCCAATATTCTGAATCATAATGGAAGAAATCGGAGAAGCACCAGAGAAATTAGGGCTTGATTTGATGATCGGAAAATGATGAATCTGAGAACCAGAGTTAGAGGAGGGAGAAGTCAAAGTCGCCATTGAAATTCGCAGAAGAAATTAGGGTTTACAGGTGCAAGAAGCTTCAAGAGAGGAGAAGCTTAGCTATGAAGCTTTGCAAGAAAACTTAGTGGTGAAGGCGAAGATGAAAAGTGTGGATGTGGATCCAGTCGCCAGACAGAGGCGGGCGATACCATATTGGAAAGAATATCTTTCATTGAAAGAATAATAAGATTACAAAGTTGTTGTATACATACAACTCATTTACACATGTCACCACCAATCACTCTTAACCAATAAACTACCCACCTCAACTAACAAAACAAATATCTAACTAACTCTAAGTATTATCCAACCGATTCATTTACACAATTACCCTCAATACATCGTATCTGTATATCAAACCCGTTGAATGCACAGATACACATTATTCATTTTATCGGATTTGGGAGAATTGCTTGCTTAGTTTTTAATGTCAGATTACTAATCATGTCAATAAGTTTTACGATTTTTTGGACTCATGAATAAATCTGCAGTTTCCCAAACTTCCTTAAATGATTTTCACTTGAAATAGTTTAATATTTTCACAGATAAAGTCCTTTTGTTCCTTCCTGATTGCTTTGTTTTTCAAATTTGTTTTTTCACTCTATAATTTATAAATATTAATGTTTCACAATGTTTAAGTTTTTTTCTTCCCTCCTGAATATTTTCTATTTGGGGTATGCTATCCACACATCCCTTGTTAATTTATGTTCTTTGATCTTCTTTAATTCATCCGATCAAACGGCAAAAAATTAGAAGGGTATGTGAGAAGTAAAAAGGGGTGTGTGGATATCACACCCCTTTCTATTTTAATTCTGTTCTCTTTCTTTTTTTTCCGTTGTTCAAGTGGGTTAAGGATTTTACCACATGTAGCAATCTATTTTGTAAACCACTAGACACTTAACCAACCACTTTTAATTTGGGTGGTTTGTGATGCCAAATCAAATGTTTACTTTTTTTGTTAATTTATTATGTATTCGAATTTCCAATACTATTAATATACCATCACAAATCACGGTAGCATGGCTCAAAACTTTTGTAACTGGGCTCACTTTGAACTTGTGATTAAACTCTTTTTAGCATGAACCTTTCTCCTACTTTCTTTTCTGTTTTCAATATTTGAATCTTCAACGGTTTAGACCTTTGGGGATGATAAGGTATTTTGAAAGGTAGATTATTATGTTTCTGCTGTTACATTGTTGGGGTGTATATTTGCAGAGTAAGTGTCGCTGAACTTGGGGCAGGATGATCATGGATCTTGGGGAATGTTTTATCTTAGAGCTTGCTTTGGCCTGATCACTTTTTCATCAAGTATTTTCGTAGGGAAGACTTTGTAATTTAGTTTCCCATAGTCCATAACTTTCTAATGGGGTAAGCTCGAAGCAACTCGGTGGATGTTCCTCTTTTTCTTTGTTTTTTATTTTTATTTTCAGTGCATTCTTCTTTTTTCCGCAATTCTCAGTTTTTTTTTTAATTACATCTCTTCTCTTCGTTTCTATTATAGATCTTTTATATTCTCTAAGAGCAATCCAGTGTATTGGTTTTTAAATATTTACATTAAAGTCTATTAACCATGACCTTTGGAGGAATTGAGTTAATTTTGCATTGATTTTTACTTTCTCTAGTTACTGATACCATGAAAGGAACTTTTTATTGTAATTTGGTATGGGAAATATTCTTTTGTTTGGTTAAACTGTTTAAATTAATTTAAGATTTCCTTATTTTATTAGTTTTAAAACTATAACATGGGATTGCTATGTCAATGTTTTGGTTACCCGTAATTAGTTGAGGAAGTCGTGTTATTGTAAATAAGTAAATTGCTTGCGGACTCTTTGTAAATCTCTCTTTACCAATGCTTTTTTTTATCTGTATCTGATTCTTTTTCTTTCGTTTTTAAATACATGTCTTCGGGTTTAAGACAATGTATATAAATCCACGTCATGGACTTACAAAACGTTTTAGACGATTAACAGTACAATTGCTGGAAGGTAGAATAATAGATTGGTGAGTTCAAGTATGGTAGTTGTTTCGTGTACATCTACATATAAGTGGTTTCTTCAAGTGGTTTCATTTCATATACTTCTACGTCTACATACATACTGAATTTTAGTAAAGGAACCTACATACAAAGTAGTGTCTGGTTTATTAGGGTAAACGGAATTCTGTAAGATACAATGCGAGTCTTAGTTTCGATATTATGCCAAGTATTATTTTCATCTTTCATATATGATGTGGCAAATCGTGTGGGGGAATTTGATATGTTGTTAATGTTTGAAAATTTGAAATGTCAATCTATGTATATAATTATATGTATATGTATGTTAAAATATAAGACTCGATATTCTAGTTTGGCTGTAGTTTGGAGGTGAATACGGTACGGGTTAAATCCTTGAAAGTACAAGGAGAAAGAAGCACCATGGACAGGAATGTCTGGTTTATTTGGGTTCAAAGATGCTGATGTGAGTGCTTGCTGCTCAATCATCAAAATAGCGAAGAAAAAGCCCCGAAAGGAGGTGACATTTTGTGAAGGAAAAATGTATGAATTAGGATTGTAAATATTGTAGCTTTTTCCTTCCTCTAAAAGGAAGTAGATGTGTATATTATCGTATTCCAATTCCTAGCTTGTTTCCTGCCGCTATCAGAAGCAGCATTAATCTTCTCCTTCCTTGTCGTGCCTAACACCCACGGGCAACGACCGACAGCAAGACTCTGGACCTCTTTTCCTTTGACGAACTGAATGGGGCCGAGCCATTTCTTTGATTCTCAAGAACAAAACCGGTTTTATTATTGACGGTAAGACTGTAAGACGAAGGTCTCTTCTTCACGAACTGGATCCTCAATTCTCTTGAACTGGACGTTGCATCACGTACAAAGTTTGGGAGGATCTCTAGGAACGATTTTCTGAAAGTGATGCTGATATGATAGGTAATTAGTGATTAGCTTAATCACTATCAAAGGTTTTAATCTTGGGATTATTAGGCTTATAATTCCTGTTATAGTGACGTTTGTTATAATTGGCCAGCCGGCATGATGATTTGTGACTTTCCTGAGACCACTCGCTCTCGGTAATAGTATTGAAAAGGAAGCAGAATTTTACAAAGAAATACAAAACACAAAAAATACGTTGTAGCCCTACTCCCTTCTACTTCATCTTCTCCATAGCCATTTATATTGCTGCTTGCAGGTTGAAAATAGGGCATTGAGATTTAGGCTTTATCATTGGTATCAGCCATCTCGTTCCTGGTTTCCCTCATGTTTGCCGGCCAATCCAATACCTCTCGTCCTGCTGCCATGAACGTACGCGTTTCAGCTGCGTTAGACTCCTTTGAAGCTTTGACATGTGTTGCGGTCCATGAAGCTATGGACTCTGCACTCGTAGTCGTCCGCCATGAGCTTGCTCTGTTACGCCGTGACTTGGGCTCTTGGCGTCGGGGGAGACTCAACTCTGTAAGTTCTATTTGAGAGCAAACACTTTGTGAACTTGTACAAAGACTTTTGGGACGACAAGGAGATTAGGATTAGCACGTGTGGAAGACTTTTCAGGAGTTGTATTACTTTGGTATTCAAGTCAGAAACATTCTTAGATAAACTAGAACTCTTCTAGCTAATTTATGCATAAGTGTTTTCCGATGATAAGGGTTATCTTTGATAAGGTTTACTTAATGGGAGGACTCCTAATCAAAGACCATCGCATTTAGTATATAATTGAGGTCCCTGCACTCGCATCATACACGCAAGTTTACAGAAATACTCTAGCCCCATTGAGTGAGCCTTGCTTTCAATTAGTGCAGAGTTGCAGAAGAACTTTAGTTTCTTGCCCTAGCTCGTGAGACAATGTCTTCAACAGGTTAGTGGTTAAGTTGATATTGAGTCAGTCTTTATGTATAACTTAAAACATATCTAACATTTGGTATCAGAGCCCTCACATATCATCTGACCCTATGTGAAAGGCATCAAGAAATTTTCATTTTGTCTCGTAGGTTATGGAACTGAAACTGTATCATCAAGGAAAAATATATAAAACACATTCAAGGATGACTAAAGTTGTCCTTGAACATAAGGATATTATATTTTTCAGTCGATACATGTACCAGTGATGGTGCTGAATATTCAAGACATGATTACTGATCATCTAAAGATGATTTTTCTTTCATGCTTCGAATTTGAGCAGCATATCATTTTATATATATATATATATATATTTGAATCAAATTAATATTGTCAAACCACAAAGGCTTGTGATCTTAATTAAAGAAATTCGAATGTTGACTATAAAAGTGATGTGATTAAAGAAAGTTTCACATGTTCATCAGTCTAAAGATGTTGACGATGTGATTTATGGTTTGGGGTAAAAGATTAATACTCTTTACATCATGAATGTCTTTCACAGTGAATCCCAGCTCTTTGAATCTCAATACAGTTGAGCCTCTTACTGGTGTCAACTACAGAAAATGGAAACAAGATCTCGAAATCGTTCTAGAAGTCATGGACTGGGATCTGGCACTGAGAACTGAAGAGCCTCCAGCACCTACTGATGACAGCACATCCAATCAGAAATCCAAGTATGAAAAATGGCACAAATCCAACAGAATCGCCCTGTTGATCATCAAAAGAAGCATGGCAGATGTGGTGAGAGGTGGCTTTCCTGAGGCAACAAATGCGAAGGACTTTCTGAAATCCATTGAGGCAAAGTATAGGGAGTCGCCAAAAACTGAGACAAGTAATCTCATGAATGTTCTCATTACCATGAGATATGATGCTGTTCAAAGTGTGCATGAATACATACTAAAAATGATGGATGTGGCTAGAAAACTCAATGCACTCGAGGTACCAATTTCTGAAACTTTTCTGGTACATGTCATTATGAATTCCTTGCTTGAGAATTATACACAACTCAAAGTCTATTATAATGGTCTGCGTGAGAAATGGGATGTGAATGAATTAATAGCTATTTGTGTGAGTGAAGAAGAAAGAATGAAGAAAGAAAAATTTGAGAAATAGAGATATGAGTATGTGAACTTTGTCCAAAGTACCACTAGGGCTACTAAACCTCATGTCCCCGATGCTGCCAAAAAGGATTCTACCAAGTCTGCTCCCTCTCCTAAAAGAAATTTCAAACTTAATAAATCTTCAATTTTCAAGTGCTATTTTTGCAAAAAGGCAGGCCATATGAAGAAGAACTGTCCAAAATATAAGGCTTGGCTTGCCAAACAAGAAGCAAAGAAAGGTAAAAATGTTTTTGCTTGTTTTGAATCCAATTTAATTAATATACCTAGCACTGAATGGTGGCTTGACTCGGGCTCTTCTATACATGTTACAAATTCATTGTAGGACTTCATAACAAGGAGAACACCAAATAAGGATGAAGTCAAGGTTTCAGTTGGCAATGGAAGGAGAATTGAAGTCAAAGCATTAGGAAGTGTTAGGCTAAAGTTAGAATTTGGTTTTTATTTAAAGTTAGACAACGTTGTTTATGTTCCTTCCATGAAAAGGAAGTTGATTTCCATTTCAAAGTTAGTGTTATTGGGTTTTTATTTTACTATCAATAAAAGTGGCTTCAACGTTTTTTATGAGTCTGCTCAAGTAGGCAATGGTTTCATGAGTGATGGCATGTTTCAACTTAAATTGAATCAAACTGAATGTGTCTTTAATGTACAAGATCAAAAGGCCAAAACTCAACAATCCTCAATTTTGTGGCACAAAAGGCTCGGCAATATCTCTAAACAAAGAATGGAGTTACTTGTCAAAAACGAAATTTTACCTCCATTAAACTTCAATGATTTTGTTTTTTGTGTTGATTGTATCAAAGGCAAAATGACAAACACGAGAAAAGAAGGTTCAACTAGGAGTAAGCAACCCCTAGAGATCATTCATACGGACATTTGTGGTCATTTTCCCACACAAACCTTGGAAGGAAACAAATATTTCATTACTTACATTGATGACTTCTCGAGATTTTGCTTCATTTATTTGATTTCAGAAAAGTCTAAAGCACTTGAAACTTTTAAAATTTATAAAAGTGAAGTAAAAAATCAATTGGAAATGAGCATTAAGGTTGTAAGGTCTGATAGGGGAGGGGAGTATTATGGTAGATATACTGAAATTGGTAGAAATCATGGACCCTTTGCATTATTTCTGCAAGAATGTGGAATAGTAGCCCAATATACCACACCAGGCACTCTGGAGCAAAACGGAGTGGCGGAGAGGAGGAATAGAACCCTTATGGACATGGTAAGGAGCATGATTTGTAGAACTAACTTGCCTAGTTGTTTGTGGGGTGAAGCAGTGAAGATTGCAAATTATATATTAAATAGAGTACCTTCAAAATCTGTGGAAGGGACACCTTTCAAACTTTGGACAAGCAGAAAATCGAGTTTAAATCATCTCCATGTATGGGGCTGTAGAGCAGAGGCAAAGATATATAATCCAGGCTACAAGAAACTCGATCCCAAGACTGTTGTCATTTTATTGGATATGCTGAAAGATCGAAGGGTTTTAGATTCTATTGCCCTAATCAAAATACAAGAATTGTCGAAACTGGAAAAGCAGTGTTCATGGAGTTTGATGCAAGCGTTGATTCTGGGACAAGGGTTGAAGAGTTCGTATTTGAGGAAGAAATTAATGATAAAGAATAAATAGTTGCAAATGTTGATCATAACACAGCGATTATGGCAACAGTAACTGTAGTAACCGAGAACATGGGAAGTAATGAATCTGATGAACCATGCAATGAAGGAGAGGCTGCACATGACATTGAACTACACAATGACACAGACGTACAAGATGCTTTTGAAGATGGTGTGATAGAAAGTCATCAACAACAACAACATGTACAAGAAGACAACTCCACGATTATGGGTACTGCAAATATCAGAAGGTCATCTAGGGTTCGAAAACCCACAACCCTAAATGATTTTGTATATTTGACACAGGTTGACACTAATCTTTCAGAATTTAATGATTCGCAGAGTTACAAAGAAGCAATTGCAGGACCAGATGCTGACAAGTAAATAGAGGCCATGAAAAGTGAACTGAGTTCGATGGTGAACAACCAAGTATGGGACTTAGTGGAACAAACAGAAGGAACAAAACCCATAGGATGCAAATGGGTTTTTAAAACAAAAAGAGATTCAAATGGAAACATAGAGAGGCACAAAGCTAGACTCGTTGCAAAAGGCTTCACACAGAAGAAGGGTGTAGACTACAAAGAAACATTCAGCCTCGTGTCGACAAAGGATGCTTTTAGGGTGATCATGTCCATGGTGGCTCATTTTGATTTAATTTTGCATCAAATGGACGTAAAAACGGCGTTCTTGAATGGGGACTTGGAAGAGTGCATTTACATGCGACAACCAAAAGGTTTCAAGGAGGGAGAAGGAAGAAACCTAGTGTGCAAACTCAATAAATCTATATATGGTTTGAAGCAAGCATCTCGACAATGGTACTTGAAATTTCATAGAATTGTGAAAGAACATGGCTTCACCGAGAATTGCCTAAAAACACAATCTGGGCAGTTTTAGACTCTAAACACAACTTTGGACGAATTTAAGGTTTTGACTTGACTCAAAAGACTCTAAAACACAAACAAAACAGATTTTAGACACTTTGAAACAAGAAAGTAAAAGGGGGTTCTGGTTTTGACGAAATTGAATCAAATAAACAAATTGTGAAACTAAACAGATTCTAAAACGAATTTAGGAAATAAGATGATGGATGGATTAGTTAGAAGTCTGTTCTCCACACATGACACACTTGTACATGAATCAATTTCCAATTGCTTTTCAATAAACTATGATGCTCAACACCCCAGATTAACCGTGATGCACAAATTAACCCTCAGATTTTCCTTAACTCATTGAATTGGATGAATGCATGCGACAACTCAAATCATTCTCCAAAAGTCCTCTACATGAATGCATAATAAAGATACAATCAGAGATCATTATGTTTCATGAAAATCATAAGTGTTGACGAGGCAATTGTAACTATGAATGCATGATACTTTTGCCAAGAATTCAATTAACGCGATTGTGACAATTAACCTTCACTACTCAGGAATATAAACTTGTAACAATTAGGTGAAACTCATTTATATTCTAGCATCTGATTCATGCATGAAAACTAAGTATGCATCCTTAATAAACATACACAGATCAGTTATGCATAAAACAGATAATTGAATTGCAATCATAACTTATCAAATCACAATTGGTAGAAATCAATTCATATCTCAAGCATGTTCATGGCTTCAAACTTCCCCCTAACTAATTAGGGGCTTAGCCACTCATGATTACAGCAAGATCAGGGAGTAATAACAAAATAAACATTGAAAACAAGAACGAAGTACACCTAAAACGCTCCAATCTGCAAGCATGAAGCGCACAGGTTCTTCTTCTTCCCCAACTAGTTGCGGCACAAGGGTTCAAGGGTTCAAGGGTGTGTATGGACGTATGAAAGGGTCAGAGATGGATTTAGGATGGATGTAGGTTGCGGCAAGGCTTGGAAGATGGCTGGAATTGTGTTTGGATGTGTAGAATGGTGGTGTGGAGTATGGCAAAGGGTTCTGTGATGAATGGCTGGGGTCCCTGCGGCAAAACCCTAAAACATGTATATATAGGCACCTCAAAACCCTAGAGAAATCAGATTTGTATTTGGGCTTAACAGAAATTAAGGAATAAAGGCCTAGGGTGCGGCATTTAACTTGGAAAAGGAATTGTGGTCCAATTAATTTCTGAAAAGGATTTGTAGAACCCAAATCCACAAGGAAAATGGCCTAACAATCAGAATCCAAGAGGGAAAGGGCCTGAGAGGTGCGGCACAATAGGATAAGGGCAAAGGAATGCCTTGCAAGGCAAGGCAAAAGGATTCTAGAAGGAAATGAGGCGCCAGATTTTTAGGGTTCTAGAAGGAATGTGTTTTGTGGCAGATTTTGGGGTTTCTAGAAGGATTTGGGGTGCCACTTTTGTAGGACAAAGGATAGGACTTCTAGAAAGTGTGTTTTGAGGCTGATTTCAAGCCTTTTTCTCTTCAAACTCGTCCAACAACTTGCCTCCATGCTTGCACTACCCAATCTTGGCTCAAAAATGCTCTAGAATGCTCCAAATTGCTTCTTTTTGCATACTTTGTCCTTAGAACCTGAAAACACACGAATTTGGCTTAAAAGACTAAATAACTAAGAACTAACAACGTAAAAGCACAAGAACAAGCTAACTAAGTCGCATAAATATGCTCCTATCAAGAATCATTCAGACAATTGCATCTATCTGAGATTCAGTGGGAGCAACTTTATCATCTTAGTTCTCTATGTGGATGATATATTGCTTGCCACGAATAGTCACAGTTTGTTGGATGATACAAAAACCTTTTTGCAAAAACATTTTGAAATAAAGGACATAGGAGAAGCAACTTATGTTTTGGGCCTCGAGATCAAAAGGGATAGAAAGAGAGGCTTGCTAGGATTGTCACAGAGAGCATATATAGAGAAAGTGTTAAAAAGGTTCAACATGTCATCGTGTGGAACTACTGAAATGCCTATATCGAAGGGTGATAAATTGAGTAAACTGCAGTGCCCACAAACAGACTTAGAGAGGAAGGTTATGGAGGACAAACCATATACATCTTTGGTGGGAAGTTTAATGTATGCACAGGTGTGCACAAGGCCGGACCCCTTTATTATTTCTGTGCTTGGGAGGTTTCAATCTAATGCAGGAGAAGCTCACTGGAATGCTGCCAGAAGGGTCTTGAGATACCTTCAGAGAACCAAGGATCATATGTTAGTGTATAAAAGAATCGAGAGTTTGGTTTTGGAAGGGTATAGTGATTCCGATTTTGCAGGTTGTCCAGATGATATGAAGTCAACTACAGGTTATGTTTTCTTAATGGCATGTGGTGCAGTTTCTTGGAAAAGTGTGAAACAAGGAACTGTGGCAGCATCAACAATGGTTGCAGAATATTTATCAGTCTGTGAAACAGTGAATCAAGCTATTTGGTTGAAGAACTTTATACTTTGACTTCAAGTTGTGGATTCTATATCGAGACATATACAGATTTTCTGTGATAATAATGCAGCTATATTCTTTACAAAGAATAATAAGAGGTCTAATGCAACAAGGAACTTGGATATAAAGTATCTCATTGCTCGAGAGAAACTGATGGCTGGTTTGGTTAAAATTGATTATTTGGAGACTGGATCCATGATTGCTGATCCGTTAAATAAGGTAATTCCCACCATGGTTTTCAAGAAGCATGTTGCAAGCATGGGAGTCTTGGCAGATTTTGATGCAGCGAATTAGTGAGAGCTATGCAACAGGTTTAATCTATATGTTGTTTTCTAATTCCGTTAGAGTTCATATTATGGAGATTAAGTTTTGAGTATTAATGATAAAGTTTTCTTAGCTACTAAAGAACAATGCTGAAAGGTTGTTGAAGTTCCCTTAAACGAGTTCAACTACTAGCTATGATAATACATGAATATATTTGTTGCATGATGTTTATGTTTTTATTCATGATAAAGTGTTAGATAACCTAAGGGCTTCATATAGAAGCACATGGATCGATTTTGATTCTGAAAGGGACCAAATGTTTGACATATTTAATACATGTTCAGTTGTGTCTTACATGTCATATATCTTCTTGGAGTCTTATGTGTTGATAAGCTTTACTGTAACTAGTTATGGGGACGGTACTCTTCAGTGAAATGAGTGTGTTGCCCTATAGTTCACATAAATGCTTCACAATGACAAAGACTGGAAAACTAAGAAGTGTTGAATGCTAATCTCATGGCCAATAAAGATTCTTCCCAACTCAAGTATAATCATACAACTTTACAAAGTATTTGCTCTAGTGGGAAAATGTAAGTTCTATTTGAAAGCAAACACTTTGTGAACTTGTACAAAGACTTTTGGGACGACAAGGAGATTAGGATTAGCACGTGTGGAAGACCTTTCAAGAGTTGTATTACTTTGGTATTCAAGTCAGAAACATTCTTAGATAAACTAGAACTCTTCTAGTTGATTTATGCATAAGTGTTTTCCAATGATAAGGGTTATCTTTGATAAGGTTTACTTAATGGGAGGACTCCTAATCAAAGACCATCGCATTTCGTATATAATTGAGGTCCCTGCACTCTCATCATACACGCAAGTTTACAGAAATACTCTAGCCCCATTGAGTGAGCCTTGCTTTCAATTAGTGCAGAGTTGCAGAATAACTTCAGTTTCTTGCCCTAGCTCGTGAGACAATGTCTTCAACAAGTTAGTGGTTAAGTTGATATTGAGTCAGTCTTTATGTATAACTTAAAACATATCTAACGAACTCCAGACCCAATGTTTCCCGATGACAATCACGCTCATACCAGACTTCACGAAGACTGCAATCCACCGAAAATTCCATTGACAATCGAAGTCAATTCCGTTCCACCGAGCAGTCGCCCGTCAAGCCACACTTGGAAAACTCAGTTGCAGCCACAGTTTTGCATCCGGGATCGAATATTGTGATTCATGCTTCTACGAAAACCACAACTCCGCGGCTGCTTCCAATTGGCACTGAATCTGAGTGCCACTCGTTCTCCGGTAACACAAAAACTAGACCTGAGGTATTCCATTCTGTTATAATTCTGAACATTGGAAAACCATATTCTATTCGCGCTTTTTTGGTGTACTTGCTTTCTTGAATGATAAATATGGGTGGGTTCATTGGCGTCTTGTGGGCAAATTCGTGAAGATGGATTTTAATGTGGATGAACTGTTTGCTGAAATGTCTAGGCGACTGTTTGAAGACAATATGTTCATTTAACCACTCGTTCACATTATTGCTCCTCATACTTGTAAAAGACTTGTTAGCATAGCAAGTGGTGATGGGGGGTTGGTGCACTTTCAGTGCTTTAATCATAATCAAAATATTGTGGAAAATGATCAGATTGTATTCCTTGACAAAGAATAGCCTAATGGCTCTATTCCATTCCAAGTTTCTGAAGATATGGTTGAAGATGATATTTCATCAAGCAATGGAATCTTGCTGGAACCAAACTTGGGTAGGGAAGTAAGTAGGGGTGTAACTTCTTCATATGTCGCAGTGAAATTGGAAAATCTCCGAAGAAGTGTTGTTGTGGATGCGGAAGAAATTGTTCGATTGAACCCTCTTTGCTTGTCCCATGAAAATACAGCGACTGCTTTGACTTATGATAATGACATGTATTCCAAGGTGAAGATGATCGCCGTGGCTTAAAATTCGGTTTTGGATGCCTTAAGCAAGAATGGCAAGTTTGATGAGACATTGAGGTTGTTTGATAGGATGATCTAGGAGAATAACTTGCCGAGGCGCTTGACTGTGAATTTGGGAAGCTTGATGATGCGAACAATTACATTTAGACCCTTATATGATATATCTATTATCTAGCTGGCATATTGTATATCTTTTCCTAATAGTTACAATAGGGTGCAGAGCACCAAATCATTAGGGTTTCCATTTCATTCTACTATATATCTGTAAGGTTGCGCCCCTTTGATGGATATGAGAAATATGACAGGACTTTTATCTTTGATTTCCTCCCTGCATTTACTTCTAGCTTAATTTTCTTGAAACGATCATACCACTTGAATGTGATGGCGAACGAGTATTGCACAAAGGGGGGTCAATCCGAATGAGTAGGAATGAGATGACGAGTGAAGCTGAGAAGCAATTGTGTAGGAATGAGATAATGATGGGTTTGAATTCTTTAACAATCCAAATAAGAAGGCTATGTTGTTTCTGAACTTCACTAGTGAGTCTTCTGATGCTTTCAAATCAACATATCGTGAAGTTGCTGAGAAATATAAGAAAGAAGGCATAAGCTTTCTCATTGGAGATCTCAAGGTCGTAGTCACCGAGAACATCCAGAAGTACGTCAAGTCCGAAAAATGTGTTGCTGGAGTTCTATGCTCCTTGGTGAGGACATTGCAAGAATTTTGTTCCAATTTTGGATGAAGTTGTTGTCTCATATGAAAAGGATTCCGATGTTGTTACTGCAAAATTACAAGCTACTATAAATGGTGTGCCAAGTGACTTCGATGTCAAATATTACCAGCTGCCTTAACGCCTGCAGGATCAGATGCTTGCACACTTGTGTCTGAAGTTCAGAACAGAGGCAGAAGAACCGCAGCAACAAGAACCCCTTGATTCCCATCCTAAAGCCATCCGCTCGAGTATTTATATTTTTTACTCTCTTGTAGATATGGTGTACTTACTTCATGGGGTTTCAAATGACACGCTTTTTCAGTTGGCCTCTGAGATGAAAGTTGAGTATTTTCGTCCCAAAGAAGATGTAATCTCTGAGATGAAAGTTGCGTATACTGAACCATACGCAGAGAAGCTTCTTCCAGATTTGCATCCCACGGAGAAACATGTAATTAGTGGTTAGCTTAATCACTATTAAAGGTTTTAATCATGAGATTATTAGGCTTATTCTTGTTTTAGTGACGTTTGTTATAACTGGCCAGCTGGCATGATGAATTGTGACTTGTATAAGAGCACTAGCTCCCTGAATTTTTCATATCCATACATGTCAATAGTATCAACGGGATCAAAAGAAGCCTCAATGCAACCCAAAATTTAATTCGTGCCATAAGCAAGCAAAGATATGCAGTGTCATATTCCTACAATTTCATAAGTTGTACATATCTTGTATATATTGTTCACTGTAAAAAATAGCAAGCAAGGATATGTACCTACAATATCATAAGTTGTACATATCTTGTATATGTTGTTCATTGTCAAAAATAGCAAGCAAAGATATGCAGTGTCATATACCTACAATATCATAAGTTGTACATATCTAGTATATATTGTTCATTGTAAAAAAATAGCAAGCAAAGATATGCAGTGTCATATACCTACAATATCATAATTTGTACATACCTTGTATATATTGTTCATTGTAAAAAATAGCAAGCAAAGATATGCAGTGTCATATACCTACAATATCATAATTTGTACATATCTTGTATATTTTGTTCACTGTAAAAAATAGCAAGCAAAGATATGCAGTGTCATATACCTACAATATCATAAGTTGTACATATCTTGTATATATTGTTCACTATAAAATACAGAAAAGACGGGAAAAAATGGTTTTCAAAATGTGAAAAGTGGTGAAACGATTAGGGGTTAAATCCATCGTTGGGCCTGCTGGGTGGTTGTGGGCGGCGGTTAATGTTGTGGACGCTGTTAAATTGTGGGTTTTGTTGGTCGGGAGGAGTGTCGGGCGTGTCGAGGGTGTCAACTTCTGCTGGTCCTTCATCATGATCTCCAACATATTGTTGCATCACCAACACCGACGCCGTGGCAGCAAAGTCTGAAGATGCTAACAAATCTCCAATGGCACCAAGTTCTGGGCACTCACTCCAGTCCGTCAGTCCCGCCGTCAAAGGAGATACCATCCCTTGCCCTCTCCCAACAATGAAGAGATCGTGAACGTTGTCCATGGACCTAATTGCCGCCACCGTCTCCTCTCCGTTATTCACCACCTTCTCTGTGTAAACAACCGACTCTTCGTTTGCATTTTTCATTCTAAAATCATTGATCAACTCCTCGTCGAGCTGCTTCTCCCACCCTAAGTCCATCTCCACCGACAGTATCCTCGAATTGTTCCCGTTGCCGTCCACATTACTAGTGGAAGTAGAAGCAGCTCTCTCCAGTCCAGCTTCCTCCCCCGGAACAAACCGCATGACAGTGAGGTTTATCCCAGGATGCTCCGACATCCTCCAAGCATAGGACAAGGCCTCTCTGTCGTCGGGTCCTCCAAAGAAGAGAATAACCACGTGATGCGAGATTTGATTTGCAGCAGCCAAGCGACTGGAGCCGTTGAGGCCTCTGTCCACAAGGATTCCAACGGAGCAAGGTGCATTTTTAAGCACGTTCTGGTTCATTGTCCGAAAAGCCGGGTTCATTGCCTCCATTCCCCCGTCCACAGTTTGCTGTTTGTGGAAAGGAATGATTAAAAAGGCGACGCGCTTGTCCTCGGCCAAGTTGCAGATGTCTTCGTGCATGGTGGAGTAGGGGGAAATGGCCGTGAGCGGCTGCACCGAAACGCAGTTGCCCGGGGCGTGCTGCTCGTAGTTTTCGAATGCGTTGATAATGTGATCCGACTGAGCTTGTGTCCTGTTGAGAGCAGGCCTCCCGGATTTCCTGGTGTTGTGGACAATGAGCATGGCGGAAGCGCGGCCGCTCAGCTCCACCAAGTGGAGAATGTAGACACAAAGCGGGGATCTTTTCGTCGGGTGGGAAGCTTCAAGGAGATTGATCATAGTCGGCACGTTTCGAGGAGTGTGGACGCAAACAAGTATTCGTAACTCCGCATCCGGCTTCGACCTCTGAATGCTTCTTCGTTTGTAAGGTATAAACCTTCTGGCTGGCTTGTAGACGGTGGTCACGATTGGCGTAATGATTCCAGTCATGACAACCGCTACAATTACCATGATGGCAAACGCCTCGTCGTCTAAAACTTTTTGGTCTTTGCCGACATTCAAAACAATGAGCTCGACGAGGCCTTTGCAGTTCATGAGGAGCCCTAGAGTAAACCCTTCGTCGAACGGCATCTGGTAAAACAAGCAGACGATGACCGTGCCGGCTATTTTGCCGATGCAGGCCAGGAATATGACGAGCAGCAGAATCCCCCACGTGCCAGGGCCAGTAATGCTGGTTATATTGGTTCTGAGACCGCTGATTGCGAAGAAAAGAGGAAGCAGAAGCCCCGAGACAAAATCCTCAAGCTTCTCAATCAGGGTAGCTCCAAGAGGCCCATTGGGAATCACCAGCCCAAACACAAATGCACCGAAGACGGAGTGAGTCCCAATGGCATCCGTGACGAAGCCGGAGATCATGACGCCTGTGAGGATGAGGCAGATGTAGAACTCACTGAAGGTCTCTCCTTCGGGGGTTCTTCGAATGAGCCAACAAATGGCAGGGCGGACGATGAAGATACAAACTAGAACAAAGGCGCCGCTGGAGAGGACGACGTAAAGGGAAGCCAAGGAAGTGGAGTCATTTTCGGCCAGGGCAATGGCAAGAGCCAAGAGAGCCCAAGCGCACATGTCGTTGACGAGAGCGGAGGAGAGGGCAATCCTGCCAATCTCGGTGTTGATGAGTTTGAGCTCAGCCAGGACACGGGCCAGGACAGGAAAAGCGGTGACGGAGAGGGCGACTCCAAGGAAGAGGATGAAAGTGCCTTGGTTCATGGATTGTTCTCGCTTGTGGAGAAGGAAGGAGAAGGCGGCACCGATGAGAAAGGGAAGAATCATACCGGAAATGGCAATGACAACAGCCCTTTTCCCCATTCGACGAATCACTGAAATGTCCATTTCCAATCCGACGAGGAAGAGAAAGTAGAGGAGACCCACGTTTGCCATTGTCTCCAACACCATCACACTTCTTAGAGGGAAGATTGTGTTGGCGAATTTATCACTCTTTCCAAGCACCGATGGCCCTAATAATACTCCACCCTGAAATTACAACAATTAAATTGTTGATTGATTAGTTAAAACCATGCATGCATGCATGCAGATTGAAACGATTAAGTTCATAATCTAGATAAAAAGGACATTTATCTAGCTGGATGTTAATTGATATATAAATTTCCTCGTACGTCCGTACGCATGTACATACATACCAGGATTTCTGAGATAACACGAGGTTGGCGAAAGGGTTTGAGAATGAGAACGAGAATTCGAGTGGTAACGACGACCATTGTTAATTGCAAGATGAAGAGCGGGAGGGAGTAATCTAAAGGATTGTCGCCCTGCCATATACCGTTGGTAGTGATCATGGTTGGAGCGTAACATACTATTGAACCATCTGATGAATTATTCGTCGCACCGGTTGCTGCAGCCACTGCCGCCGCCATCTTTTAATCTCCTACCACTTTTCCTCCAATATATTTACCACAACCACCGCTGCAACCACAACCGCGATAACAATTTGAGGTACCTAGCTAGCTTCTCCAATTCCTCCTACTCTTTTCTTCGATTTGTGTCATGAAATTTCATCACTATTTCCATCGTTTCTTTTCCTTGGTTACAAGATAGGACATATGAGATTACAGAAATTACGAAAAATTGTTTTAGGAAAATGATGATGGTATGGGAGGGGAGGAGGAGGAGGTAAATCCAGGAAATTTTTTGATGGTTGACCGCCCCATTTGGGATATTTCTTGTCTGTGGCCTGTGGTTTACAGTTTGGTAGCTTGACTATTTTAAGAATCGCATATATCATTATCCAAACGACACGATCATGTATTTGGTGAACCTTCGTCGAGAAAGGACTCTTGTGCCGACAAAATTTTGCTTTGTCGGCTTATCATTTGTTGGCAAAATTGTAATTTCTAGTAGTGGTAGTTCGTATCACTTTGCTGCCATCGGAGCCATGTCGATAATCAAAATTCGGTATCCACATGTATAAATGAGAGTAGATTCCTGCTGATAAAATAAAAATAAAAGAGATTACATTGCAAATGCTCCTTCCATGTGCATTTCCCTCTTACCCATTTTTTCACATCTTACACACTCTTTTTGTTTTTTTAGTGGTTAGATTGAACAACTAAAAGAAAATAGGGAGACCTTGATGCGGTCCCTAGGTATCAATATTCTTTGACTGAAACCTTATTAGTTTTCAATTTTTGATCGAAATCCCTGACATTAATCTAATGGTGTGTTTCTATGTAGGTTATTACATTTTTAAATTAAAAATTGGAATTTGTAGTTGTTTTTTTTTTGGAAACTGGAATTCATAAGACCAGGGCAAAGATGCCAGAAAGAAAAACAGAAAGCCTACACAGAGGCAAACAGTTGAAGCACAGCAAAAAAAACAGATAGTGTGAGTGGTCCACAAGATGACGACGCCGCATCTAATGCAAATAACGTCACCACTCACTCAACCAAGGGGATTAAGGAGGGCATGGGAGCCCGTCATTACAGAGAACATGAATAAGGGAAGATGGAGGTCGGTCGACCCAAATCATATCACACATCTCCCCACAAAGTCTCGATGCTAAGAAATCCGCCGCATAATTGGCCGATCTTGGAGTCCAAGACCAGCGACATGCTTGGAAAGAGTTCCCTAATCTTATACATTTCATAAGAATAGGGAAGGCTTCCCAACTGCCCATAGTTGGTGTATTCCTGATGCTTGTAATTGACTCCGACGAGTCGGACTCAATAATTACAAAATTCCATCCCCGAGAAATACCCAGCTCACATCCATGGAGAATTGCCTTGGCCTCCGCCAAAGCAGTAGAGTTAGCAGTGATCCTATGCCGACAAGCAGCCAGAAAGCTTCCATTTGAACTTCGCGCAACCACACCTGCAAAACCAGATCGCAAACTTGGAGTCCAGCTGGCATCTACATTGATTTTAATAAACTCAGGACAAGGCAGAGTCCATACAACCATATTAGACGCCGGGGTATCAATTGAAGTTGTATTGCTCAAAAGACCCGAAGCATTTATGAATTCTCCAGCCATGTTGGAAATAGAAGCTACCACCTGCCTTGGATTTATCTGCACCTGCTTGAAGACCACATCACATTTGGCTTTCCAAATTGCCCAACACGTGAAGCCAACATATGATAGCTTCCTCATTACCTCCGATTTTGAATCACCCCCAATCCCAGCAATGCCCATCAGCCAATCAGGCCAATTAGAAACTTGATCACGGTTGATTTTTAAATTAAGTGTACCACCAAACCATACCAACTCAACCTATGGACATAGGATGAATAAGTGCTCAATCGACTCCTCGTGAATTTTACATATTGGGCACATAGGTGAAAGCGTAGATCTCTTCTTGAAAAGATTCGCCATAGTTGGAATAGCCGAATGCAGGGATTTCCACAATAAACACCGAACTTTTGGTGTTGTTTTCAGCTTCCAAATTATCTTCCAAAGAGAACTGGGAATAGAAATAGATGAAGATGGGTCGAGTCTTCCATGAGTTGGTCTCCTCGCCACAGCCCAGTGGTAACCCTAGAGAAAATTTCTCTTTTATCAAAAGGCCACACTAACCTGTCACAGAGTTCCAAATCCCTTATCGGAGTTTTTAGCATTTCCTCGTAATCTGCATCCGAAACAAACGGTTTTAAGAACTCTAACTCCCAATCCCCAGTCACCAGATTAATCAAAGAGTGAACTCTAGTATTGCGACTGACTCGGGCCTGACCCCTCGGAGTTGGCCGCCCCATAGGGATGGATGGAATCCATCTATCAATCCAAACTCTCACATCCCTGCCATTCATAATTTGCCAATGTGCTCCCTTCAACAAAATGTCTCTTCCAGCAAGAAGGCTGGACCAAGCCCACGACGCTCTAGCCCCCCTTTCTGCATCCAGGAATGAACAATTGGGAAAATACCGAGCTTTAAGGACCTCTGCCCATTTAGAATGTGGCTCAGAAATTAACCTCCAACATTGCTTTGCCAAAAGAGCCTCATTAAAGTCCACAAAATTTCTGAACCCAAGCCCATCATCTGCTTTTGACCTGCATAGATTCTCTCTGGACACCCAATGTATCCTACGTTCTCCACCTTTTTGGCCCCACCAAAAATCAACAATCATAGAATCCAACTCTTTGCAGAAAGTGGCAGGGAATTTTAACAGATTCATCGGATATGCCGGGATAGCCTGAGCAACAGCCTTGATCAAGACCTCTCTCCTAGCAGTTGAGAGCGTAGATTTTTTCCATCCTTGGATTTTCCCCAGTAGTCTCCCCTTCACATAGGCCAAACCAGCTTTCTTTGACCTGCCCCAAATAGCTGGTACTCCCAGGTACACTCCCGGGTCATCCACCTTCTCCATTCCCAGAATACTAGTTAATTCCTCACATCAAAACCGCTGGCACATTATTCCCGAAGAACAAATTGGATTTCTGCAAGTTAATTTTTGGGCTCGACGCAGAACAATACTCATCAAGTATTCGGACGAGACTGCTGCAATTATCTTTCTCCGCCTTCAAGAATATAAGCGTATCATCCGCAAAGAATAAGTGCGATATAACCGGACCATTGTGGCTCAATTGCACTCCTTTTATTTCCTCATTCTCACTAGCTTGCTGCATAAGGAGTGATAAAACCTCACTTACCAATAAAAATAAGTAAGGGGACAGAGGGTCTCCTTGTCGAATTCATTAAAATTAACCAAAAAATTATTGTACCAAAACATGGATACATTTTTCAAAAGCACAAAAAAAAAGAAGATATTAGGCTTAGTAACATTGTTAAATTTCTTCCGTCAAACTTCACATGGATACATTCTCAAATCAACGAAATAGAATGTACCCATATAAGTTTAAAAATGAATTAGAAAAAAAAAATTGAATGAATTTTATTAAAAAAGGGGTACATTTTATATTAGAAAATGGTACATTTAAGATCAAAGAAAATTGCAAAATTATATATGACGACCCGTTCTTGATTTTTATGATTTTATTAATTTTAAAAGTGTCAATTGACGAAAATGCCCAAGAGACGAGAATATTGACTTTCGTTCACCGTCATTACATGTCGTGTTTGAGCTATTATTTTACCATATTCTCGAAGTACTCAACGGTACAAATGCATAGACGTAAACGGAATCGAAATTGAAGCTACGGTTAAAATTTTACGAAACTACGATCGTAAATAGCGTATTAGTAATTCCATTTTAAAAGATATTTTGTATTATTTTGTGAGACATGTGGGGTCCATGCCCATTCCTTCACCACTCCCGTGTCTCCCTATCTCTCGGGACACTTTCTCCCACTTTTCAAATCTCTTCATCTCATCCCCCACTAGATGATTGACACCTCTTCGTCTATCTCTCTCTGGAAACGCAAAAGATCACACCACGCCATTCTCGTCGGAACGGTGAACACCACCATCAGGAATCCGAACCAATCACGAACCACCACTGACAGCCATGAACTCCCTTCCCCCATTTCACCATCTCTCTCACTCTCCCGAGTTGTCCTCCCTCAGCTCTCATCTCTCCCTTTCTTCTGTTTGCGAACCCGACGCCGAGAGCACATTGCATTCTCCGGCGAACCCCGTCGACACCCAAACACCCTCAACGGCGCCACCTCGTCCCGCTCCATGATTTTAAAACCACGAAAAGAGCGAAGCTTCGATCTCGAACTTACGCAGTGTACCCGAGCCCAGTTTCGATGGGGTAATTTTTCGACGATGGTGAGTCTCGAAAACAACTTAAAACTTAGTGGATCGTGTTTTGGTATGTGATTCTAGCCTTTCTAAGGTGTTTGATGGGGGTTTTGGTACAGAAACGGCACAGGGGAAATTTCCCCATATTTTCCGGCGAACTCAAGAAAGTTGCAGGTGTTTTCCGGCCTACGTCGGCCACAGCTGGGTGTTGTAATGGTATGGTTTGATTCCTCGTCCTTTAAGCTTCATTTTGATATATAGGGTAGCTGTTGGTTGTTGAGTTGTGGAATCGATCGGAGCTGGTGAACTTCCGGCTTTCCCTTTCACAGAAATCGATGACGGGACTAGGAGAAGAAGAAGAGAAATAAAAGGGTTTTAGGCCCAAAAACCCGGTCCAACTTCTTGGCCCAAATCCTTAGCCCATTAGACCCAAACCTTTGGGCCAATGTTTCAGCCCAGCCCACTTCCAAATAGATTTTGGAATATTCCTTGGAATACTCTTTGGAATATTCCGAGTCCATTTTTGACATCCATTTAGTGAAATTCTAAAGTTTTAATGTAGTTGACCACCGGGGCGTTTCAGTTGACTTTTTAGGGTTGACCGTAGATTTTTTCGTTGACTTTTTACAAAATTTGTTCGGTACCCCTTATAGCGTAATTCGATGTTCTGATTCCAAATCCGCACTCCGTTTTGCCAAATTTAATTGTTTTAGTGAGTTTTACTAATGGGTCCTAATATTATGCTTAAGTGCGATTATTATTGGTGATTTCAGCTTTCTTAGCTCGAATTGCTGCGACCTCGCAAATATCTGTGAGTGAGTCTTTTCCTTTTTATAGTATATATATATGATTGATAGTGTCCATTTATGCATTTGAAAAAGAATTTCTTACGTACGCCTAGATTAGACTAAAGTTTATAAGAATTAGCGAAATAACGAAATTTATGAAATATGCTACATCCTACGGGATGCACATGTATGCTTATAATCTTTGATGCCATAATTATATCTACGGCTATGAATGTTAGTATGTTGATTAGAACAATTGAATGACTGTGGCATGCTTATATTTATGTAGTCTGCTCATCATTGCTGCACCCCAGTGTTAGTGCTTGCCCAGGGCCAGGGCCAGTCTTTCATGTGTATGTTCACCTCTGCACCGCACGCTCGCCTTGGATCCAAGTAGGTGCCAGTCCTATCGTACAGGTTGCATTAGGCAACTCCGACTCGTAGGTGACCGCGAATAGCGCCAGTCTTCACGTGATTGTAGCACTAAAGCGTATATTATGATTACACCCAGTCCTTTCGTACAGGTCGCATTAGGCGACTCCGACTCGTGTGCTAGCATAGATTGATGAGCATCAGTTCAGTCGTACATGTCGCATTAGGCGAGGTCGACTTGTGTTCTAGCATAGATTGATGAACACCTGATTTTACTTATATTACTGTTGAGATTTTGTGATTTTGGATGTCCTGCCCTTAGTTACGAGATACTGTGCCGTAATGAATTCTTGAGATTTTGCAGGCTACAGTAAGTAGTTTTATACTACGTAATAAGTATATTTTGGACACTATACTTGTTTTACGGCAAGGGGTTACAATGTTTTCAGAAAGGTTTTTATAAAACTTTATTTTCAGGCCCACTCACCCTTGTTTTTCCCCCCTGTAGGTTTTAGCTGCTAAGTTTTCTTATCGACGAGGATTCGTGGCAAATCTTGGTGTAGACGATTACCTTTGATGGTATAATTCTCACCCTATTTCACTGTACTGAACTTATGCTCTGTCAACACGTGTGAAATGGGTTCATTCCAGCTCACAAGCACACTCTTTAAATTAGGCACTTTTAGGTTTAAATTTATTCACATATTCCACTACACTACATTTTATGGCTTCGTCACCTTCCAGGTGTCAACCAACACAGCTCGATTCAGAGTCTAAGTGGGCAATTCGGGTCGAGGTGTGTCATTATATGAATGGGTACATTTAGGAATAAAAAATTGAAAATCATTTTTATAAAAAAACAATTAATGGGTACAAACTTATTCTAATTTTATTTATTTATTTTGAAAATGTTTTGAATTGAAAATTAATTAGGATTTTAATAAGGGTGTGAGTATTAAAACCTAATCATTTACTAATCTTTTATTTTAAAATTGATGTAACTGACATGTAAATTCATTACTGCTTGAGACTTTGATCATAATAAAGTCTCAGTCAATAAACATTAGTAAGTAGGGGCCAGATACTAATTTTTCCAAGAAAATAAATAGTTAAAATTAAGAGGGGGTGTGTAGAAGGTGAAAAATGATAAGTTAAAATCACTTCCAATAAAAAATTTATATACGCAAAATATTTTCAATATTCCACAATTACCCTTGTACTTGAAACACTTCTTAAGCACCAAACAACGCCGCCGATCTTGTTATATCTTTTGGAAAATCATAAACACATACTCTTTTTTGCTTCTTTGTGACATCCTGTCCCAAGATTTATTTATTTTATTCTCAGTCGTAGTGAAATTATCAAAATACCCCTGAGATGCCACATAGGCCTTTCACGTGGACCTCAATTTTCCTTTCACTTTTCCAATCTTATTTTACTATTTTCAAATAGTACTCATTTTTATGAACACGCCGCAGATGAAATTCAATTTGAAGTTATAACAAACAAGTTATGTTCGAAACCATGTAAAAATACTTGAGGCAAATTTGAATTCTAAAAACAGTCGTGCAATGTGCATCACTGCTTGATCCGGCCTGGGAAAACCAAAATCAGCCTTAAAAAAAAAAGCTTAATGATGAGGGATGGTCATGTAAGTTATATTAAACAAATAACTATTTTGGATTTTAGAAACCTACACTTGTTCCATCACACATATTGCTTCATCATTTTTCTTTCTTTTTGGCCGGTTCCCTCACATCTCTCTAGCTCTCTCACGCCTCACTTTCTGTCATTTTTCCCCCAATTTCAGCCGGCCCCCCCTCTCTCTCTCTCTCTATCTCTCTCTCTCTCTCTCTGTCTCTCTCTTACACACACATGCCATATCCTATCACTTTTCCCTCACATCTCTCTTTTCCTTCCAGGTCACTTTCTATAAACTTCTACTACCTCATATGCTAAGAGCAGTTCCACTGTGGTCTTTTGCCCGGGGGATTGGCGATGGAACAGGGCTAGATAGCCCAAGTGACTTGCCCCAGTGTGTGCCAGCCCGAGGGAGAGGCCTGACACGAGTTGCCAGCCTGAGAGCCCGAAGGCAACGTGACGCAAGGCTAACGTCACTCAGACGTCAGCCACTTTTTTATTGCCGGAAAATGGCCTGCAAGGGCTGGGTTTCTTTGCCGAATTCTGGAAATGGGAAAAAACAGTATGCATGCATGTCAAACCTTAGTAATTTCCAACTAATTTTCACATGCAAAGAGGCATCTAAGTACCTGGAATGGATTCAAACTGAGTAAGAGCTCTAGAACCCACAAACTTGCTGGAGTTTGCTCTGAAGAGGTGACCAAAAACTGGGCAAGGTTTCAGAGAAATTGCAGGGGGTTAAACCTCTGGTTTTGAACTAGAAAAACACCACAAATCTTGTCCCAAGCAACAATAAGACATAATGAAACAAGATTTGCATAGAGAACCTCACCTGGGTTCGAGTTTCAGATCTTGAGCTCTCGGCTTCAATGGTGGTTTGCACCGTGATGGTCCGATGACGCATGCAATGGTATAGCTAGGATCCTTTAGTCCCAGAGATTAAGGTTTCATGGTTTTGGAGTTTGATTTGTTTAATTTTTGAAGAGGAAAGTGGGTGAGAGCTCTCGGAGCTCTAGAGAGAGTGAGAGTGTCGAGAGCTTAGAGAGAGAGAGAGGAACTTCAGAAAAATGAAGAGAAGTGAGAAAGATGAGTGGAAAGAGAGGGAGTGACGTGAGAGAGTGGAGAATGCACGGGAAATTCCAAGCAAGTTGCAAAAAATACTATTATTTTATTTACCTATTGGCAAGGCTATTCAAGTGTAGGGGTGGAGATGCAAAAAACAATTATTGTTCATTAAGGACAATTACTATTCACTAGGTGGATTAAATAGTGGATAGCCCTGCCTTTTCCACGGTGGAACTGCTCTAAAGGACGCCATGGGCCACATTATGCAACATGTCTAGTTGAGGTTGGACATGTCAGTTGGACCGTGACAACATGTTCAATATTCCTTTAATTTGGTTTTAGTAAATTGTCAGGATTACAAAGCCAACTCACTCTCTCTCTCTCTCTCTCTCTTTTCAGCTTTTTCACTCATTCACATCTCTCCCTCTCTCTCTCGCTTTCTTTACCCACTCAATTTTTCCTCACCTTTCAAACTCTCACTCGTAGCTCCCTCTGCAACTCATCCTCATCCTCTCGGCTCAACCCAGGCAGCCACCATACCGCCTCCAAACACAACCCAAACTCAATGAAAAATCACCTAAGCTTCTAGAACTCAACCCTATACTCGAGAAAGCAAGAAATCTAGAGAAAATGAAGAAATTCTAAGATCGAAAAATGAGGAAACCCGACGAACCGAAGTCCTCCATCTCAGTAAGGTGAACCTCCCTCATCTAAAACTTAATTTTTGGACTTTTCTAGTGCGTTTTACAAGCTTGCATGCAAGTTTCTGTGCGTTTCGAAGTGTGTTTAACTAACCACCATCTTGTCAACGAGTTTCGTAGGTCTTTGAGTGGAACCCGGCCAAATCACGTTGATTTGGTCGAGTTTGAAATTACAGAATTCCTTCCTAAGGTCCAGAGTACTAGGTTCGAGTATTGCATGCTCGAATCTGCTAAGTTGGGGTGAAACTCAGGTTTGGCCGAGAGCCCTAGGCCATTTTATTGATCACCTCCGCCAAGCTTTTGGTTCCCACAGAGGTATAGAAACGGTCTCCTGGTCCTAAGCTTCATTTTGATACCTCTTGTGCAAAAAATGGTTGAGAAATGACTATGTTGTGTTATTTTAGAAATTTTCAACGAAAACCCTTTTCGAGTCCGTGAGAATTCGGCGAAATTCGGCTTTCCTAGCCACCTAGGAGCTTTAATTATGGTATACTTCTATTCCCATTGTTTCCCACTTCAAATTCATATGGTATATGCTTGTGTGGTGGGAAATTTTAGAAAAGAATGATGTTGCTGTACTGATTTTACAACACGGACCAAACTGCAAAAATTGTTTAAGCTTTAGGGCTGTTTAGTAATTCTCAGAAGTTGGGGGCATTTTTACAATTACCTCTAGTTTTAGGGGTAATTTTGTAAATTGTGAAATTTGGACAGATTATAGTTTATCTATCCATTTTGTGTATGATTTATGTATAAGTATTTTGTTAAGTCAATGTGACTTGGTCAATGTGTCTTTTTGTTTTTACGTGTGTGTGTGTGTATATATATATGTATATGTGATTTTCCCAACAATTGCTTTTATATATTATGATATGACATGCTAGGTTTAGCTTTACAAATAGACTTTTCGTACACTTTATGTTTTTAATATTATTTGTGAGCATAAACTTGTGGCATGACATCCTTGCATTTTATTTGCTCATTATTACATGTTTTCACGGTGTCTCTTAGTTATTTGTACTATCCTGGGCCAAGGATCAGCTTCGCGTGTAGTTCACATGCACGGTTTACATTCGCTTTGGATCCAGAGTTAAGTGCTAGCCTGTCCTTTTGTGTTATGTTTGGAACTCGTATGTGATGCGACTAGCACAACTCACGTGATGTACTACTAGAATGTAAAACCTACACCCAACCTGTTCCATTACCTGAATATCTCTGCAATGGACTTGTGTGCCTACATAAATTAATGAACATTAATTTCTTGTAATAACGGTTTGAGATTTAATGTTGAGATACCTTGTTGTTGTACCCTACATCTTTCACTCACTTTTGCAGCAGGATACCGTATTACATACTAGTATCATAATATTTTCGGGAAACTTTATACTTGTTTTACCACGAAGGGTTACACGTTTTCAAAAACGGCTTACAAAACTTTATTTTTCAGGCCCACTCACCCTTATTTTTTCGCCCCTCCAGGATTTTAGTGGTAGAGGTTTCGTGATGACGAGGATTGTTGGTAAAAGCTATTATGTAAGAGACTTCTCCTTTCGGTATAAATGTCTTCACTCTTCTTTTACCGCAATTTATCTATGCTCTGACATCACTTGTGTGACATAGGTTCAATCTTGCTCACATGCGCACTCTAAATTACTCACTTTTAGGTTTTAGTTTATTCATATTTTCCACATCACTACACTTTATGGCTTCGTCACCTTCCAGGTGTCGGCCAGCACATCGCGATTCGGGTGTCCTATTTTTGGTCGGGGTGTGTCATTCTCAAACACTTCTATTTAATCCACTCTATTGATTTTGCTTCCTTTTTTCAATTCGATGACTAAGAATAATGAAAGATGTGAGAAGTTAAAAGAGTGTGAAATTCACCTCCCATTTCGGAAATGTCCTATTTTGATTCTAAACTTGCTAACGCAGGGTTCTTTTAGATCCCTAAAATAATACAGGCCTGGAAAAGGCTCAAAAAATCAATCTAATAAGACTAAAGGAAGCAGCTCCGAGCACTATAAACAACCGCTCAATAATCTGGTTTGACTATCAACAAAGAGGCCGAACACATTCGCATAAAACACTTTCCAACCACTTGAGGCTAGTAGGCAAACTGACAACCTTATAACACGAGGCCCTAAAGACATGCCTACTTAGGTTTCAACTCCCAGCCATGTGTTGGCCATCAACGAAAACAGAAACCTATGAAAAGACATAAACATTGTTAAAGTAAGCACTCGGGTCGGCATTTTGTTATCTACTGAAGACAAGCGGAGCTCTTGGTACGGGTTGTCCCAGAAAACCTCGTAACTAGTTTTGAGCAACTGTCATTTCATCTCTACGTGTCGACTAAATGGAAAATAAGTCACCGGCAAGTTGAGCTTTATGATTTAACTTCATTTAATGCTAGAGTAGTGGAGTACATAAAAATTAAGGACCTTTGGGGCTCATTGGAAGCCTATATAACGAAGATGAGTACAACTTATAATGGGTCGAACACACGAGAGAAATAAGGATTACATTGTAACCGAGCACATCTTGTAACCTATGTCCAAGATATACAGAGCACTACAGTGGGCGTAACCCAGTTGTTAAAGGTGAACCACTTAAACCTTATTGTCAATTTCTTATAGTTTTTATCCTGAACCTACCAACGGCCAACCGTACCGATCTTTGTTGACCTCCCAATTTCGAGCGCTAATAGATTAGCGTTGTCTGTGGAAAATCTAATACAATTTAGTTATTTTTTCTACCGAGCTAAGCTATACACATCATATGCCGAGCAATCACACTCCCTCGAGTATCATGACGAGCCGAAGAATGAGAGAGAGAGATAGTCTTGTTCGGTGGCCTCGAGGGGGCTAACAAACGGGGGAGACGAGAAGAGAATCCCATGCTAGCTAGCCTGAAGGAAAGATGTATGAGGTGGGAAACCTCATCCACGCTCATAACACTTTACTCCGAGAGAAGTGCGCCCACCTCTTGGGGACCAATAAGAAAATAAAGGGCACCTACCGACAATACATTGACCACCCCAGTGGCCCGACACTAGCAAGCCCCATTCACATCCTTCTAATTGTTGGAAGTAGGGGTAAAGATGCTCATGAGGTAATAAACAGAGGAAAGATCTGAGCTAAAGAAGAAGCATGGGAGAATGAGGCGCGTACTTTTGAGCCAATGACCAAGGATCTTAACTAGAGCCTTTACGACCATCCTGACTTCAGAGCCACCTGGAAGGAAGTGATGGGTGAAGAAATGAAAAGTGTGTGGGACCGATCGGGAAATATAGAGAAGACATCAAAGGCCAACAACTTAACTACTCGGGGGAAGAAGTTTGCCTACCATGCTCTAAGTCCCTACTTGTTGAGCCAATGAGCGGCGATACTTGTGCCATCACGACACAAAGCTATGAAGGGCTCACCGATCCATACGACCACCTCGATGGTTTCATCTACGTCGTAGAAGGAATGGGGAACAACGATGCTACTAAGTGTCATATCTTCTTGATTACCTTAAGGAAGGGGTAGGTAGGGACTGGTTTAAGCCTATCACGCCTTAGGTTGCGCGACTACCACAGTCGAAATGTCTGACCTTTCTAATGAAAAAAAGGCTGACAAGGCGATGATAGGAGTATATTTACATCACTTAGTTAGCTTGTTTCCTTGCATTTCGGTTGTTAGTTCTTAGTTATTTTAGTCTTTTAAGCCATTTTCGTGTGTTTTCAGGTTCTAAGGGCTAAAGGAGCAAGAAAGTGCATTTTGGTGCCTTTTGGAGCAGTTTTGGGCTTGGAATGGATTGCACTTGCTTGGAGCTAAGTGGATGGATGAAATTGAAGATCAAATGAGCTTAGGATTGAATGAAGAATGAAGAGTTCAAAATTGGAAGCCAAAGTTTCCAAAGTTGGAAGTTTCTATTCTTGGAGGTTTCCATTCTTGAAAGTTTCTATTCTTGGCTTAGAAGTTTCCTAATCCTTCCTCACCTATGTTCCAGCCATAAAAGGGTTTCAAAACATGTTAGGTTGCCTCATTACATGTTTCCAGAAGTCCTAGAACGTTTCCCTACACTTGCCGCATATCTCATTTCCCTTTCTTCCAAAATCTGCCACATAAGTGCCTTTCCCTTTCTCTTCCCATCCTCGCCGCACACGGGATCCTCTTCTTACCTATTTTCTGACCCAAAATCACATTCCCTTTGTGTTCTATGCCTTGCCGCACAAGGGGGAGCCTTTCTTACTTATTTTGTGCCTTAAAACACATTCCTAAATTTGTCTTACATATTCTGCCGAATTTCACTTTCTTATTCTCTTTGATTTTCTGATTCTTTCTTACCTATTAAATTGTGAGACAAATTAGCTGAGTTATGAACCCTTCCTATTATTTTCTGATTGCCTTTCAACCCTAGCCCTATAAATAAAGCCATCTCCACCATTTAGGGCCTGTTTGGGATTGAGGTGATTAATAAAAAAACAGCTATGAAAAAAAGCTAGAAGAGATTTTGGTGTTTGGTAAACACCCCAAATCAGCTTTTTTTCAAAGTTTCATGTGAAAAAAAGCTAAAAAACGGAAGCTGGGAAACGCAGCTTCATAAAAGCCGTTTATTCTTTCAAAACACGGAGCTACAGTAACCAGTTAATAAATTTTTCAATTTACCGATATTACCCTCATTTCTTCTTTCGCATTTGACCTGATTCCACAGAACAGTCATCTTTCTCGCAAGCTCTCTCCGCAGCCCTCTTCCCTTTTGACCTAATTCCTCACACACTCCTCTCTCGCAAGCTCTCTCCGCACGCCAAGACTGCCGCTGCACCTCTTCCTCCTCCTCATTTTCCTCTATCTCCGTCAGTCTCACAGTGCCACACTGCCGCTGCCTTCCAGTTACCAGGTACAAACCGAGCAACCAAAATCTCCGTCAGTCTCACAGTGCTACACCACCGTCGTCGTTTAGGGTTTGGCTGCTCTCTCAGTTTGCTTCTATTTTTGTAGTTTAATTTAATTCAAGGTTTGGTTCTAACATGGATGATGAACTGATGTTTTGGGGGTTTTCTGAAACAGTCACAGATTTGGCAACCAACGAACGTGTGAAGGCGAACACAGGCTCGATCGCATCGATTAGGTAAACATAACTCTCTCTCTCTCTCTCTCTCTCTCTATCTCCCTCTCCCTTTCTCTTTCTCAAGCAATTTCAGTTTTGGTGTTTGAATTAATGTTGTAATTTTCAGTTTTGGTGTTTGTTTGTTTGTGAACCCAAATCTCCTCCTCTGTTGCTCTGTTGCTCTGTTTGTTTGTTTCTTCACTACCTGTTTCCTGCAATATGGGTTTATTTTTTCGGTTTTGATTGTCAAAGAATTAGACAGGAACACTGAAGATTTAAATAGAAACCAATACGGCAGATTTTAGTTTTTGGAGGATTTTGTATACGATAACCAATGTACACATGGGTACGAAAATGAACTGGATGATAGTATATAAGTAGACCATCTCTTTGTCTAATTCTAACCGGTGCACCAGTGTATGCAATCTGCAAAACTGCTAGGGTCTTGTTCTTCAGTCAGAGGCTCCCATTGCTTCCTATAAATTGATGGATGCCCTTCTTTCCTGTATTCTGAGAGTTGTGTTATGTTGAGCATTTGAACATCCAAACCTCTTACTTTCAGTCCATCAAGGGCATTCTCAACTAAACGCAGCATTCTTGGATCTGATCCATTTCCCCAATAACCCTCCTCAGTGGTTGGCTTTGTTTCATTGTAGCAATTCTCACCACTTTCCCTACCCCATTCTTCAGCACTGCATATATATTTATTTTTTGTTAGGGTTAGGGGTAGAGGTTCTAATTTGGGACGTCTTTTGACATTATGCGGAAAGAGAAGTACCATTAGATTAACAAATATGACGTAATCATAAATTTATTTAGGCATACAAATAGAGAATATGCACAAATAAAACTGAATACAATGTTTCTAGTATAAAATAGTAGATCTAGAGGGGCACTAAAGAAACACTATATCTCAATAACAAAAATATATATAATTTTAACATTGTAATGAATTCATAAGTTTTATAAAAAAATGAATTTATAAATTGATTTATAACATTGTTCCAAAGATCAGATATGAATTTTTACGTGATCCGAAATTAAACGTAATAAAATGTAACTTCCTATTTGGTTAGATGTGGTCATTTTGATTTGGTTTATGTGGTCCTGCCACACCATTGATTCACTGAAAGTGGACGCAAATGGGAATAGTAGTCTCCTGACAGAAGATTAAGAAGCAAAAGTTGTTTCATGGACCACGATACTGTACAACAACTTTATTGAATATCAACACTAGAACTTGGTTTGCTGTAAATTTGAATGAAAACTTATTTTCGGTTTTTAATTCAAACTTTCATACTTACAACACCATCTTTACAGCCACAATTCACCTAATATTTAGCTGTTTCACTTCTATTTAATAGTAATGACAATACCAAATTGGTCCTTGATTTATATATACTACCAATATGCAATTCACATGATTCTTTTAGGCATGCAAATGAAACAATTCTTTTAAACTGCTTCATATTTCTAGTATGTTTAAACGGTTTTGTAAATGAGGTGATTACAAATCACTAGTCCTCATTAATGTCAATAATAGCTCAATCTATAGGATAAAATGAGTGATAAGAAAGGTCGAAATTTCAGAACTTCACATAACATTACAGCTGAAAGACGTCCTTAAGAAAATGCTATAGGAGTATAACCACGATTCAATATTCATCAACCAATCCGCACATGACAACCTCGGCCGCACTGTTTTACCCCTTTTCTCTTTTTCTTTCTCTTTAACATTCTTTAGTCTTACTTTTACTGTTAAGGTTGCTTGACTTATTGCGTCAGTTTCAATAGGAGTTAAAAAAAGTAACGTTCTGATCTTCACTTCTCTGGAGGATTAACTAGATATAGTGCTCATTCCTGCTTTCATGTACTGTGTATGCTCATTCATGCTTTCACTAGTTGGTATCGATGGCAAAGAAGGGGGCATCTTCGTCAAATCCTACAGCTACATGGAATGCCCACAATATATCTATATTTTGTGATGTATGCATCAAGGAGGTTGAGGCCGGACATCGTCCGGGCACTCACTTTGACAAAGATGGATATGCAAATATTAGAGCTAACTTCAAGGCAGAGACAGGGCATGATTATGAAAGAAAGCAACTGAAAAATAAGTGGGATGCACTTAAAAATGAGTGGAAGTTGTGGAAAGAGCTAGTTGGTAAAGAAACTGGCCTAGGGTGGAATTCGATCAAGGGTACCGTTGATGCCTCTGAGGAGTGGTGGAATAATAAAATTCAGGTTTGTATTTATCTTTTAATATGTATTATGATATCATGGAATATGTATTAACCATATTCTTTCTTTACTTATAGATAAACAAAGAATATGGAAAATTACGAAAAAAAAGGCATTAGTCCTGAGATGGAGGATAATTTAGATAGGATGTTCTCGAACACAGTTGCTACCGGTGAACATGCCTGGGCACCTTCATCTGAAGTACTACCACCAGAGTCAAGAGATGAATCTATAGGGCAAATTGATATAGATGATGAGGAAGATAGTGAGACTATGCAGGATCTAAGGCAAGCTAGGAAGGGGAAAAAAAGAGCGGCTAACCAAGAAGAATTTCGAAAGAAGAAGGTTGATAAGAAAGGGAAAAAAATTGGAGGTGCTGCAAAACTTTCTGGTCAAATTGACCGTCTTGTTGAAGCTTATGAAAGTAGGAGTTCTGCAAACTCATTGATGAGGCCATCGCATATAGGCTGTAGTATTGCGGAAGCTATAGCCTCTGTTGCACAATTGCCTGGTTGTGAGCCACCTAGCGAGTTATGGTTGTTTGCTACATGTTTATTTTGTAGTGCAGAGAAGCGAGAGGTGTTTGCCACTATGAATGATCCTGAAGTGCAGCTGACTTGGTTGAAATATATGTTCAACAAACAACAATAGAGAGCTAAAACTATGAATTAGGACTATGTGTGGTTTGTACTTTGCATTAAGATTATGTGTTGAATGTTGCTTGTATTTTGTGTTTATTGAATGTTGGATTAATGTTGAATGTTGAATGTTGAATGTTGGATTAATATTGAATGTTGGATTATTCTTGAATGTCGGATTGTGACTTCTTAGTGATTGTTGGATTATGACTTGTGGAATGTTCAATTATGTGTTAGGTTACAAGTATATTCAATATGAACACCTATGATGATGAGGTTGAGGATTTGGAAGATGGTCTAATAATATGCACTGTAGCGACAGCTGTTGAAACATATTATTCAAAATATGTCCACAAAACTCCATGTATGAATTCTTCCCAAACAGGTAATATGTGGTTGATGGAAGTACTACAAGGAAATCATGTGCGATGCTATAAAATGTTTAGGATGAACAAAGATGTCTTTTATAGATTATCCAATGACTTGCAAACTAATTATGGATTGGAAGGTTCAAGGAGAATGAGTGCAACTGAAATATTAGCAATGTTCTTGCATATGTTGGGACATGGTGTGAAAAATAGATTAGCGCAAGAGAGATTTCAACATTCTGGTGAGACTGTTAGTAGATATTTTGGTGCTATGTTGGATATCGTATGTAAGATGGCAATAGATATTATCAAACCGATGGATTCAGAGTTTCGTGGCATTCCTCAAGAAATAAGGAGAGATACAAGATACATGCCTTATTTTAAGGTAAATTTTGACTCGTCTTCTAACTTATTTGCAAACTATAATTGTAGGTTGACGGTTTTCTTCAATGTTATTATTTTTAGGATTGCATTGGTGCCATAGATGGAGTACATGTTGAGGCTTCAATACCACCTCCGGATCAAGTTCCATACATTGGTAGGAAAGGAATACCGACTCAAAATGTTATGGCTGCATGTAATTTTGACATGCAATTCACATTTGCTTGTGCCGGATGGGAAGGCACTGCACATGATACAAGGGTTTTTCTATCCGTGCTACGAAATCCAAATTTAAACTTTTCTAAGCCTCCAAATGGTAATCTTCATACTTATATTATAACATTTTACATATTTGCTTTGTATAATTATTACAATACAAAACAAAATTTTCAATTGTCAGGAAAATATTACTTGCTAGATGCGGGATACCCACAAATGAGAGGTTATTTGGGACCATATAAAGGCGAAAGATATCATCTCCCGGACTTTCATAGGGGTGCTGAACCAACGGGTCATAAAGAGGTATTCAACCACATGCATTCTTCTCTTAGGAGCATCATTGAACGAACTTTTGGGGTATGGAAGAAAAGATGGGCAATTTTAAGGGATATGCCTAATTACCTGTTCAATAAGCAAGTGAAGATTGTCATTGCTACAATGGCTCTTCATAACTACATAAGGAGGTATTCTGAACGTGATCGTCATTTTGATGACCCAAGAGACTATTGTGAAGAGAGCGATAGTAGTGAGGATGATGATGAAGAATACCAAAATTATGAAGTTGAAGGATCACATGAGATAGAGGCATTAAGAAATAGAATAGCGGCAAGTTTGATGAATGCATCTAATTAGACTACTTTCAAGTACATTAACAATATTGTATTAATGAATCCTAATGCATCTAATCAGTCTAAAATGTTCCAATTGAAGTAGTTTGTCATACTAATTAATATTTAAGATAAAGTTTATAAATATTTTTCTTTTAAAAATAAAGTATATTTAGTAATTCACCTTTATTTGTTAAGAAAATTAAATTATGAGCACATCTAGTATTATACCCTTTTGGTCATTTCACACAGTCATAGCTGTTTTACATAAAAGTATACCAAACACTATCATACTGCTTTTTTTTCCAAAAGCACTTTTACAAAAAAGTTTACTAAACACTCTGCTGCTTTATTTCACAGCCGCTTATTCTCACAGCACAGCAGAAGTAGATTTTTTTCAAAGCACAGCAATACCAAACCAGCCCTTAGTCTCTCTCTCTGAACAGATTCTCTGCATATATTCCATCCACCTATATACCTATCCATCCTCTACCACCCATCACCACCCATTCTACACCATCCATAATCCCCAAAACCTACCACAAAACCTTGTGCTGTAATCAAGGAAGGGAAGGGAAGTTCTTGGACGTGCTTGCTGTTCAGTTTGGATCGCTGGAGCGTTTAGGTGTTTTCTTTCTTTTGTTTTCAATGTATAAACTTGTTATTCTTTGCTTTGCAATTATGAGGAACTAAATCCCTTTTGGCTAGGGGAAGATTCATAGCCATGAACATACTTGCAATATGAATTGATTACCTTCAGTTGTGATTTCATAAGTTGTGAATTTAATTTGTTTAACTGCATGATTGATAACTTATTTGTGTATGTTTATTAAGAGTGCACACTTAGTTTGCATGCATGAATATGATGCTAGAGTATAAGGGAGTTTCACCTAATAGTTACAAACTTAAATTCACAAGTAGTGGAGGTCGCTTATAAATGATCGTGTTAAATGAATTCTTGGCAAAAGTTTCATGCTCATCATAGGAACGAATGCCTCGTCAATACTTATAGTTTTCATGATGCTTAATGATCTTTGATTGAATCGTTATTGTGCTGTTCACGTAAAGGACTTTTGAAGAATGCTTTGAATTGTTGTATGCGCTTTCCCATCCAATTCCATAACTTAAGGAGAACTTGAAGGTTAATTTAAGTGGACCTAATTAACCTGGGGTGTTGAGTTTCATGATTTATCGAAAGAACAACTGAAAATTGGTTTATGTGCAAGTGTGTCATGTGTGGAGAAGAACCCTCTAGCTAGCCCATCATCCATATTTTATCCAAATTCGTCCAAAATCTGTTTTAGTTTACAATCTGTTTGTTTTGTTTTCAAATTCGTCAAAATCAAATCCCCCTTTATTTTGAAGTGTTAGATTAGTTAAAATCTGTTTTGATTTGTGTTTTTAAGTGTCTTGAGTCAAGTTAAAATCTATTTTCGTCCAAAGTAGTGTTTAAAGTTCAAAACTGCCCAATTTGTGTTTTTAGGCAGTTTTGAGTGTTTTTGTGCTGTTTTGAGTCTTTTGAGTTGTTTTAGTGTTTTAGAATTTAGTTTTGCATTCTTTGAGTCTAGTTTCAAGTGTTTTAGCAATCCCTCCTAATCCCCGGTCTAGAACGATCCCTACTTGTACATATACTACAATTGTCAAAAAGAGGGTTTAATTTGTGTGCTTATATATTTCGCATCAAATTTTTGGCGCCGTTGCCGGGGATTAGCAACTTTGCTAATCCCTTGGTTCTTTTCTTTTCGTTTATTTTGTTTTTGTTTTAGTTTATGACTTTGTGTTGTTTTCTTGTTTTCTTTAGCTAATCCCCTTTGTTTTTGTTTTTGTCTTTTACTTTTGATATTTGATTTAGTTTTACTTCTTTGATTTCAGGTATTGGAGAAGCAAGACATGGATTTTGCTAACATTCAAGCTCAATTGGTGAATCTTACTTCTCAATTGTCCCAGATTGCCGAAACAACCACAATGTACACTGCTCAACCTCATCAACGTCCTCAATACGCTGTGAATGAAGATGCTTGGGGTTATCAAGGCTATGATCAACCAAGCAACAACATGTTTTCCAACACTTACAATTTGGATTGGAGAGATTATTCAGATTATATGTGGGAGGTACCTCAATAATTTCAACAAGGTGGATACTGGCAGCAAGAGAAGGAGTTATATTCAAGACCTATGTAGCCACCACAGCCTTTCCCACAACAATTGCAATCGAATTCAAGTATGCCCATGAGTTATAATGAAATTCTTGAAGGACTAATCTCTTTGACGCATGGCTCACAAAAAGAAGAACAATTGCAGTCATCTGAGGAGTTTTATCAATGGCCACATGCACCATTACAGCCTCCACCACAATCTGCCCAAACAAACTCAGGTATTTCTTTGTGTAATGATAACATTATTCAATTAATCACCTCTTTGACACAGGGAGTAGAAAATCAAAACAAGGAGATGAAAGACCGAGTCAAAAGAGTGGACGAATTGGAGAAGCAAGTTGGGCAGATTATGGAGTTCAAGGTGCAGATTCAAGAGCAAAGTGAACTCTCCAACTCAACTATTGCAAATTCGAAGGAAGATTTTGAAATCCATGATGCTATCACTTTGGGAAGTGCTATGGAGGTTGGAGCTGACCTAAAAACGTCCAAACATAGCCTACAAGTGGATGAGGAGCTGCTGATTGAGGAGGAGGAAGAAGACATACACACGGCAAGGGTAGAACAACCCTTGCCGCAGCCCCCTAAGTCCTCTAAACCACCCACCACAAGTAAGGACGTCCCAAATTCATTTAATTATAATGTTATTCCTCCAAATGTCCCTTTTCCTCGCAGGTTTTTGATTCCCAAGAAAGAAGAGGATGAAAAGGACATCATGCAAACCCTTCCAAAGGTGCAAAGTACTATCTCAATTCTTGGTACACCAAATCAAGTTCCAGATTGTATTGAAGTGTTCAAAGAACTTTGTACATCAAGAAGAAGGATTCAAGAGAAGCAAGTGGCTGGAGAATACCAAGAATTCATCAAAGAGGACATATATGAGACAACAAAGCCCAAAGAAGTTGAGTTTGATGACACGGGACAAGTCACAACCATCATAGTCAATCTGGCCAAGTCCAACATTCCTGAAACATTCAAAGATGTGGTGTTTGTAATTGAGTTTGTGTCGGAGCAAGCAAGTAAGCCATCTATTTCAATTTCAATTTTGTTTTCTACTAACTTGCTGATTTTAATGATTCAGGCACCCACACTAGAATTTAAACCATTGCCAGATCATTTCAAGTATCACCGTCCATTCCAAGATCAATCCATGCATTCGAAGAAGGGAGACCTAGGAATCGCCCCACAATCAGATTTGCGTTCCTAAACCTTTTTTTTTCCTGCATTTATCTTGCCATGATTAGTTAGTTGTTTGTTTGTTTGTTTCTGTGTGTTTATGCTTCAAACATTGAGGACAATGTTTGATTTAAGTGTTGGGGGGGGGATTTGTGTGTGTTTGTGTGCCAAGAAAAAGAAAAAATTCGTGGAAAAATAAAAAGAAAAAGAAAAAGTTGTGAAAAGAATGAAAAAGAGTTGAAAAATAAGTGACAATGAGCTCACAAGTGTTGATTGTTGAAGGAAGGGTCCAAAACATCAAAATTCGGCCCTAGAGTGTGTAAATCTTCCCTTTTGTGTTTAAAGTTGATTTTTGCATTCAAAATTGAATTCTAAGTGTCAATTTCTTTACTTTGCTTACTATTTCTTTAAGAACCTTTGTTTTCCATATCCTTTCTTTCTTACCCAACACCGTTAGCCCCGTTTCAACCCTTTAACTTCGATCTTGGGTGTTGTGTGTTTCAATATGTGGAGTTTGAAATTGGTATGAGCATACGGCATCACTGGTTCTCGCATCTAAGTAGTAGCATTCCGTTCATGAGATCATATTCATATATGCATTAATAACTCCAGAAAAGTGCTTTCTTGGTTCCAACATATGTGAGTATTAGTTTTCATGTTTACATCAATCTTCTCACATATACCTAGTGTATGGAGTGTAGTTAGAAAATCTGAGTGAAAATTGAGTGATTATCTAGTAAGGAATTGAGGGATTCTCTAAGGCATGTTACTACATTCAAAACATTGTTTTAATTGATTGAATGCGAGCTAGTGAATGGTGACTATGATTAAGTATGTGCTCAAGGGTAAGGATGACTAAAATCTGTGCAAGCGATGATTTTTAATATGTCATGTGCATTGGAAATCCCTAAGGCAATTGTTGGAAGGTTTAGATTGAGTTTTGTTTCTTTTGTTTTGCTCGAGGACTAGCAAAAGCTAAGTGTGGGGGTATTTGATAGGAGTATATTTACATCACTTAGTTAGCTTGTTTCCTTGCATTTAGGTTGTTAGCTCTTAGTTATTTTAGTCTTTTAAGCCATTTTCGTGTGTTTTCAGGTTCTAAGGGCTAAAGGAGCAAGAAAGTGCATTTTGGTGCCTTTTAGAGCAGTTTTGGGCTTGGAATGGATTGCACATGCTTGGAGCTAAGTGGATGGACGAAATTGAAGATCAAATGAGCTTAGGCTTGAATGAAGAATGAAGAGTTCAAAATTGGAAGCCAAAGTTTCCAAAGTTGGAAGTTTCTATTCTTGGAGGTTTCCATTCTTGAAAGTTTCTATTCTTGGTTTAGAAGTTTCCTAATCCTTCCTCACCTATGTTCTAGCCAGAAAAGGGTTTCAAAACATGTTAGGTTGCCTCATTACATGTTTCTAGAAGTCCTAGAACCTTTCCCTACACTTGCCGCATATCTCATTTCCCTTTCTTCCAAAATCTGCCACATAAGTGCCTTTCCCTTTCTCTTCCCATCCTTGCCGCACAAGGGATCCTCTTCTTACCTATTTTCTGACCCAAAATCACATTCCCTTTGTGTTCTATGCCTTGCCGCACAAGGAGGAGCCTTTCTTACTTATTTTGTGCCTCAAAATACATTCCTAAATCTGTCTTACATATTCTGCCGAATTTCACTTTCTTATTCTCTTTGATTTTCTGATTCTTTCTTACCTATTAAATTGTGAGACAAATTAGCTAAGTTATGAACCTTTCCTATTATTTTCTGATTGCCTTTCAACCCTAGCCCTATAAATAAAGTCATCCTCACCATTTAGTCTCTCTCTCTGAACAGATTCTCTGCATATATTCCATCCACCTATCTACCTATCCATCCTCTACCACCCATCACCACCCATTCTACACCATCCATAATCCCCAAAACCTACCACAAAACCTTGTGCCGTAATCAAGGAAGGGAAGGGAAGTTCTTGGACGTGCTTGCTGTTCAGTTTGGATAGCTGGAGCGTTTAGGTGTTTTCTTTCTTTTGTTTTCAATGTATAAACTTGTTATTCTTTGCTTTGCGATTATGAGGAACTAAATCCCTTTTGGCTAGGGGAAGATTCAAAGCCATGAACATACTTGCAATATGAATTGATTACCTTCAGTTGTGATTTCATAAGTTGTGAATTCAATTTGTTTAACTGCTTGATTGATAACTTATTTGTGTATGTTTATTAAGAGTGCACACTTAGTTTGCATGCATGAATAGTTACAAACTTAAATTCACAAGTAGTGGAGGTCGCTTATAAACGATCGCGTTAAATGAATTCTTGGCAGGAGTTTCATGCTCATCATTGTAACGAATGCCTCGTCAATACTTATAGTTTTCATGATGCTTAATGATCTTTGATTGAATCGTTATTGTGCTGTTCACGTAAAGGACTTTTGAAGAATGCTTTGAATTATTGTATGCGCTTTCCCATCCAATTCAATAACTTAAGGAGAACTTGAAGGTTAATTTAAGCGGACCTAATTAACCTGGGGTGTTGAGTTTCATGATTTATCGAAAGAACAACTGAAAATTGGTTTATGTGCAAGTGTGTCATGTGTGGAGAAGAACCCTCTAGCTAGCCCATCATCCATATTTTATCCAAATTCGTCCAAAATCTGTTTCAGTTTACAATATGTTTGTTTTGCTTTCAAATTCGTCAAAATCAAATCCCCCTTTATTTTGAAGTGTTAGATTAGTTAAAATCTATTTTGATTTTTGTTTTTAAGTGTCTTGAGTCAAGTTAAAATCTATTTTTCGTCCAAAGTAGTGTTTAAAGTTCAAAACTGCTCAGTTTGTGTTTTTAGGCAGTTTTGAGTGTTTTTGTGCTGTTTTGAGTGTTTTGGGTTGTTTTAGTGTTTTAGAATTTAGTTTTGCATTCTTTGAGTCTAGTTTCAAGTGTTTTAGCAATCCCTCCTAATCCCCGGTCTAGAACGATCCCTACTTATACATATACTACAATTGTCAAAAAGAGAGTTTAATTTGTGTGCTTATATATTTCGCATCAGGCGACCGCCTGGGTCTTAGGGGTCGGGGTCTACGAGCTGTCTGCCAAGGGACGCTTACCTGAAGACTTCCATCTGCCACTGCTCAAGGGACTTGGTGGTGACACCCCTGTAAAAAGGCTTTGACCACCAGAGTGGGGAGCGTTAGATCAACCCCTTCCAACACCTCGACCACCGGGTTGCTTCCAAACACCACCGACATAGTTCTTCTTCCTCATTCCTCGGCGAGCAATTATCCCAGCCTCGGCACCCGTTTTGAGCAATTATCCCTGTGCAAAACAAAGAGAACAATCATGATCATATTAATAACATCAATAAAGGATGAAAGAGTTAAGGTATTAAAGCTCGTTATAGTTTACCACTTAGAAGAACGACATTTTTTAATTGGCGCTCGGTAAGGATAATGGCAGTAGAGAGATTTGCTTAGTGAGGACTTATGCAGAACATAATAACTACAAGGAACAACAACTATAACCTAAATTCATCCCAACCTTTCTCTCTAAACCACCTATCAACTCGAATTGGTATCAAGCTATAGGGACAAAGATACTCAATGAAGATAAGTGTTTTTATGGTGAAAGTGATTTGGCTGTCTGAATGCCAAATTCTGAATGTCACTTGTGAATAACCGATTGTAAAACACTCCACTTCGTCGAGAAAGTTGATGAAGTGAACTTTTTCGATGAAAGAATCATAAACCCTTGGCTGGCTGAGACTCGAGATTGATAACCAGTTGAAATATGAGAGCCTATTATTTAACCAAACTGTCTAGACTTCTGAACCAAGTTAGTTCTACGACTTTAATGCTGTTTAACCGAATTATCACTTTCGCCGGTTGTCAACCCAGTGTTGTTTAACCAAACTGAATATATGCTGACTATCAACCTAGTGATGTTTAACCAAACTAAATATGTGCTAACTTGTTAGTGGAGTAGTTAGAATTTTTCTTAAGAGTCTGAGAGGGTTTTGCATAGAGTTTTAATTTGTGTGTTGAGTTGAAGGATCTTTTTCATTGTTTGCAACTTTTTCATTGTCCTGTTTCATTGTGTGTTGAGTTAAAGGAACTTTTTCATTGTCTAACAACATTGTAGTTTCTCGGCATTATCTGACATCATTTGGAACTCTCCATAAGTAACTCCACCACCGAAACCTCATCACCGCCGAGTCTTACTTGAACTTGGATCCGAACATAGTCGCATTAAGTAATGAATTCAACATTTATCCCGAAACCAATCCTGATCCTTGGGTATGTAATTATCAATAATATCAAGATAATTCCAATTATTTGAAAGATAATATGGTTATCAAAACCATAATAATTGAAAGTAATTGGAAATCACCTTAATATTTCTCTCATCCAACAACTTAGAGTATATGGACTAAGTGTGTCCAAAATCAAGTACCAACATTAACTCGGCCGAAAATGTGAATTTTAGGCCAATTGCCCCCAAATTACCATGAGTTTTAGCCAATATGACGAATAGTTAAGGAAATCAATCCTACGACTGTTGGCTTCCACAAGTTTCTTGGCCGAAATGTGCAGAGCTGAAAATATTCTCGTGCCGTGCTCGGTGAGACTACACCATAATTTCCAAAACAAAAATGATTTTTTTTTTCTTTTCACATCATGTGCATGAGGTATGCTTGTGCATGGTGTAGCATGATGTGGATGAAAACCAATTGGGTAAAATAGGGGTTTTTTGAAGGTGTTTATGTGTTAAGGATATGATGCATGTGATAGATACACGAACTACACAAGTTAGGCCCCCTGCCCGTGGGCCATTTCATGGACTTGGGCCTTTGCCCAGGGTTTTGAAGGTTGGCATGCTACAAGGGCAGTTGTGTAGCTACCTAGGCCGTGGCCTGGTGGCTTTGCCGTGACTACTCGGTTGTGGCTATGGTGGTGGTGTTGCTCCGTGGCGGTGGGGCTCCTCTTACCGTCACATTGAGCCTCGAGGATTGCAGACGTGGGCCCACGTCCTCGTCTCCACTCTCCGGTCTAATCCTTGAACGTAGATATTCTGTTTTGAAAGTGTTCAGCTTGCATGGATGCATACATGGATGTTTGCATGAATGCATGCATGGATCGATTCCAGTTAGCAGCAGAGGAAACTAGTGTGCAAATCTTCTATGCCCTAGCTGTTCCCTTGTTGCTCCCTTATTGTGAAATGAGCAATTATGGTACATCTTACTTTATCATCCTTTTTTGACTTTTAAGGACCAAGGGTGGCGTGTGTGTGTACTGCATGCTCCCTTGTGTTGCTATATGTAGTGGTGCTTTGCACTTCTTAACTCAATACAGAAAATACAAAAGAAACCGTTCAATTTACAACAAGTTCCCTCACAACAATTAACACTAGAAGAGTTATGTGCCAAACCCAAAGGTCATGTACCATTTAACGGGTCCATATCCTCTCCGAATCTCTCTCCGGATTTTTTTCAAAACTATAATTCTGGCCGTTAATGAAGATCGTGCGGCCTGCAACAATCTCAATATATATATTTTTTAATTTTGTCTCCCAACAATGGGAATTTTAACGAAAAGCTTCTGATATTGTTTACTTTAACGAAAAACCACATTTTTACACTAAAAAATCAATCATGATACTATTCACTTTACCCTTTATTTTGTCCTTATCGTTAAAACTCAAAGTTTTCAAGCTATTTTCATTAGTTTTCCTCCCAACTAATTCACCTCTCCCTTGAGGGTTGGCCATGTTTAGAGTTTTGTTAAGAACCCGGAGAGGATGTGGACCCCTCGTTTCACATAGTCTCTGCCGAATAATTTTCATTCCAATTAATTTTAATATTCTAACAGATTAAGATATATAAAAATTAGCATGAGTCATAAAGTGAAGGCAACGACAGTGAGATCCTCGAAATTTCCAAAGACTTTGAGCGACTGATTTGGACTCCAAAGTTTACTCTTGCCCTTAACTGTAACTTTCCAAGTCTTTGCGTCAACTTACAATGTCTTTCATCAACACCTACATTTGCTGCATGTTTTTGTTTTGTTTCAGTTCATGCATATGTACTTCTGCTTTAAAACTTGCGCTTTATTTTGTAGTCTCAATGAAGTGTGCGTGAGACTAAAAATAGTGTGTATCCTACCAATTGAATGTAATGAGACAACATAGAGTCGTAGACGAGCCAATCTGGTCAACAACATGCCAACGTATCGAGATGACATCGATTTAATGAGAGTATTTGCTACGTCACATAAAGCCTTGCTTTTTGCAGGAGTAATAATTGTGAGAGTACTTATGAAGGCATCCGTAGGAGAAACTTTCCAATTTACCATTTGCATGAACCTTCCCCAACGGTTTTACTTTCTTCCCGGGGCGAACAATTTAATAACTAGCAAACGTGTAAGTCACTTTCTGCTTTTTATTTTTTTATTTTTTTTATTTTTTATTTTTTATTTTTTATTTTATAATTCTATAATTTATTTATTTATTTCAGTTTTCATGTTTCATTGTGGATGTGACAGCCCGTCTCTAATTTTACAATTTTATAAATTTTAAAATGTGAATTTACGAGAATACCCTAGAGGCGAGGGTATTGAGTTTCGTTGATCGCTAATTCATGACGTGTATGAACTATTACCTTACCGTATTCCGAAAGTACGTTGGTAAGGTTTGTCATTTATTATTTTATTCATTTCTTATTATTATCATTATTATGTTAAGGGTTGTGGGGAGAATAATAAACAGAAAAGAAGAAAGAAAAGAAGGTGGGAAGGAAAAAGGGCTGCCTGATGGCAGCGAAGGAAGAGGGAGAGAAAGAAGATGGGCATTGCCCAATCAGAAATATGGAGAGAGAGACTGACAAATGGGAGAGAAGAACCAGGAGGGAAATGAGGGAACAGGGGAGGCCAATCAAAAAGAAAAGAAAGGAGAGACAGGAAAGGGGTGCAGAGCACCCAACCCGAACCCATTCTGCGACCCGTACACGCACCCAAACCGGTTTTGAAACCGATAAAATTTCGGCGGTTCTAAGCCGTTTTTCAGGCGATTTTCATTCCATTTCCACCTGCAATCATCACCATACCTCTTCTCCTTCATTTTTCTCTCAAGATTCAATGGAAATTGGATCAAATCGGTGACATTTGACGATGGTGACACCGGCGGGTATTGTGTCGATTCTCCCATTTCTGAAGCAATTTCTTCCAATTATCACCACCAATAGACTTCCCTTGAGGTCTGGAACAAAGCCCAAACAACCTTGGAGGTGGCGGAGCACCGGAGGTGACGGATCGAAGTCACTCAAATCTAGGGTTTCCGGCGGTTCGTGGCCAGTTTGAGGTGTTTTCCGGCCAAATTGGCCTTGGCCGCAGGTATAAAGTTTGCTATACTCTTTGAGATCTTCAATTCTGTAATTTTTGAGAATTTTTAAAATAGTTGAGTTTTCCGGCGAGCCGGGGCGGCCTACCGCCACCCGCGACGGCGCACGGCCAGGGAGCGGACATAGTGTTTTTATGCAAACTTCGTTATTCTAATTATGTTTTTGGAGACCTAATTGTTGTGGTTTGAATATTAATATGATTATGGTATATATTGGATTAAATGAATATATTCGGATTTGGTTTGAACTTTGGAATTATGAACTACGAATGGCTTGATCCCTGTTTAGGGTATGTAGACAGTCTAACGAGACGTTAGATGCAGCCATACAATAATTGAGACAAAAGCCTTGGTTGGGGAATTGAACAAAGTGAATGAAATTGGTGAAAATGTGTTTTGACTTTATGTTTTGGTGGTTAGTTGTTGGTCATAAAGCATGTGTGAGGAATCGAGAAATTGAAGTAAAGAATCATAAGTACTGATAGTTAGTTAACTAGTGTTTAGTTGAGCTTGTCACCGGTAATTATTCCTGAAAATATATAGTTCGGGAGTAGGGCGTTATAGATCATGCACATTACGCCATATTATATGTCTATATTTATATAGTTGAAAGCATGACGATATGGTTGAGTTTAGATGGCATCTTGGCATATCCATATGTGTGTTACTTGCTCGTAATCATTGTGAATACTTTGGAAATGCGAAGGTGAGTTTGTGTATTAGTTGAAATGATTGAGTTATGGCAGGACTATAACGATGTTCTAGGCAACCCCGATATTATCGTACTGGTTGCCTATGAGTTGTACATGTTGTGTTGAGATACAGTTTGAGCTCATTAACCTGCACCCCGGTGTTAGTGCTCTCGCCCGAGGACAGGGCCTAGCCTTCACGTGATCGTTCACCTCCTGCACCACACGCTCACCTTGGATCCAAATTTGGTGCCAGCCTGTCGTACAGACCACATTAGGTTGTTCCGACTCGTAGGTGACTTGCGATACTTTACACATCCTTCACGTGATCGTAGCACTTGAGCATATTTATTTACACCCAGCCTGTCGTACAGACCACTAGAGGTGGTTCCGACTCATGTGCAGGGATATTGGATATTGGATGAGCTATGGGTTCAGCTGTACAGGCCACAATGGATGGATCCGGTTAACCTATTACTTGGATATTTGATGAAATATGGATACGCCGTATAGGTCACTATAGGTGACTCCGGCTTATGTGCTAGCATTGATTGATGAGATATGGATAAGCCGTACAGGTCACTATAGATGACTTCGGCTTATGTGCTAGCATTGATTGATGAGATATGGATAAGTCGTACAGGTCATTATAAGTTACTCTAGCTTATGTGCTAGCATTGATTGTTGAGATATGGGTTCAGCCGTAGATGCCACAATAGGTGGATCTGGCTGACATATTACTTTTTATGGATTTATTTCACCTGAATTACTTATTCTTTGTTGAGATATTTGACACGGCATATTGTGGTTTTGCTATGCTGATTATGGTTTTGAGATATTGATATTATGCATGCTATTTTTGGGAATGTATACATGTTTCATGGTGAGGGTTTATTACTTGAGAAGAGAAATGATGTTTTCAAAAGCTTTGTTTTCGCCCACTTACAATTTCTATTTTGCACCCCTCCAGGTTCTAGTAGCAAAGTTTCCGTATCGACAAGGATTTGTGGCACTTCCTAGTATAGGTGGCTTGTGTTGGTATAATCATTATATTACCTCACTATATTTTACTTTTGCTCTGCGTCACGTGTGAAAAGGGTTCCATAACCGCTCGCGGCGAACTTGTGTACTTAGGCACTTTTAGGTTTAAATTTAGGGAACTTTAATGAAAAGCTCTCGGTACTGTTCATTTTAAAGAAAAACCACATTTTTACACTAAAAAGTCAATCATGGTACTATTTACTTCACCCTTTATTTTGTCCTTGTCGTTAAAACTCAAAGTATTCAAGCCATTTTCATTAGTTTTCCTTTAAATTTATTCACATTTTACACTCTATCACACTTTATGGCTTCGTCACCTTCCAGGTGTCGGCCAGTATAGCTCGATTCGGAGTCTTGGTGGATATTCCGGGTCGGGGTGTGTTAGTGGAGATTTTTTAATGTGCCAAAAACATGATCCTATACAATAAGTGTATAATCCAAATAGTTGAATTTTCTTTTATTTTTCAGTGTGCCTCTAACACAGCCTAGTACACCAAGTGTCATAATACAAGTGGTTGAAAATGTATTTTTTAAAGTATCCAACCACTTATATTATGACAATTGGTGTACCGGGCCGTGTTCCCATCACATTGAAGAATCTCTCAATAAAGAAAAAGTGTTACAAATATGGTATAAAAAATGTGGTTAGAGTAACACTTTTGAATTATGAATTAATGTAGGTGCCAAAGCTATACGTTGTGTTCCCCAAACTGTGAACCACGGCATGCATGCAGAAACCAGCTGTGCAACCTAATTCGAACGCGGTAACACAAAGTTGTGTGTTGTGTCGGGTCTTTATTCCCTTCTTCACTTTGTTGTATTTTTGTGTTATGTTTGTGGGTTGGTCTTTGCTTGGAACTCCCTTGTATCTTTGTTGGCTTTGCCCTGGTTATGAATCCAGTTTACCAAAAAAAAAAAAAAAAAAAAAACCTAATTCAAACGCTAAAATCCACCTGTCTCCTCTCCACAACCACCACCTGGTTCACTTCTCTCCAGTGTCAACCAACATGTAATCCCCTAATTTCTGAATTTAAGTAAGTCATCTATTTTAGTCTAAATTAATCGTATAGGATGTTAAAGTTGGTGTGTATTGGATGGAAAATTTAAATTCGTAATAGATTATAGTTATTGTTAATTTGTAAAGGTTTTTTGATACATGTGTTGGTTAGTTCATATATATACATATTTAGGATTTACCTTTTTTAGGATTTACTTTTTATTAATATGTTGAGACTACATAGAGTCACTGTAACAGCCCGTCCTGGAGATTTTGTACAACGGACGTGAAATGACAAAAATGCCCTTAGGCATTAATTAAGGTATGTGTGTGTATCTACATTGGGAGTTTGGTTGGTGGTATTTGGACCACACACACACACACAGTCACACTCTTTCTCTCTCTCTCTCACTCCTGCACTCTCTCTATCTTTCAGACCTTCTCTCTCTCTCTCCTTCTCGGTTTTGTACAGACAAACACCTAAAAACCGTCAAAAACTCACAGATCGTGGTCAAAGAGGACGCAATTGTATTCCTAAGGTGGATACGAATCGATTGGTACAAGTTTCATGCAAGAAAGCTTTCGAAAACCCGTAGAACCATAACCCCCGATTTTGTCACTATTCATGCTTACGTAAAACCTTGTGTTTTTGGAGATTTTAAGCTCATAGGGAGCTTAAGGAGGCCCTAAGGAAGCTCGGAGTGGTTCGTTGGAAGGTTTTGGACGTCGGAGGACTGAGATCGAAGCATTTCAAAGTTTGCCGAATTATCGAGCTTCCTCAGGTAAAATCTAGTGGATTCTAAGCTTTGAAACTTGTATGGTTGTGTTCTACATGCTCGTAGCTTCATTTTCGTACCAATTTTATGAAAAATGGTTGAAAAATGAGTGAGAAACCATGTTTGGAAGTTTACCCGGAAACCGGCAAACAGTCACCGGCGACCGGCGACTCATCGGAGAAGACAGAGCATATTCCGTTAAAGTTGACGGAATATGCTAGCGCTGTTAGTTAAGTTTAACATCTACCGTTAGGATTTGATAGAATATTCCTGACGGCGTTAACTGACGCCGTCAGTGTGACTGTCACGTGGCCGCGCGTAGGTCCGTGCACTCGTCGGTGCGTGGGAAGGTGAAAAATTATTTTAAAAATATGGGGATGATCATGAGATTGTGTAGATCATTGTGGTATATTTATATACCCAAATTGAGCAAAGTATGAGAAGTTATTAGCTAGAGTTGTGTATGTGCTTAAAATAATGTTGTTATAGTTATTTCTCATATAGGCGAGACCTATCCGGAGGACGAGCGTAGCCAAGCTAGACGTGGGGGTTACGACCCAACTACATACCAGTGAGTGGGCAGTTATTTTCAGTATATATATGTATATACTTGACGTTTTTCCCAGAAAACGTATTTAATGGAATGTGATTTAAATGCCATGTTATGACTGCATTTTTAGCATATACATTATCATAATTATGCATATTGTTGCATGGTACTGCGGAGGCCCAGGTAAGCCACAGGTGAGTATATTATGCTGGTAAAGAGTATGAGATGGTTAGTGATGTTGTGATGCATATTGAGCTCATTAATATGCACCCCGGTGTTAGTGCTCCCGCCCATAGTTAGGGGCATAGTTTCACATGATCGTTCACCTCCCGAACCACACGCTCACCTTGGATCCAAGATAGGTGGATAGCCTGTCGTATGGACCACTTTCAGTGGGTTTGACTTGTAGGTGACCCACGATTAGCGCATAGCCTTCATGTGATTGTAGCACTTGAGCGTATTCATTATACACCTAGCCTGTCGGTTAGACCACGTGAGGTGGTACCGACTTGTGTGCAGATATGTATAAATATGTTGAGATATGAGATTGAGATATGATTGGAATGAGCTCTAGTTTCTGCCGTATAGATCACGTCAGGTGACTTCGACTAGCAGATGATTTATATTGAATTGCATCAACTGGCTTATTATTTATTATATTGTGATATTGGGCATAGCATATACATGGCATACATACAAAATGAATCTTGATATACTGAGCATGATTTGACTTATATTTACGTATTCTATTTTCTGGGAAAGTTATACTTGTTTTACAGTGAGGGGTTAGTATATTCAAAGGAAAATAAAGTTTTGTACAAGCGTTGTTTTACTGACCCACTCAGCTTGTTTTGCACCCCTCCAGGTATTAGGTAGCTTTTGTGGGGGCTCATGAGGATTCTGGTGGAAGTTCTGACAGTACATCATCCATGTAGGAATATTGGATACTGTTTAATTTAGTAATTTCTATGCTTAACTGCACTTAGACTTAATTATGCTCTGAAGGTGTATTAACACTTATTTCCTTTCTAGCCATTCTGGATGTTTGGTTTTATTCATTCGAAATTTCCTTATCTTAACGCTTCCGCTTCGTGCACATGGCTTACGTCATGCTCACGTGACGGCCAGCATGCCTCGATCTCGGTCGGAGTGTGTCAGTCACACACTAGAAAATCTAGTCAACAACATAATGCAATGCAATGCAATTTGCAAGAGTAATAATTAAATTTACCATTTGCATTACCCTTCCAGTACGGCAGAACGTTTTGCTTTCTTCCCAGGGCGAACGTTTAATAACTAGCTAACATGTTAAGTTTTCTATGATAATTCTACATGTTTTTTTTTTTTTTTTTTTTTTTTGTTGTTGTTCCGTTATCCTCTTTTACTGGAGAGATTTTTCATTGTTCCATAAACACAGCCTAGTACACTAAGTATAAAAATAAAATTGGTTGTTTTTTTTTTAAGTTTCTAACCAATTGTATTATTACACTTGGTGTAACACGGGTTGTGTTCCCGGCACATTCAAACATTTCTCCTTTCACTACACTTGCAAGCTCGACATGGCTATCTAAAGAGCTAATTAACCATATTTTTCATATCACATTTATACCACAACTCTAATATAAGTAAAGCCCATTAATTCATCTCGGCCTTATGTCTATTAGAGAGAAGTGTTACAAATGTGGTAACAATATCATTTTTGAATTAAAAATTATTGCAGCCGCCAAAGCCATATGTTGTGTTTCCCACCCCGTCAACCACGACACAACGAAATTCAGACGAGAAATTGTACTCCTTTCCTTGCGTCAACTTACGGTTACCTAACTATCCAGAGCTTTATTTTTCAACCTAACTAAAACGGAATTCTCAAGTATTCATATTAGCATTTGGTTTATTTTCATGCAACCACTATTCTCTTTCTTTTTAGCTCTGCCTCCGCCTCCATTTAGCAGGAAATGAGGTGGACAGGCTTTCCTTGCTTGCCTTCAAAGCTGAAACCGTGACCTATACCCTGGGCATCCTTAGCTCTTGGAATGAATCCCTCCACTTCTGTCATTGACCAAGCATTACTTGTGGCCACATACACCAGAGAGTTAAGGTGCTCAACCTCCAATCAAGTGGGTTGGCAAGCCACCTATCTCCCCACATTGGAAACTTGAGCTTTTTGAGGGCTTTAGACCTCCAAAATAATAGCTTTAGCCACACCATCCCTCCAAAAATTGGTCGTTTGTTCTGCTTGGAATGCGTACGCCTTAGTAACAACTCGTTTGGTGGTCATATTCCATTCTACTTATCACGTTGCTCTAATCTCCAATACCTTGGTGTGGAGCCTAAATAATCCAAAAATTCTAGAGGCGACACGTGAACTTTTGCTCAAGAAAGACAAGATTGCCCTCATTAAATGGACAAGCTCTGAAGATACTCCCACGCGTAGCTCAGCACCCTTGAAGGTCCATGCAGCTGAATACGACTGCCCACACCTCACCTGCCCATGACAAGTAAAAGTCAAAGCATTAAAGATAAAAATTAATTACCCAAATCTTATGTTTAATATATTCTCAATTGAAGATTGACTCCATTCAAATAAGTAATCCCTATTTAAATCAATTAGGGATATTTACTCCATTATCTCAAGATATTATTTCCTATTTAGTATCTTGAGAATATTCTTTCCATACACCTTGGCCAATAGGATGCCGCCATGTGTAGGGTAAAACCCTAACACTATGGTTGACCACTCCCCTAAACATACCTCCATCTATACCAAATTTCGGTAAGCTTTAGCTACCCCTAAAAACCCTAAAAACTTACTCTTTTTAGGTATCCATTGGCCTAACCCCCTCCATCTCGTGGGCGCGTGAGGCTTAGGTCTTTGATAAATGATGTTGATTGTTTTGCAGGTGCATTCGTCAAAGCTAAAGACAGCGAAAATTTTAATCTACAAATTGTTGCTTTGATTAAGTGTTGATTCAAATACATGAAGAAGACTCTCGCAATTGGTTTTTAGAATTTTCTGTTACGTAGAATTTCTCACACATCCTATCAATTAATTTTTCCTAGAAAAGTTTCTTGATCAATCCCTGGAGAAAGGATAATGAAGACATGTAAATTTTGTTGCATACAAATAATGCTTCACAAAGCTCCATGTGGCATATGACTCATCACAAATGGACAAGTCATCAATGACATGTGGCATAAATCAAGCAAAGGAAGTAGAAAACTTCCCAAAAACTCGGCAAACAAGTTCGGCAAGGGATCAAAGTACTCTCAAAACAGGAAAGAAAGTTAAGGCATCTTCATAAAACAAGCAAGAATTGAAGATTGCTCACAAAATAGGCAACAAGGCCTCATAATTTTGGCCAAGGGAGTAAAGTGGCTAAAATTAAGACACAAAACATCCCTAAATTCTCCCATGAACGAATTAGGACATAAATCAAAGCCAAATCCACCCAAAGGCAAGCCTTGAGAAGCCTATAAATACAAGGTCCTCCCATAAGCATAAGGGTCAAAAAATCTCTACATAGAAGAACCTCTGTCAAACCTTTGAAGACTAATACGCTGCCAAAGCTCTCTTCGAAGAACATTCAACCAAAGCTGAAGCTTTCTCTCGACCAAAGCCGAAGCACTTCCTTGAAGATTCAACAAGCGTTCGTGCCGATTCCTTCAAGACTTTGTTGCAAGTTTATAAATTTGTAGCAAGGCTCATTTCAAGATCAAGTCGCCAAGACCCTTGAAGCAACGAAATCCCGCATCAAACACCATCTTTGCCACACCCTTGAGGTGAAGATCATCGACGCATTGTTTGAAGCTCAAAACTTGAAGCAATCGTTCAATCGTTCGTCCGAGATCAAGTCATCGTGACCCTTGGATCAACAACCTACGCATCTACATGAAGCTGAATCAAAGGAAAATTGTAAATAGAGATTGTAACCTACAAATTCAAATCAATACAAATCTATTTTGTACACTTGGTCTTGTTTCATTTGTTATATAATTTTCGTGTTTACAGATACAATGGTAGGAAATTTTGAAACCACGACGAACGGAACCCCGTATGTTCAATGGTTTGGACCAGAGAGAGGAGACGAGGACATTGCCCCACAACGACAATCCTCAAGGCTCAACACGATGGTAGGAGAAGGCCCACTACCGTAGAGTCGCACCACCACCATGGCCGTGACCTAGCAGCCACGGCAAGGCCACAGCCCAAGAAGCTGCTATGCAGCTCACCAATCCCCAAAACCCTAGGCAAGAGGCCCAGGTGCATGCACTAGTTTATGGGTAGGAGGCCCAAGGCGTGGTAGCTACCATAGCAGGCCTAGGGCAGAAGGCCCAGCCTATTGTAGTAGCAGGCTATGCCGAGCAGGAAGAGCCCACAGCTAGGTAGCCCAGGCTTAGTCTGCTTCCAGCCGATCTCACTTCATTGCCAGCCAAGCCCAAGCCCACAAGGAATAAGCGCAGGCCCATCGGCAGTTAGCCCCTGCGCATGACCCAGCCATCCAGGCGAGTTGGCCCACCTTGCGACCCGCTCTACCGATCCATCCCGCTACCTAAATCGATCCGAGATCATTTTCGACGATCCAGATTCTGACCATCGGACCGACGATCGACACAAAAATATTTTGACTTTATTTTTCTAGAAGAATGCCCATTCCGGGTCTGAGTTTCTTACCTGCAGTTCATTACACTTCCACCATAGACGCCCATTATCCAGACTCTTCTAATCCAAATGGTGAACATTGCCTGCCCTAGCAGTTCGTCAACTTAACCAGTGCTTTTGCACAGTAGAGAACCTTGATGAACCAGCTCTTCGAGCACACCTCAGACGAGGTCCCGAAGCAAGACAAGGGTAGATGATCGTGGCTTATTCCAGCAATGTCTCGATAAATAGCCGCTCAGCCTACCATAAACTGTGCATTCGGGTAGTGTGCACTCTCGTTTGGGCCCTCAGGAAAACATCTTCTCTTGCCTCAGTGCATAGAGAAGCGTTCATTCCCGACTCGGCTCATGAGTCAGTATGCATTCGAGGTTGAGTCCACACTCCGATGAGTACTCCAGACATTCTAGGCAAAGGGTCTACACAAGGCTAGGCCTATAAAGAGAACATCTTGCAAGGAACCGGAGTAGGAATCCACATGATGAATCGAGAAGCGCATGAGAGCAGTCCAGCTCGAGTTCTACTTGTAGCTCGTGCCAAGCAAGACAGCGAGTAGCCTGCTCACCAGCCAAGAATGAACCACATGCACCATGACCATGGCACAAACAAGCAGGACATGCAAAAGAGGAACATAAACCCACAGGTCAACACGGGGGGTAACTCGAGGCTCAGCTGCCCCACTAGAGGCAAATCTAGGAGGAAATACAAAGGCTTGTAGAAAAGCAGCTGTACGGATTCCAGCGCATTGAGACCACCTACGATGCCCTTCAAAAAGACGTGGCCAACGTGAACAGGTCACCATTCATAGGTGAGATTGAGCAGACGAAGCCACTGCGGAAGTTTAGCCCGCCATATTTCACCCTTTTCAAGGGAGATAAAGATCTGGATAGGCACCTTAAACACTACCACAGTGCGATGATTCCTTACACTAACTGTAACACTCTCATGTGAAAGATTTTTGCCACGACATTGCAAGGCGACGCACAAAACTGGTTGCACGCCTTACCACCATGCTCAATCGGGAACTTCAACGAACTTTCTTTGGTTTTCATCAAGGAATATTCATCCTATTGCTCAATCAAAATGATGTTAAGATTGTTAAGAGGTTCAAGGCGGAGAATGCTAAGATTGTCATGAAGGACCCGAATGAGTTAATTTGCAACTATGTTAAGAGGTTCAAGGTGGAGAATGCTAAGATTGTTAGCTGCCAACGAAGCCATAGCAACGGCAGCATTCAAAAACGGGCTTTCTATCGAACACCATTTATTTGGAAAATTGATCATGGACGGGGAAATGACCTTGGTAGCCTTGTATGCTTTGGCAGAGAAGCACGCATTATGGGACGAAGCTAAGCAGTTCTACGGGAACGAGCAAAAAAATAAGTGTAGGGATCGATCCCAAAACAAAGATGACTCAACGCCTGAAACGTTCATCAGGTTCATATTTCTAATTGGCCAGATTTTTCGTAATCTTAAGAATGAACCATGGTTCAAACTATCGCCACCTATGAAAGGTGATCTTACCAAGCTGGATTAGCCAAAGTATTGCGCATTCCACCAAATACCAGGTCATACTACCAACGGCTGCCTGAAGTAGAAGTAGTACCTCGATGAGCTAACGAATGAAGGCTGGTCAGACGAATACCTCGATAACTAAGCTGCATGGCCTATGCAAGCAGCAGGAGCCAACACTAAACTCCCATTGAGGACGATGCAAATTAATGGCATCTTTGCTAGGCCAGAGCACTCTCAGGCCACGGGTAGCTTCTGAAGAATGAAGCATTCAACTTTCATCAAGTAGCAATATGAAGGAATGCCTGGGAAAATCTCCCCTCACCTCCTAAACCGTATTCAGACCTATCCAAATAAGTTCAAAGCCTCAAGCAGTTCGACGAACAAGACCTCGCAGGCCGAGGATTCTCCCAGTTGTTATGCAGTTTCGACCTTCCAGCAGAGTTGATACATTTCTTTATTTTCAATAAAGATCCAAGAAGTTATTCATAAACCTGGCTCAACTGCTGCCTTCAACAACTACTCAAACCCCCATCTGGGTAAGCTCTCCAATGCAAGAAGGTAAACCAATCCCCCGACACCCATCTGGGTTTGCTCTCCAGTGCGAGAGGGTAAACCAATCCCCCAACACCCATTTGGGTAAGCTCTCCAGTGCGAGAGGGTAAACTAATTCCCCGACACCTAACTGGGTCTGCTTTCTAGTGCAAGAGGGTAAACTAATTCCCAGACACCTATCTGGGTCCGCTCTCCCATAAGGAGAGGGTAAACTGCTCCAGAATATCCAAACGTGGATGGGTTTTCTACTACACAGTTACCCTGAAGGCTTTTGACTACTTGCGCTGCGACACTTCCAAAATTGACCACAATAGTCTTTTCTTAAAAGCCTTAGCCAATAGAAGGATTCAATTCCGCAGGAGCCCAGTTCTCTAACCAGAAAAGACGCTAAGTACATGATTCCTGCCCATGAAAGATTCGTATAACTAGATAGTCCTCCCACGACGTGCATTCTTCATGAACGTAACTCGGCTCTAAAGTGTTGCAATACTAGTCAATCAACTTGCGGAATCAGTTACAATGCTACCCAAGAGGTCTACATCGAGCTGCACGCATCTTAAAAGACCAAGGGACCAGCACCTTGGAAGGATATGGCCACTAAGTCGCGATTTCACATACAACCTAAGCCTAAAATGCCGGCCGTCTGTTTTTGTTCAAGAAAGACAAGATTACCTTCATTAAATGGGCAGGCTCCTCAGATCCTTCCATGCGCTGATAGAAGCATATTTACATCACTTAGTTAGCTTGTTTCCTTGCATTTAGGTTGTTAGTTCTTAGTTATTTTAGTATTTTAAGCCATTTTCGTGTGTTTTCAGGTTCTAAGGGCTAAAGGAGCAAGAAGGTGCATTTTGGAGCAAATTTGGGCTTGGAATGGTTAGCACATGCTTGGAGCTAAAGGAATGGATGAAATTGAAGAATTGAAAATGTTAGGATTCCTAATCAACGTAGGATTCCTAATCAATGAAGGATTCCTAATTGAAGAAGGATTCCTAATTGGAGATGGATTCCTACTCAAACAAGTATTCCTACTTGAAGTAGGAAAGTTAAGCCAAGGTTTCCTATTTTGGTTTGACCTTTCCTAATCCTAAATGTCCTTAAGTTCCACCAATAATGAAGACCTCCTATGCATTTTAGGACACAAATTGAACCTTCATTGCACCTTCCTACCCTTTGCCGCACCTCCCTTGACTTTTCCTCTTCCTTGCCGTGCAAGGGAGTGCCTTTCCTATTTTCTGTCATGAAAACACCTTCCCCTCTAGTACCTAGCCTTGCTGCACAAGGGGAGGCCTCTCTTTCCTATTTTCTAACCTTTAAACACATTCCTTTTTTCTCCTATACAATTCTGCCGAATTTCACATTCTTATTTCTCTTTGATTTTTTGATTCTTTCTTACCTATTAAATTGTGAGACAAAATAGCTAAGTATTGAACCTTTCCTATTATTTTCTGATTGCCTTTCAACCCTAGCCCTATAAATAAAGCCATCCGCACCATTTAGTCTCTCTCGCTCTCTGGACAGATTCTCTACATCCATTCCATCCACCTATCTACCTATCCATCCTCTACCACCCATCACCACCAATTCTACACACATTAACCCTTGTGCCACAGCTCTACAAAGAAAGAAGGAGAGGATTAACTTGAAGTCGTGCCTAGCCATTCAAGACGTTGGATTGCTGGAACGTTTCTAGGTGTAATCTATCTTTGTTTTCAATGTTTAATTTAATTTCTCTTTGTTTTCCTATGAACATGAGGAACTAAGCCCTTTTAGCTAGGGGGAATTCGAAGCCATGAATATGCTTGCAATATGATTTGATTACATCCAATTGGGATTCATAAGTTGTGAATTCAATTTACTTATCTGTTGAATTAAAACTGATTTGTGTGTGTTGGTTGAGAGTGCACGCTTAATTTTCATGCATAAATTTGATGCTAGGATATAAGGGAGTTTCACCTAATCGTTGCTAGTCACAATCGTGTTAAGTAAATTCCTGGTATAAGTATCATGCAATTCATAGTTACAAGTGCCTTGTCAATTCTTATGATTTTCAGAGAACTTAATGATCTTTGCTTGTGTCTCTATTATGCAATTCATGTAGGGAACTTGTGGAGAATGCTTTGGGTTGTTGTATGCAATCATCCAATTCAATAAAATTAGGAAAATCTGAGGGTTAATTAGTGCAATTCATGGTTAATCTGGGGCGTTGAGAATTCATGGTTTATTGAAAAGCAACTGGAAATCGTTTTGTTTGCAAGTATGTCATGTGTGGAGAAGAACCTCCTAGCTAGCCCATCATCCATCCAATTCACCAATTTTGTGCAAATCTGTTTAGTTTTAGTTTCTGTTTTGTTTTTAGCTTAATTTCGTCCAAAACCCAATCCCCCTTTAATTAAGTATGTTAGATTAGTCAGAAGTGTGTTTAAATCTGTCCAAATTAGTGTTTTGAGTCTTACTAGTCTAGAATTCGTCCAAATCAGTCCCTAGTGTCTATTTTGAGTCTTTTTGGTTGTTTTAAGCTGTTTTGAGTCTTTTAAGTTTGTTTTGAGTCTTGTGAGTCTTGTTAGGTGTTTTTAACTTTGTTTTTATGTTTTTGAGTCAGTTTAGAGGTTTTAGCAAGCCCTCCTAATCCCCGGTCCAGAACGATCCCTACTTGCATCTATACTACAATTGTCAACAAGAGGGTTTAATTTGTGTGCTGTTTTACATCGCATCATGCGCAGCTCAGCACCCCTTAAGGTCTATGCAGCTGAATACGACTACTCACAGCGCACCTGCCTAGGGCAAGGAAAAGTCAAAGCATTAAAGATAAGAATTAATTACCCAAATCTTATCTTTAATACCTTACCACTCGAAGATTGACTATGTTCAAGTAAGTAATCCATGTTTAAATCAATTAGGAATATGTACTCCATTATCTCAAGATATTATTTCCTATTTAATATCTTGAGAATATTCTTTCCATAAACCTTGGCCAATAGGATGCCATCATGTGTATGGTAAAACCCTAAACCCTAACACTATAGCCGGCCACTCCCTTATAAATACCTCGATCTCTACCAAATTTGGGTAAGCTTTAGCTACCCCTAAAAGCCGTAAACACTTACTCTTTTCAGAGAAACTAACTTAGGTATCAAAGATCCTTTGCCAAACCCCCCCCCCCCCACACCTCCTGGGTGCGTGAGGCTTAGGTCTTTGATTCAAATGTGTTGATTGTTTTGTAGGTGCATTTTCATCATAGCTAGAGATGGCGAAAATTTGCATCTACACTTGGCTTATTTGGTAGCACTGTTATGGTGAACTTCCAACTGAAATTTCCTCATTGTCCAAGCTCCAAGTACTTGGATTACACAAGAACAATTTTTATGAGAAAATCCCACCTTCTTTTGGGCATCTTTCTCCTCTTTAGATACTAAATGTGTAAGAAAATAATATGCTTGGAAGTATTCCAAATAGCCTTGGCCAGTTGAAAAGCTTAATGATTTTTTCACTAGCTGCAAAGTTTTTGAATGGTACCATCGCTCCCTCTATATGCAACCTCTCGTCAACTAAATGATTGGTATGCATCAAAACAAACTTCATGGAACTTTTCCTCCTGGATTGGGCCACACTACATTTCTAAACCTTGAATACTTTTCTTTCCATACCACCCAATTCATTGGACCAGTACCAGCTTCAATCTGCAATGCCTCAAACCTTTTAGAATTTTATCTTTTATCCAATAAGTTTACTAGGAAATTGCCTAGTCTGGAACGCCTGTCAAATTTGTATGGGTTAGCACTCCATGAAAATAATCTTGGAAATAATGAGGAAGGTGACTTGGATTTCATCTCTTCTCTAGTTAATTGCACCAACTTAGAAGTTGTATCTATCGGTGGAAATAACTTTGGAGGAGTGTTGCCTGAATCTATCAACAATCTCCCAACAAAGCTCAGGCAAATAAGTTTTCGTGACACTCAGATACGAGGAAACATTCCCATCGGGGTTGTAAATCTTATTAACTTGGAGAGACTAGGGTTTGCTGCAAATTTATTGGCAAACGCTATACTGAATCCAATCGGTAAACTAAATAAGCTTTATGACCTATATTTGATTTGAATGAATTGTCAGGTAATGTTCCATCATCTCTAGGAAATCCTACTTCATTAAGCAGCCTGATTCTCAGCTTAAACAATTTAAATGGCAGCATAACACAAAGTCTCGGAGAATGCAGGTTTATGTTAGATTTGGATCTTTCCCACAACAATATTAGTGGTCCAATTCCGAAACAAGTCATCAATTTACTTTTTTCCTTAGATCTATCTAGAAACCAACTTACTGAATCCATTCCCATGGAAGTAGCTAACTTACAACATCTTGTTTTGTTGAATGTTTCTGAAAACATGTTATCTGGTGAGATTCCACAAAGCTTAAGTTGCACAAGTTTGACGACTCTGTCTCTGAGAGAAAATTTATTGCTGGGGACAATTCCTAAATCCTTGAGCTCTTTGAGAGGAATTGAATATTTTGACCTCTTTCATTGTTAGTGTATGGATATTCTTGATAAGCTTCTATGAAAGTTTGATGATGATTTGGGAATTTCAGCAGTGGCAGAGAGAGAATTGGAGAGAGTGATGCGTGTATTGATTGCAATATTCCTCACAATAAACATGTGAGGTTACTACTGTTAGAATAGGAATAGGAAGGAAGATCTTTCACTCAACCACAACAAAACTAATCTCAGCCTGAATTGTTATCAACCTATGAGATGATGTCACTTGTTATATTTATCACTTAAGCTAGATACAAGCAAGATCAGCCACAGACTATGATCCAACAACTCTAATTTAAAATAAGATCCAATATTAAAATAACCATTTGAATTTGTTTCTTTGCCTCCAAGTATGGGATGGAAGGCTATACTCCAACACTCCCTTTTAACCCTTTAGTCAATTTGACTCTAAGTAATTCTCTTAGATAAGCAAATCGATCTTTAGGCAAAGCCTTGGTAAGAATGTCAGGAATCTGGTCCTCTGTCTTGCAGTACACCAGCTCAAGCTCTTTGGCTTGAATTGCTTATCTGATGAAATGGAACTTCCTGCTGATATGCCTTGTCTTTTGGAGAAAGACATGATTCTTTACCTTAGCAATGGTTGATGTGTTGATCTGAGTTCCTTCCACTTATTCTTCTTCAAAATCTTCAAGAACAAATCTTAACCATTTTGCTTGAGATGTAGCTTTAGCAGCTCTTACATATTCTTCTTCAGCTGTTTGTAATGCTACTGTGCTTTGTTTAATTGGTGCCCATGAAAACACTCCTGATCCCAGTGTAAATGCATAGCCTGAAGTACATCTCATATCATCTTCACTTCCAGCCAAGTCACTATCATAGTATCCAATCAAAGTAGTGGCTTTTCCCTTTTTAAAGACAATCCCAAAATCAATTATTCCTGAATGTATCCCAGCACTCTCTTTGTTATTCCCATGCGTTTCTTTGTGGGATTATGCATGAATCTTGCTAGTAAGCTTGTAGGTAACATTATGTTAGGTCTGGTTATTGTCAAATACAATAAGCTTCCAACACATTTTCTATATTCTCCACTGCGATCAACCTTACTCAGTTTCTCAGTCACTGCAAGTGGAGTATCAACAGTTTTGCAATCTTTCAACCCAAATTTTTCAATCAACTTCATTGCATACTTCTTTTGATGTATGGAAATGTTTCCCTTAGTTTGTAGTACACCCATTCCAAGAAAGTGATGTAACAAACCCAAATCAGTCATCTCATAGTGCTTCATCATGTCACTTTTGAACTCCTCAAGCATTTTTGGACAACTACCAGTATATACAATATCATCTACATGTAAGGAGATAATAAAATGATACATGAGCTTTCACTTGTTTTAATTGAACTATTCCTAAATCCAGCATTGTTGAAGTAAACATCAATCTCATCACACCATACCAGGCCCTTGGTGCCTGCTTCAAATCAACAGTGCCTTATTCAACTTATACACCTTGGTTTCTTCATTTTCCTTCACAAAACCCTGTGGTTACTCAACATAGACTTCTTCCTTCAAGACTTCAATCAGGAAGGCTAATTTCACATCCAGTTGATACAAATACGATCTTTTGTGTAGTAAGTGGAATCAAGGTTCTTATGGTATCTAATCTTGCCACAGGAGCAAAAGTCTTATTGTAGTCAATTCCAGGCTTTTGTGAGTAGCCTTTGGCTACTAATCTGGCTTTATTTTTCTACACTGAGCCATCCAGATTAAGTTTGGTTTTGTAGATCTATTTGACACCAATGATTGGCTTATCAAATGGTCTCTCAACTAACTGCCATGTATTGTTCTTCTCTATCATCTCCAACTCTGATTGCATAGCTTTCTTCCAGGAATCAGTCTTTGCTACATCATAACTCTTAGGTTCAACAATGCAGATATTACACTAAGCCATGATCTCATTTAGGCTTCTGTTTGGGCTAGATCTGTCCCTCGCACAACTCTCATGGGTCTTGCCTGTCGGGCAAGGTTTGCTGCTTGGTGTACTGCAATATAAGTTTGTTCTTAGTTTGAATGGTGTCTTTATGGGGCCTTTGTTAGGCCTTAAGGCTCACAATCAAAACTAATATGGGTTTGAACGTTCCACCGTTATCTTTGTATAACAGATTGTTCTTCTTTGGTTATTAAATGGGTTAATAACTTGCGCCACAAGTTACTTAGACTTCTTAGTTCGATTGGATTGTTTACAAATAGGTTAAGTCTATATAAAGTTCTTTTTCTTGCCTTGTAAACAAGAAATTTTACTCAGAATATTATATGTCCAAATAAAGGGAGTTCTAGGCCCTTCCAATTACTTATTTGACTTCTTTGGTTATAGTTAACACTAAAGAGGCAAGGTTAATTAGTTTAGCTAGATTAATCATAGTTGAAACTTTGAACGAGAAGTAGTCAAAAATGATATAAGATATAACTAAAGATGCATTAAACAACAGATCTACTTTATGTAAGTACAAACAAAGAGACTCGGGCAAGATTATGACCTTGTCAGGCAAGGTTCTTCTTGTAACCACTTCTCTTTGTGTTTTACAGGGGTTGTAATCTTTGGAGAATGAAATGTAAATCCGGTTTACTAAAGGGATTCGATACTACAACACTGGGAAAAAGTTGTAGAGCTTCTAAAACTTGACAAAAGATGGCTTTCTATGGTCAACCTACGACTAAGAGGGTAGAGTTTGGACAAACTAAAGCTTTCTGGTTTTTTTGCTTGTCTTAGAGAAAAATTGGATGTATTTTGGTTGATTGGTTGAGTGTTATTCTTCCTTATGTCCCTCGTTGCTTTTATAGACTTTCTAGCCCAACTGTTCAGGCCTCGCCTTTTGGTGATGGCCTCCGGAGTATGGTGAGTCACCATTTATTTACCTATCCATGCCCTTGAAAGGTACTTTTTTGCTGGGGGTGAGTTGCCTTCTAAGTGTCACTTCTTACATAGGTTTGCTGCCTATTTCTTGCCAAAATGATTTTTAATTCTTCCTGGGCTATCGACTTGTCCGAGGCCAATTCTTCTTCTACTTTTTGTGTTCTTGGTCCTCTAATCACACTAAGCCCAACATTAAATATCCACTTAAACAGTGCCCCCTTTAATAATTGTTAAGTTTGCTAATCAAGACATTCATAATGATTAAAACCAATTGCACGTCAAAACTGGGTATTAGCGCTTCTTAATTAGCCGTTTCAAATAAACCTTTGCACTAACCTACGATTTCCAAAGTTAACTACCTGCCAGTTAAATAACTTCCATTTCACTCTTCTTGGCTATCTCCTTCAACCAACTTGACTCTTTGAACTCCCAATTCTCTTGAATTTTTAGCCCTTTCTTGCCTCAATTTCTAGCCACTTTTCACTCTTTCTATTAAATTCAACAATGGCTCCTAAATTGCGCCATGCATGCAAGTCTGGAGAAAGGATTGTCGCTCTATGCCGTTGGCTCAATGGCTTTCATTGCCCTTGGGTTGGCCTCAATCTGTCTATTTTCTTCGAGGAAGAAGGAGTGCATTCACTGGGGCTCGCCTGGACTTCCAAAGTTCCTGTTGTTGTGGAAAGCAACATGCCCGCTGCCAACTGGTTCATCCCTAACCCTTACACCGCCGATGTAGGAATCTCTGCTTCAAAGTGGTATCAATTTAAAAGGGGTTTCCCCTTAATGAAGGATGAAGCTTGGTCCAAGTGGGTGGATGAATTACAGCCTATCTGGAAGAAGAAATGGATGGCAAATGGCATCTATGAGCTTATCATAATGTCCAAGACCACTATCCCCATCAAGTATAAGCTTATCTCAATAGCTCTCATTTTCTGGAACATAGGGACCAATACCTTTGATTTCAGAATGGGCCCCATGACTCCTACTATCCTGGATATGGCTTAGCTCCTTAGTTTAAGGCCATTGGGTAAGTGTATAGACATTACACATGACTGGTCATCACCCTCTCGCCCGACTGCTGAAGGCTCAGAGGCTTCTCAATCTATCACCAGTTTGGAATACAATTCTACCACCTTTAAGAGCTACAAGACCTCATTTGCGAGCTTCATCCCTTTTGCCAAGAAGATGTTCAGCCCATGTACTTTATCATATATTGGTTAAATAAACATGTGGTCCTCAACAAATCTAAAGGAGTAAAGCTGGAATGAGTCCCTTTAGTGGAGGCACATTCCTTTGACGATGTCACCACCGGCTCATTCTTTCTTGCGCATCTTTATCATATGCTTTATGAGATGATGATGTGAAATTAACTAACACACAAATAAAAACCCTATAATTGTAGTATAAAAACTTATGATTTTCATAAGACCCTATGAGTTCATTGAATTGGACTCAGGAACGCAATCAAATCATTCTTGTCATGTTCCCTATATGAACAGCGTGAAAAAGATACATATCCAAGATCATTAAGTTCCATGAAAATCATAAGCATTGACAAGGCATTCGTAACTATGAAAACCATGATACTCCTGCCATGGATTTACTTAACTCAATCATGACTAGTAACTTTTACTACTTGTGAATATAAGACTGGATGTAATCAATTCATATAAAACATATGATCATGGCATCGAATTCACACCTCTAACTAAAAAGGAATTTTGTTACACATGTTCATAATAATTGAAAAGCAAATTAAAATAAACATTGAAACTAAACAAGGGAAGAAAGAACTTTGAAAACTTCAATGGTTGCAGGTAGGTTGCAGCACAATCCTCCCCTTCTCCAATGGCAAGCTACGGCACAAGCTCCTTGATCCAATTCGTGCGGCTGAATGTATTTTTCTGTATCTCTGTGTGTCTAACCCCTTTGTTGCGACATACATACATACATACATATATATACATACATACATATATATAGGATGGCACGGCTGAAACTTAGGAATTAGGGCTAGCGTTTGGCAGAAATCCAAGAGGAAAAAGAATTACACAATCCTGGGGGAAAAGGATTAGGGTACACAGCAGAGAATGGGCCTTCTAGAAATAAGGTTTTTAGAGCTTCTAGAAGAGGGAGGAGGCGCCACCTTTCTAGGGATTCTAGAAAGGGTGGTGCAGCATAAGTTTAGGGCAGGGATAGGCTTTCTAGAAGGAATAGGTGTAGCAACAATTCTTGAATTAATTTCTCCATCTCTTTAGCACATTCCTAGCCTCATTTGATCTTCAAAAACGTCCATTCCTTGTACTCCATATGCAAGCATTCCATTCCAGCCCAAAACTACTCCAAAATGCACTTTCTTGCCAACTTTGCCATTTGGACCTACAAACATACGAAAATAGCTTAAATCACTATAATAAGCAATAACTAACTAAGTAAATGCAAGAAAACAAACAAACTAAGGCACATAAATATGCTCCTATCAAATTCCCCCACACTTATCTTTTCCTAGTCCTCAAGCAAAACAAAACAAACAAAACATAACCTAAACCTTCCAACGTTCCCCTTAGGGGTTTCCAATGGAACATGACATGTTAAAAATCACTACTCACATAGATTTTAGTCATCCTTACCCTCGAGCTCATACTTAAACGCAGTAACCACTCACTAGCTCCCATTTAATCAATTTAAAATAACATTTGAAAGGAGTAACATGCCATAGAGAATCCCTCAATTCCTTACCAGATATACTCCTTATTTTCACACAGATTTTCTGACTACACTCCTTATACTAAACATATGTGAGAAGATTGATGTAAACATGTAGACTAACACACACATATGTTATAACAAAGAAGGCACTTTCTTGAATTATTAATTCAAACATGTATATGATCTCATAAATGGAATGCCACTACTTAGACGCGAGAACCAAGGATCCCATATGCTCATACCAATTTCAAATTCCACATATTGAAACACATAACAATCAAGATAGAAGTCTAAAGGTTGTAACGGGGCTAGGGTGTTGGCTAACAAAGAAAGGTAAAAGATAAACAAAGGTTCTTAAAGAAATAGTAAGCAAAGCAATGAAATCAACAATTAGAATTCAACTTTTGAATGCAGCAACCAACTTTAAACACAAAGGGGAGATTCATACAACTTTTAGGGCCAGATTCAAACTTTTAGACCCTTTCTTCAACAACCAATACTTGTGAACTCATTCTCACTTATTTCAAACTCTTTTTCTTTCTTTTCACAACTTTTTCTTCTTCTTTTTTTTGTTTTTCACGTTTCTTTTTTTTTTCTTCTCTTTCCCGTGCCCTTTCTTTCTTTACTTGGCACCCAAACCACTAAAAACCTTCCCCCACACTCGTTTTTCTGCATAATATTGATAAAAAAGAATTCCCTCTAAGTCATGCTACACTATCCATTAAGAACAAGGGTATGGATAGTCCTATACTAGGCTAGGTAAGGATAATGTGGCTAACAAAGAAAATAGGCTAAATAAGGCTCAATGGGTTAAACCTACAGTACATATGCAAAGGGTAAGGCTTTTTGGCTCTAGTTTAATTAAACAACTTCATCTTGTTATATGTTATGCAATCAATTTTATGCTTTGAATGAAACGGGCATGAGTTCTAGTATTTGGATCTAAAGCGATGAAAATGCATTCTAAGTAGCAACCAAGCAAAGAAATAATGAGATCATGCAACAACTTTAGAAAAAAAAAACATCACAGATTAATAACTCTCCAAATAAAGTATAGGCTCAAGTCTCTCAGGGTTGTAGCATTAATTTGAGCTTCTTCCTTCAAGCATGTTACAAAAACTAATTTTTTTCCTTTTGTGATTACATGTGAATTCGTAAACGACAACTACAACTAAACATAAACCAAAGAGCATATCAAACTTCCACCCATGTTTGTAACTTTCTTTAATAATCATGCAATTAAAAACCAAATCCTCATCATTGTGTTGGAAGGTACCCTAAGACACAAACACACAAAAATGACTATTTTTGGGTTTTTCAAAACTTTTACAAATTTTTTTTCCAAATTTTCGTATTTTTCTTTCAAAACACATAAAAACACAATAAAAACACTTAAAAACAGTGAGTAACAGCTTTAGAAGGGACAGGTGATAAAATTCAAGGAAAATCAATCAAAAACACTTTGTTTACACCCCCCCCCCCCCCACACTTAAACCAAACATTGTCCTTAATGTTTCAAACATAGACTCACACGTAAACAATCAAACAACACCACTAGCAAACATGACAATTATGGCAAAGTAAAAGCAATAAAGAGTAGGGTTAAGGAACACAAATCTGGTTTTGGAGCTAGAATTCCATCGTCTCCTTGTTTGAACACATGGGTTGCCTCCCACGAAGCACTTGCTTTAACGTCTTCCAGCCGGACGATACCTTCACTTAAGCTTCACTAGGGCCCACGGCATGGAAAGGTACATCCTCCATGACTTGCTCCTTAAAATGCTCACAGTAAGGCTTCAAACGGTGTCTATTCACTTTGGATTCATGTCTTGTCTTTAAACTTTGAATTTGGACTGCACCATAGGGAAAGACATTAGTAATAACAAAAGGACCAATCCATTTAGAACGCAACTTACTTGGAAACAACCGAAGGCGGGAGTTGAAAAGTAACACTTTATGCCCTGTAGAAAATGTCTTGCTACGAATCATCTTGTCATGGAATGCCTTCATTTTCTCCTTGTAAATACGAGCGTTCTTATAAGCCTCGTTCCTAATCTCCTCAAGCTCATTCAATTGAAGCTTTCGATGAAGACCAGCTGCATCTATGTCCATATTGAACGTCTTGACTGCCCAATGTGCACGATGCTCCAACTCAACCGGAAGAAGGCACGGTTTCCCATAGATGAGCCGAAATGGAGACATCCCAATTGGTGTTTTGTAGGCTGTTCGATAGGCCCACAAGGCGTCATTCAAACACAAGCTCCAATCTTTCCGAGTTGGCCCAACTGTCTTCTCCAAAATCTGTTTGATTTCTCGATTAGAAACCTCGGCTTGCCCACTTGTTTGAGGATGATAAGGTGTTGAAACTTTATGTGTGACATTATACTTCTTAAGCAGCGCCTCGATGGTTCGATTGCAAAAATGGGAACCCCCATCACTTATAAGTACTTGCAGCATTCCAAACCTTGCAAATTTGTTAGTTTTAACAAAATTTGCAACCACTTTGGAATCATTAGTACGGGTGGCTTTTGCTTCCACCCATTTCAAAACATAATCCACAGCAAGTAAAATATAAGGGAAACCATGTGAGAAAGGAAAAGGACCCATGAAATCAATACCCCAAATATAAAAAATCTCAACAGAAAATATAGGGGTTTGTGGCATTTGATCTCTTGAACCTATATTGCCCATTCGTTGACAACGATCACAAGTTATGCAAAAAGTTCTAGCATCCTTAAATACAGTAGGCCAATAAAATCCACATTCTAGAAGCTTAAGGGCTGTGCGTTGTCTACCAAAATGACCTCCACAAGCATAAGTGTGACAGAAAGTTAAAATGGAATGGAATTCAGAATCATGCACACACCTACGAAGAATCTGATCAGGGCAATATTTCCACAAATAAGGGTCATCCCATACATAAAATCGTGCATCTTTCTTGAGTTTGTCACGTTGGTGCTTGTTTAGGGTGCTTGGAACTTGTTTAGTCACCAAATATTTCACTAAATCGACATACCATGGCTTACTTACCTCAATAGACAGCAGTTGCTCGTCTGGGAATGCCTCTGGGATAGGTAATGGATTTTCATCATGCACCAAACGACTTAAGTGGTCAGCCACCACGTTTTCACTTCCTTTCTTATCTCGGATTTCCACGTCAAACTCTTGAAGAAGTAACATCCAGCGAATAAGCCTTGGCTTGGCTTCCTTCTTTGTGAGCAAATACTTCAAAGCTGCATGGTCAAAGTAAATTATAACTTTAGTTCAAAGTAAATAAGAACGAAACTTATCTAAAGCAAACACAACAGCAAGGAGTTCTTTTTCAGTGGTGGAGTAGTTCAATTGAGCGTCATTCAAGGTCCGAGAAGCATAGTAGATGACATGCAGCTGCTTGTCCTTCTTTTGCCCCAAAACAGCCCCTATTGCATAATCTGAGGCATCACACATAAGCTCAAAAGGAAGACTCCAATCTGGTGGAATTATGATGGGGGCCGAAGTGAGCATCTCCTTGAGGTGATTGAAGGCCCTCTCACATTCCTCGTTGAATTCAAATAGCACATCCTTCTGTACGAGTCGGCATAGAGGTGTAGAGATCTTCGAGAAATCTTTGATAAAACGTCTATAGAATCCTACATGTCCAAGAAAAGATCGAACCTCTCTCACCGAAGTGGGAGAGGGTAAGTAGCGTACAAGATCTATTTTTGATTTATCAACCTCAATTCCCTTTCCTGAAACTATGTGACCTAAAACTATGCCTTGTTTTACCATAAAATGACTTTTTTCCCAATTTAAAACAAGGTTAGTTTCAATGCATCGTTTCAAGATCAAAGTGAGATTAGTTAAACAACCATCAAAAGAGTCACCAAAGACACTAAAATCATCCATGAAAACCTCAATAATCTTCTCAACAAAATCTGAAAAGATACTTACCATGCATCTTTGAAATGTGGCTGGTGCATTGCATAAACCGAATGGCATTCGACGATAAGCAAAAGTACCAAATGGACAAGTAAAAGTAGTCTTTTCTTGATCATCTAGAGCTATAACAATCTGATTATATCCTGAATAACCATCAAGAAAGCAATAAAAATAATGACCAGCTAACCTTTCAAGCATTTGATCAATGAACGGCAAAGGGAAATGATATTTCCTTGTGGTGGCGTTGCGCTTCCTATAATCAATGCAAACTCTCCAACCTATTTGGATGCGAGTGGGCACAAGTTCATTCTCTGCATTCTTCACCACAGTGACTCCAGATTTCTTGGGAACGACTTGAACCGGTGAAACCCAACGACTATCCGAAATTGGATAGATCACTTCATAATCATGAAGCTTGATGATCTCATTTTTCACAACTTCCATCATTAGAGATGTATGCATGTTGTAGGGCTAATTCCCTTAATGTCACCATCCAATGGTTGTTTTGTGCTCTTTCAACACCCGAATCAGTTTCTCCTCCTCTATAGCCGTGAGTGATGAAGAGACTATGATGGGCAATGTCTCTTTATCTCGCAAAAAGACATACTTCAAATGGTTCGGCAATAGTTTAAGCTCAAGAATGGGTGCCTGAATCATTAAAGGTAATAACTTGTTAGTAGAAATGGGAATTGGAATTGGGATTCGAGGCTTACCAACATGTTCTGGCAAAGACTCAAGGGCAGCAACCATCTCGGCCTCTTCTTCACATTTACGCATGGCAAGGACCTCCTCATGCATACCGTGAGTGTGCTTGATTCCTGCCTTTGCGTTTTTGAGTACCATTCCTTGTGTAATGGTCGTTTCAAGGGGATCCCTCTCCAAGGAGTCAAGATATTCCTGCGCCAACGAATCAAATATATCAATAGAAAAACAAGAATGATCATTTTTAGGATATCTTATAGCTTCAGAAATGTTAAAATTAATAATCTCGCCATCAAACTCCATTGTCAACGTCCTCCTGAACACATCTATCTTGGTGCGGGTTGTTTTCATGAAAGGTCTCCCAAGTAAGATCGGCAATGGTGTAGAATGGGCCAAATCTTCCATGTCAAGCACATAAAAATCTGTTGGAAATATCAAGTGGTTAACCTGCACCAAAACATCTTCCAAAACTCCTTTTGGATATGCATTAGAACGATCAGCTAATTGGATAATCACACCATCATTTTTAAGCTCTCCTAAGTTCATAGATGCATAGATAGAGTACGGCATGACCTTAATGGAGGCACCTAAATCCAACATTGCATGTTCAAACTTAGTATTTCCAATAACACAAGGGATTGTAAAACTACCTGGATCTTTGCATTTAGGTAGCAGTTTTCTTTGCAAAACTGCAGAGACATTCTCACTTACCTGAACCACTTCTTTGTTCGAAGAATTTAACATACCTTTGAACTTGCTTTATTGCATCAAGAAGTGGGATATTGACTTGTACCTTCCTGAACGTCTTTAAAATGTCTTTTTCATTCTCTTCTTTCATAGATTGCTTAAACCTATGAAGGAAAGGCACATTTGGTGGAATAAGGTTAGAATGAGTCGAATTTGGAACAACCTTACCTGATTTGTGTGGCGTAGGAACCTTGGGAGGCTGCGGCAAGGGTTGTTCTTCCCTTGCTGTGGCTTTGTCATCCTCATCTTCTTCGAGCAGCATCTTTTCGTCCTCATTTTGACTTGATTTGGACGTTTGTGGGTTGGTTCCAACCTCCTTACCACTTCTCAACATGATAGCCTTGGCAGTTTCAAAACCTCATTTTGGATTGACAATGGTTGAGCTAGGTAGTTTGCCTTCTTCTCAAAACTGCCCCATGAATTCGGCCATCTGCCCAATTTGCTTCTTCACTTCACCCATCTCCTTGGCTTGATTTTGTAATCCTTGAGTCAAAGAGGTTAGTACTTGAATTTTATCATTATTCAGAGACGAACCTGAATTTGGTTGGGAAGATTGTGGTGGAAGTTGTGGTGGTGCAAATGTCCTTTGATAAAGCCCAGGAGGTGGCTGTCTATATCCGCCTTGTTGTTGAGTTTTTTGAGGATCCATCCACCTCATATTTGGATGATCTCTCCAGCCCGTATTGTAAGTGTTGGAAAATGGGTCATTGCTTGGTTGATTTTGGCCTTCATAACCTACGACATTGGCACTTTCCCATCCTCCATTCTCTATTAATTGAGGACATTGATCATTGAGATGTCCTTGCATATAGCACACAGCACAAACAGCCACACCTTGTACTTTGGATCCATCGACAACCTGTGACACAAGAACAGTGAGATTAGCTAATTGAGATTGAATTTTAGAAATTGCACTTACCTCATTCACTTGGTTCTGCAGTGGAGGGTCTCTTCCTCCAACTCCTTCGTATTGTTGTGCATTCAAGGCTCCGTTTGCAATTAGGATCTTGGCAGCAACTGGGGTTTTGTCAACCAAGGCACTTCCTGCCGAGGCATCTAGCATTTGTCTCTCAATTGGAAGAAGTCCTTCGTAGAAATATTGAATCAAAAGTTCTTCCTTCATTTGATGTTGAGGGCACGATGCAACTAGAGTCTTGAAACGCTCATAATACGCTGGAAATGATTCTCCTTGGCTTTGTTGAATTCCACTATTTCTCTTCCTCAAAAGAATGACTCTCGAAGTTGGGAAGAATTTCTCTAAGAATACTTTCTTCATGCTTTCCCAAGAAGTAACGGTTCCAGGTGCTAATTCAAAGAGCCAATCCTTAGCCTTTTCCAAAAGAGAGAATGGAAAGGCTTTCATCTTCAGAATTTTCCCATCTATGTTGATTGGGGTCATGCTTGAACATACCACTTCGAATTCCTTCAAATCCTTGTTCGGATCCTCCATGGACAACCCATGGTATTTAGGAATGTGATGCAGCAAGCTAGACTTCAATTCAAACTAGGATATTGAATGCATAAGGGCACGGCATTGTCCAATCCAAAGGCTAAAAGTTCTTTGATTGTTCGATTATGTGCAGCCATGGCTTGTTGTTTCTCCTCTTCTTCTTCAAATTCGGATTCAGAGCTAGAACTAGGTGGATTGGGTTCTGCTTCCTTTTCCTTCTCAAAGTTCTTTCAAAATCGTCGTCAAACTCCAAAATATGTGTTTGAATAGATTGAGAACTTCAAGTCATAAACTAGTACCTAAAATCAACAAAACAAAACAAAATCAGAAACAAAACACAAAAGACACGAACTGAAACAAAGGCTGGGGATTAAAACCCTATAATTGTAGTATAAGCAAGTAGGGATCGTTTTAGGCCGGGGATTAGAAAGGATGCTAATCTACATAAATTAAACTTAAAAACTGAAAACCAGACTCTAATGACTCAAAACAAGCTAAACTGACTCAAATAACACAAAACTAAGTTAAATTGACTTAAAACAGGTACTAGAGGGTGATTTGGACGAAAATTGACTAACTTGACTCAAAACATTAAAAAGGGGGGGGGGGGGGTTTGGACGAATTTTGACTTAAAACAAGTAAATTGAGAAACAAATTAAGTTTGGTATGAAAATTGGGTGAAAAGCTAGCTAGAGGATCCTTCTCCACACATGAAACATATGCACATAAATTGATTTCCTGTATTGTTTCTTTAAACCGTGAATGACAATGCCCCAAATTAATTGTGAATGCACTAATTAACTTTCAGATTTTCCTAAGTTTAGTGAATTGGATTCAGTGATGCAATCAAATCATTCTTATCAAGTTCCCTATATGAACGTCACGATAGAGATACATATCCAAGATCATTAAGTTCTATGAAAATCATAAGCATTGACAAGGCATTCGTAACTATGAAAAGCATGATACTCTTGCCATGGATTTACTTAACTCAATCATGACTAGTGACTTTTACTACTTGTGAATATAAGTTCATAACGATTAGGTGAAATTCCCTTATATTCTAGCATCAAATTCCTGCATGCAAACTAAGTATGCATCCTTAATCAACACATAAGATCAAGTTCTCAATAAAATAGATAAGTAAATCGCATTCATGTTTTACGAAACAATAACTGGATGTAATCAATTCATATAAAACATATGATCATGGCTTCGAATTCATCTCTAACTAAAAAGGAATTTAGTTACACATGTTCATAATAATTGAAAAGCAAATTAAAATAAACATTGAAACTAAAAAAGGGAAGAAAGAACTCTGAAAACTCCAATGGTTGCAGGTAGGTTGCAGCACAATCCTCCCCTTCTCCAATGGCAAGCTACGGCACAAGCTCCTTGATCCAATTCCTGTGGCTGAATGTATTTTTCTGTATCTCTGTGTGTCTAACCCCTTTGTTGCAACATACGTATATATATATATATATATATATATATATATATATATATATATATATGTATGTATGTATATAGGATGGCACAGCTGAAACTTAGGAATTAGGGCTAGGGTTTGGCAGAAATCCAAGAGGAAAAAGAATTACACAATCCTAGGGGAAAAGGATTAGGATACACGGTAGAGAATGGGCCTTCTAGAAATCAGGTTTTTAAAGCTTCTAAAAGAGGGAGGAGGCGCCACCTTTCTAGGGATTCTAGAAAGGGTGGTGCGGCATAAGTTTAGGGCAAGGATAGGCTTTCTAGAAGGAATAGGTGTGGCAACAAGTCTTGAATTAATTTCTCTTTCTCTTTAGCACATTCCTAGCCTCATTTGATCTTCAAAAACATCCATTCCTTGTACTCCATATGCAAGCATTCCATTCCAGCCCAAAACTGCTCTAAAATGCTCCAAAATGCACTTTCTTGCCAACTTTTCCATTTGGACCTACAAACATACGAAAATAGCTTAAATCACTATAATAAGCAATAACTAACTAAGTAAATGCAAGAAAAGAAACAAACTAAGTCGCATAAATATGCTCCTATCAGATGACAAGGAACCAGCCTTTCGAAACCAACATCATTCGAGCTACCTGGATGGCGCAGCTCTAGCTTCAATGGTATTTCCCAGAATCCTGGGCTGCCAACTTGGAGTTTCCAGAGGGAGAAGTGCCTGCCCGAATTCTGGGAGAGGCTCCCACCGCCAACCATTCCACCTTAGCCTGCCTTTATTTCTTCAGAATCTGTAGGACTCAGGCTGATCTAGAGTGGGGTGCCTCAGTGCTCATGAGGTACCCCTGGTTTTTGACAACCTCTTTTAGGATTCCTTTGGGGAGGATGCCAGTACTTTCTGCAAAGAGAAATTCATTAACTGTATCCAACAGAGAAATCTGGCATGAGGAGTTAGGAGTGACCAAACGGGCTATGAACGGGGGGATGTCTACCACCCCAACTTTTGTGGTAGGCAACTGGGTTTAGACAGGCAATCCTAGTCCCCTTCTTCAACTCAGTCTAGTGTGGAACCTCCTGACGCCTCCGTTCTGTTTCAGAGGCTACATTTTGGGCAAGCAGGCATAGCTTGGAAGTAATAAGCAAGATAACTCATAAGCCCATGACCCTTAACTTTGAGTGCACATCTCTGTTCACCACCTAGTGGGAGGCCAAGTGGTGTAGGAAGTATGATGGAGATTTCAGAGAAGCATATGATAGGATATTCAAGCAGGTTTTCTTCAAGTTTCTTCCCAAGAAAGAAGAGTTTAAAAGCTGGAAAGAGGCCATCAATAAAAAAAACCAACTTTTGTTGATAGGTAACCTACATTCTTGCCTCTTTCCTTTACTTCATATCTTCATAGTTTGTGATTGCTAACTCTTTTCTTGATCTTGCAGCCCAAGGTAACTCTAAGGAAGTGGATGTCAAGCCAGAAGATGAGGCTATTGATGCCTTGGTTTTTCAAGAGGCTACTGCAAAGGTAGCTAGGCAAGAGGTGGGCTCGAGCCATGTTCCTAAGGATGCTGGGAACATCTCTGAGATGTTTAGTGAATCAGAGACAAAAGCTGGGCCCGAAGTAGAGACTAGGGTTCCTCGTCGGGCAAGATCTTCTGTTGTAGAATCTTGTGATTTTCAGCTCGAGGGGAGGCCCCAAGCTAGGCCTGATCCACTTGCTCCAAAAGCTACTCCAACCAAGAAAAAAACCAGGTCTCAGACCTCCCAAGTCTTTAGATCTTCTTCTACCCTCCCAACTGAAGCAAGCAGGAAAAAATAGAAGTCTGCCAGTAAGTGATTCAAACTTGATTTTTCTTTATCAAATTTCATCTCCTTAAGTTTTGAACTGATCATGCCCTTTCTTGTGATTAGGACCTGTTATCAGTAAGAAGCTTGATTCTACCCCTCAGGAGATGGAAGCAGGCATGGAAGGACAGGAAAGTGACAATGAGGTTTTTGCCAAGATCTTGGAGGAGTTGAAGGTAGTTTTCTTGAATCTTTAGGCACTTAATTATTTTTGAAATCCATCTCTTGTACTCAGCTAGTTTTATTGTCTTCCAAAACAGGCTGCCAAAGCAGAAGGGACTTCTCAAACCGAGCCTTCACCTCTAGCCCGACCTGTGTGTCTTTCTACTCCTCGGGCTGAGCCTTCAGAGGTAAAATTCTTCTTTTTAAAACTCGTTAACTTTGTATTTCTAAGTTTTAGACATTGACTTTACTTTTACTATTTTCCAGGTAAGGGGAGGCACCCCAGCACCTCAGGTTGGGCAAGCACCAGCTCCTTCTTCTTTTTCCATTCCTCTAGCAATGATAATAACCCTTACCTCCCAATTCAATCCAAGAACTGGAGTGATGCTCCACTTCGTAAAGGATGACAGTGCCTCTATAAGTTCTTTTTCTTTTTAAGCAATTTAAGCTTTTCTTAATATCTTTTTACTTTGAACTTATACATTGTATTCTTTCTTTACCAGTCTTTCTCTCTGCCAAAGTCTACTAATCATCCCACTTCAGCTGCTGAGGAGCCCATAGTCACTGAGATACCAGTTGTCTCAGAGGCGACTAGTCTAGGGCTTGTTATGCACCTACTCAGGCAAGCCAACCAACTCATTCCAAGGCAGCTACAACAACATATCTTTTTCCCAAAGCACAAGGCTATTCTCGAGTATAAACATACTTGCAATCTTGTCTTTTCCTCATTCGAGTCTAGATTGTTCCATTAACTTGTCTTCTTTATGTTTTAACAAACCTCTGGTGAGGGCTCGGGTAGGTTTTCTCAGCCTGCTGTGATTAGGGTAATTCCTCATTGGCCTCCTCGAGCTACTAGAGTCTCAGGGATCCCAATCCCTTGGCCTAAAAAAATTGATGCTACTGCTGAAACCTCTCATTTTATCCTTGCTGAGGTTGCCATTGCTGCTGCTTCTAGTGGTGCTGGCGTGACGTCTCCCCCTTGGCTTTTCTTCCAGCCACAACCTCTTTGCCTGAACTAGTCAGAGAGTTCGGGCAAATTAGAACAAAGCTGAGATCCCCAAGGCGCCCTTTTGAGCCTCAACATCTTCAAGATCAGCGCAGGGTCTTCAGAGAATAGATGCAGAAAGATTTTTCTGCCTCCTTCAACCTTAAGGCTCTTCAAGATACTGAGATAGCTCTCACTGAGTTATATCAAGCCCAGCAAATGACTAAGGTGCAATATAAGTCCTTCATCTCCTTCTTTGAAAATTTGAGGGCTTTAAGAGATCTTCATCTTCAGGCAGAGAGGCAAGCCAACAGGGTGAGGTGTTACAAGGAGAAGCACACTAGGGCCTCCACTACTCTGCAGCAGCTGGTGGATGAGGGCTCAGCCATAGAGGATTGGATAATGGTGGTAGCTGCCAAGATCCAGAAGCTAGAGGAACAACTTTCTGCTCTAAAGGCTAAGCAGATGACTCTCTCGAGCAAGCTATACAAGAAGATCAAGGAGGTGAAGAAAGTAAACCATGAAGTAGAGGAGTTTGAAGCTTAGTTAGCAACCAACAATATAGTTTTGGAAGAGCCGAGTCGCATTTTCACCATCATGCAGACTTATCATTCTAGGATTACTACCTTGGCTAAAGATGTAAACTTACTAACTTAGGGCTCCTGTACTTCCCCCAATTATTGAATGAAAAGATCTCTTACTGCTTCACTATTTTACTTACTTATTTACACTTCTCTAATAGAAACAACTACTTCAAACATACAGAAGGGTCATCACCCCTTCTCTAAGTATTAGACTTCACTAATATAACAATCTTTAACATCCCAAAGAGTTGGGTGGTACTTCTTTAGAAATTTAGCATTGATTGGATGTTTCTGTAAATCTCCCTCTAAATCTGCCAAGTAAAACGCCCCTCTATCTAATACTTTGGTAATTGTAAAAGGGCATTCCCAAGTGGGACTTCATTTCCCAAAACCTCTAACTTGAGCTCCCAAGAGCAAAACTGATTTCCATACCAATCCTCTTTCTTTAAAAATCTTCAGTCTTACTCTCTTGTTGTAAGCTCGGGCAACAACCTTTTTCCTTTCTAGGATCTTATTTAGAGTTTCAATTCGGGCAACATCCAAATCCTTAATTCCTTGACACATGGCCTGAATAAATTCATCACTATGTAGGCCAAATTTGTTCTGAAACCTCACAGAACTTACATTAATCTCCATACGGAGCACTGCATCTTGCCCGAATGTCAATGCATAAGGAGTAGTCCCAGTTCCTGCTATTTTTAAGGTCTATAACCCCAAAGAGTATCTCTCAACTTCTCATGCCACCTTTCTAGGCTATCTGCCATCATTCTTTTAACGATGTTCACCAATATCTTGTTGTTAGCTTCTGCTTGACCATTAGATTAGGGATAATAAGGGCTAAACTGAATCATCTTTATCTTAAACTTAGCTGCAAACTCTTTTACTTCTTTTGAGATAAATGATGACCATCTGTCTGTAACAATCATTTCAGGCACCCCATATCAGTGTAGGATTTTGGTCTCAATGAACTTCTTCATATCAGTTGAATTAATGGTCCTTACAGTCGAAGCCTCAACCCATTTAGTAAAGTAATCAGTTGCCACAATTATAAGTGTGTGTCCTTTGCTGGAAAATGGGTATATTTGCCCGATAAAGTCCATGGCCCACCATCTGAAATGCCATGGCTTTACTATTGGGTTTAAGGGCACTGATGGTGTGTGCTGGAGAGGTCCATGCCTTTGACATTCCTCACATCCTCTAGCATAAGCTTTACAATCTTTTTCCATGTCGGGCCAGAAGTAGCCATATCTTCTCAGCAACTATCTCATCTTTGTTCCTGGTTAATGTGCTTCACAAATGCCTTCATATGCCTCAACCATTACCCTCATTGATTCTTCCAGACCCAAGCATTTCAACAAAAGCCTATCTGGAGTCTTTCTCAGCAAAGTTTTATCCCACATAACAAACTTAGTTGCCTAATCTTCTCACTAGTGGGAAGAGAAAGGTCCTTAAAGTGCTAGATGATAGATGTTCTCCAGTCCTCTATCTCAGGCTCTTTAGTCATTACATCTAGGCTAAATCGCCTCTCAAAGATAGAAGGAAGAGTTATCCTTTGTATCTCTACTTTCATCTTAAGCGCTCTCTCTTAAACCTGTGCTCTAGAAGCCCTCTGTGGCATTTCATTGGCAATCAAATTTTATTATCTGGGAATATGGCTAATTATTGCTTCATTACCCCAATAATCTAATAATTGAGTAGCTGCCAGGTAATACTCTACCATTGTGATATGTCTACACTTGTACTCTCCATTTAATTGATTAATCACCAACTCATAATCACCATATACTTCTATTTCAACCACTCCCAACTCTATTAGAATTTCTAAGCCAATAATCAATGCTTCATACTCTGCCCTGTTATTGGTGGTATCCTTGTAATCCAAAAGAAATGAGTAGCAATGCTGGATTCCCTTTAGACCAATGATGACAATTCCAGCTCCTGCAACATGTTGTATGCAGGATCCATCAAAATATAATCTCCAGGGAGCGATCCATAGGCTAGTTATTCGTTTTACTTTTTGCTGTATCCATTCCTCCTTGCCCGATTGAGCTTTACTAGGTGGGATCCAAAGGTTAGCTACTTCCAGAGTTCCAGGGATATTGACGAGTTCCTCCTTGGATTCTTAGTGCTCAGCTAGGAAGTCTGCAATTGCTTGTCCATTTACTGCCCTCTGAGGTACATACTGAAAACTGAACTCTGATGGTGCTAAGATCTATTTCCCAATCCTTCCAGTTAGCATTGGCTTGGACAACATTTACTTGATCACATCAGTTTTGGCGATTATATAGATATGGCAAGGCAACATGTAATGCCTTAATTTTCTGGCAATGAAGTACAAGGCTAAGCACAATTTTTCAATTAGGGTATATCTTATTTCTACCCCGGTAAGGATCCTACTGAGGTAGTATATCGCTTACTCATTTCCCCCTTCATTATTCTGAGCCAATAAACTCCCTATTGATTTCTCAGATGCCGAAATGTAGAGCTTCAAAGGCTTCCCCCTCTAAGGAGGCATGATCACTATAGGAGAGGCTAGACAAGTCTTCACTTTATCAAAGGCCTCTTGGTGTTGAGTCCCCCACTCAAGGTTGTCTTGATTCTTCAATCTCAACAAATGAGTCAAAGGTTGGATCTTACCTGCAAGATTAGCAATGAATCTCCTCAAAAAGTTAATCTTCCCTATGCAATTGCACATTGTTAGTGGGGGTAGGTGATTCCATTATAGCCCTAGACTTGTTCTTGTCCACTTCCACACCTCTTTGATGGACCAAGAACCCTAGAAAGTTGCCCGATCTAATCCCAAATGTGCACTTTCTAGGATTCATCTTCAAATTATGGGTTGTCATTCTCAGGAAGGCTTGTCTGAGGTTTTCCAGTCGCTGATCTTTAGTTCTGGACTTCACCACTATGTCATCAATATATACCTTCATGCTATGTCCGATCAAATCATGAAAAATAGCATTCATCGCCCTTTGATAAGTAGCACCAGCATTTTTCAGCCTGAAGGGCATGACAACGTTTTCATAAGCTTCTATATATCCATCATTTCCATCCATAAAAGATAAACTTTGTGTTTGGCAACTGCATCAATGGATAGGCTAGCCATAGGCATAGGGTATTCATCCTTGGGAGTTGCTTCGTTAATATTTCTATAATCGACACAACATTGAATGGCATCAGTTACAGCTTTCAATACAGGTACAATGTTGGCCAACCACTCTACATATTTTGCAGGCCTAATAAAAGCATGCCTTTACTAGCTTTTCAATTTCTTCTTTGACTTTTTCTTCTATTTCTTTTGACATCCTCCTTGGTGCTTGCTTTACAGGTTTATACCTTTCTTTCATAGGCATTATATGTTCTACTAAGCTGGAGTCTAATCTTAGCATTTCTATGTAATGCCATGAGAAACAGTCTTTGAATTCGTGTAAAAGATTAACTATCTTTGCCCGATCTACTGTTTCCAGTAGGCCACTAAGTTGTATTGGCCTTGGATCCTCCTCAATACCCAAATTAATGGTTTCTAAGAGGTCTTGAACTTCGGGTGCTGGTTTATCGAGCTCTGTAGACAAAAATTCTACTAACTTTAGAGCCTTGGACTCATCCTCTGGCCAATCCAAGTCATATATACATTTTACCATGTGGATGGCTGCCTTTCTTTACTATTCCAAGATTTCTCTTCCTTGATCATCTTTGGTGCCTGAAGTTCCCTCACCCCACTCTGCCATTTCTTTGGCTGAGCTTTCCTTAATCTTTCTTCGTTATCTTCCATAATCTAGCAGTCTTTTGATTAAGGACCTGACTACTGTCACTTATTCCTTTCTCTTTGGTCTATCATCATTGGTGTTATCAGGCAAGGACAATATAAGGCTTGTCCCATTCCTCCTGATTGAGAGAAAGTCCTTGTTCGAAGAGATTTTGGTCCATCACCTTGGTAGGGCGGCCGTTCTGATCAGCACCTAGACATTGTAGGATCCCAACATTGAGATTGTAGAAATTAGCCTTAACAACATTAGGTGTGGGGAGAAATGGCCGTGAGTCGGTCTCCACTATCTCCCAAAATCCTTGTACTGCAGTAATGAGTTCACGATAAACATCAACTTGTGGGTGCAAGGTCAATGGTATAAACAAACTTTGGTGTATCCAATCCCTTCCCAACAACGCCTCATAAGTAGAGATGATGTCTACTACAAAGAATGCCAACATAATCTTCTTGGATCCCAAGTCTACTTCTAAAGGCAGTATCCCATGTGTTTTGGTGATGGCCCCAGAAAAACTAGACACAGTGAGATCAATAAGAATAAAGTCTTCTTCACCTTTACAAAGTCTCTTTATTTGTTTAAGTGCTAATACATTAACTGCCACCGCCCATCTATCAACACCTTTTTAAAATGAACCTCTTCCAAATTAGTTGTCACATATATGGGCTTTAGATGATTTGCTAAGGCCACACTTGGTTTTTTTAATACCATTTTATCATAATAAACTATCTTGGGTTCTTTTTGTGTGGGATCAGGCAGGTCTGCTAAGCTTAACCCCTCCTTGCTAACCTCTTCAATGTTTACAAGAGCCATCATTGGCTCTTGTGCCAAATAATCATCTTCCATTACTGCTGGTTGATTTGGTTCTGCATAGAACAAGGAGGATAGTACATAAGTCATGTTGACATGAAAGTTGCTAGGTCCAGGTGTTCCTTCCTTCTTCTCTCGAATCTGGCATAGAAATTCATCCATCCATGATTGGGCATCTTTGGTTAACATCAACTCAGGCATTTCCTCTTCTTCTATTATGTTGAAATTATGTGGCCCTCCAAAGGGAACATCCTCCTATGGTGGTGGAGGCACCCCTCTTTCAGGAGAAATGATTCCAAAATAAATAGGCTCTGGATTCTAACCAGGTATAGGTACCATCACCATGCTCTCCTGCATTCTTTTTAATACACTGTACTTCCCTGGAAGAGGGATTTGAGGAACATAATCCCCACCGCCTTTAGCCTTGCTATTTAGCCCTCTATACTTCTTTCTTGCTTCTCCAACTAGGTCGTCTATCTCCTCCTTGGGTAAACTCCTCGAACTTAACATTATTAGAAGCTTCTGAAATAGCAGGAATTTTTAGTGAGTTCATATGAGCCTTGTTTGCCTCTGAACCCTTCTTTTCATGGATGCCCCTATTTCTCTAATAGGTCTTCCGTCTTTACCCACTATGTACCATTTTCGACACAGTCGAGCTCAATTCATTTTTGTAACTGGTGGTATTGGGCTCATGGTTCTTTCTCGCCATCCTTGTCTCATGCTGTTGTGGTAGGTTGGTTGGGGAGCTTTAGCATCTACCCAGCGTGGTAACCTCATGTCTTTATCTTCCACTTCTTCAGAAGCTTCAAAGTTTCTAAACATTTTAGATAGACCCTTAGGCTCTGAATCTCCTCCCAACCTCTGGAACACATTCTTAGTAGTCTCCTTATTTGTTTCGATAGCCTAGAGAACACTTATGAGGGCATCTTATTCTTTTATCTTTTTCCTTTTGACCAACTCTTGATTAATGATGGCACCTGATACTGGTACCTCGAGCTCACATTCACATTGACATCTACTAAACAAAACTACTCCTTTGGCCACAGTTGCTTGGGGCCCGTCAGGCAACATTTTGAAGCCTTCTGTTGGCCTACGTGCTTGCCTTCTTCCTCTTCTTTCATCCAGGGTAATCTTTCATTTCTCCCTCTCAACCTAATTAAGATTTATCATGTTGATTGGGGCTTCAGGGAATTGATCTGTGTTAATCATCATATTGGCTTGGGGTTTTCCAACAATAATTTCCCTTTGACTATAAGGTCTTGGATCCAATCTCTGAATTGCACACAATTAGAAATAGAGTGGTTGAAGGTGTAGTGGACCTTGCAATACTTATTCCTTCTGAGTTCTTCAGGTTTAAGCATATCCTTAGTGATGTCGAGCAAGATTACTCGAGCCCTTACTAGTTCTTTATAGATGTTTGCGGCCTTAGTTAAGTCAAAGGAATATGACTGATACTTTGGAGGTTTCATGGGTACAAACCCTCCGTCGTTCATCACAATCTTCTGGTCCTTGATGGGTTGAACCAACCCTTTCACCATCAAAGGTTTGAAATGAGTGTTCATCTCTGCAGCATATAGCTCTATCCCTTCTCCCAGGTTGTTGTCATTTTCTCCTACCTCTAGGCTTTCAAACTCCAATTGATGTATTGGTGCTTTACTTTTATAAAAATGAGGTACTTTAGATGAATGTTTCACTTGCCGTTCTTCTGTCAATAGCTTCTCATACTTAGTGGTCTCAATCACCAGCTCCTGAAGCTCGTTAAACTGCACATCATAAAACTTCTTCCTCAGATGTAGTCTTAGAGCCATCTGGGCAATGGCTATAAGTTGAGCATGGTTGATTGGGTTTTGGCATCTCATCCTGGTATTTCTAAACCTTATCATAAAATCCTCTGCAGACTCATGTTCATATTGCTTCACTTCTACTGGATCATTAATGGTCATTTTAGGTTCCACCCTATAGAACTGCTCATGAAAGGCCATATTCATTTACCCCCAGTTAGTGATGGAATTAAGGGATAACAAAAAGTACCATTGGGAAGGCCTACCAATGAGTTCCCAAACAATCTCAGTTTGTAGTTGGGGTTGTCCTCGAATGCCACACAGTGATTTGAAAATTTGAAAATGTGATCTCTGGAAGATACATTACAGTCCTCCCCGCTGAAAGTTAGGAACACGGGCATTTTGAAATTAAGAGAGAAAGGATTATGCTTATCAATGTACTCATGGTAAAGCTTCTGATAGGTTATCCTAAACATCAGGCGAGCTTGAGGTTGGGCATTCTGTACTACCATCATTCTCAATTCTGCCAACTTATTCATGAGTTATTGATTGGTCATATTATTGTGTGGGGGATAAGAAGTCCCCCATTTCGGGCCATGATCGATGCCCGAGAAAGCTTCCCTTTGTATGTCTGGCTACCTCCATCTAGCCTTTTCTCCTCCCTTATTAACCAATGGTGGTGGCCTGTAAGGAGGAGGCTTACCCCCAGCTGTGGATAAGCCATTTCCACTTATTTCTTCCACCAAGTTAGACACACCAATCTTATTCCTTCCTGCCCGATCTACCTCCTAACATCTAATTGTGGTGGCAGAGGATCGGGCAAGCCCGTTTCTTGGAACTCCTCTTTAAGGTCTTCTTGCCGACTGGTTTCAGCCCCTTCCTTCCTTTTCCCTTTGTTATTCTTTTCTTCAAGTAAGGGAAACTGAGGAATTGTTGGTTCCTTTTCAGGGCTTGCCTCCATGATTCTTTCATTGGCATAACCATATTTCGGTGTGGAGTACTCTAACTCCAACTTTCTTAGTAGTGTTCATGTTAAGGAACACAGCCTGCTAACATTTCCTCTGGTTTCCAGAGAGATTCTTTCCATACTCCTCAATACTTGCATCATGGTGGCTTGCAAATCTTCATTAGTGACCTTTCCACTCGACTTCTTAGAAGAGGTCGGGCACTCTAAGATCCTGGGGCCGTATGGATTCCAAGCTCACTGCAGTACTTATCAAATTTTGCATATGGGAATTACCCCCTTTCACTTCTGAGACATTTCACCTTATAATGACCTTGTAACTTAGTCATTGCCTTGAATTTCTTAAAACACTCAAGTAAATCTGTCATTCTGGTACAATCATCTATGAACAATAGAAAATACTTGTATCCATAATGAGTATCAGCCTGCATTGGTCCACAAATATCAATATGGATTAATTCTAGTGGATATTTGGCTCTCCAAGAGGACTAAGATGGAAATGAGTCTCTATGTTGCTTTCCCATCATACACTTTTCACATATATTTGTTGACATCTCCAAATATGGCAATCCATGTACCATCTCTTGTTCTTTAAGTACTCCGAGACTTTTTTCATTCAAGTGTCCTAGTCTTTTGTGCCATATCTGAGAACAATGAGTAATACTTGCTCTTAAAACAAGTTGATTGGTTGGCATCATTGTCAATGGAAAGAACTTATTGTTGATCACGCTGGTGATTAGCACTCTGGCAACAAGATTATCAAGTGACCATCCATTAAAGACATTTACAACACCTTCTCCAAATAACAAGTAATAACCATGCTCCATCAGTTGACCAACACTTAGGAGATTTTCTTCAAGTCTAGGAACAAGCATGACTTCTCGAATGTGCCTCCTTCCCAGTTTGGTTTTAATCACCAAGGTTTCTTTTCCTTCAACTTTAACAATTTCTCCAATTCCCATTTTAACTTTGGAAGTCAGGTTTCTTTGTATATTCACTAGCAGTCTTTCATCACCTGTCATATGGATACTGCAACCACTATCAATGTACCATCAGTGATTTACCTTCACATCTGTCACATCATTGCAAGCATAGAACAGTGACCCTGTCTCCTCAATTTGCTCTGCATAATTTGCCTTTTGTATGGCTTTATTACCATGACAATCTCTAATTGCAATCTCCCTGATCACTATTTTGTCTAGGTACAACATTAAGCCTACGATCCCACTTTTTCCCTCTTGGTTTCTAGTTCTTTTGGAACTTTTGATTTCCAAAGAATCCACCAGCCTTAGGACCCTTAGATGCTACATTTAAGCCAACAAATGTTATGTCAGTAGAGATTGTAGCATGCATATCAAGTATTTGCTCAAATCCCTTGTGTAAAGCCACAACTTCTTGGACCTCAAGGGTTTCAAGATCCTTGGAATGTTCAATCATAGAGCAAATAGCATCATATGTTTTAGGAAGACTAATTACAGTTTCTGTACAATTCTCTCCTTAGACAACTCATCTCCATAACTTCTCATTTGATTTGTAATATCAAACAATCTAGTAAGATACACAGATAAAGATTCATTTTCTTTCGTGCAAGAATATTCAAAATCTCTATGCAAACCTTGCAATTTCACACTTCTGACTTGTTTAAATTTGCTCTTCAAGAAATTCCAAGCACCTTTGGATGTTTCTTCATTCACGATTTTGGGGAAAATTTGGCCTGAGACTGCTCCTTGGATCATCCCAAGTGCACGAGCATCCTTCATCAGGATCTCGCTAAACGACATCACCTCCACAGCTTCCTTTTTCATTTCATCGAGCACAGCCTCCTCACTCTTCAGATCTGGAAGTTCAAACCCATTTTCCACCAGCTCCCATAGACCATAAGATTTCAATATGGTTGTCAAATGAATCCTCAAAAATTCGTAGTTCTCTCCATTGAAAACCGAAGCTCTAAGCTCTTCGGTATTTGATCCAACAATGTTAGAACTTGGATTCAAGAAATCCCACAGTTCCCAGAATTAATTTGAGCTCAAATCACAACTCAATCACTCACAGGTTATTTGCATAGATTCATGCCCAGTTTAGACGATGAAACCTGGCTCTGAGGCCATGTTAGTGTATGGATATTTTTTATAAGCTTCTATGAAAGCTTGATGATGATCTCGGAATTTCAGTAATGGTAGAGAGAGAATTGGAGATAGTGACGTGTGCATTAATTGCAATATATTCCTCACAACAAACATGTGAGGTTGTTACCATTAAAATAGGAAGAGGAAGGAAGATCTTTCACTCAACTACAACAAAACTAATCTCAGCCCTTAATAGCTATCACCCTCTGAGATGATGCCACTTGTTATAATCTATCACTTAAGCTAGACACAAGCAAGAGCAGCCACATGGACTATGATCTAACGACTCTAATTTAAAATAAGAACGAATATTAAAATAACCATGTGAACTTGATTCTAAGATACAATTCGGAATTTTCCTTGGGAGGTATCAGGAAGGAATTGGAATGTAATAATATTGATTTATATAGATACATTTATATAGATATAGATAAAAAAAATAAAAAAATAAAAAAAGGGTTCTCTTTTGATTCAAAAGCTGTACCTAAGGGATAGGGAAAGAGAAAGAGGAAAAAACCAAAGATTTCACAAACTACTTTTGATCGAAAAAATCAATCTGATTTATTTCGTACCTTTTGCTCAATGATAAAAGGGTCAGATTCCACGAGATCAAATCTATATATGGGACTTAAGGAATGATGGAAGGAAATAAAAAAAAGAAATAAAAAAAGAAAGGGAAAAGTAATAAAAAATGAAGTAGAAGGGCCCAGATTCTAAATGAATGAAAACGTGACTGAATTGGTCCTAGTTGCTCTTCAAAACGGAGTAGAAGAAGGGAAGAAATTCTCGAACGAGGAAAAGGATCCAATGACTTCAAAATAATTGAATGAGGAACCGTATGAGGTGAAAATCTCATGTACGGTTCTGTAGAGTGGTAGTAAGGGTGACTTATCTGTCAACTTTTCCATCACCATCGCCAAAAAACCAAACTTTGCCTTACGTAAAGTTGCCAGAGTACGCTTAACCTTTGGATTTGAAATCACTGCTTATATACCTGGTATTGGCCATAATTTACAAGAACATTATGTAGTCTTAGTAAGAGGGGGAAAGGTCACCTAATGTGAGATATCACATTGTTCGAGGAACCTTAGATGCTGTCAAAGTAAAGGATCATTAACAAGGGCATTTTAGTGCATTGTAGATTCTTATCCAAGACTTGTATCATTAGATGATGCCATGTGAATCGCTAGAAACATGTAAAGTATATGGCTAACCCAATAACGAAAGTTTCATAAGGGAACCAGAGCAGGCTACCATAAGACAAAAGATGATCTTTCTAAGGAGATTCTATTCGGACTATAATATGTCCAAGGTCCAATATTGAAATAATTTAAGAGGTTTTCCTAGACTTTGTCTGTGTCAACAAACAATTCGAAATGCCTCGATTTTTTTAGAACAGGTCCGAGTCAAATAGCAATGATTCGAAGCACTTCTTTATTTTATACACTATGTTGGAAACCCAAGGACTCAATCGTATAGATATGTAAAATACAAGATTTTCAATCCTAGTTGGAAAAGGAGGGAAACAAATACTCAATTTAAAGTGAGTAAACAAAATTCCATACTCGATCTCATAGATACATATAGAATTCTGTGGAAAGCCGTATTTGATGAAAGTCATATGTACAGCTTGGAGGGAGATCTTTCATATCTTTCGATATTCACCCTACAATATAGGGTCAAAAAGCCAAATTAAATTATTTTAGCCCTTATAAAAAAAAACTGATTCTTGAACCCATTCACACTCATGTCATGCTAAGGTACTGCAAAAGAAAAAATTGCAAAATTTGATCCAATTTATTGTAATGAATTAGTTACCATGTTGGTTAACAATATTCTGAAACACGGAAAAAGATCATTGGCTTATCAAATTTCCTATCAAGCCATGAAAAATATTCAACAAAAGACAGAAACAAATCCACTATCTATTTTACGTCAAGCAATACGTGCAGTAACTCCCGATATAGTAGTAAAAGCAAAATGTGTAGGCGGATCAATTCATCAAGTTCCCATTGAAATAGGATCCACACAAGGAAAAGCACTTGACATTCGTTGGTTATTCGAAGCATCTCAAAAATGTCCAGGTCGAAATATGGTTTTCAAATTAAGTTCCGAATTAGTGGATGTTGCCAACAAGAGTGGCGATGCCATACGCAAAAAGGAAGAGACTCGTAGAATGGCAAAGGCAAATAGAGTTTTTGCACATTTTTGTTAATCCATGAACATGATCTATATAGACCTATGGATCCATACATCTCAATTGGAAAAGAATCAATAGAAAAGAAAGAATCGGAATTGATCGATATATTTCTCGAAACAAATGAAAAGGAAACAAAAGACGAAACATAAATCATAGATCAACTAAGCCCTCTCGGGGACTTGTTTAAGAATAAGAAAGAGGAATCTCATGTAAATACCATGGAATAAGGTTTGATCTTATTCATGTGGATTCCGTAAAAATTCTATTCCAAAAAGAGAAAGTTCGAAAGAATTGGGATTTTTTGGAGATTGGATGTAGTTACTAATTCATGATCTGGCATGTACAGAATGAAAACTTTATTCTCGATTCTATGAGAATTTTTATGAAGGCCTTTCATTTCCTTCTCTTCGATGGAAGTTTTTTTTTTCCGAGAACATATTCTAATTTTTGGCCTAATTCTTCTTCTGATGATCGATTCAACCTTTGATAAAAAAGATACACCTTGGTTATATTTCATCTCTTCAACAAGTTTAGTAATGAGCATAACGTCCTTATTGTTCCGATGGAGAGAAGAACCTACAATTAGCTTTTGGGGAAATTTCCAAATGAACAATTTCAACGAAATCTTTCAATTTCTTATTTCACTATTGCAACTCTATGTATTCCTCTACCTGTAGAGTACATTGAATGTACAGAAATGGCTATAACAGAGTTTTTGTTATTCCTATTAATACCTACTCTAGGAGGAATGTTTTTATGCTTTGCTAATGATTTAATAACTATCTTTGCAGCTCCAGAATATTTCAGTTTACACTCCTACCTATTATCTGGATATACCAAGAAAGATGTACGGTCTAATGAGGCTACTATGAAGTATTTACTCATGGGTGGGGCATGCTCTTCTATTCTAGTTCGCACACAAATGTATAACTCCCTAGGAATTTGAATTGTGCTTATATTCATCACTGTAGGAATTGGGTTCAAGCTTTCCCCAGCCTCTTCTTATCAATGGACTCCTAACGTATACGAAGGAGTACGGTTTGTTCGATAAATTTCTACCTCTATATCTGTGAGATGTTTGGATTTTTCCAAACTCCATGGATATGTAGAAGAGAAATGCTATCCCCACTCGGACCAAGACATATCTTTTACTTATTCAAATAATAGTTAAGGTAAAGTAGGGTCAGGAACAACGAATCTCTTTATCATCTCTTTATGGTAAAGAGATTCAATTTGCAAGTTCGTTATTATGGGTAGTTCCTACAAAGGATTGGACTAATGAGGTATACAATACTTGAATTCTCGATGTAGATACTACATAGTTAGTTCTCATCCTTCAGAGACTACCAGTGTAATAGGAGCATCCATCGACAAAAGGATCACCCTAAGATGATCATCTCATGGCTATTGAGAACGCATCATATCAGATGGTTTTATTTCTCAATCTTTCTGACTTGCTCGTACGGAACCAAGGTCGAAAATATTGAGAGTCATTCACAACCACTGATGAAGGATTCCTTGAAAAGTTAAGGATTAGTAAATCCTTGTTAGAAATCGAATGGATTCGGTCCTATACATACACGAGGAAGGTAATAAAAAAAGAAGAAAGAATATAAGTTCTTCTTTCTTTTATCACTTAGTAGCAGTGCGAGATGAAAGTCTCATGCACGGTTTTGAATGAGTGAAAGAAGTGAGGAGTCTTCTTTTCGATTCTGACCCTCCTTTTCTAGTTGTTGCTTTTCTTTCTATTACTTCGAAAGTAGCTGCTTCAACTTCAGGCACTTGAATTTTTTATATTCCTTTTTATTTCTCGCCAAACGAATGGCATATTCTTCTGGAAATCCTAGCTATTCTTAGCATGATATTAGGGCATCTCATTGCTATTACCCAAACAAGCATGAAACGTATGCCTACGTATTTGTTCATAGGTCAAATTGGATATGTAATTATTGGAATAATTGTGGGAGACTCAAATGATGGATATGCAAGTATGATAACTTAAGTGTTTTTCTATATCTCCATGAATCTAGAAACTTTTGCTTGCATTGTATCATTTGGTCTATGTATCGGAACTGATAACATTCGAGATTATGCAGGATTATACACAAAGGATCATTTTTTGGCTCTCTCTTTAGCCCTATGTCTCTTATCCTTAGATGGTCTTCCTCCACTAGCAGGCTTTTTCGGAAAACTTCATTTATTCTAGTGTGAATGGCAAACAGGCCTATATTTCTTGGTTTCAATAGGACTCCTTACGAGCGTTGTTTCTATCTACCATTATCTAAAAATAACCAAGTTATTAATGACTGGACAAAACCAAGAAATAACCCCTCACATGCGAAATTATAGAAGATCCCCTTCAAGATCAAACAATTCCATCTAATCGAGTATGCTTGTATATCAGTGTTTTGGCCCAAAATATTGGTTTGGGCCGAGTTTAGAATTGTTCTCGGCCCGGAAGTCTTATTCAAGGGTTACTGTGAGCCATCCAGTTCGTGGGCCGCCTAGTCGAGGCCGGCCAAGTCCTATCTGGAAATGGAGTGTTCCAGATAAAGATGGAGTGAGTCCCATTACGAGACGGATGGATGGGGGAGTTTAATCTTGATGCAACAAGGATTCTCGGCAGGATGAGGAAACCGAGACCTGAAAATGGTTGTAGCCTGATAGAGGGTTGGGTTCAAAGTCCTAAGGGAGGTAGGATTGGCCGAGATAAGACTGGATCGGAATAAGAAGTCCTAATCCGAATATAGTTTTAACTCGATCGAAAGAAGGTTTGCTGTTATAAATCGAGGGGGAGTGCATCATTCAAACCCCTTCCAACTCAACACACAAACTGCCCTACGCAAACTCTCGCTCTACGCAAAACCTCTCAACAACCTTGAGATTTTATTTTCTTTTTCCACCAACACATCTTCAGTTTGGATAAACAACACTGTGAAGGCAACCGGTGACTTCTTCAGTTTGGATAAACAGCACTGTTGCAGTAGAATCAGCCGACCGATGAGCACCTTCAGTTTGGATAAACAGCACTGCGTCGAGGCTGACTGGTTGTCTATCCAAGTCTCGATCGAGAAGGATTTTCGAATCCTTATTGGCAGAGGTTATTTCATTAGCCTTCTCGACGAAGTGAGGTGTTACCAGGTTATTACATTCGGCACATTGACAGCCGAATTTGATATTGAACTTCGCAGAACTAGCAGCCTTGTCTTCAGGCTCTAGAACCCGAAGGCCGAGATGTGTTCCTTCCTCGGCCGTAGTCGCAAGATCAATAAGTCAGCAGCGCGCCTAACGCCACACGCGTCACATTTTACTCCCCGGCCGAGCTCAACCGACGAGTTGGCACGCCTCGCACACAATCGAAGGACGGAGTTAGCTTATTAATTGCTCGGCCTGCGCGCCACGTAGGCTTGGTAGTTTTTAGGATCAACAGTGTGATAGCATCTACTATACCAGGAATATCAATGAACTCGATTATTGAAATTGCTCAGGATACCCTTTTTTAGCTTCTAAAATCTATTTCTTAGTTCAAGATCCCTCTTACTAACTGGAATCAAAGAATTTGTGCCCAAAATGGGAATGGGCTAAGGTTATGAACTTATAATCTATAATTTGATGATCAAGTCGATTCCATGATTATAAGTTCATTCCATACTGGACCAAACCAGAATAGAATTATAAGTTCACACGAGTGTATCTAAATAGATACTATGTTAACATAGGGCCGGCCTAGGCCTAGTGCTACTAGGGCGCCTGTCTAGGGTCCAAAATTGGGATCGGCACCTAAAAAAATTCTTGCCAAATATTTAGGTATAAAAAAAATTGATACAAAGAGTTTTTTTCACCATCACCTCGTCTTCCCGTCTTCGACTTGGACGCTAATCAAATTCCATGTTTCAAGCCTGAAGCTTTTAATTTAATTAAAGGATTATAAATCATCAGTTCTTTAAGAACAAAGAATGTCTTCCAGATTTTTTCATAATTATATGCTTGTTCCGTTGTTGTTCGAATTCCAAATTTTCAAAGGAATTCGTGTTCCAGAATTTCAGTCGGTCGACTCAGTCCAGTCCCCCTTTTCCTGGTTTTGATTCCTGCTTCCTGCTTCAAAGTTCGGACCTCTGGTGCTTCCTGCTTCTAGCAGGACTGTTGGCAATCTACTGAGGTTGATTGAGCCTTCGCACTGGCCCACTGCCACTACCAGAAGGCCCAGACAGACCACTGAGACCAAACCCACACGGCCCTTGGCCCCATAGTGACTAATTCTTTGCCCAGATTAAAGAACCATTTTTTTGCTTCTATTTTATCAATTTTTTTTTTTACGTTGGTTTTTCTTTTTACAAATTAGTTTTAATTTCGTATCAAGATTGCAAATCTACAAAAACAGAATACTACAACAATCATGTGTCGTATCGAGACTGCAAAAGCATTAAAGTTTGAGACTTTGAGTGCGGACTGACTAGTAGGTAATTTTTATATTATATGTTGAAATTTAATTGATGTGTTGAAGACTTGGAGTCTAATGATATAATTGATGATTTTGTTTCAAAAAAATGCAAGAAGACATTTTCTTAAAGGTTGAAATTTTTAGGAGTTTTGCTTGGAGTGGTTGTATATAATTTTACTTTTGATTGTCGGAGTTTAGGTACTATGTTCCTTCTGTTGTATGTTTTTTCAAATAATATAATTTAAGCATGAGGGCCTAGTCCCCGAGCTTCAACTAGTTCCACCCCTTTAAATATGTTTTTTTTTTTTTAAATACATGTTCTTGTATAAAAAAAAAAAGGGCACATTTTGAGTCTTCACCCTAGGCATCCAAAAACTCAAGACTGACCTTGTGTTTACATATGGATCCCTATGTCATTACATTCCATTTAGGATTAGGAATAGGTGTAATCAGACTTGCTTTTTACATATCTCTCATTATTTGGGATGAGACCTATTAACCTCACTCTTTGGGCTTTTGTTGAATCGAGAAATCGATTTGATTTTCCATCTTTTTGATATAATAATATATATTTTTGATAGAATATATATAAAGCATCCTCCGGATAATTCAAATCGAAGCAATTGGATGTCCGACTTGGGCTATATGACAAGACTGATCAATATAATTACTCTAACACTCCACCTATGTCATATATTCCATACATCGCACTGGATAGGTATCATATTCATGGAATATGATTCACTTTCAAGATGCATTGGTGGTGAAATGGTAGACACGCAAGACTCAAAATCTAGTGCTAAAGAGTGTGGAGGTTCAAGTCCTCTTCAAGGCATAATATTGAATATTCAGAATGCCCATTGGCTTGGAATAAGTTTAGCAACGGATCTCGAAATCTTGGTGATCTTCTCTATCTAATGAATGGGGAGTCAGCTTTGAAATCATCCGCCCTGCACCCACCCCCCGGGTATATGCTTCAACAGGAATCACACATGGGTAGATTGATACAATAGAGAACCTCTAGTAAAATGCCCACTTACAATCCAACCGATAAAGTACATTACATAGTCTATTTTAGGGATTGGCGACTTACCCATTTAGTGACTTTGTTATTGGACGTTCCAAAAATGGGTACTATCGGGTCGAGTGAATTGAATTCAATAATAGATGCCTATTGGCATTCCACCTTTCCTTCTCCTTTCAGGGCCTATCCGAAAGAGAATCTAGTACTTCTTGGTCATGAATATCTGAATAGGACAAACCGCCCCGTGGATATCTTTGCTTCAGAACAAAACAATTAGAATTAGTCGGTCAACTGGAATGTGTATTATCCATATAGGGGATCTTTGAATTGAAAAGATCAATCAACCTGAGATGAAGAGAAATGTCTATCTATTTTATTTAGTTATTTAGTTAAACCAATGAGTCGTTATTGTAGTAGATAGCAACAACCATTTTCATCCGTCATGCGTATTTTTTATTTCCAATGCAATTACATCTTTCATTAATGGAAATTTGATGATGTAGTGAGTAATAGCTCTGGTTATTCGCTGTTAAAGAATTCTTGTTTAGGCAGTTCATACCATCCATAAATAATGTTTTGATTTAAGATTTCAATTCTTCCATGTTTCAGCAATAGTTAGTATATTTGTTCCATGGCACCAAGGTCCCAATTATGGAAGAAACAGGTGTTTCCACGACTCTACTGTCTAGTCAATTTTGTTCCACCTAATCCCTATTTAATGGCGATATATCTTTCCGGCTAAGGAAATGGGAAAACTTTCTCTTGTGACATGACTCCAATCTTCATTTCATCCAGGAAAAGCCATCTTTTTCCCAACAATGTCTCTGTCATTTGATCCAATAACATTTCGTTAGATAGGAACAACTTTGATAAATACTAATAACTCTCAGATGAAGTAATCGAATGAAAAAAATCCATTAGATAATGAACTATTGGCTCTAAGCCATCTTTGGCGATGAATTAACAAGTAGAAGTACCTTTCTTCCATATTCTTGATAAACTAGCGTTTATATTTTGTTGTAGGAAGATCCATTTGGGAAGTAGGAAGCCCCTTTGACATCTCTTCATCTGCAAGTAATTCTCAATGTGAAAACACATGCTGATCTTTAAATAGGAAAAAAAGTGGATCCACAAAGTCCTAAATGAATTGGCTTATTCGAGAAAAGTCTTGTTCTTTGGAAGATCTATCTTGTGTCTGGTACTGCAAGGTTCCACTCTACAAGAACTTTGAATCATTCTCTTGAAACCCATCCTCTTCATCACAAATGATCCGCTTACCCCGAAATGACTTGCCCTAATAGGGAAATCCCAATTCATTAGGCCTTTCGATACAATCAAATAGAAAGCCCCAAGGGCGCCATATTCTAGGAGCCCAAACTATGTGATTGAATAAATCCTCCGCTATCCGTTGCTGGTCGAGGACTCTATCCCCTTCTTCAAACTCCGATTCATATTGTTCATAGAGAAATCTTTGATCAACAATAGAACAAGATCCATTTTGCATCATATCTAAGGGATTCCTTGGTTCGGGCCGAGGAAGCAATGTCACTTGATCATTATCAAACTGATTGCAATCTTTTTCTATCCATGATGATCCCACCGGAGCGCCTTCTGCTTCTAATAGCCCATGAACTAGATCAGAATCATGCTCAATGAGTCCATAAGCAGTGATCCCATTTTTTTCATCGAGTCTGGGTAGAGACCAATGGACTTGAGCGATCGATCTGGCAGAACAAATCAAAAGATAAAGAAGTATCGTTAATTTCTTCACGCTCATTCCAAGTTCGAAGTACCATTTGTACAAATAAGAATCCCCTTCGTTGCATGATTTCTTCTTCATGTAGATAGATATAGGATCTATGAAACAATTACTTAGAAGTACATTTTGTGCAACAACCCTTCCTGTTTAATAGAAAAGGATCCTATGATGCTAAACCGATCTTACTTGGGATTGCAAATCCCAAGTTTGTCTATGAAGAACAAATCTAATTATATTATTGTCTATAATTGATTTCTTCTGTGTAATACTAATCGATAGGGCTTCGTTGGTAAGTGCTACAAGATCTCGTACATTGGAACCCATGGTTATGGACCTGAATCTATTAGTATGGAACATTTTATTTTCCAAGTGAAATCCCCTAGTATATGAAAGAGAGAAAAAGTGCTTCTGTTGTTGTGGAATAAGAACTCATTAAAGCGCAATTCACATTACTATGCTCTATAAAAGGAATTAGGGAAGCTCCAATAGAAAAATATTGGAAGGGAAAAATACTTCGAAGATGAACCTGTTCCCATTCAATAGTTAGGAATTCTTGGTGGTATCGAGCTGTAACAACATGTTCTTCCTGAATACCTTGATTCAACGCCAAAGAATTTCAAGTTGCTACCATATAGTATCCATCTTTACTTGGTGATAAATAAAGCATAATTTTTTATCTCTCAGAAATTTCATAAAACGAACTTTCTAGAGACCCCTAATAACAAATCTTCGTATGAATTACTAAGGATCCAATAAGTCCAACGTTGATTCCTTTAGACGTGTCAATGGGGCAAATGCGTACATAGTAACTTGGGTAGATATCTCGTATATGAAAGCTAGTAGTTCGCCTTGTCAATCCTCCAGGGCCTAGATAACTTGATTTTCTTCCATGAACTATTTGTGTCAATGGATTAGTTCAATCCAAAACTTGAGATAATATGTGTAATCCAAAAAAAAAAAAAAAGATTTATAAGTGGTTGCTAATAAAGTTGAACTTACCAAATTCAGAGGAGTCTGTATCAATTTATCCTTAATTGCTCTGCATAAATTCCCTCTAACCATATTTTCTAAACGAACCAGAACCAATCCAAATTGATCTTGTAAGAGATCCACTTCAGAATGAATACATTTATTTTTCAAATGATTCATATCGTCAAGGATACTCATTTCAAATTTCATTCCAATCAAATGATCTGCAGCTGCCAATATATCTCACGGTAACAAAAATGTAATGTTCTGAGGTATATCAAGATTCAACCTTCGGTTCATATTTCGTTGACCAATCTTTCCTAATTCACATCTTTATTGAAAAAATTTCTTTTGTAATTCCTTACATAAGGATTTAGAAACTATCGGATCTCCGCCTACACAAGCAAATTGTTGATAAAACTCCAAAATGGCATTTTCTTTTGACCCAATTTTTTTTTTCTCCATATCATTCAGGAAAGACAAGAAAATTTCAGGGTAGCAAACATTCTCTATAATTTCTCTTAGATTCGAACCCATAGCTGATAATAGAACTAGAATAGATATTTTTGTTTCCTACTCACACAAGCCCATATTGACACACCCTGTCCCGAAGGAGGGCGTGCTGGCCGTCACGTGAGAGTGACGTAACCATTTACACAGTTCGGAAGCTTAAAAATACCATTGTGAATTCTGTCAGAATACCGTTGGATTCCTCGTGGCCACCAAAGCTCTGCTCTAACTCGAACCTGGAGGGGCGCAAAACAAAATTGAGTGGGTCAGTAAAACAAGTCTTTTCAAATCTTTTCTTTATCAAAGTTCTAACCCCTCACGGTAAAACATGTATACTTTCCCAGAAAATAGCATATATAAATATATATAGCTTCAAAATTCTCAAAACACCATTCTTTATCACTTTTCAGAAAATATGCCATGCCATGCGCCAAAAACATAATATGGATGCATCAACATAAATCAGGTGAAATAATAAATCAACCGGAGACCCTGCAGTAGTCCTGTACGGCTGATTCTAGAGCTCAATATCCAATCCAGCCGGAGTCACCAACTGTGACCTGTACGGCACTGCCGGAGTCGCCAACTGCGACCTGTACGGCACTACGCTGCACATGAGTCGGAACTACCTGTAGTAGTCTGTACGACTCAGATGGTGTAATAATACGCTCTAGTGCTTCTCTCATCAATCATCTGTGCACATAATCTAGGGTCACCTACTAGTCGGAACCGTCTCTAATGGTCTGTACGACTAGCATGTCGGAACCACCTCCAGTGGTCTGTACGACTAGCATCTACTTGGATCCAAGGTGAGCATGTGATGCGGGTGAATAACATAAGCACTAACACCAGGGGTGCAGGTTATGAGCTATCAACATAAATCACATCAAACAATTCAATGAACCAAATATAACTCACCTGCGCGTCCGCAGCACCAATTCACATATATGCATCATATATCAATTCACATAATTCATGTAATTTCTATGCATGGCATTTTAAATCACATGATTCATATAAATCTATGCATGGCATTTCAAAATATACTTTCATTCAAAAATCGATTTCTGGGAAAACGTTAAGTATATATATATACTGAAATAAACTACCCACTCACCTGGAGTTTGCCCTGCAACTCCCTAGCACAACACATCAAGGCGTCATGACGATCGGTGCCTAGAACAACCATCAAATCATGCCTCAGAATCATATCGATAGAATATATCACTTATATAAAACACGTCACTAAGTAGTTCGATCCGGAAGATCTGCAACTCAGATTTCCAATTCGTAACTTCCAGAGGTCCAAAATAAATCTCTAGAAGAACATCCTAAAATTTCATGACCATCCAACGGTCGGATCTCCGTCAATTGTCGAACTAAGTGACGGTTAACATTATATTTTATAAACTTACAACTCCAATTCCGGGAGATCCGTAAATCAGATTCTCGATCTGTAAGTTCCTACATTCTTCAAATATTACGTACTACTACGTATCAAAGTTTGGTGACAATCCAACGGTCGGATCGTCAATTCATATTTTGGCCTAACCATGCATCTTAACGAATTTAAGTCCAAATGATCAACCAACGTTAAGCCACTATCAAAACTGAACTCAGGACATCCAATATAGTTTAAAAATGACATTGGCGGCCCACTGACCACGCGCCTCCGCACGCGCCGCCGTGGGTGGCGGTCGGCCGCCCCGGCTCGCCGGAAAATCCAACTATCTCCAAAAATTACCAAAATTTACAGAAATGAAGATCTCAATGAGTAGAACAACTTTCATACCTGTGGCCAAGGCCAATTCGGTCGGCAAAGCCTCCAATTCCAACAAAACCCGTCGGAACCCTAGGTTTGGTGTGCTCCAATTCGACCTCCAAACTTGTTCCAACGCCTCAACCACTGCTTGGGCTTTGTTCTAGGCCTCAAGAGGATGCCATGGGTGGTGGTGATTGGAAGAAATTGCTTCACATCGTGGCGGAAATGAACCCAACCCGTGCGCCCCCTTTTGCATGGTTTCTTCCATTTTTACAACCAAATCTCTCCAAATTTGAGGTGGAATGGGTAGAGGAAGGGTCCTAGAGTGTTTCCCATGAGGTTTGTTGGATCAATTCGCCGGAAAAACGGATGAAAATCATCGAACATGGACACGGGTGCCGACCGGGTCCGAAAACGGGTCAAGGGGATCCGGCCGATCCCCCGCGCCGCACTCTCCCTCCTTTCCTCCTTTCCCCTGTTCCGATTGGCTGGGCTTCTTCCTCTCTCCTCTCCCCATTCGTCAGTCTCTCTCCCTTCTCTCCTGAAGCTCTCTTCTTCTTCCTCTGGTTGGGCAGATTGCCCAATCTCTTCTTCTTCCTTCTTCTTCCGCCAGCCACAAACACACACACACATAAACTCATTTCTTCCAATCCTAGCCATCCATTTATTCCTCATTAAATCTGGGCCGTCCATTTCCATAAAAGAATTTCCAGATTTTTCTAAAATAATAATTCCTAAAATGCCCAAACTTCAAACATCAATATCTTTTTCGATATAACTCCAAATCACGAACCGCTTGAGCCCACGCGTCCGTAGTGACGAGTACTACGAGAATATGCTAAGGAAACAAATCTTAGATGGCACGACACAACGATTAATCTCGAACAATGCGCGTGCCTCAAAGGGCATTTTCGTAAAATCACTTAATAAATTATAAAATCAATATTTTCCGGGACGGGCTGTCACACATATCCTTGCTTTTCTATCATTTTATAATTCTAATCCCACCCCCCAAAAAAAATAATTTAATATTATGAGGCCGGTATGGTCGGAGATTCCATTGTGGTCCAATCTAATATTATGAGGCCAGTATGGTCGGAGATTCCGTTGTGGTCCAATTCGGATTGGTAATAGATACTGGGTTTTGCAATATTTGATTGATTATAATTTTATATATTCCATTTACTATAGAGGTTCCTAGGGAATTCATTAATGTTTCTAATAAAAATTGTTTGTCCATGCATATCCCTATTGTTTTTCCAAATTAATTCCGTGGATACATATAACTCCAAAGAATATGTGAGTGATTCACATATAGCATCTCTTTCTTTTATCAACGATTCTACCAATTGATATATTTCCATAAATAATTGAAATTCAATTTCTTGATAAGTAAATTCAATTTTGGAAACTAAAGTTTCTCTGTTAAGCCTTGCTCAATGAACCTACAAAACCCTTCAAATTGTATCTGATTAAATCCAGGTATTGGAGATATTGCCTCACTTCCACCACCAAGATTTTTTTTTAATTTCCTGTTTAAAGACAATCCCATTATTTGCTCATTCTTCATCGAATCATATGGATCGATCTAGCAATGATGGAATTTATATTCTTTTACTGAATCACATGAAATTTTACCTAACTCAATAATATATGGAGCGCATGAAATATATATGAACAAAGGAATAAGGATTATAAAAAATTAAAAAAAGAAAAAGGAATAAGGATTATTATTTTTTTACTAAAATTGGAATTTGCAACGGATAAAAAGAAATTGATAAATTCTACTTAGACTTATGGAATTTGTATAGGATATCAAAATGAAGAGTGATTCAATTTCTACCATTATTATATTATGATGTTCGGTACTCCAATCCAATTGGATACCATAAATGGATTCCTAATTTGATCTGTTCAATGAGATAATGAGACAAAGACACAATAATCAGATCGTACTAACTTTTTCGTGGATTCATTGGTTCATTATTAAGAAAAAAGAACTGACAAAGGAGAGATATTTTTACCTATTTTTCTTTAGTAGTATTTGTAGAAGTAGAATATGATTTAGGTGTATAAATAAAAACCAATTTTGATTAATAAACATGTGGAGATCTAAATATAACTATAGCTATCTATATATACATATGTTGCTTCCCTTTCATTACAGCTCTATTCAAGATAGAACATGTCATGCTCTATCATAATTTATATTTTTTATTCAAAACATGTAACGTTGCATTTGTGTGTGATTTGATTTCTTTCTTTTTCAGATCAACACAAAACAAAAAATAAAAATTAAATTAAATAAATGGAAAACTAATGAAAATGGTTTGAAAACTTTAAGTTTTAACGAAAATAACAAAATAAAGGGTAAAGTGAATAGTACCAGCATTGATTTTTTAGTGTAAAAATAGGGTTTTTATCACAAATGGTCTCTGACATTGATCAAACACATCATTTTGGTCCCTGACATTGAAAATCAATAGAAGTGGTCCCTGAGATTGATCAAACACATCACAAATGGTCATTCCGTTAAAAACTCTTTGGGCAATTTTCAAAGCTTTGTAACTCAATCGTTTCTTAACCAAATTCGACCTATAATATATCAAAATGAAGATAGGAAAGTGTAGAATAAGATTATACCTGTTTGGAAGCCCAATGGTTTCCGGAGATGGCTAGAAAATAGCGTCAAATGTGACTGGTCCACGGAAAAATTGGAAAACTCGCCGGAAACTGGGTAAACTTTAAACGTTCATAACTTCTTCAATAATCAACGAAATCGAGTGATTCAAAAACAAAAATCATACTTCTCGACGCGAAGAAGAGAATGGTATCTTACTTGATTGCTAAATCGTCGTAGTTTGGCAAGAAAACGGCTCGAAAATAGTTATCCAATTTTGAGCTATTTTTCGGCCAAACTACGACGAATTAGCCATCAAGAAAGATACCGTTCTCTTCGTCTCGTTGAAAAATATGATTTTCGTTTTTGAATCATTTGATTTCGTTGATTATTGAAGAAGTTATGAACGTTTAAAGTTTACCCAGTTTCCGACGAGTTTTCCAGTTTTTCTGCGAACCAGTCACATTTGAGGCTATTTTCCGACCATCTCTGGCAACCATTGGGCTTCCAAATAGGTATAATCTTGTTCTACACTTTTCTATTTTTATTTTGATATATTATGGTTCGAATTTGGTTAAGAAACGATTGAGTGACGAAGCTTTGAAAATTGTCCAAAGAGTTTTTAACAGAATAACCATTTGTGATGTGTTTGATCAATCTCAGGGACCATTTCTATTGATTTTCAATGTCAGGGACCAAAATGATGTGTTTGATCAATGTCAGGGATCATTTGTGATAAAAAACCGTAAAAATATGATTTTTCATTAAAATGAACAGTATTGAAAACTTTTCGTTAAAGTCTCCTAAAATAAAAAAAACTAACCAACGAAGGAGTAAAAAAAAAAGAAATATATAAGTTTTGGATAAGTAACGTACCGAGAAAAGCGGAGGCGTTGACAGGCGTGGATGTCTTTGGGGGGACCCTAGCGAACCAAGCAGGGACAACCCTGGACCGTGCGATGATACACATGTAACGCGCCTGGCCCAGCATGGCCACAAGCAGTGACGTTAGAATTCCAAAACTGGCCCCCACTCCGATCACGTTCGACTCCCACGCCGCCGAAAACGGCGCCTCCGGGTCCATCGCGTCGTACGGGAGGAGCTTCGACATGGACGCCGCCATTAAGCAGTAGAGGACGGTGACGAGCAAGACGGAGCCCGACACGCCAATTGGGATGTCCTTAACCGGATTCTTCACCACTTCCGCCATCGTCGATACGGCGTCGTACCCGATGTAGCTGAGGTAAACCATACTTGCCCCATTGAACACACCCGAAACCCCGTACAGAAAATACCCGGATGGCTGAGCCGGGTCGGCCGGGTGCGTGAAGTTGTTCCAGTCCCCTTTGCAGAATCCAGCGACTATAACAAATGCGATGAAGATTATATGCACCGCCGTCAGCACCATGTTCAAAACAGAGCTCTCCTTCGTACTGTAGCAGATGATGAGCGTAATGGTTAAAACGACGACGACGGCAAGGACGTCGGTCTGATTGAATGCGTCGGGGAGTCCGGAGACAGTCAACCTCCATTTGGCAGCCGGGACGCCGATTGCAGAGCCCAAATAGGCGCGACGGCGGCGTTCGACATTACGTAGTCCATCACCAGGTTCGCTCCGGTTAAAAACGCCGCGAATTCACCTGAGAAACCCAAACGCCCAAACCCCAAATCCCAAACCAAAAATATCAAAAATAAGCCAAAAAGGAAAGCATTTAAGTAATTAATTATTAGAAACATATAGAAAGAAAGAATAGAAGAAAATATCTGAAAGTTTACCGAAGGTGACGGGGAGGTAGCTAAAGGCGCCGCCAGCAACGGGCATGTCGACGGCGAACTCAGTGTAGAAGAAGGCGGAGAGAAGAGCGCAGAATCCGGCAATGGCGTAGGAGATAACGATAGCTGGGCCGGCGTAGAGGCGACTGGCAGGACCGGTGGTGACAAAGACGCCAGCACCGACCATCCCGCCGAGGCCCAATCCGACGAGGTCGAACCAGTGGAGCGTCTTCTGCATATGGGGGCCGGAGCGAGCTCGGACAGCGCTCATTTCGTCGTAGGAGGTGGAGACGGAACTGGCCCGGCGAGCGAGGCGGGTGGGTGTGTCAGCCAGGGCTCGGAGGTAGGCCCGGGGGCTTGAGAAAGAGGAGGAGGGGCCATGGGGGACTGAGGCAGTAATCTCCATTGAGATTTGATGTGGGTTATCTTTCCTTAGGATTTTGAGTGAGGATCGAGTTTCCTTTATATAAATAAATGTAAAAGCCTCTGACAGCGGCGGTGATTTTGGATGAAAGACAAGGCAGAGGAGGAAGGCCAAAAGGTTGGCTGACTACTTACTGGTATGTGTATGGGTGATAGACCTGACATTTTGGGCCCGACCCATTAATATTAGTATTAAATAGATGCTTAACGGGTCGGGTCGTTAACGGGTATATTAAATAGATGCTTAACACCCGTTAACAACTCGTTAAATAATGGATCATTTTGGGTCAACCCTTTAGCTCCCGTTAGTTGAGGATGTTTTAGTAATTTCAGTAAAATCTTAACAACAAAAAATAAACTCTGTGCAAAAAAAAAAAATAATAATAATTGTTAACGGGTGAAACGGGTGACCCGTTAGCTTAACGGGTTGAGTTGAACCCGACCCAAACCCAATAAACCCGACCCGTTTACAGGTCTAGTCATAGGGAAGAGGTGAAATGGGAATAAGAATCCTCACAGGATCCTCTTTTTGAGGATTTCGAGGATCTGCATATTTTGTCCGTGTATTGTACATCGTGTGGTCAGAAATCATTTTAAATTTTATTATTTAAAATTGAATACAAATAGTACCTAAAAAACTGACCGCACGATATATGATAAACGGGCACGATTTTACGGATCTCTAAGATCCTCACAAAGAGGATCCAGAGAGAATCTGGATTCGTGAAATAAATGGAAGGGCGTTTATGCCAACACATCCCTCGTGGATACGATTTTTTATGTATCGGTTGAAATTCTGGCATCCATCTTAGGTTAGTTAAAAATCCATACGTTCGACCAAAGAAGTTAAAAATCCATACTAATTAGCAAATATATTTTGAACGTAATCAATCAATTATTTTCGTTAATTAGCATATGACAATGAGAAAGGCCAAACTTCTTATATTTTGGAGTACACTTTTTATTAATTAGTTTTATAGTGAACCTCAACTTTTTTTTATAAAATCAAAGTAAGTTGTTTCATATGTGAAGCTCAACAACCACATGTGCTCTACGTCATTTTGTTTATGTTATCTACATGTTAGGCTTGAAAATTTGTCATACACATAAAAGAACGTGTTGAGAATGAATTTTACATTATTAGTCCTTTCAAAAACTACTTCAAGCAAGAATCAATTAGAACCGATGGTTAGCATTTTTTGCCCAATTTCTACTAAAATTAATATGTATCTCGCCGTCCCGGAAAATTATTCTTGAAGGTGTGAAAAGACCAAATTGCCCTCAGACGTTGTGTTGTATTGTGTGTGATATGTTGCTGTTGGCCCAATTAGAACTAAAGAAAATTTTTGTTTTGATTGGTGACCCAATCTGGACCACACATATACTCTCTCTCTCTCTCTCTCTCTCTCTCTCTCTCTCTCTCTCTCTCTCTCTCTCTCTCCCGTGCTTTCTCTCTCTCAGACTCTCTCTCTCTCTTTCTCTCTTCATACGGACCAACCCCAAACCCCTTGCAAACCTAGTAGATCGAAGATTCAGAGGGCACCATTGTGTTCCTAAGGTTTATACAAGTCGAGTGGTGCTAATTTTAGGTAAGAACTTCTTCGAAAATTCGTGAAAACCCTAACCCGATTTATGTCACTATTCATGCAAACGTAAAATCATGTGTTTTTGGGGATTTCAAGCTCACAGGAAGCTTTAGGAGGTCTTCACGAGGCTCAGAGTGGTTCGTTGGAAGAATTTGGATGTCGGAATATCGAGATCGACGAGTTTTACGGTTTGCCGGAATATTGAGGATTTTTCCGACAGGATTCCGGTGGTTTCAGGGCTCGAATCAAGTATGGTTTTGTTCGTCTTTGTGAGATCTTCAAAATGGTTCAACTTTCATGAATTTTGGTGCAAAAATTAAGAAGATATAAGGTTTTAAAGATTTTCCAGAAACCGAGGAACAGTTGTCGACGTCCGGCGACTCGTCGGAGAAGACAAGAGGATATTCTGTCAGTTTTGACGGAATATGCTAATGGCATTAGGTGACGCCGTTAGATTTCTAACGGAATATGTTGGGTTTTAACGGAATATTCCTGACGGCATTAACTGACGTCGTCAGTGTGCCAGGCACGTGGCCGAGAGTGGGGGCGCGTCTGGCTGTGCCTTGGCCGGTGCGTGAGACGTCGGAAAATTATTTTAAAAATATGGGGATGTTTATGAGGATGAGTAGGTCTCAGTGGTATATTCGTATACCCAAATTGAGCAATATATGAGAAGTTATTAGCTAGTGTTGTTTATGTGCATTAAGTGACGTTTATATAGTTGTTTCGCATATAGGTGAGACCTATCCCGAGAACGAGCATAATCATTCAAGGCAAGGGGGCTACGACCCTTCGACATACCAGTGAGTGGGCTTTTGGTTTTCAGTATATATATATACTTGATGTTTTTCCCAGAACCATATTTAAATGAAATGTGATTGAAATGCCATGTCATACATGCATGATATTTGAGCATATGCATTAGTATAAATATGCATATTGTCGCATGATGCTGCGGAGGCCCAGGTAAGCCACAGGTGAGTACATTATGATGTTAGTGGTTGTAAATAGAATGATGATGTTGAGATATATTGAGCTCATCAACCTGCAGCCTGGTGTTAGTGCTCCCACCCAAAGTAAGGCACAGTCCTTCACGTGATGTTCACCTCCCGCACCATATGCTCACCTTGGATCCAAGTTAGGTGCACAGTCATGTCGTACAGACCACTATAGGTGGTTCCCGACTCGTAGGTGACCCGCGATTATTCGTACAGTCTTCACGTGATCGTAGCACTAGAGCGTATTTATTACACCTAGTCTTGTCGTACAGACCACTAGAGGTGGTTCCCGACTCGTGTCCAGGCATATTGTTAATGAGATGTATACTTGTTGAGATAAATGATTGAGTTATAGATTGAGCCGTATAGGTCACAAGAGGTGACTCCTGGCTAGACATATGAGCTTTAGATTCTGCCGTACAGGTCACGTTAGGTGACTGCTGTCTAGATTGGTTATTAGCATTGAATTATATTACCTGGCTTACTTATGTGATATTGTGATAGTATACATGGTGTAAGTACTGGACATGGTATATGCATGGCATTTTTATATGCGGATTTTGATATTTTTTAGCATGATTTGAGATATGTATTTACATATACTATTTTCTGGGAAAACTATACAGGTTTTACGGTGAGGGGTTAGAACATTTTAGAAAGAAATGAATTTGAAAAGCTTTGTTTTTGCCCACTTACGCTTTCTGTTTTTCGCCCCTCCAGGTACTAAGTAAGATTTATCGTTGGTGGCATTGCGAGGGCTTCAGGGTAGTTCTGACAGATTTCACCATAAGTAGGATCACCTTTGGGTGTTGTTTAATTAGTGCTTTGTTCTCCTTGACTACACTTAGACTATTTATGCTCTGGTTGTGTATTTCACACTTAATCTTGCTCTAGCACGTTATCTTAGTTAGTACTGCTAGGAGCTTGGTTCTTAATTATTCGTATTCCTCTTCATTAATCTTTGCTTCCGCACTGTGCATATGGTTACGTCACTTCCACGTGACGGCCAGCACGCCCTGATTTAGGTCGGGGTGTGTCAGTTTGGTATCAGAGCCTAGGTTGCAGTCCTGGATATTTTGTGAATTCCCTAATTATTTCTGGTGTCTTCTGTCAGAACTATGCCGCCTCGTAGAGAGCCATGTCGTTCAGCTGAGCCTAGTTTCCCGGATATCGCCCAATTAAGGGAAGCTATAGCTAATGCTATACAGTCTGCGTTTCGATCTCCCAGATGACTCCTATTGAGACTGTATATAATTTGAAGTTGAATCATTTTATGGGAAATGAAGGACCTAAAGAAGCAGGGAAATGGTTCAACCATGTGGAAAAGATTTTTCGTGTAATGTAAAGTCAGGGGAATCGTCTTCCTGATAAATGGGTTGAGACAACTACCTAGTTCTTAGGTAAGGAACCTGCATCCTGGTGGGAACATGAGGCTCATAAGTTAACTCGAGAGGAAGCTGCTGATTGGGAAGTTTCCAAGCAATTATTTATGAAAAGATTTATTCCTTCAACTTATATTGATAGTAAGAAGCAAGAGTTTACTCATTTGAGGTAGGGGAAAATGTCAGCAAATGAATATTACAGGAATTTACTGACTTGTCTCGTTAACATCCGGAGGTTGCTGCTAATCCGGTTGAGATGCTGTGTCGTTTTGTTCTGGGTAATAAAAAGAAATGGCATACTATAGCGACCACTACTCACTGTGCTACTTACTAGGAGTTTTATGAGATTTTGTTGAGGATTGAGGATTCTGAGAATATGCCTAATGAGAGTGAGGATGAAGAAAAAGATGGAAATCAGAGGAAGGATGATAAGGGTAAAGGTTAGTCTTCTTAAGGACCTCGCAAGAATCAGAGCTTTAAGCGAAGTGGAGCTAGTTCTAGCTCTTCCAGCGGAGGTTTTAGTTCCACTGGTCAGAGAAGAGGTGGTAGATTTTCTGGGGGTCCTAGATTCCAGAGACAGGGAGATTTTGGTAAAGGAAGTGTTCATTTGTGCCGCAGATGTAATAATAAGCATTTTGGATAGTGTAGGCGGGGTAGCAGTGGATGTTTTACTTGTGGGTAGATGGGACATAGAGCTATAAATTGTCCCCAGAATCAGCAGAGGCCCCAGCAGCCTGCTATGCCACCACCAGCACCGATCCAGCAAGTTTCAGGGTCTGGTACTTATGGTTAGATGGGTCGAGGAGGTGCTTACCATTATCAGGGAAATGCCGCTCCTTATGCTTCAGGACCATATCAGTATTCCCAGGATCCTTATTACCATAATGGGTATCCTCAGTATTCTGGAGGTTATACGCCGTATCCTTCCATTCCAGCTGGTGGATCTTAGTGGTACCAGAGAGGACAACCTCAACAAGTAGAAATTGCTTCCAGCAGTGCAAGATCTTTGAGGCAACCTGGTCAGCCAAGTCAGAGCCGTGGAGTGCAAGGAAGAAATAATTAAGCTAGTAGAGGTCGTGGTGGACGACAACAGAATCAGGGACGTATCCACAACATGACATTGCAGGATGCCCTGAACAATCCTGATTTAATTATGGGTATGTTAAATATTCTTGGTCACTTTGCTAGAGTTTTAATTGATTGTGGCGCTACACATTCTGTGATTTCTTATACATTTGCTCAAGTGACGCAACCTCATCCTACACCTCTAGGGTATGATTTAGAGTTTGCTATACCTAGAGGGGAGAAATGTTTTGTAACTGTGTATATCCAGGATGTCCCGTGATGTTGGAGGATATAGTTATGCCAGCTAACCTTATCCCGTTAGATATTGTTGATATTGATGCGATTTTGGGCACAGATTTGTTGCATTATAATCATGCCAATATAGATTGCTATGGGAAATCAGTTACGTTCCATCGTCCTGGATTACCTGAGGTTACTTTTGTTGGCGAACGTAGTGGGGTGAGGCATGGCATTATTTCTGCTGTGAGAGCTAAAAGGTTGTTGATGAAAGGTTGCCGGGGATATTTAGCTCATGTGGTGCTGAATGATGTTTCTCCTAGTAGTGTGGAGGATGTGCGAGTAGTCAGGCATTTTCCTGACGTATTCCCTGAGGATTTACCTGGATTGCCGCCAGACCGAGATGTGGAGTTCACTATTGATTTGCTTCCAGGTACGGATCCTATATCTTTGACTCCTTATAGAATGGCTCATGCTGAATTGATCTGAATTGAGGGAATTGAAACAGTTGCAGGAATTGGTCGATAAAGGTTTTATTCAGCCTAGTACTTCACCATGGGGAGCTCCAGTTTTATTTGTGAAGAAGAAAGATGGGACTTTGAGGCTATGCATTGATTATAAGCAATTGAATCGGGTAACAATTAAAAACTGTTATCCGTTGCCATGTATAGATGATTTGTTTGATCAGCTTCGAGGTGCTTGTGTGTTTTCTAAAATTGACTTGAGGTCAGGCTACTATCAGTTAAAGATTAGGAGTGACGATGTCCATAAAACGGCTTTTAGAACTCATTATGGTCATTATGAATTTCTTGTGATGCCGTTTAGATTGACGAATGCACCAGCAGCTTTCATGGGTTTGATGAATAAGGTATTTCAACAATACTTGGATAGATTTGTCATTGTTTTTATCGATGACATTCTGGTGTATTCTAAGTCGAAATCAGATCATGTTTTACATCTCACTCTAGTGTTGAAGAAATTGAGGGAACACCGATTGTATGCTAAGTTTAACAAGTGCCAATTTTGGCTTGATCAAGTAGCATTTTTGGGACATGTCATATCTGCTCAAGGTATTCAAGTGGATTCTCAAAAAGTAACAGCTGTTGAGAATTGGGAGCAACCACGAGCCGTCACTGAGGTACGGAGTTTTCATGGCCTAGCTGGTTATTATCGACGGTTTGTTAAAGATTTTTCACTTGTTGCATTACCGCTGACAAGATTGACCAGTAAGGATGTCAAGTTTGAGTGGGATGATAATTGTGAGCAGAGTTTTCAGCAGTTGAAGTATTGTCTCACTCATGCACATGTTTTGGCGTTTCCAGATGATAATGGTAATTATGAAATCTATAATGATGCTTCTTTGAATGGTCTGGGTTGTGTGTTGATGCAACATGGTAGGGTGATTGCTTATGCTTCGCGACAATTGAAACCTCATGAGATGAATTACTCATGATCTGGAGTTAGCGGCTATCATCTTTGCTTTGAAGATTTGGAGACATTATCTTTATGGTGAGAAATGTAAGATCTTCACAGATCATAAGAGTCTTCAGTATCTTTTTACTCAGAGGGATCTTAATCTTCGGCAACGAAGATGGATTGAATTGCTAAGTGATTATGATTGCACGATTGAGTATCACCCAGGTCGTGCAAATGTAGTGGCTGATGCACTTAGCAGGAAGACTCCAGTTAGACTTAATGCCATTTATGCTTGCCATGATCCTCTTCTTGCTGATTTGAGGTCCACTGGAGTGAAGTTAGGAGTGGAAGATCATGAGGAAGCCTTACTTGCTAGTTTCCAAGTCAAACCAATTTTGATTGATCGAGTGCTGGAGGCCCAGATGGATGATGAGGAAATTCAAGAATTAATTCTGGCAAGAAATCAAGGGAAAAAGAAGGATCTCAAAATTAGAGAATCAGATGGTATGCTTATGCAAGATAAGAGAATGTATGTGCCGAGTAATGCAGAGTTGAAGAAAGAAATTTTAGATGAAGCGCACTGTTCAGCTTATGCAATGCATCCTGGAGGTACTAAAATGTATCATACCATTCGACCATTTTATTATTGGTCGGGTATGAAAAGAGAAATTGCTGAGTATGTAAGTAGGTGTGCCATTTGTCAACAAGTTAAAGCTGAAAGAAAGAAGCCTTTTGGGTTGATGCAACCACTTCCCGTTCCATAGTGGAAATGGGAAAATATTACTATGGATTTTGTGTACAAGCTTCCTCGTACACAGAATGGTTATGATGAAATTTGGGTGATAGTTGATCGGCTTACTAAGTCAGCACATCTCATCCTGTGAGGGAGAAGTACTCTTTAAGCCGATTAGCTGAACTATTCATATCGAAGATTGTGAAGTACCATGGAGTTCCAGTTAGTATTATCTTGGATCGAGTTCCTAGATTTACTTCTAAGTTCTAGGTAGCGTTTCAGGAGGCTCTTGGCTCAAGACTACTCTATAGTACGGCATATCATTCTCAAACTGATGGGCAGTCGAAGAGAACTATTCTAACGTTGGAGGATATGCTGAGATCTTCAATATTGCAGTTTGATGGTGCTTGGCATAGGCAGTTGGATTTAATGGAATTTGCCTACAACAATAGTTTTCATTCAAGTATTGGTATGGCACCATTTCAAGCACTTTATGGCAGATCTTGTCGTACACCTTTGTGTTAGTCAGAAGTTGGCGAAAGAGTTTTGGTGGGCCTTGAGTTAGTGGAGGAGACTACTCAAAATATTCTGGTGATTAAATCTAACTGAAAGTGGGCCAAGATCGACAGAAGAGCTTAGCAGACAGACATGCCACTGATTGGGTGTATAAAATAGGTGATTGGGTATTTTTGAAGCTATCACCGTGGAGAGGTGTTGTACGGTTTGGTAAGAAAGGTAAGCTGAGTTCTAGGTACATTGGACCGTATCAGATCACCGAGCGAGTCGGTGAAGTTACGTATAAGCTTAAGTTGCCTTCATAGTTGTCTAAGGTGCACACTGTTTTTCATGTTTCCATGCTTCGTCATTATGTTTCAGATCCTTCGCATGTGATTCCTCCTTAACCTTTGGAAATTAGTCTGGATTTGACTTATGATGAGGAGCCATTGACGATATTGGATTGGAAAGAGAAGGTTCTGAGAAATAAGACCGTGCAATTGGTGAAAGTTTTATGGAGAAACCACTCAGTACAATAAGCTACTTGGGAGACAGAGGATCAGATGAGAGAGATGTATCCCAGATTGTTTTATGATTATTAGTGAATTGTATTGGTTGTATAAAATTTGGTGACAAATTTTTTATAAGGAGGGTAGATTGTGACAGCCCGTCCCAGAAAATTATTCTCGCAGGTGTGAAAAGACCAAATTTCCCTCAGACGTTGTGTTGTATTGTGTGTGATATGTTGGTGTTGGCCCAATTAGAACTAAAGAAAATTTTTGTTTTGATTGATGACCCAATTTGGACCACACACATACTCTATGTCTCCCTCTCCCGTGCTCTCTCTCTCAGACTCTCTATCTCTCTCATTCTCTCTTCGTACGGACCAACCCCAAACCCCTTGCAAACCTGGCAGATCGAAGATTCAGAGGGCACCATTGTGTTCCTAAGGTTAATACGAGTCGAGTGGTGCCATTTTTAGGTAAGAACTTCTTCGAAAATTCGTGAAAACCCTAACCCGATTTATATCACTATTCATGCAAACATAAAATCGTGTGTTTTGGGGATTTCAAGCTCACAGGAAGCTTTAGGAGATCCTCATGAGGCTCGGAGTGGTTCGTTGGATGAATTTGGACGTTGGAATATCAAGATCGATGAGTTTTACGGTTTGCCGGAATATCGAGGCTTTTTTCGACAGGATTCAGTTGGTTTCAAGGCTCGAATCAGGTATGGTTTTGTTCGTCTTTGTGAGATCTTCAAAATGGTTCAAGTTTCATGAATTTTGGTGCAAAAATGATGAAGATATAAGGTTTTAAAGATTTTCCAAAAACCGGCGAACAGTCGCCGGCGTCTGGCGACTCGTCAGAGAAGACAAGAGGATATTCCGTCAATTTTGTCAAAATATGCTAACGGCGTTAAGTGACGCCGTTAGTTTTTAGACGGAATATGCTGGGTTTTAACAAAATATTCCTGACGGCGTTAATTGACGCCGTCAGTGTGCCAGGCATGTGGCCGCGCGTGGGGGCGCGTCTGGCATTGCCTTGGCCGGTACGTGAGACGTCGGAAAATTATTTTAAAAATATGGCGATGTTTCTGAGGATGAGTAGGTCTCAGTGGTATATTCATATACCCAAATTAAGCAATATATGAGAAGTTATTAGCTAGTGTTGTTTATGTGCATTAAGTGACGTTTATATAGTTGTTTCGCATATAGGTGAGACCTATCCCGAGGACGATCATAATCATTTAAGGCAATGGGTCAAACCCAAGAATCCCCGGAGGCCTTTGAGGGACGTTGCTTGAGGACAATCAATGACTGCTTGGATCTTGGAAGTGTCCATTGTCACGCCATGACCCGAAATGGAGTGCCCCAAATAATCCATTGTGTTTGCCCAAAAGAACACTTTCTATGTTTGACCTTCATGTTGTTCGTTGACAAAACTTGAAAAACAGTCTCCAAATGGGAGAGGTGAGTAGTTAAGGAAGGACTATACACAATGATATCATTGAAAAAAACTAAAATAAACTTACGTAAGTAAGGTCCAAAAATTGAGTTCATCAAAGCTTGGAAAGTTGATGGAGCATTGGATAGGCCAAATGGCATAATCAAGAATTCAAAGTGGCCATCATATGTGCGGAAGGCTATTTTTGGAATGTCCTCAGAGCACATTCAGATCTGGTGGTATCCGGATCGAAGATCGAGCTTAGAAAAAATGGCTGCACCATGTAGTTCATCAAGTAGCTCATCCATAACGGGAATTGGAAAACGATCCTTTATGGTTGCCGCATTCAAAGCTCGGTAATCAATACAAAGAAGCCAGGTGTCGTTTATTTTTTTACAAGGACTATTAGAGAGGAAAAAGGGCTGCTACTGTTTCTAATGACTCCCGAGTTTAAGAGGTCCTACATTTGGTGTTCTATTTCAGCTTTTTGAGAATGTGGGTACCTATAGGGACATACGTTGATAGGAATGGTGTGTGGTAACATGGGTATTTTTTGGTCAATGTGCCTTTGTGGTGGAAGACCGGATGAGATAGAAAAAAGGTGTTGATAGTGGTGTAATAAGGAAAGAATGGCTGGGTGGGTATTAGGGGGTGGGAACAGTGTAGTATCCGTGGGTGGGGTGATGCTGAAGAGGGAATCGGGAGGAAGGGGTGTAGGCTGTACCAAAAGGGATGCTTGCACTGTAGGCTGAGCAGTGACTAATCCTTGAAAGGTGTGGGTCGTACCCTAGACATTGAATATCATTGTTTTATTCCTGAAGTACCATCCAATAAACCTAAGTGATTCCAGCCATTCGGAACCCAAAATAGGTCGTATCCTGGTATGTTCAGGAGTAGGAATGACCCACAGAGGGTATATTCTTGCATTTGGGCTTCAACATCATGGACTCTCAAGGATGAGGAGACCTGTGTGTGAGAGGCAGTTGTGAAGTTGACTGGAGCAATTGATTCCGTGGGTAAGCCGATGCGATGTGCAACATCAATGTGAAGCAAGTTGCAGGCCGCTCCGGAGTCGATAAGAATCCTGATTGGGTTGGATTTAATGAAACCTTGCAAACGATTGGATGACCCATGGTATACCCTGGGATGGGGAAAAACTCCAGCATATGACAAGGTGGATCTAGATGGGGGTTTTCCTTAGATTGGCAGTCATGAAACTTGATGGGTTTGTCTTCAGGGTTAGGAATATCAAGCAGTACAATCATTGGGGCCTTGCATTTATGCCCAGGTACATGTGGTTCAGAGCAATTGAAATATTCACACTTTCTAATCTTTTCTTGAACCTCGGCTGGAGTGAGCCTTTTAAATGGGCCCAAACGGGGTTGGGGTGGCTTAGAGGCTGGTAGAGTCGGTGTAGGGGTGGGGTTGGAAGATTTGGAAAAGGTAGGGTTATGGTATTGGTGAGAAAATGCTGGGCGATAGGTACGCTCAGCATGATTCTTGGTCTAAAAAATTTTTGCTAATTTTTGAGCTTAGTGTAGGGAGTTTGGTTCTAAGGCTAGGACATCATGACGAATGTCCTCCTTTAAGCCACCTGAAAAGACATGCTTTAGCTGGTTCTCAGTCGAGTCCATCACTCAACAAGAAAGCTTCGTAAACTCTGCGATATAATCATCCATTGTGCCCTGTTGTTGGATATGAGTGAGTTGGGATTCGATAATGGACCGATCAACCCCCCCCCCCCCCCAAAATGTTGGAGCAACAGCTCAACAAATAGTCCCCAATTATCTCTGCCATGTCTTTGTTCAAAACTCCTCATCCAAATAGAGGCATCTGCACCAAAATTACATGCTGCTACAAGAACCCATTGTTGCGGAGAGACCTCGTAATAATCGAGGTAACGCTCGACCATGGCTAACCACCCGCAAGGGTCCTCCCCATTGAAATGAAGGAGTAACATTTTGATGGATTTGAAGTTATTTGGAGGGTGTTGGTAAGTATATGGTGTTGGGTGGGTGTGGGTAGTAGAAATAGGAGTGGGTACGACATAGAAGGAATGGGAGAAAGATGGGCCTGTTGGAAATGTGCCTAAAACCAATCATATGATGATACTTTATGGACATTTCACATATTAAACTAATCTAGTTTAATATAAAGGGCAACGATTATTGTTTTAAGCCGTCTCATATAAATGTTATATGCTTAAACGATAAGTCCAAGGAATATGTAATAGGGAGAATGTGATCTAAAGAAGTTAGATTCATGAGACCATTCTCTTTCGTATACATATCCTTAATGTTCCTGATCATAGGATTGCCAATTGGGCATTGACAGTCCGTTAAGATCAGTACGTGTTATGTCTTCTCTTAGGGAGAGTGACTAGTCTTGAGTTAATGGTGTGACTGACACCAAGACAAGTACGTAAGTGCTCAATAGAGAATGAGTCCACTGAACACGATCAACGAGGAGTTCTCATACTTATGTCACATGAGAACTCATGGTTGGGATAATGCAAAGTAGTCATTTGACCTGAGGCATCATAGTTGTCTTGTGGTTAGGTCCTTGATCTTTGACTATGTCAAAGTCACTCCGTCAAAGAGTGTCCACGACATAGTTGGGGTTAAGCCACTTAGCCATGGAGGCAAGTGAATGCGCAACAAGGGATCTCTAACCTTCAAATGTTGAGGGAGAATACTCTATGATATGATTAAGAATCTCTGGCCAGAGTATGAATGAGATTTAGGAAGTCGTTCCAAATCACATTCAAGGTAATCATATAAGTAAGAGAATCACATTGGATAGTAGACATGAATAAACTATCAAACCAAACAATGTGGTTCTGAGTATTGTATTAGAGAATGACCGTATTGCATTGTAATCCCAAACTGAATAGGTTCTCCAACCTCTTCTAATTAGCTTGGGTAACCATGACATATTGCTAGGTGTCACTCATGGCTTGTGGAAGCCTTGAAGATGTATAATCACTAAAGGGAGAGTTGAAAGTAAGTTTCAATTCACAATCGATTAGTGAGAGTTCTAATCGCCCATTGCCTCGCTAAAAGGAATCTAATGGATCGCAAACCGTGTAAGGTAATGATTGAAGGATATAACGAAGATGAGTAAGGACAATTAAATAGTTTAATTGTTTATGGCAAGGATTAATTAATATGTTAATTAATCAAACAAATAAGTTCGTTTTAAACCTTGCCTTGGATTTGGGCCTTAAAGCCCAAATTGGGCTTTGAATTGTCAAGCCCATTAGCTTAAGTTGTATGACAAGTTAACAACCAAAATTCAAGAAGCCCAAAATGGCCCAAAGGCATGGGAAAACCGGCCATATAGAGAGGAGGGACCTTTTGGTCCAAAAATGAACAAAAAGTTAAAAGCATAGAAGGGGTATCTTGGCACCATCCTCATTAGGGTTTTTCTAAGGATGAAAAGTGAGAGACAACTCTTTCTCCTTTTTCTCTCTAGGAGGCCGGCCCCCCTTGGAGGGGATTAGCTAGCAATCCTTCCTCCTCCAAGGTCACTCATCTTCTTCCTTCATCATCCTTGGTGTCGAAAATTAGAGGTCTCCTACCTTGGGGACTTTTGGAGAATCAATTCTTCCATCCATATCCATGGAGCCAAGGAGCAAGGAGACAAAGGAAAGAAGGCCCTCACACGGGTGATTAACCTTTGCTAAGCAAAGAGGTGCTTCAAAGGTATAAAAGTTTCTCAACTCCTTTCTTTAAGATTTGAGTTGAGTCATGGTTCAGCATAACTACTAGGCTTTGAATTTCATGGGTAATGTTTTTTTTTTGAGTGCATACAAACATGTTTCCGCCTTTAATTGTTAATTGCATGCCATAGATGTTGCCTAAATAAACATGTTTTTCACAAATTTTCCTTCAAGTGGTATCAGAGCCTAGGTCTAGTAGTTGGTGAATCCTTTCGGGTTTTGTAGTTCATAGTTTGTGATTTGAATGTTGTAATTGTTACAAGCTTTATTCTTGCTTCTTTGAATATAAATTTTGTTAGAAAATTTGCCATCTCAAATGTTGTAGATGTAGTTCATATGGGCATGAATTTTGGAGGTAAAATTTGGTGCCATGTTTATGGGGAAATTCGGCCAAATCCAAAGGGTGGATTTTTGGGTTCATGTTTGTCTTGTTAAAAGTGTTTTAAAGTAACTTTTGGAACCCCTAAGTACCCTAGGATGTTAACCCCCTTTTGAGTAGTGAAATTTTGAATTTTATTGACTGAAAATATTCATGGAGCTCTTATGAGTTTTCATGTGTGTTCTTCAATGTGCTTGATGTTCTTACCAAGAACAAAAAGTTTGGTGTTTTGATTCAAAGTTTTGGTTGTTTACATAAAGTCTTTGTTTTGTGTTGGTTGGTGTGACTTTTCTATCAACAAGACATTTATTTGAAAAGGTGATTGAAATGTTGATAGAGTGTTTGAATTTTTTGTACATGATTGGTACTTCTCTTACACACCCATACTTCTTTTATTATTCACACCATACCAATCACTTACATCTTTCCATCACTTTTCAAACCTAAAAATCAACTCACACACATCACTCACACTCTCTCCAAAACCGGCCAACCCTACAAGTAGGGTACTTTTGGGGCTTTTATGCAATTACATAAAGTTTTGATACTTTAGTGTATTTGTGCTTTGACCCAAAAGTTTACGTTTTTACGTAAAGGCCCAAAATCACTAAAGGATAAATTGTTTTGCTCCTTTAATGAAGTTTTTGCATTTGTTGAAATTTTTGGGTTCTAGTTGTAATTACATGAAGTAGTGGACTTTTGTCTTTTTACAAAGTGACCCCAAAAGTTTGTGTTTTGCAATATAGCCCAATGGTTGAGGTTATTGCTTTTTGGCCCAAATTAGATGAGAACAAAATAGTTTTGTATCTTTAAATGAGAATTGGATTTTCATTTCATTTAGCTCCATCTAAATCAATTCTATGGATACAAAAACCAAATGACAATGTTGCATTCAAGTTTAATTAGTTAAAACGTTAATTAATTAAAGAAAGGGTGATTATGAACCTAAGCCTACGATAATTGAGCTATGTGAAAGGCCGTCTCAAATTTGTTTGAACCATGGGAATGTGTAGATTAATTTTGGTTGTAATTTGATATGAACAAATGTTGTAAAAGAGCATAAGCTCTTCTTTACTTTAAAGTAATTTGTTTTGATCAAATGTTGTAAAAGAGCATAAGCTCTTCTTTACTTTGAAGTACTCCTTTCTTGTTTATTTGATATGCATGAAATTGGAGTAGTTGGGTCCAACGCCCAATAGGAAAAACACGCCTTAATATGATTAAACGCGTAACTAAAATCAATCACCATCCCTAGACCGAGATCCAACACTAGGCTCGTGTTGAATCGAATCAAAGGTTCATAGTCATCCTAAGGCCCTAAGACTATATAGTCCATCTATAAATGCAAAGCTTACGTTAGTAGTACCGTATACTCTTGCTTTAAAAACCGTTTTACAAGCTTAGTGGGAGTATCATATACTACTAAATCAATCATATGGACCAATAGTTGTAATGGGACCAAATTATTTTAATAAGATTAAAATATATGCTTAAATGTGATGAGACCTAGAACCCTCAACCAAACCATTATTAAGTTGACAAGCGTGAGAGTGCTTTGAACACTCTTTCGTGGCCTTCCACCGTGGTAGGCTCCAATCGTTTGTGACTCGTACACCGACTTCACCCTATCATAGAGGAGTACAAAGTGTGTGCTTACACTCAGGAGGAGTTCTATATGCATACATGATGTTGTGAAGGTAGGCAACGAGAATGATCAACATCATATCATTGTGAGGTTGTTCTTGAACCCCTACTCGAACTTGCATTGTGGGAATGACTTAACTAAGTGCAAGGGAGCCAACATCATATCATTGTGAGGCTTCATTCTCTAGAGGCCAAATAAGATAGGTACTTACATTAGATGTAAATGAGTAAGCGTACTCTCTCATTATTATTGTTGCTAGCCAACATCATATAATTGTGAGGTGGGCTTGGTAATAGTGAGCCTCCTATACCCTACTAAGAGTTTTCTCCAAAACTCTTGAATTTCGATGAGGGATATGGAATTTGCTGAAAATAGTGGGTGGTGCTATTTGATTTAAAGACCCGGATCAAATGGCTTAACATCAATCAATTTATATTCGTTATGTATTTATGTACCGATATATTTGCAAACGCTATCCAAAACTTGACAAAGAAAAGCCAAAGGCTTTAGTTTCCGGACTTGGTACCACAATCCCATAGATTGTCTTGAATGGATTGTATATGGACCTAGGTAGTCTCATCCTCACAATTTTCCTATTGATAATGTATCATTGGAAGAACATGTTAGATAAGTCTATCATAAAGAGGACAACACAAACAACCAATGCTTATTCCTTTGTTGTATGAACAAAGGAACTTATGAAGATTAGCACAAAGACATGAACACTTTTAGTGTCATAATTCTTCACTTACAAATTGTTGTATGAAGAAATAAGAGTTGCCTTGAACAACTCTTGAAAGTTTGTATTTATGTTTAGAACATAATGGTTGGTTGACAAAAATAGTCCATCAACATGGACTTATGATGATTTTGAATCATTGAGTGTTGAAGTGTTAAACCACTTCACGAGATGGAAACTAGGCTAAGACTTCACCTTTGTGTCCCTATCCAAATGGTTCACTAAGTTTATTGTAAACTATATAGTGAACAATAACCGCACGCTCTCCAAATCGTTTGATGTGTATAACACAATTGAAATAAGTTTCAAGAGAGATAGTGGGAGTTTAGGGACCATGATTATTGTAGTCAAGGGAGAAGTCCAATGAAGAAGGCAAAATAACTCCAAGGGAACAAACTTTCTTTATGAAAGGATAGACATTGGAAGGGGTATATGCAAGAAATGTCTTGCACGAGTCAAGAACACACCTTTTGAAGGTGTTGTAAATTGTTCTTGAATAATTCAAAACCGTTGGTTCTTCTACTTGAATGCTTGATTCCGTATTAGTAACTATGTTTTACAATCGTTGTAAACGTGTCGCTAATAAGAAGTAGAAGATTAATGAGAGAAGAGAAAGTACTTCACATTCGGAACGTGAATAAGATATAGATCTTTGCGAAAGCAAATAGTACTTGCTTCCTCATATGAACTACCAAAGAAATTGGAAAAACAAAGATTGTCTTTACATCCCAATTAGAATAAGGAACTTAATTCCGTCACTATAAGAGATGGATGAATGTTTTGTTTGGCAAAACATTATTCTTTATTAATGAATGATTGGATTATTGTAATCTAATTGATTGTCTCTATAGTAGAGATAATGTGGTAGTGTTAATTGTTTAGAATATGACGATGCTTAAAACCCAAAAGGTTGCAAGGTAGTGACTAATCCCAACTTAGTTGTGACACCTCTAAAACATAAATTACAAGTTGGTCATAGATGGATACTTTGGATCGTTAGATCCCGATCCAATGCCTTCTTGTTAAAATTGTATAGAGGCGAAATGTTCGAATCTTTGTTCTTTTGGAAAGAAGAAAGAATCACAAAGTTGTTGAGGTTAGTTCACTTAGATGTCAGTGGCACTTGTCCACAACATAATACTACTCATGTTGTATGACATTCACTGAAGATCGCTCTCGGTTGGACTATCGTTTATTTTGAATAAACAAAAGTCCGAATACTTTGCAAAAGGTTTCAAAGAATTCAAGAATGTAAGTTAATGAGTAAGACGTCTAAAGTATTTACCTCCTTAGATTTGATCCAAGGAAATATAACAGTTTAGAAGAGTTTCCTTGATAAAAATCAAGGAAAGTAGCATCATAAGATAATGGATTTCTCCATTAGGAGAAGAAGGAACTCGAAGAAGATTTAGTTCGTTGGATGTTATCAATTACCCATATATAGGATATATACTTCTAAGACAACATGATTGTCAATTAGAAGATCTTCCAAAATTTTCATGACTCCATAGAATGTAGTTGGAAAGAAAGACAAGTCTTAATCGTGTTAAGATTTGGGGTTGTGTGCTAATAAGCAATATTTGTTTGAGAAAAATCTTGTGTGATATCCTTATATTAACCTTTGGATATCACTTCTATAAACCAACTGACAAATGTTGTTTGTTGGGTAGTTCATTATAATCCTACACTAGGATTTACCTGAGATAGGGCAAATGAACGAGAGATAGAACTCAAAGAATGGGTTCTTTGAGAGACAAGATGATAATCAACAAATATAACAACCTAGTTCCTACACCACTAACTCCAAGGTAGTCGAGAAGGATTTATAAACCGTCTCAGTTGAATGGTTTGAACTTTATGACTATGTCATAGAGTTACACCTCTTAATTCGAAAGAAATAAGAATGAAAGTCCTTATGACTACATTGAGTGTATATACGACATATACTCAAGGAAATGGTATAGTACCATTTGACCCAAAATAATGAAACCTTTAAAGCTAATTGGTAGCTTAAGGTGACTACAATCAAAGAGATTGGTTAACTTGGAAGAAACCATCTTTGATGTAGTCTTGGTTTCTATTAATTTGATGATTGCTAACTACAACTAAATAGTGATTCAATGTTTGGACATTATATGGGTTTCTGAAGCCATTATCAAGATAATCTTGATAACATATGTCTAAGACTTGGAATCAAAAGACGTGTAAGTTGTAGAGATCCATCCATTGATAGGAGCATATTTATGCGAGTTAGTTAGCTTGTTTCTTTGCATTTATGTTGTTAGTTCTTAGTTATTTATGTATTTTAAGCTATTGTCGTGTGTTTATAGGTCTAAAGGGCTAAAATGGCAAGAAAGTGCATTTTGGTGCCTTTTGGAGCAGTTTTGGGCATGGAATGGATAGCATATGCTTGGAGCAAAGTGGATGGATGAAATTGAAGACCTAAAGAGGCTAGGAATGTGTTTAAAAGAAGGAAGAATTAATTCAAGGAAGAAAAGGAATCCAGCAAGAAGAAGGATTGACTAGTCAAACTTACCTTATTTTGACTTAGTCAACTCTTAATCCTAATCTATCAAGGTTTCAGCTGCAAAGGAGTGTCCTAAATGCTTTAGAACACTTAATTATATGTTTCCCCCTTCCTAAACCCCTTGCTGCATATCTCCTTACCCTTTCTTCCAAAATCGGCCACATAATTGCCTTTCCCTTTCTTTCTTGGACCTGCCGCACCTTACTTACCCTTTTCCCCTTAGGATTCTGATTTGTTACCCTTTTTCTTGAAGGATTTGGAGTCCTAAATACATTCCTAATTCACCTCAATCGTGCTCCTTCCTTCCCCTATATAAAAAGAGCTTTGCCGCACATCAAAATGCTCCATGGACCATTCTACACACTTTTTGCGGAAAATCCACCCTCCATCCTTCACCATAACTCACCTATATCCATCCACCACCACAAATCACCACTAAAACGCACCACCATACCCTTGTGCCACAGCAAAGGAGAAGAATGAGAGCTTTTGGACGTTTTGGCATTCAATTTGGATCGCTGGAGCGTTTAGATGTTTTCTTTCTTTTGTTTTCAATGTATAAATTTGTTTACCTTTGTTTTGTGAACATGAGGAGCTAAAGCCCTTTTGGCTAGGGGGAATTTCAAAGCCATGAGCATACTTGCAATATAAATTGATTACCTTTAGTTGTGATTTCATAAATTGTCAATGCAATTTGCTTAACTGCTTGATTGATAACTTATTCTTGTATGTTGATTAAGAGGGCCCACTTAGTTTGCATGCATGAATTTGATGCTAGTATATAAGGGAGTTTCACCTAATAGTTACAAACTTATATTTACAAGTAGTGGAGGTCGCTTATAAACGATCGCGTTAAGTGAATTCCTAGTAGAAGTATCATGCGTTCATAGTTACGAATGCCTTGTCAATGCTTATGATTTTCATAGAACTTAATGATCTTTGATATGTATCTCTATTATGCGTTCATGTAGGGGACTATTCAAGAATAATTTGGTTGCATATGCGTTCATCCAATTCAATGACTTTAGGAAAATCTGATGGTTAATTTGTGCATTCATGATTAACTTGGGGCATTGAGGTTCATGGTTTATTGAAAGAGTAATTGGAAATCGATTTGTATGCATATGTGTCATGTGTGGAGAAGAACCCTCCAGCTAGTCCATCATCCATTCATTCACCCAAATTCGTACTAACCTTTGTTTAGTGTCTTAATTTGTTTGTTTTACTTTAAATTCGTCAAAAACCCAATCCCCTTTAATTAAGTGTGTTAGATTAGTTAGAAACGTTTTTGAATTTGTCCAAACTTGTGTTTTTAGTGTTTTGAGTCTTACTAGTCATAAATTCGTCCAAATAACTCTTTAGAGTCTGTTTTGAGTCTTTTTGGTTGTTTTAAGCTATTTTGATTCTTTTAAGTTTGTTTTGAGTCTTGTGAGTCTTGTTAAGTGTTTTTAAGTTTGTTTTTGTGTTTTTAAGTCAGTTTAGAGTTGATTAGCAATCCCTCCTAATCCCCGGCCTAGAACGATCCCTACTTGCATCTTTACTACAACTGTCAACAAAAAGGTTTAATTTGTGTGTTGTTTACATTGCATCATCCATCATGAATCTTAGTAAGCTAGTGGGAGCTGTAAGCGTCTTATGAGAGAAAGATCAAATCGTTTGATTTCTCATAAAGATGTATATGAATCTTTTGTTGACTATGTTTACAAAAGATTAGTGGGAGTTAATAATATTCCTAAATTTGAACATATATATGATATATTAAGTTTAGGAATTCTTCTTCGTTAAAGTTATGACTTTAAATATTCTATAATGATAGAATGTATATGGGAGACATAGTCTATATACATAGGATGGAAATCTATAATGATAGATTTCAAGATATAATTGGATTATCTCAATCCCTATTGATAGACGATAGATGTAGGAAGTTTCTTGAAAGATAAACTTCAAATGAAAGGACAATTTCAATTAGATTGGGAAATTGCTCTTCTAAAAGGGAATGTACCCTTTTGACTCCCAAAGAAACATAATGCGTAAATAGAATCCTTTATGCATACTCAGAAAGGTGATTTACGTATTTCATATTGTATGAAAAACATTGAAATGAGTTATACCAAGATCGGTACAAGACGATATCAGTGCAAGCCCAGGATCAGAACCATGGCAACTATCAAGTGAGTCTTTAAGTATTTAAGAAATACTAAAGGATAGACTCCTCAAGAATAAGGAAGAATTAGAGTAACGCAATGGAAGCGTAAAAGTATTAGATTATGAATCTAATATCGTATCCATCATTGGATGTCTCTTTATTTTGAATGAAGAGATAATTGGATATCTCTTTATTATGACTAAAGAGATATTTGGGTGGAAACATTAAAAGTAATGACTTTAGTGTGTTCCATCATGAATGCAAAATATATCGCCATATAGAAGTTTACAACAATGTTGTTTGGACGGGAAAGTTCATTTATGAACTCTCCATTCGGTTCCAACCAGAAAGTGTCTGTAGTGTATCGACACTACAACACTAATGGGGTGATAGCTCAAGCCAGGGAGTCAAGGTCTCATCAAGATCCGAACTCAAATGAAAGACTAAACCATATGATTGAGAATCATGTATAATGGTGACATCGTTATTCTCAAGGTTGCTTCTATGGATAACATATAGATATCCATTGTGTAGGCCTACTACTCAGCCATTTTTGAAATGACTATAGAATAGGTATCATCACTGATGACCAAGCTGATTGGCTCTAGTGCAAGTGGGAGATTGTTGGAAATGTGCCCTAAAACCAATCATATGATGATACTTTACGGACATTTCACATGTTAAACTAATCTAGTTTAATATAAAGGGCAACGATTATTGTTTTAAGCCGTCTCATATAAATGTTATATGCTTAAACGATAAGTCCAAGGAATATGTAATAGGGAGAATGTGATCTAAAGAAGTTAGATTCATGAGACCATTCTCTTTCGTATACATATCCTTAATGTTCCTGCTCATAGGACTGCCAATTGAGCATTGACAGTCCGTTAAGATCAGTACACGCTATGTCTTCTCTTAGGGAGAGTGACTAGTCTCGCATCAATGGTGTGACTGACACCAAGACAAGTACATAGATGCTCAATAGAGAATGAGTCCACTGAATGCAATCAACGAGGAGTTCTCATACTCATGTCACATGAGAACTTATGGTTGGGATAATGCAAAGTAGTCATTTGACCTGAGGCATCATAGTTGTCTTGTGGTTAGGTCCTTGATCTTTGACTATGTCAAAGTGACTCCGTTAAAGAGTGTCCACAGCATAGTTGGGGTTAAGCCACTTAGCCATGAAGGCAAGTGAATGCGCAACAAGGGATCTCTAACCTTCAAACGTTGAGGGAGAATATTCTGTGATATGATTAAGAATCTGTGGCCAGAGTATGAATGAGATTTAGGAAGTCGTTCCAAATCACATTCAAGGTAATCATATAAGTAAGAGAATCACATTGGATAGTAGACATGAATAAACTATCAAACCAAACAATGTGGTCAAGAGTACTGTATTAGAGAAAGACCGTATTGTATTGTAATCCCAAACTGAATAGGTTCTCCAACCTCTTCTAATTAGCTTGGGTAGCCATGACATACTGCTAGGTGTCAGTCATGGCTTGTGGAAGCCCTGAAGATGTATAATCACTAAAGGGAGAATTGAAAGTAAGTTTCAATTCACAATCGATTAGTAAGAGTTCTAATCGCCCACTGCCTCGCTAAATAAAAGGAACCTAATAGATCGCACACCGTGTAAGGTAATGATTGAAGGATATAACGAAGATGAGTAAGGACAATTAAATAGTTTAATTGTTTATGGCAAGGATTAATTAATATGTTAATTAATCAAATGAATAAGTTTGTTTTAAACCTTGCGTTGGATTTGGGCCTTAAAGCCCAAATTGGGCTTCGAATTGTCAAGCCCATTAGCTTAAGTTGTATGACAACTTAACAACCAAAATTCAAGAAGCCCAAAACAGCCCAAAGGCATGGGAAAATCGGCCATATAGAGAGGAGGGACCTTTTGGTCCAAAAATGAACAAAAAGTTAAACGCATAAAAGGGGTATCTTGGCACCATCCTCATTAGGGTTTTTCTAAGGATGAAAAGTGAGAGATAACTCTTTCTCCTTTTTCTCTCTAGGAGGCCGGCCCCCCTTGGAGGGGATTAGCTAGCAATCCTTCCTCCTCCAAGGTCACTCATCTTCTTCCTTCATCATCCTTGGTGTCGAAAATTAGAGGTCTCCTACCTTGGGGACTTTTGGAGAATCAATTCTTCCATCCATATCCATGGAGCCAAGGAACAAGGAGACATAGGAAAGAAGGCCCTCACATGGGTGATTAATCTTTGCTAAGCAAAGAGGTGCTTCAAAGGTTTAAAAGTTTCTTAACTCATTTCTTTAAGATTTGAGTTGAGTCATGGTTCACCATAACTACTAGGCTTTGAATTTCATGGGTAATGTTTTGTTTTTGAGTGCATACAATCATGTTTTCGCCTTTAATTGTTAATCGCATGCCATAGATGTTGCTCAAATGAACATGTTTTCCACAAATTTTCCTTCAGGGCCCGGGGTGTAAAGATGAGGTGAGAAATTTAAAGAAGAGGCTTGGTTCATGTGAGATTAGGTCGGCCTGTTTATGATGGTTTTAGGGGATGGAGTTGGCCGGGTTGAGGGTGTGTAAGTAGGGAGTGGGTTAAGAATGGGTAGGTTAGAAAGGCCGAGGCCCGTGTAGGATGTACTCGGTCGAGGAAAGAGGGAGTGGAAAGAGGGTTGGAGATTGGGTGTAGAGGATCTCGGAGGGTTGGGTGTGGCGGTGGGCGGGACGGTAGTGGCCGTGGTGGGAGTAGGTGGGATGGTAGTGGTTGGGGTCAGTGGGAGGGCTGATTTTAGGTGGCACAGCTCGTCCAGTAGCAAGGTTTGGAAGGATGCGAACTGGGAGGTCATGGTATTTTGGAAGGCTGTGTTGGAGTCGCTGAGGTGGTCCAGAGACATCTGGAAAGAAGCTTGCTGGTTTTCCAAGAGGGCGATGGTGTCGCAGACATCCTCGACTTGGTTACGGAGGTGCTCGTGGCGAACATCCACCGCAGCGGCGACAGAGCTAGCAAACTATGTGTTTTTGCCCATCTATCGACGGGCTCTGATACCAATTGGTACGACCAATCGGTAATGAGAGCTGAAATATTAGATAAATGTAACAATGCAGGAATTTAAAGAGAGAAAAGGAAGAAGAAACCCTAGCTAATTGGGGAAACGCCAATCATGCTGTGTCTTTCCAAGAGCCTGGGAAATGGGCTTGCAAACAAGGTAAGGTAATTATCCATAAAAGAGGCCGGTACTGAGAGAGAAGTGTTAGGCCCATAGGGCTGGTTCTAACATAATTCATGGCAAATCGAGGCACCATGAAGGTGCGAAATCAAGCGCAGTTGACAGTGAGATCCCGCTCTAGATTCCGGCGAAAGGGCGACTTGCAGGTCGTCGGGTTTCAGATCCTGTCAAGGAAATTGATTAATTGGATTTACATCATGGTGGGTCGTCGCAACAGCAGAAATTTAGCCAAGAAGCTTCATCTCCAACCCTAATTAATTTCACAGAGCTGGGTAGAAAATTTGGGGTTCAGAACCTTAATTTGAAAGGAATCGTAACTTCATCAATAATTTTGAGCGGAACAAAAAGAAGAAGAAGAAAGCGTGACGGAGACGACGGCTGAACGAGGGCAACGGGAATGACTCTTGTAATGCAACCGGTAGGGGTTTTGTAGAACGATAGGTTACTATCTTCCTTCAGTCTTTCGTTTGTCTTCCAGGTATCTTTGTGCATAAAATTTTGGTTGGTAGGGTCCTCCTAAGACTCATTTGACTCAGTTGGCACGATGCGAGAGAGAGGGATGCGATGGGAGGGAGCGGGAGAGAAAAGCGTGGTTTTCATACAGGACTAATAATACAAATGTTTTGGATTGGATAATTTAGCAGATGTGTGATGTGGGCCCAGTTTAATTAATCCGGTACTATTTAGTGTATAACTACCCCAAATACTTGAGTCTGTATTATTTATCTTATTCGGTTCTTTATACGGCTTGCCAAACGATGTCTAATATTTCATTAGATCATGACGTGATATGATATGTGCAAGGCCTGTTTCTAGGCTAATGTATAACCGGTACTTGCCAAATTTGGACTAAACTTTGAGATTATTTGTCTTTTGGGACACATCTCATCGATTTAGGAGGAGTCAAAACTTTATGAAGATTGTGTTCATATCACGTTGGCCCATACACAAGTCGCACACTTCTCATGTCATCAATTTAATGAAGGATGAGACGGTCACATAATTCTGATGCATAGATTGTTACAATTTCAAAATGTTATAGTGTAATATGAGAAAATTGAAACTAGGGTGTAAATATAGTTAGCCCCTAAATTAAATTGGCAACGAAAGCATATACGGAACATGAGTTGTATAAATAATAGTCATTTAACGAGAAGTCTTTTTTTGAGCAAACTTTAACCAATTGTTAAATATAATTGGTATAAATTTTTAAATAATAACCGAATTTTGACGGCTACATAATGTGATCAGGACTGGAGGCAGAATATGTGACCCCATTAAGCATTACTTGGTTTTAAACTCATTTTATAGCTCAGATTTGCTCCGGGTGAAAAAAATATTACAAATAAAAATATCTACCTATGTTGTTCTCTTTTGAGGGTGGCTATAAAATTCCCCCCCGAAGAAATAGTTTAATTTATGTTATCCATCCATCTTCACGTCCCTCATCCATCCCCTACAATTTCGATCTCTCTTTCATTCGCTTTGTTCTCTCTGAATTGGCTTTATCCTTCATCGATTCCATACCAAATCCGGTTAGCAATCACTTTTGCCTGCGATCTGTTGCGGTCCATTAGGAAAGTGTGTAGAGTTTAGTTGTTCACACCGGCTTGGGTGTTTGCACCACCACCTTCTCTTGGGCTGCCTTTGTTTAGAAGAGAATGCTTTGAATGATATGTTTATTCTTCTCAGAAAGAGGTATTATTACAATCTTAATCCTAACCAAATAGGGAAGAATAATTACAGGAGATTACAAAGAGATTTGACCCAGATTACATGGGATACATCCTAAACTAGGAAATCCTAAATTTTAGGAAACTATACAAGTCAACACTCCCCCTCAAGTTGGTGCATATATATTACACATGCCCAGCTTATCTAGAAACTTAGAGAACTTTTCACTAGAAATTGCTTTGGTGAGAATGTCAGCTATTTAATCTTCTGTTCTGATTGGAGGCACTTCAATTATTTTTCCTTCTAGCTTTTCTTTAATAAAGAACCTATCAACATCTACATGCTTAGTTCTATCATGTTGCACCGGATTATGAGCAATATCGCGAGCAGCCGTATTATCACAAAACAACTTCATTGGTTGATTATGTTTGACACCTAAATCTTGTAATAGTAGTTTAAGCCACAAAATCTCATAAATACCAAGGCCCATTTCTGCACTCGACCTTGCTACTACACCCTTCTTCTTGCTTCTCCAAGTAACCAGATTTCCACCAACAAAGGTGAGGTAACCTGATGTTGAGCACCTATCATCACTTGAACCGGCCCACTCAGCATCCGTATAACCATCAATACTAAAATGACCATTCTTTTTAAATTAAATCCCTTTCCCTGGACTTTGTTTCAAATAACTCAATATTCTCATAACTGCATTCATGTGTTGTTCTCCTAGATCATGCATGTATTGACTAACGACGCTCAAGGCATGAGCAAGGTCTGGTCTAGTATGTGCCAAATACATTAATCTTCCCACTAACCGTTCATACCTCCCTTTATTGACCGGTACTTGGTTTAGATCAATGCTCAGCTTCATTCCTTCTACCAACAGAGTAGTCACGGGTTTGCATGTTGACATGCCAGTTTCTTTTAACAGGTCAAGAATATACTTTCTTTGTGACAGAAAGATTCTTGACTTACTCGTTGATACCTCAATGCCAAGAATTCTGTAGATAAATATTTTTGCAAGGCTGCACGCTCATCTGGATCATTACTGGTAACTACCATGTCATCCACATATACAATCAGTGTTATAATCTTTCCATTCCGATGTTTCAAGAATAATGTGTGATCACAGTTACTTTGCTTATATCCAAATGCTCTCATAGACTTGGTAAATCTCCCAAACCACGCTCTTGGGGACTGCTTCAACCCATACCATGATTTTCAAAGCCTGCACACCTTTTGTCTATGTATATCTTGAACGTTACTCCCTTGTGGGAGTTCCAAGTAAATCTCTTTTGTCAAATCTCCATGCAAGAAAGTATTCTTCAGATCGAATTGTCGTAAGGGCCAATTAAGATTTGCAGCCAAGGATAACAAAACACAGACTGTATTGATCTTGGCTATAGAGGCAAATGTGTCAGCATAGTCAATTCCATATTTTTGAGTGTATCCTTTTGCTACTAGTCTTGCCTTGAAGCGATCCACGCTCCCATCAAATTTGTACTTCATCGTATAGATCCATTTGCATCCATAGATTTCTTGCCAGCTGACAAATCTGTGATCTCCCGGGTAGCATTCTTCTTCAAAGACTTCAACTCTTCATTCATTGCTGCTTGCCAACGTGTATCAGCTCAAGCCTCTTGCACACTGTTAGGAATATATACAATAGATAATTGATGCACGAATGACTTATTTAATTCTGACAGGTGACTGGTAGACACATAATTACCTAACGGATATAACACATTAAACTCAGGGTTGGGCTTATTCACTGGATACCTAGTTTTGCATTTAGGGTCGGCTTCATAAGTAAGTTTAGGAATACGTCGGTTAACACAGTCAAGGAGATGACGTGGTAGTGGCACATCCGGGATTGAAGACGATTGATTATGGTTATTGGGACTCAAGGGTGGCGAAATCGACTGTGAGGTAGCTGACGACACAAGATTGTCCAGTGGTGAGGAAACTGGCAATGAGATATCAGGCAGTGAGTTATCTGGCGATGTCAACTCGTCCATTTCAAGGTTTTCAACATTGTTTCCATGTGAATGATCACCACTTGTCTCCAAGACATTACCAGTTAGTTCCAATTCATTCATATCATTGTTTTTATGTGAATGATCACCACTTACTTCCAAGACATCACCACTTAAATCCAAATCATTCACACTATTTGTATCTGGAATAGTATAATCAAGAGTCTAAACTTCTGTATGATTTTCCCCCTTAAGTGAAGACTCGGGATTGACAAAGTACATATCATTCTCATGAAATGCAATGTTACAACCCATACCTTAAAATATTGTATTTTATTCTAAGACATGTGAAATGACTATTTTGCCCCTGAGTAGGTGTCTTAATTAATTTATCAAGCCTCAATTCAAGAGTTATATCCTTGTACTTTCTTAAGTTTTATAATCTTTATTTTCGTACGTAAGTTTTACGTCGAAATCGAATTACGAATCGAGACCTCGAGGGTCTATTTATAATTAAAAATAATTGGAAGGACAAAACTGTAACTTCACTTAAAATAATTTTTAAATGGGGATTTACCCACTCCCGGTCTCTCTCTTCTCCCTCATTTCTGCAACCTCTCTCTCTAAGTTCTCAACTCTCTCTCTAAGCTTCGAGAAGGAAACCACCCCCATTCCTCTCGATTCCAACCAAACCAACTCCCAAAAATTTGAACTTCGAATCTTTGGGACATAGAGAACTCACCTGCAGCGTTGCATGTGGCATCAAGGCATCTCTGTGTGCTTTGCCATTAACACTGAGAGCTTGAGCTCTCTTGATCTCCATCTCAGGTATGATTAACCTACTCCTCTTGGTTTGTGTGAGTTCTAATCTATCTGTGATGAACCTTATGTTGAAAATCTCTGCGGGTTAATCTCTACTTTGAATCTGTGCATGCATGTCACCCTAACGACAAACTCCTGCATATGCCGTCAAGTTCGAAGCTCGGTGGTGACTGTTTCTCTTAGGATTTAGCTTGATTGTGAATGTTAATGTTTTGTTGGGCTAACCTAAACTTGAATTCATGGGTTTAATCCTCTGCATGCACCCAGATTCTCTATCTTAGTTTTCGACAGTGAACCTCGAGCTATTTCCGGCGAGTTTGAGGGTTTTGGCACTCGAACTCATTCGAACCCCATTCCAGGTAACAAATTACCTAATTGCATGTAAGTTTTGGGTTGTGAACGCCAAGTTTTGACATGCATGCACTCTGCCAACCTTTTTCCAGATTCCAGTGAGTTGCACTGAGCTTTCACTGCCTAAAGGGATTCAACCTCTCCTCGTCCTATAAAGACCCTATGTGAATTCCTAGTGATTTTTAGGACTTAATTACTTAAATTTTAGCTTTGAAATCATGAAGATCGAACTCGGGATGCCCTAAATCGTGTTATGGGCTATTTGTGCAGTGTTCAACGAAGCTCCAACGACCAGCGATGGTCACTATTAGATTTAACTACAGAGGCTGAGATTCCGTTAACGTTGACGGAATCTTATAACGGAGAAGGTATTTCTGTTAACAATTTTAGTCCTCACTGCACCAGCGCGTGGCACCATCAACGGTGAGTGTGATGTCTACTAGCAGAACTGTGGTGGGGAGTACGTGGGCGCGTTCATAGATGACGGCGGCCCATGACAGCGCATGACTGGAGCACAGTTCAAAGCTAAAATGGTGGAATTGGACAATGTTACATTAAATTGATGTTTTAAGCTTATCTTGGCTTATATTGATATTCACAAGATTGATTAAGGATCAGAAGGATACAGGCAAATAACCTATTTGCGAGGGACGCTCTGTTTACCTATAAGTGGACCTTTTCGAAAAACTAAAACATTTTTACGTTATATATATATATATATATATATATGTATATGCCTATATGCTTAATATATGGATGCATATTAATATGTTGGTCTCGGATGAGACTTGAGATAATATTGATAATATCTTTAGGTCATTTGTTATCTATTTTCACCACATGGCCACATGGTCATCATGTGAGATGTTGTATAGCTATCTTTGGCCGTAGGTTTATTTGCAGGTTATATTTGTCCTAGTGGATGCTGGGGTTGATGATTATTACCGATATTGAGATTAACTGGTTGATGCTAGTCCTGCTTGCTATACTGATGTTAATGGATGCTAGCATGATTGATTGACGAAAGGTATGATTTCTAGACTTGACTTGTTTGTTTTTCGACGAGATTGATGAATGAGATATTTACTATTATGGTAGTATTATATTATATAATTTTTCGCTATATATGTTTTCAAAACAGGGGTTATTATGTTTAAAAGATAATTTTATAACTGTGACAAAACTGGTCCACTCACGTTTTGTTTTATCGACCCCTTCAGGATGTAACGAGACTAAAGAGAATACCGATGGGGATGAGTGTGCTTGGCAATGAGGCTTTCATCCTCTGGACTTTGGGTGATGGCTCATTTACTGCAGTTTTATCTTAGTTGTAATAATTATTGCATGATCGTACTTTTGATTATGCATAGCACTACACTATGTTGTATTTACTGTTGTGTGAAACTTCAAGCTGCTCTGATGTGATGTGAATAAGAATGGGGTTAAACATGAGATCATTTGTGTCCCCAAGTGGGGAGGATAATAAGTACTTTCTTGTAGCAGCTTTGAATTTATTATTTTAATGAGAACATCTTTGGTTCAAATTCTTACACATCATAAATATCTTGCTATGGCTTTGTCATTAAGTCGGCTTGTGACGTCATCTCCGGATGGGGTCATATGGTCAATTTAGTGTCAGCCAGCACATCACGACCTCGTATATTGTGTTATTGGGGTTGGGGTGTGTCACAGAACATCCATAGTGACAAACAACTTTTTCATCGGAGCGTCATAACAACGATACCCTTTTTGATTTGAGGCATACCCTACAAACACACACCGTAAGGCTCGAGGTTCCAGCTTACTTCTATGTTGTTTATGGAGATGAAAGAAGGCCACACAGTCAAACACATGAGGTGGAAGATTGGGAACTGCAAGAGCATTAACATATGAGGAGAGAGCCTGGAGCGGTGTTTGAAAATCGACTGATCGGGATAGAACACGATTAATGAGATATGCAGCTGAGTATCTCATTAATCGTGTTCCATCCCGATCAATCTATTTTCAAACATTCCTCCAGGCTCACTCCTCATGTGTTGATACTCTTGTGTATCCATATACTAGTTCCCTATGAAAGAGGCACTACAAGACTGGAAATTGTGGAACAAAGGTTGCTCCTCATATGAGGATACTCTTGTAGTGCCTTTTTCAAACACCGCTCCAGGCTCTTTCCTCATATGTTGATGCTCTTGCATATCCATTAGGAGGAGCATATCCATAAACTAGTTCAAAAAGAGTCAACTTAGAGGAGGAGCGATAAGATGAGTTATATAGCATCATTCGGCCTAAGGCAGCCACAAAGTCCATTTCTTAGGTTGAGACTCACAAAACATCGAAGATAAGTTTTAACCCACCTATTGACCACTTTTGTCTGGCCATCACTTTGGGGGTGGTACCCCGAGCTCATGCACAATTTTGAACCCTGAAGTTTGAAGAACTCCTTCCAAAAAGCACTTAGAAACACAAGGTCTTTGTCATTAATAATTATAGCTGGCATGCCATGGAGTTTGAATATGTTAGCAACAAAAGAGTGTGCCACTATAGCTGCTGTATATGGGTATGCCAGTGCAATAAAATGGGCATACTTACTCAACCTGTCAACCACAACCATGATTACAGATTTACCTTTGCTGAGAGGAAGGCCAACAATGAAATCCATGCTAATGTCAGTCCACACCTTCTCTGGAATGGGCAAAGGTTGCAATAAACCAGGTGGGGAAATGGTTCCATACTTATTTTGCTGACAAGTATAACATTCACAGACATAGGTCTTGATATCACCCTTCATACAAGGCTAGTAGAAACCCCTCTTTAGCCGTTGATATGTCTTAAGCACACCTTGATGTCTAGCAACTAAAGTAGAGTGATGCTCCTCAAATAATTTCAATCTCCAATGAGACTGAGGGCTAATTACAATCCTAGACTTATACTTTAACAAGCCATTATCAAGATGATATTGAACAAGTTTAGAAGTAGAAGTTGTAGAATTGGCAAGTGGTAGTAATTCTTGTTTCTTTTGCAGTATCCAATCATCCTTTTCATTGAACCTTCTCAGCTCATCGAGCCAACCAAAGTCTTATATGAGATTGAAGAGCAGACCATGGAAATGATATTAGTAGAATCTAGCGTTTCTGTAAGTTGTTGATTGTCAGGCAACCTGGATAGAGCATCAGCCACCAAGTTCTCAGATCCTCTTTTGTATTGAATCTCATAGTCTAAACCAAGAAGTTTTGACATCCATTTCTGCTGAAATTGAGTTTTTTCCCTCTGGCCAAGGAAATACTTCAAACTATTATGGTATGTCCTAATAACAAAGTGTCTGCCCTAAAAGTGAGGTGTAGGTGCTCTAAGTGGTCCTCCTAATTCTTGTTGTACACGAGAATGTCATCAAAGAAGATCAAGACCAAAACCCTAAGATATGGCTTAAATATATTATTCATTAGGTTCTGGAAAGTAGCATGTGCATTGGTGAGGCCAAATGGCATGACCAAAAACTCATCATGGCCTTTATGAGTTCGAAATACTGTTTTCTCCACATCTGTAGGTTGCATTCAAATCAGGTGATAGCCAGACCTCAAATCCAGTTTAGAAAAATATAGTGCCCCATAAAGTTCATCCAATAAATCACTAATAAGAGGAATAAGATATTTGTCCTTAATAGTTAGGGAATTAAGCTATCTATAATCCATATATAGCCTCCATGTGTCTTCATTCTTCTTGACTAAGATCATATGATAGGAAAAATGACTGTGACTAGGTCTGATGAAACCTGAATCCAGGAGTTCCTTCACAGCCTTTTCAATCTCACTCTTTTGAAATGGACCATAGTGATATGGCCTGATATTAGGAGGGTGGGTACCATGTATCAAGGGTATGTGATGATCATGGTCCCTATGTGGGGTCAGAGTTGAAGGAAGCACAAATATCTCTTCAAATTTGACCAAAAGAGATTGCAATTCAATGAGCTGTGCATGAGTAAGATTGTAAGCTTCCAGTTTTTGAGTTTCCATGGAGTATAATTACAAACCCAAATTGGAACTTAAGATTTCTCTATCCAAGTGCTGCAAGGAGATCTCTTGGATAAGAGGAGTAGGAGTGGGACAATGGACCATCTTGTAATGAACATTGGCCATGTCAAGCTTCTTTTATGGCTGCAGTGCCATGAAAGGCACACTTACTCAACTCCATAGTGAAGTATTCAGGAGCAAGTTCCTCATCTAAAATTTCCTCGAGATCATCAAGGTAAACCAAATCTAACATAAGAAGTTGTTTATGAGCACACTTATGGCCGTGAGCCCATTTTTTGTCACAAAACCAACATTCATCTAACTCGCATTTCTTTTGAATTTCAGCCGGGGTGAGTTTCTTGACCGGGAAGGAACCAGGCCTAGGATTAGGCACATGAAGGGTTGGGGCATGAGAGGTGAAAGGTTGCCGAATTGGAGTGGATCTAAGCTCAGAGTGCTTAACATCAAATTGTAGCAGGACGCATAAGCTTTACAACAAATTTTAATTCCTTCTTAAGGCCACCAAGGAAGCAGCTCTTAAGTAACACATGACCAACATCAGTGGAACAAGTAGCTAATTTGCAAAATTCAGTAACACAATCTTTTAGTGTACCTAACTAGCGAAGTTTGAACAAGGCCTCAATGCAATCCTCGAATTCAGAATGACCGAATTCACGACAGAAGGCCTTGGTGAAATCAGCCCACGACGGAGTGGATCAGAAGCAGTCCAACCAATGAAACCACTGGAGTGCGTCACCTTCAAGGTGAAAGGAGATTGTAAGAACCTTGAGATCCTCAACGGTGTGGTAATAAGAAAAATATTGCTTAGCTTTGTCGATCCAAGCAAGAGGGTCGTCGCCCGAAAGGAATATGGGAAAATTAACTCGAAGTTGGAACGGTTGGCGCTGAGCGTAGCCACCTCCATCGTAAATCTCATGCCAAGGAGTACGTAGAGGATCCAATGATGGATGATCAATGGGATCCGGCAGAATTGCAGGTGGGACACGGTTGGAACACGACCCAGAACCCAATCCACAAGTCAATTCCCGGTGAAATTTCTTGAAATACAAGGGTAATTTAGCATCAAGGACCTCGGTGACAGTGACGTTGAGATTGGCGACAGACGCCTCCAACACAGCCACACGGTCATCCATAACTGAGAATCGAGCGGTTGTGGTGTGACGGGGCATACAAAGAAGGGCAACCAGGACCAGAATGAATGATACCAATGTTAGGAATCGATCCCTCAGATCTGATTCTTGTTGGAAGTATGCCCACAAAGCCACTCATTTGATGTAATAGCTTTTGGAATACTTATTGTATTAAACTATTATATGTTTAATAAAGGGCAAAGCTTATTGTTAATCACTATTTATTGTATCATGTGTTTAAGCAATAAGGGAATCCAAGGAATGTATTTGATCTAATAGAGAAGTGATTTAAGTAAGTTAGATTAACGAGACCTTTCTCTTATGTTCATTCCTAAAACGTTCCTAGCCATAGGATTGCCAATTGGGCATTGACAATCCGCTAAGGTTAGTATGCGTTATGTTAACTCAAGTGTGAGTATGACTAGTCTCAAGTCATTTAGTGTTGGACACTGAGACAAACACATAGGTGCTCGAAAGAGTAATCGAGTACACTGAACAACGATCAAAAGAGAGTTCGAGCATACATGTCATGTAAGAACTCATAAGTTGCAATATGCAAAGTAGTCCTTTGACCTGAGGCATCATTGATGTCTAATGGTTAGGTCCTTGATCTTTGATTATGTCAAAGGCATTCCATTGAAAGTGTCCACGGCATTGTTGGGGTCAAGCTATCTAGTCATGTAGGCATGTGAATGCACAACAAGGGATCTCTAGCCTTCCATGGTGGAAGAAGAATACTCTGAGATATGATTCGAGAGTCTTTGGCCAAAGCATACGAATATGACTTAGGAAGTTTGTTCCAAATCATATTCAATTGAATCATATAGAGAATTATCACATTGGATAGAAGACATGAAACAAACTATCACTCAAACAATGTGATTGAGAGTATTGTATTAGAGAAGGATCGTATTGCATTGTAATTGTAACTGGATAGGTTCTCCAACCACTTCTAATTAGCTTGGGTAGCCATGACATACTGCTAGGTGTCACTCATGGTTTGTGGAAGCCCTGAGGATTAGCAAACACTAATCTTCATCAAAGGGAGAATTGAAATGTAGTTTCAATTCACAATCGATCGTTAAGAGTAACAATCGCCCACTGCCTCGCTAATTGGAACCTAATGGATCGTACACCGAGTAAGTATGAAAGTGAAGAAATATAAATGAGATGGATAAGCAATTAAATAGTTTAATTGAGAATGGTCAAGATTAATTAATTAGTTAATTAATTTTACGAAAGGTTCGTATTGGGCTTTTAAGTTGGTTTTGGGTTTCGGGGCCCCAAAGGGTTTTTGGTCCACAAGGCCCATTATGTTTAAGTTGTATGACAACTAAAACAAAATGAGCAATTAGCCCAATAACAATGCCAAGGCCGGCCATAAGGGTGAGTGGAAGCAAACTTGATTTAATTGCAAGTTTGCCACTCACATGTGATGTAGTATAAAGTCAACTTTATAGCTTTCATTCACTTAGGGTTTTCAAGAGGAAAAGAAGAGAAACATTTTCTCTCTTTTTCAAAGAGGCCGGCCACTTAGAGAGCTTTTCACTAGCATCAAAATCTCTCTAAGTCATCCATCTTCTCTTCACACTACATCCTTGGTGTGGAGACTTAGAGGTACCAAACCTTTGGTACTTTTTGGAGATCCTTTCCTCACATCATCAAGGAGCAAAGAAGCATCTAAAGGAGAAGAACCACAAGGAAGATCCAAGGAGCTAGGAGGTGACTTGAAGGCCCTCCACTTGGGTGAATCCCTTGTGCAAACAAGGATGAGCTTCAAGGGTAATGAATCTCAAAATCCTTCTTCTCTTTAATGTTGTTAAAGAGTCTTGTGGTTCACCATTCACTAGGCTTTGAAAGTCATGGGTTTTAGAATTGTTTTTGAATGCATGCCTACTTTAAAGTGTTATTAGTTTGCATATGTGTTCAAATGTTCTCACATGTTCTTAGCTAGGACAAAATTTTTCCTTCAATTCTACCTTGACTTTGTAACAATGGTGGATGATGGAAGGTAGGAAAAGAGAGTAACAGAAAGGAATCCAGTAATTTTCATAATATATTAAAATAAGAGTATGACTGTTACAATATAAAGGAAGCCATCAAAACCGTGCAAGTCACGTGGAGCTCGCCAACTAAATGGACCAATTACACTTTAAACTATAAAAACCCAATACAAAAAGGCCTAACAGTTACTTCTTATTAATTCCTGCCCAATACTTAGAGTTGAATATCAGAGTGGAGTTGAATATCAGAGTGCCCCACGAACAAACAAACAAACTGAATATAAAACTTTATTAAATGAAATTGCCAAGAAGGCTACATGAACCGAAGAGACTACATCTTGACTGACTTGTTAAAATAAACTAATACAATCACTCCTATATATAGTAAAAACTAAAGCAAAACCCTAATCCTTGACGGGCAAGAAACCCTAATGTCCTTGGCCCACAAGAAAACCATAAACAATAATAAAATAATAACTAATTTTCCAACACCCCCCGTCAAACTCATGGCGGTACACGTCATATGTTTGCCAACAAGCAGATGCGAAGGCAAGTTTCGTTACGTGGACACAACAAGGCAAGCACCATTAGGCGGACACGACAAGGCAAACTCCTTTAGGCGGACACAACAAGACAAGCTCTATTAGGCGGACATGACAAGGGTTTGCCAACAGATGATGTAGATGGAAGCTTGTTATGCTAATTTCCGATGCCAATTTCAATACGAAATTCCATTGGTGCAAGTGCAAGATTCCAAATTCCAATGCCAATGCCAATGCCAATACCAATGCCAAATTCCACTGCCAATGCCAATGCCAATACCAAACAAACCATATTTCTTTTTCCTTTTTCTTCTTTTTTCTTTTTTTCTATTTGTTTTTTTCTTTCATTATTCTCTACCTCTTTTCTATGTGGTCTTCTCCAGAAATAACCTGCAAAACACGAGAGTGCAGAAATCTGGGTTTTCATCAGAAAACAGTGCGAGTGCAGGAACAAGGTGCAGATGCAAACGGGTCAAACCACAGCAACGTGGGGCAACAACGGCTACAAATCTGGGTGCGGATGCGGCTGCAAGCAGGTTCGATCGGGGTTTGGTTCATGGTGTAGCGGGCCTGCGAGTTCAACAAACTACAATTTTTTATTTTTATTGTTTTCAAACTAAACCAACGACAATCTAAACAACGAACAAGATGGACAAACAAACTGATACGAATCAAGGGCAGATTAAATCCCAAAGGATCAAACCTGCTATGATACCAAGTTGAATATCAGAGTGCTCCACGAACAAACTGAATATAAAACTTTATTAAATGGAATTGCCAAGAAGGCTACATGAACCGATGAGACTACATCTTGACTGACTTGATAAAATAAACTAATACAATCACTCCTATATATAGTAAAAACTAAAGCAAAATCCTAATCCTTGACGGGCAAGAAACTCTAATATCCTTGGCCCACAAGAAAACCATAAACAATAATAAAATAATAACTAATTTTCCAACGCTTAGTCCTTACACAGAACTGTCAGTTTCGTAGTCCCTTCTTTCGTCCCTGTTTTCTTTCACTACAAAGCTTCTCTTCAAATTCTTTTTCCGTAGAATTGACGAGGGATTCAAAAGCTTTAAGTCGAGTATTTACCCGAAGATTTTCAATGAGATTTGACGGGTCAAAGCCATGTTTAAAAACGTGTCTTTGAACCCGTGTAAAACTCTGGTGCAGTTTTTCTACACATACTTGCTGTTTTAACTCATGATTTCTCTCATTTCGGAGCTTGGTTTTTAACAAATTTTATAGCGTTGGAAAGATGGTTCTTTAAGCTTTCAAATCCGTATAAACTCATAAATTTTCAACGATATTTGATTAGGCAAAAAGCTGCTTGTTTTGTGTCCACAAAACTAGAACAAACTTTAGTTTTCTGCAGTTTCTTTTTGTTAGGGAGGTTGAACTGGGATTTTATCTTGCAACATTCTAAATGTTTGTTTTGTTTGTCATGCCCTTTTACTCTGACGTTCGGCTTTAGACTTGACAGTGCCTTAGAGCTCAGAAAAACTAAGGAAAGAGATATAAGATTGCCAGGAGTCGAGGTAGGGGATTTAGAGATTAATAATTAAGTAGAACTATATAAATTAATTATTCACTTACAAGTTTGTCTGCTTATGTTTCTACGATTGATTAAGTGATTTTCTTAGACAATATTATTGAATCATGAATTTCATATCCTTGATTAATATCATTGTGAAGGTGTTTATGACACACCCCAACCTTAGGAGGTCCAAGCATGCTGTCCGTCACCGTGAGGTGACGTAACCATAAGGGCAAGTGATGTGAAAAAGTGAATAAATTAAGTTCAAACTAGAACTAATTTAAAACTAAATAGTGAAAGAGTGCGCAGTCGTGGGAAGAACCCACTACAATTATTCAGAGCATAAAAGACAGTAAGACTACAGTAAAGTAGTCAAAGTAGCTACAATACACTTATTACACAACAGTGGATAAGTTCATACTTCTAAACAAAGATAATGTTAGAACTGCCAGAAGCTCCTCGAATGCCACAAAGAGTACGACCATCTAGGTCTTGGAGGGGCGAAAAACAAAGTTGAGTGGGTCAGCAAAACAACGTTTGTAAGAAAACCTTTATTTTCGAACATACTAACCCCTCGCTGTAAAACAAGTATAGTTTCCTTAAAACATACTTTGTAAAGTATGTAAGCAACAATTCAACAACAATATAACCAGAAATATGCCAAGTCATGACATATCAAATGCCACAACAATATAATCATGTGCTAATCAAGTATAAACAAGTGCTCATCCATCTAAGCTGACACACGAGTTCGTACAGATAATTTCTGACACGAAAATGATTGGGTGTATTCAATACACTCTAGTACTACGATCACGTGAAGGCTGGTGCAGAAGCGCGGTCACATATGAGTCGCAATTGCCTAATGCAAACTGTACGACAGGACTGGCACCTAACCTGGATCTAAGGCGAGCAAACGGTGCGGATGTGAACATACATGTGAATGACTGGCCCAGGCCTTGGGGCGAGTACTAACACCGGATGCAGCAAGATGAGCATGTATAAATGTGTATGAATGTCACAACAGTGATATCCCAACCATATAGCAGCATTTATCACAATTAATGCATTTATCACAATTAATATCACAATAACAATACTTGGCAATATAAGCGTAAAAATGAAGTAAATACGTATTTATGGAAACTATAATTATGTATAGGTATAAAAACAAACTGCCCACTCACAAGTACGTTGTCAGATCGTAGCCCCTGAGCCTTGTCTGGCCCCTTAAGTCCTTGGGATACGTTTCCCCTATATGTGAAATAACTATATTTAAATTAATTAAAACACATACACGGAACATAGTTTGCTCAAACCTAGGCTTAAATATATGAAATCGATCAAAAAACAGACATGGATACAAATCTCACATGGGCTCCTCCGTCTCCCAAGTGGCTTCCTCAACTGAGTGGTTCCTTCACAAGACTTTCACCATCCGCACGGTCTTGTTCCTAAGAACTTTATCCTTCTAGTCAAGAATCGTCACTGGTACCTTGTCATAGGTGAAATCTGGATTGATCTCCAATGGTTGAGGAGGAATCACATGTGACGGATCTAAGACATATCTTCGCAGCATTGACGCGTAGAACACATTATGCACCCTCGACAACTCTGGTGGTAAAGCGAGTCGATAGGCAACTTCACCAACTCGGTCAATGATCTGGTAGAGTCCGATGTACCTAAGGTTGAGCTTCCCTTCCTTTTCGAATCGTACAACACCTTTCCATGGTGATTGCTTCAAGAATACCCAATCACTAACCTTATAAACTCTATCGGTGAAATATCTGTCTGTGATACTCTTCTGCCGATCCTGGGCTGCTTTCAAGTTAGCCTTTATCACTTAAATGTTCTGCGTCGTCTCATCCATAATCTCAGGGCCTACCAAAACTCTTCCACCAACTTCGGACCAACTCAGAGGGTACGACATGGTTTTCCATACAACGCTTCAAATGGTGCCATACCAATGCTAGAATGGAAGCTGTTGTTGTAGGCGAACTCTATCAATGGTAAGCGCTTATGCCAAGCGTCTCCGAACTGTAGAACTAATGATCTCAACATATCCTCTAGTGTTTGGATAGTTCTCTTTGACTGCCCATCAGTTTGAGGATGATAAGCGGTGCAGTAGAGTAATCTCGATCCCAAAGCTTCTTAGAAAGCTACCCAGAACTTCGAAGTGAATCAGAGGTCCCAATAAAAAATGATACTAACTGGAACTCTGTGGTACTTAACAACTTCAGTGATGAACCGTTCGACCAACTGACTAAACGAGTAATTCTCACGAACGGGTATGAAGTGTGCTGACTTGGTCAGTCGATCAACTATCACCCTGATGCCATCATAACCATTTCGCGTACGAAGTAATTTGTACACAAAATCCATTATATTATCTTCCCATTTCCACTTGGGTATCGGGAATGGCTGTAGCAACCCAAATGGCTTTTGATAGGAGCATACTTATGCGACTTTATTAGCTTGTTTCCTTGCATTGACTTAGTTAGTTTCTAGTTATAAGAGTGTTTTAAGCTATTTTCGTGTGTTTGTAGGTCCAAATGACAAAGTTGGCGAGAAAGTGCAATTTGGAGCATTTTAGAGCAGTTTTGGGCTTGGAATTGATATCACATGTATGGAGCAAGATGGATGGACGAATTTGAAGTTCAAGAGAGTTTAGGAATGTGCAAAAGAGATGGAGAAATAAATCCAAGACAAAGAAGATAAGGAATCAGCTCAAAAGAATGAGGCATTATCCAGAACATTATCGAAATAGCCTTATCTTATCCAAACCTTATCTTAGCCTTATCTTATCTTATCCTATCCTAATCTTACCCCACCTTAATTCCAGCTGCAAAGGGGACTCCTTTTCATATTAGGATGCCTAAAACCTGATTTCTAGAAGCCCTTATCCTTTCCTACAAGGGTGCCACACAAATCCTTCTAGAACCCCTAAAAACCTGGCGCCTATTCCCTTTTCTAGAAGTCTAAGTCCCAGCCGCACCCCCTACTCCTATTCTCCTCGATTTTTTACTTCTAGAAGGTCTTTTCCTTGTTGGATTGAAGTGCCAAATCCTTTTCCAACAAGCCTTTGCCGTGCCCTGGCCCTATATATACCAAAGACATATTTTGCCGTAGGGAGGACAGTTTTTAGAGAGTTTGGAGAGAGTTTCAGAGATTTTGAGAGAAAAATACCTTTGTGCCGCAGCAAGGAAGGAAGGAGAAGAAGAGTCTTTGTGCCGTGACATGCCATCCAAGGCCATTGGAGGGCTGGAGCATTTCTAGGTTCTTTCTATCCTTAGTCTTGGTTCAATGTTTATTTTAGATTGCTTTTCAACTATGTTAGACATGTGGAACTAATTTCTTTTTAGTTAGAGGTGAATTCAAAGCCATGAACATATATGTGATATGAATTGATTTCCTCCAGTTATTGTTTCATAAATCGTGAATGTAGTTTACTTATCTGTTTGATTGATAACTTGTTTTTGTATGTTGATTAAGGATGCATACTTATTTTGCATGCATGAATTTGATGCTAGAATATAAGGGAATTTCACCTAATCGTTATGAACTTATATTTACAAGTATTGGAAGTCGCTAGTCACGATTGTGTTAAGTAAATCCTAGGCAGGAGTATCATGCTTTTCATAGTTATGAATGCCTTGTCAATGCTTATGATTTTCATAGAACTTATTGATATTTGACATGTATCTCTATCATGTTGTTCATACAGGGAACTTGATAAGAATAATTTGGTTGCCGATGCGTTTTCCATCCAATTCAATGAACTTAGGAAAATCTAAGAATTAATTTATGTGATGCAATTAATTTGGGGCGTTGTCATTCATGGTTTATCGGAAGAATAACTGGAAATCGATTCATATGCATATGTGTCATGAATGGAGAATGACCCTCTAACTAGCCTTTCACCCTTCAATTCACCTAATTTCGTACCCTTGTTACTTTGTTTCTTTAATTTGCTTAGTTTTAGTTAAATTCATCAAAAACAATCCCCATTTAGTATTTTGGGTCAAGATAGTTTAGAATTCGTTCAAATCACTCTCTAGTACCTGTTTTGAATCTATTTCACTTAGTTGTGCTGTTTTAAGTCAGTTTAGCTTGTTTTGAGTCATAAGAGTCTAGTTTTCTATTTTTGAGTCTAGTTTAGTGTTTCAGAGTTTAAATTGTGTTGATTAGCATCCCTTCTAATCGCCGGCCTAAAACGATCCCTACTTGCATGTACTACAACCATAGGGTTTTAATTTGAGTGTCATTTAATTTCACATCAAATTTTGGCGTTGTTGCCGGGGATTAGCAAAATTGCTAATTCCTTTTTGTTTCTGTCCGTAGCTTTTAGTTTGTGTTTCTGATTTTATTTTGTTTTGTTTTCTTTGTTTTAGGTACTAGTTTATGACTCGTAGTTCTCAACCTGTTCGTGAGACTATATTGGAGTTTGACGACAATTTTGAACGAATGTTGAGAAGGAAGATGAGGTATCCAGAACCTACTCCACCTAGTTCTGAATCCGAATTTGAAGAAGAGGAAGAGGAAGAACAAGCTATGGCTGTGGACAATCGAACAATCAAAGAACTTTAAGCCTCGGGATTGGACAATGTCGTGCCCCTATGTATTCAATATCCTAGGGCAGTTCAAGGCAAGACTGGTTTTGGATGAGTTTATGTTGAGGTCTAGCTTGCTGCATCACATTCCCAAATACCATGGGCTGTCCATGGAAGATCCAAACAAACATTTGAAGGAATTTGAAGTAATATGTTCAAGCATGACTCCAATCAACATAGATGGCAACATTTTGAAGATGAAAGCTTTTCCATTCTCTCTTATGGAAAAGGTTAAGGATTGGCTCTACGAACTAGCACCTGGAACCGTCACTTCTTGGGAAAGCATGAAGAAAGCGTTCTTAGAGAAATTCTTCCCAACTTCGAGGGTAATTCTTTTAAGGAAGAAGATTAGCGGAATTCAACAAAGCCAAGGAGAATCCTTTCCAGCGTATTATAAGTGTTTCAAGACCCTTGTTGCATCATGCCCTCAACATCAAATGAAGGAAGAGCTTCTACTTCAATATTTCTATGAGGGACTTCTTCCTATTGAGAGACAAATGCTAGATGCCTCGGCAGGTGGTGCTTTGGTTGACAAAACGCCGGTTGCTGCAAAGACTTTAATTGCAAATCGAGCTTTGAATGCACAACAGTATGAAGGAATTGGACAAAGGGACACCCCACGGCAACACCAAGTTAATGAGGTAAGTTCAATTTCTGAATTGCAATCTCAAATGGCTAATCTCACTGTTCTTGTGTCACAGATTGTCGAACGAATGAAAGTGCAAGGACCAAGTGTTTGTGGCGTGTGCACTATGCAAGGACACCCTTCTGAGCAATGCCCTCAATTAATAGAGAATTGGGGATGGGAAAGTGCCAAAGCCATTGGCTTTCAAGCCCAAAATCAGCCAAGGAATGATCCATACTCCAATACTTACAATTTGGACTGGAGAGATCACCCAAACTTCAAGTGGAGGGAGCCTCAACAACCTCAACAACAAGGTGGATTTAGACAGCAACCTCCGAGTTTTTATCGAAGGCTATTCGCACCAACTAATAGGAGCATATTTATGCGATTTAGTTAGCATGTTTTCTTGCATTTATTTAGTTAGTTATTGCTTATAAGAGTGTTTTAAGCTATTTTCGTGTGTTTTCAGGTTCAAATGACAAAGTTGGCAAGAAGATGCAATTTGGAGCATTTTAGAGCAGTTTTGGGCTTGGAATGGATAACACATGCATAAATCAAGGTGGATGGACGAAATTGAAGTTCAAGAGAGGCTAGGAATGTGCAAAAGAGATGGATAATTTAATTCAAGTCATTGAAGATAAGGAATCAGCTAAAAAGAGGGAACATTATCTAGAACCTTATCTGACCTTATCTTATCCAAACTAACCGTATCCTACCTTATCTTATCTTATCCTATCCTAATCTTATCTTACCTTAATTCCAGCTGCAAGGGGGACTCCTTTTCATATTAGGACACCTAAACCCTATTTTTAGAAGGTCTTTTCTTCTAGAAACATTCCACAACACTCCTTTCTTGAAGCCCTAAAAATCTGGCGCCCCAACCTTTCTAGAAGGACTTTTCCTTGTTGGATTGGAGTCCTAAATCCTTTTCCTTGACAACCTAGGCCAAGTAATCCCTAGGCCTATATATACCCCAATCTGCCGCACCATTCAAACCACCACCCTCTACCATCAGACCACAATTCACACCATCCACCACACAACCTCTTGTGCCGCAGCTTTGCAAGGAAGGAGAAGGAATGAGCCATCTGGAGCCATGCTTGCCATTCAAGACGTTGGATCGTTAGAGCGTTTCTAGGTGTATTATATCTTTGCTTTTGATGTTTAAATTTAATTGTCTTTGTTTATTTGCGAACATGAGGAACTAAACCCCTTTTTAGCTAGGGGAGAATTCAAAGCCATGAACATATATGTGATATGAATTGATTACATCTAGTTATTATTTCATAAATCGTGAATGCAATTTGCTTAACTGTTTGATTTAAAACTTATTCTTGAATGTTGATTAGGGATGCATACTTAGTTTGCATGCACGAATTTGATGCTAAAATATAAGGGAGTTTCACCTAATAGTTACAAACTTATATTTATAAGTAGTGGAGGTTGCTAGTCACGATCGCGTTAAGTAAATTCCTGGCAGGAGTGTCATGCTTTTCATAGTCACGAATGCCTTGTCAATGCTTATGATTTTCACAGAGCTTAATGATCTTTGATTGTATTTCTATTTTGCTTTTCATGTAGAGAACTAATGGAGAATAATTTGGGTTGACGATGCGTATCCCATCCAATTCAATGAATTTAGGAAAGTCTGAGAGTTAAAGCAGTGCTGTCACAGTTCACTTGGAGCGTTGAGGTTCATGGTTTATAGAAAGAATAAGTGGAAATCAATTTGTATTGCATATGTGTCATGTGTGTAGAAGGACCCTCTAGCTAGCCATTCACCCATTCATTCATCCAAATTCGTACCAACCTTTGTTTAGTGTCTTAATCAGTTTGTTTTTACTTTAAATTCGTCCAAAACCAATCCCCCTTTACTTGGTCGTGTCTTTAGGTCAGAATCTGTCCAATTTTGTGTCTTTTAGCATTTTGAGTCAAGTTAAAGTTAGAATTCGTCCAAATAACTCCCTAGTGTTTGTTTTGAGTCTATTTGCTTGTTTTAAGCTATTTTGAGTCATTCTAGTTTGTTTTAAGTCATTAGAGTCTAGTTTTCTGTTGTTAATTGTAGTTTAGTGCTTTAGAGTTTAATTAGTGTAGATTAGCATCCCTTCTAATCCCCAGCTAGAACAATCCCTACTTACACATACTACATTGATAGGTTGTAAGTTTGAGTGCAACTTAATTTCACATCAAATTTTTGGCGCCGTTGCAGGGGATTAGCAAATTGCTAATCCCCTGTTGTTTTTGTTCGTATTTTCTTTAGTTTCTGATTTTGTTTTGTTTTCTTTGTTTTAGGTGCTAGTTCTAGCTTTGAATCTGAATTTGAATAACAATAAGAGGAAGGACAAGCCATGGCTGTGGACAATTGTACAATCAAAGAGCTTTCAGCCTGAGGACTTGACAATGCCATGCCTCTATGCATCCAATACCCTGCGGCAAGTCAAGGAAGGACCGATGAGTTTGAATTGAAGTCAAGCTTGTTGCATCACATTCCTAAGTACCATGGGCTGTCCATGGAAGATCTAAACAAGCATTTGAAGGAATTTGAGGTGGTGTGCTCAAGCATGACACCAATCAATGTAGATGGGAATATTCTGAAGACGAAAGCCTTTCCATTCCCTCTATTTGAAAAGGCTAAGGATTGGTTATTCGAATTGGCACCTGGAACGGTGACTTCTTGGGAAAGCATGAAAAGAGAGTTTTTAGAGAAATTCTTCCCAACTTCGAGAGTTATTCTTTTGAGGAAGAGAATTAGTGGCATTGAACAAAGCCAAGGAGAATCTTTTCCAGCATACTATGAACGTTTCAAGCCTCTAGTTGGATCGTGCCCTCAACATCAAATGAAGGAAGAACTTCTAATTCAATATTTCTATGAAGGACTTCTTCCAATTGAAAGACAAATGCTTGATGCTTCAGCGGGAGGTGCCTTGGTTGACAAAACCCCCGTGGCCGCCAAGATCTTAATTGCAAATCGAGCCTTAAATGCACAACAATATGAAGGTGTTGGACAAAGGGACCCCCCCATGGCAACAACAAGTGAATAAGGTAAGTGCAATTTCTGAACTTCAATCTCAAATGGCTAATCTCACTGTTCCTTTGTCACAGGTTGTCGACGGATGCAAAATGCAAGGTCCGGCCATATGTGGAGTGTGCTCTATGCAGAGGCATCTCAATGATCAATGCCCTTAATTGATAGAGAATTTAGGATGGGAAAGTGCCAATGTCGTGGGCTATCAAGGCCAAAATCAGCCACAGAGTGATCCATACTCTAATACTTACAATCCAGGCTGGAGAGATCACCCAAACTTCAAGTGGAGGGAGCCTGAACAACCTCAACAACAAGGTGGATTTAGACAGCAACCTCCGGGCTTTTATCTAAGGCCATTCGCACCAAATCCATCCCAACCACAATCCGCCCAACCAAAAACAGGTTCATCCATGGATAAAGATCAAATTGTTCAATTATTAACCACTTTGGCGTATGGAGTCCAAAATCAAGCCCAAGCAATGCAAAATCAAGCCAAAAAGGTGGATGAATTGGAAAAGCAAATAGGGCAGATTTCAGAGTTCCTTTGGCAATTTCGAGAAGAAGGTAAATTACTTAACTCAACCGTTGTGAATCCAAAGGGAGGATTTGAAACTGCTAAAGCCATCATGTTGAGAAGTGGAAAAGAAGTTGGAACTGATCCAAAACCATCCAAATCAAGCCAAAAGGAAGATGAAAGGTTGCTGATTGAAGAGGATGAGCAAGACAAACCCACGGCAAGGGTGGAACCAATCTTGCCCCAACCCCCTAAGCACCCTATGCCGTCACCCTATGCCGTCCACTTTAACAAAGGTAGGTCGAAATTGAATTCCTTCTAACGTTATTCCACCAAATGTGCCGTTTCCTAGCAGATTCATGCAAACAAAGAAGGAAGAGGATGAAAAAGACATTCTGGAGACGTTTAGGAAGGTGCACGTCAATATCCCGCTCCTTGATGCGATAAACCAAATCCCAAAGTACGCTAAGTTTTTGAAGAAACTTTGCACAACAAGGAAACAGATTCGAGAGAAAGAGGTGGTACAAGTAAGTGAGAATGTCTCTGCAATGTTGAAAAGTAAGCTGCCACCTAAATGCAAAGATCCAGGTAGTTTCACTATCCCTTGTGTAATTGGTAATACAAGGTTTGAACATGCTATGCTAGATCTAGGTGCATCAATTAATGTCATGCCATATTCTGTTTATGCATCTGTGAATCTTGGAGAACTTAAAAATGATGGTGTTATTATCCAATTAGCCGATCATTCTAATGCATATCCGAAAGGATTTTTGGAAGATGTTTTGGTGCAGGTAGACCACTTGATTTTTCCTACAGATTCCTATGTGCTTGACATAGAGGACTCAGCCCACTCTCCGCTATTGCTACTCTTACTTGGACGACATTTCATGAAAACAGCTCAAACCAAGATTGACGTGGCCAAGGGAGCAGTAACTATGGCGTTTGGTGGCGATATGATTAACTTTAATGTTTCTGAATCTGTTGAGAATACTAATAATGTTCGTTCTTGTTTTTCCATTGATGTAATTGAAAATATAGGGCAGGAACATTCAGCACCAATAAAGAAGGATGCATTTCGAACCACCAACGAAGAGAGAATTGGAGTGAAGCACAAGGATTGCACAGCCACAACCCTCAAACCCCCAAATCTGGCCGAGAGCACACCTTGTGCATCTGTTGACAGTGCTGCCACTTCATCGCAGTACATTGGTGAGTTTCCTCCTCCAATTCCAATTCCCATTTTGACTAATAGGTTGTTACCTTCTTTGGTGCAAGTACCTAATCGAATTCAAGGTGGTGGGACACTTTACGTTGACTTTAGGAAGCTCAATGCCACACTCAGGAAGGATCACTATCCCATGCCATTTATAGATCCACTGTATAGAAGTTTTGAGGAGCATGTCGTGGAGGATGTACCCCTCCATGCCATGGGCCAAGATGGAGCTTAAAAAGAGGTATCGTCCGGCTGGAAGACATTAAAGCAAGCGCTTCCTGGGAGGCAACCCATGTGTTCAAACGAGGAGAAGATGGACTCTCCGGCTCCACAACCAGATTTGCGTTTCTAAACCCTACTCTTTATTGCTTTTACTTTGCCATATTTGTTGTGTTTGTTAGTTGTGTTGTTTGCTTGTTTGTGTGTGAGTCTATGTTTGAAACATTGAGGACAATGTTTGGTTTAAGTGTGGGGGGGGTAAACAAAGTGTTTTCATGAAAAATTCGTTGGATTTTGTCACCCATCACTTTTAGAGTTGTTACTCACAGTTTTAAGTGTGTTTTGAAGTGTTTTAATGTGTCCTATAGCAGAAAATACGAAAATTTACAAAAAAAATCGAAAAAAGTTTGAAAAATACAAAAAGAGTCGTTTTTGTGTGTTTGTTTGTGTCTTAGGGTACCTTCCAACACAATGATGAGGATTTGGTTTTTAATTGCATGACTGTTAAAGAAAGTTACAAACATGGATGGAAGTTTGATATGCTCTTTGGTTTATGCTTAGTTGTAGTTGTCATTTACGAATTCACATGTAATCACAAAGGAAAAAAATTAGTTTTTGTAACGTGCTTGAAAGAAGAAACTCAAACTAACACTACAACCCTGAGAGACTTGAGCCTATACTTTATTTGGAGAGTTATTAATCTGTGAATTTTTCTTTTCTAAAGTCGTTGCATGATCTCATTATTTCTTTGCTTGGTTGCTACTTAGAATGCGTTTTCATCATGATAGTTCCAAATACTAGAACTCATGCCTATTTGATTCAAAGCATAAAATTGAGTGCATAACATATAACAAGATGAAGTTGTTTAGGTAAACCAGAGCCAAAAAGCCTTATCCCTTGCATATATATTGTAGGTTTAACCTCTTTGAGCCTTATTTAGCCTATTTTCTTTGTTAGCCACATTATCGTTACCTAGCCTAGTATAGGACTATCCACACCCTTGTTCTCAAAGGATAGTGAAGCATGACTTTGAGGGAATTCCTTTTGATCAACATATTGCAGAAAAACAAGTGTGGGGGAAGGATTTGTTCTTTTGGGGTAGAGTTTGTTTCAGAAAAAAAGAAAAAAAAAACGTGGAAAAAGAAAAAGAGAAGAAAAGTTGTGAAAAGAATGAAAAAAGAGTTGAAAATAAGTGAGGATGAGCTCACAAGTGTTGGTTGTTGAAGAAAGGGTCCAAAAGTATGAATCTAGCCCTAAAAAGTTGTATGACTATCTCCTTTGTGTTAAAAGCTAGTTTCTGCAATCAAAAGTGAATTCTAAGTGTTGATTTCATTGCTTTGCTTGCTATTTCTTTAAGAACTTTTGTTTATCTTTTACCCCTCTTTGTTAGCCAATACCCCTAGCCCCGTTACAACCTTTAGACTTCTATCTTGATTGTTATTTGTTCAATATGTGGAGTTTGGGATTGATATGAGCATATGGTGTCTCTGGTTCTTGTATCTAAGTAGTAGCATTCCGTTCATGAGATCATATACATGTTGTATTAATAATTCCAGAAAGTGCTTTCTTTGTTATAACATATGTGAGTGTTTAGTCTACATGTTTACATCAATCTTCTCACATATACTTAGTGTAGGGAGCGTAGTCAGAAAAGCTGTGTGAAAATAGAGTGTATATCTAGTGAGGAATTGAGGGATTCTCTAAGGCATGTTACTACATTCAAAATGTTGTTTTAATTGATTAAATGCGAGCTAGTGAGTGGTGACTATGATTAACTATGTGCTCGAGGGTAGGGATGACTAAAATCTATGTAAGTAATGATTTTTAACATGTTATGTTGCATTGGAAATCCCTGAGGTAAATGTTGGAAGGTTTAGGTTTTGTTTCATTTGTTTTGTTTTGCTCGAGGACTAGCAAAAGCTAAGTGTGGGGGAATTTGATAGGAGTATATTTATACGACTTAGTTAGCATGTTTTCTTGCATTTATTTAGTTAGTTATTGCTTATAAGAGTGTTTTAAGCTATTTTCGTGTGTTTTCAGGTTTGAATCACAAAGTTGGCAAGAAGATGCAATTTGGAGCATTTTAGAGCAGTTTTGGGCTTGGAATGGATAACACATGCATGGATCAAGGTAGATGGACGAAATTGAAGTTAAGAGAGGCTAGGAATGTGCAAAAGAGATGGAGAATTTAATTCAAGTCATTGAAGATAAGGAATCAACTAAAAAGAAGGACCATTATCTAAAACCTTATCCAAACTAACTTTATCTTACCTTATCTTATCTTATCCTACCTTAATTCCAGCTGCAAGGGGGACTCCTTTTCACACTAGGACACCTAAAACCTGTTTTTAGAAGGCCTTTTCCTTCTAGAAACATGCCACAACACTCCTTTCTAGAAGCCCTAAAAATCTGGCGCCCCAACCTTTCTAGAAGGCCTTTTCCTTTTTGGATTGGAGTCCTAAATCCTTTTCCTTGATAACCTAGGCCAAGTAATCCCTAGGCCTATATATACCCCAATCTGCCGCACCATTCAAGCCACCACCCTCTACCATCATACCACAATTCACACCATCCACCACACAACCTCTTGTGCCGCAGCTTTGCAAGGAATGAGAAGGAATGAGCCATCTGGAGCCGTGCTTGCCATTCAAGACGTTGGATTGTTGGAGCGTTTCTAGGTGTATTCTATCTTTGCTTTTGATGTTTAAATTCAATTGTCTTTGTTTATTTGCGAACATGAGGAACTAAACCCCTTTTTAGCTAGGGGAGAATTCAAAGCCATGAACATATATGTGATATGAATTGATTACATCCAGTTATTATTTCATAAATCATGAATGCAATTTGCTTAACTGTTTGATTTAAAACTTATTCTTGTATGTTGATTAGGGATGCATACTTAGTTTGCATGCACGAATTTGATGCTAAAATATAAGGGAGTTTCACCTAATAGTTACAAACTTATATTTACAAGTAGTGGAGGTTGCTAGTCATGACCGCGTTAAGTAAATTCCCAGCAGGAGTGTCATGCTTTTCGTAGTCACGAATGCCTTGTCAATGCTTATGATTTTCATAGAGCTTAATGATCTTTGATTGTATTTCTATTATGCTTTTCATGTAGAGAGCTAATGGAGAATAATTTAGGTTGACGATGCGTATCCCATCCAATTCAATGAATTTAGGAAAGTCTGAGAGTTAAAGCAGTGCTATCACAGTTAACTTGGGGTGTTGAGGTTCATGGTTTATAGAAAGAATAAGTGGAAATCGATTTGTATTGCATATGTGTCATGTGTGGAGAAGGACCCTCTAGCTAGCCATTCACCCATTCATTCATCCAAATTCGTACCAACCTTTGTTTAGTGTCTTAATCAGTTTGCTTTTACTTTAAATTCGTCCAAAACCAATCCCCCTTTACTTGGTCGTGTCTTTAGGTCAGAATTTTGTGTCTTTAAGCATTTTGAGTCAGGTTAAAGTTAGAATTCGTCCAAATAACTCCCTAGTGTTTGTTTTAAGTCTATTTGCTTGTTTTAAGCTGTTTTGAGTCTTTCTAGTTTGTTTTAAGTCATTAGAGTCTAGCTTTCTGTTTTTAAGTGTAGTTTAGTGCTTTAGAGTTTAATTAGTGTAGATTAGCATCCCTTCTAATCCCTGGCTAGAACGATCCCTACTTACACATACTACATTGATAGGGTTTAATTTTGAGTGCAATTTAATTTCACATCACCAACTCAATCCCAACAATAATCTGCCCAATCCAATTCAGGTGTCAATGTATGAGGATAATACGCTTAAAATACTAACTACTTTGACACATGGGTACAAAAACCACGCCAAGGATATGGCCGACATAAAGAAACAAATGGGGCAAATGGCAGAATTCTTGGGACAAATCAGGGAAGAAGGTAAACTACCAAGCTCAACCGTTGTCAATAAAAAATGAGGATTTGAAACTGCTAAAGCAATCATGTTGAGAAGTGGTAAGGAGGTTGGAACAGACCCACGACCATCCAACTCAAGTCAAGAAAAGGATGAAAAGCTACTGGTCGAGGAGGAGGACATTGCTAAACCTACGGCAAGGGTAGAACAACCCTTGCCCCAGCCTCCCAAGGCTCCTACACCACCAAACTCAAGTAAGGTTGTTCCAAATTCGACTCATTCTCATCTGATTCCACCAAATTTTCCTTTCCCTCTCAGGTTTATGCAATCTAAGAAGGAAGAGATTGAAAAAGACATCTTAGAGACTTTCAGGAAGGTACAAGTCAATATCCTACTCCTTGATGCAATAAAGCAAGTTCCAAGGTATGCAAAGTTTTTAAAAGAGCTTTGTACAGCAAGGAGGAGGATTTCGAACAAAGAAGTGGTTCAGGTAAGTGAGAATGTCTCTGCTGTTTTGCAAAGAAAACTACCACCTAAATGCAAAGATCCGGGTAGTTTTACAATCCCTTGTGTTATTGGAAATACCAAGTTTGAACATGCCATGTTAGATTTAGGTGCTTCCATTAATGTCATGCCATACTCTATTTATGCATCTATGAACTTAGGAGAGCTTAAAAATGATGGTGTTATAATTCAATTAGCCGATCATTCTAATGCATATCCAAAAGGAGTTTTGGAAGATGTTTTGGTGCGGGTGAACAACTTAATATTTCCAGCAGACTTCTATGTGCTTGAGATGGAGGATTCGACCCATTCTACACCCTTGCCGATCCTACTTGGAAGACCTTTCATGAAAACGGCCCACACCAAGATAGATGTGTTCAAATGGACATTAACAATGGAATTTGATGGCGACATTATTGATTTTAATATTTCTGAAACTATAAGGTATCCTAAATATGATCATTCTTGTTTTTCTATTGATGTATTTGATTCTTTGGCGCGGGATTATCTTGATTCCTTGAATGAGGACGCCCTTGAAACAACCATTGCACAAGGAATTGGGCTTAAATCTAATCTAGCCGAGCCTATCCCTGTAGCAAATGCCGAGATGGTTGCTGCCCTTGAGTCATTGCCACAACATATTGGTAAGCCTTCAATCCCAATTTCAATTCCTGTTTCTACTAACAAGTTGTTACCTTCAGTGATTCAGGCACCCATACTTGAGCTTAAACCATTGCCAGATCATTTAAAGTATGTCTTTTTGGGAGATAAAGAGACATTGCCCGTCATTGTCTCTTTATCACTCACTGCAATGGAGGAGGAGAAACTAATTCAGGTGTTGAAAGAGCACAAAACAGCCATTGGATGGACCTTGGCCGACATTAAGGGAATTAGCCCTACAACATGCATGCGTCGCATACTTCTAGATGAGGGGGCTAAACCAACTCGAGAGGCTCAACGCCGACTCAACCCTCCAATGATGGAAGTTGTGAAGAAGGAGATTATTAAGCTTCTGGATTATGGAGTGATTTATCCAATTTTGGATAGTCGTTGGGTTTCACCGATTCAATGTGTTCCAAAGAAATCGGGAGTCACTATGGTGAAGAATGCGGAGAATGAACTTGTTCCCACCTGTATCCAAACGGGTTGGAGAGTATGCATTGATTATAGGAAGCTCAACGCCACCACAAGGAAAGATCACTTCCCTTTGCCGTTCATTGATCAACTGCTTCCAAGGTTAGTCAGTCATTCTTTTTATTGCTTTCTTGATGGTTATTCGAGATATAATCAGATTGTTATAGCTCCAGATGACCAACAAAAGACCACTTTTACTTGTCCGTTTGGTACCTTTGCTTATCGTCGAATGTTGTTTGTTTTATGCAATGCACCAGCCACCTTTCAAAGATGCATGGTAAGTATCTTTTCAGATTTCATTGAGAATATTATTGAGGTTTTCATGGATGATTTTAGTGTCTTTGGTGATTCGTTTGATGGTTGTTTAGATAATCTCACTTTAATCTTAGAACGTTGCATCGAAACTAACCTTGTTTTAAATTGGGAAAAATGTCACTTTATGGTAAAACAAGGCATAGTTTTAGGTCACATAGTTTCAACAAAGGGAATTAAGGTTGATAAATCGAAAATAGATCTTGTACGCTACTTACCCTCTCCAACTTCGATGAGAGAGGTTCGTTTTTTTCTTGGACATGCAGGATTCTATAGGGGATTCATCAAAGATTTTTCAAAGATTTCCCAACCCCTATGCCGACTCCTACAGAAAGATGTGCCCTTTGAATTCAACGAGGAATGTGAGAAGACGTTCAAACACCTCAAAAAGATGCTAACTTCAGCCCCTATCATAGTTCCACCAGATTGGAGCCTTCTTTTTGAGCTTATGTGTGATGTTTCAGATTATGCATTAGGAGCTCTTTTGGGACAAAGGAAGGACAAGCAGCCACATGTCATCTATTATGCACCTCGGACCTTGAATGATGCTCAATTGAACTACTCCACCACAGAAAAAGAACTTCTTGTTGTTGTGTTTACTTTAGATAAGTTTCGTTCTTATTTACTTGGTACCAAAGTTAAAATTTACACTAATCATGCAGCTTTGAAGTACTTGCTTAAGAAGAAGGAAGCCAAACCAAGGCTTATTCGCTGGATGCTTCTTCTCCTAGAGTTCGATATCGAAATCCGGGACAAGAAAAGAAGTGAAAACGTGGTGGCTGACCACCTGAGCCATTTGGTGCATGATGATGAGCCATTACCTATCCCAAAAACGTTCCCAGATGAGCAATTGCTGTCCATCAAGGTAAGTGAGCCATGGTATGCTGATTTGTTGAATTACTTAGTGACTAAACAAATTCCAAGCACCCTAAATAAGCACCAACGTGATAAATTGAAAAAGGATGCACGGTTGTATGTTTGGGATGACCCTTATTTCTGTCACACTTATGCATGTGGGGGACACTTTGGCACTCAAAGAACAGCACTTAAAGTGTTAGAATGTGGTTTTTATTGGCCTACTATCTTTAAAGATGCTAGAACTTTTTGTATGACTTGTGATCGTTGCCAAAGAATGGGCAATATAGGATCAAAAGATCAAATGCCGCAGAATCCTATCTTTTGTGTCAAAATTTTTTATGTTTGGGGCATTGATTTTATGGGTCCTTTTCCTTCATCTCATGGTTTCAATTATATTTTACTTGCGGTTGATTATGTGTCGAAATGGGTGGAAGCAAAAACCACCCAAACTAATGATTCTAAAGTGGTTGCAGATTTCATTAAAACTAACATTTTTGCAAGGTTTGGAATGCCGCGAGTACTTATAAGTGATGGGGGCTCCCATTTTTGTAATCAAACCATTGAGGCGCTGCTCAAGAAGTACAATGTCACACATAAGGTTTCGACACCGTATCACCCTCAAACAAGTGGGCAAGCCGAGGTTTCTAATTGAGAAATCAAGCAAATTTTGGAGAAAACAGTTGGGCCAACTCGGAGAGATTGGAGCTTGCATTTGAATGATGCATTGTGGGCATATCGCACTGCCTACAAAACACCAATTGGGATGTCACCATTTCAGCTCATCTATGGGAAACCATGTCATCTTCCCATTGAGTAAGAGCATCGTGCACATTGGGCCGTCAAAACATTCAACATGGACATTGATGCCGCTAGAATTCATAGGAAGCTTCAATTGAATGAACTTGAAGAAATTCGGAACGAGGCTTATAAGAACGGTCGTATTTACAATGACAAAATGAAGGCATTCCATGACAAGATGATTCGTAGCAAGACGTTCTCTATAGGGCAGAAAGTGTTACTTTTCAATTCCCGCCTTCATTTGTTTCCGAGTAAGTTGCATTCTAAATGGATTGGTCTTTTTGTTGTTACTAATGTTTTTCCTTATGATGCAGTCCAAATTCAAATTTTGAAGATAGGACAACAATTCAAAGTGAATGGACACCGTTTGAAGCCATACTATGAGAATTTTGAGGAGCATGCCGTGGGCTCTAGTGATGCTTAAAAGGTGGTATCGTCCGGCTGGAAGACGTTAAAGCAAGCACTTCGTGGGAGGCAACCCATGCATTCGAATAAAGAAGACCTAGGAATCTCCGACTCCACAACCACATTTGTGTTTCTAAACCCTACTCTTTATTGTTTTTACTTTGCCATATTTTTCATGCTTGTTAGTTCATGCTTGTTAGTTGTGTTGTTTGCTTGCTTGTGTGTGAGTCTATGTTTGAAACATTGAGGACATTGTTTGGTTTAAGTGTGGAGGAGGTAAACAAAGTGTTTTCATGAAAAATTCGTGGGATTTTATCACCTAGCACTTCTAAGGTTGTTTCTCACTGTTTTTAAGTGTTTTTAGTGTATTTTGAAGTGTTTTTATGTGTTTCGAGAGAAAAACACGAAAATTTGGAAAAAAAATTCAAAAAAGTTTCGAAAAATACCAAAAAGAGCCGTTTTTGTGTGTTTGTGTCGTAGGGTACCTTCCAACACAATGATAAGGATTTGGTTTTTAATTGCATGACTGTTAAAGAAAGTTACAAACATGGATGGAGGTTTGATATGCTCTTTGGTTTATGCTTAGTTTTAGTTGTCGTTTACGAATTCACATGCAATCACAAAGAAAAAAAATCAGTTTTTGTAACATGCTTGAAGGAAGAAACTCAAACTAACGTTACAACCCTGAGAGACTTAAGCTTATGCTTTATTTGGAGAGTTATTAATCTATGATTTTCTTGTTTTCTAAAGTCGTTGCATGATCTCATTATTTCTTTGCTTGGTTGCTACTTAGAATGCGTTCTCATCATTATAGTTCCAAATACTAGAACTTATGCCTATTTCATTCAAAGCATAAAATTGATTGCATAACATATAACAAGATGAAGTTGTTTAGTTAAAACCAAATCTAAAAAGCCTTATCCCTTGCATATGTATTGTAGGTTTAACCCCTTTGAGCCTTAGTTAGCCTATTTTCTTTGTTAACCCACATTATCCTTACCTAGCCTAGAATAGGATTATCCGTACCCTTGTTCTTAAAGGATAGTGAAGCATGACTTAGAGGGAATTCCTTTTGATCAACATATTGCAAAAAAACAAGTGTGGGGGAAGGTTTTTCATTAGAAATTTGTATGGTAGTACGTTTGTGTGCAAAAGAAAGGGCATGAGAAAAGAAAAAAAAAGAAAAGAAAAAGAAAGAAAAAGAGTTGAAAAGAAGTAAGAATGAGCTCACAAGTATTGGTTGTGGAAGAAAGGGTCCAAAAGTTTGAATCTGGCCCTAAAAGTTGTATGAATCTCCCCTTTGTGTTCAAAGTTGGTTGCTGCATTCAAAAGTGAATTCTAAGTGTTGATTTCATTGCTTTGCTTACTATTTCTTTAAGAACTTTTGTTTATCTTTACCTTTCTTTGTTAGTCAGTACCTTAGCCACGTTGCATGATAGAAGCATATTTATGCGACTTAGTTAGCATGTTTTCTTGCATTTATTTAGTTAGTTTTTGCTTATAAGAGTGTTTTAAGCTATTTTCGTGTGTTTGTAGGTCCAAATGACAAAGTTGGCAAGAAAGTGCAATTTGGAGCATTTTAGAGCAGCTTTGGGCTTGGAATGGATAGCACATGTATGGAGCAAGATGGATGGACGAATTTGAAGTTCAAGAGAGTTTAGGAATATGCAAAACATATGGAGAAATAAATCTAAGACAAAGAAGATAAGGAATCAACTCAAAAGAAGGAGACAATATCCAAAACATTATCTAAATAGCCTTATCTTATCCAAACCTTATCTTAGCCTTATCTTATCCAAACCTTATCTTAGCCTTATCTTATCTTATCCTATCCTAATCTTATCATGTCTTAATTCCAGCTACAAGGGGGACTCCTTTTCACATTAGGATGCTTAAAACTTGTTTTTAGAAGGCATTTTCCTTCTAGAAACATGCCACAACACTCCTTTCTAGAATGTCTAGAAGCCTGCTGCACCTCTCTCTACTTTTGTGCCGCACCTAAGCCTATATATATATATATATATATATATATGTACATTTTTTGCTACAAAAACCACCACCCTCTACCATCAGATCACCACACCATCCACCACACACTCATTGTGCCGCAGCAAGGAAGGAAGGAAGAAGAAGCTTGAAGCCGTGCCTGCCATTCAAGACGTTGGATTGTTGAAGCTTTTCTAGGTGTATTCTATCTTTTGCTTTCAATGTTTAAATTAATTTATCTTTGTTTTATTGCAAACATGTGGAACTAATTTCGTTTAGCTAGGGGAGAATTCAAAGCCATGAACATATATGTGACATGAGTTGATTACATCCCGTTATTAGTTCGTAAATCGTGAATACAATTTGCTTAACTGTTTGATTGAAAACTTATTCTTGTATGTTGATTAAGGGGGCCCACTTAGTTTGCATGCATGAATTTGATGCTAAAATATAAGGGAGTTTCACCTAATAGTTACAAACTTATATTTACAAGTAGTGGAGGTTGCTAGTCACGATCGCGTTAAGTAAATTCCTAGCAGGAGTGTCATGCTGTTCATAGTCACGAATGCCTTGTCAATGCTTATGATTTTCACAAAGCTTAATGATCTTTGATTGTATTTCTATTATGTTGTTCATGTAGGGAACTATCGAAGAATAATTTGGTTGCCGATGCGTTGTCCGTCCAATTCAATGAATTTAGGAAAATCTGATGGTTAAAAAAGTGCTGTCACGGTTAACTTGGGGCGTTGAGGTTCGTGGTTTAAAGGAATAATAACTTGAAATCAATTTGTGTTGCATATGTGTCATGTGTGGAGAAGGACCCTCTAGCTAGCTATTCACCCATTCAAATCACCCAATTTCGTGTCTTTTTAAGTTGTTTTTACAAATCTGTTTGTTAAGTTTTTAAATTCGTCAAAACCAATCCCCATTTAGTTCTTTGAGTCTTTTTAGTTTAATTTTCTTCCAAATCACCCTTAAGTGTTAGTTTTGAGTCATAGAACCTTAGTTTGTCAGTTTTGAGTCATATTAGCTTGTTTTGACTTGTCTAGAGTCTAGTTTTATGTTTTTAAGTCTAGTTAAGTGTTTAGAGTCTAAATTGTGTAGATTAGCATCCCTTTTAATCCCCGGCCAAGAACGATCCCTACTTACACATACTACATCTATAGGTTTAAGTTTGAGTGCAATTTAATTTCACATCAAATTTTTGGCGCCGTTGTCGAGGATTAGCAAATTGCTAATCCCCTGTTGTTTCTATTCGTATTTTATTTATTTTCTGATTTTGTATTGTTTTCTTTGTTTTAGGTACTAGTTTATGACTCATAGTTCTCAAACAGTTCGTGGGCATATCTTGGAGTTTGACGACGATTTTGAATGAAGTTTGAGAAGAAAGAGGAAACAGCCAGAACCCAATCCTCCTAGTTCTAGTTCTGAATCCGAATTTGAAAAAGAGGAAGAGGAATAACAAGTTATGTCTATGGATAATCGTACAATCAAAGAACTTTTAGCCTCAGGATTGTACAGTGCCGTGCCCTTATGCATTCAATATCCTAGGGTGGCTCAAGGCAAGACCGATGAGTTCGAATTAAAGTCTAGTTTGCTGCACCACATTCCCAAATACCATGGGCTGTCCATGGAAGATCCAAACAAGCATTTGAAGGAATTTGAAGTGGTGTGCTCGAGCATGACATCAATCAACGTAGATGGAAATATTATGAAGATGAAAGCCTTTCCATTTTCTCTATTTGAAAAGGCTAAGGATTGGTTATTCGAATTGGCACCTGGAACGGTCACTTCTTAGGAAAGCATGAAAATAGCGTTTTTAGAGAAATTATTCCCAACTTCGAGAGTTATTCTTTTGAGGAAGAGAATAAGTGGCATTGAACAAAGCCAAGGAGAATCTTTTCCAGCATCCTATGAACATTTCAAGGCTCTAGTTGCATCGTGCCCTCAACATCGAATGAAGGAAGAACTTCTAACTCAATATTTCTACGAATGACTTCTTCCAATTGAAAGACAAATGCTTGATGCTTCAGCGGGAGGTGCTTTGGTTGACAGACCCCAGTTGCTGCAAAGATCTTAATTGCAAACCGAGCCTTGAATGCACAACAATATGAAGGAGTTGGACAAAGAGACCCCCCACGGCAGCAAGTTAATAAGGTAAGTTCCATGTCCGAAATTCAATCCCAATTAGCTAACCTCACTGTTATTGTGTCACAGATGGCCGAAGGAATGAAAGTACAAGGACTAAGTATATGTGGCGTGTGCTCCATGCAAGGGCACCCTTCTGATCAATGCCCTTAATTGATAGAGAATAGGGGTTGGGAAATTGCCAACACCATTGGATATAAAGGCCAAAGTCAGCCAAGGAATGATCCATACTCCAACACTTAAAATCCGGGCTAGAAAGATCACCCAAATTTCAAGTGGAGGGAGCCTCAACAACCCCAACAACAAGGTGGATTTAGATAGCAACCCCCAGGATTTTATCCAAGGCCATTCGCACCAACTCAACCTCAACCACAATCTGCCCAAACAAATTCAAGTACGTCTTTGGACAATGAAACGGTTATTAAATTACTCACCTCTTTGACACAGGGAGTACAAAATCAAACCAAAGAAATGCAAAATCAAGCCAAAGTAATGCAAAATCAAGCTAAAGAGGTGGACGAATTGAAAAAGCAAATGGGGCAAATAGCAGAATTCATGGTACAGTTTAGAGAACAAGGCAAACTGCCTAGTTCAACCATTGTGAATCCAAGGGGAGTATTTGAAACCGCTAACGCTATCACTTTGAGAAGTGGCAAATAGGTTGGAACCGACCCACAACCATCCAAATCAAGTCAAAAGGAGGATGAAAAGTTGCTGATCGAGGAGGAAGAACAAGTGAAACCCATGACAAGGGTAGAACAACCCTTGCCGCAACCCCCTAAGCAATCTAAGCCGTCTACAACAGGTAAGGTTGTTCCAAATTCGATTATTTCTAACCCTATTCCACCCAATGCGCCTTTTCCTAGCAGATTCATGCAATCAAAGAAGGAAGAGGATGAAAAAGATATTCTGGAGACGTTTAGGAAGGTGCACGTCAATATCCCGCTCCTTGATGCGATAAACCAAATCCCGAAGTACGCTAAGTTTTTGAAGAAGATTTGTACAACAAGGAAACGGATTCGGGAGAAAGAGGTGGTACAAGTAAGTGAAAATGTCTCCGCAATGTTGCAAAGAAAGCTGCCACCTAAATGCAAAGATCCAGGTAGTTTCATTATCTCTTGTGTAATTGGTACTACAAGGTTTGAACATGCTATGCTAGATTTAGGTGCATCAATTAATGTCATGCCATATTCTGTTTATGCATCTATGAATCTAGGAGAGCTTAAAAATGATGGTGTTATTATCCAATTAGCTGATCGATCTAATGCATACCCGAAAGGAGTTTTGGAAGATGTTTTGGTGCAGGTAGATCACTTGATTTTTCCTACAGATTTCTATGTGCTTGATGTTGGAAATGTGCCCTAAAACCAATCATATGATGATACTTTACGGACATTTCACATGTTAAACTAATCTAGTTTAATATATAAAGGGAAAAGGTTATTGTTTTAAGCCGTCTCATATAAATGTTATATGCTTAAACAATAAGTCCAAGGAATATGTAAAAAGGAGAATGTGATCTAAAGAAGTTAGATTCATGAGACCGTTCTCTTTCGTATACATATCCTAAATGTTCCTAATCATAGGATTGCTAATTGGGCATTGACAGTCCGTCAAGATCAGTACATGATATGTCTTCTCTTAGGGAGAGTGACTGGTCTCAAGTCATTGGTGTGACTGACACCAAGACAAGCATGTAGGTGCTTAATAGAGAATGAGTCCACTGAACACGATCAACGAGGAGTTCTCATACTCATGTCACATGAGAACTCATGGTTAGGATAATGCAAAGTAGTCATTTGACCTGAGGCATCACAGTTGTCTTGTGGTTAGTGTTGGAAATGTGCCCTAAAACCAATCATATGATGATACTTTACGGACATTTCACATGTTAAACTAATCTAGTTTAATATAAAGGGCAAAGATTATTGTTTTAAGCTGTCTCATATAAATGTTATATGCTTAAACGATAAGTGCAAGGAATATGTAATAGGGAGAATGTGATCTAAAGAAGTTAGATTCATGAGACCATTCTCTTTTGAATACATATCCTAAATAATTCTGATCATAGGATTGCCAATTGGGCATTGACAGTCCGTTAAGATCAGTACGTGCTATGTCTTCTCTTAGGGAGAGTGACTGGTCTCGAGTCAATGGTGTGACTGACACTAAGACAAGTAAGTAGGTGCTCAATAGAGAATGAGTCCACTGAACGCGATCAACAAGGAGTTCTCATACTCATGTCACATGAGAACTCATGGTTGGGATAATGCAAAGTACTCCTTTGACCTGAGGCATCATAGTTGTCTTGTGGTTAGGTCCTAGATCTTTGGCTATGTCAAAGTCACTCCATCAAAGGGTGTCCACGACATAGTTGGGGTTAAGCCACTTAGCCATGGATGCAAGTGAATGCGCAACAAGGGATCTCTAACCTTCAAACATTGAGGGAGAATACTCTATGATATGATTTAGAATCTCTGGCCAGAGTATGAATGAGATTTAGGAAGTCGTTCCAAATCACATTCAAGGTAATCATATAAGTAAATGAATTACATTGGATAGTAGGCATGAATAAACTATCAAACCAAACAATGTGGTCAAGAGTATTGTATTAGAGAATGACCGTATTGCATTGTAATCCCAAACTGAATAGGTTCTCCAACCTCTTCTGATTAGCTTGGGTAGCCATGACATACTGCTAGGTGTCACTCATGGCTTATGGAAGCCCTGAAGATGTATAATAACTGAAGGGAGAATTGAAAGTAAGTTTCAATTCACAATCGATTAGTAAGAGTCCTAATCGCCCACTGCCTCGCTAAAAGGAACCTAATGGATCGCACACCGTGTAAGGTAATGATTGAAGGATATAACGAAGATGAGTAAGGACAATTAAATAGTTTAATTGTTTATGGCAAGGATTAATTAATATGTTAATTAATCAAACGAATAAGTTCGTTTTAAACCTTGAGTTAGATTTGGGCCTTAAAGCCCAAATTGGGCTTCGAATCGTCAAGCCCATTAGCTTAAGTTGTATGACAACTTAACAACCAAAATTCAAGAAGCCCAAAACAGCCCAAAGGCATGGGAAAACAGGCCATATAGAGAGGGGTAATGAACTTGGCTTAATTGCAAGTTTGCCACTCCATTGTGAGGTGGTATAGAGGCAACTTTATAGCCATTTCATCCTTAGGGTTTCTTTTGGAGAAAAGATGAGAACACAATGCTCTCTTTGCTCTCTAAGAGGCCGGCCACCATGGGAGAGTTTACTAGCATCTAACTCTTCCATGGCCACTCATCTTCTTCCTCAACCATCCTTGGTGTCGGAACTTAGAGGTCTCCAACTTTGGGGACTTTTGGAGAACCCAATTCTTCCATCCATATCCAAGAAGACATGGAGCCAATAAGCAAAGTTCCTCCATCCAAATCCATGGAGCCAAGGAGTAAGGTGACAAAGGAAAGAAGGCCCTCACATGGGTGATTAACCTTTGCTAAGCAAAGAGGTGCTTCAAAGGTATAAAGTTTCTCAACTCACTTTGTTCTTGAGTTGAGTCATGGTTCACCAAAACTACTAGGCTTTGAATTTCATGGGTAATGTTTTGTTTTGAGTGCATACAAGCATGATTCCGCCTTTAATTGTTAATTGCATGCCATAGATGTTGCTCAAATGAACATGTTTTTCACAAATTTTCCTTCAGTTAGGTCCTTGATCTTTGACTATGTCAAAGTCACTCCATCAGAGGGTGTCCACGGCATAGTTAGGGTTAAGCCACTTAACCATGGAGGCAAGTAAATGCGCAACGAGGGATCTCTAACCTTCAAACCGTTTGCGGGAGAATACTCTATGATATGATTAAGAATCTCTGGCCAGAGTGTGAATGAGATTTAGGAAGTCATTCCAAATCACATTCAAGGCAATCATATAAGTAAATGAATCATATTGGATAGTAGACACGAATAAACTATCAAACCAAACAATGTGGTCAAGAGTATTGCAGTAGAGAAACACCGTATTGCATTGTAATCCTAAACTGAATAGGTTCTCCACCTCTTCTGATTAGCTTGGGTAGCCATGACATACTGCTAGGTGTCACTCATGGTTTGTGGAAGCCCTAAAGGTGAGTAATCACTAAAGGGAGAATTGAAAGTATGTTTTAATTCACAATCGATCGTTAAGAGTAACAATCGCCCACTGCCTCGCTAAAAGGAACCTAATGGATCGTACACCGTGTAAGGTAGAGATTGAAGAAACAACGAAAATAAGTAAGGATAATTAAATGGTTTAATTATTTGTGGCTAGGATTAATTAATTTGTTAATTAATCAAACGAATAAGTTCATTATAGACCTCAGGTTAGTTTTGGGCCGCAAGGCCCAATGGGATTTGAATGTCAAGCTCATTAACTCAAGTTGTATGACAACTTGAATACACAATGGGCTTGAAAGCCCAATAAACCCTTAAGTGGCCGGCCATATAGAGAAAGGTAGTGAACTTGCCTTTATTGCAAGTTTGCCACTATACTGTGAGATGGTATAAAGGTAACTTTATAGCCATTTCATCCTTAAGGTTTCTTTTGGAGAAAAATATGAGAACACAATGCTCTCTTTGCTCTCTAAGAGGCCGGCCACCCTAGAGGAAATTAGCTAGCAATCTTACTTCCTCTAGGTCACTCATCTCTTCATCAATGCTCCCCTTAGTGTGGAAAAAATAGAGGTTCTCTATTTTGGGAACTTGGAGAATCCTTTCAACCATCCTCCTCCAAGAAATCCATGGAGCCAAGAAGCAAGGAATGAAGACCCTCTCCTTGGGTGATTAGCCTTTTCTTATGCAAAGAGGAATCAACAAAAGTATAAGATTTCTCAACTCACTTTGTTCTTGAGTTGAGTCTTGGTTCACCATAACTACTAGGCTTTGAATTTCATGGGTAATGTTTTGTTTTGAGTGCATACAAGCATGTTTCCGCCTTTAATTGTTAATTGCATGCCATAGATGTTGCTCAAATGAACATGTTTTTCACAAATTTTCCTTCACTTGACATGGAGGACTCAGCCCACTCTCCACCATCACCAATCTTATTTGGCCGACCTTTCATGAAAACCGCCCACACCAAGATTGACGTGGCCAAGGGAGCGTTAACTATGGAGTTTGGTGGTGATATGATTAACTTTAAAGTTTATGAATCTGTTCAGCATACTAATGATGTTCATTCTTATTTTGCTATTGATGTAATCAAAAATATAGGGGAGGAACATTCAGCACCAATCAAGAAGGATGTATCTAGAACCACCATCGAAGAGGGAATTGGAGTGAAGCACAAACAACACGCCACTACCCTCAAAACACCAAATCTGGCCAAGAGCACCCCTTGTGAATTTGTTGATAGTGCTGCTACTTTTGAGTCTTCATCACAGCACATTGGTGAGCAACCTCCTCCAATTCCAATTCCCATTTCAATTAATAGGTTGTTACCTTCTTTGGTGCAAGTCCCCAATCGAATCCAAGCTGGCGAGAGAGTTTACATTGACTTTAGAAAGCTCAACGCCACAATCAGGAAGCTATATTGAGTTCATCAACCTGCACCCCGGTGTTAGTGCTCCCACCCAGAGTACGGCACAGTCCTTCACGTGATATTCACCTCCTGCACCATACGCTCACCTTGGATCCAAGTTAGGTGCACAGTCCTGTCGTACAGACCACTATAGGTGGTTCCCGACTCGTAGGTGACCCGCGATTATTCGCACAGTCTTCACGTGATCGTAGCACTAGAGCGTATTTATTATACCCAGTCTTGTCATACAGACCACTAGAGGTGGTTCCCGACTCGTGTGTAGGCATATTGTTAATGAGATGTATACTTGTTCAGATATATGATTGCATTATAGATTAAGCCGTATAATCCACAAGAGGTGACTCCCGACTAGACAGATGAGCTCTAGATTATGTCATACAGGTCACGTTAGGTGACTCCCGGCTAGATTGGGTACTAGCATTGAATTATATTACCTAGCTTGCTTATGTGATATTGTGATAGTAGACATGGCGTAAGTACTGGACATGGCATATGCATGGCATTTTTATATGCGGATTTTGATATTTTGAGCATGATTTGAGATATGTATTTACATATACTATTTTCTGGGAAAACTATACAGGCTTTACGGCGAGGGGTTAGAACTTTTTAGAAAGAAATGAATTTGAAAAGCTTTGTTTTTGCCCACTCACACTTTCTGTTTTTCGCCCCCCCAGGTACTAAGTAGGAATTTATCGTTGGTGGCATTGTGAGGGCTTCAGGGCAGTTCTGACAAATTTCACCAAATGTAGGATCACCTTTGGGTGTTGTTTAATTAGTACCTTGTTCTCCTTGACTGCACTTAGACTATTTATGCTCTGGTTGTGTGTTACACACTTAATCTTCCTCTAGCACATTATCTTACTTAGTACTGCTAGGAGCTTAGCTCTTAATTATTCGTATTCCTCTTCATTAATCTTTGTTTCCGCACTGTGCATGTGGTTACGTCACTTCCACATGACTGCCAGCACGCCCTGATTTAGGTAGAGGTGTTGTCATACAAGATCTTACAAATTTCTTGGTTAGTATTGTGATATATTAACCTAACGGTATGATCATTAATAAGATGTAGGTTTATGAAGATTTGTTGATAGGTTGTGTTGAGGTTTTATATTATTGTCTGCTTATTGCTCGAGTTATGGATCAGTTGCTAGCTAAAAGTAAAAGCCTTTTGCTATTTGTGAATTTGCATTAGCTAATGATGCTACCAACCAACAAGTTTCATGCTTGTATAAAAAGAGGTTATATTAGCTTCAAGATCCTGCAAAGAAGGCTAACAAAAATTCTTGGTTAATTCCTAAGGGAGCTTTTGATTTGTTTGAATTCTTTCGCAATTCTTACAAAATCTTACAAAATTTCTTGGTTAGTATTGTGATTTGTTAACATAACGGTATGATCATTCATGTGAAGTAGGGTTATGAAGACTTGTTGATAGGTTGTGATATATTAACATAACGGTGTAATCATTCATAAGATGTAGGTTTATGAAGATTTCTTGACAAGTTGTGTTTTGGTTTTATATTATTTTTTGCTTGACTGCTACTAAATGCATTGCTCGAGTTATGGTCAGTATTCGGGAGGATATATGCCTTATCAGCAGGGTGACTATAGTCAGTACTCGGCTGGCAGGTCATAGTGGCATTGTAGAGGACACCATAACAGGTTGATGTTGCTGCTAGTAATGCAGGATCGTCGAGGCAGCATAGCCAGTCAAGTTAGGGATCCAGTGCTCAGGGCCAAGGTATTCATGCTAATAGAGGTCGAGGAGGGAGACAGCATGCCCAGGGACGTATCCATAATATTTCTCTGCATGATGCTCAGAACAATCCTGACTTAATTATGGGTACGTTAAATGTTCTTGGTCATTATGCTGAAGTGTTGATTGATTGTGGTGCTACGCATTCCGTAATTTCTCATACATTTGCTCAGTTAACGCAACCTCAGTCTACACCCCTTGGGTATGAGTTAGAGTTTGCAATGCCTAGAGGGGATAAGTTTTATGTAGATTGTGTATATCCAGTATGTCCTGTTTTGGTGGAAGATGTGCTTATGCCAGCTAATCTTACTCTGTTGGGTATTGTCGATTTTGATGTGATTTTGGGCACAGATTGGTTGCATTATAATCGTGCCAATATTGATTGTTACAGGAAAATAGTGACTTTCCATCATCCTGGATTGCCTGAGGTTACGTTTGTAGGCGATCGTAGTGGAGTAAGGCATGGTGTTATTTCAGCTATAAGAGCCAAAAGATTATTGAACAAAGGTTGTCAAGGGTACTTGGCTCATGTGGTATTAAATGATGATATTCCTTCTAGTGTGGAGAATGTTTAAGTTGTCAGACATTTTCCTGATGTATTCCCTGATGATTTACCTGGATTACCGCCAAATTGTGATGTGGAGTTCACTATTGAATTACTTTCACGTACGGATCCTATTTCCTTAGCTCCTTATCGAATGGCACCGGCTGAATTAAGGGAGTTAAATATTCATTTACAAGAATTGGTTGATAAATGTTTCATTCAGCCTAGTACATCGCCCTGGGGAGCTCCAATCTTGTTTGTCCGGAAGAAAGACGGAACTTTGAGGTTGTGCATTGATTATCAGCAATTGAATCTGGTAACGATTAAAAACCGTTATCCATTGCCGCGAATAGATGATTTGTTTGATTAGCTTCGAGGTGCTTCTGTGTTTTCTAAAATTGACTTGAGGTCAGGCTACTACTAGTTAAAGATTAGGAGTGACGATGTCCATAAAACGGCTTTTAGAACTCGTTATGGTCATTATGAGTTTCTTGTGATGTCGTTTGGATTGACGAATGCACCAGCAGCTTTCATAGGTTTGATGAATAAGGTATTTCAACAATACTTGGATATATTTGTCATTGTTTTTATTGATGACATTCTGGTGTATTCTAAGTCGAAATCAGATCATGTTCGACATCTCAGTCTAGTGTTGAAGAAATTGAGGGAGCACCGATTGTATGCTAAGTTTAGCAAGTGCCAATTTTGGCTTGATCAAGTAGCATTTTTGGGACATGTCATATCTGCTCAAGGTATTCAGGTGGATTCTCAAAAAGTAGCAGCTATTGAGAATTAGGAACAACCACAAACCGTCACCGAGGTACGGAGTTTTCTTGGCCTAGCTGGTTATTATCGACAGTTTGTTAAAGATTTTTCACTTGTTGCATTACCGCTGACAAGATTGACCAGGAAGGATGTCAAGTTTGAGTGGGATGATAATTGTGAGCAGAGTTTTCAGCAATTGAAGTATTGTCTCACTCATGCACCTGTTTTGGCGTTTCCAGATGATAATGGTAATTATGAGATCTATAGTGATGCCTCCTTGAATGGTCTGGGTTGTGTGTTGATGCAGCAAGGTAGGGTGATTGCTTATGCTTCGCGACAATTGAAACCTCATGAGATGAATTACCCTACTCATGATTTGGAATTAGCGGCTATCATCTTTGCTTTGAAGATCTGGAGACATTATCTTTATGGTGAAAAGTGCAAGATCTTTACAGATCACAAGAGTCTTCGGTATCTTTTCACCCAGAAAGAGCTTCATCTTAGGCAATGAAGGTGGTTAGAGTTGCTTAGTGATTATGATTGCACGAATGAGTATCACCCTGGTCGTGCTAATGTGGTGGTTGATGCCTTGAGTAGAAAATCCCAAGGTTGAATCAATGCTTTGTATGCTTCTCGTGTTCCTCTTCTTGCAGATTTGAGGTGTACTGGAGTGAAATTGAGGCTAGAAGAACGAGAAGAAGCTATAGCAGAACGAGAGGAAGCCTTGCTTGCTAGTTTCCAAGTTAGGCCTATTTTGATTGATCGTATACTTGAAGCCCAAAGAAATGATGAGGAAGTTCAGGATTTAATTTTGGCAATTTCTGAAGGAAAGAAGAAGGGTCTCAGAGTTCGGGAATCTGATGGCATACTTATGCAAGATCAAAGGATATATGTGCCAAATAATATGGAATTAAAGAAAGAGATTCTTGATGAACCGCATATTTCAGTATATGCACTAAGATGTATCATACCATTCGACCATTTTATTATTGGTCGGGTATGAAAAGAGAAATTGCTGAGTATGTTAGTAGATGTGCTATTTGTCAGCAAGTTAAAGCTGAAACAAAGAAGCATTTTGGGTTGATGCAACCACTTCCCATTCCACAGTGGAAATGGGAAGATATTACCATGGATTTTGTGTACAAGCTTCCTTGTACACATAATGATTATGATGGAATTTGGGTGATAGTTGATCGGCTTACTAAGTCAACACATTTCATTCATGTGAAGGAGAAGTACTCTTTAAGCCGATTAGCTGAATTATTCATATCGAAGATTGTGAAGTACCATGGAGTTCCAGTTAGTATTATCTCGGATCGAGATCCTAGATTTACTTCTAAGTTTTGGGTAACGTTTCAGGAGGCTCTTGGCTCGAGACTACTCTATAGTACGACATATCATCCTCAAATAGATGGCAGTCAGAGAGAACTATTTAGACGTTGGAGGATATGCTGAGATCTTCGGTATTGCAGTTTGGTGATGCTTGGCATAGGTGGTTGGATTTAATGGAATTTGCCTACAACAATAGTTTTCATTCAAGTATTGGTATGGCACCATTTAAAGCACTTTACGGCAGATCTTGTCATACACCTTTGTGTTGGTCAGATATTGGCGAAAGAGTTTTGGTGGGCCCTAAGTTAGTGTAGGAGACTACTCAAAATATTCAAGTGATTAAATCTAACCTGAAAGCAGCCCAGGATCGACAAAAGAGCTTAGCAGACAGACATGCCACTGATCGGGTGTATAAAATAGGTGATTGGGTATTTTTGAAGCTATCACCGTGGAGAGGTGTTGTACAGTTTGGTAAGAAAGGTAAGCTGAGTCCTAGGTCCATTGGACCATATCATATCACTGAGCGAGTCGGTGAAGTTGCTTATAGGCTTGAGTTGCCTTCAGAGTTGTCTAAGGTGCACGATGTTTTTCATGTTTCCATGCTTTGTCATTATGTTTCAGATCCTTCGCATGTGATTCCTCCTCAACCCTTGGAAATTAGTCTAGATTTGACTTATGATGAGGAGCTAGTGACAATTTTGGATTGGAAAGAGAAGGTTCTGAGAAATAAGACAGTGCAATTGGTGAAAATTTTGTGGAGAAACCACTCAGTGGAAGAGGCTACTTGGGAGACAGAGGATCGGATGGGAGAGATGTATCCAAGGTTGTTTTATGAGTATTAGTGGATTGTATTGTTGTGTAAATTTCGAGGACGAAATTTTTATAAGGAGGGTAGGTTGTGACAGCTCGTCCCGAAATATTTTTATCGACGGTGTGAAAAGATAAAAATACCCTTGGACGTTGTGTTATGTGGGTTATGCTTTTAGAATTGGACCGATTCCTTTTCTTCCTAATTATTTGGACCCAATTGGAAGGAAGATTTTATTAGCTTTGGTTGGTTGCTTTTGGACCACACACACACACACCCTTTCTCTTTCTCTCTCTCGTTGACTCCCTCTCTCCTCCCTCATGGTTCTCTCCCATTTTCCATACAACCGTACGGACCACCTTCGATCGCCATCATCCAGCCACAGATCGAGTTCATGGAGACCATAATCAAGTTCCTTGTAGCCATACGAACCCATCTATACCCTTGGTTGGCCATGGAACCATCAGAAAACCCGAGAACCCAAGATCCCATTTTGAGGTACTGTTCATGCACATGTAATTACGTGATTTTGGGAGGATTTTAACTTATACGGAGCTTTAGGACCTCTCCATGAAGCTCGGAGAAGAAGAATGAGGTGATTTGGACGTCGGGAAGTCGAGATTGACGAGTTTCAAGTTTGGCCGGATCATCGAGGCTTTCTCCGGCAAATTCTCGAGGGTTTTAGGTCCAAATTTTGGTAAGGTTTTGTTCTACTTGTCATAAGCTTCATTTTGGTATAAATGTCATGGATTTTGGTTAAGAAATGAAGAAGTTATGAAGATTTGAAAATTTTCCCAGTTTTTCGGCGAGTTGCAGACGACGGCGGACGACGGTCGCCGGTGAGGTACATCGGAGAAGAAGGAAGAATATTCCGTCAGAGTTGACAGAATATTCCTAACGACGTTAGGTAATGCCATTAACTTCTGTTAGTATATAACGGAATATTCCGTGGAATATTCCTAGCGGCAGTTAGGGATTCCGTCAGGGTTGGCCGAGCATGGGGGCGCGTCTGGCTGTGCCTTGGCTGGCGCATGAGACCTCAGAGAATTATTTTTAAAATATGGGGATGTTTCTGAGGATGAGTAGGTCTCAGTGGTATATTTATATACCCAAATTGAGCAATATATGAGAAGTTATTAGCTAGTGTTGCTTATGTGCATTAAGTGATGTTTATATAGTTGTTTCGCATCGCATATAGGTGAGACCTATCTCAAGGACGAGCGTAATCATTCAAGGCAAGGGGGCCACAACCCTTCGACATACCAGTGAGTGGGCTTTTGGTTTTCAATATATATATATCTATATATATATACTTGATGTTTTTCCCATAACCATATTTAAATGAAATGTGTTTGAAATGCCATGTCATACATGCATGACATTTGAGCATATGCATTAGTATAAATATGCATATTGTCACATGATGCTGCGCAGGCCCAGGTAAGCCACAGGTGAGTACATTATGATGTTAGTGGTTGTAAATAGAATGATGATGTTGAGTTATATTGAGCTCATCAACCTGCACCCCGGTGTTAGTGCTCCCGCCCAGAGTAAGGCCTTCACGTGATGTTCACCTCCCGCACCATACGCTCACCTTGGATCCAAGTTAGGTGCACAGTCCTGTTGTACAGACCACTATATGTGGTTCCCGACTCGTAGGTGACCGCAATTATTCACACAGTCTTCACGTGATCGTTGCACTAGAGCATATTTATTACATCCAGTCTTGTCGTACAGACCACTAAAGGTGGTTCCCGACTCGTGTGCAGTCATATTGTTAATGAGATGTATACTTGTTGGGATATATGATTGAGTTATAGATTGAGCCATACAAGTCACAAGAGGTGACTCCCGGCTAGACAGATGGGCTCTAGATTCTGCCGTACAAGTCACGTTAGGTGACTCCCGGCTAGATTGGGTATTAGCATTGAATTATATTACCTGGCTTACTTATGTGATATTGTGATAGTAGACATGGCGTAAGTACTAGACATGGCATATGCATGGCATTTTTATATGCGGATTTTGATATTTTGAGCATGATTTGAGATACGTATTTACATATACTATTTTATGGGAAGACTATACAGATTTTGCGACAAGGGGTTAGAACTTTTTAGAAAGAAATGAATTTGAAAAGCTTTGTTTTTGCCCACTCACTCTTTCTGTTTTTCGCCCCTCCAGGTACTAAGTAGGAATTTGTCGTTGGTGGCATTGTGAGGGCTTCAGGGCAGTTCTGACAGATTTCACCAAATGTAAGATCAACTTTGGGTGTTGTTTAATTAGTACCTTGTTCTCCTTGACTGGACTTAGACTATTATGCTCTGGTTGTGTATTACACACTTAATCTTGCTCTAGCACGTTATCTTAGTTAGTATTGTTAGGAGCTTGGTTCTTAATTATTCGTATTCCTCTTCATTAATCTTTGCTTCCACACTGTGCATATGGTTACGTCACTTCCACGTGACGGCCAGCACGCCCTGATTTAGGTCGGGGTGTTGTCATACAAGAACTTACAAATTTCTTGGTTAGTATTGTGATATATTAACATAACGGTATGATCATTAATAAGATGTAGGTTTATGAAGATTTGTTGATAGGTTGTGTTGAGGTTTTATATTACTGTCTGCTTGACTACTATTAAATGTATTGCTCGAGTTATGGATCAGTTGCTAGCTAAAAGTAAAAGCCTTTTGCTATTTGTGAATTTGCATTAGCTAATGAACCAACCAACAAGTTTCATGCTTGTATAAAAAGAGGTTATATTAGCTTCAAGATCCTGGAAAGAAAGCTAACAAAAATTCTTGGTTAATTCCTAAGGGAGCTTTTGATTTATTTGAATTCTTTCGCAATTCTTACAAAATCTTACAAAATTTCTTGGTCAGTATTGTGATTTGTTAACATAACGGTATGATCATTCATGTGATGTAGGTTTATGAAGACTTGTTGATAGGTTGTGATATATTAACATAACTGTATAATCATTCATAAGATGTAGGTTTGTGAAGATTTGTTGACAAGTTGTGTTTAGGTTTTATATTATTGTTTGCTTGACTGCTATTAAATGCATTGCTCGAGTTATGGATCAGTTGCTAGCTAAAAGTAAGTCTTTTGCTATTTGTGAATTTGCATTAGCTAATGATGTTACCAACCAACAAGTTTCATGCTTGTCTAAAAAGAGGTTATATTAGCTTCAAGGTCCTGTAAAGAAAGCTAACAAAAATTCTTGGTTAATTCCTCAGGGTGCTTTTGATTTATGTGAATTCTTTTGCAATTCTTACAAAATTTCTTACTTAGTATTGTGATTTGTTAACATAACGGTATCATCATTCAAGCGGACAATAATATAAAACTTAAACACAACCTGTCAACTAGTCTTCATAAACCTACATCATTTGAATGATCATATTGTTATGTTCATATATCACAATACTGACCAAGGATTTTTGTAAGATTTTGTAAGAATTGCAAAATTCAAATAAATCAAAAGCTCCTGAGGATTTAACCAAGAATTAGCTTTCTATGCGTCAGCTCGCCAAATCTCAGCCTTCAGATCATGGTACTCTAACATTCATGTCACTGAACTCCGAGTTGAAACCCATGAATAATACAAAATTGGGATCTGAATTCAACAATCCTATAATTTGAGGATTTTTTCAGTAAGGAAATAACAAAAAGATTGAATTTTTTTTCAAGAAAATAGATAATTTAAGACATAATTGGAACTCGTACGAAATTAAATGTGCATTGGAAGAAGCATTTGATTGCGGCGGTGGGGAAGCCCCCTCGGAGAGATCATGAATCTTCTTCCAAGCCTCCACCATCTGATTCATAACCTCCCTAACACCCTTCACCTATTACACACCATTCCAAATCACTTATATTAACAATTAAACAAAATTAATTACGCTAAAAAGTCAAATTAATTTATCAATTAAAACAATAGGATTGCTTATGAATTACTTTCTTTAAGCGTTCCACATTTGATAAAACTTTGTGATATCCAACCAACACACAATAACTTTCATAAATTACTATCAATCCAGAACTAGAGTATCATAAACTGTCACAAAGCTGCATAACTTTATCCAACACCAGTTAGACCAACATAAATTACCATAAATAATGCTGACAATAATATAAAACCTAAACACTACATGTCAACAAGTCTTCATAAACCTACATCATATGAATTATGACACCGTTATGTTAATATATTACGACACTAACACTGACTTGTAGAAAGAAAAGTGGACCATTTGTGATTAGATAGGACATGGTTAACAACATAAGAAAAACAAAAGTAAAATCAAGACATAATTTACTGGAGGAAAGGTTCCTAGTTAAAAGTTTAGTCAATATGTTGGCGTAATTCCAGCCCAGTTTTAGAAAGAAAAGTGGACCATTTGTGATTAGATAGGACATGGTTAACAACATAAGAAAAACAAAAGTAAAATCAAGACATAATTTACTGGAGGAAAGGTTCCTAGTTAAAAGTTTAGTCAATATGTTGGCGTAATTCCAGCCCACAAGTTTAAAAATATCAAGATAAAACAATACACACACATGTGCAAACAACGAAGTTATACCTGGGAGTAATAGTCAATGACAGTTTTAAAATCTTTGTCTCGAAATGCATAATCCCTTTGTTCCCTTGCCTCCAACAAGTCCCCCATCTGTTAAGTCCACTCTTGAAAGATAACTGAAGCCATCCAAATTATTAAAAAAATAAATAAAAAACTCTCGGCATAGATTGAATGAACAAGGATATGCAAGATGTTCTAGTACCACTTAACTACCTCATTATTTCCGATAAGATATGGAAGCTATGAAAACAACTGATGCTCAAATCCAACATGCAGGAGAGATTGAATAATCAAAAGTTATTTATGCATATCATATGCCAACAATCAAGTTTTTTATAAGCAGATCACTACAGAATATTTGTATTCAATCAATTTCAACTTTGAGCGACAACTTCCAAGTTGACACACTCCAAGATGACTATAGCACTAAAGGCTCTAGTTTGCATAAGCAAGCAAAGATGTAGGACAGACTAATGGTATAATGTGCATCCGACATATTATATAGCACCCCACTTACATGACTTGAAGGGATTTACTTCCCACTTAGCAGATCTAGAGCAACATTTTCAAAGCTATGAACAACACCTTCTGGAGTGACTCTTCCCACAGTGTAAATAAACAACCAGTAAAGTCAGCATATCTCAAGCAGAAAAAGTTATTTAGATATAGTAACAACAAAAATGATCAAACGGATGAGTAGTATTTTTAGACTAGAAAAGTTATTACCTTCTTAAATATTCAGGCCAAAACATGAAAGGCGAGGGTCACCATCCTACAAGTCCATCACCCTAAAAATTGGTAATGGACACGGACATGACTGAAATTACATAAATTTTTAACTAAGATGATCAAATCTGAAAAAGGAATACCTTGTCAAAGAGAACCCTATAAGCATTCAAATCATGGTATAACGGACGACCCTTAGTACTATGATAATCTAAAACTTTAGCTACATAAATAGCCACTCTTAAACGCGTGGTCCACTCAATGGTTTGATTCTCCTTTTATGAAAAAGCAATGACCAAAAATTAATCCTCAACAAATACAGCCACTAATTCTCAATTTGGAGGAACAAAACTTAAACATGATAATTGATTGCTTATGAAAATCTTGAGAAATTAGCAGTATGACAACAAGCACAGTACATCCACACTAGATAGAAGACCACACTATAAAGTAAACACCACACCCCCGCCATGACTTCTCCAAATGAAATGTTAAACATCATCTAGGATTAGCAATACTACCAGGTAAGATTGATGGCCTAACCGTTTCGTGTTAAAGAAAACTAATGCCAACAGCATCTTGCATTTCATTGATTGTTTAAAAACTATATATTTGGAGGTACTTCACAAAAGGTTCATCCAGAAATCTTAGAAGCTAAGATAAAAAGTAGCATTCTTGATACAACAGCTAAAGCCAAAGACGAGAAAGCAAAAAAACAAAGGTTGGATTTTGTTTGACATACAGTGTAACAAATGCTTAGCTAAAGTATCAGTAGGCATGTACTCACTAACTAGCAGCCTTTCACCCCCATCACGACAATACCCAATCAAATTTGGATATCAAGATTATGATATCCTTAAGAGTTTGAAGTACAAAATCATATTGTATTCAGTTAGCTATGCTATAAAATGCATAACAATGATAGGACGTATCCAACTGGAATAAAGAATTACCTGCAACCTAACACCACCATGTTTCCTCCAAGTCTAATCAGATATTTCTGTCTAATCAGATATTTCTATCTTCCCCATAAGTAAACAGTATATATTTAGTGGATCCCAAATTGTGGAAATAAACTGTTTTGACGGAAGCTTTTCATTAAACCACCAACTTGTGTGGTTTGCCCTGCCTGCAGATAACAACCGCATAATCCAACAGCACTTAGGTTTAATCAAACCTTCCCCTCCACAATTAGTCCATGCTCATGCATCAAAATACACAAAAAATATTATAGGAACTATTATCATTGAAAAACTTGAAGGTAGAATCTAAATAGATTATTGAACTGATAACTTGTTCTTTCCATACTAACTGGAATTATAAGTTAGTATCATTTGTTCAAATAAACAAAAACATATACCGAATTTTTGAAATGCCTTTGTTCATATATCAGGATTTTAAAATCAATACAATGACTTCAAATACAAGTTTCTTTATTTTGAGTTCTTCGTAGACACTATAACCAATATCAGGATCTTGACTAAAAATCAATACAAATGTAAGCAAACAACACATCAGGATAGACTATAAGAGGGAAGAATCTAAATACTGAGCAAAAAACTTCACACCTTGGGCACCCATTTTTGTCAAAATGTACTGCATATCAAGAGAATTTGCCATTCCTCAAAGGTACCGGAAAAATAACCCAACAACCCACAAGTACAGATAAATCACGAAGAAAACAGTTCATATGAAAATTCAGGAATTTATACAATAATCCATCAGAAATTTCCACAAAATTTTACCAACACAGACGCCAAAATTCCCAAATAACACTAATCCAAAACAAACCCACAAAAATTCAATCAACGAAACGAACAAAAGAAGAGCACTTCCAGAAGAAAACCGAAAACCGTTACCTCAGCGGAAAGTTACCAGCATTGACGCCGGTCGTGGCGCCGCCTTGGCGCCAATTGGTGAGGCGAAGAGCGTCGAACAGTCTGTCAGATCCTCCCCTTGCAGCTCTCTGTGGCTCATCTTCATCACGAACCCAAAGAGCTTGAAGAGTAATTTCGCCACCGCCTTCCCCTCGAACAGCGAGTTGAGCAGCCCGAGGACAACCAAGAGAACAACGGCGCCGGACTTGAACTTGAAGAGCGACAAATCACGGCTGGATTCCTTGAGGGTGCGAAACAGTGAGACACGAGCAAGGAACGCGAGGGAGAAATGAGAGATGATGGAGAGATTGGAAAGCATCGAGATCGGATAGCTGAGAGAGGTGCTGGTACGGTAGTAGTGGATAGTGCTGGCATTCGCTTTTCTCGTGTTCGTGTCCTTTTCGTATCATACCCGACCCGATAGCTTAATAGGTCGTGTCGTGTAATACTCGTTAAAGTAAACGGGTAATATGATCCGACCTCAAAACAACCCGTTAATATTATCAGATAATATGACCTGACCGGTTATCTGTTAAGAAAAATATATTTTAAATCAATAAAAATGAAAATGAAAAACATAATTTGACCCAAAAAAATGTAAAACATAATTTTATTAATTTTGCACTCAAATAAAAAACAATGTTAATGAGATTTGGAGGGTTTTAAAAATCTAAACGACCATGTAACCATCGTCTAAGCATTAAGGATGCAATTATGAACGTTTATTACGCTTTCACATCTTTCAGACTTATACATTAATGATTATGAATTTTGTTTATTTTGAACTCCCTTAAAAATACTATTCATGAGAGTTTGTATAGTTTTAAAAATTCAAACTATCATATACCCATCCCCAAAGCGTAGATGATGCGATTACGAGCGTTTGCATATTTTTTCATATTTTTCGCAAATGTAAATTAATTATTATAATTTTTTTAATGTGTTTGGTATTTTTAAATTACTTGATATTTTTATTTTTAATGTGTTTTATAATTTTTAATCTCAATCTTTGCCTATAATATACTATAAAAATGAATAAATTAATTAATAAAAATTAAATTTTAAAATTTATACAGAATAATAATTAATAAACAATATATACATATTCATTATATCTATTGTATTTTTATAATAAGTTTTTTTTAGTAGTTTACAAAATTAAAATCATCAAAATAACTTTTTTCTTATCGTGTCGAAACAGGTTACCCGCGTGTCACTCTCGTGTAAACCTGTTAAGGACCCGTTATTACCGGGTTATTATCGTGTGACCCGATAATGACCAGATTAGTTATCGTGTTGACCCGAAACCCGTTATTTTCGTGTCGTTTACGTGTCGTGTTAACGGGTCGTGTAAGAAATTGCCAGGTCTAGTAGTGAATCTTGGCGGGCGAGCGAGCGAAGAGAGATTAGTTTAAGCTGGGAAGTCCATTTGGAAGAACCAAACCCGTTTGATTAAATGATGTAACAGATTGAACCGGTACTACGCAGACCTTCCCAAATCTCAGCTATCAGATTGTTGTCCGCACAGATCGTCCATGTCGATGCAAATTTCCGCGTCTTCAGTCTTGACGTAAATGCACCTGCAAAACAATCAACACCTTTGATCAAAGACCTAAGCCTCACACGCCCATGAGGTGGGGGTGGGGGGTAGGTCAACGGTGTTAATATGAAGAAATAGAAACCATAGTTATGGGAGAGAGTAGCAGAGAAGAGAGAGAGAAGTAAGAAGGTAAAAGAGATTTCTGAATTGTTTACTTAATGTTGAAGTAATTACAAGAGTATGTATTTATAGTGAACTAGTCACTCTAACAGACTTCCTAACAAACTAACTAATCTAACAAACCACCTAATCTAATTACAAATGGCAACATCTCATCCATACGACATTATACTCTTAACAAATGGATCTCTGATGCCTAAGTTAGTTTCTATGAGAGAGTAAAGTGTTTAAGGCTTTTTAGGGTTGCAAAAGCTTTGAAAATTTGGTAGAATATGAGGTATTTATAGGGCTAGGCCCGACCATATAGTGTTTAATGGAGAGATATTCTCTAAATATTCCCAAGATATTAAATAGGAAATAATATCTTGAGATAATGGTGTAGTTATCCCTAATTTATTTAAATTAGGATTACTTACTTGATTGGAGTCAATCTTCAATTGGGAATGTATTAAAGATAGGATTTGGGTAATTAATCCTTATCTTTAATTTCTTGCCAAGGGCAGGTGAGCTGTGGGCAGTCGTATTCGGTTGCTGAGACCTCTAGGGGTGTGAACTGCGCTTGGGAGCATATGAGAAGCTTGCCCATTTATTGAGGGCAATCTTATCTTTCTTGAATAAAAGTCCACGTGTCGCCGCTAGAATTTTTGAGAGTAGTTTAGGCTCCACAAATGCCCCCACACCTACTGTGCTGCACGCAGGATATTAGGTGTAGGAATCCCAAGCTGCTTAGGCTTGTAAAGCTGTTTCCCAATTTGAACTTGATCTTCTTTCTTGATTTGGAGATAGACTTCTTCTAGGAAAAGGAAAATAATTGCCCCCAAGACCTATTTAATTATGCCTTAAGCAAGGGATTAAATAAATTTGTTGAACAATCATTGTTCCAACAAGGAAGAGAAGCCAGAGGAAATTTTTATTCCCCCTCCTCTAGCGTTCTTCTTTTCTTGCCCTTGCAAAGAGTCATCTCTCCTTGCTCTTCTTCTTCTCTGTGCCACACCAAGGTAAGAAAAATTTGAATTTTCTTCTTGAATTTTTTGGGAGTCTTGGGACTTGAAAAATTGTTTCAGCGGGGGCCGAGGTGGTGTGAGTGGCACAGCAAGGATGTCGGCTGGAGCGCGGGGGAGTTGGGCTGGGTGAACCGTGAGGCTCTAACCTTTCTAAGTGAGCTCGGCATGGGCCAAGCTTAGTGGAGCGGACTCGGGTCTGCTGTAGCAGGCGATAGGGAGTGAGAGAGGTTGGACCAAGAGGCCTTAGGCCTCGCTGGTTGTAGCGGAGAGATGAGAGAGGCGCGGGGCACTGACCCCCCCTCTCTATTGACCTGGGCCGTAGGCCTTAGGGCCTATTTGGAGTGCCTGGCCTGTGAAGAAGAGGAAAGGGATGGGGCACGGGCCTCCCCTTTCACTGGGCCTAGCAGCTTGGGCTGTGTGGGCAAGGACCAAGAGAGGAAGTGAGGGTCGTGGGGCCTGGTGCAGAGGCACTGGGCTTACGGTCCTGTTTTTTTTTTTTTTTTTTTTTTCTTTTCTCGTGAGCTACCCTCTAAATATTTTTCTTTATGCTTTTTTGCAAGGACTTTAAGATGTCTTCCTCTGGTCGCAAAAGTGATGAATATCCTCCAGCTTTGTACCATCAAGGTGGTTCTTCTGGCAAGGTAGGCTACTTCAAGGCTGCACATGTCAAGATCAATTTCGACGAGCTGTTTCGGGATTTTCTTGAGGTGTACAAGTATACGATTCCATCAGGGGTTTGCGTCAAGCGGGTGAAAGATGATAGAGGTCATGAACCATGCGACGAGGGTGCCTTTGCTAGAAAGAGAGCTATCAAATTCCATCCGTACTACTTTGTGTTGGGATTTACTTTTCCTATGCCGTGTTTTTTCCAAGAGGTGATTTGCTCCATGAAATGTGCGCCTGCTCAGTGCTCCCCAAATGCAATTCGTGCGATGGTGGGATTTTTGAACTTGAGCAGGTTCTTTGATCTTGGCTTGACCATAAATGAGTTTTAGTACTTCTTTGAGATCGGCCACAAGGAAAGTGTGGGGTAACTGAGATCTTGCCATAGGCTGTTCGATGTTTCTAGCAAAGGTGACCTTGAGTGGGTGAGAGATACCTTAGAGGTGAGCGGAGAGTGGGAGTCTGAGTCTTCTCTTGAGCTGCGTGTCCTGACTACCTTTATCAGCGATAAGTGAACTGCTTCATTCTTATCCTGCTTGAATTTTTGTTGAGCTGCTCCATGACTTCAATTTATTAATCGTCCTTCTTACTTTGCGTAGATTCGAAATTTGGCTCAACACCAAAGACTTCGGCAGATATGAGGAAAGTGCACATCGCCTTGGGCATTCCTGCTGAGTACCATGAGTGGCGCTAGCTGCTCAGCCTTCTTCATCGGGAGAAAGGTGGCCTACCTTCAAAGGAAGAGATAAAGCAGATAAAAGACGAGGCGTTGGCTCACTCGATCGCTGCTGTATAGTCTGGTGCCAATGAAGGTGGAAAAAAGAGATCTTCCTCACCTGCTTGTGAGTCTTCGAGTGAGAAGAAGCCAAAAACTTCTTCTGCTGCTCGTGGGAGCTCGTCTGCTGCCGAAAAGCTTGTTATTGATCTAACTTCCCCTAAAGGGGCGAAGAAGACCGTTGAGCCTGAGCCTGTGAAACCTGCTGCTCCAAAGGTGACCGCATCCTTTGCTGAGAGACTTACCTAGCGGAAGGGTTCGGTGACGCCTCTGATGTCCAGGTTTGTGTCGAAGCGTCCATCGGGTGTTAAGTTTGGAACCGCTTCTGCTGCTAAGGTGGTGCCTGGGCCTATTCCCTTTTTTGTCGTGACTGACTTGTCTGTTGAGAAGGGGAAATCTGCTCGTACGGGCAGTTGTGAAAAATCCACCGAGTCTGAGGCTGGAGAGTTTCCCAAGGTTTGTGCGCTGCTGAAGGCTAACTTGCTTGAGGATGTCGATGCATGCGCCAAGTTTGTTGACAGTGTTGGGAAAGTTGACATTCGCTCAGGCACTTTTTCGAAGCGTCCTGCGTACTCGATGAGGTCTTCCCTAATTGCTACAATGCATAAGACTTTGATCCTAGCAGCTGAGTCTATGCCTGTTGATCAAGATGCTGTCAAGTGTGCTAAGGAGGCCGAAGTGGCGTTTGTGGCTCAGCTTCGCTCGGCTGCTAAAAAGATCGAGAAGCTCAAATCTGATGCATTTGCCCCCACTTCTTTGCAGCTGGACATCGCTCATTAGGAGGTCGCCCATTTGAATGTTAGGCTTAGTGCAACTCAGGCGATGTTGGAAGCTGCAGAGAAGGAAGTTAGTTGTGTTTCTCTGGTGGTTGAGGACCTTGAGCGTGTTAATTTGGAGCTACGATCTGCTTGCTTTGCCAAGGACGAGGAATTTATCTTCATGCATGCTGAAGTGTCTCGTCTCAAGGAGGTTACCAGTAAGCTTGGGTCCAAGGAGATGGATCTGCAAGGTGCCTTGTCTGCTCACACTAGGCTTGTTGAGGAGAATGTACAGTTGAAGAATGAGAAAGCTGGTCACAAAGTGGTGCTTGGTTCTTGTCAGACCGATTTCTACAAGCTTGGCTATGTATACCATCTTCAGGGAAGGTCGTCGGATTATGAGTTTTTTAGAAGGACTTCGAGACTTTTTCCATTTCTCCAGTTGATCTGCTTCATTTCTTGTTTGAGGCTGCCTTTGGTGGAGCAGCTGAGGGTTAGACAGTCTAGGCAGGGGCTGCTGAGGATGAGTTGATGGAAGCTTTAACTGCTGGGAATGACATGACTGCTGAAGGCGTGCCATTCGAGGAACCAGTGGTTGCGCAAGCTACTAAGGAGTAGTCTTTTTGCATAGACTTAGGAGTTTTCACATTTTCCCTTTTATTCTGCTTTGCTTGAACTTTGTTGGCCTTCGAGCCGGTTTATCAATTTGCTGGAAATTTAATAAACAATTTTCCTTGTTTTTGCTTCATCCTTCTATTTCACCATGTCTTTTGCGAAACTTTACCATAGGACAGGCGGCTGGGTGAGCTGCTTCAACGAAGCAGTTGATCCCATGTTGTCACTTAGGTTTTAGTTTCGGCTTCAGGGCTTCAGAAGCCTTGCTTGCTGGAGGCGACTTGTAAGACTTCGTCGTAGGACGGGCAGTTGAGTTGGCTACTTCGATGGAGCAGTTGACTTACGTGGTCACTTTTGGCTTCAGTTTTGGCTTTGATGCTCATAGAGCTTTACCTGCAAGAGGAAAAATGTGAAATTTCTAACTTATAGAACCGGTGGCCGAACTTATGCTCCCTCAGGGAGCAGATGAGTTCATGTAGCTACTATAGTTGTCAATCTCGACTTTGGATGACTTTATAAGTTTTTGGCCCTCCGGGGCGTACATGTAAAATGTTTAACCTATAGGCCGGCAGTTGGACTCGTGCTTCTCGTGGGAAGCAGAGGAGTTCGTGTAGCCTCTATGGTTGTATTTCGGCTTTTGTGTGACTTTTTAAGCCTTGGCCCTCCCGGGGCGTGTTGCAAAGTGTTTAACTTATATAGTCATCAGCGGGACTCATGCTTCTCATAGGATGTAGAGGAGGTCTGCATATCCACTATAGTTGTACCTCGGCTTTCGAGTGGCTTCTTAAGCCTTGGCCTTCCCGGGGCAAGTTGCGAAGTGTTTAACCTATAGGGTCGTCGGCGGGACTCATGCTTCTCGTAGGAAGCAAAGGAGGTCTGCATATCCATTATAGTCGTATTTCAGCTTTTGTGTGGCTTCTTGAGCCTTGGCTCTCCTGGGGCGTGTTGCGTAATGTTTAACTTATAGAGTCGTCTGCGGGACTCATGCTTCTCGTAGGAAGCAGAGGAGGTCTATGTATCCCCTATAATTGTACCTCAACTTTGTCCTAGCAAAACTTAAATCATAGACCATCGGTCGGAAGCGCTGCTTGTAAGTAAGTAAGGGAGTCCGCGTAGTCATAGCAGGTGTAAGTCTCGGCTTACGGATTACCTTGGGCTTTTAGCCGTTGGATTGTTGGCCAGGCACCTTACTTACAGAAGTAAACGACCCACGTAACCATTTCAGGCGTCATCTTTGGCTCTCGAAGGCATTTTAGGCGTGAGGTGTAGGCAAAATCGCGCCTCAGAGGCCATATCTTTCCGAATTGCAGCTTTGATTCCACAGGTTGCTTAACTAGTATTACAACACTTTAAAATCAAGCACTTCATGGAGATTTGCATGTCAAGGACAAACCATCTTGTCACACGAATTCTTTCATAGACAGGGGTCCTGCACTTAGCGTCTCTTCCAGTTAAAGACCCAGGATTTTGCAGAATTGAATCCTTCAGTTGGCTAAGTCTATCCTAGGGGAAAGACTATTGTGGCCAGTTCTGGGAGTCGTCCGACCCAAGTAGTCGATGCATTCAGGGGTAACTGAGCAATCGTACAACCCATCAAGTTCTGGATATTCTGGAGTAGTTTACCCTTTCGCACTGGAGAGCAGACCCTAGATGGGTGTCGGGGAATTAGTTTACCCTCTCGCGCTGGAGAGCTTACCCAGATGGGTGTCGGGGAATTAGTTTACCCTCTCGCACTGGAGAGCTTATGCCATGTCCGCGGGGCAGCGGGCGTCATCTGCTTGTCACAGAGTTAGTCAGTTTGTTCATGCATTTGGCCTAGGCTTGTGAATAATTCCTTCAATCTTCATTGAAAATAGAGGCTTTTATTAACTTTGCTTGTAGGTAGTAATGGCATAACAATTGATAATTCTTGGCATGCGAGGTCTTGTTCGTCGAGCTACTTGAGTCTTCGAACTTCTTCGTCTTGAACGAGGTCCAAGGAATGGTAGGAAGTCACACATAGTACTTTCTCAGGTTGTAAGCATTCCACTGTTTATCGATTTCTTTGTCGCTCATAGTGGTGAGGGTGTAGTCCCCCCTTCCACCTACTCGGCTGATTTTGTACGAACCTTCCCAGATGGGAGCCATATTTTTAGAGCCTTCCCGCCGGGCGGTGATGAAGGCTTTTCTGAGGACTAAGTCTCCTAGCTGGAACTGCTGGATTTTTGGCCTTTTGTTGTAGCTAGAGAATAGCTACTGCTGATAGGCCGCAATGCAGATGATAACCTTCTCGCGCTCTTCCGCAATGCAGGTGACAACCTTCTCGCGCTCTTCCTTTTCCTCTACGCAATGCGGGTGATAACTTGTTGATGGCCATCTTCTTCTCGTTCTGCTCAAAATTCGGCAGTATAGTGCTGATGCTTGGCACCATGACGTTGGGAGGTATAATCACCTCAGAATCATACGCTAGGGAGAATGGATTTTCACTAGTTTCTCATCTTTTGGTGGTGTGATATGCCCATAAAACACCGGGGAGCTCGTCTAGCCATTTGCTCTTCTTGTCGGAGATGGTCTTCTTAAGGCAGTCGAGGATGGTCTTGTTAAATGCCTCGGCCTTCTCGTTGCTCTGCGGGTATCGAGGTGTGGACATGTGCTGCTTGATGCCATATTTTTGGAAGAACCTCGCCAAGTCTTTACCCATGAACTGCGGACCATTATCGGTGATGATGGAGTGTGGGATGCTGAAGCGGTAGATGATGTTCTTCCATATGAAGCGCTCTATGTCAGTCTGGGTAGTTGTTGTCATGGTTTCGACTTCGACCCATTTTGTGAAGTAGTTGGTCGCTACGATCATCATGCCTCTACCCCTAGTAGCAAGCGGTGTTGGTTTTACCAGGTTAATTATTCACTGCACGAATGGCCAAGGGCTCGTCTACGGGTGGAGTTCACTAGCAGGTAGTGCGGGCATGGGCTTGAAGCGTTGGTAGCTGTCGCACCTTTGTACATACTTCTTGGCGTCTTGATGCATGGTTAGCCAGTAATAACCAGTGTTAAGAGCTTTTTGCGCCAGGGAGTGGCCTCCAGAGTGGTTTCCACAAACGTCTTCGTGGATTGAGCTAAGAATCTTTAGGTCGTCGGAGGCGATAGGCAGCGGAGATGCAGTCCTGAAATGGATCTTCGAACGAGCATATCGTTCCACATGTAGTAGTGTGCTGCCTTTATCTGGATCTTACTGGACTCCAGTCTATCAGTGGGAAATGTTCCATTGATTATGTAGTCGATGATGAGATCTTGCCAACTCAGGGTTATGCTGATCTGCGCCACCTCGACTATTGGTTCCTCATCTATGCTTAGCTTTTCCAACTACTCGACTGGGATGAAGCGCCTGAGCTGATGGTTTAGCGTTGAGCCTAGGCTTGCTAATGTGTCTGCGTGTGCATTTTCTGCTTGTAGAACCTGAGTGAGTGTGTACACCTGGAACGTCGCTAACAACTCTCGTACTTTCTTGAGGTATCGGGCCATCCTTGGATGCTTTGCTGCATACTCCCTTGAGGTTTGGTTAGTGATTAGTTGGGAATCGGAATAGATCGCGAGTTTTTTCACCGCTAGGTCTTTCGCCAATCGGAGACCTGCTAGTAGGGCTTCATACTCTGCTTCATTTTTTCACCGCTAGGTCTTTGGCGTAGCTATGGCGTGTTCGACTGCATCCGGGGTGCTTTTAGGCTATGTTGCTGCATCCTTCAGGCTTGGGGTGAATTTTGCTATAAAATCCGCCAACGTCTAGGCTTTTACCGCCGTGCGGGGTTGGTATACTAAACCGTGTTGTCCTAGTTCCAATACCCACTTCATCACTCGTTGGGAAGCGTCTGGACTATGCAAAACTGATCGCAGCAGGTACTGGGTCATGACGATGACCAGATGCCCTTGAAAGCAGGGTATGAGCTTCCGAGCTGCAACAATTAGTGGCAAAATTAGTTTTTCAATCTTCAGGTATTTGGTTTCTGCATAGATGAGAGCTTTGGATGTGTAGAATACAGGCAGTTGGGCCCTCAGCTCTTCTCGTATGAGGGCATAACTTCCTTCTACTTCTGATACCACCAGATAGATGTATAGGTTATCCGCTACTTCCAGCTTGGATAGTAGTGGAGGTGATGTCAGGTACTGCTTCAGGTCCTGAAATGGTTTCTCGCACTCATCGTCCCACTTGTCTTTCTGCACCTTTTTGATTACCTTAAAGAAGGGCTTGCATTCGTCGGTGGATCGCAAGAGGAAACGATTGAGTACGGCTGCTCGTCCAGTCAAACTTTGGATCTCCTTCAGAGTCGTGGGCAATTTCATGTCCAAGATCGCTCGGATCTACCTTGGATGAGCCTCGATTCCTCGTTGGGTTACAAGGTACCCTAAAAATCGACCTGAGGAGACCCCAAAAGTGCACTTGGCTGGGTTGAGCTTCATGTTGTATTCTCGGAGAATAGCAAAAGTTTCTGCCAAGTTGCGAATGTGGTCTAACTGCTGCTTGCCTTTCACCATGATGTCATTGATGTAGACTTTCATGGTGACTCTGATCTGCTTCTTGAACATCGTGTTTACAAGCCGTTGGTAGGTTGCCCTTGCGTTTTTTAGGCCGAAGGGCATGACCTTGGAGCAGTATGTGTGATGTGGTAGAAACTAACACACAAATTAAACCCTATAAATTATGCAATTGTAGTATGTGTAAGTAGGGATCGTTATAGGCTGGGGATTAGTTAGGGATGCTAATCTACACTAATTAGACTCAAAAACACAAAACTAAGCTAAACTGACTCAAAACAAGCACTAAAGGGTGATTTGGACAAAAATTGACTTAAAACTAATAAGTTGCAGAACTAAGTAAAGGTTGCACAAAATTAAGGTGACTTAAGGGGTGAAAGGCTAGCTAGATGGTCCTTCTCCACACATGACACATATGCATCACAAATCGATCTCCAATTACTATTCCTATAAACCATGAATGACAATGCCCCAAGTTAACCGTGAACTGCACAAATTAACCATCAGATTTTCCTAAATTCATTGAATTGGACTCAGTGATGCAATCAAATTATTCTTATCAAGTTTCCTATATGAACTGCATAATAGAGATACGTATCAAAGATCATTAAGTTCTATGAAAATCATAATCATTGACATGGCATTCGTAACTATGAACTGAATGATACTCCTGCCAGGAATTTACTTAACGCGATCGTGACTAGCAACCTCCACTACTTGTAAATATAAGTTCATAACTATTAGGTGAAACTCCCTTATATTTTAGCATCAAATTCATGCATGCAAACTAAGTGGGCCCCCTTAATCAACACACAAGAATAAGTTATCAATCAAACAGTTAAGTAAATTGCATTCATGATTTATGAAATAATAACTGGATGTAATCAAATCATATCACATATATGTTCATGGCTTTGAATTCACCTCTAGCTAAAATGAAACCTAGCTACTCATGTTCATAGTAATGGAAAAGCAGTATAAAATAAACATTGAAACTAAAAAAGGATAGAATACACCTAAAAACGCTCCAGCAATCCAAAAGGTCTTGAATGGCAAGCATGGCTCCAAGCTTTTCTTCCTCCTAATTACAGGTCACGGCACTCTTGAATTCTTCTTTAAAGGCTCCCAAAACCTGCGGCACAACTCCCCTCAATGTTGCGGCAAAGATGTGTATTTATAAGCCAAGGGTGTGGCTGAAACCAAGGAGGAAAAAGATTGACGTGTTTAGATGGATTACGACTTCTAAATTCTGATGAGAAGGATTTAAAATAGGATAAAGACTTCTTCTGCAGCTGGAGATAAGTTTAGATAATGTTGGATAAATAGGCTAATGTTTGGATAATATTGGATAAGATTGGATAAGGTAATGTTAGTTTGGATAAGGTTTGGATAAGATAGGATTGGATAAGGTCTCCTTGTTTTCAGCTGGTTCCAAGCCTTAATTAATTCTTCTTGATTCTTTGCACATTCCTAGCACCAAAAACGTCCATTCCTTGTGCTCCATACGCAAGCTATCCATTTCAGCCCAAAACTGCCCCAAATTGCTCCAAAATGCCGTTTCTTGTCACCTTTGCCAATTGAACCTACAAACACACAAAAATAGCTTTAATTACTATAATAAATAGAAACTAACTAAGTAAATGCAAAGAAACAAGCTAACTAAGTCGCATAAATATGCTCCTATCAATGTACCTCGTTCGATCACGAATGAGGTCAACGATGGCATGGATTGTGCTTTCTAGGCCCATCTTTTGGATGACTGATAGTTGTAGGAGGTTGACTGAGTTGCCGTTGTCCACCATAATTTTGTCAACAATGGCGTGGGCCAGTTGTACAGAAATCACCAAGGCGTCGTCGTAGGGAAAGTCCACTCCCTCTGCGTCCTGCTCGGTGAAGCCGACGATTGGTCGAGGTACAACGTCTATGGCTTGAACCTGATAGACCGATCTCGCATGCTGAATCTTCCTCTTCTTGGAGTTGTTGGTGGCCCCCAAATGCTCGGATTTGGCAAAGATTCCATTGATTCAGATTGTCTTAGATGAGGTTCTTCTTCGACATCTGCTTCTCGCCTTGGCCGAGCAGCTGGTCTGTTGACATACTGGTCACACTTGCCTTCCTTCATGAGCTGCTCAAGGTACGTTTCCCACATGGTGAAATCGTTAGTTGCATGCCCGGGGCCTCTATAGAATGTGCAGTACTTTGTCTGGTCCCTCTTGGAGGTGTCCCCCTTCATGGGTAGCGGCAAGTTAAACCACAGTTTATCCTTGAGGTTACGAAGGATCTGGCTGATCGGGATTGAGAACTTGGTGTATGTCTTAGGCGCTGCACTTCCCTTTGCTGGGGACTTGTCCCTCCGTTTATCTCCTGGCTTGCTTTTGATGTTAAGTGGTTTATCGTTCGCCTTCTTCTGATTCAGTTTTGTGGCTCTGCGCGGCTACTCAGGAGGCTTCTGGGAGCGATTTTCCTCATCCCAGAGGGAGTGCTTTTCTGCCAAAGCATAAGAGTTTGCCAGGGACAGGTTCTTACCCATAATTAATTGTTCGAAAAGTGGGTGGTCTACTGGGAGTCCCTTTCGGAAAGCTGAGCATGCGATGCTGTCATCGCATCCGACAATCTTTGCCTTTTTCGCCTTGAATCTCTTTACGCAAGTGCATAGTGACTTCTTCGGGTCCTTCTTCATGTTGAAGAGGTAGTTATACTTCTTTTTGATCGAACAATAGGACGAATATTCCTTAGTGAAAACCAAGGAAAATTCTCTGAAACTCCAGATTGAACGTGGCGGCAGAGTGTGGAACCAGTATTGCACCTCACCTTGGTGCGTCGTGGCAAAGATCTTGTACATGAGAGCGTCATCGTTGGCGTAAAGTGTCATGGCATTTCGGTAGTGCATCAAGTGCCTGTTTGGATCTTCATCTCCCTTGAACAAGGTGAAATGTGGCAGGCTGAACTTCCGTGGTGGCTCCGTCTACTTGTTCTCGTCTGAAAATGGTGACCTGCTCAGGTTGGCCATTTCTCTACAGAGGGCATCGTCGGTAGTGTCAATGAGCTGGAATCTGCGTAGTTACTCTGCTACGAGCCTTTGTACTTCCTCCTGGATTTGTGCCTGGTGGGGCAGCGGAGCCTCCAACTGTCCCTGGTGTTAACCTGCCGGTCCATGCTGCTCTTCGGCTTGTCCTGCTCTTCTGTACCGCGATTGCGGTGCACGTGGTTTGCCTTATGCTGCCCACTGTCACTCTGGGCGGGGGTTGCCAGTGGAACTTGAGTTGGACAGCTCACGTGCTCTTTTCTGGGCGTCATGCGGTTGTCTATTCCGTTTCCTCGTAGGAGGATCTCCTTGTGGGCCTAGCCTTGTGTGGACCTAACCTCGAATGCACACTAACTCGTGAGTCGAGTCGGGAATGAATGCTTCTCTGTGCATTTGGGCAGGATAAGACGTTTCCCTGAGGGCCCAAACGAGAATGCAAACTACCCGAACGTACGGTTCGTGGCTGGTTGAGCGGCTTATTGTCGGGACGTCGCTGGAATGAGTCACGTTCTTTTGCCCTTATCCTGCTTCAAGATACCTCATCTGGGGCGCGTTGCATCTCGATGCGCTCAAGGAGTTAGTTCACCAAGGTGGTCTGCTGCGCGAGGGTGTTTGTCAAATTGGCGACCTGCTAGGGCAGGTGGTGTTTGCCATTTGGATTGGAAAGGTCTGGAAAATGGGCGTTTTCATGTGTGGTGGAAGTATGGTGGAAGTATAGTGAACTGCAGAAAAGTGGAGTATAAGTAACCCTGAATTAATCGAGGGACCTGTGGTCAGAATCTGGATCGTTGGAGGTGGCCTTGGAATGGATTAGGTCGTGGGACGGGTCGTAGAAGTGGGTCGCATGGAGCGTTGGGCCGGCGCCTGCTCACCTTGGGCCTGCATTGTCGTTGGCCTTCCTGGCCGTTGGGCTGCCACATCTTGACCTGCTGGCCAGGTGGCTTGGGCTTGGGCCCGTTGAGCTGTCTGGCTGGTAGCAGCTGCTACGTTCTGGGCTTGGGTTTGGGCCTGCTGTCGCAGTGGGCTAGGTTTCCTGCCCTAGGCATGCTGTGGTAGCTGCCAAGTTTTGGGCCTCTTGCCCATAGGTTTGGAAATGGACCTGGGCCTCATGTCTAAGGTTTGGAGGGATGCGGCACTGCAAAGGCAGCGGCGGTGGAATTTATGCCGTGGCCTGGTGGCCTTGCCGTGGCTGCTAGGTCACGGTGGTGGCTGTGGTGGAGCGGCTCCACGACGGTGGGGCTTCTCCTGCCATCGTGTTTAGCCTTGAGAACCTTTATGGTGGGGCTATGTCCTCGTCTCCACTCTCCAGTCCAAATCTTTGCACGTAGGAGGTTTCGTTCATTGTAGTTTCTGAATTTCCTACCATTGTATCCTTTCTCTAAGGATTGATCATGAAACTTTTCTAGGAAAAATTAATTGATACAACGTGTGAGAAATTCAACCTAACAGAAAATTCAAGAAACTAATGTGAGAGGCTTTTTCGAGTGTTTTGAATCAGCTGCCAATGAAAGCACCAATTTGTCGATGTAAATTTCTACCGTCTTCAGTCTTGACGAAAATGCACTTGCAAAATTTGGTAGAATATGGGGTATTTATAGGGCTAGGGCCGGCCATATAGTGTTTAATGGAGAGATATTCTCTAAATATTCTCAAGATATTAAATAGGAAATAATATCTTGAGATAATGGTGTAATTATCCCTAATTTATTTAAATTAGGATTACTTACTTGATCGGAGTTAATCTTCAATTGGGAATGTATTAAAGATAGGATTTGGGTAATTAATACTTATCTTTAATTCCTTGCCAAGGGCAGTTGCGATGTGCGCAGTCGTATTCAGCTGCTGAGACCTCCAAGTGTGTGAACTACGAGTAGGAGCATATGAGAAGCTTGCCCATTTATTAAGGGCAATCTTGTCTTTCTTGAATAAAAGTCCACGTGTCGCCTCTAGAATTTTTGGAATTGTTTTAGGCTCCACAATCCGCACACTTAGTCCGCAACTTAGACACGCTCATTGCGTACAGAAAGGAAAGAAAAACTTGCTTTTTCTGGAAGGAATCAAAATGACGTAAATCCCAATTTTATGACCCACGCCCATTGCAGGGAAAGGGATCCTCTTCCGATTCCTTCCACCAAATCCACCCAATTATCAAATTTGGACTTTTGAAATTTGATCCGACGGCTAAAATTATTATCACTTTTAAAGGGTCCCCTATTTATAGCCGTTGGATCATATTTGAAGGGCCCGGATTGATTGATTTGGTGTTTTTGGTGGAAGCAATCCGGAAATGATCCCTTTCCCATTGCGAGGATGGTAGTAGCTGAACTCTAGGTCTTTCTTTTGGTTTGCTTATGTTTTTGGGCTTTCACTTTTTCTTTGTGCTGATTTGGGCCTTTGTTGTTTAAATTTTTTTGTTGGTAATAAAGTTTACAATATTATTGTTACACCATTATGAGACTAACCCGCCTCTTTAGGGTAAATAATATCGTTTGTTAAAAAGAAAAAAAAAAGGTACCTTTGTTCAAAAAAGAACAAAGTGATGAAGACTGATGAAATGTGATGACACAAAGTCGATCATAGCATGTGACACTAAGTAGTAATTCATTTATAAGATAATAAATCAATTGTCAATTTAGTCCCTAAACTATTTCTTTAGAAAAATTAGTCATTGAATTATAAAAATCTGCCAATTACATCCCTAGTATTAGATTCGAAGCTATTGTATTCAATTTTCTATCAATTTATGTCACGTTATTTGCATGTGATACATATTGTAGGGTACATTAGTAATTTTCATAAAGAAATAGTGTATGGAGTTAACTTTAGAGAGTAAACTAGACGTTAGATTCGCAACCTCTATGAAATGTTAAGCGCTGTGAGAAAATGATGGTATTACACTCTAAAGTATGTCCAGTAACTTAGGTTGACTAAAAATTGAATAAAATAACTTTGAATATAATAGTAGGGATGAAATTAGCAATTTTTAATGAATTTAGGAGCTTATGTTACTGAAAAAATAATTCAAAGACCTAATTTTCACAGATGTGACAATTTAGGTATTAAATCGGGAGTTAACCCTAATAGTAATAGTAATAGCTGCTATTTAGAGTATTATCAAGCCGTATAATGTATTCGCACAATATACGCAACAGGCGCGGGACCATCCTGTGGATTCTCAAGTCTCAATGGGCCAGATGCAATCTTCAAAAGCAATCCACGCCAAAAATTTGATAAAACTCGGATGATGTACGATATAAATTGATCCTATGGCTACTGTTATGCAACTACTTAATCATCTTCTTTTTTTTTTTTTTTTTGTCAAACTTAATCATCTGTTGTTGATTAATTACCAATTTGCAATGTAACACACCCCGACCCGGAATGTCCACTAAGACTCCGAATCGAGCTGTGCTGGCCGACACCTGGAAGGTGACAAAGCCAAAAAGTGATGATATGGAAGAATCCGAATAGATTTAAACCTAAAGGTGCCTAACTATTAGAGTGCGCTGTCAGTGGGTATGGACCCATTTCACACGCGTTGTCAGAGCATAAGTAAAGTACAGTAGTATGGGTAGAGATCGTACCCTCAGAAGTAGCCGCCTGAACTGAGATATGCCGCGAGTCCTTGTCGATAAAGAAACTATGCTACAAGAACCTGGAGGGGCGCAAAACAAAAAGCTGAGTAGGTCAGAAACAAAGTTTTACAAAATCATTTCGATATCAAAAGCTCTAACCCCTCGCTGGAAAACCTGTATAATTTCCCAGAAAATAGTATATAAACATATGTATATCATCATATTCTCAAATCATGGTTCAAAATCAGTATTATGAAAGTATGCCATGCTATATGCATCAATAACATAGTGGAGATACGTAAATATATAACAGGTGAAATAATAAATCAATCGGAGACCCTGCAGTGGTCTTGTACGGTTAATCATATAGCTCAATACCTATGCCCGCACACGAGTCGGAACCATTAAAATGGTCTGTACGACAGAACTTGGTGTAATAATACGCTCTAGTGCAATTCTCATCAACCACCTGTGCGAATAATCGCAGGTCACCTACGAGTTGGAACCACAGAAGTGGTCTGTATGACAGGACTTACACGTACTTGGATCTAAGGGAGCGTGCGGTGTGGGAGGTGAATATCAACATAAGCACTAACACCGGGGTGCAGGTTATGAGCTCTCAACACAATTCACATCATCAACACAATATAACTCACATGATACTTACATGTGCGTCCACCGCACCATTTCATACATATGCATCATATACCAATTCATACTTTTCAAATCAATTCTATGCATGGCATTTTAAAACACTGCATGGCATTTTAAAACATACTTTCATTTAAATTCGATTTCTGGGAAAATCAGTAAGTATATAGGTATATAACGAAAACAATTGCCCACTCACCTGGAGTCCACGCTATAACTCCTTAGAACGAGTACCGAGGCGTCCCGAACTATCAGTGCCTAGAACAATTATTAAATCACATCTCAGAATACTTGTCAATAGAACACATAACTCACATGAAACACATCCTCAAGGGCATTCAAGAGTGATTCAAAACTCATTGACCATAAGTCAACCGTCGATCAAAGATCGACGGTAGGGTCCATAACTCAATCCGGGAGATCCGCATATCAGATTTCCCATCCGTAACTTCTCATGATTCACATTATGCTTATAGAACAACATATCAAAGTTTCGTTATGATCCAACGGTTGGATCACCAAAAATTCCCTATCCGTAAGTTCCTACATTCTTCAAATATTAAGTACTACAACGTATCAAAGTTTGGTGACGATCCCACGGTTGGATCGCCAATTCATATTTTTACCTAACCACGAATCGTAAAGAATCTGGCTCAATGATCCACTTACGTCAAACCACTATCAAAACTGAATTCAGGATATCAAACATAGCCTAAAAATAGCATTGACGGCCCACTGGCCTCGCACCGCCGCCTGCGCCACCGTGGGTGGCGTCGGCCACCCCAGCTCGCCAGAAAATTAAACTTTCTCCAAAAATTCTCAAAATTTGCATAATTGAAGATCTCAATCAAAGGAACAACTTTCATACCTGTGACCAAGGCCAATTCGGCCGAGAAAAGCCTCAAATCCTCCAAAACCGTACGAAACCCTTGAATTTGGGTGTGTTCGATCCGTCTCCAAAACAACTTCGCTGCCTCCAAACTTGTTTGGGCTTTGTTCCAGACCTCAAGAGGATGCTATGGGTGGTGGTAATTGGAATAAATCATTTCAAAATTTGGCAAATCTCGAGCAAGAATCGTCACACCGATCGGTGCGATTTTTCCCAATTTTAAGCCCAAATCTCTTGAAATTTGAGGTGGAATAGGAAGAGGGAAGGGCTAGATGATGTTTGGGAGTAGTTGTAACAGCCCGTCCCGGAGATTTTGTACGACGGACGTGAAATGACGAAAATGCCCCTAGGCATTAATTAAGGTATGTGTGTTTATTTTCTTAGGGATGTTTGTTGGAGGTATTTGGACCACACACACACACAGTCACACCCTTTTCTCTCTCTCACTCCCGCACTCTCTCTCCATCCCTCAGACACTCTCTCTCTCTCTCCTTCTTGGTGTTGTACGGACAAATACCAAAACCATATCAAACTTCATAGATCGAGGTCAAAGAAGGGACCATCGTGTTCCTTGCAAACCCAGGAACACATCTATACCATTTTCAAGCAAGAACTCCATCGTTTTCACGTCGAAGCCATAACTCCGATTTTTTAGTACTGTTCATGCAATCGTAAAATCTTTGGTTTTTGGGGATTTTAATCTCATAGGAAGCTTAGTGAGGTCCTAAGGAAGCTTGGAGTGCTTCGTTTGAAGAAATTGGACGTTGGGATCGTGAGTTACGAAGTTGGCCGGATTTGGTGGAATTTTCCCGGCGAAATCCGTGGATTTTAGGACTTTTGGAAGGTAAGGACTTGTTCTATTCTTCATAAGCTTCAATTTGAGACAAGTTTTATGCAATTTGGATAAGAAATGAAAAAGATATGAAGTTTCAAAGATTCCCAGTTTCCGGCGACGGCGACGGTCGCCGAAGTTCGAAGGAAGAAGATGACGGAATATTCCGTCAAGTTTGACGGAATATTCTAACGGAGTTAGGTTAGATTTAACGGAATATTCTATTTTTGGACGGAATATTCCTGACGGCGTTAACTGACGCCGTCAGTGTGACTGTCACGTGGCCGCGCGTGGGGGCGCGTAGGTCCATGCGCTCGCTGGCGCGTGGGGGCGCGTGGGGCTTCAGAAAATTATTTTAAAAATATGGGGATGATCCTGAGATTGTGTAGATCACTGTGGTATATTTATATACCCAAATTGAGCAAAGCATGAAAAGTTATTAGCTAGAATTGTGTATGTGCTTAAAGTAACGTTGTTATAGTTATTTCTCATATAGGCGAGACCTATCCGGAGGACGAGCGTAGCCAGGCTAGACGTGGGGGTTACGACCCGACTACATACCAGTGAGTGGGCAGTTATTTTCAGTATATATATGTATATGCTTGACGTTTTTCCCAGAAAACGTATTTTAATGGAATGTGATTTTAAATGCCATGTTATGCCTACATTTTTAGCATATGCATTATCATAATTATGCATACTGCTGCATGGTGCTGCGGAGGCCCAGGTAAGCTCAGGTGAGTATATTATGTTGGTAATGAAAATGAATTAGTTGGTGATGTTGTGATGCATATTGAGCTCATTAATCTGCACCCCGGTGTTAGTGCTCCCGCCAGAGTTAGGGCATAGCTTCACATGATCGTTCACCTCCCACACCACACACTTACCTTGGATCCAAGATAGGTGCATAGCCTGTCGTATAGACCACTTATAGTGGGTTCGACTTGTAGGTGACCCGCGATTAGCGCACAGCCTTCATGTGATTGTAGCACTTGAGCGTATTCATTATACACCTAGCCTGTCTGTCAGACCACGTGAGGTGGTACCGACTTGTGTGCAGATATATGTATACAGATGAGATATAAGATTGAGATATGATTGAAATGAGCTCTAGTTTGATTTATGTTGAATTGCATCATCTGGCTTATTATTCGATATATTATGATTTTGGGCATAGCATGTACATGGCATACATTCAAATGAATCTTGATATACTAAGCATGTTTTGACTTATATTTACGTATCCTATTTTTTTGGGAAAGCTATACTTGTTTTACGGCGAGGGGTTAGTATATTCAAAGGAAAATAAAGTTTTCTAAGTGTTGTTTTACTGACCCACTCAGCTTTGTTTTGCGCCCCTCTAGGTATTAGGTAGCTTTTGTTGGTGGCTCACGAGGATTCTGGTGGAAGTTCTGACAGTACATCATCCATGTAGGATTATTGGTTACTGTTTAATTTAGTAAATTCTATGCTTGACTGCACTTAGACTTATTTATGCTCTGAAGGTGTAGTAACACTTATTTCCTTTCTAGCCATTCTGGATGTTTGGTTTTATTCATTCAAAATACTCATATCTTAATGCTTCCGCTTCGTATTTATGGCTTACGTCACGCTCACGTGACGGCCAGCATGCCTCGATCTCGGTCGGGGTGTGTCAGTAGTAGCTGGGTCCATTTCGTGGAAAATCCGATGGAAAACCATCGAAAATTATGGTGGAAACGGGTCGAAGGTTGCGGGTCGAAAACGGGTCAAGGGTAAGGAGGTCATGGTTGGGTGTCACTCACATTTCTCCTTTCCCTCCCTGATCTCTTCCTGATTCGCTCATCACCTCCCTCTCTTCTTTTCGATTGGGCTATGCCCATCTGATTTCTCTCCCTCTCCTTCGTTGCCATCCAGCAGCTCTCCTCCCTTCTCTTCTTCATCTTCTTTTCTTTTCCTTTCCTCTCCACCATCCATCCCATTTTCTTTAAATCTGGGCCACACATGTGGTACCCCAGATTTCTCCACAAAATCTGAAACTCTCTAAAAAAATATTTAAATTACTAAAATATCCCAAACTTCAAACATTAATATCTTCTTCGATATAGCTCCAAATCACGAACCGCTTGCCCCCACGCGTCCATAGTGACGAGTACTACGAGGATATGCCAAGAAAACAAAACTTAAATGACACGACACCGTAATTAACCTCAGTCAACACACGTGCCTCAAAGGGCAATTTCGTAAAATCACTTATTAAATTTTTTATACAATTGTAAAATCAGGGACGGGTTATCACACAATGGCTCTTCTTAATCAAAAGGCCAAGTTTCAAGAATTTAAAAAAATTATATTATCAGAGTTTTGTAATTTTTTGGTCAATTGTGTGGGAAAAAAAAATTGTAACAACCCATCCCTAATTTTACGGCTTTATATATTATTTTAGTGTATCATTGTAGTACTCAACGTTAAAAACGCGTGGGCGCATGCGGAATCGAAATCAGAGTTACGATGAAAATTTTACGGAACATCGAATACCGAGGACATTTTGATAAATTTATTCTAGATAAATTGCCACAGATTATTTTATTATTTTTCTTGTGAGATTTTTATATTGACCCACTGACACACCTCGACGCGAAATGTCCACTAGGACTCCGAATCGAACTGTGCAGGCCGACATCTAGAAGGTGACGAAGCCATAAAGTGTAGTGATGTGGAAAATGTGAACAAATTTAAACCTAAAAGTGCCTAAGTATAAGAGTGCGCTAGTGAGCGAGAATGAACCCATTTCACACGTGATGACAAAGTATAAGTACAGTACAATAAATAAGGTGAGGAATTATACCATTGAAGGTAATCATCTACACCAAGACTTGCCAAGAGTCTTAGTCGACACAAGAGCATAGCTACTAAACTTGGAGGGGCGAAAAACAAGGGTGAGTGGGCCTGAAAATAAAGTTTTAATAAAAACCTTTTGAAAACGTTATAACCCCTCACCGTAAAACCTGTACAGTTTCCAGAAAATCATACTATGTATAAGTATGAAATCAAATGCAAATCAGCAGTAAATCCAGAAGTATACCGTATCACCATATCTCAGCAGTAATATAAATAAAATTAGGTGCGCGACAAACTATGCTAGCACATCAGCCGGAGTCGCCTAATGCGACCTGTACGACTGAACCTATTGCTCATCAATCTATGCTAGCACACGAGTTGGAGTCGCCTAATGCGACCTATATGACAGGATTGAGTGTATCATAATATACGCTCTAGTGCTACGATCAAGTGAAGAATGGCGATAATCATGGTCATCTACGAGTCGGAGTCACCTAATATGACCTGTACGACAGGACTGGCACCTACTTGGATCCAAGGCGAGCGGGCAGTGCGAGAGGTGAACATGCACGTGAAGGATTGGCCTTCGCCCAGGGTGGGAGCACTAACACCGAGGTGTAGCAATGATGAGCACTACATGAATATAAGCATGCCATAATGATGCAATAATTCTAAACAACATGATAAACTTACCTGAACTTACCTGCGCATCCCGTAGGATCATTTTGGCATTGCATAAATTCAAAACAATGCAACATTTCTTAATCATGGCATGAAATGCATAAATCAATTCAAAAGCATTTGTGGAAACTATAAAGTTATATATATATATATATAGACACACACACACACACTATAAAAAGGAAAAGACCCACTCACCTGAAGTCCGCGCTACAACTCCCTAGCATGAATATCGAGGTGTCACAAAGGATTGGTTCCTAGAACAATTATCAAATCACGTCTTAGAATTCTTATCGATAGAACACGTAACTTACATAAAACACATCCCCAAGGATGTTCTAGAATGATTTGAAACCCATTGACTAAAACTCAATCGTCGGTCAGAGGTCGACGGTAGGGTCCACAACCCTACGTAACTTAATTCGGAAGATCTGCACCTCAAATTTCCGATCCATAACTTCCCAAGAGTTTCAATAAGCTTCTAGAATAACCTCCTAAAGTTTTGGAAGGATCCAACAGTCGAATCTCCGCCAATCACAAATCAAATGGTGGTCAACGTTTTATTTTACGAACTTACAAATCCAATTCGGGAAGATCCGTACGTTGGATTCCCAATCTGTAAGTTTCTAATGTCCTCAAATATTACATACTATAACGTATTAAAGTTTGGTGACGATACAACAATCGGATTGTAGATTGCTATAATATTCAAGAGGTAGACCTTAACGAAATTATAACCAAACAATGGAATTCTGCAAATCATATGTCAAATATGGAATCAGGGCATCCAAATTAGCCTAAGATGGGCAAGTCGGGTCTCGACCTACGTGCCATCGCCACGCGCCACAGCACTCGGCAATCGGCCGCCCCGATTCGCCGGAAAATTTCACCTACTCTAAAAATTACCAAATTTCACAGAAATGAAGATCTCAATGAGTAGAGCAAGTTTTATACCTGTGGACAAGTCCAACTTAGCCGGGAAAAGCTCCAATTTCACTCAAACCCGTTGGAAACCCTAGAATGGGTGAGCTTCGTTTCTCATTCCTCGGTGCTCTGACACCCTTAGAACTGGTTGGGTCTTGTTCTTGGGTCCAAGGAAAGTTGATTAAGGGTGGTGGTGGGTGGTGAAACTCGCCAGATCGGAGAAATCACCGTCGAGCACCTCTGGTGCTCTGGTGAGATTCTACACTGTTTTGGACCTAAAAACCTTCGAATTTGGGTGGAGATGGTAGATGGGAGGTTGTGGAAGAGATTGCAGGGGTTGGATGATGGTGGTTCATTGGGAAGAATGGCTAAAATCGCCGGAATGGAGTCGGGTTGGTGCACGAGTGCACGGCGACGGGAAAGCTGGGTGACAGGAGCATATTTATGCACCTTAGTTAGCTTGTTCTTGTGCATTTATGTTGTTTTTCCTTAGTTAAAGTAGTCTTTTAAGCTAGTTTGATGTATTTTCAGGTTCTAAGGGCAAGTATGCAAAAAGAAGCAATTTGGAGCATTCTAGAGCATTTTTGGGCCAAGATTGGGTAGTGCAAGCATGGAGGCAAGTTGATGGACGAAATTGAAGATATAAAGGCTTGAAATCAGCTAAGAAGATGGAAGAAAGAAGTCAAAGATAAAGAAGATAAGGAATCAGCTCAAAAGAAGGAGAATTATCCAAAACATTATCTAAGACAACTTTATCTTATCTTATCCAATCCTTACCTTATCTTACCTTATCTTATCCAATCTTATCCTAATCTTATCCTAACCTGTTTTCTTCAGTTTAGGGGACTTAAAACCTGATTTCTAGAAGTTCTATCCCTTGTCCTATAAAAGTGGCGCCCCAAATCCTTCTAGAAACCCCAAAATCTGCCACAAAACACATTCCTTCTAGAACCCTGAAAATCTGGCGCCTCCTTCCCTTCTAGAATCTGATTTCCTTGCCTTGCAAGGCTTTCTAGAAGCCTTATCCCTCCTTATCCAAACCTGCCGCACCTTAGGCCTTTTCCCATTAGAAATCTGATTGTTTTAAACCTATTTCTGGATGGATTTGGCTTTCTAGAAGTCCTAATCTGATTTACCTAGGGTTTGTGGTGCCTATATATATATAAGTTTAAAGGGTTGCCGCAGGTTACACCACCTCCATACACACCATTCTCGCCAGAAACTCTTCACCACTCTCTGCCGCACCCTTCCTACACTATTCTCCATAGTTTCTGACCCAATTCACTCTCTGCCGCACCATACATCCATCCTAGCCATTAACCCAGCATTCTACACCATTCATAACCCCCAAAATCTATCCCCTAGACCTTGTGCCGGAGCAAAGAGGAGGAGAATGAGCCCTGGGACGTGCATGCCAAGTTTTAGGTGTTTCCTTTCCTTTGATTTCAATGTTTAAATTCAATACTCTTTGTTCTGTACGTATGAGGAACTAAACTCCCTCTGGCTAGGGGGGGATTCGAAACCATGTTTATGCTTGCTATATGATTTGATTACCTCTAGTTGTGATTCATAAATTGTGATTTCAATTTACTTATCTGTTCATATTAAAACTTATTTGTGTGTGTTGGTTGAGAGTGCACGCTTAATTGTCATGCATAAATCTAATGCTAGGATATAAGGAAGTTTCACCTAATTGTTACAGAATTATATTCACAAGTAGTAAAGGTTGATGATCTCAATTGTGTTAAGTAAATTCTTGGCGTAAGTATCATGCGCTTTCATAGTTACAAGTGTCTCGTCAATACTTATGATTTCCATTGAACGTAATGATCTTTGATTGTATCTCTAGTATGCGCTTTCATATAGAGAACTCTTGAAGAATAATTTGATTGTGATGCGCAGTTTCCATCCAATTCATTGACATAAGGGAAATCTGAGAGTTAATTTAAGCGGACCTAATTAACTTGGAGTGTTGAGAATTCGTGGTTTATTGAATTGCAATTAGAAATCGTTTTGTATGCAAGTATGACATGTGTGGAGAAGAACCCCTTAGCTAGCCTTCCATCCATTAATTTAAACCAATTTCATTTTACAATCTGTTTTGTTTTACAAAGTTTATGTTTTGTTTTCAATTTCGTCAAAACCAATTCCCCCTTTATTTTGAAGTGTCAATTTAGTTAGAAATCAATTTAGTTTGTGTTTTAAAGTGTCTTGAGTCAAGTTAAAACTTATTTTCGTCCAAAATTATGTTTAGAGTCCAAAACAGCCAGTTTGTGTTTTTAAGGCAGTTTTGAGTGTTTGTTTGCTGTTTTGAGTCTTTTGGTTTGTTTTAGTGTTTTAGAGTATAGTTTTGCATTCTTTGAGTCTAATTTAGTGTTTTAACTTTGTTTTAAGTTTTTGAGTCAGTTTTCAAGTGATTTAGCAATCCCTCATAATCCCCGGCCTAGAACGATCCCTACTTACATACTTTGCTACAATTGATAAAAAGAGGGTTAATTTGTGTGCTTATATATTTTGCATCAAATTTTTGGCGCCGTTGCCGGGGATTAGCAACTTTGCTAATCCCTTGGATTGTTATTTTCGTTTGGGTTAGTTGTCTAGTCTTCTGATTTTGTTTTGTTTTCTTTGTTGTAGGTACTAGTGTATGACTCGAAATTCTCAACCCATTCACGCACATATCTTGGATTTTAACGACGATTTTGAGCGAGATTTGAGAAGGAAGAGGAAGCACCCAGAACCTGATCTAGTTAGTTCAAGTTCTAATTCTGATTCTGAAGTTGAAATTGAAGAGGATTTGGAAGAGGAGCAAGACATAGCTGGTGACAATCGTACAATCAAAGAGCTTTCAGCCTCAGGATTTGACAATGCCGTTCCCTTATGCATTCAATATCCTAGGGCGGCTCAAGGCAAGACTGATGAGTTTGAATTGAAGTCAAGCTTGTTGCACCACATTCCTAAGTACCATGGGCTGTCCATGGAAGATCCAAACAAGCATTTGAAGGAATTTGAGGTGGTGTGCTCAAGCATGACACCAATCAACGTAGATGGGAATATTTTGAAGATGAAAGCCTTTCCATTCTCTCTATTTGAAAAGGCTAAGGATTGGTTATTCGAATTGGCACCTGGAACGGTCACTTCTTGGGAAAGCATGAAAAGAGCGTTTTTAGAGAAATTCTTCCCAACTTCGAGAGTTATTCTTTTGAGGAAGAGAATTAGTGGCATTGAACAAAGCGAAGGAGAATCTTTTCCAGCATATTATGAGCGTTTTAAGGCCCTAGTTACATCCTGCCCACAACACCAAATGAAGGAAGAGCTTTTGATTCAATATATCTATGAAGGACTTCTTCCAATTGAGAGACAAATGCTTGATGCTTCAGCGGGAGGTGCCTTGGTTGACAAAACCCCGGTGGCTGCCAAAATCTTAATTGCAAACCGAGCCTTGAATGCACAACAATACGAAGGTGTTGGACAAAGGGACCCCCCACGGCAACAACATGTGAATGAGGTAAGTGCAATTTCAGAATTGCAATCTCAAATGGCTAATCTCACTTTTCTTTTGTCACAGGTTGTTGATGGAACCAAAGTGCAAAGTCCGGCCATATGTGGAGTGTGTTCTATGCAGGGACATCACAACGATCAATGCCCTCAATTGATTGAGAATGGAGGGTGGGAATCAGCTAATGCCATGGGATTTGGGGGCCAAAATCAGCCATGCAATGATCCATATGCAAACACATACAATCCGGGTTGGAGGGATCACCCAAATTTCAAGTGGAGGGAGCCTCAACAACCCCAACAACAAGGAGGATTTAGGCAGCAACCACCAGGCTTTTATACAAAGCCATTCATACCAAATCAAACCCAAATGCAATCTGCCCCAACAAACTCAGGTATGTCTTTGGATAATGATCAAGTTGTTAAGTTACTTACTACTTTGACGCAGGAAGTACAAACTCAAAACAAAGAGAGGCAAATCCAAGACAAAAGGGTGGACAATTTGGAAAAGCAAATGGGGCAAATAGCGGAATTCATGGGCCAATTCAGAGAACAAGGCAGATTGCCTAGTTCAACCGTTGTTAATCCTAAATGAGGATTTGAAACCGCCAATGCAATCACGTTGAGAAGTGGCAAACAGGTTGGAGCCGACCCACAACCATCCAAATCAAGTCAAAAGGAGGATGAAAAGTTGCTGATGGAGGAGGAAAAGCAAGTGAAACCCACGGCAAGAAAAGAGACACCATTGCCGCAGCCTCCTAAGCACCCTATGCCATCCGCTTTAACTAAGGTAGGTCGAAATTGGATTCCTTCTAATGTTGTTCTATCAACTGTGCCTTTTCCTAGCAGATTCATGCAATCAAAGAAGGAAGAGGATGAAAAAGACATTCTGGAGACGTTTAGGAAGGTGCATGTCAATATCCCGCTCCTTGATGCAATAAAGCAAATTCCGAAGTATGCTAAGTTGTTGAAGAAGCTGTGCACAACCAAGAAACGACTTCAAGAGAAAGAAGTGGTGCATGTGCGTGAAAATGTCTCAGCCATCTTGCAACGTAAACTGCCCCCTAAGTGCAAAGATCCGGGTAGTTTTACAATTCCTTGTGTTATTGGCAATACTCGATTTGAACATGCCATGTTAGACTTAGGTGCATCAATTAATGTCATGCCATATTCTGTTTATGCATCTATGAATCTAGGGGAGCTTAAAAAGGATGGTGTTATTATCCAATTAGCCGATCGATCTAATGCATACCCAAAAGGAGTTTTGGAAGATGTTTTGGTGCAGGTAGACCACTTGATTTTTCCTGCAGATTTCTATGTGCTTGACATGGAGGATTCAGCCCACTCTTCAACATTGCCAATCTTACTTGGACGACCTTTCATGAAAACAGCTCAAACCAAGATTGACGTGGCCAAAGGAGCAGTAACTATGGAGTTTGGTCGTGATATGATTAATTTTAATATTTCTGAATCTGTTGAGAATACTAATCGTGTTCGCTCTTGTTTTGTCATTGATAAAATAAAAAAAAAAGGGCAGGAACGTTCAGTATCATTCAAGAAAGATGCATTTCGAACCACCAACGAAGAGGGAATTGGATTGAAGCACAAGGATTGCACTGCCACAACCCTAAAACCCCCAAATCTGGCCGAGGGCACCCCACATGCATTTGTTGATAGTGCTGCCACTTTATTGCAGTACATTGGTAAGCCACCTATTCCAATTTCGATTCCCATGTCAACTAATAGGTTGTTACCTTGTATGGTGCAGAATCCCAATCGAATCCAAGCTGGTGGGCATGATTACATGGACTTTAGAATGCTCAACACCCCAATTAGGAAGGATTACTATCCCCTTCCATTCATAGATCCAATGCATGAGCTGTTTAAGGAGCATGTGGTGGAAGAACTACCTCTGCATGCCGTGGGTACCAATCTGGAGTGATTGGGTTCTTTGTCCGGCTGTACGACGTTAAAGCAAGCGCTACTTGGGAGGCAACCCATGCATTCAACAAAGGAAGACCTAGGGAGCACTCCAATTCCAGATTTGCGTTCCTAAACCCTTCTCTTTGTTGTTGTTTTCGTTTCTGCTTTGTTTCTTGTTTAGTTGCTGTTTTGTTTGTTTGTTTGTTTATTTGTGTTCGTTTATGCTTGAAACATTGAGGACAATGTTTGATTTAAGTGTGGGGGGGTAACCAACATGTTTTGATGCAAATTCGTAGGGTTTTATCACTCATAACTTCTAATGTTGTTCCTTGCTGTTTTTAAGTGTTTTTAAGCTGTTTTGGTGTGTTTTAGTGTGTTTTGACATAAAAATCCGAAAATCCCATAAAAATTTGAAAAATTGTTTTAAAAAACCCAAAAAAGAGTTGTTTTTGTGTGTTTGTTTGTGTCTTAGGGTACCTTCCAACACAATGATGAGGATTCGATTTGTAATTGCATGACTGTTAAAGAGAGTTGTAAACATGGATGAAAGTTTGATTTACTCTTTGGTTTATGCTTGGTTGTGGTTATAACTTATGAATTCACATGCAATCATAAAAGAAAAATCAGTTTTTGTAACATGCTTGAAGGAAGGAACTCAAACTAACGCTACAACCGTGTGAGACTTGAGCCTAAACGTTTTATTTGGAGAGTTAATAATCTGTGCATTGTTGTTTTCTAAAGTCGTTGCATGATCTCATTATTCTTTGCTTGGTTGCTACTTAGAAGGCGTTTCATCATTTAGTTCCAAACACTAGAACTCATGCCCAATTCATTCTAAGCACGTTATTGATTTTCATAACACATATTCAAGATGAAGTTGTGTAGTGACCACCATAGCCAAATTGCCGTATCTCCCTATTTCATTGTGTTTTGTAGGTTTTAACCCCTTTGAGCCATATTTAGCCTATTTTTCTTTGTTCACCCACATTATCCTCACATAGCCTAGATTAGGACCATTCATACCTTTGTTCTTGAAGCATAGTAATGCATGACTCAATATGAATTCCTCTTGATCATTGTTTGGCAGAAAACAAGTGTGGGGGAAGTGAGTTTTGTTGTGGGTGTGCCAAAGTCTTGAATGAGGCACGGAAAAGAAAAGAAAAAAGAAAAAAAAAGAGAAGAAGAAAAATTCGTGGAAAATAGAAAGAAAAAAAGAAAAGTTGTGAAAAGAATGAAAAAAGAGTTGAAAAGATGTGAAAAAGAGTTCTCAAGTGTTGTTTGTTGAAGGAAGGGTCCAAAACATTGAATCCGGCCCTATTTGTTGCTTGAATCTTCCCTTTGTGTTTAAAAGTTGACTTCTGCATGCTAAAGGGAATTCTAAGTGTCATATTCATTATTTTGCTTGCTATTGCTTTAAGAACGTTTGTTTTTCCTATCCTTTCGTTGTTAGCCAATACCCCCAAGCCCGTTACAACCCTTGACTTTAATCTTGAGTGTTGTGTGTTTCAATTTGTGGAGTTTGAATTTGGTAAGAGCATATGGTGTCACTGATTCTTGCATCTAAGTAGTAGCGTTCCATTCATGAGATCATATCTAAACATGTTATTAACTCCGGAAATTGCTTTTCTTTGTTATATACATATGTGAGTATTAGTTTTCATATTTACATCAATCTTCTCACATATAACTAGTGTAGGGTGTGTAGTTAGAAAATCTGAGTGAAGATTGAGTGCATATCTTGTAAGGAATTGAGGGAATTCTCTAAGGCATGTTACTATATTCAAAACATCGTTTTAATTGATTATTTGTGAACTAGTAAGTAGTGACTATGATTAAGTATGTGCTTAAGTGTAAAGATGGCCAAAATCTGTGGGAATGATGATTTTTAACATGTCATGTGCATTGGAAATCCCTGAGACAATTGTTGGAAGGTTTAGGTTGTGTTATACTTGTTTTGTTTCGTTTTGTTTACTTTGTTTTGTTTTGCTCGAGGACTAGCAAAAGCTAAGTGTGGGGGAATTTGATAGGAGAATATTTATGCACCTTAGTTAGCTTGTTCTTGTGCATTTATGTTGTTTTTCCTTAGTTACAGTAGTCTTTTAAGCTAGTTTGATGTATTTTCAGGTTCTAAGGGCAAGTATGCAAAAAGAAGCAATTTGGAGCATTCTAGAGCATTTTTGGGCCAAGATTGGGTAGTGCAAGCATGAAGGCAAGTTGATGGACGAAATTGAAGATATAAAGGCTTGAAATTAGCTAAGAAGATGGAAGAAAGAAGTCAAAGATAAAGAAGATAAGGAATCAGCTCAAAAGAAGGAGAATTATCCAAAACATTATCTAAAACAACCTTATCTTATCTTATCCAATCCTTACCTTATCTTACCTTATCTTATCCAATCTTATCCTAATCTTATCCTAACCTGTTTTCTTCAGTTTAGGGGACTTAAAACCTGATTTCTAGAAGTCCTATCCCTTGTCCTATAAAAGTGGCACCCCAAATCCTTCTAGAAACCCCAAAATCTGCCGCAAAACACATTCCTTCTAGAACCCTGAAAATCTGGCGCCTCCTTCCCTTCTAGAATCTGATTTCCTTGCCTTGCAAGGCTTTCTAGAAGCCTTATCCCTCCTTATCCAAACCTGCCGCACCTTAGGCCTTTTCCCATTAGAAATCTGATTGTTTTAAACCTATTTCTGGATGGATTTGGCTTTCTAGAAGTCCTAATCTGATTTACCTAGGGTTTGTGGTGCCTATATATATAAGTTTAAAGGGTTGCCGCAGGTTACACCACCTCCATACACACCATTCTCGCCAGAAACTCTTCACCACTCTCTGCCGCACCCTTCCTACACCATTCTCCATAGTTTCTGACCCAATTCACTCTCTGCCGCACCATACATCCATCCTAGCCATTAACCCAGCATTCTACACCATTCATAACCCCCAAAATCTGTCCCTAGACCTTGTGCCGGAGCAAAGAGGAGGAGAATGAGCCCTGGGACGTGCATGCCAAGTTTTAGGTGTTTCCTTTCCTTTGATTTCAATGTTTAAATTCAATACTCTTTGTTCTGTACGTATGAGGAACTAAACTCCCTCTGGCTAGGGGAGGATTCGAAACCATGTTTATGCTTGCTATATGATTTGATTACCTCTAGTTGTGATTCATAAGTTGTGATTTCAATTTACTTATCTGTTCATATTAAAACTTATTTGTGTGTGTTGGTTGAGAGTGCACGCTTAATTGTCATGCATAAATCTAATGCTAGGATATAAGAAGTTTCACCTAATTGTTACAGAATTATATTCACAAGTAGTAAAGGTTGATGATCTCAATTGTGTTAAGTAAATTCTTGGCGTAAGTATCATGCGCTTTCATAGTTACAAGTGCCTCGTCAATACTTATGATTTCCATTGAACGTAATGATCTTTGATTGTATCTCTAGTATGCGCTTTCATATAGAGAACTCTTGAAGAATAATTTGATTGTGATGCGCAGTTTCCATCCAATTCATTGACATAAGGGAAATCTGAGAGTTAATTTAAGCGGACCTAATTAACTTGGAGTGTTGAGAATTCGTGGTTTATTGAATTGCAATTAGAAATCGTTTTGTATGCAAGTATGACATGTGTGGAGAAGAACCCCTTAGCTAGCCTTCCATCCATTAATTTAAACCAATTTCATTTTACAATCTGTTTTGTTTTACAAAGTTTATGTTTTGTTTTCAATTTCGTCAAAACCAATTCCCCCTTTATTTTGAAGTGTCAATTTAGTTAGAAATCAATTTAGTTTGTGTTTTAAAGTGTCTTGAGTCAAGTTAAAACTTATTTTCGTCCAAAATTATGTTTAGAGTCCAAAACAGCCAGTTTGTGTTTTTAAGGCAGTTTTGAGTGTTTGTTTGCTGTTTTGAGTCTTTTGGTTTGTTTTAGTGTTTTAGAGTATAGTTTTGCATTCTTTGAGTCTAATTTAGTGTTTTAACTTTGTTTTAAGTTTTTGAGTCAGTTTTCAAGTGATTTAGCAATCCCTCCTAATCCCCGGCCTAGAACGATCCCTACTTACATACTTTGCTACAATTGATAAAAAGAGGGTTAATTTGTGTGCTTATATATTTTTGTGCTTTACCTTTTTGATTGGTTGCTGCTCTTTTTTCTCAAATTCTGATTAGTCCACCACTCTTTTATCTGATTGGTCACTTAACCAATAATTTGATTGACCTCTTTCCCACTAGGTGGGAGTTTAATTAATTTCTAATGTAAAATTTAATAAAACGAGTTTAAATGTCTGTTACTATACCGTTAAAACCCGGATTCGCAAACGGCTTTCGCGTATGCGCTCGTAGTGACGAGTACTACGAGTATACGCTAAAAGAATAAGTTCTACGTCCCTCTAACTGATGGTCAACGAAAGTTAAAATCTTTGCCTTTAGGGGCATTTTTGTAAGATCACTATTTTAAAATTTATAAAACTTAAAATTACGGACGGGTTGTGACAATCTACCCACCTTAAAAAATTTTGTCCCCGATATTTGAAATCATTTGCTATACATAATATACTCCAAAAGGTAGGAAAACCTATATATATAAGGAAGAAATCAAGCTAGAGCGGTTGCATAAAAGAGAATGCCATTCCGTCGCGATCGGAGTGTAGTGATTCCTCTTTCATGCCCCCAAACTCATGCTTTCCTTCTCCTTCAGCACAATAATATAATATACTGTTTTTATGAAAACATAACATCGAAAATATTTATATATGTATAATAACATGCCGTCAAAATACATATATGTAATAATGTAAAGTTAACGTAATTGTATTGAAATTAAAATTGAACATAAAATATTTTTCACCTACGCACTCGTTGCGTCATGTACTCCAAAGGTAAGTGTGTGGTATCCTTGGGTCAAGCCAAAATGATAAATAAATAACTAAAAATGCTAACGTAAAAGAACCTACTTGTCTACTTGCTTAACGAACCCAATGAATAAGTCGTTGATATTACAGTCTGCAGCCCGCAATACCAATAACTCACTATTGTCTTGATAAGCAAGTAACAAATTCATGAGGGTGCAATATTATCATCATGCCCCCCATTGGGAAATACACATACAACGCCTGATCAAAGCCTCGACCGTGTTCACGCACTACCCTCTCGGGCAACATCGTCAATATCATAAAATTTTCTATATCGTAATCTCGATTATTCAAATACCTGGTTGCAATACTCTTCTAACAATCATGTATTATGCATAAATCTCCACACTATGTCTCTACAGTTACATACCCAAACCAAAACTTGTAACCGTAGTTACAAGCAACTAAAATAAAAATAATTGTATGTTGTAACCATGCTAATTGTAGGACAAACAAAATGCAACACGTCCACTAAGGTCTAATTAGCTCGTTTCAGACTAATCATTAGCTTAAGGGTGAAAATGTGGTACTAAACAAAACTTAGTACTCATAACCTTCAGAAAGGCTTCCCAAGACTTGGAAATAAAACGTGTGTCACAAAGAGATGCATTCGTGATATGCACACCAAGTAGTCAAACAATGTAGTTCACGATGTCTTAACAAGTAGCTTTATATTGAATTTCCCACATGAATTTAGCGAAAAACTGCATCGAGAAGGGTAAAAGAACACTCAAGAATTTGAGGGTCAAAACAAGTCCATCAAATTTAGAGTTCAAGAGATCTAGGTTGATTGCGTGCCATCACATTACAAAAGCAACTTCCGGAGTATTCAATCACCAAGGGTAACGATCCATTTGACGGAGTATTTGTCGGGTGATTGAAGAATTTATGATCACAACTAGATTTCAATATCTGAGCAATTCTTCTGAACAGTCTACCCGCCTTCGAAATAATACAAACTGCAGTAGAGTAGTCATGTACCCAATGTGTTATAAACTAGCACTCAAATTAAACCCTCTTGTTGACAATTGTAGTATGGATAAGTAGGGATCATTCTAGGCCGAGGATTAGGAGGGATTGCTAATCTACTTAAATTAAACTCTAAACTAAACTCAAAAACAGAAAACTAGACTCTAATAACTCAAAACAAACTAGAATGACTCAAAACAGCACAAAACAAGCAAACTAACTAAAAACAGACACTAGGGATTACTTTGAATGAATTCTAACTTTAACTTGACTCAAAATATTAAAAGACACAAAATTGGACAGATTCTAACTAAAAGACACGACCATGTAAAGGAGATTGGGTTTTGGACGAAATTAAGGTAAGAACAAGCAGATTGTAAAATTAAACAAAGTTGCACGGAATTGGGGTGAATGGATGGGTGATAAGCTAGCTAGAGAGTCCTTCTCCACACATGACACACTTGGATACAAATTGATTTCCAGTTGCTTTTCCAATAAACCATGAACCTCAATGCCCCAGATTAACCGTGAACTGCACTAATTAACCCTCAGATTTTCCTTAAGTCATTGAATTGGATAGAAAACGCATCGGCAACCAAATTATTCCTCAATAGTTCCCTACATGAATGCATAATAGAGATACATATCAAAGATCATTAAGTTCTATGAAAATCATAAGCATTGACAAAGCATTTGTAACTATGAACAGGATGATACTCCTGCCAGGAATTCACTTAACGCGATCGTGACTAGCAACCTCCACTACTTATGAATATAAGTTCATAACGATTAGGTGAAACTCCCTTATATTCTAGCATCAAATTCATGCATGCAAACTAAGCGGGCCCTCTTAATCAACATACAAGAATAAGTTCTGAATCAAACAGTTAAGTAAATTGCATTCACGATTTATGAAATCACAACTGAAAGTAATCAATTCATATTACAAATATGTTCATGGCTTTGAATTCTCCTCTAGCTAAAAGGAGTTTAGCTCCTCATGTTCGCAAAACAAAGATAATTAAACTTAAACATTGAAAACAAAGAATAGAATACACCTAGAAACACTCCAACAATCCAACGTCTTGAATGACAAGCACGTTCAAGGGTCTTCCTTCTTCTTCTTTGCTGCGGCACAAGGTGTGAGTGAAGGTTGAGTCGTGAATTGTGGTAGTGGATGGATGTAGGTGAGTTATGGTGAAGGATGGATGGGTGGATGGTGCTGTAGGAACATATATTTATAGGCTAGGGAGAGGGCCACGACCTAATTAAATTTGGAGAAGGATTTGTACACCAAATCCTCAAGAAAAAAGGGTAAATAAATTCAGAATTCAAGGGACAAAGGGAAAGGGAAAGTGCGGCAGGGAAAGGAAAAATAAAAGGGGAATGCGGCAAGGAAAGGAAAACCTTACACGGCAAGGAAAAGAGGAAATCTAGAAGGGATAGGGTGCGGCACAGATTAGGAATGGGATTAGGTCTTCTAGAATCATTTATTTAGTGTCCTAATATAATTAGAGATCATCCTTGCAGCTGGAACTAAGGTAATATAAGATTAGGACAAAATCAGGAAACTTGGCTAACATTCCTTCTTTCTTGCTGGGCTCCTTATCTTCCTTTTTCTTGAATTAATTTCTTCATATTTGTAGCACATTCCTAGCCTCTTTTGGTCTTCAAATTCATCCATCCACCTTGCTCCATGAATGTGCTATCCATTCCAAGCCCAAAATTGCTCCAAAATGCACCAAATTGCACTTTCTTGCCACCTTAGCCCTTTGGACCTACAAACACACGAAAATAGCTTAAAACACTCTAATAAACAGAAACTAACTAAGTAAATGCAAGGAAACAAGCTAACTAAGTCGCATAAATATGCTCCTATCAGTACCCAAAGTTGACTAGAATGTCTTATAGCACAATGAGGTGGCTATGGCATCATGGTCAAAGTAGATGTTGATCAAAATGCAATAAATCCGATAAATTCAATAATGAGCAATTTCACAAAGAGATCAAAAATGTAGTCCTTTGGAACCAACGAAAAATGAGTTGACTTGTCGAATCGGTTAATAATCACCGAAACATCATCATAATATCCACATATACAAGATACCTCATACTAGGGGCTTATGGTGATATTTCCCATATCCATTCGGATACCGAAAGTGATTATAACCACTCGAACGATTTCTTGATCATTTGCAAGTAACGTCAAATCGATGCTCGTGAATCCCAACTAAAATGGAATAGAACAGGCTGAAAGTATTTCAAGGGTAATTGATGTCTTTTTTTTTTTTTTTTGCACAATCGAGATGATATATGATAGTGTAATCGTACACGTTTATTTAGTTCTTCCACTGCCGCTGTCAGAAATTTAATTCTTTTCTAGAGAAAGTGCATTTGAAAAGTTTGTGAGATTGGTGAAGGTTCTGGACGCGTTTCTCCACAGAGAAGTATCATCTGGTTTTCTAAGTGAAAATGATGGCAATTGACTCTAAGTCATGAATAAGATAGTTCATTTCGAACGGTTCTAACCATTGGAAAATATAAGCGATACTCTGCCATGCTGCCTTTGCACAATCGAAACATTCAAGGAACATGCCATCATGGATTTCCGAAATGACCAACGTCATTGAAAGGCATAAAACAAAGGTAAGGTGAGACAGCAGTTCGGTTGTCAGAAACTTTAATCATATCCAACATCCCAAACCAAACTAACTTTCCTCGGTCGATAAGTGAGGAAAACACCACAGCCGAAAAATCGTTAACAAATTGTTGATAAAATCGACAAGACTAAAAGGTATCTTGAAATTCACAATACTTCGTCAGAGTTTCCACTTTCTTCCGCTACAATCTTTTTAGAAACTGAGAAGGATGTCATCTGCTGAGATCACGTCTCCCGAGAAAAGTACTAATTAAACAAAGGTAATATTTGAGGAATTTGGTGTGAAGCTGACTATTGGTGATTAGAGAATTTAATCTCGTTGCTAAAATAGGTGAGAAAGTCGTCTATAAGAGTATTATGAATTCGTCAGTCTAAGGAAGAAAACTTAAGTTACAAAGGTTGGTCGGGTAGGCCATCAATTCGAAGTAGGGTTTAAATGGTTTTTAATCATCAACCGATCAAGTTGCTAAAGTCTAGGTACAAACCTAGGGTTCAGTCTTTCACCTGCACGAATAGGTTTGAAATTCCCTAGATAAAGTGTTTGGTTGGGTAATTCCCTAATCGGTAAGCTTTAGTGACTAAGTTCTCTCAATATTGTAGGACTTGTTCGAAAGTCGCAAGGAAAACTGATGTAGTACGAGAAGGTAGATTGATGGTGTACTTCATTTCACCATTTGGTGATATCCCATGTAAGATTTTGGAATATGACGCCTAAATGTACGTCCTCGAAACGTACCATACTACTTCCTTTCACTATGCCACGTGCTAAACAAGTCTTCACTACTTTCTCGATATCCAATTCACTCTAACAGTGCGAAATTAACTCGTGCTTCAATTCTAATGTTTATGGGTGGAAGTGATCACAAGGATGTATGATCGAGAATGTTCTGGTTACTTAGATAGGTAAAACAATTAACACTACTACGAGTTTACGGTCCTACTATAAGGCTTGACCCTAAGTTTCCGAGATTTAGTTTCTTCTACTCAAGAAGTCATTGTTAATCAGTTTATCAGTTTAACGCATATACAATATTTTGATATTGTTCGCTACCCTGAAACTGTGAACATGCGTTCTGGCATAAAGGTATCACTCCCAGATACTAGCATGTGTCCGGTATCCGAAATCATACCGCCTGAATACTGGTTAACAACTTCTGGATATCAGACAGTATCGTCAATTAGTAGCGCCACCATAGGCTGATTACAGGTTAGAGCCCGCTCGGGTGGATGGTTTCAGATGCTGGGTAAGAAATTGGTCATAGAAGGTGGTTCAGTTGATTTTAGGGGAGATTGATTACTGCTTCTGTGATTTTTGCTACCCGAAGGTATAACAACTCACACTCACCGTCCTATACTCATCAAAATGATTAGTACATCACCAATAGAAATTTGGATACTAGTATTGGTTAGAATGTGCCAAAGCCGGAAAGAGGAATTTGCTAATAATCTACTTTAGAATGGACTTAGACAGAAGTCAATCTTCCTTCTGAAGATCCGGAATGATCACTAGTGTGTTTGAAGATTTTAGTGTTGTCGGGGACCAAAAGTGGTTGTCCCAAGATGTTCTTCCTTCAAGTGCTACCACTTAGTACGATAGGACTGGCACCAACTTGGATCCAGGGTGAGTGGGCGGTGCGAGAAGTGAACATACACGTTAAGGACTGGCCTTGATCTGGGGCGGGAGCACTACACCGGGGTGTAACAATGATGAGCACTACATGAATATAAGCATGCCATAATGATGCAATAATTCTAACCAACATGATAAACTTACCTGAACTTACATGCGCATCCCGTAGGATCATTTTGGCATTTCATAAATTCACAACAATGCAACATTTCTTAATCATGGCATGAAATGCATAAATCAATTCGAAAGCATTTGTGGAAACTATAAAGTGTATATATATATATATATACACACACACATACTATAAAAAGGAAAAGACCCACTCACCTGAAGTTCGCGCTACAACTCCCTAGCATGAATATCGAGGTCTCTCGAACGATTGGCACCTAGAACAATTATCAAATCACGTCTCAGAATTCTTATTGATAGAACATGTAACTTACATAAAACACATCCCCAAGGATGTTCTAGAACGATTTGAAACCCATTGACCAAAAGTCAACTGTAGGTCAAAGGTCGACGATAGGGTCCACAACCCTATGTAATTCAATTTGGAAGATCAGCATTTCGGATTTTGGATCTGTAACTTCCCAAAAGTTTCAATAAGATTCTAAAACAACCTCCTAAAGTTTCGGAACGATCTAACGGTCGGATCTCCACCAATCACAAATCAAATGTCGGTTAACATTTTATTTTACAAACTTACAAATCCAATTCGAGAAGATCCGTACATCGCAATCCTGATCCATAAGTTTCTAATGTCCTCAAATATTACATACTATAATGTATTAAGGTTTGGTGATGATCCAACGGTCGGACCGTCGATTGCTATAATATTCAAGTGGCGGACCTTAATGAAATTATACCCAAACAATGGAATTCCATAAATCAGATGTCAAATATGGAATCAAGGCATCCAAATTAGCCTAGGATGGGCAGGTCAAGTCTGGACCCACGCGCCACCGCCACGCGCCACCGTACGTGGCGGTCGGCCGCCCCGATTCGTCGGAAAATTTTACCTACTCTAAAAATTACCAAATTTCACAGAAATGAAGATCTCAATGAGTAGAGCAAGTTTTAAACCTATGGCCAAGTCCAATACAGGCAGGAAAAGCTCCAATTTAACTCAAACCCGTCGGAAACCTTAGAATGGGTGAGCTTCGATTCTTCTTCCTCGGTGCTCCGACGCCCTTACAACTGGTTGGGTCTTGTTCTTGGGTCCAAGGAGAGTTGATTAAGGGTGTTGGTGGGTGGTGAAACTCGCCAGATTGGATAAATCGCCGTCGAGCACCTCCGGTGCTCCGGTGAGACTCTACACGGTTTTGGACCTAAAAACCTTCAAATTTGGGTGGAGATGGTAGAGGGGAGGTTGTGGAAGAGATTGCAGGTGTTGGATTGTGGTGGTTCGATGAGAAGAATGCCAAAAATCGTCGTAATGGAGTTGGGTTGGTGCACGGGTGCACGGGCGATGGGAAAGCTGGGCTTTCCTTTTTTGATTGCCTGCTGCCCTTTTTTCTCAAATTCTGATTGGTCCACCACTCTTTTATCTGATTGGTCACTTAACCAATAATCTGATGGGAGTTTAATTAATTTCTAATCTAAAATTTAATAAAATGACTTCAAATATTCGTAACTATACTGTTAAAACCCAGATTCACAAACGGCTTTCGCCAATGTGCTCGTAGTGACGAGTACTATGAGGATACGCTAAAAGAACAAGTCCTACGTCTCTCTAACCGACGGTCGACGAAAGTTAGAATATTTGCCTTTAGGGGCATTTTCGTAAGATCACTATTTTAAATTTTATAAAACTTAAAATTAGGGATGGGTTGATTTTAAGTTTTATAAATTTTAAAATAGTGATCTTACAAAAATGCCCCTAAAGGAAAAGATTTTAACTTTCGTTGACCGTCGGTTAGAGAGACGTATGACTTATTCTTTTAGTGTATCCTCGTAGTACTCGTCACTACGAACGCATAGGCGAAAAGAATAAGTCCTACATCTTTTTAACCGACGGTCAACAAAAGTTAAAATCTTTGCCTTTAGGGGCATTTTTGTAAGATCACTATTTTAAAATTTATAAAACTTAAAATTAGGGATGGGTTGTCACACCCACCCACGTGGGACTTTCACTCCACCTATCATGTGTCCCCCCATTCTCCTGGACCCACACTTATTTGTTGCCACCTCATCGCTCTCTCGAAGCCTCTCCACTCTCTCATCTCGCTCGTCCCTCTCCTTCCTCTGCAAACGCCGACACCGAACCACCATCTCTTGCCATATTTTTCGGCGAGCTCCACCAAGCCACCACCTGGGTTCCCTCTCTCTTTCTTTCTTTTGTTAGTTCTTTCTCCCTCTCCCTTGGCACTCTATTTGGGAGCCAAGCTCCATTCGAATCCGATATGATTCGATGATGACATGATGAACCCGACTAAGGTAAGGGCCTGGACCACTCAATTCGCCTTCCCCATCTCATTTTAATGATAATTGCTTCATTATACGTGTGTTTTGGCGACGGTTTGATGCAAATCAATTCAGGGAAAACCCTCCCTAGTTTTTCAATGAGAATTCGACGGCTTCGAGCCATTTTCAGGTCAACTCCGGCCATGGCAATTATATTTCTCTTCCTTTCCTCGTAAGCTTCAATTTGGTTGGTAGAATGTGAAAAATGGTGGAGATTCGAAGCTAAACGAGGCCCGGGAAGTTTCCCGGCCAAAATTCGCAGAATCCGACGATCTGCAACCTGGTCAACCCGACCCAATAAAAAAAATCTAAACTCGACTCCAAGCTTGGATCCGAACCCAGGATTTGACTTAACACATTTCTGAAATGGATATGGAATTTTTCCCTATGTTGACTTTTTTGAAATTTTCTCAGAAACCTTCCTAAGCTAATTTTAGTTCCCCGAGTCCCTTTTCGGCATCCATTTAGTGAAATTTCAAAGTTTTAATCTAGTGACCGGCTCGGCGGCTCGACTGGCCTTTTTGGGGTTGACCGTTGACTTTTCGTTGACTTTTTTCTAAAATTTGCCCGGGACCCTTCTTATGATATTTTGACTCCCTGATTTCAAATCCGCACTTCATTTTCCAAAATTTAATCATTTTAGGTGAGTTTTACTAGTGGATCCCAATATTATGCTTAGGTGCCATTGCTATCGAAGACTTCGGCCTTCCTAGTTTGAATGGTGGCGACCTCGCAAGTATCTGTGAGTGGGTCTTTGCTTTTAAATATTATATATTTATTTAGTTTCCATATATGCTTAATAAAGATTTTTCTACGTTATATCTTTATTAGACCAACGTTTGAAGAATTAGTGTATTGACGAAATTTATGAAATTCTCACGAATTCTACGGGATACACGTTTATGCATAGTTTGACGCGATGCCATAAATATATTTACTATCATGAATATTATTATTTTATTATTGTGAATTACGAAATTTTTGTAGTATGACCATATTTATATTACTGCTCATCATGCATGCTACATTGGTGTTTGTACTTGTCCAGGCCAAGGCCAGGCTTTACCTGTATGTTCACATCGCACTGTACACTCACTTTGGATGCATTGTAGGTGCCAGTCCTATCCTAGATTGCTATAGGAAATTAGGACTTGTACGTGACGCCCATAGTGCCAGGTCTTCACGTGATTGCAGTATTAGAACGTAAATCATTATTACACCCAACCCTATTCTTGTCCGAATATCTCTCAATGAACTCGTGTGTCAGCATATGTCGATGAGCACTTGATATGATATTTTTGTTTATGCGAGATTATCTGATTACTAGACGTTATGTGTTTATTTACCAAATATTGTGACGTATTGCATTCTTGAGATATTGCTGGGTATGGTAAGTACTTTCATACTATATGTAGTATGTTATATTTGGAAACTATACTTGTTTTATGATGACGGGTTATTACATTTTTCGAAAAGGTTTTATAATGTGACAACCCGTTCCTAATTTTATGTTTTTATTAATTTTAAAAGCGTGAATTTACGAAAATGCCCTAGAGGCAAAGACTTTGACTTCCGTTGACCATCGTCTAGAGGAATGTAGGACTTATTCTTTTAGCATATCCTCGTAGTACTCGTTGGTATGAACGCATAGGTGAATGCCATTTGCGAGTTCGGATTATAACGGTATAGTTACGGACGTTTGAATTTGGTTATTTATATTTTGGTTTATAAGTTAATTGAGCTCCCATCTTGTGGGAAAGAAGCCCAATCAGCATTCAGCAAGGAAATAACGAACCAATCACATTATTTCTTTTGAGGACCAATCAGAAATAGAGGAGAGGAGAGGGAGAGAAGTTGTTAGCTCCCCCAAAACCGTGACTCAACCCAAAACGACCTGCGCAATCACCCATTTTCCGTTGACAATTCCGGCCAACTCCGGTGGAGTTTTTTTGACGCCACCACCACCATCTTGAAGCTCTCATTCCCCTCTACAAAATCCACCCAAGAACCACCTTGATTAACCTTTGTATGTGGTGGTTTGAGGCCACGAAAGTTGACGATTCTCACGGTGTTTGCCCACCCTTTTTTATTTTTCGGCAAATCGGCAAAGTGATGGCCGGTGCCACCATTGGGCTTTGTAGCCCATCATCCCAGGAGCAAATCCCAACCAACCTTGACCCCGTTGGTCCACCGTAGACGACGAATCGATGCTGGGAAGTTTTAGGCACCTGCCGGCTTTGTGGACAAAATTGACCGCCTTCCGTCCACTTTTGGACTTCGTGGCAGGTATGAAAGTTGTTCATCTCATTGAGATATTCAATTCTGTAAATTTTGAGAATTTTTGGAGAAAGTTGAATTTTCCGGCGAGTTAGGGAGGCCGACCACCACCCACGGCGGCGCGTGGCCCGAGGGCAGTCAATGCTATTTTTAGGCTATATTAAATGCCTTGAATTCAGTTTTGAGAATGGGTTGATATAGATTGATCATTAGAACCTAGATTCGCGACGATACGTTAATAGGTCATTGTATGAATCGACGATCCGACCGTTGGATCGTCACCAAACTTCAATAGGTTGTTATTCATAATAGTTGAGGAATGTAGGAATTTATGGATCGGGAATCCGTCATATGGATCTTCCCAAATTGGAATTGTAAGTTCGTAAATAAAATGTTAACCGCCATTTAGTTTTGACAATTGGCAGAGATCCGACCGTGGGATCGTAATGAAACTTTGAGGTATTGTTCTAGAAGCATAAAGTGGATCCTTGGAAGTTTCGGATCAGAAATCTGATATGTGGAACTTCCGGATTGAATTACGTAGACATATGTTCTATGTAATTTATGTATTTTATAAACAAGAATTCTGAGATGTGATTTGATAATTGTTCTAGGCGCCGATCGTTCGTGACGCCTCAATGTTTGTGCTAGGAAGTTGTAGCGTGGACTCTAGGTGAGTGGGTCTTTTCCTTTCTATCGTATATATATATATATGTGATTGATAATTTCATAATGTTTATAAATTGAATATTTCATATAATTACTGTGAATGGATTATTATTGTGAACTACGATTGGCTTGATCCCTGTTTAGGGTATGTAGGCAGTCTAAAGAGATGTTAGATGCAGCCATACAATAAATGAGATGGTTGTATTTCAGATTTACATCCTGGTATATCCATATGTATATTACTTGCACATAATTATTGTGAACGCTCTGAAGTGCAAAGGTGAACGCTGGACACACAGGTAAGTTCAGGTGAGTATATATTATTAGTTGAAATGATGGGATTATGGCATAACTACATTTATTTTACAGGCAACTTCAACACTGTCGTACGGGTTGCCTATGAATTATACATGCGGTATTATATGCATTTAGAGCTCATCAACCTGCACCCCAGTGTTAGTGCTCCCGCCAGTGGCCAGGGCACAGTCCTTCACGTGATGTTCACCTCCCGCACCTTACACTTACCTTGGATTCAAGGTAGGTGCACAGTCATGTCGTATAGACCACTTTAAGTGGGTTCGACTTGTAGGTGACCCACGATCATTCGCACAGTCTTCACGTGATCGTAGCACTTGAGCGTACTTATTTACACCCAGTCCTATCGTGCAGACCACTAGAGGTGGTTCCGAATCGTGTGCAGGGATATTTGATGAGCTATGGATAAATCGTACAGGTGACTATAGGTGACTCCGACTTATGTGCTAGCACTGATTGATGAGATATGATGAGATATGTGCTAGCCTTGATTGATGAGATATGTGCTAGGATTGATTGATGAAATATGATGAGATATGTGCTAGCCTTGATTGATGAGATATATGCTAGCATTGATTGATGAAATATGATGAGATATGTGCTAGCCTTGATTGATGATATATGTGCTAGCAATGATTGATGAGATATGTGCTAGCAATGATTGATGAGATATGATGAGATATGTGCTAGCCTTGATTGATGAGATATGTGCTAGCATTGATTGATGAAATATGATGAGATATGTGCTAGCCTTGATTGATGAGATATGTGCTAGCATTGATTGATGAAATATGATGAGATATGTGCTAGCCTTGATTGATGTGGTATATGCTAGCAGTGATTGATGAGATATGGATGAGTCGTACAGGTCACTATAGGTGACTCCAACTGATATTCATTTTATATTGATTTATTTCTTTTTGCTTACATGGTTGTTACTGAGATATTTCGACATGGCATACCTTGGTTGTTACCGTTCTTCAGCATGATTCTTATATACATATATATTGTTATTTTGGGGAATTATACGGATTTCGGTGAAGGGTTATTGCATTTTTTTAATGATGTTTCCAAAGTTTTGGTTTGCTTACTCTCATGTTATGTTTTGTGCCCCCTCCAACTTTTGATTATTGATTGTTCGTCTCGACGAGGATTTTTGGCAAATTTCAGTTCTGGTGGTTACTTTTGAGGGTCTAATTCTTACCCCCTATACTGAACTTATTTATGCTCTGACATCACGTGTGAGATGGGTTCGCTCCCGCTCACCAGCACACTCTGGTATTTAGACACTTTTAGGTTTAAATTTATTCACAGTTTCCTTATCATTGCACTTTATGGCTTCGTCACCTTCCAGGTGTCGGCCAACACAGCTCAATTTTGGAGTCCTAGTGGACATTTCGGGTTGAGGTGTGTCATATGAAGCTTTGTTTTTTGGCCCACTCACCCTTGTTTTTGTCGCCCTTCCAGGTTTTAGTAGCAGAAATTTCGTGCTAATGAGGATTCTTGGCAAATGTTGATTCAGGATTGTACCTTCGATGGTATAATCCTTATTCTATTTTACTGTACTTTACCTATGCTCTGACATCTCGTGTGAATTTGATTCAATCCCGCTCACTTGCACACTCTTACATGTAGTCACTTTTAGGTTTAAATTTACTCACATTTGCCACATCACTACACTTAATGGATTCGTTACCTTTCTGGTGTCGGCCAGCACAACTCGATTCGAAGTCTAAGCGGACACTTCGGGTTAGGGTGTGTCAATTTGGTATCAGAGTATAAGTTGGGGTAGTATTGTGTTCATCACACACATGATGTAAGTATTCTCGGTTGTTGAACCAAATGACGAATATTGCCACCTCGTTGAGCACGAAAAATGCATTAGCTTTTTCTAAGTTTTTAGTGACTTAGATGACTTATCGACCTTTTAGAAGGAACATTTTGGCAACTGTCGCTAGATTTAAACAAAGAACCTCCATGCCAAGGAAAATTCCGATTTGGAAGTAAGTTGATGGCCCTGAAGCAGGGCTATTGTATCAGTAATTGTGTACCACCATAGATTTATCAACCAATCCCACTACTATTATCCAATCATCATTGCCAACCCTTCCAAGATAGGAACCTAGAAATAGTTTTGATTTCTTGGCAATGCCCGTTAGTATACCATCTATCAGAATCCTTACGAAGTTTTACTTTTTGTTGAAATCTTTGGAAATGTCTCTAACAACAATGCGTGCTAAAGTGGTAGCAATCGACGGAAGAACATCTGGGGGACAGTCACTTTTGGTCCCTAACAATACTAATCTTTCAAACGTAGTAATAATTCCAGATCTTCAGGAGGAAGATCGATTTCCGTTAAAGTCCATTCTAAAGTAGGATATTAGCAATTTCCATTCCCGAACTTATTAAAAAGGCATTATTTTATACTATTGTACTCAAGGAGAAGGAAGTTTGGAGGCATGAAAGAGGAATCATTGCAATCCGATCGCAACGAAATGACATTCTGTTTTATGCAACCACTCTAACTTGATATATTCTTTATATATTTTCTTCCAATCTTTAAGTATTTTATGTATAGCAAGTTATTTCAAATTCTGGGGACGAATTTCTTTTTTTGTAATGTGGGTAAATTGTAACAACCATACCTAATTTTATGGCTTTATTAATTTTAAAAGTGTGAAATGACAAAAAATTCCCTGGAATATTCTCTAAAATATTCTCTATGTTGACTTTTTTGAAATTTACTTGAAAATCCTCCTAGGCTAATTTTGGTACCCTGAGTCCATTTTGGCATCCATTTAGTGAAATTTCAAAGTTTTAATGTAGTTGACCAGCTTAGCAGCTCGGTTGACCTTTTTGGGGTTTACCGTTGACTTTTCGTTGGATAATTCGAGTCCCTAATTTCAAAACTGCACTCCATTTTCCCAAATTTAATCATTGTAGTTGATTTTTACTAATGGGTCCCAATATTATGCTTAGGTGCGATCGCTATCAAAGACTTCGACTTTCCTAGTTTGAACGGCTGCAACCTCATAAGTATCTGTGAGTTGGTCTTTACTTTTAAATATTATATATTTATTTAGTTTCCATATGTGCTTAATAAAGAATTCTTTACATTATACCTTTATTAGACCAACTTTTTAAGAATTAGCGTATTGACATAATTTATGAAATTCTCACGAATTTTACGGGATGCATAAATATATTTACGGTCATGAATATTATTATTTTATTATTGTGAATTATGAAATTTCCATAGTATGATCATATTTATATTACTGCTTATAATGCATGCTACACTGGTGTTTGTACTCACCTGGGTCAATGCCAGGCTTCACGTATATGTTCACATTGCATCGTACACTCACTTTGGATCCATTGTAGGGGCCAATCCTATCCTAGATTGCTATAGGCAATTACAGCTCATATGTGACACCCATAGCGCCAGTCTTCATGTGATTGTAGTACTAGAGCGTAAATCATTATGACACCCAGTCCTGTTCATGTTAGAATATCTCTGCATGAACTTGTGTGTCAGCATATGTCGATGAGCACTCGATATGATATGTTTGTTTATGCGAGATTATCTGATGACTGGATGTTATGTGTTTATTTACCAAATATTGTGACATATTGTATTCTTGAGATATTGCTGGCTACGGTAAGTACTTTCATACTATACGTAGTATGTTATATTTGGAAACTATACTTGTTTTACGACGAGGCGTTATTACGTTTTTCAAAAAGGTTTTGCAAAGCTTTATTTTTAGGCCCACTCACCCTTGTTTTTGTCGCCCCTCCAGGTTTTAGTAGCAGAAATTTCGTGTCGATGAGGATTCTTGGCAAATGTTGATTCAAGAGTGTACCTTCGATGGTATAATTCTTATTCTATTTTACTGTACTTTACTTATGCTCTGACATCACGTGTGAATTGGTTTCAATCCCGCTCACTTGCGCACTCTTACCTGTAGTCACTTTTAGGTTTAAATTTACTCACACTTCCCACATCACTACACCTTATGGCTTCCTCACCTTCCTGGTGTCGGCCATCATAGCTCTATTCGAAGTCTAAGCAAACATTCCGGGTCAGGGTGAGTCAAAAATGATGTTAACACTCTAAATTATCACCAAAAATTTAAAGAAGAAAAAAAAGTACCTAAAACCTCCCAACCTTTTAGTGTCATCCCAAATTGGTCTCAACTTTTTTAAACATTCCAAACAAGTATCCAACTGATAACTCATATATTTCATGCATTTATACCATCCATTCCTAGTCCCTTTGTGATATTTTTGAGTTAAACTAGTTGCATTTTACCCTCTTTTGTGTTAGTGTGCAGCTAGTCGCATTTTGGAGTTGGGTTGAGAACAAATAAGGCAAATTGGTGCTAAAAGTGGAGAATTGAATAAGGATGCTGATGTAGACAAAGAATTAAAAGTGAAAATTGAATATGGTGATGAATATGGCTCTTTATAAGACCAATAACAGCAAAAAAAATGTGGGAATTAAATGCCCAATTCTAGGATGTATTGGCAATCTGTAACAGCTTCTTTAACATCATAAAACCTAGCCTTTTAGCCACTTTTACAGACACCTTTCATTCTGAGAGAATTTCACAACTCCACTCACTATTTTTCTCTCTTTTCATCCACACTCAAAACTCCACCCATTCTATACACTCCAACATCACTGAAGACTTATCCCAAGAGGCTGTTCTTGGAGAAGTTCAACATCAGAATTGGTTCAAGGGTTTCCTCTCTCTTTGATTTATTTTCACTCATGTTGTGTATTTCCAATTTCATCTCTGCGAACATGATGTGTAACTAAATTCATAGCTAGGGATTTCAATGTAACCTTGCACAATTGACCCATGTTTTTATGTTATAAGTATTTAATTCATCAATCTGTCTCTTGTTTCATCCACTGAATCTTTTGTTAAATTTGTTTGTTAATTTTAATGATTGATCACCGTTAGGATTTCTTACAGATCATTTGATCAAGATTACAGTAAACATCAAGCTTAATCTTGGTAGACATGTGAATGAGTGAGGAGAATGCTATGCAAACATCCTGCCATGTACTTTCTTTGGTTCTTTAACGTTTTCGTGCATGCTAAAGACTCTTAATTTGAAACCGAAGTTGAACATCCCAATTAGGTTGTAGATTAGGAGAATTTGATCAAAACCACACATCATATGGCCGATCATATATATGTAAAACGAACTCTAGAAACAAGTTGGTAATTGAAAACAGTTTAACTTTATAAACATGGAATTGGTTTTGTAATGGTGAACTCGGAATCCCTGGACCCATCCTCATCATTTCTCAATCAACATATCATTCGTTGTTACATTTTTCTTGCATTTTTAGTTATTTTCATTAACAACACAAAACCTACATTCAATTTGTTATTTTCATTGTTTAGTTAGGGTTCTTTCAAGGCTAGTAATTTAAAGAGGTCTAATCACTCCCTGTGGTTCGACAACCTTGCTTGTGCCATTATACTAACCATATATTGCACTCGGAAGGAACACAACACCAACCTATTGAAAATATCATATCTGTTAAGCGCCAGTTAATTTTTCAAAAATAGATTATATTCAAAACCCAGTAACTAGGTATATCATGATCAACATTTATATTGGTTGCCTTAAAATCTAAATGTCAAACATAAATTGTTAAATATGAACCAAGTGATCAAAAGGTATTGAATTGAACCGATAATGGACCCAAACTAAAATTACATCAGCAGGGCAATCTTCTAATATAGAAGAGCTTAAGAATTCATATAGGGTTTCAAGGAGTTTGTTTCTGCTCATATGATTTCCTCATTCGCCGATTCTTGGCTTGTAAAGCTTCCATTTCTTCTTTGTGAATGGTGAAGATGGTGGTGACCGTATCATGGCAATACACAACATTTTAGCAACCTCAATAACCTTCTTCTTAATGTTGGAGGCTTGAGTTGTAGGTGAAGTTGGTGGTTTGGCATTGTGTTGGGAGTGATGGCCTGGGGGTGGTGGTGATCGTTAGTTGGTTGAAGCTATGCTTCCATGACCTTCAATTGATTTTCGAGATAAAGAAGCTCTAGTTAATTTAACATATTTTTAACTAGGGCTTAATAAATGTGATATTTTCAATAGATTAGGTACTTATTTGGAATGACACTAAAAGGTTAGGGGGGGTGGTTTAGGTACTTAAACCAAAAAAATATTAACACAAAAACAAATGATCACGTGAAATTTAAAAATTGCCCTCTATATTTACAAGGGTGCATTGGACTAAAACCATGTTTTACATCTCTCGAGATTAGGGATTGACAACGGTTATGGCGGGTAGGTAACAATGGTTGTTTACCCATAACCGTATAATCTCTTACTTGCATAACCGTTTACCCATCGGGTAATTGCATAAACGGTTATAACATACCCATAACCGTTTACCCGTCGGGTAACTGCATAAATGGTTATACCATCCCATAACCGTTTATAAACGGTTAACCATACCCATAACCTGGCAGTCCTTTAACCATAATCGTATATCCGTTGACCTTTTTTGCTCATTTACCCCTTTTTTACACGGCTACATTAGACCTGGCATTCATGTCATGTTTTTTGTGTTCGTCTTATTTTCGTGACATACCCGATATCTTAACGGGTCGTGTCGTGTAACACCTGTTAAAGTAAACGGGTAATATGACCTAACTCGAAGTCGATCTATTAATATTATTAGATAATATGACCCAACCCGTTACCCATTCAAGAAAATGTATTTAAAATCAATAGATAATGAAAATGAATAACATAATTTGACAAAAAAATAATAAAAAACATAATACTAAATTAGTATATGTATACTACATTGTCACATCCCAGTCCGCATAACAAGATATTGTCCACTTTGGGCCACGCCCTCACGGATTTGTTCTTGGGTTTCGGCACGAGAACTTCCCATGGGGTCACCCATCCTAGGATTGCTCTTGCCCAAACTCGCTTAACTTCGAAGTTCTTATGGGATCTGGAGCCAGTGAGTTCCCAAAACACGTCTTGCAATGGGAGGTGAGCATGTACATATAAGGCATAGAGGATCCTCTCCCCTGGGCAATGTGGGACACTACACACATCCCAGTCTGCATAGCAAGATATTGTCCACTTTGGGCCACACCCTCACAGATTTGTTCTTGGATTTCAGCACGAGACCCAAGGGGTCACCCATCCTATAACTGCTCTTGCCCAAACTCACTTAACTTCGGAGTTCTTATGGGATCCGGAGCCAGTGAGTTCCCAAAATGCTTCTTGCAATGGGAGGTGAGCATGTACATATAAGGCCAGGGACCAACCCTTACCCTGCCGATGTGGGATCCCACATACATTGTCACCTAAATATTATTTCAAAACATAAAAAAAAAAAAAAAAAAAAAAAAAAAAAAACGTTTATCTTTCAAGTATTACATACTCCAAATTAAGAACTAAATGAAAAAACATTAGGACATTACTAAAAAGTACCTAATGTTCAAGGATATGCAAAATGATGGAGTTGTGTTTAAATGTTGAGGAACCCTGCACGTTTATATATGCTTTCACATATATAAACGAGGTGGCAACGATTGTGAACTTTATTTATTTTGAACTTTATTAAAAATACTATTAATGAGGGTTTGTATTGTTTTAAAAATTCAAACGACGATGTACCCATACTCAAAGCGTAGAGGATGAGATCACAAGCCTTTGAATATTTTTCACATTTTTTGCCTTGTAAATTAATTATTATAATTTTTCAATGTGTTTGGTATTTTAAAAGTGCTTGATATTTTTATTTTTAATGTGTTTTATAATATTTTAATCTCACTTTTTCTCTACAGTATAATATAAAACTTAAATTTTTTAATTTATATAGAATAATGATACAATAACACATATTTAATATATAATAGATACATATACACTATGACTATTGTATTTTATAGTAAGTTTTTTTAGTAGTTTAAAAAATTAAAATCATCAAAATAACTTTTTTTTAACGTGTCAAAACGGGTTACTCGCGTGTCACCTTCGTGTAAACCTGTTAAGAACCCGTTATTAACCGGTCCTTATCCTGTGATCCGATTAGTTATCATGTTGACCCGAAACCTGTTATTTTTGTGTCGTTTACGTGTTGTGTAAAAAATTGTCAGGTCCAGTCTACATATTTTTTAACAACTTGAAAATTAAAAAAAGAAATTTATCATAATTTTCTTTTCTTGACGATTAACACCGTCATATTTGACAACGAATCGATGAGATTTTTCTTACCCAAGATGTGAACATAAAACATTAATTTATAACCCCAATTAGAATTAGAAAATTAATTAATAGCTGCATCCATACACATGATCATGAAACATTGATTTATAACCACAATTAGCAAGACGAATGTAGTGATATATATATATATATATATATATATGAAACACGTAAATAAATTAATTCCCTTCCAACCAACATATGTGACGACCCATCCCTAATTCTACGATTTTATAAATTTTAAAAGAGTGAATTTTACGAAAGTGCCACTAGAAGCCAGATTTTTGACTTACCGTTGTATCGTAACATGTATGAGCCATCCTCTTAGCGTATTCTCGAAGTACTTAACGTTACGAACATGTAGGCGCAAACGGAATCCAGTTAGGAGCTACGACAGACATTTTACGAAGTTACGAAGTACTATGAGATTTTGGTAAATTCATTTTTCTAGTTAAATTATCCCTTTATTATTTTAACATTTCCTTGGGACATTTTCTGCATGGTGGGGACTCTTTCCTTCAATCCCGTGCATTCCAAGTCCTTTGGACGTCACATTTTCTTTAAAAAAAATTCTTCTTTTCTTTTCCTCACCTTACTCTCATCTCTCACCTCTCTCTTCTCTCTCTAAAAACAATGGAGCCAAGCTCCCTCACCCCACACTCTCTCGTTCTTCTCCTTCCCATCCTGAGTTCTAGAGATCTCAACTCTGCCCACTGCACAGCAGCAACTTGGACGACTGCACCACCATCACTGGCCTTTTTCTTAACCTAGTGGTTCATTGTGCTACCATGATTCCTTAGGGTACTAGGGTCGAAGGCTGGTACTGGAGATGGTGATGATGAAGAACTGATGAATGGATATTTATTATTAAGAGAAATGCTAAGGGACTCTCTCTCTATTCTCTGTGCACAGAAGCACTGTGCAACCATGGGTAAGTCTCGAAATCCTTCTTATTTTTCCTTTTAAACATGATCTACTGTCTTTCAACGTTAAAATGAGAATTGGGGGAAGGTTGGTGTAGATGAACCTCGGGGGAGATTCCCCAGAAATTTGGAAGCTTGGACCCTGAAGGAAAAATTTTGTCCTAGTTAAGAACATGTGAGAACATTTGAACACAAAAACAAACTATTAACACTTTAAAGCAGGAATGCATTAAAAAATAATTCTAAAACCTATGACTTTCAAAGCCTAGTGAATGGTAAACCAAAAGACTCTTTAACAAATTAAACAGAAGAGAGAGTTTGAGTTTCATAACCCTTCAAGCTCATCCTTGTTTAGACAAGGGATTCGCCCAAGTGGAGGGCCTTCAAGTCACCTCCTTTGCTCCTTGGATGGTTGCTTCTTTGCTTCTCCTTTGCTCCTTGAGGATTTGAGGAGAGGAACTCCAAGAACACCAAAAGTTTGGTGTCTCTAAGTCTCCACACTAAGGATGAGGTGTGAAGATGAAATGGATGACTTAGAGGAAGGAAGATTGCTATCTATTTTTCCTCTAAGTGTGGCCGGCCTCTTTGGAAGACAAAGAGAGAAAAAGTTTTGCTCTTTTGCCTCAAAGAAAACCCTTGATGTGGTAAAGCTATAAAGTTCCTTTTATAGCACCTCACATTTAAGTGGCAAATTTGCAATTATGCCAAGTTCACTACCACTCACCCTATGGCTGGCCCATTTTGTTTTAGTTGTCATACAACTTAAACATAATGGGCCTTGTGGACCAAAACCCTTTTGGGCCCTGAGACCCGAAACTAACTTGAAAGCCCAATACGAACATTTCGTACAATTAATTAACTAATTAATTAATCTTGACCATTCTCAATTAAAACATTTAATTGCTTATCCATCTCATTTATATTTCTTCACTTTCATCCTTACTCGGTGTACGATCCATTAGATTCCAATTAGCGAGGCAGTGGGCGATTGTTACTCTTAATGATTGATTGTGAATTGAAACTACATTTCAATTCTCCCTTTGATGAAGATTAGTGTTTGCTAATCTTCAAGGCTTCCACAAACCATGAATGACACCTAGCAATATGTCATGGCAACCCAAGCTAAGTAGAAGTGGTTGGCAAACCTATCCAGTTACAATTACAGTGCAATACGGTCTTTCTCTAATACAATACTCTTAATCACATTGTTTGAGTGATAGTTTGTTTCATGTCTACTATCCAATGTGATACTTCTCTATATGATTCAATTGAATATGATTTGGAACAAACTTCCTAAGTCATATTCGTATGCTTTGGCCAAAGACTCCCTAATCATATCTCAGAGTATTCTCCCTCCACCATGGAAGGTTAGGGATCCCTTGTTGTGCAATCATATGCCTACATGACTAGATAGCTTGACCCCAACAATGTCGTGGACACTCTCGATGGAATGCCTTTGACATGATCAAAGATTAAGGACCTAACCATTAGACATCTATGATGCCTTAGGTCAAAGGACTACTTTGCATATTGCAACTTACGAGTTCTTACATGACATGTATGTTCAAACACTCTTTTGATCGTAGTTCAGTGTACTCGATTACCTTTTTGAGCACCTATGTGTTTCTCTTAGTGTCCAACAGTAAATGACTTGAGGCTAGTCATACTCACGCTGGAGTTAACATAACACATACTAACCTTAATGGATTCTCAATGCCCAATTGGCAATCCTATGGTTAGGAACGTTTTAGGAATGAACATAAGAGAAAGGTCTCGTTAATCTAACTTACTTAGATCACTTCTCTCTTAGATTAAATACATTCCTTGGATTCCCTTATTGGTTAAACACATAATACAATAAATAGTGATTAACAATAAGCTTTGCCCTTCATTAAACATATAATAATTTAACACAATAAGTATTCTGAAAGCTATTACATCAAATGAGTGGCTTTGTGGGCATACTTCCAACAGACCCATGACTATTTAGCCCATTTCAGAGGATTTTGACGGCCATCTCGGAGACGTTTGGCCCTCGACACTGGTATAGCCTTGTTCATTACATTTCTAGCTTCAAGTTAGTCTTTGAATCATCGAATTTGGTTAAGTATCGAGTTAGATATTAGCTCTGAAAGTTGGGAAGAAATTCCCAGATTTCTGGAAAAATATTGACTGTGGCCATTTGGCCGCTTTCATACCAAATTCTTGGACCACACGGACCACGACTGAGCTTCTAATAGGTATAGACTTGTTCTCTATATTTCTACCTTCAAAATGGTTTTTGAATCACCGAGTTTGGTTAAGTATCAAACTAGAAATTAGCTTTCAAAGTTGGGATGAAATATCTTAGATTCTGGAAAACTTAGACAATGGCCATTTGGCCACTTTCAGGCCATTTTTTTCGGCCAACACCGACCTTAACTCGGCCCTACTTTGGTATGGTTTTGTTCCTGACATTTCTAACTTCAAAATGGCTTTTGAATCATTGAATTGGTTGGAGATCGAGCTCCAAATGAGCTCTGGAAGTCAGCCCTGAAATCTGCAACGTGTGGAAGGCGTGTGGGCGCGCGTGGGAAGGAGCGTGGCTGCCAGTGTAGCCTCCTTGTGACGGGGCGTACGGCGGCCCGTGGAGGAACCTGAAGTCCCTTCTTAGGTTTCTCCATGTGCCGGACCCGAATCCGCCCTCCGTTTGCTGAAATTCGACCGTTTTAGAATAGTTCCTTTATTAGCCGTACTTTGTATGAAAAATGCATTTATTCATTAGTACGTTATATATTTACGTTAATGGTTTTGTTTCTAGACGAAACGCATCGCAAGGATTCTCAATGCTACGAGACGGGTTTGACTCAGCGACATGATCTGTGAGTGGGTTTTTTCCTTTTTTATAGTATGTGTGTGTGTGTGTGTGTGTGTGTGTGTGTGTGTGTGTGTGTGTGTGTGTGTGTGTATGATTGATAGTTTCCATTTATGCATTTGAAAAAGAATTTCTTACGTACCCTGGATTAGACTAAAGTTATAAGAATTAGCGAAATGACGGAATTTATGTAATATGCTACATTCTACGGGATACACAGGTATGCTTATAATCTTTGATGCCATAATTTTATCTACGACTATGAATGTTAGTATGTTGATTAGAACTATCGAATTGTTATGGCATGCTTATATTTATGTAGTCTGCTCATCATTGCTGCACCTCGGTGTTAGTGCTCGCCCAGGGCCAGGACCAGTCTTCCACATGTATATTCACCTCCGCACCGTACGCTCGCCTTGGATCCAAGTAGGTGATAGTCCTGTCGTACAGGTTGCATTAGGCAACTCTGACTCGTAGGTGACTGCGAATAGCGCCAGTCTTCACGTGATTGTAGCACTAGAGCATATATTATGATTACACCCAGTCCTGTCGTACAGATTGATGAGCATCAGTTCAGTCGTATAGGTCGCATTAGATTGATAAGCATCAGTTCAGTCGTACAGGTTGCATTAGTTGACTTCGATTTGTGTGCTAACATAGATTGATGAGCATTAATTCAGTCGTACAGGTCGCATTAGGTGACTCCGACTTGTGTGCTAGTGTAGATTGATTGAGCACCTGATTTTACATATATTACTGTTGAGATATTGTGATTTGGCATACTTTTGGTTTTGCTATTGATTTGCATTTGATTTCATACCTATACGTAGTATGATGTTCTGGAAATTATACAGGTTTTACGGCGAGGGGTTATAACATTTTCAAAAGGTTTTTATTAAGACTTTATTTTCAGGCCCACTCACCCTTGTTTTTGCGCCCCTCCAGCTTTTAATTGCTCAGCTTTCATATCGACGAGGATTCTTGGCAAATCTGGTATAGGTGGCTACCTTTGAGGGTATAATCCTTATCCTATCTTACTGTACTTTACTTATGCTCTGTCATCACGTGTGAAATGGGTTCATTCCTGCTAACCAGCGCACTCTTGTATTTAGGCACTTTTAGGTTTAAATTATTCACATTTTCCACATCACTACAATTTATGGCTTTGTCACCTTCCAGGTGTCGGCCAGCCTAGCTCAATTCAGAGTCCTAGTGGACATTCTAGGTCGGGGTGTGTCAACATATGTTTAACTTTAGCATGCAATGCATGATAAATAAACTCGAACTCAAAATTAGTAAGATCTTTCCCACATAAAAATTTATTAATTTAGGGTTCTAGTTGTTGTTGTTGTGACAACCCGTCCCTAATTTTACGATTTTATAAATTTTAAAAGTGTGAGTTGACCAAAATGCCCTTAGAAGAGAGATTGTTGACTTTCTTTGACCATCTCTTCGTGATGCGTTTGAGCTATTATTTTACTGTATTCTCGAAGTACTCGACGGTACAAAAACATAGGCGCAAGCGGAACTGGATTTGGAGTTACGACAAAGATTTTACAAACTACGAAGCGTGATGGGCATTTTGGTAAATTCATGTTTCGGGAGATATTTTTCTGCATTTTTATTGGTGACTTTGACCTGTGTGCCAAGTTGGGCCAACACCATTCCCCCTCACTCCCGTGTCTCCCAATCTCTCGGGTCTACCTCTCATTGTTTTTCAAATCTCCTTCACCTCACTTCTCCACTCTCGGGCTGCCACCTCACCCTACCACACTCTATCTCTAACTCTCCATGTCTCTCCCTCAGCTCTCTCTTGCTTGTCCCTTTCTCTGCAAGTGCAGAGATATTCGACCACCGCACTCCCACTCTGGCGAGCCCCGCCGACACCAACATACACCTACCAATTTTCTCGACGAACGACTACTTGGAGGATTACTAAACCCAGAAATGTGTATGGAATTGAACCACCGCCGACGCCATTTTCTTCGACCATTTAACGTCAATTTCTAGTAAGATGAATCTCGAAACACCTTTGATTTTTCCCATCTCGTTATCCTAAGCCTGTTTCTAAGTTTAGATCTTTGTGTTGGTGATGTTTAGGACACAAAAAACACCCCTGGAAATTAACCCAGTTTTTCCGGGGTTGGACTCAGAAAACACCCTCGGAAATTAACCCAGTTTTTTCAGTGAGAACGTAATAGCTTTTGAGCCGTTTTCCGGCAAAATCTGGCCACGACCGAGGAAACCAATGGTACTATTTGAATCATTGTTCCCTGTTCTTTGTTTTGGTATATTACATGACTAGGTTTAGTAAAGTTTGTGGTTGATCGGAGTCTAGGTGGACATTCCGGGTCAGGGTGTGTTAGTTTTGTATCAGAGCATAAGTTTGGACAGTAATGCGTTCATCACACGCTTGATGTAAGCATTCTTGGTTCTTGAACCTAAGTGTCGAATCTTGCCACCTCGTCGGATATGGAAACGTGTTAGCTTTTCCCTAAATTTTGGACATTTTAGACAACTTATTGACCTTATAGAAGAATATTTTGGCGATCACCTCTGGACTTTAAACAAAGAACCTTCCTACCAAGGAAAATCTTGATTCGGAGACAAGTTTGTGGCCCTGAAGCACGGCTATTGTGTTCGTAATTGTGTACCACCAAAGACTTTACTCATCAATCCCATCATTATTCTCACGCCATCATTACCAACCCTTAAAGATAGCAAACCAAGAATAGTTTTGATTCCTTGGCAGCATCCGTTAGTATACCATCTATTAGAATTCCTACAAAGTTTACTTCGTCAAGATTCCAGAAATGTCTTGAGTGACAACCTAGTGCTAAAGTGGTAGCACTTGACGGAAGAACATCTGGCGGACAGCCACTTTGGTCCCTGACAATACTAATTATTGAAACATAGTGATCAGTGCCGATCTTCAGAAGGAAGATCGATTTTTGTTAAGGTCCATTCTAAAGTAGGTTATTAGTAAATTCATTTTTCCGAGCTTAGAACATTCCAACCAACACTAGTTCCTAGATTTCCTTTCAATGTTGTACTCTTCATTTAGATGAGTCTAAGCATGAGAGTACGAGTTGTTATACCTTCAAGTAGGAGAAATCCCAGAAGCAGTAATCAATTTTCCCTAGAATCAACAAAACCAACTTATAGGACCAGTTCCTTACCAGTCATCTGAAACTATCCACCTGAGTGGGCTCTAACATGTAACCAGCCTACGGTGGTGCTACTAATTGGCGATATTGTTCGATGTCCAGGAATTGTCAACCAGTATTCAGGCGGTATGATTTCTGATACTGTACACAGGTACTAGTATCTGGGAGTGATACCTTTATGCCAGAACGTCGGTTCACAGTTTCAGGGTAATGAACAATATCAAGTTGTCATATATGCATTAATTAGCGGCACGACTGATAGATTGATTAACAATGACTTTCAGAGTCGAAGAAATTAAATCGTGGAAACTTAGGAGCAAGTTTTGTATTAGGACAGTAAACTCATAGTTGTTTTTACCTTATCACCCATCTAGGTAAACAAAACCTCTTCGACTAGCCACCTTTTCAATCACTTCCATAGGTAGATAGTAGAATTGAAGTACGAGTTAATTTCTCGCTGTTAGAGTGAATTGAGTATCGAGAAAATTATGAAGACCTTTTAGTTCGTGTCGTAGAGAAAGGAAGTAGTATAGTACTTTTCAAGGACGAATATCTTTGGCGTCATTTCTCAAAATTTTACTTGGGATATCACCAAATGGTGAAGTGAAGTACACCATCAATCCACTTTCTTGTACTACACCAATTTTCCTTATGCCTTTTCGAATGACTCCTACATCATTGAGAAAACTTAGTTACAAAAGCTTACTGATTAGGAATTTACCCAACCAAACACTTTATCTGGGGAACCTCAAGCCTATTTACAAAGGTAAAAGACCGAACCTTAGGATCGTACCTAGATTTTAGTAACTCTATCGGGTGTCGTTTAACACTGTTATACCATACTTCAAATTGATGGTCTACCCAACCAACCTCTGAGCCCGAGTTTTCTTCCATGGCCTGGCAAATTTGTAGTAGTCTTACAGACGACTTTCTGACCTATCCTAGCAATGAGATTAAATTTTCTAAAACACCGACAGTCAGCTGATTACCAAATTCCTCAACTGTTAACCTTGATTAAATTGGTACTTTTCTTGAGAAACGTGATCTCAGTAGACGATATTCTTTTCTTTTTCCCAAAACGTTGTAGCGGAAGGAAGTTGGAATTCTCACAAAGTGTTGTGAAATTCGAGATATCTTTGGTCTTGTCGATTTTATCGACAATTTGTTAGCGATTTTTCTGCTATAGTGTTTTTCCTCACTTATCAATCGAGGAAAGTTAATTTAGTTGTGATGTTGATTATGAATAAAGTTTCTGACAATCGAACTGTTGTCTCACCTCACCTTTGTTTTACACCTTTCGATGGATGACATTGATCATTTCAAAGTCCATGATGGCGTGTTCTTTGGATGTTTCGGCTGTGTAGAGGCAGCATGATGGAGTATTGCTTATATTTCCCAACGTTTAGAATCGTTTGAAACGAACCATCTTATTCATGACCTAGAGTCAATAGTTGTCACCTTCATTTGAAAATCGGATGACCCTTCTCTGTGGAGAAATGTGTCCAAAATCTTCACCAACCTCACAAAACTTCTCAAATACACCTTCTCTTGAAAAAAGTTAAATTTCTGACAGTGACGATGGAGATACCAAATCAACGTCTACGAATGCACTATCATGTATTACCCCGATTGTGCAAACGTAATTACTGTTCACCGTAGTAAAAGATGTATCTACCCTTGAAAACTTTCAGCCTGTCCAATCCCAATTCTAGCTAGAATTCATGAGTATTGATATGACGTTATTTACAAATCATTAAGAAATCGTTCGAGTGGCTATAATCACTTCTTGTATCCGAATAGAGATGGGGAAATATCACCATAAGCTTCCGATACGAGATATCTTATACATGTGGAGATTATGATGATGTTTCGGTGATTATAGATCGACTTGACAAATCAACCCACTTTCCATTGGTCCAGAGGGACTACATTTTTTACCACTTGCTAAAATTACTCATTCCTGAATTTATCGGATTTTTTGACGTTTCGATCAGTATTTACTTTGACTATGATTCCATATTCACCCCTCTGTGCCGGAAGGCATTCCAGTCAACCTTGAGTACATGTTTACCCTACTGGACTTTGTATTGTTTCTGAAGTAGACAGACTGTCTAGGAGAATTGCTCGACCTTAAAATTTTGGTTGTGACCATTAATTCCTTAATCACCCAACAAATATTTTGCTGAACAAATCTTGACCGTTAGTGATTGAATATTCCAGAGGCTACCGTTGTAGTGAGATATCATGCATTTAATCCAATTATCTTACACTCTATCTTTGATGGACTTGTTTTGACCCTCAGACTCTTGAGTGTTCTTTTAGCCTTTTCGGTGTAATTTTTTGCTAAACCCGAGTGGAAATTCATAATGAATCTACTTGCTGAGGCATATGGGAATTACAATGTTCGGTTTCCTAGTGTGCATGACACTACTGGATCTCGTTGTGATACGTGTTTCACTTCCAAGTCTTGGGAAGTCTTCTTGAAAGTCATGGGTAGTAAGTTGTTATTCCATACCACATTTTACCCTCAGACTACCGGCCAATCTGAATGAACTAACCTGACCTTAGAGAACATATTGCTTTTGTACGTTTTAGAGTTTTAGCCGGTTATGTTAGACACCTATCTCTGCTTATGTTACGTACGATGATATTTATTATTCTAGTTTGGCTATGGTACTGTTTGAACCGTGGTGTCAAGATTTTACGCACGGAACATGTATTCGAATGATCAACATTGCAATATAGGAAATTGTGCAATGTTGATGATGTTGCCTGAGAGGGTAATACGGGAGCGTGGTTAAGGCGCTAATCAGACGATTTGTATGTGTTTTTCAATGAGGGGTAAAATGGTAATATTGCACCCTAGGAAATTTATTACATGCTTATCGAGACAACAATGCGTTTTTAGTAATACGGGCTGCAGACCGTAATATGGATAACTCATATGTTGGATTCGTTAAGCAAGTGGACAAGTAAGTCCTTTTACGTTAGCATTTTTAGTTATTTATTTATTGTTTGGGCTTGACCCAAACATACTACACTTATTCTCAGAGTACGTGACCCTACGAGTGTGTAGGTGAAAATTTTCATGTTTAGTTTGATTTCAATACCAATTATTTCTACGTTATTGTATATACGTATTTTGACGTTATGCTTTTATATATCTATTTTTGACCTTATGTTTTTATAAAAGTATCATATTTTGGTATTGTATTGAAGGAGAATGAAAGTTTGAGTTTGGAGGCATGAAAGAAAAATTATTGCAATCCAATCGCGACGGAATGGCATTCTCTTTGATGCAACCGCTCTAGCTGATTTCTTCTTTATAAAAAAAAAATATATATATATATATATATCTATTTTTTTTTCTATCTTAGTCATTTTATGTACAATAACTTATTTCAAATTTTGGGGATGAAATTGTTTTAAGGTGGGTAGATTGTGACAACCCGTCCCTAAGGTGGGTAGATTGTGACAACCCGTCCCTAATTTTACAATTTTATAAATTTTAAAAGTGTGAGTTGACCAAAATGCCCTTAGAAGAGAGATTGTTGAATTTCTTTGACCTTCTCTTCGTGACGCGTATGAGCTATTATTTTACCGTATTCTCGAAGTACTTGACGGTACGGCACAAGCGGAATTGAATTTGGAGTTAATACAAAGATTTTACAAACTACAGAGCGTGATGCCCGTTTTGGTAAATTCACGTTTCCGGAGATATTTTTCTGCATTTTCATTGGTGACTTTGACCTGTGTGCCAAGTGGGGCCCACACCATTCTTCCCCTCACTCCCGTGTCTCCCTATCTCTCGGGTCAACCTCTCATTGTTTTTCAAATCTCCCTCACCTCACTTCTCCAGTATCTGGCTGCCACCTCATCCTACCACACTCTCTCTAACTTTCCTCGTCTCTCCCTCAGCTCTTTCTCGCTTGTCCCTCTCTCTGCAAGTGCAGAGATATTCGACCACCGCACTCCCACTCCGGCGAGCTCCGCCGACACCAACATACACCCACCAATTTTCTCGACGAGCCACTACTTGAAGGATATTACTTAACCCAGAAATGTGTATGGAATTGAACCACCGTCGAGGCCATTTTCTTCGGCGATTTATCGTCAATTTCTAGTAATATGAATCTCGGAACACCCTTGATTTTTCCCATCTCGCTATCCTAAGCCTGTTTCTAAGGTTAGATATGTGTGTTGGTGATGTTTTGGACGCAGAAAACACCCCTGGAAATTAACCTAGTTTTTCTGGTGAGAACCCATAGGCTTTCGAGCCGTTTTCCGGCGAAATCCGGCCACGGCCGAGGAAACCAATGGTACTATTCAAACCCTTATTCCCTAATCTTCCGTTTGGTATATTACATTACTAGGTTTAGTAAAGTTTGTGGTTAATCGGAGTCCAGGTGGACATTCCAGGTCAGGTCGGGGTGTGTCAGTGGTTGTTGTTTTTTTTTTAAATAATAATATTATTATTTTTAAAATTTTTATAACATTAAAAAAAATAGTTAAATGAGCACCTGTTTATAACTGTGGGTAATATCCATAACCACTCATTTAAATTTTACGGGTAAACGGTTATACTAACCCATAACCGTTTATTTATCTAAACGGTTACCCATAACCGTAATCGTGAATTTTAAATGAGCAGGTAACCGCAGTTACCCATAGGTATTTTGAATCTCACTTATGTGTTGGAGATGCTCTTAGCGTATCATATACAAAGAGCACTGAATGTAACAACTATGATGTTGTAACGTAATAGAAAGACAAATTTAAATCTTTTGCCAAATAACATAGCAATGGAGTTCTCCCAAAAAAAATAAAGAACATAGCAATGGAAAAATCAAACTTTTTGCATCATTACACTTGGTGAAATTTTACGAAGAATAATGACGTTAACTTTCTTGTAAAGTGAAATGGGCAATTCCATTTTACATCTCAATTCAATTGATCTATTCCAACAAAACCTTCGATTCCGTCATTTCTCCAATCTCATCTCTTCAACAATCAAAATTTCTTTAAAAATAAAAACCAAAATCTTAAGGCCAGCAACCGTCAGTCTTCTACAATGTCCTGGATGACAGTTACCAGATAGTTGTAATCACTTGGACCCAGCAAAGATGACATGAAAAATGATTGATTTATGGTGGTCAAGTAAATTAATCACCGTGATCAAAGCATACATCAATCATAAAACCATTCTTTTCCTCGACATACTTGATAAAGTGATTACATTACATGCATTGATCCAAATTTCCAGTTATCACTTCTAGGTAAATACAAAACACCAGCACCTGATTTCACTTTCCGACACCCAAAACAAAATTTCAGCCGTTTGAATCAAGCTAGCACATAATCTAGTAATATAAATCAAAGCTTTTAGCTAAGAGGTCTCGTTGACAGCCTTGTCAATTTCTTCCACGTGATTCCGCAGCACATTCCACTGCACATAAAAATCTACTAGGAATTCTCTCAGGAGCCAGCTATTGATATGTAAAAACAAAGAAATAATCAAGACAGGTGCCTACCTGATCCATCTTCAGCGAGATTCCTGAAAACAAGAGCAACCCACTAAGAAACTAGGCACCGCTTATCAATCAGAAGGCATGCTTAACACTAAAAAGAAAACAAATATTGCTTTATCATTAAATTAATAGCTGTTGCTCTGATTTTTAATTAAGTCATGCCTTAAAGTTCTCTATTTGTCCCCAATGGACACAAACCTAAGGCCAACTTTAGATATTGCCAGTTAGAATTTTCAGGGCTCTAGTAAACCCTAGATTCTAAAAACCTTTCCGATCGGCCTTCCATTCCTTTTGGAGCACTATCCCTGCCCCACCTCATTCCCAAAATTGGGGCCTAAAGGAAAATCTTGACATCCTTGGGTCACTGGACCTTCCTCCCTGCCTTGCCCTTCTCGAGACGTTTTGTTTCCTTCTCCAAAATATGGCTCTATTAAATCAACTCACTGTTATGCCTGCAAGCAGAATCTTGGAATTCATGAACCAGCATCTGACTTCAGGTGCATAACGGACAACCCATTATCTGTCACCTTCCATAGCGCGCCAATAGGATTCCATTCCCCCATCAAACCTGCCACATGTATCTCACCACCTTTTTCTCTCATCTTCAACACTTCCTTCAGATGGACTAAAACTTTCTCTAACCAATGGAAGTGAGATGGGTTAGTTCCTGATTTCAAAATTTTGACTGACCATAAGCTTCCAAAGATCAAGGAAAGAAGCCTATGTTTTTTCTATGCTCAATCTTGCTTCAAATAAATCACTTAAACTCCTCCACACCACTGTCCAATTTGTTAAAGGATTTCTCTCTTCCATAGAAAGAATGGCAGTCCCGCAATCTCAATCCAGCTACCTTGAAACAAGATGCTGCATCTGGTAAGATTACACATATGATTCAAATTTCATAGATTCGCTCCCAATGCCCCTCTAGAACACACTTCCTGTGTTTCCCACTTTCCTCTACTTTGTCTTGACTCTTACAAAGCAACAATACTTTATTTGCTTGGACTGGTCTAAGTACTAAGGAAGCCCAGGAGACTAAAAAATCCTTTCTTTTTTTTTTTTTTTTTTTCTTTTTTCTGAGAATTGTTTCCTCAATCTGCACCGGCCTACCTCTTTTCCCGGTACAGAATGACAAGAAATAGTGAAGTGGAAATTTCCCGCCCTTTACCATGTTTCCGTCAGATAGTTTTTAATTTTTTTTTTTATATAATGGTGTCGAATAAAAGGAAAATAGTGGCGCTTTTAACGAACATAAAAATTACTGTCAGTTAAACAACAATTTCTAGCACTTTTATCTGACAAGATTTGTTTTTATTTTCAAACTCCCTCTTGTTTTGCATGCGGAATTGGTGGTGTCGATTGTAACCGACGAAATTAGGAACTGGCCGAGTGATGTCAGTTAGTGCAGAGTACTATTGCAATTTGTGTCAGATATTGATTAATGCAGGTTTGCCAATTTTTCAGAGTTGGTGTCGGTTTTTTCCGACATAATGTATAATTGTTGGCAGTTTTAACCGACGCCAGATTTTCAGCTTAAATAAAACATTTCTTTTCCCCCATTTCCTTTGTGAGCCCATTTCCTTCTTCCTTTGCTTATTTTTCTTCAGTTCTCCTTTCTTTCTCCTTCACCCTTTTCTTCTCCTATTCTTCTCCTTCCAGCAGCCTTCACTACACCTTATACCCTTTTATGTTTAGCCACCTTGTAACATCCCACATTGCCTAGAGGAGTGATCCTTAAATGTATATTCTCATTCCTACCTAGCATGAGGCCTTTTGGGAGCTCACTGGCTTTGGGTTCTGTAGGAACTCCGAAGTTAAGCGAGAAGGGGGCTAGAGCACTCTCATGATGGGTGACCCACTGGGAAGTTGCTCGTGAGTTCCCAGAAACAAAATCGTGAGGGAATGGTAAGCCTAAAGCGGACAATATCATGCTACGGTGGTGGAGCGGGCCTGGGACGTGATCCGTCCCGGGTCGGGATTTGACACCTCCTCCTCCTCCAAGTCCTTCTCCTTCTGCCCTCCAACCCTTTTCCAAAAACCCAATCTTCTCCCAAAACCCAATATTTTGCTCCCCAAAAGATCCATTTTTTTAGCTCAAAACATCTGATGTATGCAAATGGAGGCAGAATCTCACCAGCTCTCCGGTAAGATTCACGTCATCGCCGGCCCCATGTTCGTCAGCAAGGCCACCACGCTACTTTGTAAAGTTCAATCTGAGAAAGGCAACGAAAGGTTTGACTCCCCCACTTATTATGTTGCATTCTTTAGTTTTGAAGTCTGAATGTTTGATAAAAATAAAAAGGTATGAATTTTCATTTGTGCTGAAGAGGAATAAATTGGTTGACTATTTGAGTGGCTATTAAGATGTTGAATGTTTGGGACGAAGATCTTCTCCGGATCTCTCTATGGGGATCCATGGGGATCATTTAATCTTGGCAATTCACAAAAATCATGCTATTGTTGGAAGTATACCCACAAAGCCACTCATTTGATGTAATAGCTTTTGGAATACTTATTGTGTTAAACTATTACATGTTTAATGAAGGGCAAAGCTTATTGTTAATCACAATTTATTGTATTATGTGTTTAAGCAATGAGGAATCCAAGGAATGTATTTAATCTAAGAGAGAAGTGATCTAAGTAAGTTAGATTAACGAGACCTTTCTCTTATGTTCATTCCTAAAATGTTCCTAGCCATAGGATTGCCAATTGGGCATTGACAATCCTCTAAGGTTAGTATGTGTTATGTTAACTCAAGCGTGAGCATGACTAGTCTCAAGTCATTTAGTGTTGGACACTGAGACAAACATATAGGTGCTCAAAAGAGAACTACGATCAAAAGAGAGTTTGAGCATACATGTCATGTAAGAACTTGTAAGTTGCAATATGCAAAGTAGTCATTTGACCTAAGGCACCATAGATGTCTAATGGTTAGGTCCTTGATCTTTGATCATGTCAAAGGCATTCCATCGAGAGTGTCCACGACATTTTTGGGGTCAAGCTATCTAGTCATGTAGGCATATGAATGCACAACAAGGTATCTCTAACCTTCCATAGTGGAGGGAGAATACTCTGAGATATGATTCTGGAGTCTTTGGCCAAACATACGATATGACTTAGGGAGTTTATTCCAAATCATATTCAATTGAATCATATAGAGAAGTATCACATTGGATCGTAGACATGAATCAAACTATCATTCAAATAGTGAGATTAAGAGTATTGTATTAGAGAAGGACCGTATTGCATTGTAATTGCAACTGGATAGGTTCTCTAACCACTTCTACGTAGCTTGGGTAGCCATGACATACTGCTAGGTGTCACTCATGGTTTGTGGAAGCCCTAAAGATTAGTAAACACTAATCTCCATCAAAGGGAGAATTGAAATGTAGTTTCAATTCACAATCGATCGTTCAGAGTAACAATCGCCCACTGCCTCACTAATTGGAACATAATGGATCGTACACCGAGTCAGGATGAAAGTGAAGAAATATAAATGAGATGGATAAGCAATTAAATGGTTTAATTGAGAATGGTCAAGATTAATTAATTAGTTAATTAATTAAACGAAAGGTTCGTACTAGGGTTTCAAGTTAGTTTTGGGTCTTGGGGCCCAAAAGGGTTTTGGTCCACAAAGCCCATTATGTTTAAGTTGTATGACAACTAAAATTAAATGGGCAATTAGCCCAATAACTAAAGGAAACTGGCCATAGGGTGAGTGGTAGCAAACTTGGGTTAATTGCAAGTTTACCATTCACATGTGAGGTGGTGTAAAGGCATCTTTATAGCCATTCTCTAACTAGGGTTTTCTTTTTAGGCAAAAGAGCAAAACTCTTTCTCTCTTTGTCTTCCAAAGAGGCCTGCCACACATAGAGGAAAATAGCTAGCAATCTTCCCTCCTCTAAGTCATCCATTTCATCTTCACACTTCATCGTTGGTGTGGAGACTTAGAGACACCAAACTTTTGGTGTTCTTGGAGTTCCTCTCCTCAAATCCTCAAGGAGCAAATGAGAAGCAAAGAAGCAACCATCCAAAGGAGTAAAGGAGGTGACTTGAAGGCCCTCCACTTGGGTGAATCCCTTGTGTGAACAAGGATGAGCTGCGAGGGTAATGAAACTCAAACTCTCTCTTCTGTTTAATTTGTTAAAGAGTCTTTTGGTTCACCATTCACTAGGCTTTGAAAGTCATGGGTTTTAGAATTGTTTTTGAATGCATGCCTACTTGAAAGTGTTATTAGTTTGCTTATGTGTTCAAATGTTCTCACATGTTCTTAGCTAGGACAAAAATTTTCCTTCAAGTGGTATCAGAGCCTTGGTCTAGTGTATGGTGAATCCTTTTGGGTTTTATGTTTTTCATGATTTGTGATTTAAATGTTGTAAATGTTACAAGCTTTGTTCTTGCTTTTTGAATATAAATTTTGCTTGAAAATTTAGCATCTCAAATGTTGTAGATGTAGTTCATTTAAGCATGAATATTGGAACTAATTTGGTGCCATGTATGTGGGGAAATTCGGCCAAATCCAAAGGGTGGATTTTTGGGTTCATGTTTGTCTTGTTAAAAATGTTTTGAAGTGACTTTTGGAACCCCTAAGTACCCTAGGATGTTAACGCTCTTTTGAGTAGTGAAAATTTGAGTTTTATTGAGTGGAAACATTCATGGAGATCTTATGGGTTTTCATGGATGTTCTTCAATGTTCTTACTTTGTTCTTGTAGTTCATACCAAGAACAAAAAGGTTTGGTGTTTTGATTCAAAGTTTTTTGGTTGTTTACATAAAGTCTTGTTTTGTGATAGTTGGTATGGCTTTTTCAATCATCACTAGGTGTGGACGCCCAAACCTATTTTTTCAACATCATACCCATCACCTTTTCAACATACTAAGACTTTGTTTTTCAACAGAAACCAAACCATCACTCACACTACCATAACCGGCCACCACTATAATGGGGGTACTTTTGGGGGTTTTATGCAATTACATAAAGTTTTGATACTTTTGTGTATTTTCACCTTGACCCAAAAGTTTATGTTTTTACGTAAAGGCCGAAAATCACTAAAGGACAAATTGTTTTGCTCCTTTAATGAAGTTTTTAGAATTGTTGAAAAATTTTGGGTTGTAGTTGTAATTACATGAAGTTGTGGACTTTTTTGTTTTTACAAAGTGGCCCCAAAAGTTTTGTGTTTTGCATTGTGGCCCAATAGTTGAGGTCATTGCATTTTCGGCCCAAATTATGATGAGAACAAAATGGTTGTCTCTTTAATGAGAATTGGATTTTCATTTCATTTAGTTCCATTTAAATCAATTCTATGAATTCGAAAACCAATTGTTTAAGTTGCTTTCTTAGTTAATGTGATTGATTAAGAAAATGGTGATTATGAACCACATGCCTCGATAATTGAGCTATGCGATTGGCCGCTTTACATTATGAATGTTTTGGTTAAGTAGTTTAGATTTGAATGTAATTTGATTAGTTCAAATATGTTGTAAAAGGGCATAAGCCCTTCTCTTTATTTCAAGTGTTCCTTTTTGTTTAATTGCATGCAAATTGGAATAGTTGGGTCCAACGCCCAATAGGAAATGATGGTTTAATTAGATTAAACGCGTAACTAAAATCAACAACTACCTACCTTAGACCCAAGGTCCAACACAAGGCTCATGTTGGAACAAATCAAACGGATCATAATCATCCTAAGACCTAAAATGACTATAAAGTCCATATGAGGATGCTATGCATTCGTTAGTAGTTCCATATAGTCTCGCTTGTTTTCATCGAAATAGTGGGAGTATTATATACTACTGATTCATATAAACTTGGACCAATGGTTGTGATAGGCCCAAGTTCTTTTAATAAGATTAAAATGACATTGATATAGCCCAACACTACTCCCTCAACAAAACGAATATTAAGTTGATAAGCGAGAGATGCTTTGAACATCTCTTCATAGGCCTTCCACCGTGGTGGGCTCCAATCATTTGTGACTCATACACTGACTTCACCCTATCATGGGGAAGCTCAAAGTATGTGCTTACATTCAGGAGGAGTCCATATGTACATACATGATGTGGTGAGGTAGGCAACGAAGATGGCAAACATCATATCATTGTGAGGCTATTCTTGAACCCCTACACGAACTAGCATGGTGGGAATGACTTAACTAAGTGCAATGGTGCCAACATCATATCATTGTGAGGCATCATTCTCTAGAGGCCAAACTAGATGGGTAATTACAAAAGTTGTAAATGACTAAAGCGTTATTCTTCATCATTATTGTTGCTAACCAACATCATATCATTGTGAGGTGGGCTTGGTAATGGTGAGCCTCCCATACCCTACTAAGAGTTCAATATAACTCTTAGATTCCATTGAGGGATGTGGAATTTGCCAAAAATAGTGGGTGGTACTATTTGATTTAAGACCCAATCAAGTAGTTTTAAAATCAACAATCTAATACGATTTCTGTTATGTTATGTAGTTAACGACATGCCTAAAATTACACCTACCATTATACTTGAGAAAAGGGGCCTTAGAGGCTAACGTTTCCTTGCTTGGTATCGTCACATTGAGAATATCTCAAAGATGAATGACATAACGTATGTGCTCAAGCAATGCCCTCCTCATGTACCTCCTACGAAACTAGCTTCAAATGAGGAGTGTCAAAATTATACTAGACACTTTGAGGATGACTTACAAGCCAAATGCTTAATCCTCACTTCACTTAGTGAGGAGTTTAAGAAGCTACATGAGCACATGGACACTTCTTGTGCCATGGTTGATAGGTTGCATAAGATGCATGACATTGAGACTAGTAATCTACGATTCTCAAATGTTTGTAGTCTATTGAATGCCAAAATGGCAAATGGGACATCGGTCCAAAAACATGGACAAAAGACGGAAAGGATCTTTCAAGATCTTGAGAGTTTAGGAACTTCCATCGATGGGAAAATGGCCCAAGACTTTTTCCTTGCATCTCTCTATGATGATTTCACTAAGTTTATAGTAAACTATAAAGTGAATAGATTCGATCGTACTCTTTCAGAGATGATTGACCTGTGCTGTGAATTTGAAAAAAGGTTTCAAAAAGGACAGTGGGAGTGAGAACGCAATCACAAGGAAAAGGTTGCATAAGAAGAAGGCAAGAAAATCAAAAGGAACGTGCTTTCATTATGGAAATGATGAACGTTGGAAGAAGAAATACAATGTGCGCATTGCGAGCTTTATGACACGAACTTTTGAAGGGACTATTTATGTCATAGAAAGTGCTTTTACAGTGAGCTCCAATTCTTGGATATTTGATTCAGGCGCTAGTCAACATATCTGCAATTCGTTGCAGAGACTAACAAGGAGCAGGACACTGCGCAATGAGGAGATGATTGTACGAGTTGGGAACGTCACTAAGATCTCTGCAAAAGCAGTAGGCACCTACATGCTTAAACTACCCTTTGGGGAAGTCTTGGAACTTAAAAATTGTTGATATTTTCCTTCATGTATAAAGAATTTGATTTCCATCTCTAAGCTTTTACGAGATGGGCACTCAGTATTGTTTGACAAAATGAGTTGCACTTTATACTTGAACTGTTATTAACTCTCATGGTAATATGATAGAAGGACTTTTTCACCTAGAGACAAGTAGTGGGATGCATGATGCGATGTAAAACAGCACACAAATTAAACCCTCTTGTTGACAATTATAGTATAGATGCAAGTAGGGATCGTTTTGGACCGGGGATTAGGAGGGCTTGCTGAAACCTCTAAACTGACTCAAAAACATAAAAACAAAGTTAAAAACACTTAACAAGACTCACAGGACTCAAAACAAACTTAAAAGACTCAAAACAGCTTAAAACAACCAAATAGACTGAAAACAGACACTAGGGACTGATTTGGACGAATTCTAGACTAGTAAGACTCAAAACACTAATTTGGACAGATTTAAACACACTTCTAACTAATCTAACACACTTAATTAAAGGGGGATTGGGTTTTGGACGAAATTAAGCTAAAAACAAAATAGAAACTAAAACTAAACAGATTTGCACGAAATTGGTGAATTGGATGGATGATGGGCTAGCTAGAGGGTTCTTCTCCACACATGACACACTTGCATACAAGCCAATTTTCAGTTGTTCTTTTGATAAACCATGAAACTCAACACCCCAGATTAATTAGGTACTCTTAAATTAACCTTCAAGTTCTCCTTAAGTTATTGAATTGGACGGGATAATGCATATAACAACTCAACACATTCTCTAAAAGTCCCCTACGTGAACAACACAATAAAGATACAATCAGAGATCATTAAGCTTTGTGAGAACTATAAGCATTGACAAGGCATTCGTAACTATGAAAAGCATGATACTCTTGCCAAGAATTCACTTAACACGATCGTGACTAGCAACCTCCACTACACATGAATATAAGTTCATAACGATTAGGTGAAACTCCGTTATATTCTAGCATCAAATTCATGCATGAAAACTAAGCGTGCACTCTCAATCAACATACAAGAATAAGTTATCAATCAAACAGTTAAGCAAATTGAATTCACAATTTATGAAATCACAACTGAAGGTAATCAATTCATATTGCAAGCATATTCATGGCTTTGAATAGCCCCCTAGCCAAAAAGGCTTAGTTCCTCATGTTCACAGCAAAATGAAGAGAAATTAAATTAAACATTGAAAACAAAGATGGATTACACCTAGAAACATTCCAGCAATCCAACGTCTTGAATGGCTAGGCATGGCTTCAAGTTAATCCTCTCATTCTTCCTTTGTAGAGCTGCGGCACAAGGGGTTAAGGTGTGTAGAAAGGGTGGTGATGAGTGGTAGAGGATGGATAGGTAGATAGGTGGATGGAATGGATGCAGAGAATCTGTTCAGAGAGAGAGAGACTAAATGGTGCGGATGGCTTTATTTATAGGGCTAGGGTACTTAGAAAATAATAGGAAAGGTTCAATACTTAGCTATTTTGGTTCCACAATTTAATAGGTAAGAAAGAATCAGAAAATCAAAGAGAATAAGAAAGTGAAATTCGGCAGAATATGTAGGACAGATTTAGGAATGTGTTTTGAGGCACAAAATAAGTAAGAAAGGCTCATCCTTGTGCGGCAAGGCATAGAACACAAAGGGAATGTGATTTTGGGTCAAAAAATAGGAAAGGGCACTCTCCCTTGCACGGCAAGGAAGAGGAAAACAAGGACAAGGTGTGGCTGGATGATTTAAGTGCAAGGAAGGTTCAATTTGTGTCCTAAAATGCATATGAGGTCTTCACTGTTGCTGGAACTTAAGGACATTTAGGATTAGGAAAGGTCAAACCAAAATAGGAAACCTTGGCTTAACTTTCCTACTTCAAGTAGGAATCCTTGTTTGAGTAGGAATCCATCTCTAATTAGGAATCCTTCTTCAATTAGGAATCCTTCTTCAATTAGGAATCCTTCGTCAATTAGGAATCCTTCGTTGATTAGGAATCCTTCTTTGATTAGGAATCCTTCTTTGATTAGGAATCCTAACTTCTTCAATTCTTCAATTTCGTCCATTCCTTTAGCTCTAAGCATGTGCTAACCATCCAATGCCCAAAACTGCTCCAAAAAGCTCCAAAATGCACTTTCTTGCATACTTTCTCCTTAGAACCTAAAAACACACGAAAATGGCTTAAAAGACTAAAATAACTAAGAAATAACAACGTAAATGCACAAGAACAAGCCAACTAAGTCGCCTAAATATGCTCTTATCAATGCACTGCATTGAAAGCGGGAATGCCTTAAAACCCAAAAGGGCAAGAGAAGAAGTTAACCAAGAAAAATGTGGCATCTTAAACTTGGACATGTGCACCTTGATAAGATTCGCAAGATGTCGAAAGACAGATATTTCTGCCCATTAGGTAATGACCAAATGGGTACTTGTGAATGTTGCTTAAAAGGGAAGATGACCAAATCTCCATTCACTAGGAAGGGAGAACGTGCCACTGAAATTCTAGGGTTCATCCACAATGATGTATGTGGACCTATGTCTACTACGTCGAGAAGAAGCTTCTCCTACTATATCACATTCACTGACGATCACTCTCAGTTTGGCTATGTGTATCTTATGAAGTACAAGTCAGAATCCTTTGCAAAGTTCAAAGAATTCAAGAATGAAGTTGAGAAGCAAATTGGGAAGTAGATAAAGATCCTATGATCAAATCGAGGGGGAGAGTATCTAAGTAATGAGTTCCTAGATTATCTCAAAGAGTGTGGAATAATATCACAGTGCACTCTACCGGGAACTCCACAACTTAATGGAGTTTCTGAAATGAGAAATCGAACCTTGATGAACATGGTTCGTTCTATGATAAGTTTCGCCAATCTACTAATAACATTATGGGTATACACTCTATATACAGCAGCTTACTTGCTTAACAGAGTACCTTCCAAGTCAGTTTCACAGACGCCCTATGTGATATGGCATGGAAGAAAGCCAAGTCTTAATCATATTAAGATTTGGGGTTGTGAAGCATATGTCAAGAAGCTTGAAGCTACTAAGCTTGAAGCGAGACCAGTTAGGTGCTAAGCTTGAAGCTACTAAGCTTGAAGCGAGACCAGTTAGGTGCTATCTTGTGGGATATCGTAGAGAAACTATAGGATATGAGTTTTACCATCCTGAAGACCAGAAAGTCTTTGTCGCCAGAGCTGTTATGTTTCTAGAGGACAAATTTGTTCTCAAAGGAACTACAAGTAAAACAATGGAAATTAATGAGATTAATGATGAACCACAAGCAAGCACTAGATATGACCGGGTCAGCAAGCCACCTAAGAGGTATGGCTTGGATAATGACTTTGGGGAATTGCACATTCTAGGTGACAATGACACAAAGGAGGACCTTAGAGACTACACTGAAGCAATGTCCGACATTGATTCAAAGTGACGGCAAAAGGCCAAGAAATCCGAGATGGATTCCATGTATCAAAATTAGGTCTGGACTCTAGTAGACCCTCTAGAAGGTATAGTACCTGTTGGAAACAAATGGGTCTTCAAGAGGAAAATAGGCACTGATGGGAACGTGGAGACTTATAAGGCTAGACTAGTAGCCAAGGGTTACAGGCAACGAGAAGGGATTGACTATGAAGAAACCTTCTCTCATATAGCCATGATTAAGTCCATTCAGATTCTGCTTGCTATAGCTGCATACCATGATTATGAGATATGGCGAATGGATGTGAAGACGGCCTTTCTGAACAGCTACCTAGAGGAAGAGCTCTATATGACTCAACTTGAAGGTTTCGTGTCCAAGTCTGAAAAGACTAAGGTATGCAAGCTTCAGAGGTCCACTTATGGACTTAAGCAAGCCTCCAGGAGCTGGAACATTCGTTTTGATACTAAAATCAAATCGTTTGGTTTTACTCAAAACGAAGACGACAATTGTGTTTATCAAAAGGTCGTTTGGGATGCAGTTGTATTCCTAGTGTTATATGTAGATGACATATTACTATTCAGGAATGACACTGCAGTACTTTCTTCTGTGAAAGTGTGGTTGTCCAAAACCTTCCACATGAAAGATTTGGGAGATGCATCTTATGTTCTTGGGATAAAGCTCTGTCGTGATAGATCTAGAAAATTAATTGGATTATCCCAATCTATGTACATAGATAAGGTGCTTAGTAGGTTCCAGATGGAATAATCTAAGAAAGGTTTTCTTCCTGTGAGACATGGAATTCACCTTTCTAAGTCCATGGGACCTAAGACTCCTGAAGAAATACGGCAGATGAATGCTATACCTTATGCTTCCGCCATAGGAAGTTTCATGTATGCCATGATATGCACAGGGCCTGATATCGCATATGATGTGAGCATTACTAGTCGATATCAATCTCACATAGGTTAAGAACACCGGGCAGCTGTCAAGACGATCCTTAAGTACTTAAGAAGAACTAAGGACATGTTCCTCATTTATGGAGAAGAGACAGAGTTGCGACTGGAAGCCTATACAGACGAAGATTTCCAATCTGACGTCGATGATAGATGTTCCAACACCAGATATGTGTTCACTCTGAATGGTGGGGCTGTTAGCTGGAAAAGTAAGAAACAAGATGTAATTGCTGATTCCACGACGAAGATCGAATATGTCGTTTCAAATGAAGCCGGGAAAGAAGCATTCTGGATGAAAAGTTCATTACAGAACTTGGAGTGGTTCCAACCATTACATCACCAGTAACTTTGTATTGTGATAATAGTGGGGCGATAGCTCAAGCCAAGGAACCCAAGGCTCATCAAAAGAACAAACATTTTGACAAGCGCTTTAACATCATTAGAAGATTTGTTGCCAAGGGGAAAGTCAACATCCTCAAGGTTGCCTCAGCCGATAACATAGCAGATCCACTGATAAAGCCAATGTCTCAAATCCAACTTGACTGCCATATGGAAAAGGTGGGTATTAGATACATGGGAAGTTGGCTTTGAGTGAAAGTGGGAGATTGTTGGAAGTATACCCACAAAGCCACTCATTTGATGTAATAGCTTTCAGAATACTTCTGCCTTTGTGTCTGTTCACTCTCCCCACCACCATCTTCTTCTTCTTCTTCCATATTTGCCAACATATCCTTCAATTCTCTTATTCCCAACCATTTTGGAAAAAATACAAAACTACAAACCATGTTTTTATTTTATTTTTTGGTGGCTCTACACCTACATCAGCTTCAACAACGGCGACACTTGAGTGTTCGCCAACCGCGACGAGTTCGACCCCACCCTTCATTTGACGACACTTGCATGTTCCCCATCATTTCTCCCTTTACCTTTGTGTCTCGTCATTTACTTTAACATTAAAATCTGTAGGTAGGAGGTGAGTGCCTCATTTGGCGTGAAAGATGATAAACAAAAATTGAATTAGTTTTTGACCTGCCCCTCTATACCATGCGGTAATGATTCCTCTGACATTACGACCTTTACCACAATGATGCTGTCCATAGATCAAATTATTTCGTGGATTGGATTTCATTTGACTGTCTATGGCTCCATTGCGTGTGCTCGGGGTAGAAGTTTTGTATAAATGTCATAGACGATCTGGATTGAAGGATCCCCACAGAGAGACTTGAAGTTTGTTATCTTTTATTAATGGTTTTTATATACTTTTTTAATTATTAAGAGTTAGTGGTGTCGGTTATGGAAGTATAGTATTTTTTTTGTTGTCTTCTACCTCCCTCGGCCTTCCCTTCCTCCCTTATCCCTCAATTCTCTCATCTGCACCAATCCACCAAATCCCGAGTTCCTTCCAAACCCTCATCGCCGAGTCCCTTCCCCTCACTTGGCTTGCCTACTTCGCGGCCACCATCTCCGCTATCCACCGCCACAGTGGCACTGTTGTAGTTCTTAGCTTTTTCTCTTCATTCCCGTCTCTTTTCTTCCCTTCTTCTTACTTTTTCATTTTGATTTTCCTTTTCCATTTCCCTTTTCTTTCATCTCAAAAGAGACCCCAATTTTTCTGGGTTCACAAAAGAAACCCAATATTAGTTGATTTGAATTTTTTTTTCTTTTAACTTTATGGTTTTCTGGAAAATTAGGAGGATTTAGGACTCCTCCACCTGCTTTGAGTTTACATTTTTTGGGTTTTTCTTCTGCGTTCACAAAGAGAAGATCCATACTTGAAAATGCCAAATTCTTTAATCCATTCCAACCAAAACCCTTATGGATAAAAACTTTGTAGATTTGTCCCTTTAGAATTTGAAAAATATAACCCCAAATTGTTGAACCCACTCTCCAAATCGCCCGAATAATCAAGGAGGAGTACATGAATTCGCAAAGGTTAGAAGCAATGGCTTCGATTCTTCTCACTTCAACTTTTGTGAATCACTGGCTGTGCGAGGAAGAGAAAGAAAAACAAAACAAAAAAAGAAAAAGAAAAACAAGAATCCGGGAGGAACCCACCAAACCCTCCAAACCGTCCGTCCGTCCCTCTCTCCGTCCCTTCTTCTCCCTCCCTTCTTTTCCCTCCCTTCTTTTCCCTCCCTTCTCTCATCTGCACGAACCCACCAAATCCCGAGTTCCTTCCAAACCCTCACCGTCGAGTCCCTTCCCCTCACTCAGCTTGCCTACTTCACGGGCACCATTTCCGCCATCGACGACTGGCTTTTTTCCTAACCTTGTGGTTAAATGCTCCAGCATGCACACCCATGGTTAATGGCTTCGAAAGCTGGTACTAGATACGATGGTGAGGAGATCATGAAATTGTTATCCCAAAAGGTCTAATGGTTGCGGTGTGTTTTAGATTTTAGGGTTAGTTTTTCTAATTTTTTAATTTTTTAATTTTTTAAGTTTCTTAATTTTTAATTTTTTTTTAATTTTTTAATATTTATGTGGGTCCCTATGACACGTGGTGCCTATTCACTGTCCACGTGAGCGTCACGTCACCAGTTAACGGCTAATTTAATAGCAAACTTAACGGATGTATGAAAGTGTCCCAAATTATGACTTTATGTACCACTCTGGGATGAAAAAAACTTCATGTATTAAATGTTGAAAACCAAGAAACTTCGGGGTAGTAAACTGAGATTAAGCCATTTTTTTTTTATTATTAATGGTTAGTTGTGTCGGTTAAAAGCCACACAAAGCTGCTCTATTCGACAGTCTTTCTCAGTATCCAATGTTTCCTGTATCCGATGGGAGTTTCAATGTCACTTATATCCAACACTACTATCCTTTTTTTTAAATTTTGAAAGCTTTCTTTTTTCTTGGTGGATTAAGGGAACTAACCGACAGAAAAAGCCTTTTCGTGACGCTAGCAATGCTAGCGGTTCTTTTATCCGTCATTACATGAATTTATGTTGGATTTTGTCCTTATATCCGACAAAAATGGGTTTTTCTTGTCGTTTTTTTAAAACGACACTACTGGGTACTTTTGTAGTAGTGACTTCTTCCATCATAGGTTTGAGGTATAAAGTGTGCTAACTTCTTTGAGTCATGCCCAACTAGTTTGCCTATTGAACTTAGACCATGGGATCTCCAATCAACTAAGTTAAGTTTCCGCCAGTTGATTCATTAGTTATGTTGGCTTTAGCCTCATTCCCCTCAATGATCAACTTACTCTCTAGTCTAACCCTTAGTAACCTTTAATAATCGGATCCACTACTAGATTGACTATCTTTAATGGAGTGCACAATCCATTTCATGAAATTATATTTCATATGAGAGTAGTTGCTTCAATGTTTTAAGTCCTCAAAACATATGTTAGGACTTACACAATAATTTGCTAACACTAGGATGTAGACTTCCCCCACATTTAAGGTATTTGTAAGAAGATCTCTAACCGCTTCACACCTTCAAATTACTCAATAAAAGAGATGACATCTTGAATGTCTCGTTCAATTAGCAAATTAATTTTAACCGACCCCCACAATTCTTTCATAATTGTGGTTGAAATGCAATCTGCATGTAGTTAGACGTTATATCCCTCATTTTGTAAAATAATTTGAAGACTTGATCTTCCAAATTTCTCCAAGTATATAGGTGTCTAACTTTTATACCATATTCTAGTGCCTTTCATTAGATGATGCCAAGTGGTACATCTTTTCAACAACCCCAAACGCACAATTCGATGGAATAGGAAATACAATATTAAAAACCTCCAGGCCCTTATTCCCATTAGTTTGCACTAGTGTCTTTCTCATGATCAGCTACCTGGACAAGTGCAAGCACTATATGCTTCTCAAATACTCTTGGACAAATTCAAGTATTTACGCGTATGCCATGCTCATGCTAATCTGAAATGGGCTGGAAACATATGGTATATGCAAATCAATCCATTTGATTGACACCAAAATTTAATTTTCTGAACTTGCCACCGCAAGCACAATACTGCTTGATACATCCATTCAAATGGAAAGCCACGTTTGTTTTCGGTCCACTACCAAATGCCTTTTCATGTTTGTTCCGAAAAAACATCAGCCTGGCATATCAAGCCCAGATATAGCTTCGTCAAAGCATATGCATGTTGGAAATGTGCCCTAAAGCCAATCATATGATGATACTTTACGGACATTTAACAAACGCTCCAATGGCTCAAAGTCCTCGCTTGCATGAGCTAAAACTACACAAGGCATCAAAAGCTCCAATGGCTCAAAGTCCTCGTCCGCACGAGCTAAAACTGCACAAGGCATCAAATGCTCCAATGGCTCAAAGTCTGGCATTAAATGCTCCAATGGCTCAAAGTCCTCGCCCGCATGAGCTAAAACTGCACAAGGCATCAAAAGGTCCAATGGCTCAATGTCCTCGCCCGCACGAGCTAAAATTGCACAAGGCATCAACCCCAACAAATACACATGAATTACGAGTGACTTGATCCCTCAACGAGGGTACGTGGGCAATCTAGGGCTCGACCTAGGTGCAGTCACAAAATCAAATAAACATCCAAATCCCCAAGTTACGATTTATTAGAATCAAAGGGTATTCCCTTCCCAAAATAAGGGTTGTAATTAATAGGGGCGTAGCCTAGAATGGGTCGAACTCAAATTATTTGTTTACATATTATGTACAATTTTCTCTCAACAATCATATATATTTATTTATGTTTTTATTTGTTGAAAAAGTATTTATTTATGTTAACTTAATATATTTTTTTCACTATAATTGGTATGAAGATGTACAAAACTTGAATTTAATAATTAATCAAGATTAGATAAGCATAATTTGATAATCTTTGGTTTTTTCAAATTGTTTTTACTATAGTTATATTTTTTCCAAGGGTGTTAGGACCCGTCCCCGGTTTTACAATATTTTAGTTCTAAAAGACTGAATTGACGAAAATGCCCCAAGAGGTGAGATTGTTGACTTTCGTTGACCGTCATTCGTGATGCATATGAGCTATTATTTTATTGTATTCTTGAAGTACTCGATGGTATGAAAGTGTAGGTGGAAGTAGAATCGAATTCAGAGTTACGACAAAAATTTTATGAAACAACGAACGTGAAGGGTGATTTGGTAATTTTACATTTACAGGAGATATTTTTTAGTAAAACTAAGAAAAGGGCTTCAAATCTTTACATTTTAATAAAAAACCATACACTAAAGTTTATTTAATGAAAAGGACAAAAAATAAAAATAAATAAAAAACTTTAAAAAATCCATGTGCGTTGAGAGCACATCAATTCCACCCCCCCCCCAAAACTCTGTAACTCTAACTCGCCGTCCTCCGTAAACCCCATCCCAATCCCCTCTCCCACAATACCTATAGTCTATCCCTCATTCACTAATACCACTAATTTCACTGCGAGATCACCTCCATCCTCCACTCTCGTCGCTCGTTACTCCTCGCCATCGTCAATTTTCGATCCCCCAGCCTTTACAGAAAGCTTTGCCTATGACCCATCCGCCCAACACTTCATCGTTAGCTCCATCCACAAACGCACCATCCTCTCTGTCTCCGCGCCTCGTTCCACGACAAAGCCTAGGAAACCTATACCCTAATTGCCTAACCTTCAAATCAAACCCAGTTTCCTCCGTGCCTCATATTCTGGAAAGCCATAGCTTGATGGAACAAGGTTGCATAAGGGAAGGTTTGCCAATAATGGAAGGGAACAATATCAAATCAAATCAAGTCCATTAATTGCCGTTTTCAATACAAAGTGAATTGTTTGACAAAATTGCAATTTCTGATTAATCCAGGGTATTGCAGGCTCTAGATGATTGCTAACTCTGACTATATTTTCATAAACAATGTCGTAAGTTTTCATAAACAGTGTAGTAAGTATCATAAACAGTGTCGTAAGTTTTCATAAACAGTGTAGTAAGTTTCATAAACAGTGTTGTAAGTTTCATAAACAATGTAGAAAGTTTCATAAACAGTTTGTGCGCGTGTCAGATTTTTTTTAATATTAAAATTATGTATTTTTCATTAAAATTTAAGTTCTTTTGTCCTTTTTATTAAAATTTAAGGGTTTTTCATTAAATTTTAAGTCCTTTTAATTAAATAAAGTTATAGCAGGGTTTTTTAATAAAATAAACTTTGCCCAAGCCCTTTTCATGAAAGTTCCCATATTTTTTTGGTTTTATCCTTTGTGATAGTGAATTGTGTGCTAGGTGGGGCCCACACCCCACCCCACCTCTACCTGTTGTCTCTTCCGTGTTTCCCAATCTCTCGGACACTCTGTCATTTTCACTCTCTCTCTTAAACTCTTAAACCTTCTAAAACTTTCCCTGCTCTCTACACACAATGACATCGAGCCACCACCACTCGCCTACTCTGGCGAGCCAGATCATCATACCACCACCATGCCCTATTCTTTCCTTTCTCTGTAAAACTCAAACCATGAACTTGAACCCAGACTTGAAACCCTACACTGCACAGTAACACCATCACTATTCAAAGTTTTTCCGGCGAGTTTTCACCTTTTCCGGCAAAGGTAAATGATGCGATGTCAAACAGAACACAAATTAAACCCTCTTGTTGACAATTGTAGTATAGATGTAAGTAGGGATCGTTCTGTGGCTGGTTTTGGCTTCCAAAACCCACGGCATTGGCAGATTCCCATCCACCATTCTCAATCAATTGAGGGCACTTCTCAGAGGGGTGTCCTTGGATAGAGCACACTCCACACACACTTGGTCCTTGCATCCTCATCCCTTCGGCCATCTGAGACACAATAGAAGTAAGATTAGCTAATTGAGATTGAATGTCGGATGTGGAACTTACCACATTTACTTGCTGCCGTGGGGTGTCTAGCCCAATGCCTTCATATTGTTGTGCATTCAATGCACGATTTGCAATTAGTGTCTTTGCTGCCATAAGTGTTTTGTCCACCAACGCACCTCCTGCTGAGGTGTCTAGCATTTGCCTTTCAATGGGAAGAAGGCCCTTATAAAAGTAATGAAGTAGAAGCTCTTATTTCATTTGGTGTTCAGGACATGATGCAACAAGGCTTTTGAAACGCTCATAATACGCTGGAAATGACTCGCCTTGGCTTTGCTGGATTTCGCTAATCTTCTTCCTCAAAAGAATGACTCTTGAAGTGGGGAAGAACTTCTCTAAGAACGCCCTCTTCATTCTCTCTTAAGAAATGACGGTTCCAGGGGCTAATTCATATAACCAATCCTTAGCCTTCTCTAGAAGAGAGAAAGGAAAGGCCTTCATCTTCAAAATGTTGCCATCGACATTGATTGGAGTCATGCTTGAACACACCACTTCGAACTCTTTCAGATGCTTGTTTGGATCTTCCATGGACAGCCCATGGAATTTAGGAATATGGTGCAGCAAGCTAGACTTCAATTCGAACTCATCGGTCTTGTCTTCAACAGCCCTAGGGTATTGAATGCATAAAGGTGTAGCATTGTCCAATCCCGAGTCAGAAAGCTCCTTAATTGTTCGATTGTCCGTTGCCATGGCTTGTGGTTCTTCTAAATTCCTTGTCGTGGGGTCTTCTTCCTCTTCTCTCATTTGTTCTTCAAGCTCAGGTTCAGGGCTAGGTGGATTAGATTCTTGCTGGTTTCTCTGCCTTCACAAAGTCCTCTCAAAATCGTCGTCAAAGTCCAAGATGTTCTTACAAACAGTTTGAGAACTCCGAGTCATAAACTAGTACCAAAAAACAAGAAACAAAACAAAGTCAGAAACTGAAACAAAACACATGAAAAAGAAACAAGGGATTAGCAATTGCTAGTCCCCGACAACAGCGCCAAAAATTTGATGCGATGTAAAACAGCACACAAATTAAACCCTCTTGTTGACAATTGTAGTATAGATGCAAGTAGGGATCCTTCTGGACCGAGGATTAAGAGGGATTGCTAAAACACTTGAAACTGACTTAAAAACGTAAAACTAAGTTTAAAATACTAAACTAGACTCAAAGAATGCAAAACTAGACTTTAATAGCTCAAAACAACTAAATTGGCTCAAAACAGCTTAAAACAGCCAAATAGACTCAAAACAGACTCTAATGATCAAATTGGACGAATTTGGAACTATGAAGACTCAAAACATTTAAAAACACAAAGTAAGGCAGATTCTGACTAGTTTGACACACAAAAGTAAAGGGGATTGGGTTTTGAACGAATTTAAAACAAAACAAGTAAACTAAAGACTAAGACAGATTTAGGTACAAAATTGATGTTTTGAATGGATGATGGGCTGGCTAGAGGGTTCTTCTTCACACATGACACACTTGCATACAAATTGATCTCCAGTTGCTTTTTCAATAAACCATGAATGACAATGCCCCAGATTAACTGTGCCATCACTAATTAACCCTTAGATTTTCCCTTAGTTATTGGATTGGATGAACATCATTTGACAACCCAAAGCATTCTTCAAAAGTTCCCTACATGCACATCATAATAGAGATACAATCAAAGACCATTACGTTCTATGAAAATCATAAGCATTGACAAAGCATTTGTAACTATGACATCATGATACTCATGCTAGGAATTTAACTTAACGCGATCGTGACCAGCGACCTTCACAACTTGTGAATATAAGTTAGTAACGATTATGTGAAACTCCCTTACATTCTAGCAACAGATTCATGCATGCAAACTAAGTATGCTTCCTTGATCAACATTCAAGAATAAGTTTTGAATAAAACAGTTAAGAAAATTGCATTCACACTTTATGAAATCACAACTGGAATTAATCAACTCATATTGCAAGTATAATCATGGTTTTGAATTCCCCCCCTAGCCAAGAGGGGTTTAGTTCCTCATAATCGCAAAACAAAGGTGAACAGATGTGTACATTGAAAACAAAAGAAAGAAAACACCTAAATGCTCCAGTGATCCAAATTGAACAGCAAGCACGTCCAAGAACTTTCCTTCTTCTCCTTTGCTGCAGCACAAGGGATTAGTGGTGATTTGGATGGTTGTTTGTATGGAAGAATGGATAGGAGAAGGTATGGTTATGGTTAGGATAGGTATATGGTGCGGCAAAGAGTGTTTGAATGTATTTGGGAGTGAATGATGATGAATGATTGTGGCTTTAATTTTAAAGGTTTTAGGAAATCAAAACCCTATTTATTTTGGTTAACAGAAATTAGTTCAAATCTACTAGAAAAAGGGAAATAAAATCAGAATCTTAGAGAAAAAGGGTAAGGGTGGTGCGGCTAAGCGTTTAGGAAAGGGGAATCTGACTTAAAAGTAAGGGAAAGTGTTTTATGGCAGAAAATAGGAAAGAAGGACTCTCCCTTGCACGGCAAGGAAGAGGAAACAATGAAAATGTGCGGCAAGGTCCTTTGGACTTTTAGAAGATCTTATTTAGTGTCCTAATAAGGTTAGGAGTCTTCTTTATTGCTGGAACTTAGGGAATTTTTAGGATTAGGAAAGTTCAGAACCAAAGTAGGAAACCTTGGCTAACATTCCTTCTTTGAGTAGGAATCCTTTTTCAATTAGGAATCCTTCTTCAATTAGGAATCCTTGTATCTTTAGGTCTTCAATTTCATCCATCCACTTAGCTCCAAGCATGTGCAATCCGTTTAGTGCCTAAAACTGCTCCAAAATGCACCAAAATGCACTTTCTTGCCTCTTTAACCCTTTGAACCTACAAACACACGAAAATAGCTTAAAATACTAAAATAACTAAGAACTAACAACGTAAATGCAAGGAAACAAGCTAATTAAGTCGCATAAATATGCTCCTATCAAATACCCCCACACTTAGCTTTTGCTAGTCCTCGAGCAAAACAAAACAAACAAAAGAAACAAAACACAATCTAAACATTCCAACATTTACCTCAGGGATTTTCAATGCACATGACATATTAAAAATCATCACTTGCACAGATTTTGATCATACTTACACTTGAATTCATACTTAATCACAGTCACCATTCACTAGTTCGCATTTAATCAATTAAAACAACATTTTGAATGTAGTAACATACCTTAGAGAATTCCCTCAATTCCTTAGTAGATATGCACTCAATTTTCACTCAGATTTTCTAACTACACTCCCTGTACTAGGTATATGTGAGAAGATTGATGTAAACATGAAAACGAACACTCACATATGTTATAGCAAAGAAAGCACTTTTCTGGAGTTATAAGTGAGTATATAAATATGATCTCATGAAAGGAATGCTACTACTTAGATGCAAGAACCAGGGATTCCATATGCTCATACCAATTCCAAACTCCACATATTGAAACACATATCACTCAAGATAGAAGTTAAGGGTTGTAACGGGGCTAAGGGTGTTGGCTAACAAAGAAAAGATATGGAAAAACAATGGTTCTTAAAGAAATAGTAAGCAAAGTAATGAAATTGACACTTAGAATTCAATTTTGAATGCAGAAATCAACTTTAAACAAAAAGGGAAGATTTACACATTCTAGGGCCAGATTTGATGTTTTGGACCCTTTCTTCAACAATCAACACTCTTAAAACTCATTCTTTCTTCTTTTCAAACTCTTTTTCATTCTTTTCACAACTTTTTCTTTTCCTTTTCTTTTTCCACGAATTTTTTTTTTCTTTACCAAAGCTGTGCCTTATTTCTTTTTCTTGGCACACAAACACACACAAATCCCTTCCCCCACACTTGATTTACTGCATAATGTAGATCAAAAGGAATTCATTTTAAGTCATGCTTACTATCCTTTAAGAATAAGGGTATGGACATTCCTACACTAGGCTAGGTAAGGATAATGTGGTTAACAAAGAACATAGGCTAAACAAGGCTTAAACGGGTTTAAACCTACAAGACATATGAAGTAAAAGGGTGTGGTTGATTGGCTATGGTGGAAACTAAACAACTTCATCTTGTTTATGTGTGTATGCAATTCAATGTCATGCTTTGAATGAAACGGGTATGAGTTCTAGTATTTGGAACTATAATGATGAAAATGCATTCTAATTAGCAACCAAGCAAAGAATAATGAGATCATGCAACGACTTTAGAAAACAAAGAATCACAGATTAATAACTCTCCAAAAGAACGTTTAGGCTCAAGTCTCATAGGGTTGGAGCGCTAGTTTGAGTTCCTTCCTTCAAGCATGTTACAAAAACTGATTTTATCCTTTTGTGATCAAATTTGAATTTGTAAACAACAACTACAACTAAGCATAAACCAAGAGCATATCAAACTTCCATCCATGTTCGTAACTTTCTTTAATAGTCATGCAATTAAAAACCAAATCCTCATCATTGTGTTGGAAGGTACCTAAGACACAAACACACCCAAACAACTTAAAAACAACTCTTTTTGGTATTTTTCAAACTGTTTTTCAATTTTTTTTTCAAATTTTCGGATTTTTACTTCAAAACACTCCAAAACAGCTTAAAAAGACTTAAAAACACTGAGAAACAACCTTAAAAGTAATGGGTGATAAAATCTCACGAATTTGCATAAAAAACACTTTGTTACCCCCCCACACTTAAATCAAACATTGTCCCCAATGTTTCAATCATAAACTCACAGAAAGCAAACAAATAACACAACTAACTAATCAAAGCAAAATAAATGCAATAAAGAGAAGGGTTTAGGAACGCAAATTTGGTGATTGGTTGATTCCTAGAACTTTCGTCGTTGAATGCATGGGTTGCCTCCCAAGAAGTGCTTGCTTTAACGTCGTGCAGCCGGACGATACTTTCATTTAAGCATCATTGGAGCCCACGGTATGGAAGGGGATATCCTCCACAACCTGCCTCACAACATTTTCGTAATATGGCTTCAAACGATGCCCAGTCACTTTGAATTCTACGCCATTCCTCAAGCTTTGAATGTGGATTGAACCATAAGGAAAATCATTAATAACAACAAACGGGCCAATCCATTTAGAACGCAACTTACCGGGGAACAAACGTAGGCGAGAGTTGAAAAGCAACACTTTTTGCCCTATAAAGAATGTTTTGCCACGAATCATCTTATCATGGAATGCCTTAGTCTTCTCTTTGTAAATTCGAGCATTCTCATATGCTTCATTCCTAATCTCTGCAAGTTCATTCAATTGGCGCTTTCTATGCATTCCAGCCACATCTGTGTCCATGTTGAATGTTTTGACAGCCCAATGTGCCTTGTGTTCTAATTCCACAAGGAGATGGCATGGTTTGCCATAAGTTAGCCGAAATGGAGACATCCCAACTGGTGTTTTGTAGGCTGTACGATATGCCCACAGTGCATCATCCAAATGCAAACTCCAATCTTTCCTAGTTGCTCCAACAGTCTTCTCCAAAATCTGCTTGATTTCTCTATTGGAAACCTCGGCTTGGCCATTGGTTTGAGGATGATAAGGTGTTGAAACCTTATGCTTGACATTCTACTTCTTTAGCAACACCTCAATGGTACGATTGCAAAAATGAGACCCTTCATCACTTATGAGCACTCTAGGCATCCTAAATCTGGAAAAGATGTTAGTTTTCACAAAATCTGCAACGACTTTCGAATCGTTAGTACGGGTGGCTTTTGCTTCCACCCATTTCGATACATAATCAACCGCAAGCAAAATATAAGTGAAACCATAAGAAGAAGGAAAAGGACCCATGAAATGAATGCCCTAAACATCAAAAATTTCGACATTGAATATGGCAGTTTGTGGCATTTGGTCTTTTGCACCTATATTTCCTGTTCTTTGGCAACGATCACATGTTATGCAAAAAGTTCTAGCATCTTTAAAGATAGTAGGCCAATAAAACCCACATTCTAAAACCTTACATGTTGTTCTTTGAGTGCCAAAATGACCACCACATGCATATGTATGGCAGAAGCTTAAAATTGAATTAAACTCAGAATCATGCACACACCAACGTACAATCTGATCAGGGCAATATTTCCACAAATATGGGTCATCCCAAAAATAAAAACGTGCATCCTTTTGAAGTTTATCACGTTGGTGCTTGTTGAGGTTGCTTGGAACTTGTTTAGACACCAAATAATTCACCAAATCAGCATACCAAGGTTCACTTACCTCAATGGACAACAATTGCTCATCAGGGAATGTGTCTTGGATAGGTATTGACTCCTCATCATGCACCAAACGGCTCATCCCTTTCTTGTCCCTGATTTCAATATCGAACTCTTGGAGAAGAAGCATCCATCGAATAAGCCTTGGTTTAGCTTCTTTCTTGGTGAGCAAATACTTTAAAGCTGCATGATCAATGAAAACAATGACTTTAGTACCAATTAAATAAGAACGAAACTTATCTAATGCAAACATAACAGCAAGAAGTTCTTTTTCAGTGGTGGAGTAGTTCAATTGAGCATCATTCAAGGTGCGGGATGCATAATAGATGACATGTGGCTGCTTGTTCTTCCGGCCTAACACAGCTCCAATTGCATAATCTGATGCATCACACATTAATTCAAAAGGAAGGCTCCAATCTAGTGGGATGATGATGGGGGCCGAGGTGAGCATGTCCTTGAGGTGTTTGAAAGCCTTCTCATATGCCTCGTTGAACTCAAAAGCCACTTCTTTTTGGAGGAGACTGCATAGAGGCTATGGAATATTTGAAAAATCCTTGATAAATCGCCTATAGAATCCTGCATGACCAAGAAAAGAACGAACCTCTCGCACCAAAGTAGGAGAGGGTAAGTAGCGTACAAGATCTATTTTTGACTTATCAACCTCAATTCCTTTTTCAGAGATTATATGACCCAAAACTATGCCTTGTTTAACCATGAAATGACATTTTTCCCAATTTAAAGCAAGGTTAGTTTCAACGCATCGTTTCAAGATTAAGGTCAGATTATCCAAGCAATCATCAAAGGACTTACCAAACACACAAAAATCATCCATGAAGACCTCAATGATCTTTTCAACATAATCTGAAAATATACTTACCATGCATCTTTGGAATGTGGCTGGTGCATTGCATAACCCGAATGGCATGCGACGACAAGCAAAGGTACCAAAGGGGCGCATGAAAGTGGTATTTTCTTGGTCCTCTGGGGCTATTACAATCTGATTATAACCTGAATAACCATCAAGAAAACAATAAAATGCATAACCCGCTAACCTTTTAAGCATTTGATCAATGAATGGCAAAAGGAAGTGATCCTTCCTTGTGAGGGCGTTTAGCTTCCTATAATTAACGCAAACTCTCCATCTGGTTTGAATACTTGTAGGCACAAGCTCATTCTCTTTGTTATTCACCACAGTAACTCCAGATTTCTTTGGAACCACTTGGACCGGCGAAACCCAATGACTATCAGAAATTGGATATATCACTCCACAATCAAGTAGCTTGATTATCTCTTTCTTCACAACTTCCATCATTGGAGGGTTGACTCGACGTTGAGCTTCACGTGACGGTTTAGCTCATTCCTCCAAGAGTATATGATGCATGCAAGTTGTAGGACTTATACCCTTGATGTCGGCCAAGGTCCACCCAATGGCTGTTTTGTGCTCCCTTAACACCTTCACCAACTTATCTTCTTCTTGTGCTGTGAGTGTGGAGGAGATGATGACGGGCAAAGTCTCTTGTTCTCCCAAGAAAACATACTTCAAATGGCTTGGTGAGGGTTTAAGTTCAAGGGAAGATGGCTGCACAACTGAAGGAAGTAACTTATTAGTAGAAACGGGAATTGACTCAGGGGTTGAAGACTTACCATTTTGGTATGGCAATGACTCTAGGGCAGCCACCATCTCAATCACATCTTCATTAGGGGGCACGGCAAGAAGTTCTTCATGCATGCCGTGTGGTGTGCATTGTTGCTGCTCCATTGTTGTTGATTTCCATTCCTCTTGTAATGACTATTTCAAGTGCATCTTCATGCAATTGTTTAAGATGTACCTGCGCCAATGAATCAATTATATCGATAGAAAAACAAGAATGATCATCACTAGGGTACTTTATAGATTCAAAAAGATTGAAATCAATAACTTCCCCATCAAATTCCATTATCAAGGTCTCCGTGAACACATCAATCTTGGTGCGGGCTGTTTTCATGAATGGCCTTCCAAGTAGAATTGGCAATGGTGTGGAATGAGCCAAATCTTCCATCTCAAGTACATAGAAGTCAGCCAGAAAGATTAGGTGATTAACCTGCACTAAAACATCCTCCAAAACTCCCTTTGGATGGGCATTAGATCTATCAGCTAATTGAATAATCACACCATCATTTTTCAGCTCACCTAAGTCTAACATGGCATGTTCAAAGCAAGTATTACCAATAACACAAGGAATTGTAAAACTACCAGGATCTTTGAACTTGGGGGGTAGTTTTCTTTGCAACACGGCTGAAACATTTTCACTTACCTTTACCACCTCCTTGTTCGAAATCCTCTTCCTGGTTGTGCAAAGTTCTTTCAAGAATTTAGCATACTTAGGAACTTGTTTGATTGCATCCAAGAGTGGGATATTAACTTGAACTTTTCTAAACGTTTCCAGAAGTCTCATCGTTCTTTGTTTGCATAAATCTGCGAGGAAAGGGTACATTTGGAGGAATAACGTTAGAAATAATCAAATTTGAACCTTTCTTACCTGTGGTGGACGGATGGGATGGATTAGGGAGTTTAAGAGGCTGCGGCAATGTTGTTTCCTTCCTTGCCGTGGCCTTGTCTTGGTCTTCCTCCTCGAATTGCAACTTCTCGTCCTCCTTTTGGTTGGAATGGGATGGTTGGGGATCAGTTCCAACTTCTTTTCCACTTCTCAACATGATTGCCTTGGTAGATTCAAAGCCTCCCTTTGGATTCACAACAGTTGAACTCGGAAGTTTGCCTGGTTCTCGAAACTGTCCTACAAACTCCGCAATCTGCCCAATTTGCTTTTCTAATTGATCCACCATTTTGTCTTGGTTTTGCATTGCTTTAGTTTGATTTTCTTGCCCCTGAGACAAATTGGTGAGTAACTTAATAAGTGTATCATTATCCAAGGAAGTACTAGAAGTGCTTCGAACAAATTGTTGTGGGGCTTGTGTTGGTGCGAATGGCTTTGTGTAGAAGCCCGGGGGTTGTTTCCTAAAGCCTCCATGTTGTTGGGGCTTCCTCCACTTGAAAATTGGGTGGTCTCTCCAATCTGGATTGTAAGTATTAGAGTATGGATCGTTCCATGGCTGGTTTTGGCTTCCAAAACCCACGGCATTGGCAGATTCCCATCCACCATTCTCAATCAATTGAGGGCACTTCTCAGATGAGTGTCATTGGATAGAGCCCACGCCACACACACTTGGTCCTTGCATCCTTATCCCTTTGGCCATCTGAGACACAATAGAAGTAAGATTAGCTAATTAAGATTGAATGTCGGATGTGGAACTTACCTTATTTACTTGCAGCCGTGGGGTGTCTCTCTGCCCAATGCCTTCATCTTGTTGTGCATTCAATGCACGGTTTGCAATTAATGTCTTTGCTGCCATAAGTGTTTTTTCCACCAATGCACCTCTTGCTGAGGCACCTAGCATTTTCCTTTCAATGGGAAGAAGGCCCTCATAAAAGTATTGAAGTAGAAGCTCTTCTTTCATTTGGTGTTCAGGACATGATGCAACAAGGCTTTTGAAAATCTCATAATACGCTGGAAATGACTCGCCTTGGCTTTGCTGGATTCCACTAATCTTCGTCCTCAAAACAATGACTCTTGAAGTGGGGAAGAACTTCTCTAAGAACGCCCTCTTCATGCTCTCCCAAGAAGTGACGGTTCCAGGGGCTAATTCATATAACCAATCCTTAGCCTTTTTTAGAAGAAAGAAGGGAAAGGCATTCATCTTCAAAATGTTGCCATCGACATTGATTGGAGTCATGCTTGAACACACCACTTTGAACTCTTTCAGATGCTTGTTTGGATCTTCCATGGACAGCCTATAGAATTTGGGAATATGGTGCAGCAAGCTAGACTTCAATTTGAACTCATCGGTTTTGCCTTCAGCCGCCCTAGGGTATTGGATGCATAAAGGTGTAGCATTGTCCAATCCCGAGTCAGAAAGCTTCTTAATTGTTCGATTGTTCGCTGCCATGGCTTGTGGTTCTTCTAAATTCCTTGCCGTGGGGTCTTCTTCCTCTTCTCTCACTTGTTCTTCAAGCTCAGGTTCAGGGCTAGGTGGATTAGATTCTTGCTGGTTTCTCTGCCTTCTCAAAGTCCTCTCAAAATCGTCGTCAAAGTCCAAGATATTCTTACGAACAGTTTGAGAACTCCGAGTCATAAACTAGTACCTAAAAACAAGAAACAAAACAAAGTCAGAAACTGAAACAAAACACACGAAAAAGAAACAAGGGATTAGCAAAGTTGCTAATCCCTGGCAACGGCGCCAAAAAATTGATTCGATGTAAAACAGCACAGAAATTAAACCCTCTTGTTGACAATTGTAGTATAGATGCAAGTAGGGATCGTTCTGGACCGGGGATTAGGAGGGATTGCTAAAACACTTGAGACTGACTTAAAAATGTAAAACTAAGTTTAAAACACTAAACTAGACTCAAAGAATGCAAAACTAGACTTTAATGACTCAAAACAACTAAATTGACTCAAAACAGCTTAAAACAGCCAAATAGACTCAAAACAGACTCTAATGATGAAATTGGACGAATTTGGAACTATAAAGACTCAAAACACTTAAAAACACAAAGTTAGGCAAATTCTAACTAGTTTGACACACAAAAGTAAAAGGGATTGGGTTTTGGACGGATTTAAAACAAAACAAGTAAACTAAAGACTAAGACAGATTTAGGTACGAAATTGGTGTTCTGAATGGATGATGGGCTGGCTAGAGGGTTCTTCTTCACACATGACACACTTACATACAAATTGATCTCCAGTTGCTTTTTCAATAAACCATGAATGATAATGCCCCAGATTAACCGTGCCATCACTAATTAACCCTCAGATTTTCCCTTAGTTATTGGATTGGATGAACATCATTCGACAACCCAAAGCATTCTTCAAAAGTTCCCTACATGCACATCATAATAGAGATACAATCAAAGATCATTACATTCTATGAAAATCATAAGCATTGACAAAGCATTCGTAACTATGACATCATGATACTCATGCTAGGAATTTAACTTAACGCGATCGTGACCAGCGACCTTCACTACTTTTGAATACAAGTTAGTAACGATTATGTGAAACTCCCTTATATTCTAGCAACAGATTCATGCATGCAAACTAAGTATGCATCTTTAATCAACATTCAAGAATAAGTTTTGAATAAAACAGTTAAGCAAATTGCATTCACACTTTATGCAATCACAACTGGAATTAATCAACTCATATTGCAAGTATAATCACGGTTTCGAATCCCCCCCCTAGCCAAGAGGGGTTTAGTTCCTCATAATCACAAAACAAAGGTAAATATATGTGTAAATTGAAAACAAAAGAAAGAAAACACCTAAATGTTCAAGCGATCCAAATTGAACAGGAAGCACATCCAAGAACTTTCCTTCTTTTCCTTCGCTACGGCACAGGGGATTGATGGTGATTTGGATGGTTGTTTGTATGGAAGAATGGATAGGATAAGGTATGGTTATGGTTAGGATAGGTATATGGTGCGGCAAAGAGTGTTTGAATGTATTTGGGAGTGAGTGATGATGAATGCTTGTGGCTGCATGTATGAATCCTCCCCAAGCTGCGGCAAAGGCTTTAATTTTAAAGGTTTTAGGAAATCAAAACCCTACTTATTTTGGTTAACAGAAATTAATTCAAATCTACAAGAAAAAGGGAAATAAAATCAGAATCTTAGAGAAAAAGGGTAAGGGTGGTGCGGCTAAGCCTTTAGGAAAGGGGAATGTGACTTAAAAGAAAGGGAAAGTGTTTTATGGTAGAAAATAGGAAAGAAGGACTCTCCCTTGCACGGCAAGGAAGAGGAAACAAAGAAAAGGTGCGGCAGTGTCCTTTGGACTTTTAGAAGATCTTATTTAGTGTCCTAATAAGGTTAGGAGTCTTCTTTGTTGCTGGAACTTAGGGAATTTTTAGGATTAGGAAAGTTCAAAACCAAAGTAGGAAACCTTGGCTAACATTCCTTCTTTGAGTAGGAATCCTCATTCAATTAGGAATCCTTCTTCAATTAGGAATCCTTGTATCTTTAGGTCTTCAATTTTGTCCATCCACTTAGCTCCAAGCATGTGCAATCCGTTTATTGCCTAAAACTGCTCCAAAATGCACTTTTTTACCTCTTTAACCCTTTGAACCTACAAACACACGAAAATAGCTTAAAATACTAAAATAGCTAAGAACTAACAACGTAAATGCAAGGAAACAAGCTAATTAAGTCGCATAAATATGCTCCTATCAATAAACTTTGAAATTCCTCAAACCTTCCTTATAGATCGATCTAATCCTATTTATGACCTTGACTATTATCATGGTGAAGCTGGGAATGCAAGAACATCGAGGAAGAGATTTCCCAATTTTATGGGAAGTGAGATCGTGGCCACTAAACCACCTTTAGGCCATTTTTTCAGCCAGATCCGACCATGACTCAGCCTCAAATTGGTATATATCTATTCCTTTAGCCGTTCAATCATCAGATTTGGTGAAGAAATGAGCTCGGGAATATGGCTTTGCAACCTGCAAATTTGTAGGCCTTCGCGAGAAAAGCGAGTACACTGATACTCACAGGCGTGTGGGGGATCCAACGTGGTCGACGCCTACAGCGCATGGCTACCTGTGTAGCCACCTTGTGGCAGTGCGTGGATGAACCCGAGGTCCCTTCTTAGGTTCCTCGATATGCCGAATTCAAATCCGCCATCCGTTTTCTGAAATTCGATTGTTTTAAAATAGTTCTTTTATTAGCTGTACTTTGTACAAATACGAGAATTTACGTTAGTAAGTTATATATTTACGTAAATGGTTTCATTTCTTGGTGAAACAAATCACAAGGATCTCTGATGCTTGCGAGGTGGGTTCGATCCGACGACATGATTTGTGAATGGGTCTTTGCTTCTAAATATTATACATTTATTTAGTTTCCATTTATATTTTTAATAAAGAATTTTCTACATTATGCTTAGATTAGATTAATGTTTATAAGAATTAGCGCATTGACGGAATTTATGAAATTATTCTACGTCCTACAGGATGCACAAGTATGCATATTATTATGGGTTGCCTTAATTATATTTACAGCCATGAATAGTATTATGTTGACTAGAATTATCGATTTACCGTTGCATGATCACATTTACGTTATCTGCTCATCATGTACTACATTGGTGTTGGTACTCGCTCGGGCCAGGGCTAGCCTTCACGTGTATGTTCACATTGCACCGACATGCTCACTTTGGATCCATTGTAGGTGCCAGTCCTATCCTAGATTGCTATAGGCAATTGGAACTGGTATTTGACGCGCATAGCGCCAATCTTCACGTGATTATAGTACTAGAGCGTAAATCATTATTACACTAAGTCCTGTTCATGTCAGAATACCGCTACATGAACTCGTGTGCCAACATATGTCGATAAGCACTTGATAAGATATGTTCGTTTGTGTGAGATATGATGGTTACTGGACATTATATGTTTTTATAGGTGAAATATTGTGATTTACCATATTTATGATATATTACAGTTTACGTTAAGGTTTTCAAACTGTATGTAGTATATATATTTGGAAATTATACTTGTTTTATGGTGAAAGGTTATACATTTTCAAAAACGTTTCTACAAAACTTTATTTTCAAGCCCACTCACCATTGTTTTTCGTCCCTCCAGGATTTAGTGGCAGTGTTTATGTTGACGAGGATTTCTGGCATACGCAGAAATAGGAGAGTACTTCCGATGGTATAATTCTTATTCTAATTTTATTTTACTTTACTTATGCTCTGTCATCACGTATGGGTTCAATCCCACTCACACGGGCGCTCTTGTATTTAGTCACTTTTAGGTTTAAATTTACTCACATTTTCCACATCACCACACTTTATGGCTTCGTCACCTAACTGGTGTCAGCCAACACAACTCAATTCGGAGTCCACGTGGACAGTTTTGGTTGGAGTGTGTCGGTTTGATATCAAAGCATAAGTTTGGGTAGTACTGCATTCATCACATGCATGATGTAAGAATGCTCGATTCTTGAACCAAATTGTCAAATTTTGCCATCTCGTCGAGCACAAAAAACGTGCTACCTTTTCCAAAGTTTTAGGCAATTTGACGAGTCATCAACCTTCTAGAAGATCATGTTGGCGACCACGTCTAGATTTTAAACGAAGAACCTCCCTGCCAAGGAAAATCCCGATTTGGAATGAGTTGTTTGCCTTGAAGTAGGGCTATGTATTGATAGTTGTGTACCACTGGAGGTTTTACCCATCAATTCCATTACTATCTAGTCATTCTTACCAACCTATCTGAGATAGGAAACCGTAAATAATTTTGATTCCTTTGCAGTACCTGTTAGTATACCACTTATTAAAATTTTTACGAAGTTTTACTTTTTGTCAAATTTCTAGAAATGTCTCGAATGACAATGTGGTGCTAAAGTGGCAACACTGAATGGAAGAACATTTGGGGGACAGTCACCTTTGGTCCCCTATAACATTAATCTTTCAAACGTACTAGTTATAGTTCCAGATCTTTAGAAGGAAGATCGAATTACGTTAAACTTCACTCTGAATTAGATTATTAGCAAATTCCTTTTCCCGACATTGGGACACTTCAACCAACACTAGTTCCCAGACTTACTTTTGATAGGGTACCCATCACTACAGTGTGTTTTTGCAGGGAAGCATAAGTCGTTTTTACCTATGGTTAGTAGAAATACCAGAAGTGGTAGTTAATTTTCTCTAGAACTAGTAGAACCAAATCACATGACTAGTTCCTTACCAATCAACCAAAATTATCCATCGGAGCAAGCTCTAACCTGTAGTCAACTTATGGTGGCGTTACTCATTGACGATATTTTTCGGTATCCAGAAACTGTCAACCAGTATTCAGGCGGTATGATTTTTGATACCGAAAAAATATCAGTATCTGGGAGTGATACCTTAATGCCAGAACGACGGTTCACAATTTTAGGGTGGCGAACAATATTAAAATATCATTAATGCGTCAATTAGCAATGCGACTGATAGACTGACTAACAGTGACAACCTGGGCCGAAGAAATTGAAATCGTGGAAACTTAGGAGCAAGCCTTGTGGGAGGATAGTAAACCCATAATTGTATTACCTATATCACCCACTTAGGTGACCAGAATATTCCCTACCTAGTCACAAGTACGTTATTAGAACACTTGTGCTAGGTTTTTGATCAATTAGGGCACCCCTCAATCCGCCACATCATCCTTGTTATTCAAATGTTTCAATTTCATGGTACCCTAGTTGGGTACGTCTCGTTAATCCCAATGCCACGAGGCAAAGTTTGTCTTGTCCCGTGCGAATGTTGTGGATGCACCATTATTTTTACCAATTCGGTGATGCCATTTAATCTTTTTCATTGGATATCCACTTAGTGGAGCATTGACCAAAAATTGTCATTTTTCGACTACTAGTCATCCTTATGGTCACTTTCACAAGCAAACATTAGAAACTGAAGTAAAAATTAATTTTCCTGTCATAAGAGCGAAATGAATTTTGAGAAAGTTATCAAGTCCCTTTAGTACTGTTGTAGGGAAAGAAAGTAGTATGGTACATTTCGAGGATGATTATCGCTGGCGTCATTTTTTCCAAATTTACCTGGGAGACCACTGAAGCGGTAAGTGGAGTACACCATCGATCCACTTTCTCTTACTATGCCAATCCTCCTTGCATCTTATTGAACAACTCTTACATCAGTGAGAGAACTTAGTTGCAAAAGCTTACTTATTAGAGATTTATCCAACTCGACACTTCATCTTAGGGAACCTCAAACCTAGTCGCAATAGATTGACCCTTAGGATTGTACCTAGATTTCTAGCAATTCAATCAGGTGACGATTAAAAACCGTTAACCCATACTTAGAAGAAATGGTCTACCTGACCAACTTTTAGAGCCCGAGTTTTTCTTCCATAGACAAATTCGTAGTAGTATTACCGACGACTTTCTCACCCACTCCAGCAACGAGATCAAATTCTCTAACCACTGACAGTCAACTTTATACGAAGATCCTCAAGTGTTAGATTTATTTAGATTAGGTACCTTTCTTGGGAGACGTGATCTCCACAAACGACATTCTTGTCAATTCCCAAAAAGGTTGCAAATATAGAAAATTGAAAATCCCCACAAATTGTTGTGAAATATGTGATATCTTTGGTCTTGTCAATAATTATCGATAGTTTGTTATCAAGTTTTCGGCTATAGCATTTTCCTCACAGGGTGGCTGAGGAAATCAGTTTAGTTTCAGACGTCAAATATGAATAAAGTTGTGACAATTGAGGTGTTGTCTCTTTCGACCATTGTTCGTACACTTTTCTATAACATCGATAATTTCGACATCCACAGTGATGTTTATCTGGATGTATTGGTTTCATACGGATCTAGCATGATGGAGTATCACTTATGCCTCCTAACGGTTGAAACCGTGTGAAGTGAACCAACTTACTCATGACGCAGATTCAACAGTTACCATCTTTATTTTAAAGGAGTTAAATTTTTTACAACGACAATGGAAGAACTAAATAAACGTCTACAATTGCACCATTGTGTATCACCCCGGTTGTGCAAACGTAGTTACTGTTTGCTACAGCAAACAACATATGTACCCTTGAACAATTTCAGACTGTCCTATCTCATTTCAGTTGGAATTCACGAGTATTGATATAATGTTACTTACAAATCATCAAGATATCGTTCGAGTGGTTATATTCATTTCCTGTATCTGAATAGAGATGGGGAAATATCACTATAAGCTCCCAGTACGAGGTATCTTGTACATGATGGAGATTATGATGATGTTTCAGTGATTATCTACCGACTCGAAAAGTCATCTCACTTTCTATTGGTCATGCGGGACTACATTTTAGACCACTTGGTGAAATTCCTCATTCTTGAATTTATTAGATTTTCTGGCATTTCGATCAGTATCTACTCTGACTGTGATTCCATATTCACCTCTTGCGTTGGAAGGCATTCCAATCAACTTTAGGCACATGTCTACCCTACTGCATTTCATATTATTTCTGAGGTAAACAGACTACCTAGGCGAACTGCTCGGACATTGAAATTTAGTTGTGATCATTAATTCTTCAATCACCCAACTAATACTCTACTGAATGAATCTTTATCGTTGGTGACTGAATATCCCTGAAGCTACAGTTGTAGCGAGATGTTACGGATTCAATCCAGTTACCTTGTACTCTAGATTTGATGGAATTGTTTTGACTCTTAAACTTTTGAGTGTTCTTTTAGCCATCGCGGCATAACTTTTCAATAAATTCGAGAAAATTCACTATAAATATGCTCGCTAAGGCGTTGTGAAGTACATTGTTCAGTTATATGCGTGTTTCACTTCAAAGTCTGGGGAATCCTTCTTGAAGGCCATAGGTACTAAGTTATTGTCCAGTACCACATTATATCATCAGACTAATGGTCGGTCTAAAAAAACTGTCCAGACCTTGAAGATCATGTAGCATTTGTTCGTTTTGCGATTTTAACATGGTTATGTCAGACACCTATCTCTATTAGAGTTGCGTACAACAACGGTTCTTATTCTGGTTTGGCTATAGTATCGTTTGAGGCGCTGTATAGAGATTCTACGGACAGCACATGATAGACCAAAGTGTATTGCGATCATGTATTCGAAGGATCATCATTTACGATGTAGGAAATTGTGTGCTGCTGACGATGTCTCCCAGGAGGGTAGTACGTGAGCGTGATCGAGGCTTTAATCGGACGGTTTATGTATATTTTCCCAATGAGGTGCAAAATTGTAATGTGGCAGCCTTAGGAATTTATTACTTGCTTATCGAGACAATAATGAGTTGTCGGTATTGCAAGCTGCAGACCGTAATTTCGATAGCTTATTCGTTGGGTTCATTAAGCAAGTGGGCAAGTAGGCCCATCTACGTTAGTATTTATTTTATTTATTGTTTGGCCTTGACCCAAAAATACTACACACATATTCTTGGAGTACGTGATGCTACGAGTGCGTAGGTGAAAATCATTTCTATTCTCAATTTTAATTTCAGTATAATTATTTAATTTTACGTTATTATTTATGTATTTTGACATTATGTTAATATGTATATCTATTTTTGACTTTATGTTTTTATAAAGGTATTACATTATAGTATTGTACTGAAGGAGAAGGAAAGTTTGAGTTTGGAGGCATGAAAGAGGAATCATTGTAATTCGATCGCGGTGAAATGGTATTCTCTTTTATGCAACCGCTCCAACTTGACATCTTCTTTATAGATATTTTCCTTCGAACCATGTCACTACTTTTATGTATAGCAAGTTATTGCAAATTTCAGGAACAAATTTTTTTTTTTAGGCGGGTAGATTGTTAGGACCTATCCCTGATTTTACAATAGTTTAGTTCTAAAAGAGTGAAATGACGAAAATGCCCCTAGAGGCAAGATTGCGACTTTCGTTGACCATCATTTTGTGACACATATGAGCTATTATTTTACTGTATTCTTGAAGTACTCGATGGTAAGAACACGTAGGGGCAAGCAGAATCGAATTCGGAGTTACAATAAAAATTTTGTGAAACAAGAAACGTGAAGGGCGATTTTGTAATTTTATGTTTACGGGAGATATGTTTTTGGTTATGCCCTTTGTGTCAGTGAATTGTGAGCCAGATGGGCCCCATACCCTACTCCACCTCTCTCTTTTGTCTCTCCCATGTCTCCCAATCTCTTAGACACTCTCTTATTTTCACTCTCTCTCTTAAACTCTCAAACCTTCTCAAACTCTCCCAGCTCTCTACACATAATGACATCGAGCCACCGCCACTCACCTACTCTGGTGAGCCAGATCACCGTACCACCACCACGCCCTGTTCTTGCTGTTGGAAATGTGCCCTAAAACCAATCATATGATGATACTTTACGGACATTTCACATGTTAAACTAATCTAGTTTAATATAAAGGGCAAAGATTATTGTTTTAAGCCGTCTCATATAAATGTTATGTGCTTAAACGATAAGTCCAAGGAATATGTAATAAGGGGAATGTGATCTAAAGAAGTTAGATTCATGAGACTATTCTCTTTCGTATACATATCCTAAATGTTCCTGATCATAGGATTGCCAATTGGGCATTGACAGTCCGTCAAGATCAGTACGTGCTATGTCTTCTCTTAAGGAGAGTGATTGGTCTCAACTCATTGGTGTGATTGACACCAAGATAAGTACGTAGGTGCTCAATAGTAAATGAGTCCACTGAACACGATCAACGAGGAGTTCTCATACTCATGTCACATGAGAACTCCTGGTTGGGATAATGCAAAGTAGTCATTTGACCTGAGGCATCATAGTTGTCTTGTGGTTAGGTCCTTGATCTTTGGCTATGTCAAAGTCACTCAATCAGAGGGTGTCCATGGCATAGTTGGGGTTAAGCCACTTAGCCATGGAGGCAAGTGAATGTGCAACAAGGGATCTCTAACCTTCAAACGTTGAGGGAGAATACTCTATGATATGATTTAGAATCTCTGGCCAGAGTATGAATGAGATTTAGGAATTTGTTCCAAATCACATTCAAGGTAATCATATAAGTAAGAGAATCACATTGGATAGTAGACATGAATAAACTATTAATCCAAACAATGTGGTCAAGAGTATTGTATTAGAGAAAGACCGTATTGCATTGTAATCCTAAACTGAATAGGTTCTCCAACCTCTTCTGATTAGCTTGGGTAGCCATGACATACTGCTAGGTGTCACTCATGGCTTGTGGAAGCCCTAAAGATGTATAATCACTAAAGGGAGAATTGAAAGTAAGTTTCAATTCACAATCGATTAGTAAGAGTTCTAATTGCCCACTGCCTCGCTAAAGGGAACCTAATGGATCGCACACCGTGTAAGGTAATGATTGAAGGATATAACGAAGATGAGTAAGGATAATTAAATGGTTTAATTATTTATGGCTAGGATTAATTAATAAGTTAATTAATCAAACGAATAAGTTCGTTATAGACCTCGGGTTAGTTTTGGGCCGCAAGGCCCAATGGGATTTGAATGTCAAGCCCATTAGCTTAAGATGTATGACAACTTGAAAACACAAAGGGCTTGAAAGCCCAATAAACCCTTAAGTGGCCGGCCATATAGAGAGGGGTAGTGAACTTGGCTTAATTGCAAGTTTGCCACTCCATTGTGATGAGGTATAAAGGCAACTTTATAGCCATTTCATCATTAGGGTTTCTTTTGGAGAAAATTGGAGAGAACATGTCTCTCCCTTTCTCTCTAGGAGGCCGGCCCCCTTGGAGGGGATTAGCTAGCAATCCTTCCTCCTCCAATGTCACTCATCTTCTTCCTTCACCATCCTTGGTGTCGAAAATTAGAGGTCTCCTACGTTGGGGACTTTTGGAGAATCAATTCTTCCATCCATATCCATGGAGCCAAGGAGCAAGGAGACAAAGGAAAGAAGGCCCTCACATGGGTGATTAACCTTTGCTAAGCAAAGAGGTGCTTCAAAGGTATAAAAGTTTCTCAACTCTTTTCTTTAAGATTTGAGTTGAGTCAAGGTTCACCATAACTACTAGGCTTTGAATTTCATGGGTAATGTTTTGTTTTGAGTGCATACAAGCATGATTCCGCCTTTAATTGTTAATTGCATGCCATAGATGTTGCTCAAATGAACATGTTTTTCACAAATTTTCCTTCACTTTCCCTTCTCTGTAAAACTTAAACCATGAACTTGAACTCATACTTGAAACCCTACACTGCACAGTAACACCGTCACTGTTCAAAGTTTTTCCCATGAGTTTTCACCGTTTTGGACAAAGGTAACATTCGGGATTCCTCAAACCTTCATTATAGATCGATCTAATTCTACTTATGACCTTGAATATTGTCTTGCTGAAGCTGGAAATGTAGGAACATCGAGGAAGAGATTTCCTAGTTTTCTGGGAAGTGAGATCGCAGCCACAGAGCCATCTTTAGGCCATTTTTCTACTAGGTCCGACCATGACTCGGCCTCGAATCGGTATATATTTGTTCCTTACATTTCTAACTTGACTTTAGCCTTTAAATCATCAGATTTGGTGAAGAAATGAGCTCGGGAATATGGATATGCAACTGGCAAATTTGCAGGCTTTCGCGAGGAAAGTGAATACACTGATACTCATAGGTGCGCGTGGGGGAGCCACAGTGGTCGGCGTCTACAGCGCATGGTTGCATGTATAGCCACCTTGTGGTGGCATATGGAGGAACCTGAGGTCCTTCTTTAGGTTCCTCGACGTGCCTAATCTGTATATGCCCTCCGATTTTTGAAATTCGATCGTTTTAAAGTAGTTCCTTTATTAGTTGTACTTTGCACGAATACAAGAATTTACGTTAGTACGTTATCTATTTACGTAAATGATTTCGTTTCTAGTTGAAACGCACTACAAGGATCTCTGATGCCCGAGTGGCGGGTTTGACCCGACGACATGATTTATGAGTGGGTCTTTGCTTTTAAATATTTTATAGTTATTTAGTTTCTTTTTATATATTTAATAAAGAATTTTCTACATTAAACCTAGATTATATTAATGTTTTTAAGAATTAGTGCATTAATAGAATTTATGAAATTATTCTACGTCATACAGGATGCACAAGTGTGCATATTATTATGGGATGTATTAATTATATTTATGGCTCTGAATAGTATTATGTTGGCCAAAATTATCGATTTATCATTGCATGATCATATTTACGTTATCTGCTCATCGTGTGCTACACTGGTGTTAGTACTCGCCGTCTTCAGTCTCGAAGAAAATGCACCTACAAAACATTTAACACCTTTGATCAAAGACCCAAGCCTCACGCCCGCACAAGGTGGGGGGGGGGGGTGTTAGGCTAATGGATCTCCGATGCCTAAGTCAGTTTCTCTGAGAGAGTAAAGTATTTAAGGCTTTTTTAAGGTAGCAAAAGCTTCTGAAATTTGGAAGAATATAGGGTATTTATAGGGATAGGGCCGGCCATAGTGTTAGGGTTTTACCCTACACATGGCGACATCCTATTGGCCAAAGTTTATGGAGAAATATTCTCAAGATATTAAATAGGAAATAATATCTTGAGATAATGGAGTAATTATCCCTAATTTATTTAAATTGGGATTACTTACTTGATTGGAGTCAATCTTCAATTGGGAATGTATTAAAGATAGGATTTGGGTAATTAATCCTTATCTTTAATGCTTTGACGTTTCCTTGCCAAGGGCAAGTGAGCTGTGGGCAGTCGTATTTAGCTGCTGCGACCTTCAGGGGTGTGAGCTGCGCGTGGGAGCATCTGAGAAGCTTGCCTATTTATTGATGGCAATCTTGTCTTTCTTGGGCAAAAGTCCATGTGTCGCCTCTAGAATTTTTGGGATTATTTCAGGCTCCACAAATACCCCCACATCTGCTGCGCTGTACGTAGAAAAATGGCAGTAGGTGTAAAAATCCCAAGCTGTGTAGGCTTGTAGAGTTTTTTCCCAATTTGAACTTAATCTTCTTTCTTGATTTGGAGATAGACTTCTTCTAGGAAAAGGAAACCAATTTTCCTCAATACCTTTTTAATTCTGCCTTAAGTAGGGGGTTAAATAAATTTGGAGAACAATAATCATTCCAACAAGGAAGATAAGCTAGAGGAAATTTTTCTTCCCCCTCCTATAGCTTTCTTCTTCTCTTGCCCTTGCAAATAGTCATCTCTCATTGTTCTTCTTCTTCTTTATGTAACACCAAGGTAAGAAAATTTTGAATTTTCTTCTTCTTGAATTTTTTGGGAATCTTGGGACTTGAAAAATTGGCTCGGTGAGGGTCGAGGATGTGGGTGACACACGGCAAGGGAGCCACCGGGTTGATGGTGGCACGACACGGGGGTCGACTTGGCTTGGGCTGAGGTGGCTGGTGTGCTGGGCTGGGCAAGCCGTGAGGCTCTAGCGCATCTGGGTTGAGCTTGGCATGGGCCAAGCATGGAGGTGCAACATGTGGCCGCAGACGACATTCAATTTGAAGTTATAAAGAACAAGTTACGTTCAAAAATGTATAAAAGCACCTGAGACAAGTTCAAAACCTGAATTTCCTTCTCGTGCAGCACACACCACTGCTTGGGTGCTATTTGGAACACGCAATCACCCTTCGTGCAGTGTAAAAATTTGCATGAATTTGCTGATGTCACTTAAAAGAAGCAAGAGGGTTTAATTATTATTTTATTAGATTGGTATGTGTGAGCATACCTTTGTGCAGGGTGAAAACCTGCTTATGTTTCCTAATGGAAACTCAAACACATGCAAGTGGACCTTTAAAATAATGATTTTAATAGGTTTTGAAAACCTATTTCCTTACCCAATCCATTAGACATCCTCATCACTCTTTCCCCTTTTCCCCACATTTGACTGGTTTTCTCTCTCTTTTCTTTCTTTCTCCCTCTCTCTCTATCTCTTTTCTCCCTCTCTCTCTCTCTCTCTCTCTCTCTTTTCCAGCTCACTCCTGTGAGCTCTCCTTCTCCTTCCTCTTCAAAACCTTTAACAAATCAAACACAAAATATTATTTTTGTAATCCCTGGAGCTAAAGGAACCCAACCATGGCCTTGTATGCGGCATCGGTGCACGGTGCGAGGTCCTAGCATTAAAGCCGAGAGCTTGAGCTCTCACTGTATTGTGTTCTTGAGCGTTAAATCCTGTTGTGCTGCAATTTTTGTGGTTAATTCGAGGGCTCAATCCCCTGCATGTGATTCCAACAAAGGAAAACGGACAAACTCCGACAAGTTCGAGGTCCAATTCTTAGTGAAATCTCTTGCATTTCACCTGGGTAAGTTCTTAATCATATTCTTATGGTTTCTAACTTATAAATCGTGTTGGAAACCTTTGCGTTGATGTAAACATGTTGTCGGTGCATTTTTTTCAGATTTTCTGACGAACTCTGGCCGTCACTTTCAGGCCATTTGTCGACGACCTCCGACCAAATTTTGGCTTTGAAATAGGCATAATCTTATTCCTCTCGTTCTAAGCTTTGTTTTGATATATTATGGGCAAAATTTGGATGTAAAATGGCTCCGAAGAGAGCGTTCGAATTGTCCTTAGATTTTTCGACGAAAATATTGCAAAAAACCAGAAAAATAAATAAAAATAAAAGCCTGAGCCCAAAACCCCGCCCAAACTTAAAGCCTAAACCTTAGGGCCTTGGTTCCAACCCAGCCTGGGCCATCTCCAAAAGAAAAAAAAAAAAGCCTAACCCGAACCTGCCTAAACCCATAACTGGGATTCGTGGGCCAGATCTGACTCGGATTCATTTCTAAAGTAGAAGGGAATATTCTCTTCGAATATTCCATCTGAGGAGGGAATATTCCGTTAAAGTTAATTGTCGACAATTGGTTGACCAAAGTTGAGTTTTTTTGAAAAGTTACCCGGGACCCTCCTTAGGGTATTTCGACACTCTGTTTCCGTTTCCGCACTCTGTTTTTCCAAATTCAATACCAATTGTCTCCCAATTCCATTTTTGAGCAAACTAAGGGGAAATTAGGTGTTTTGCATCAATTATTATTAGTTTAATGATTAGTATAGTAATTTCCCATATAGGAGAGGACCACCCAGAGGAGTACTGTGGGTAGAATAGGTTGGGCGGCTACGACCTGTGACATACCAGTGAGTGGGTATTTTGGTTTTAAGTACATATATGTATGTGATTTTTCGCATAACTATTTCTTTACATAATTGATGTGACATGCCATCTTTATCTTCTTATTAGATTTTCTACACTTTATATTTTTATTAACTGCGAGTATAAAATGTGGCATGACACCTTTATTCGTTATATCTGCTCATTGTTACATGTGTGCACGGTGTTTATTAGTTAGTTGTACTATCCTGGGCCAAGGACTAGCTTCACGTGTATGTTCACATGCACCATTTACGTTTGCTTTGGATCCAGAGTTAGGTGCCAGCCTGTCCCTAGGTTTGTTGTTTGGACTCGTATGTGATGCACATAGCGCCAGCTTCACGTGATGTAGTACTAGAACAAAAAGCCTACACCTAGCCTGTTCATACAGCTACTTTTTGTATGACTTGTGTCCCTACATAGATAATGAGCAGTTATTTTCATGGCAGTGAATTTTTGATGATTTTCATAACTGTGGTTTTATGACAGCTATTTGAGTTTTGATGATAAGATCTTTTTTAGTAGCACCGTATATCCTTTAACTCATTTGTGCTGCAGGGTTCCCTACTACCTATTATTGTATTATTACTTTGGGAAATCATGTATTTGTTTTACAACGAGGGGTTACACCTTTTCAAAAAGGTTTTAGAAAACTTTATTTTATAGGCCCACTCACCCATGTTTTACGCCCATCCAGGACATAGAGATTGAGCTCGTGGGAGTATGAGGTTTTAGTGGAAGTAGCTGACTGTTCTTTAGTCAAAGTAGGTTGCTTATGTATTAAATAATCATACTTTACGGATGAGACAGCTTTTATCTTTCTACACTATGCTCTGAACTTCAAGTTTTGTAATAAGGGTTACCACCCAATCACATTGTGCACTCTGGTTTATTTATTTAAAGTTTAAATTTATCCTCACTTTTGCACATCAACCTTACTTTATGGCTTCGTCACCCTCTAGGTGTCGGCCAGCACATCACGATTCGGATGGACACGTGGACATTCCGGGTTGGGATGTGTCATCAGTGGATACCACAAAATCTTATTTTATACTTAACGAAAGTATAACATAAACTCTATGCATTCTACTAAACTTGTTTCAATGATTCAATTGTCACACTCGTTTGTATATGCTCTGAGATCGCATACATCATAAGTCACAAATAACGAACATTCTGAGATTAGGTTATGGAACAAAAAATTTCAACGATTATAAACGATTTGGAATGTCCACTGGATTCCGAATCAATGCTGGCTGACACCAGAAAGGTGACGAAGCCATCAAGTGTGCTGATGTGGAAAATGTGAGTAAATTTAAACCTAAAAGTGACTAAATACAAGAGTGCACATGTGAGCAGGATTGAACCCATTTCACACGTGATGTAAGAGCATAAGTAAATTACAGTAAAATTAGAATAAGAATTATACCATCGAAAGTAATCTCCTATTTCAGAGTATGCCAGAAATCTTCATCGACACAAACACTGCTACTAAATCCTGGAGTGGGCGAAAAACAAGGGTGTGTGGGCCTGAAAAATACAGTTTTGTAGAAACCTTTTCTGAAAACGTATAACCCCTTACCGTAAAACAAGTATAGTATCCAAATATATATACTACATATATTATGAAAACGCTTACCGTAAACTGTAATATTTTAGAAATACAGTAAATCACAATGTTTCACCTATAAAACATATAATTTCCGGTAACCACCATATCTTGCATAAACGGACATATCATATTGGGTACTCATCAACATGTGCTGACACATGAGTTCATGCAATGGTATTCTGACATGAATAGGATTGAGTGTAATAATTGTGGAGCCTAAAATAATTCCAAAAATTCTAGAGGCAACACGTAAACTTTTGCTTGAGAAAGACAAGATTGCACTTATTAAATGGGCAGGCTCCTCAAATACTCCCACGCGCAGCTCACACCCCTGAAGGTCCGTCCAGCTGAATATGACTGCCCACAGCTCACCTACCATTGGCAAGGAAAAGTCAAAGCATTAAAGATAAGAATTAAGTACTCAAATCCTATCTTTAATGCATTCCCAATTGAAGATTGACTCCATTCAAGTAATCCCTATTTAAATCAATTAGGGATATTTACTCCATTATCTCAAGATATTATTTCCTATTTAATATCTTGAGAATATTTCTCTATAAACCTTGGCCAATAGAATGCCGCCATGTGTAGGGTAAAACCTTAACATTATGACCGGCCCTCTCTCCTATGTATATATTCCCAATTCTACTAAATTTCGGTAAGTTTTGCAACCCCTAAAAGCCCTAAACACTTACTATTTTTTAGAGAAAGTATATTAGGCATCGGAGATCCATTGTCTTAACCCCCTCGACCTCGTGGGTGCGTGAGGCTTAGGTCTTTGATCAAAGGTGTTGACTGTTTTGCAGGTGCATTTTCGTCAATAATGATTTACGCTCTAGTACTACAATCACGTGAAGACTGGCGATATGCGCGTCACATACGAGTCCTAATTGCATGTAGCAATCTAAGACAAGCCTGGCACCTACAATGGATCCAAAGTGAGAGTGTTGGTGCGATGTGAACATACATGTGAAGGCTGGTGTGGAGCCTAAAATAATCCCAAAATTTCTAGAGGCAACACGTGGACTTTTGCCGAAGAAAGACAAGATTGCCCTCAATAAATGGGCAAGCTTCTCAGATGCTCCAACAAGGTCCATGCAGCTGAATATGACTGCCTATAGCTCGCCTGCCCTTGGCAAGGAACAGTCAAAGCATTAAAGATAAGGATTAATTACCCAAATCTTATCTTTAATACATTTCCAATTGAAGATTGACTCCAATCAAGTAAATAATCCCAATTTAAATCAATTAGGGATAATTACTCCATTATCTCAAGATATTATTTCCTATTTAATATCTTGAGAATATTTTTCCATAAACTTTGGCCAATAGGATGCCGCCATGTGTAGGGTAAAGCCCTAACACTCTGGCCGGCCCTATCCCTATAAATACCCCATATTCTTCAAAATTTTAGAAGCTTTTGCTACCCTAAAAAAAATTTGCATCTACAAATTAGTGCTTTCAATGAGAAATTGATTTAAATACTTGAAGAAGCCTCTTGCATTTGGTTTCTTGAATTTTTTATTACGTTGAATTTCTCACATGTCATATCAATAAATTTTTCTTAGAAAAGTTTCTTGATCAATCCCTAGAGAAAGGATACAATGGTAGGTAATTCAGAAACAACGATGAAAGGAACCCTGTATGTACAAGGATTTGGATCGGAGAGTGGAGACGAGGACATAGCCCCACGATGGAGATCCTCAAGGCTCAACACGATGGCAGGAGGAGCCCCGTCGTCGCAGAGCCGCATCACCACCACCACCGTGACCCAGCAGCCACGGTAAACCGCCAGACCACGGCCCAAGTTCATACATCGCTACCCTTCTAGAGCACGGACCACCAAAACCTTGGGTAGGAGGCCCAGGTCCACTCATTGGCCCACGGGTAGGAGGCCCAAGGCTTGGCAGCTGCAACAACAGGCCCAGGGCAGGAGGCCTAGCCCATAGCAACAACCAACCAAGCTGCACAGTAGGTCTAGGCCTACGAAAGCCTAGCAGAGCCGTCCCAGCCAGCAAGAGCAGCCCACGGGCAGACGGCCCAAGCCCTGCTCGTTGCCAGCCGAGCTTAGCCCACATTGTATACTGAGCCTAATCTCGCGAGGAGCAAGGCGCAGCCCAGCGTCAGCCAACCCAAGCGCGACCACAACGCACGGGCCTTCTAGCCAGGTTGGCCCGCCCCGCGACCTGCTTTGATGACCTGGCCTGTGGCTTAATCCAAAGCCATCTCTAGCGATTCAGAGTCTGACAACCGGTTTCGTGATCGATTCAGGGTTATTTTAACCCTACTTTTCTGCAGGAATACCCGCTTTAGGCTCAAGTTTTGTACCTGCAGTCCACTACACTTCCACCACACATGGAGACACCCATTACCTAGACTTTTCCAGTCCAAATAGCGAGCACCACCTGCCCCAGCAGGTCGCCAATTTAACGAGGGCCCTCACGCAGCACACCACCTTGGTGAACCAACTCCTCGAGCGTATCGAGATATAGCGCGCCTTAGATGAGTTATCCCGAAGCAAAATAAAGGCAGAAGAACGTGACTCATTCCAACGACGTTCCGGTAAAGAGCTGCTTAGCCCACTATGAACCGTGCGTTCAGGTAGTGCGCACTTTTGTGTGGGCCTTCAGGAAAACATCTTCTCCCGTCTAGATGCATAGAGAAGTGTTCATTCCCGACTCAGCTCACGAGTAAGTGTGCATTCGAGGTTGGGTCCACACTCTGATGACCACTCAGGACATTCCAGACGAACTGTCCATATGAGGCTAGGCCCACAAAGAGATCCTCATGCGAGGCACCGAAGTAGGCAGTCCCATAACAAACATAGGAGAGCACGAGAGCAATCCAGCTTAAGGTCCACTGGCAGCCCCTCCAAGAGCAACGGCTAGCAGTACAGAATGAACCACGTGGTAGACCAAGAGCGACGGCAAGCAGGACATGTCGAATAGCAACATGAACCAGCAGGTTAGCATCATGGGCTGCTGGATGCTCCGCTGCCCTACTAGGCGTAAATCTATGAGGAAGTACAAAGGCTCGTAACAGAGCACATGCACGGATTCCAACGCATTGAAAATACCGATGATGCCCTTCTTAGAGACGTGGCCAACTTGAGCAGGTTACCGTTCACGGACGAGATCGAGTAGACGAAGCTATCGCGGATGTTCATATTTCACCTTTTTCAAAGGAGATGAAGATTCGAACAGGCACTTGAAGCACTACTAAAACGCCATGACCCTCTACGCCAAAAATGACGCTCTCATACGCAAAATCTATGCCACGACACTCAAATGCGAAGCGCAAGACTTAATCAACCTACTGCTCGTTCAAGAAAAAGTCTGACCACCTCTTCAACATGAAGAAGTACCCGAAGAAGTCACTCCGCACATACATCAAGAGGTTCAAGGCGGAGAATGCGAAGATCGTCGGATGCAATGATAGCATTGCATGGTTAGCCTTATGAAAGGGGCTACTAGCAGATCACCTACTTTTCAGAGATTTGATGATGGGGGAGAACTTGACCCTGGCAGACTCTTATGCTTTGGCAAAAAAACATTGTCTTTGGGATGAGGCCAAGCGCTCCCAAAAGCCGTTTGAGCAGCCACGCAAAGACATAGAGCCGACTCAGAAGAAGGCGAGTGATAAACCGCTCAACGATAAAAACAAGCCAGAAAGCAGACGCAAGGACCGATCCCCAATGAAGGGGGAACGACACCCTAAGTTATACACCAAGTTCTCAGTCCCAATCAACTAGATCCTTCACGACCTCAAGGACAAGCCGCGGTTCAAACCGTTGTCACCCATGAGGAGGAACTCATAGTTTTCTTTAGGGAAAATTATGACATTTTCGTGTGGTCACCCTCTGACATGCCCGGTATTGATCTAGCGATAGCTTGCCACAAGCTGCATGTTGATCCCATAGCCAAACCTGTGATCCAAAAAAGGCAACATTTCACACCCGAGCGAGTAGCGATTGTTAAGGTAGAGATCGACAAGTTATTGGAGGCCGGATTTATAGAGGAAGTGACGCACTCAGCATGGCTAGCCAACGTCGCGCTGGTGAAAAAAAAAGACAAGGGAAAATAGAGAGTATGCATGGATTACACCGACCTCAATAAGGCATGCCCTTAAGATAATTGCCCGGTTCCTTGAATCGACTTGGTCGTTAACTCAACATCCAGGAACCAGCTGCTTAGCTTCTTGGACGTATACTCAGGCTACAAATAGATTGCCATGCACAAGCCTAAAAAGGAGAAAACCGCATTCGTGATTGAGCGAGGCACATACTGCTACAAGGTCTAATCCATTTTTTGTAAGGCTCGCAGAGAAATATCATACTAAAGTGAGTAAAGCTAAAGCAAGCGTAATATTTATATCATTTGTGGGTGCAGCTAACTCCCCATGCCTTTTGGCCTTAAGAATGTAGGAGCAACCTTCCAAAGGCTCGTAAACACGATGTTCAAGAAACAAATCAGAGTAACCATGCAAGTCTACGTCGACGACATCATGGTGAACGGCAAGCAGTGGTCAGACCACATTAGCAACTTGGCAGAGACTTTTGACATCCTCTGAGAGTACAAAATGAAGCTTAACCCAGCCAAGTGCACTTTTGGCGTCTCCTCAGGCCGATTCTTAGGGTACCTTGTAACCCAGCGAGGAATCGAGGCTTATCCAAGGCAGATTAGAGCAATCATGGACATGAAGTCTCCCACAACTCTGAATGAGATCTAAAGTCTGATCGGATGAGCAGCTGCACTCAATCGCTTCCTTTCGCAATCCACCGACCGATGCAAGCCCTTCTTCAAGGCAATCAAAAGGGCGCAGAAGGACAAATGGGATGACGAATGCCAGAAAGCATTCCAGGACCTGAAGTAGTACCTGTCGTCACCTTCACTACTATCCAAGCTGGAAATAGCAGAGAACTTGTAGATCTATCTGGCGGTATCAGATGTAGCAGTGAGCTTTGCCCTCATATGAGAAAAGATAAGGGCCCAACTACTTATATTCTATACATCCAAAGCTCTCCTCAATGCGGAAAGCAAATTCCCAAAGATTGAAAAGCTAATTTTGGCGCTAGTTGTTATAGCTCAGAAGCTCATACCTTACTTTCAAGGGCATCCAGTCATCGCCATGACCCAGTACCCGCTGCGATCAGTTTTGCATAGTCCAGACGCTTGTCAATGAGTGATGAAGTGGGCATTGGAACTTGGCCAATACAGCATAGCATATGAAGCCTGTACAATAATAAAAGCCCAGGCATTGGCAGACTTCGTAAGCAAAATTCATGCCAAGCCTGAAGGATGCAGCAACTCAGCCCAAAAACGCCCCGGAAGTGGTCGAGCACGCTGTAGTCACACCAGCCCCACCTGCAGGAGATTTCTGTCATTTGCAGGTCGATGAATTATCCAACTGTCAGGGATCGGGAGCAGGCCTAGTTCTTACTACCCCGGACGGTTCAATGCTCGAGCAGGCGATCATTCTAAGTTTCAAGGTGTCAAACAATGAAGCAAAGTATAAAGCCGTACTAGCAGGTCTTTGATTAGCAAAAGACTTAGCGGTGATGAAGCTCACGATATATTCTGATTCCCAGCTGATCACCAACCAAACCTCAAGGGAGTATGCAGCAAAACATCCAAGGACGGCCCAATACCTCGAGAAGGTATGAGAGCAGCTAGCGATGTTCCAAGAGTACACACTCACTCAGGTTCCATAAGTAGAAAATACCCACGCATACGCACTAGCAAGCCTAGGCTCTGTCTTACACCATCAGCTAAAACGCTCCATCTTAGTCGAGTGTTTGGAGAAGCCGAGCATAGATGTGAGGAACCAGCAGTCGAGGTGGCGCAGATCAATATAACTCTAAGTTGGCAGGATGCCATCATCGACTACTTAGTCAACGGAATGTTCCCCGCAGACAGACTTGAGTCCAGGAAGCTCCAAATGAAGGCAGCACGCTACTACATGTGGAACGGCATGCTCGTTCGCAAATCCTTCCCAATACCACATCTCTGCTGCCTATCACCTCCCGACTACCTGAAGATTCTTAGCTCAATCCACGAAGGCGTATATGGAAACCACTTTAGAGGCCGCTCCCTAGCGCAAAAAACTCTTAAAGCTAGGTCTTACTGGCCATCATGCATCAAGGCGCCAAGGAGTATGTAGAAATGTGCGATAGCTGCCTGTGCCCGCACTACCTGCCATCGAACTTCACCTGCAGACGAGCCATTGGCCATTCATGCAGTGGGCGATTGACCTGGTAGGACCAATGTCGTCTGCCATTGGGGGCAGAAGCATGATGATCGTAGAAACCGACTACTTCACAAAATGGGTCGAAGCCTAACCCATGACTACAACCACCCAAACGAACATTGAGCGCTTTATATGGAAGAACATCATATGCCACTTCGGTATCTCTCACTCAATCATAACAGACAATGGTCCGCAGTTTGTGGGAAGAGACTTGGCGAGGTTCTTCAAAAAATATGGCATCAAGCAACATATGTCCACGCCTCGATATCTGCAGGGTAACAGGCTGGCCAAGGTGTCTAACAAGACCATCCTCGACTGCCTCAAGAAGTCCCTCTCAGACAAAAAGGGCAAGTTGCCAGATGAGCTCCCCGATGTTCTGTGGGTATATCGCACCACCAAGAGACGAGCAATTGACGAAACTCCATTCTCCCTGGCGTATGGCTCTGAGGCGATCATCCTTCCCAACGTTATGGTGCCAAGCATCAGCACCGTAGTGCCAAATTTCAAGCAGAATGAGAAGGAGACGGCCACAAATTTGGCAGAGGAAGAACGAGAGAAGGTTATCACCCGCATTGCGGCCTATCAGCAGCAGCTCATTTCTAGCTACAACAAGAGGGTGAAGATCCGGCAGTTCCAGCCAGGAGACTTAGTCCTCAGAAAAGCTTTCTGATGTGAAATTAAATTGCACTCAAACTTAAACCCTATCAATGTAGTGTAGTAGTAGGGATCGTTCTAGCCGGGGATTATAAGGGATGCTAATCTACGCAAATCTGACTCAAAAACACAAAACCAAACTTAAAAACACTTAACTAGACTCTAAAAACTCAAAACAACTTAAAACAGTACAAAACTAACAACTAGACTCAAAACAGACTCTAGGGAGTTATTTGGACGAATTCTAGATTAATAAGACTCAAAACACTAAAGAAAACCTAATTTAGACAGATTCTAACTAATTTGACACAACAAAGTAAAGGGAATTGGGTTTTTGACGAAATTAACTAAAACTAAGCAAATTAAAGAAACAAAGTAACAAAGGTATGAAATTGGGTGTTTTGGATGGGTGAAAGGCTAGTTAGAGGGTCCTTCTCCACACATGACATATGCATATGAACCAATTTCCAGTTATTATTCCTTTAAACATGAATGACAACACTCCAAGTTAACCGTGAATGCACAAATTAACCATCAGATTTTCCTTAGTTCATTGAATTGAATGAAAGATGCATTACAACCAAATTATCCTTATCAAGTCTCCTAACTATGACAGCATGATAGAAAACATATCAAAGGTCATTAAGTTCTTTGAAAATCATAAGTGTTGACGAGGCATTCGTAACTATGACAGCATGATACTCTTGCCCAGGACTTACTTAACATGATTGTGACTAGCAACCTTTACTACTTGTGAGTATAAGTTCATAATGATTAGGTGAAACTCCCTTATACTCTAGCATCAAATTCATGCATGCAAATTAAGTGTCGACCCCAAATTAACACACATAAACAAGTTTTAATAACTCAGACAAGCAAATCACATTCTAGTCTTAAGAAACAATAACTGGACGTAATGGATTCATACATAACATATAATCGTGGCTTCAAATTCACCTCTAACTATAAAGAAATTAGTTCCTCATGTTCGTAATCAAACAAAGATAAATTAATTTAAACATTGAAAACAAAGGATAGAATACACCTAGAAACGCTCTAACGATCCAACGTCTTGAATGGCAAGCACGACTCCAGATGGCTCATTCCTTCTCTTTCCTTGCAAAGCTGCGGCACAAGAGGTTGTGTGGTGGATGGATGTAGGTGAGTTATGGTAGAGGGTGGTGGTTTGAATGGTTCCTTCTCCAGATGCCATGAACTCTACCATCTCTCCAAGTTGATTGTTCAATTCACCCCACTTTTTGGCTTGATTTTGCATTTCTTTGGTTTGATTTTGCATATCCTGCGCTATAGTAGTTAATAATTGAACAATTTGGTCATTATCCATGGACGAACCTGAACTTGGTTGGGCCAAATATGGTTGAGTCGGTGGTGGTTCATATGGCTATTGATAGATCTCCTCAGATGGCTGCCAATATCATGCCAGTGAAAAAATTCACAAGACTAGATGGTCCGTCCTTGACGTGCAAGTCTTCATAAAAGTAGCTTGGTTTTAAAGTGTTGCAATACTAGTTAAGCGACCTACAAAATCAAGTTACAACTCGAAAGGATATTGTCTCTGAGATGCGATTCTGCCTACACCTTACGCCTAAAACGCCTCCAAGAGCCAGGGACGACGCCTAAAGTGGTCACACGGGTCGTCTGCTTCTGTAAGTAAGATGCTTGGCCGATGACCTAATGGCTGGCAGCCCAAGGTAATTCGTAAGCCGAGACTTACACTTGCTATGACTACGCGGACCCGTCTGCTTATTTAAAAGTAGTGTTTCAGGTAGACGGTCTACGGTTTAAGTTTTGCAGGAGCTAAAGCATGACTATAGCAGCTACGCGGATTTTCTCTACTTTCTATGAGAAACATGTTGTTGACCGCCGACTTTATAAGTTAAAAACTTGGCAACACGCCCTGGGAGAGCCAAAGCTCGAGAAGCCGCTAAAGTCGAAATATGACTAAAACAGCTACACGAATTTCCTCTGCTTTCTACAATAAGCAAGTGTCTGACCGCTAGCTCTATAAGTTAAAAACTTTGCAACATGCCCCGGAAGGGCCAAAGCTCGTGAAACCACTAAAGCCGAGATTCACGACTATAATAGCTACGTGGCTCTATAAGTTAGAAGTAGCCAACACTAAAGCTCATTTAGCAGGTAAAGCCAACACTAAAGCCGAGATTCACGAGATTCACGACTTTTTTCCTCTTGCAGGTAAAGCTCCTTTAGCATCAAAGCCAAAACTAAAGCCTAAAGTGATGAAGTGGGATCGACTGCTCCATCGAAGTAGCCAACACAATCGTCTGTTCTACGACAAAGTTTTGCAAGTCGCCTTTAGCAGGCAAGGCTCCTGAAGCCTTGAAGCCGAAACTAAAACCTAAGTGACGACGTGGGATCGACTGCTTCATTGAAGAAGCTCACCCAGCTGCCTGTCTTACGGTAAAGTTTCACAAAAGACATGGCAAAATAGAAGGATGAATCAAAGCAAGAAAAGCTGTTTATTAAATTTCTAGCAAATTGATAAACCGGCTCGAAGGCCAACACAATTCGAATAAAGCAGAACGAAAAGGAAAAGAAGAAAATCCCTAAGTCTAAGCAAAAAAGACTACTCCTCAGCAGCCTGCGCAACCACTGGTCCCTCAACTGCAACGCCTTCAGCAGTTGCATTGGTCTTAGCAGCCAAAGCTTCCATCAGCTCATCCTCAGCTGCCCTTGCCAAGACTGTCTGACACTCAGTTGCTCGACCAAAGGCAGCCTTAAATGAGAAATCAAGTAGGTCAACTGAAGAAATAGAGAAAGTCTCGAAGTCCTTCTCGAAAAACTAATAATTCTATGGCCTGCCCTAAAGATGGTCTACATACCCTAAAGATGGTCTACATAGCCAAGCTTGTAGGAACCAGCTTGACATGAAGCAATTGCCACTTCATGATCGACTTTTACATTCTTCAGCTGCACATTTTCCTCGACAAGGCTAGTGTGAGCACCCTGCAGCTTATCCAGTTCCTTTTTCAGGTTTTCGCTAGCAGACAGTGCACCTTGTAGATCCACTTCCTTGGACTCAAGCTTATTGGCAACATTCTTGAGACGAGACACTTTAGCATGCTTGAAGATGAGCTCCTCGTCCTTGGCAAAGTAAGCAATTCATAGTTCTGAAATGACACACTCAAGGTCTTTGAGCGGTGTCCAGTTGCATAGAAGTGGGCGACCTCCTGATGAGCGGTGTCCAGTTGCATAGAAGTGGGGGCAGAGACATCAGACCCCTTCAAAACAATGAGTTCAGATTCGAGCTTCTTGATCTTTTTAGCGGCCGAGCGAAGTTGAGCCATCAACGCCACTTTGGCCTCCTTAGTACACTTGACAGCATCCTGATCAACTCGCATTGACTTAGTTACCAGGATCAAAGTCTTATGCATTCTAGCAATTAAGGAGGATCTCCTCGAGTAGGCAGGATGCTTCGTAAAAGAATCTGAGCGGATGACAACTTTCCCAACACTGTCAATGAACTTGGAGTATACATTAACGTCCTTAAGAAAGTTAGCCTTCAGCAGCACACAAACGTTGGGAAACTCTCTAGCCTCAGACTTGGTGGATTTCTCACAACTACCCGTGCGGGCAGATTTCCCTTTCTCAGCATACGAACCAGTCGCAGCAGAATGAGGAACAGGCCCAGGCACCACCTTAGCAGTAGAATCCACCTTCCCGCTCTTCATAGCGGAGAACTTCTCGAAAGTCGAGCTGGACTTAGCTCCCGACGCGTGCTTTGACACGAACTCAGACATCGGGGGCACCACCAAACCTTTTCGTTGGGTAATCCTATCAGCAATGGTTATGGCACCTTTGGAGCAGCAGGTTTCGCAGTCTCAGACTCAACGGACTTTTTCGTTGCCTTTGGCGAAGTCAAATTAATGACAAGCTTATCAGCAGTAGACGAGCCCTCGCGAGTTGCAGAATAAGTCCCTAGCTTCTTCTCGACCGAAGACTCACAAGCAAGTAGGGAAGATCTCTTCTTTCCACCCTCATTGGCAGCAAGCTCTACAATAGTGATCGGACGAGCAAACGCCTCATCCTTTATCCACTTTATCTCTTCCTTCAAAGACAGCCTGCCTTTCTCCCGATGAAGAGGACTGACCAGCCAACGCCACTTATGATACTCAGAAGGAATGCCCAAGGAGTTGAGGCAAATTCTGAATCTACACAAAGTAAGAAGGACGATTAGTAAACTGAAGTCATGGAGTAGCTCAACAAAAATTCAAGCATACCAGGAATGAAGCAGTTCACTTACCACTGATAAAGATAATCGGAACGCATAGCTCAGAAGAATGGTCAATCTCTTAATCTCCACTTACCTCCAAGGTGTCATTTGCCCACTTATGATCACCTTTGCAGGGAACGTCGTGCAGCCTATTGCGAGATCTCAGCTGCCCCGCGCCTTCTTTGTGGCCGATTTCAAAGAAGTACTAGAACTCATTTATGGTCAAGGCAAGATCAAAAAACCTGATCAAGTTTAAGAACCCCACCATCGCACTAATTGCATTTGGGAAGCACTGAGCAGGCGTGCATTTCATGGAGCAGATCACTTCCTGAAAAAGACCCGGCATGGGAAAAGTGAATCCTAATACGAAGTAATATAGATGCAATTTGATTGCCCTCTTCCTAGCAGTGGCACATTCATCACACGGTTCATGGCCGCTATCATCCTTCACCTGCTTGACGCGAACCCCTAACGGAATTGCATGCTTGTACATCTCAAGAAAATCCCAAAACATCTCATCAAAATTGATCTTGACATGTGCAACCTTGAAGTAGCCTACCTTGCCGGAATAACCACCTTGACGGTACAAAGGTGGAAGATATTCGTCATTATTACGATCAGAGGAAGACATGTCAAGGTCCCTGCAAAAAGTACAAAGAAAAATATTTAGAAGGCAGCTTGCGAGAAAAAAATAAAAAATAAAAAAGAAAGAATGAAGGGCAGTGAGCCCAACGGCAGGCCCTACGGCCCAGCTCGCACCCCTTATTCTCTTTCCTACATGCGGCCCGTGCTGCTGAACCCAACATGGGAGGAGGCCCGCACCTCCCACTTTTCCCCTTCCCACACCCTACCCTCCCCCTCGTTCCTTCTTCTCTATGCTCCAGCAATGCCTAAGGCCTCTCGACCTGATCTGTCAACAGAAGACACCCGGCCCGTGCCGGACTTTCTCTTTCTTCTACCTACCATATGATAGGAGCATATTTATGCGACTTGGATAACTTGTTTCCTTGCATTTATTTTGTTAGTTCTTAGTTATTTTAGTGTTTTAAGTTATTTTCGTGTGTTTGTAGGTCTAAAGTGCAAAGTAAGCAAGGAAGTGCATTTTGGTGCATTTTGGAGCAGTTTTTGGCACTAAAAGGATTGCACATGCTTGGAGCTAAATGGATGGATGAAATTGAAGACCAAAGAAGGTTAAGAATGAGCAAAGAGATGGAAGAAATGAATTGAAGAAAATGAAGAACAAAGAGTTCAGAATTGGAAACCAAGTTTCTATTTGTGGAGGTTTCCATTTGTGAAAGTTTCTAATTTGGTCCTAAACTTTCCTCATCCTAATTCACCTAAAGTTCCAGTTACAAAGGAGTTTCCAAAACATGTTAGGTTACCTAATAACTTGTTCTAGAAGTCCTAAACCGGCCCTAAAGTCCAAGCCGCACCACCCTAGGCCTTTTCCTTTTCTTGCCACACAAGGTGGATAGTTTCTTCCCTATTTTGTGTCATAAACCTACATTCCCTTTTCTCCACAAGCTTGCCACGCAAGGGAACCTCTCCTTGCCTAATTTTTGAACCAAAATCACATTTCCTTTTCAATTAAAAGCCAGCCGCACCTTCCTTCCCTTTTCTCTCTTAATTTCTGACCTTAAATACCTTTCCTATATTGTGCCACACCTTTGTTACCTATTTCTCTTTAATTTCTAATTCTTTCTTACCTATTCAATTGTGGGACAAATTAGTTAAGTATTTAAAACCCTTTTTTAGAACCCTAGCTGAGTTTTAGCCTATAAATACGCTTTGCCGCATCTTTCATCATTCTCTACACAATTTCCTCTACAATTCCTGCATCCATTCCATCCACCTATCTACCCACCCTCCATCCTTCACCATAACTCACCTACATCAATCCACCACCACAATTCACCACTAAAACCATCACCCATCACCTTGTGCTGCGGCAAAGAAGAAGGAGGAAGGCCTTGGACGTGCTTGCCATTCAAGTTTGGATTGCTGGAGCATTCTAGGTGTTTTCTTTCTTTTGTTTTCAATGTATAAGTTTATGCATCTTTCTTTTGCTGTGAATATGAGGAACTAAACCCCTCTTAGCTAGGGGGAATTTCAAAGCCATGAATATACTTGCGATATGAATTGATTACTTCTAGTTGTGATTTTATGAATCGTGGATGCAATTTGCTTAACTATTTGATTCAGAACTTATTCTTGTATGTTGATTAAGGAGGCATACTTAGTTTGCATGCATGAATATGGTGCTAGAATATAAGGGAGTTTCACCTAATCGTTACAAACTTATATTCACAAGTAGTGAAGGTCGCTGGTCACGATTGCGTTAAGTAAATTCCTAGCATAAGTATCATGCAGTTCATAGTTAGGAGTGCTTTGTCAATGCTTATGATTTTCATGAAGATTAATTATCTTTGCTTGTATCTCTATTATGCAGTTCATATAGGGGACTTGTGAAGAATAATTTGGTTGTTGAATGTGTTGTCTATCTAATTCAATGACTTAAGGAAAATCTAAGGGTTAATTAGTGCATCACGGTTGATCTGGGGCATTGAGGTTCATGGTTTATTGAAAAAGCAACTGGAGATCAATTTGTATGCAAGTGTGTCATGTGTGGAGAAGGACCCTCTAGCTAGCCCATCATCCATCCAACTCACCAATTTCGTACTCAAATCTGTCTAGTTCTAGTTTCTGTCTTGTTTTACTTTAAATTCGTCCAAAACCCAATCCCCTTTACTTTATTTTGTCAGTTAGGTTAGAATCTGTCTAAACTTGTGTTTTTAAGTGTTTTGAGTCAAGTTAAAATCATTTTTCATTCAAAGTTGTTCCTATTGTTTAGATTGAGTCTATTTGGTTGTTTTAAGCTGTTTTGAGTCATTCTAGCTAGTTTTGAGTCTTTTCAGTTTGTTTTGAGTTCTTTGAGTCTAGTTAAGTGTTTTTAGCCTAGTTTTGTGTTTTTGAGTTAGTTTAGAGTAGATTAGCAATCCCTCCTAATCCCCGGCCTAGAACGATCCCTACTTGCATATATACTACAATTGTCAAAAAGAGGGTTTAGTTTGTGTGTTGTTTTACATTGCATCACCATAGCAGACCCGAGTCTGTAAAGATAAGTACTGTTCAGAAATAATAAAAGAAGAGTGGGAAAGTGAAAGGAAAATTGAGGTCCACGTGGAAAGCTTACGTGGCATCTCAGTGGCATTTTAGAAATTTCATTGCTACCGGGAATAAAATACATTAAATTTCGGGATGGATGTCATAGCTGATGTAAAAAATCATCAAAATTGGAGTTTGATGTGGTAGAAACTAAGATACAAATTAAAGCCTATAAATTATGCAATCGTAGTACGACTAAGTAGGGATTGTTCTATTCCGGGGATTAGAAGGGATGCTAATCAACACAAACTGAACTTATAAAACTGAAAACTAAGTTAAACTAACATCAAAACAATGAGGGGGGACATTTTTGACGAATTTAATTAAAACAAAAGTAAAGGACAGCAAGTAAATTAAGTTGTGAATGAAATATGGATGAAATGAGAGCTAAAGGATTCTTCTCCACACATGAATCATATGCATACAAATCGATTTCCAGTTATTATTCCTATAAACCATGAATGACAATGCCCTAAATTAATTGTGAACAACACTAATTAACTCTCAAATTTTCCTCAGTTCATTGAATTGGCCTCAGCGATGCAACCAAATTATTCTTCTCAAGTTCCCTAACTATGAAAAGTATGATAGAGATACATCTCAAAGATCATTAAGTTCTGCGGAAATCATAAGCATTGACAAAACATTCGTAACTATGAAAGGCATGATACTCCTGCCAAGAATTTACTTAACTCAATCATGACTAGTGACTTTTACTACTTACAAATATAAGTTCATAACAATTAGGTGAAATTCCCTTATATTCTAGCATCAAATTTCTGCATGCAAACTAAGTATGCATCCTTAATAAACATACAAGAATAAGTTCTCTATAAAGCAGATAAGTAAATCGCATTTATGTTTTATGAAACAATAATTGGATGTAATCAATTTATATAAAACATATGATCATGGCTTCGAATTCACCTCTAGCTAAAAGGAAACTTAGTTACACATGTTCATCATAACTAAAAAGCAATGTAAAATAAACATTAAAACTTAAAACAAAAGGAGAAGGAACTCTGAAAAACTCCAGCAACTTCAATGGATGAATGGTAGGCACGGCACCCTCTAAATCTCTGCAGGAATTTCATATATATAGGGGAAATGGCTGAATCCAAGGAGGAAAGGGTTTTGGCGTTTTGAGTTATTTTAGGACTTTAAAAATCAGGTAGAAAGTGTTGGAATGTGAGTAGGATTCCTCCTTGCAGCTGGAGATAAGATAAGATAGGATAAGATAAGATAAGGTAAGAGAAGGTTGGATAAGATAATGTTCCTCTCCAACTAGGATTCCTCTTTCTTGTCTAATTCCTTGCCTTCCAAGCCTCAACTTTAATTCTTCAGATTTTAGCACATGTCTAGCACCATTTAAACACCAAAAACGTCCAGCCCATATGCTCTCCACGCATGCTATCCAATCCATGTCCAAAACTGCTCCAAATTCTCCATTTTGCCATTTATTGTCATCTTTAACAACTGGACCTACAATAATACGAAAATAACATAAATTACCAAAATAAATGGCAATTAACGAAGTAAATGCAAAGAAATAAGATAACAAAGTCGCATAAATATGCTCCAATCAAATTCCCCCATGCTTAGCTTTTGCTAGTCCCCGAGCAAACCAAAGAAAACAAAACAAAACCTAAACCTTCCAACAATTGGCTCAGGGATTTCCAATGAAACATGACATGTTAAAAATCACTACTCACATAGATTTTGGCCATCCTTACTCTTGAGCTTATACTTAATCGCAGTAATCACTCACTAGCTCGCATTTAATCAATTAAAAAAACATTTGAAAATAGTAACATGCCTTAGAGAATTCACTCAATTCCTCACCAGATATACTCTCTATTTTCACACAGATTTTCTGAATACACTCCCTAAACTAAGTATATGTGAGAAGATTGATGTAAACATGTAGACTAGCACTCACATATGTGATAACAAAGAAGACACTTTCTGAAATTATTAATACAAACATTTATATGATCTCATGAACGGAACTACTTAGAAGTGAGAACCAGGGATTCCATATGCTCGTACCAATTTCAAACTCCACATATTGAAACACATAACAATCAAGATAAAAGTCTAGGGGTTGTAATGGGGCTAAGGTATTGGCTAACAAAGAAAGGTTAAGGATAAACAAAGGTTCTTAAAGTGATAGTAAGCAAAGTAATGAAATCGACACTTAGAATTCAACTTTTGATTGCAACACCCAACTTTAAACACAAAGGGGAGATTCGTACAACTTTAGGGTCAAATTCACATTTTTGGACCCTTCTTCAACAACCAACACTTATGAACTCATTCTCACTTCTTTCTCAACCTCTGTTTTTTTCTTTTCTTTTTTTTTCTTTTCCTTTTTTTTTTTTGAAACACAAAACATAAGCACTACTTCACTGGATTCAAAAGAACAAATTCTTCCCCCACACTTGTTTTTCTGCAAATCGTAGATCAAAAGGAATTTCCAATAAGTCATGGTTCACTATTCTTTAAAAACAAGGGTATGGATATTCTTATACTAGGCTAGGTAGGGATAATGCAGGCTAACAAAGAAAATAGGCTAAATAAGGCTCAAAGGGGTTAAACCTACAATACAAATCCAAAGGGTAAGGCTTTTTGGCTCTGGTGGTAACTAAACAACTTCATCTTGTTATTTGTTATGCAATCAATTTTATGCTTTGAATGAAATGGGCATGAGTTCTAGTATTTGGAACTAAAATGATGAAAAAGCATTCTAAGTAGAAACCAAGTAAAGAAATAATGAGATCATGCAATGACTTTAGAAAACAAGAATATCACAGATTAATAACTCTCCAAACAAAGAATAGGCTCAAGTCTCACAGGGTTGTAGCGTTAGTTTGAGTTTCTTCCTTCAAGCATGTTACAAAAACTGGTTTTTTCTCTTTGTGACTTGATGTGCTATATTCTAGCACACAAATTAAAACCCTATAGATGTAGTATGTGTAAGTAGGGATCGTTCTTGGCCGGGGATTAAAAGGGATGCTAATCTACACAATTAGAGTCAAAACACTTAACTAGACTTAAAAACAGAAAACTAGACTCTAGACAACTCAAAACAAGCTAATATGACTCAAAACACACAAACTAAGGTTCTATGACTCAAAACTAACACTTAAGGGTGATTTGGACGAAAATTAGACTAAAAAGACTCAAGGAACTAAATGGGGATTGGTTTTTGACGAAATTAACTAAAACTAAGCAAATTAAAGAAACAAACTTTAAAAGGTACAAATTAGGTGAATTAAAGGGTGAATGGCTAGCTAAAGGGTCCTTCTCCACACATCACACATATGCAACACAAATCGATTTCCAATTATTATTCCTTTAAACCATGAACCTCAACGCCCCAAGTTAACCGTGACAGCACTTTTTTAACCATCAGATTTTCCTAAATTCATTGAATTGGACGGACAACGCATCGGCAACCAAATTATTCTTCGATAGCTCCCTACATGAACAACATAATAGAAATACAATCAAAGATCATTCAGCTTTGTGAAAATCATAAGCATTGACAAGGCATTCGTGACTATGAACAACATGACACTCCTGCCAGGAATGTACTTAATGCGATCGTGACTAGCAACCTCCAGTACTTGTAAATATAAGTTTGTAAGTATTAGGTGAAACTTCCTTATATTTTAGCATCAAAAGCATGCATACAAACTAAGTATGCATCCTTAATCAACATACAAGAATAAGTTTTCAATCAAACAATTAAGCAAATTGCATTCACGATTTATGAAATAATAACTGGATGTAATCAACTCATGTCACATACATGTTCATGGCTTTGAATTCTCCCCTAGCTAAAACGAGTTTAGTTCCACATGTTTGCAATAAAACAAAGATAAATTCATTTAAACATTGAAAGCAAAAGATAGAATACACCTAGAAATGCTCCAACAATCCAAAGGTCTTGAATGGCAAGCTCGGCTCTAAATGGCTTCTTCTTCTTCCTTCCTTGCAAGGCTGCGGCACAATGGGGATTTTCTGAGTTTAAAGCTCTTGTGTGTGGTACAACCCTCTTGAAAATTGGCTAGACTTGTGTATATATAGCGTAGGGTTTCGCAGAAACCAAGGAGGAAAAGGAGAGAGAGGTGCAGCAGGCTCCTAAACATTCTAGAAAGGGTCCAGGCACCAGATTTTTAGGGCTTCTAGAAAGGAGTGTTGTGGCATGTTTCTAGAAGGAAAAGGCCTTCTAAAAACAGGTTTTAGGTGTCCTAATATAAAAAGGAGTCCCCCTTGCAGCTGGAATTAAGGTAGGATAAGATTATGATATAATAAGATAAGGTTAGTTTGGATAAGATAAGGTTGGATAAGGTTTTGGATAATGCTCCTTCTTTCTAGCTGATTCCTTATCTTTAATGTCTTGAATTAATTTCTTCAACTCTTTTGCACATTCCTATCCTCTCTTGAACTTCAATTTCGTCCATCCACCTTGCTCCACACATGTGATGTCCTTCCAACCCCAAAACTGCTCTAAAATGCTCCAAATTGCACTTTCTTGCCAACTGTGTCATTTGAACCTGAAAACACAAGAAAATAGCTTAAAACACTTTAATAAGCAATAACTAACTAAGTAAATGCAAGAAAACAAACAAACTAAGTCGCATAAATATGCTCCTATCAAATTCCCCCACACTTAGCTTTTGCTAGTCCTCGAGCAAAACAAAACAAACAAAACACAACCTAAACCTTCCAACAATTGCCTCAGGGATTTCCAATGAAACATAACATGTTAAAAATCACTGCCTACATAGATTTTAGCCATCCTTACCCTGGAATTATTAATATAAACATGTATATATGATCTCACGAACAGAATACTACTACTTAGAAGCGAAAACTAGGAAAACTATATGCTCATACCAATTATTGTAATGTAAAACAGCACACAAATTAAACCCTCTTGTTGACAGTTGTAGTAAGGATGCAAGTAGGGATCGTTCTACGCCGGGGATTAGGAGGGATTGATAATCAACTCTAAACTGACTTAAAAACACAAAAACAAACTTAAAAACACCTAACAAGACTCATAACACTCAAAACAAACTTAAAAGACTCAAAACAGCTTAAAACATCCAAATTGACTCAAACTAGACACTACGGCCTGATTCGGACGAAAATAAACTCAAAGGACTAACTAGACACAAATCTAAACAGATTCTAACTAAACTAACACAACTTAAAGATGGGGGGTTTGGTTTCTACGAAAATTGAATCTAAAACTAAGTAACTTGCAAATTCTAAGCAAAGACATAAAACTAAAGTGATTCAATGGATGATGGGCTAGCTAGAGGGTTCTTTTCCACACATGACACACATGCAACACAAAATTGATTTCCAGTTACGATTTCAATAAACCATGAACCTCAACACCCCAGGTTAATTAGGTACGCTTAAATTAACCCTCAGAATTTCTTTATGTCATTGAATTGGACGGAAATAGCGCATCACAATCAAATTATTCTTCAAAAGTTCCCCACATGAAAGCGCATAATAGAGATACAATCAAAGATCACTAAGCTCTGTGAAAATCATAAGCATTGACAAGGCACTCGTAACTATGAAAGCGCATGATACTCCTGCCAGGAATCTACTTAACATGATCGTGACTAGCAACCTCCACTACTTGTGAATATAAGTTCATAACGATTAGGTGAAACTCCCTTATATTCTAGCATCAAATTCATGCATGCAAACTAAGTATGCATCCTTAATCAACATACAAGAATGAGTTCTAAATCAAACAGTTAAGCAAATTGCATTCACAATTTATGAAATCACAACTGAAGGTAATCAATTCATATTGTAAATATATTCATGGCTTTGAAATTCCCCCTAGCCAAAAGGAATTTAGCTCCTCATGTTTGCAAAACAAAGATAATAAAACTTATACATTGAAAACAAAAGAACGAAAACACCTAGAATGTTCCAGCAATCCAAACTTGAATAGCAAGCACTCCAAGGGTCCTCCTTCTTCTCTTTGCTGTGGCACAAGGTGTGGGTGAAGGTTCTAGTGGTGAATTGTGGTGGTGGATGGATGTAGGTGAGTTATGGTGAAGGATGGATGGGTGGTTGGTCTCGCAAAGGTTGCGGCAGATTGAGTTATTTATAGAGCAAGGGAGGGCCACGACTTTATTAAATTTGGAATCAGATTTGCATACCAAATCCACAAGGAAAAGGGTAATTAATTAGAATCCCAAAGGGAAAAGGGAAACAAGGATATGCGGCAGGAATTTAAAAGGGAATGAGGATGCCTTGCAAGGCAAGGAAAGGGATTTCTGGAAGGATTTGTGCGGCACCCTTTAGGGAAAGGTTTAGGACATCTAGAACATTTATTTAAGTGTCCTAAATTAATTTGAGATCCTCCTTGCGGCTGGAAATTAGGTAAATTCGGATTAGGACTAAATCAGGAAACTTGGCTAACATTCCTTCTTCTAAACTGATTCATTTCTTCAAAATCTTTGACTTAAGTCTTGAAGCACATTCTCAATCCTTCTTGAACATCAATTTCGTCCATCCACCTTGCTCCAAGCATGTGATATCCATTCCAAGCCCAAAACTGCTCCAAAAGGCACCAAAATGCACTTTCTTCCCACTTTAGCCCTTTGGACCTACAAACACATGAAAATAGCTTAAAATACTAAAATAACTAAGAACTAACAACCTAAATGCATGGAAATAAGTTAACCAAGTCGCATAAATATGCTCCTATCACAATTCCAAACTCCACATATTGAAACACACAACACTCAAGATTGAAGTCTAAGGGTTGTAACGGGGCTAAGGCATTGGCTAACAAAGAAAGGTAAAAGATAAACAAAAGTTCTTAAAGAAATAGTAAGCAAAGTAATGAAATTGGCACTTAGAATTCACTTGCAGAAACCAACTTTAAACACAAAGGGAAGATTCATACAACTTTAGGGTCGAATTCAAACTTTTGGACCCTTTCTTTTCAAACTCTTTTTTCTTTCTTTTCACAACTTTTTCTTTTCTTTTTCTTTTTCCCCGTTTTTTTTTTCTTCCTTCTTTTGAAACAAACTCTACCTCAAAAGAACAAATCCTTCCCCCACACTTGTTTTTCTGCATAATGTTGATTAAAAGGAATTCCTCTAAGTCATGCTCCACTATTCTTTAAGAACAAGGGTATGGATAGTCCTATACTAGGCTAGGTAAGGATAATGTAAGCTAACAAAGAAAATAGGCTAAATAAGGCTCAAAAGGGTTAAACCTACAATACAAATGCAAAGGGATAAGGCTTTTTGGCTCTGGTTTAGCTAACAACTTCATCTTGTTATTTGTTATGCAATCAATTTTATGCTTTGAATGAAACGGGCATGAGTTCTAGTATTTAGATCTATAATGATGAAAACACATTCTAAGTAGCAACCAAGCAAAGAAATAATGAGATCATGCAACGACTTTAGAAAACAAGAATATCAAGATTAATAACTCTCCAAATAACGTATAGGCTCAAGTCTCTCAGGGTTGTGGCGTTAGTTCGAGTTTCTTCCTTCAAGCATGTTACAAAAACTGATTTTTTCCTTTTGTGATTACATATGAATTCGTAAACAACAGCTACAACAAAGCATAAACCAAAGAGCATATCAAACTTCCATCAATGTTTGTAACTTTCTTTAACAGTTGTGCAATTAAAAACCAAATCCTCATCTTTTTGGTATTTTTCAAAACTTTTTCGAACTTTTTTGTAAATTTTCGTATTTTTCTTTCAAGACACATAAAAACACTTCAAAACACACTAAAAACACTTAAAAACAGTGAGAAACAACTCTAGAAGTGATAGGTGACAAAATCCAATGAATTTTTCATGAAAACACTTTGTTTACCCCCCACACTTAAACCAAACATTGTCCTCAATGTTTCAAACATAGACTCACACACAAGCAAGCAAACAACACAACTAACAAACATGACAAATATGGCAAAGCAAAAGCAATAAAGAGTAGGGTTTAGAAACGCAAATCTGGTTGTGGAGCAGGAGATTCCTAGGTCTTCTTCATTTGAATGCATGGGTTGCTTCCCAAGAAGCGCTTGCTTTAACGTCTTCCAGCCGAACGATACCTCCTTTTAAGCTCCATTAAAGCCCACGGCATGGATGGGTATTTCCTCCATGACATGCTCCTCGAAATTCTCATGCATTGGTGCTGAAATGGGAATTCCAATTGGAGGAGGTGGCTCACCAATGTGTTGTGATGAAGTGGCAGCACTGTTAACAGATTCACAAGGGGTGCTCTCGGCCAGATTTGGTGGTTGGAGGATTGGGGCGTGTCCCTTGTGCTCTAATCCAATTCCCTCTTCATTGGTAGTTCGAAATACATCCTTCTTGTTTGGTGCTGAACGTTCCTGCCCTATATTTTTAATTACATCAATGGCAAAACAAGAACGAACATCATTAGTATGCTCAACAGATTCATAAACTTTAAAGTTAATCATATCGCCACCAAACTCCATCGTTAACGCTCCCTTGGCCACGACAATCTTGGTGTGGGTTGTTTTCATGAAAGGTCAGCCAAGTAAGATTGGCGATGGTGGAGAGTGGGCTGAGTCCTCCATGTCAAGCACATAGAAATCTGGAGGAAAAATCAAGTGGTCTACCTGCACCAAAACAACTTCCAAAACTCCTTTCGGGTATGCATTAGATTGATCGGCTAATTGGATAATTGTAGACATCGAAATTTCTGTGAAATAAATATTGACCAATGCATTAAAATTACAACCTCCATTCATTTCACCTACATCATACACTCACTTCACCTACAACCTACACTCATTTCACCAATAACATACACTCGCTTCACCTACAACCTACACTCATTTCACCAATAATATACACTCACTTCACCTACAACCTCCACCCATTTCACCTACAACCTCCACCAATTTCACCTACAACCTCCACTTACTTCACCAAGAAAATTTGTGGTGGTAATTCATTCTCAAAGCCTATAAATAGGCTTTTCCATCACAATACAAGGGGACCAATTCACATCACACCAAATCCTTGAAGCTTTGAAACTCTAAAAGCTCTCAAGCAAATCCCAAAGGATCAAGAAAATTCTCTTCGTTTTTCGTTTTTCGTTCATCGTTCTTCCAAGATCAAGCCCCGACGGCCCTTGGATCAACAATCATCCACCTTCGAGATCAAGCCCCGACGGCCCTTGAAGAAACTTCGTTCAACCTTCCAAGATCAAGCCCCGACGGCCCTTGGATCAACACACTCGTTCCTCCAAGATCAAGCCCTAACAGCCCTTGGACCAACAACATCTGTTCCTTAAGAATCAAGCCCAAAAGCCCTCGAAGTTCGTTCATCGTTCGTCGTTCATCCGTTCTTCAAGAACAAGCCCAAAAGCCCTTGAAGATCATTCATCATATATCGTCCATCCAACCTTTAGGATCAAGCCCAACGGCGCCTTGAAGAAACGTTCATCCACCTTCAAGATCAAGCCACCAACGACCCTTGAAGAAACTTCCCGTTCATCCAAGATCAAGCCTTGACGGTCCTTGGATCAACAACATCCACAAGCCAACATCTTACAGAGATCGAACTAGAGGAACAAATTGTAAAAGTGATTGTAACCCGAAAAAATTAATAGAAAATATTATTTTGTACACGTGTTCTTGTCTCTTTCATCGCGGGATTTTTCGTGTTTACAAATTTGGCACGCCCAGTGGGACAATCTCTACCTCTCATCTCTTTCTCCGTTCAAGAAATCCAAACACACCTCAAAATCAATGGCATCAAGGAAGGCTCAAGCTATTCCCGCAACCAACGCAAGGAACAAGAACGTCCTCAGAAGTGGTAGCACTTTGGGCATCATCACTCAAAGCAAGGCAAGACCTCTTTCTGCTATATCTTCCACCCCTACATCAACTCTGCTGAAGAAATAAGAGCACCCGAGGCACGAGCTCGTGATCACCTTGGCCTCGTTAAGGGCCCCAAGCGAGGAAAGCCCGAGGCAGTACTCCGAGTCCTTGCTTTCCGATGCCGACTCGAGCAACAACACAGCCATGCAAGTCATGACCACCGGAGCAACTTTAATTGAGGAGCAGCTGGCTCAAATGAATGAAGCGATCGCAAAACTCACGCAGACTGTGGAGGAAAAAAACTTTCAAATCGCAGCACTTGTCAACCAGCTAGATGCAAAGCCCGACATAAAAGTCGAACCAATGGTTAATCCATTAAAGAAAGAAGCCGGTGAAAAAGATGAGCCTCCAGCAAAGAAAGTTGAAGAGAAGCGAAAGCCAGACCAAGCAGCGGCACTCATGGGATCTCTCTCTATCCAGCAGCTGCAGGAGATGATCTCCAGTACCATTAAGGCGCAGTACGAAGGAAGCTCGCATGACTCCATACTATATGCAAAGCCTTACTTCAAGAAGATTGACACTTTGAAGATGTTGATGGGTTATCAGCCGCCAAAGTTCATGCAGTTCGATGGAAAGGGAAACCCAAAGCAACATGTCGCCCATTTCATTGAAACCTGCAACAATGCTGGAACAGAGGGAAACTACCTCGTCAAGCAATTCGTGCACTCGTTGAAAGATAGCGCCTTTGACTGGTACACCGACCTCGAGCCCGAGTCTATCAACAGTTGGGATCAGTTAGAAAGGGAATTCCTCAACCGCTTCTACAGCACCCATTGCACCGTAAGCATGCTAGAGCTGATTAGTACAAAACAGTGGAAAGATGAACCTGTCGTCGACTACATCAATAGATGGTGTTCATTAAGTCTGGATTGCAAAGATTGGCTTTCTGAAACCTCTGCCATTGAGATGTATGTTCAAGGCATGCATTGGGGGTTACATTACATCCTCCAAGGCATAAAACCAAGAACATTTGAGGAGCTGGCAACTTGTTCCCACAACATGGAGCTGAGTATCACCAATCACGAGAAGAATGAGTCGATCACCGTCTTCATGAAGGATAATGTGTTATCCCTAAATGTAGAAAAGACTGGGAAGAAGCCCGCCAATGAAGCTTTTACCGTCAACACTACCCCCATCAAAACTTCCTCCACACCCATCAAGATCTCCTCCAAAAACAAGGAAAAAGAGATAAAGAGAGGTGAGCCTTCTCGCACCCAAGACAGGAATAAAAACACCCTAAGAAAACTGGAGCATAAGATGTACCCTTTTCCTGACTCTGACATGGCTGCAATGTTAGATGACTTACTGGAAAAGAAGGTGATTGAGCTACCCGAATGCAAGCGTCCTGAAGAGATGAATCGCATAAACGATCCTAGGTACTGCAAGTACCATCATATCGTGGGTATCCTGTTGGCAAATTCTTAGTCCTTAAATAGCTCATCATGAAGCTAGCTCAACAAGGGAAAATCGAGCTCGACCTTGAAGACATAGCCGCAACACATACTACCACGATTGCTTTTGGATCATTTGATCCCGTGCCTCTGCAAGTGACACCTGACCTTTCCCGCCAATGCTCAAGCCACACGGCACCTTTTGCACCACCATCACTGGGGGTAAGCAACCAAGACACACCTACCGATGATGAAAAAGGGTGGACATTGGTGACCTATAAAAATATGAAGAAGCCAAGACCGCAAGCCACAAGGCTAAAGGGGGAGCAAGGGAGAAAGCACTACCGCCGCAACAATAGGAAGCCTAAAAGAAATATAAGAGTTGCTAAGCCAAAAAATGTGAGGAATCTATGGAGCAAGAGCCATGCATTCCTGTCTCCTTGCACAAATACTTCCCGGAGAACTTCTTCCAACAGTACACTACCGCTGCATGTCACATGGTCGAGGTGGAAATGGAAGAACCTTCAAAAGGCAAAGCCACCGCTATCAAGGAAGAAAAGACCCTCATGCCCAAAGAAGGTCTACCAACGCACTTTTGCATCGAGGAAGCGCTACGATTGCCAAAGAAGATGCGAAGAGCACTAGCAGCGGCCTTGGCAAGTTCTGACGACCATGAGGTACAAGAAAGCAAGAATGAAGGCTTGAAGCTTCAGCCACACGAATATGCCACATGCTATGCCGCCCAGGACACAATCAGCTTCACGGATGAAGACTTACAGCTGGGATCAAAGCCTCATAATCGTCCTCTCTTCATCTCGGGATACGTAAGGGAGCACAAAGTCAACTGCATGCTTGTGGATGGTGGATCAACCATAAACATCATGCCAAAGTCAACAATGACCATAATCGGCATGAAGGTGGATGAACTATCCCTAAGCCGTTTACTAATCCAAGGTTTTAACCAAGGAGGACAAAGAGTGATGGGCATGATCCGAGTGAAGATGACCATTGGCGAACTCAAGTCAAGCACGATATTCCACGTGATTGATGCAAGAACTTCCTATAGATTGCTCTTAGGAATGCCTTGGTTCCACTTGAATTGAGTAGTACTGTCCACCCTTCACCAATGCTTAAAGTTTTACAGAGAAGGGGTGAAGGTGATCTATGGCGACACCAAGCCATTCGCCGAAGCCGAATCACATTTCGTAGATGCCAAGTTCTATATGGATAAAGACATGGTACCCGAAGCTCTTCCAAAAGAGATCAAATCCAAGGGCAAAGCAACACCTAAAAAGCAGGAGTGGCAAACGATGCCCAAGAAGCAAGAAGGAGAAGATATGCCGTCTTCAAGTAAAAATGATGATGAGCTTGCTAAACCTGCAACAACCAAAAGGAGTAGGACGCCCTCAAATGGACCAAACACACTCGTCTTCCGATACATCCCGATGTCGAGAAGAAAGAATGGTCAATCCCCATTTAAAACTGAAGCAAGCAAAACCAATGCATAGCGGGGCAAGGATAATGTAAAGTTGCTCAAGACGAATGTAGTTTTGCCTCTGACATAGCTAGGCAACGCTAAGGTTGCAAGACCACCACAAGGCTTCATTAAAGCTCTGCCAAAGGGGGTGGAACCAATCTTTCTTCCAACCAAGAGGACAAAAGAAGGTTTTGATCCAAATGCTTAGAAACTCATGTCGAAGGCTGGGTACGACTTCGCTTCTTTTTCGAATCCTGGAAAGAAGGCTTCAAACACAATCAACGACAAAGAACGTGACCTCACCGAGACTTAAAAGAAGTTGAAGAAGCATGGTTACGGAGTTGACAACAACAAAGCTGGACTTGGCTTCACACCCAATGCACCTGTGAAGATTTCAAGCAAAGCGAAAAACGCTAGCACTCAACACATCAGTGTGAGCATTGAGTAAGATCAAGAGGAGCTTAAACCCGCCCCCCGGCCATCAGTCCTCGATATGATGAATCGTTTAAGACCCAGAATGTCAGCACTTAATCGCATTGGTGGTCAAAACCAAACCTCCTTCTTCAAGAGGCTTACCATTCCAGCATCCCAAAGCTCTGTTTTTTAAAGGTTGTCAAAACCTAAGAAGCAAAGCAGCACGGCTAGCTCTCCTCCTCGTCGGTCAGCTTTGGAAAGACTTGAAGACAACAAGAAGCTTTCTAGAAACAGGGAGACAATGTCAAATGAAGAAAAGCTCGACGGGCTAGCAGAAAAAGGCGATATTCAAAGCTCAATTCCTTCAAGGATGAAGTGCCAAGCAATCTTGGAGGTCGACACGAATGGACCGTTGAAAGTAAGAAGGCGCACCATCATCCATACTAGACAATCTTCATGCCAACAAGCCCAAGAGGACGGAACTAAATGGGAGGTCCAAGACATCTTCCTCGTCACGATCCAAGAAGACAAAGAAGATGAAATCCCTAGGGAAGACGTCACTTCTGGCTCTTTCGACTCAAAGTCTTCACCTCGACAGTTGGGGGCATGTTCCAAGTCAAGTGAAGATGAAGGATGGACTCATGTCACCCCAAAGAAATTACACATGAAGCCTACGTTGCATCCACAAATTCACCAGTCAGAAAGAGGGCAAGAAACCATTGTTAATACACTTTTAAACCTAGATGAAGCTGAGATTGTTAACATTATCGAAGCTGATTTAATTCAAGAGGTCATCGACTCGGGACGGAACTTAAATGTTGCCCTAAAAAAATCAGGGCAACTCCGTGCTTGCATAGAGTTTCGTAACACAAAACAATACAAAGCTCGAGAGAACAGCGCTGAAGAAGAAGGCAAAGAAGACGAAATCCTCGAGGAAGATGTCACTGCTGCGCCACCACAGCTTGAAGATCGGGGGGCAAGCCACGTTTGACAATCTCAAGGAACTCAACTTAGGCACAAACGAAGAACCAAAACCTATCTTCGTAAGTGCGCTACTAAGTGCGGACGAGATAGAGGAATATTACCAGCTGTTATTAGAGTACAATTACGTATTTGCTTGGACCTACAAAGAAATGCCCGGCCTTGACCCTATCATTGATGTGCATCTTCTTGCAGTCAAGCCTGGAACGCGACTGATAAAGCAAACTCAAAGACGCTATCAATCTGAGCTTATCCCACAAATTGAGATTGAGATTGACAAGCTAATCGAGGCAAGCTTCATTCGAGAAGTGCAATACCCCAAGTGGATCTCCAACATCGTCATTGTCCTTAAGAAATCTGGACAACTACGTGTTTGCGTAGACTTCCGAGACCACAACGATGCTTGCCCGAAAGACGACTTCCCCTTGCCAATCTTTGAAATCATAGTGGACGCAACCACTGGCCACGAGGCACTGTCATTCACGGACGGCTCTTCTAGGTACAATCAAATTTGCATGGCTCTCGAAGACAATGAACTAACGCCTTCCACACTCCAAAAGGTATCTACTGTTACAAGGTGATGCCTTTTGGTCTAAAGAACACTGGAGCTACATATCAACGCGCTATATGGAAAATCTTCAATGACATGCTACACAAAAACGTAGAATATTACGTAGACAATGTGGTGGTCAGGACAAAGAAAAGATCAGATCACTTAAAAGATTTACGAATAGTGTTCGAAAGGTTGTGAAAATACAACCTCAAGATGAACCCGTTGAAATGTGCATTTGGCGTCACCTCTGGAAAGTTCCTCAGCTTCATTGTCATGCACTGTGGCATTAAAGTGGACCAATCAAAGATCAAGGCCATTCAAAGGATGCCTAAGCCTAGAAACCTGCACAAGCTGAAAAGTTTACAAGGACGACTAGCCTTCATTAAACGTTTCATCTCCAACCTTGTAGGGCGTTGTCAACCGTTCAGTCGACTCATGAAGAAGGATGTTCCGTTCGTATTAGACGACGCATGCCACAATGCTTTTGAAAGCATAAAAAAGTATTTATCAAGTCCACCTGTCCTGGGGGTGCATGTGCCTGGAAAGCCGCTCATATTGTACATCGCTGCTCAAGAAAGTTCAGTTGGAGCACTATTGGCACAAGAAAATGAATCCTAGCAAGAATGAGCGCTTTACTACCTCAGTTGAACCCTCATCGGCGCTGAGTTGAACTACTCCCCAATAGAAAAGATGTGCCTTGCCTTCGTGTTTGCCATCCAAAAGCTCAGGCATTACACGCAGGCTTACACTATCCACCTAGTTGCTAAAGCTGACCCGGTCAAATACGTCATGTCCAAACCAGTCTTGACGGGGCGACTTGCTATATGGGCGTTGCTTCTTAACCTGTATGAGATCATCTATGTCCCAGCTAAAGCCGTCAAGGGACAAGCGCTAGCAGACATCCTTGCTGATCACCCAATCCCAGCTGATTGGAAAATCTCAGACGACTTGCCTGACTAGGAAGTATTCTACATTGACATCTTCCAGACATAGACGATGTTCTTCGACGGATCCGCACGAGCAGACGGAGCGGGGGCAGGAGTAGTATTCATGTCGCCACAAAGGCAAATACTACCTTACTCATTCCAACTAAGCGAATTATGCTCCAACAACATCGCTGAGTACCAAGCATTGATCATCGGGCTCCAAATGGCGATCAATATGGAAGTCACATTCCTTGAGGTGTATGGCGACTCCAAGCTCATAATCAATTAACCCTTAACTGAATATGAGGTGAGGAAAGATGTTCTTGTCCCATACTTCCGGCTAGCAACTCAACTGTACAAAAGTTTGAGGCCGTGACACTAGAACATGTGCCAAGAAAAGAAAATCAAATGGCAGACGCTCTCGCCAATCTAGCCTCGAGCATGACACTAGGAGAAGACGAAGCTGCAGGTATGCCAGTTTGCCAAAGATGGGTGATCCAGCTCATCACTGAAATGCTACTGGACGATACAAATGTCATCTTAGTACTTCCAGTCGAAGCTGAAGAGTGGAGACAGCCGCTGATCGACTACTTGGAGCATGGAAAACTTCCAGATGATCCTAGACACCACTCTGAAATACGTCGACGAGCACCTCGCTTTCTATACTACAAAGGGACGCTCTACCGACGCTCTTTTGAAGGAATACTTCTGAGATGCCTAGGTGAGGAAGAAGCCAATCAAGCCATGGAAGAGGCACACTCAGGCGTATGCGAGGCTCATCAGTCTAGACCAAAGCTACATTTCCAGCTTAAAAGAATGGGTTACTACTGGCCAAGCAGGGTGAAAGATTGCCTGGAACACACCAAAAGGTGCCAAGCCTGCCAATTCCATGCCAACTTCATACATCAACCACCTGAGCCATTACTGTTACATCCCGGCCCCGAATCTTCTAGTTCGGAAATAATATCAGTGATAGGCCGTAAACTGAACTCTTGTTCCGTTAACAAGTATTAAACTCGATTCTTTACTTCAATTTCATATCCCTCACATTTAATTATGTCCAACATTTAATTACCAAAACATAAGGTTCAAACTCAATTTATTTACCAACATTCTTATTTAGCTCAATTCCTCAAACAAGGATTTACTTCGATTATTTAATCTCACTTATTTTATGGCTGCATCTAACGTCTCGTTAGACTGCCTACGTACCCTAGAAAGGGATCAAGTCATTCGTAGTTCACATTTCCAAAATTCAAACCAAATCCGAATATAATCATTTAATCCAACATATACCACAATCATATTAATATTCAAACCATAGCAATTATATCTCAAAAGCATAATTAGAATAACAAAATTTGCATAAAAACACAATGTCGGCTCCCTGGCCGTGCGCCGCCGCGAGTGGCGGTTGGCCGTCTCGACTCGCCGGAAAATTCAACTATTTCTAAAAATTCTAAAAAATTAGAGAAATGAAGATCTCAAAGAGTAGAGTAAACTTTATACCTATGGCCAAGTCTAATTTGGCCGAGAAACACCTCAAATCGGCCACGAACCGCCGGAAACCCTTGAATTTAGGTGTGTTCAATTCAACCACAAAGTAACTCCAACGCCCCTAAACTTGTTTGGCCTTGTTCCACACCTCAAAATGAGTCTAATGGTGGTGGAATTGGACATGAGTAGTTTCAAGTTTTGGGTAATTCGTACCCAAAGCCGCCGCACCCCACCGTCCGGGTTCTACCCATTTCAAGCTCAAATCCCATGATATTTTAGGTAGAATAGGAAGAGGGAAGGTTATGGAGGGTTTTAAAATGGTTAATTTGATGTAATTCGCCGGAAAAAGGGGGGAAATCCCACCGGAAAAATGCAAGATGGCCGATCGGGTCGGGTCCGATACCCGGGTCGCGGGATCCCCCGCTCCCTTATTCTCTCCTTTTTCCTCCTTCCTTCTCTCCCCCATTCGTCCTCCCGCTTATTCTTTTCCCCCTTTTCCTTCTTTCTATTCTTTTCTTTTAATCACAACCATCCATTTTGTTTCTTCCTTTCATCCCAGCCACACACGTGGCTTGTTCACATGGCTCCATATTTTCTAGAGCCTTGTAAAGATAATAAAAATTACCAATTTATCCACAACTTTAAACGTTAATAACTTCTTCGTTAAAACACCATTTCATGAACGGTTTGTGCCTACGCATTTGTGAGATCGAGCTCGATCCAAATATACCAGAAAATACGATAAAATATGTGAGAATAAAATACATCCTCGTATAATTCAATTTAGCCTACTGGGGGCATTTCCACCTTTTTCACTTATCGATAAAATTTACCCGTAAATTAACAAAATTCCTGGAAACAAAACTTTAAAATTTCCCAATTCTATTTTCATAATCACACCCACAATTAGGAAACCGTTATCAGAGTGACAGCATAGCTAGGTCACATTTGTTTCCTTTATTCTTCCATCACTAATTATTAAACCAAACTTAGCTTCGGTTGTGATTTCACTCCCTTTTGTAAAATCATCATGATATTATGAATATTAAAATGTCCAACCATACTCATCATTGGCCATAAGATTTGAAAATTTCTAGCCATAATCATCTTTGGCAAAACAAAGATTACTTCCCTCAATTAACGGAGAAGAATTTGATCTATTCCCACCATTCCTTTTATAATGAATAAAATTATAACCTCAATCTACGAGTTTATTCAAACTGAAAATAAAGAAATCAACGAATAAATCATCGTGATTTGCCACCCACATTCACCGATTTCCAGCCATATTCATTAGCAGAATTAATATCAGAATTTCGAGACATACACCTTGACAACAATATATCAAACATCAAGCCATAATTCTTGTTGGCCCAAATAAATACTAAAATCTCAAACCACATCAACCATCGGCTAGATAAATACTAGCATCATTACCACAATATAATAAATTCCAACCAATACTATCTTCGGCAATTTTAAATATCAGAATTTCAAACCATGATCATTAATGGCTAAGTGAATACAAAATTTCAAACCGACCCATTAGAATTGGCAAATAAATTACCAAAATTCCAACCAAAATCATTAGAATTCTCAATCACACTCATTGGGTAATGGAAAGAAGTTTAATCAAATCCACCATACCATCAACATTGAACGAAATCAATCTAAATCCATGATTTCATTCCTATCCACAATTAAACGAAATTACCCAGAGTAAATTTAAAAAAAACTTTTTATAGTTTTCTTTCTTTTCTATTTTAAATTGCTTCACAGCATAGCCACAGATTGAATATATTGGTGACTCACCCTGGTAGAGTACTATTTGCATTTCACCAATCAAAGGAGAGAATTTATATATCACGGCTCTAACTGGCACACCCCATCCCGAGGAGGGTGTGCTGGCCGTCATGTGAAAGTGATGTAACCATGAGCACAGTGCGGAAGCTAAAAAGATAATAGGAATACAACTAAATAAAAACCAATTACTAGCCGTACTATCCAAATAACATGCTAGTGAGAGTCTAAGTGTATAAATACACATTCAGAGCAATAAGAGCACCTAGTTGCAGTCAAGGACAATTACTAAGATATAACACCCGAAGGTGAATCCTACTTTTGTGAATTCTGTCAAAACACCGTTGGATCCCTCGTAGCCACCAAAGCATTGCTACCAAGAACCTGGAGGGGCGAAAAACAAAACGCGTGAGTGAGTAAAAACAAATATTTTCAAAAACCTTTTCTCTTTTCAAAGGTTCTAACCCCTCGCCGTAAAACCTGTATAATTTCCCAGAAAATAGCATATATACATATATACTCATCTCAACTCATAAATCAAAATCCTGCCAAAAGTAGTGATATGCAAGGTATATGCCATGCCAAATATATCTCCTCAAATCTCATAAATATATCAGGTGAAATAAACTCATCATAGATAACAACATGTCCACCGAGTGATCAGTTCGGCTGAACTATAGCTTATAATCAATCTCATCATATCTCATCATCACATATGTATATATCCTGCACACAAGTCGTACCCACCTATAGTGGTCTATATGATAGGCTGGGTGTATAAATAAATACGCTCAAGTGCTACAATCACATGAAGGCTATGCGCTAATTGTGGGTCACCTACAACTCGGGACCACCTAGTGTGGTCTATACGACAGGCTGGCACCTGCCTTGGATCCAAGGTTACGCGTGTGGTGCGGGAGGTGAACGATCATGTGAAGCTATGCCCCTAACTCTAGGCGGGAGCACTAACACCAGGGTGCAGGTTTATAAGCTTTCAATACATCTCACAGAATCATCATTCCATATAAATCATTCTATAACTCACCTGATACTTACCTGTGCGTCCACAGCACCAATTACCATTATATGCAACTATTAATACATGAATAAAATAGATATATACTTTGCATGGCATATCATATCACATTTCATATCACATTTCACTTACATTGATTTTCTGGGAAAAATCTCATTTATATAGGTATATACGGAAACCAAAAGCCCACTCATTGATATATTGAAGGATCATAACCCCCGAGCTTCGATTGTTGGCCCTTGTCCTCTGGATAGGCCTCACCTATATGCGTAATAACTGAATAAACGTTATTTAACGCACATAACCAAGAATAGGTAATAACTTCTCATACATTGCTCAATTTGGGTATATGAATATACCACAGTGATCTACACAATCTCAGGATCATCCCCATATTTTTAAAATAATTTTCCGAATTCTCACGCGCCGCCACGCGCTGGCAAGTGCACGACCACACGTGCGGCCACGCGCAGGCACAGTGGACGGAATCACTGACGCTGTTGGGGAATATTCCGTCAAAAACAAGCATATACCGTTAAAACTAACCTGACGCCGTTAGAATATTCTGTTAACTTTGACAGAATATTCATCTTCTTCTCCGGCGAATCACCGGATTCCGTCACCGTCGCCGTCTGTGTCGCCAGAAACTGGAAAACTGAAAATTCTTATTTTCTCTTTCGTTTTTCAACCAAACTTTACAAATCTTATACCAAATTGAAGCCCTAAATGAGAAGATCATGATGTTACCACTTTTAGGTCTTAAAACTCACGGGATCTTGCCGGAAAACCTTCGACGTCTCCGGTCACCTCTGCAACTCGTCGAATCCGAGCTTCCCAACGTCCAAAACACTCCAAAATCACTCCCCGAGCTTCGTACAGATGTTTAAAGGCTTCGTAGAACCTCCAAACTCCCTGAAAACTTCACGATCATTACTGTGGTACTGTGCACCTTATCGGAGACTCCTGATTCTCACGATCCCGACATCTATCCCTCGAACAAATGGTACCACTCAACCCTTAAGCTTGCCAGGAATCCAAAGACACCATTCTCGACCTCGATCTAAGAAAATTTGTAAGGGTTTGGAAGATGTCCGTACGAAATGGGAGAGAGAGTGCATGGGAGAGAAGAGAGAGAATGTTTGGTGTGTGTGGTCCTAATGCATCCAACCAATCCCAAACACTAAAAATCTCACATCCTATTAGGTCCAAAACAATAGGAAATTAAGAATTTGGACTACCAAAATTTCAAGTCACACAACACAACTTGACGACCAAGGACATATTCATCTTTTCACGTCCTTGAAATTAAAATATTCCAACTTTTCGGGACGGGCTGTGACAATTTACCCACCTTATAAAATTTCGTCCTCGAAATTTACATAATAAAAAACATGCACTAGTAGCTTCTTCCACTGAATGGTTTCTCCACAAAACTTTAACAAATGCATTTTAGACAACTCTGAAGGCAACTCAAGCCTATAAGCAACTTCACCGACTCGTTCGATAATCTTGTAAGGTCCGATGAACCTAGGACTTAGCTTACCTTTCTTCCCAAAACATACAACACCTCGCCACGGCGATAACTTCAGAAATACCCAATCACCAACCTTGTACACTCGATCAGTGGCATGTCTAACTGCTAAACCCTTTTGGCGATCTTGGGCCTCTTTCAAGTTAGACTTAATCACTTGAACATTCTGAGTAGTCTCATTCACAATCTCAGGGCCCACCAAAACTCGTTCACCAATCTCTGACCAACATAAATGTACGACAAGCTCTGCCATAAAGCGCCTCAAATGGTGTCGTACCAATACTTGAATGAAAACTGTTGTTGTAGGCACATACCATCAAATCCAACCGCTTATGCCAAATGTCACCAAACTGCAATACTGATGATCTCAACATATCCTCCAAAGTCTCCTGAAACGCTATCCAAACTTAGGAGTAAACCTGGGATCATGACCCGATACAAAACTGACTGGAACTCCATAATACTTAACAATCTTTGTTATAAACAATTCCCAATTAATTGACTTAAAGAATACTTCTCCCTCATCTGAACCAAATGAGCTGATTTAGTAAGCCGATCAATTATCATCCAAATATCATCATAACCATTCAGTGTACGAGGAAGCTCGTATACAAAATCCATAGTAATATTTTCCTATTTCCATTGCGGAACGGGAAGTGACTGCGTCAATCCAAAAGGTTTATTTCTTTCCGCTTTACCTTGCTGATGAAGGCAACCTACTTACATACTCGTCAATTTCTCTTTCCACACCCGACCAATAATAAAATGGTCGAATGGTATGATACATCTTAGTTCCTCCTAGACGCATTGTAGAAGCCGAATAATGTGCTTCATCCAAAATTTCTTTCTTTAATTCCAAAATTATTCGGTACATACATTTTCCCTTCTTGCATAAGCATGCTATCTGATTCTCTAACTCTGAAGTCTTTCTTTTTCTCTTAATTCCTCGAATGAAGTAGCTCTTGAATTTCCTCATCAACAATCTGTGCCTTGAGCACTCGATCAATCGATACTGGCCTGACTTAAAAACTAGCAAGCATGGCTACTTCTCGTTCTTCTATTTCCAATTCCACTCCAGTATACCTCAAATCTGTAAAAAGAGAAACATGACAAGCACCCAAAACATTAATTCTCACCGGAGTCTTCCTACTAAGTGCATCAACACACATCCCAAACCATTCAACGAGGCATCACTGTAGACCACAAAATTACCGCTATCATATGGAAGTGATAAAACAGGTGCATGAGTGAGGAAATACGTCAACTGCTAAAAAATTTGGTCACAATTTCATCCCACTCGAATTCAACTTTCTTTCTTGCCAACCTCGACAGTGGCAAGGCAATGACTGAGAAATCCTTAATAAATTGTCGATAATATCCTGCTAAGCCAAGAAAACTCCGTACCTTAGTCATGGTTTGCGGTTGTTCCAAATTCTCCACTATTGCTACCTTTTAAAGATTTACCCGAATACCTTGAGCAGATATCACAAGTCCCAGAAATGCCACTTGATTCATTCAACATTGGTATTTACTGAACTTGGCATACTACCGATGTTCCCTCAACTTCTTTAATACCAATTTAATATGTCTAGCATGCTCTGTTCTATTCTTAAAGTATACCAGAATATCGTCAATGAAAATGATAACAAACCTGTCGAGATATTCTTGAAATACTTCATTCATCAAACCCATGAAAGCAGCATGCGCATTCGTCAATCGGAATGGCATCACCAAAAACTCGTAATGACTATAACGAGTCCTGGAAGTTATCTTAGGGACATCCTCACTAATGATCCTCAACGATTAATAACCAGACCTTAAATCAATCTTTGAAAACACAGGCACCTCTAAGCTGATCAACAATCATCCATACGCGGCAATGGATAACGGTTCTTAATCGTTACCCGATTCAATTGCCTATGATCAATATATAGCCTTAATGTCCCGTCTTTCTTCCTTACCAACAAAACTGGGGCTCCACAAGGTAATGTACTAGGTTGAATGAAACCTTTATCAACCAATTCCTGTACTGAATTTTCAATTCCCTTAACTCGGCAGGAGCCATTCTATAATATAAGATCTGTACCTGGAGACAAATTAATAGTAAACTCCATATCTTTGGCTAGCAGTAATCCAAGTAATTCTTCCGGAAATACAACAGGAAAATGTCTAACCACCTTTACATCTTCCACACTACTCAGGGTAGCATCATTTAGCACAACACGAGCTAAGTATCATTGGTAGCCTTTCGATAACCCTTTTTTTGCTCTCATAGCAGAAATAACGGCATGCCTCACTCCACTTTGCTCAACCACATAAGTAACCTCTGGTAATCTAAGACGATGGAAAGTAACCGATTTCCCGTAGCAATCTATCTTGGCACGATCATAATGCAACCAATCTGTGCCTTGAATAACATCGAAAGCCATCATATTTAACGGAATAAAATTCACTGTCATAACCACATCTTCTATCATCACTGAACACTCTGAATAAGCACAATACTAACATATAATGACCTCCCTGCTTACTTGCTCAACGAATTCAACGAATAAGTTATTAATATTACGGTATGTACCGATAACTCACTATTGTCTCGATAAGTAAGTAACAATTCTCGAGGGTGCAATATTACCATTTTGCCCCTAATTGGGAAATACATATATACGCCTCGATCGTGCTCATTCAAAACTTTCCTTGCAACATCGTCAAGAACATAAAATCTCTGCATCATGATCAATAAACTCTAGCAAAGTGACCAAAAGTGTTCAATGTACCCAAAATCAAGTCCGAAAGATTCTGAAATTCTTGCAGCGATACGTTAACACGTCTCAGGCTTGTTGTCATCCCTCACGACCTCTAATAGCTTGATTACTTAGCCCAGCACACCACGGCCCATCTGACCATAAATACTAGGTCTAGAAACTTGCTGGATCGGTGCTAGTGGTGGCAAAGAATACTGTTGGGCATCTACTGATTCTGGGAGTAATTTGCAGCTCTATGCCCCATTTATCCACATGTAAAGCATCCACTGCTTCCTTGCCTACACTCTCCAAAGTGTCTATTACTGCACCTACAACACAAAGGTAGATTTCCTCTTCCAGCATCTCCCTACCTCTTGAATCTAGAACCACCAGTAAATCTACTACCTCGCCTTTGACCAATGGCACTAAAACCTCAGCTTGAAGAACTAAAACTAGCTTCACTTCTTTTGAAGCTCTGAGCCTTTCGAGGTTCTTGAGATGACTGACCTGTACCTTGGTCATCTTTCCTCTAATTCACATGCTTTTCTTCTTTCTTTTTTCCTCACTCTCACTAGCATATTCTGTGAGTCCTCAATTCTCAACAAAATCTCATAGAATTCCTGGTAAGTAGCACAGTGAGTAATGGTCGCCACAAAACGCCACTTCTTTTCAATACCCAGCTTAAAACGACATAATATTTTCGCCGGATTAGCAACAACATCCGGATGATAACAAGACAAGTCTGTAACCTTCCTGTAATACTCAATCGCTGTCCTCTTTGCTTGTCTCAAATTTGTAAACTCTTGCTTCTTACCATCAATATATGTCGGAGGATTAAACCTTTTCTTAAACAATTCTTTAAACAACTCTCAATCAACTATTTCCTCGGGTGACAACTGGTAAGCCTCCTGTCTCCACCAGGATGCATATTCAATATTCAGAAACCAGGTAGTCGTTTCAACCGACCTTTCAAAAGGAAGATTCCCCTGACTTTCCATAACCTGAAACGTCTTTTCCAAATGATTAGGCCATCGCTCTGCTCCCTCAGGTCCTTCATATTTCCATAAAATGATTCAGTTTCAACTTATAAACAGTCTCAAGAAAAGTCCTTTGGATAATAGACTGAATAACAATAGCAATAGCTTCCCCTAACTAAGCTATACCGGGAAACTAGGCTCATCTGAACGACGTGGCTCTCTACGAGGCGGTATAGTTCTGACAGAAGGCACTAAGAAATTCTTATGATATACAGGACTGCAACCTAGGGCTCTGATACCAACTGACACACCCCATCCCGAGGAAGGTGTGCTGGCCGTCACGTGAAAGTGACGTAACCATGAACACAGTGCGGAAGCTAAAAAGATAATAGGAATACAACTAAATAAAAACCAATTACTAGTCGTACTATCCAAATAACATGCTAGTGAGAGTCTAAGTGTATAAATACACATTCAGAGCAATAAGAACACCTAGTTGCAGTCAAGGACAATTACAAAGATATAACACCCGAAGGTGAATCCTACTTTTGTGAATTCTGTCAGAACACCGTTGGATCCCTCGTAGCCACCAAAGCATTGCTACCTAGAACCTAGAGGGGTGAAAAAAAAACGCATGAGTGGGCAAAAACAAATATTTTCAAAAACCTTTTCTCTTTTCAAAGGTTCTAACCCCTCGCCGTAAAACCTGTATAATTTCCCAGAAAAATAGCATATATACATATATACTCATCTCTACTCATAAATCAAAATCCTGCCAAAAGTAGTGATATGCAAGGTATATGCCATGCCAAATATATCTCCTCAAATTTCATAAATATATTAGGTGAAATAAACTCATCATAGATAACAACATGTCCACCGAGTGATCAGTTCGGCTGAACTATAGCTCATAATCAATCTCATCATATCTCATCATCACATATGTATATATCCTGCACACAAGTCGTACCCACCTATAGTGGTCTTTGTGACAGGCTGGGTGTATAAAGTGCTACAATCACATGAAGGCTATGCGCTAATTGCGGGTCACCTACAACTCGGAACCACCTAGTGTGGTCTGTGACAGGCTGGCACCTGCCTTGGATCCAAGGTTGAGCGTGTGGTGTGGGAGGTAAATGATCATTTGAAGCTATGCCCCTAACTCTGGGCAGGAGCACTAACATCGAGGTGCAGGTTTATGAGCTTTCAATACATCTCACATAATCATCATTTCATATAAATCATTTTGTAACTCGCCTAATACTTACCTGTGCGTCCACAGCACCCATTACAATTATATGCAACTATTAATACATTAATAAAACAGATATATACTTTGCATGGCATATCATATCACATTTCATATCACATTTCACTTAAATTGATTTTCTGGGAAAAATCTCATTTATATAGGTATATACGGAAAACAAAAGCCCACTCACTGATATATCGAATGATCATAACCCCTGAGCCTCGATTGTTGGCGCTTGTCCTCTGGATAGGCCTCTCCTATATGCGTAATAACTGAATAAACGTTATTTAACTCACATAACCAACAATAGGTAATAACTTCTCATACATTGCTCAATTTGGGTATATGAATATACCATAGTGATCTACACAATCTCAGGATCATCCCCATCATTTTAAAATAATTTTCCGACGTCTCACGCGCCGCCACGTGCCGGCGAGTGCACGGCCACACGCGCGGCCACGTGCAGGCACGGTCGACGGAATCGCTGACGCCGTTAGGGAATATTCCGTCAAAAACAAACATATACCGTTAAAACTAACCTGACGCCGTTAGAATATTCCGTTAACTTTGACGGAATATTCGTCTTCTTCTCCGGCGAGTCACCAGATTCTGTCGCCGTCGGTGTTGCCGGAAACTAGAAAACTGAAAATTCTTATTTTCTCTTTCGTTTTTCAACCAAACTTTACAAATCTTATACCAAATTGAAGCCCTGAATGAGAAGAACATGATCTTACCACTTTTAGGTCTTAAAACTCACGGGATCTTGCCGGAAAACCTTCGACGTCTCCGGTCACCTGTGCAACTCGTCGAATCCGAGCTTCCCGACGTCCAAAACACTCCAAAATCACTCCCTGAGCTTCGTGAAGATGTTTAAAGGCTTCCTAGAACCTTCAAACTCACTGAAAACTTCACAATCATTACGGTGGTACTGTGCACCTTGTCGGAGACTCCTAATTCTCAGGATCCCGACGTCTATCCCTCGAACAAATGGTACCACTCAACTCCTAAGCTTGCCAGGAATCCAAAGACACCATTCTCGACCTCGATCTAAGAAAATTTGTAAGGGTTTGGAAGATGTCTGTACGAAATGGGAGAGAGAGAGAGAGTGATTCCGAGAAAAAGTGCATGGGAGAGAAGAGAGAGAGTGTTTGGTGTGTGTGGTCCAAATGCATCCAACCAATCCCAAACACTAAAAATCTCACATCCTATTGGGTCCAAAACAATAGGAAATTAAGAATTTGGACTACCAAAATTTCCAGTCACACAACACAACTTGACGACCAAGGATATATTCGTCTTTTCACGTCCTCGAAATTAAAATATTCCAACTTTTTGGGATGGGCTGTGACACTAACGGCCAACCAAATTAAACCTTATCAATCATAAAATTTCTCGTCTCACACAACTGAAAATTCATTTATTTTAAACGAACTCAAATATCATTTCATAATTTTTTCATGTTCACCATCAATAAATGGAGACAATTTCATAGTCCTTTCACCATTTCAAATGTAATGGTCAACCATAACCACAGTTTATAATTTTATTCTCATTCGATAATCATCATGACTTTAATAAATACTAAAATTCCAATCACCATTATCATTGTCAAAACAATGCTTTCACCACCGTTTCTTTTTATCTCAATCAGCGACTAGTAGGTTGGATAAATTGTAATATACCTGGCCAATACACATCACACTTTCGTTTTTTTTTTCTTTTTCTTCTTTTTTTTTTCTTTCACATTCACGGGCCTTTCTCGCCCAATCTCACATATCCACCCTTATATCCACGGGCCTTTTTGCCCAATTCACATATCCACCCTTATATCCACGGGCCTTTTTGCCCATAACAATATTTCTCACTGGCACAGGTATAATGCAATTCTTCCATCTACTTGTCACCATTCCACCATCATTTTAACATTCACTTTTTCATAACTCATCACATAATATCAATCCAATTTAGGATTTATCCGAAACTTGAGTCAAATGCTCGTATCCAAATAAATTCATTCACATCCAAACAAACCCAGTTCATTTCATTTCATAATGATTCACAACATATTTATATTCCACATAGCTTCCTCATTACTCAAATGACTTAGGGAATAATGCAATATCAATGCGAATCATAATTCCCATTAACGAAATTTTCATAATCACCATGGAAATTTCACCACAAACACAATACAAATCATATATATATACATGAATGTCACTTTAATTCACAAAAATTGTGAATTAATGCAACCTCCATGCATATCATAATATCAACTCAGTTCAAAATTAATTCAAAACCTTAATCAAGTGCTTAACTTCAAAGCTATAACATAAATACAATATTTTAAAATTTTCCTACTCCCTTTCAATTCAATTCAATGCAATGCATAACGATTTTCAATATATTTTATTCTCACATATTTTATCGTGTTTTCTGGTATATTTGGATCGAGCTCGATCTCACAAACGCGTAAGCACAAACCGTTCATGAAATGGTGTTTTAACGAAAAAGTTATTAACATTTAAAGTCGGGGATAAATTGGTAATTTTAATTATCTTTAGAAGGCTCCAGAAAATATGGAGCCATGTGAACAAGCCACGTGTGTGGCTGGGATGAAAGGAAGAAACAAAATGGATGGTTGTGATTAAAAGAAAAGAATAGAAAGGAGGAAAAGGGGGAAAAGAATAAGGGGGGGATGAATGGGGGAGAGAAGGAAGGAGGAAAAAGGAGAGAATGGGGGAGCAAGGGATCCCGCGACCCGGGTATCGGACCCAACCCGATCGGCCATCTTACGTTTTTCTGGTGGGATTTCGCCCTTTTTTTCCGGCGAATTACATCAAATTAACCATTTTAAAACCCTCCATAACCTTCCCTTTTCCTATTCTACCTAAACTATCATGGGATTTGAGCTTGAAATGGGTAGAACCAGCACAGTGGGGTGCGGCGGCTTTGGGTACGAATTACCCAAAACTTGAAACTACTCACGTCCAATTCCAGCACCATTAGACTCTCTTTGAGGTGTGGAAAGAGGCCATACAAGTTTAGGGGCATTGGAGCTACTTTGTGGTCGAATTGAACACACCCAAATTCAAGGGTTTCCCGCGGTTCATGGCCGGTTTGAGGTGTTTCCCAGCCAAATTAGACTTGGCTACAGGTGTAAAGTTTACTCTACTCTTTGAGATCTTCATTTCTCTAATTTTTGAGAATTTTTAGAAATAGTTGAATTTTCCAGCAAGTCGAGACAGCCGACCGCCACTCGTGGAGACGGGTGCGGCGGCGCACGGCCAGGGAACCGACATTGTGTTTTTATGCATATTTTGTTATTCTAATTATGCTTTTGAGATCTAATTGCTATGGTTTGAATATTAATACGATTGTGGTATATGTTCGATTAAATGATTATATTTGGATTTGGTTTGAATTTTGGAAATGTGAACTACGAATGGCTTGATCCCTGTTTAGGGTACGTAGGCAGTCTAACGAGACATTAGATGCAGCCATAAAATAAGTGAGATTAAATAATCGAAGTAAATCCTTGTTTGAGGAATTGAGCTAAATAAGAAAGTTGGTAAATAAATTGAGTTTGAACTTTATGTTTTGGTAATTAAATGTTGGACATAATTAAATGTGAGGGATATGAAATTGAAGTAGAGAATCGAGTTTAATACTTGTTAACTGAACAAGAGTTCAGTTTAGGGCCTATCACTGATATTATTTCCGAACTAGAAGATTCGGGGCCAGGACGTTTCAAATGGTATCAGAGCAAATGATCCTATCTTACAGTGTGAGATATTATTATTGAGTTTGTGTCAGAGCAAATGATCATATCTTACAGTGTGAGATATTATTATTGAGTTTGTGGATCCACAAACTCAATAATAATATCTCACACTGTAAGATAGGATCATTTGCTCTGATACCATTTGAAACGTCCCGGCCCCGAATCTTCTAGTTCGGAAATAATATCAGTGATAGGCCCTAAACTGAACTCTTGTTCAGTTAACAAGTATTAAACTCGATTCTCTACTTCAATTTCATATCCCTCACATTTAATTATGTCCAACATTTAATTACCAAAACATAAAGTTCAAACTCAATTTATTTACCAACTTTCTTATTTAGCTCAATTCCTCAAACAAGGATTTACTTCGATTATTTAATCTCACTTATTTTATGGCTGCATCTAATGTCTCGTTAGACTGCCTACGTACCCTAAACAGGGATCAAGCCATTCGTAGTTCACATTTCCAAAATTCAAACCAAATCCAAATATAATCATTTAATCGAACATATACCACAATCGTATTAATATTCAAACCATAGCAATTAGATCTCAAAAGCATAATTAGAATAACAAAATTTGCATAAAAACACAATGTCGGTTCCCTGGCCGTGCGCCACCGCACCCGCCTCCACGAGTGGCGGTCGGCTGTCTCGACTTGCCGAAAAATTCAACTATTTCTAAAAATTCTCAAAAATTAGAGAAATGAAGATCTCAGAGAGTAGAGTAAACTTTACACCTGTAGCCAAGTCTAATTTGGCTGGGAAACACCTCAAACCGGCCATGAACCGCGGGAAACCCTTGAATTTGGGTGTGTTCAATTCGACCACAAAGTAACTCCAATGCCCCTAAACTTGTTTGGCCTCGTTCCACACCTCAAAGGGAGTCTAATGGTGCTGGAATTGGACGTGAGTAGTTTCAAGTTTTGGGTAATTCGTACCCAAAGTCGCCGCACCCCACTGTGCTGGTTCTACCCATTTCAAGCTCAAATCCCATGATAGTTTAGGTAGAATAGGAAAAGGGAAGGTTATGGAGGGTTTTAAAATGGTTAATTTGATGTAATTCGCCGGAAAAAAGGGGCGAAATCCCACCAGAAAAACGCAAGATGGCCGATCAGGTTGGGTCCGATACCCGGGTCGCGGGATCCCTTGCTCCCCCATTCTCTCCTTTTTCCTCCTTCCTTCTCTCCCCCATTCATCCCCCCTTATTCTTTTCCCCCTTTTCCTCCTTTCTATTCTTTTCTTTTAATCACAACCATCCATTTTGTTTCTTCCTTTCATCCCAGCCACACACGTGGCTTGTTCACATGGCTCCATATTTTCTGGAGCCTTCTAAAGATAATTAAAATTACCAATGTATCCCCGACTTTAAATGTTAATAACTTTTTCGTTAAAACACCATTTCATGAACGGTTTGTGCTTACGCGTTTGTGAGATCGAGCTCGATCCAAATATACCAGAAAATATGATAAAATATATGAGAATAAAATACATCCTCATATAATTCAATTTAGCCTACTAAGGGCATTTCCACCTTTTTCACTTAACGATAAAATTTACCCGTAAATTAACAAAATTCCTGGAAACAAAACTTTAAAATTTGCCAATTCTATTTTCATAATCATAAATCGATTTATTCTCGATTTTCTCCACATATTCATATATTTAAATTTTCAAGGTATTACAGTTACACCTTATTGTTGCTTCATGGCCGTTCAATGCATGGGGATTGGACGTCGTAGGGCCGATTGCACCAAAGTCATCTACAGGAGAAGCTTACATCTTAGCTGTAACAAATTACTTCTCCAGGTGGGCTGAAGCCATACCCTTAAGGGAAGTCAAGAAAGAAATTGTCGTTCGTTTCATCAAGGAACATATCATCCACCGATATGGTGTGCCTCGCTACATCATCACTGACAATGGAAAACAGTTCTCCAATCGACTCGTGGACGAACTCTGCGAGAAATACAAGTTCAAACAGCACAAGTCTTCCATGTATCATGCTCCGGCCAACGGTCTTGCAGAAGCATTTAACAAAACATTGTGCAACCTCCTGAAGAAGGTGATCGGCCGAACAAAGAAAGACTGGCACGAAAGAATAAGCAAATCACTTTGGGCATATAGGACGACACATAGGACTCCTACCCAAGGTATGCCTTATTCTCTCGTATATGGCATGGAAGCTATTCTACCTCTCAAAAGTCAAATCCCCTCACTAAGGATGGCCATACAAGAAGGCTTGACTGATGAAGAGAATGCAAAATTGCGCCTTTAAGAACTGGAATCGCTGGACGAAAGAAGGCTCGAAGCTCAACAACACTTGGAATGCTACCAAGCACGGCTATCCAAGGCATTCAACAAGAAGGTCTGCCCAAGGTTTTTCCAAACTGGAGATCTCGTCCTCGCATTGTATAGGCCTATCATCACAACTCATAAGACAAAAAGCAAGTTCACATCAAAGTGGGATGGACCATACGTGATACAAGAGGTCTACACCAACGGTGCCTACTTAATCATGGCTTGAAGATTGGCCACATCAATGGCAAATTCTTGAAGCGCTACTACCCCTAAAACAAACACACAAGGCTCTTCGCCTGCATGAGCTTAAACTGCACACGGTATAACACTCCTGGCCCGCAAGAGTATAAACTGTGTACGGCAAAACCATCATCAAAATCATCATCAAAATCACCATTAAAACCGCCAAAAGTAATCCATCACTCTTTTGAACTACGTCATGACTTGATCCTTCCTCAACTGAGGGTACGTAGGCAACTTGAAACTTCAAAACTTCAAGTACAATCACATCATCAACAAAAGCACAAACACTTTGAAGAATAAAGAGCAAATTCAAGAATGAGAATACTTTATTTCTTTAAAGGAAGGATTTGGTTACAAAGCCTTATTACAAAACAATGAGCAGCACTCCAAAGTCACTACCGAGGGAAAACTACTATGACCAAAAGGCACTGCACAGCGAAACCCCTATGCGGTCTTTTGCATGGTGCCACATGGCAAAAAGTGACGCACTGCAACAAGCCTCAAGCAGCAGGACGATGGACAGTGCAATAAGGACAGCAGATGGTGAAGTAACGGTAGAGCAACAAATAGTGCAATAGGTATGCAGCAAACGGTGAAGTGATGGTAAAGCAACAAGCAGTGCAGTGGCTGTGTAATGGTTGCGCAGTGACGGTTCAATCCCATATACATATATGTAGAAGAACTCACAGAAGCAAAAGAAGTATGGTGTCTCTGCAAATACAGTGCGGTGACGAGGCAAAGTAAAAATGACCCGAATGCAGAGCAGAGTAAAGTGCGGTGACTGTGCAAATAATAGTGAATGTGCAAACAACGACCCGTGTGTGGAAAAGAAAACCAAAATGAAAGATGATGGGATGGTGCACTTGGAAAATATGATTATGCACGGCACTATCCTGGAAAATGTGATTAAAAAAAAAAAAAAAAAAGGGTTTTATTGGTATTTAGCACAATACATACTGAATAAAATAAAGCATGTCTATTGATATCCCTAAGAAATTACAAATATATACAAAAAAAAAAAAGCGGGAGCCTTCACAAATGTCACTTATGTGAAGCCTCAGTACTCAGCGAAATCCTAGAAGCATGAGGCATTGGAGATAGATTATTCAGAGCCTCAATACTTGGTCGAACTCCAGATGTTGAAGGCAAAATGTGCCCCTGGAAGAAAGCCACAAACCTCAAATCTAGGCAAATGTTAGACTGGTAAGCCATTTTCAGAAATGGTAAAAGAAAAGGGTTGAATGGAGTAAAATCTCAGAAATACACCGGAGATAATTCTCAAAAGCGGGTAATCTTCAAAGTGTGCATGTTGGATGTGATCGACACCCCTATAAAAGGAGAGGTAACACAACCACTAATTCAAAAATCGAAAAGACACCACTCTCCAAATTTCAAAAGCCGGATTTTCCTGCGTAAAGTCCATCAACACTTTTCAGACGCAATCTCAGCTTTTTGGATAGCACGTGCAACTTTATCAAATTTCTCTGACAAAGTTGAAAACGCGTGAAGTCCACTATTCCAAATACCACACTTTGCCGACAAGTGTGGGAGACAAGGCCTCATCAGCACCACTAGCTGCTATTGCGCCCTTCCTTATATAGGTCGACCTTCATCCTCCATGGCAAGGCACACATCCAAGATGCTTGACCCTTCTTCCTCGCCAAGAAGGTATCTGCAACCAAGCCTCTCAGCATACTCAGTTGTCTTCCACTTCGAGAACACCTCTTCGAACAAGTCACTCAAAATGATCATCTTATTTCCTCAACCAGAAACTCCTCTCGATTGAAAAGTTTACACCCGCATCAAAATCTTATACTCTTTCCTCCATGAGCAAAAGTACCTCATATCATCAGGGTTGAGAGCAAGAATATCTCATAGCATGCTTTCTCCCTATCCTTTTCTTTGTCATCCCTCTTCACTGCAGAATAAGGAGAAAGAGAGCAATCAGCCGGCGCTTGGAATCAACCTTCCTAGTTGAAACGGACTGCCTGGAACCCCTTCCCTGATTGCTTACCTAGCCTTGCTCTCGAGTACTCATCTTCAACATCTTGTGCTTCCAGAGAAGATACCACATCCGCTTAGACAACAGGCAAGGGAAATTGATACATCAAAGCATGTGGAGACAAATGCAACCAATACATGCGCTGATTCATCCGCTGCTTCTTCAAAAGCAAACGTATCTCATATCATCAGGGTTAAAAGCAAAGATATCTCATATCATGCTTTTTCCCTGTCTTTTCCTTTGCCCTTACTCTTGCTTGTAGGAGGAGGACAAAGAAGGCAGTCAGTCAGAACCTGCAATCAAACTTCCGATTTGGAACTGACTGCCTGGAAACCTTGCCTGATTGCTTTCCTAGCATTGCTCTTGAGCACTCATCCTCAATTGTTGTCAAGGTCACGAATTTCTCCGGCAAATACCTCATGACAGTGGATCAGATATTGGCCCTTTACATTGAAGCTGCTAAGCAAGGATGAGTCGCTAAGAAGTAGTGCTATGAATGACCATTCAAATGCAAAGGTTGCGCACCACTTCTGTTATGCCACAAATTGAAGCAGAAGATTTGATGATGAGCCGAAACAGGCCACTACAACACAACGCCTTTCCTGCAGAACCGCATAATCCAGATGGAAGAGTCTAAGTCAGATCCAAGCTCGGCATCGTTGCCCTATCTAAAGGACTCAAGAAGCTTCAACAACCTTTCAACGGCACCGTCATCGAAGAGCAAAGCTCGTCGTGCAACGCTGTCAAGTCACAACTACTTATTCGAAAGCAAAAGTATCTCATATCATCAAGATCAAAAGCAAGAGTATCTCATATCACACTTTCTCCCTTTCCTTTTCTTTGTCATCGTTCTTACCTGCAGGGCAAGGAGAAAAAGAGTAATCAGTCGGCACTTGGAATCAACCTTCCGGTCTGGAACTAAATACCTGGAACCTCTTCCCTGATTGCTTACCTAGCATCACTCTCGAGTACTCATCTTCAGCTGTTGATGTACTTCCAGATAAGATACCATATCTGCTTGGAGAACAGATAAGACGAGTGACAATGAAACATCAATCTTGTGGATCATTAGCAAACACAACAAATGTACGTGCTGATTCATCCCCTAACCCTCTTCAATATGAATTAGAAAGAATGAACAAAGAAACAGGCTGTCACCTCCACCTCGTGCCTGCCTGCCAGGTGTTCAAATCCTGAAACCGCTCGTGGTCCTGTCGAAGTTCAAGATCAAGCCCCAACGGCCTTTGAAGAAATCACAAAATTGATTCAAGATCAAGTGTCCACCACCCTTGAATAAAACCCAGTTCAAGATCAAGTCTGTGGAAAGTAAGTTCAGACCTTTGGAGGAAACCAGGAAACCCTCCAGCCCAGTTCAAGATTAAGCCTGCGGAAAATCAACAATTGGAAGAAACCAGAAAATCTTCCAGCCGAATTCAAGATCAAGCCCCGAATGCCCTTGAAGAAATTTAGCCCTTGCAGAAATTTCCAGCCAAATTCAAGATCAAGCCTCGATGGCCCTTGGATCGACATCTACATTAAGGAACTTCAAAACGCATCTTTTACACATGACAAGCACATGTATACGACACGCCTTGAAGTGGGGGCATTTGTAGACATCGAAATTTCTGTGAAATAAATATTGACTAATGCATTAAAATTACAACCTCCATTCATTTCACCTACATCATACACTCACTTCACCTACAACCTACACTCATTTCACCAATAACATACACTCACTTCACCTACAACCTACACTCATTGCAACAATAACATACACTCACTTCACCTACAACCTCCACCCATTTCACCTACAACCTCCACTTCCTTCACCAAGAAAATTTGTGGTGGTAATTCATTCTCAAAGCCTATAAATAGGCTTCTCCATCACAAGACAAGGAAACCAATTGACATCACACCAAAACCTTCCAGCTTTGAAACTCTAAAAGCTCTCAAGCAAATCCCGAAGGATCAAGAAAACTCTCTTCGTTCTTCGTTCATCGTTCTTCCAAGATCAAGCCCCGACGATCCTTGGATCAACAATCATCCACCTTCGAGATCAAGCCCTGATGGCCCTTGAAGAAACTTCGTTCAACCTTCCAAGATCAAGCCCCGACGGTCCTTGGATTAACACACCCGTTCCTCCAAGATCAAGCCCCAACGGCCCTTGGACCAACAACATCTGTTCTTCAAGAATTAAGCCCAAAAGCCCTTGAAGTTCGTTCATCGTTCGTCGTTCATCCATTCTTCAAGAACAAGTCCAAAAGCCCTTGAAGATCATTCATCGTTCGTCTTCCATCGTCCATCCAACCTTCAGGATCAAGCCCAACGACCCTTTGAAGAAACGTTCATCCACCTTTAAGATCAAGCCACCAACGACCCTTGAAGAAACTTCCCGTTCATCCAAGATCAAGCCTTAACGGCCCTTGGATCAACAACATCCATAAGCCAACATCTTACAGAGATCGAATCAGAAGAACAAATTGTAAAAGAGATTGTAACCCCAAAAAATTAATACAAAATATTATTTTGTACATGTGTTCTTGTCTCTTTCATCGCAGGAATTTTCGTGTTTACAATAATAACACCATCATTTTTAAGCTCTCCTAGATTCATAGATGCATCAACAGAATATGGCATGACATTAATTGATGCACCTGAATTTAGCATAGCATGTTCAAACCTTGTATTACCAATTACACAAGGGATAGTGAAACTACCTGGATCTTTGCTTTTAGGTGGCAGCTTTCTTTGCAACATTGCAGAGACATTTTCACTTACTTGTACCACCTCTTTCTCCCGAATCCGTTTCCTTGTTGTACAAATCTTCTTCAAAAACTTAGCGTACTTCGGGATTTGCTTTATCGCATCAAGGAGAGAGATATTGACGTGCACATTCCTAAACGTCACCAGAATGTCTTTTTCATCATCCTCCTTCTTTGATTGCATGAATCTGCTAGGAAAAGGCACATTGGGTGAAATAGGGTTAGAAATAATTGAATTTGGAACAACCTTACCAGTTGTGGACGGCTTAGATTGCTTAGGGGGTTGCGGCAAGGGTTGTTCTACTCTTGCCGTGGGTTTCACTTCTTCTTCCTCCTCGATCAGCAACTTTTCATCCTCCTTTTGACTTGATTTGGATGGTTGTGGGTCGGTTCCAACCTGTTTGCCACTTCCAAAGTGATAGCGTTAGCGGTTTCAAATCTGACCCTTGGATTCACAATGGTTGAACTAGGCAGTTTGCCTTGTTCTTTATACTGTCTCATGAATTCCACCATTTGCCCCATTTGCTTTTTTCAATTTGTCCACCTCTTTAGCTTGATTTTGCATTACTTTGGTTTGATTTTGTACTCTATGCGTCAAATAAGTGAGTAATTTAATAACTGTATCATTGTCCAAAGACGTACCTGAATTTGTTTGGGCGGATTGTGGTTAAGGTTAAGTTGGTGCGAATGGCCTTGGATAAAATCCCGGGGGTTACTGTCTAAATCCACCTTGTTGTTGGGGTTGTTGAGGCTCCCTCCACTTGAAATTTGGGTGATCTTTCCAACCCGGATTGTAAGTGTTGGAGTATGGATCATTCCTTGGCTGGTTTTGGCCTTGATATCCAATGGCGTTGGAACTTTCCCAACCCCCATTCTCTATCAATTGAGGGCATTGATCAGAAGGGTGCCCTTGCATGGAGCACATGCCACATATACTTGGTCCTTGTACTTTCGTTCCTTCGGCCATCTGTCACACAATAACAGCGAGGTTAGCTAATTGGGATTGAATTTCGGACATAGAACTTACCTCATTAACTTGTTGCGGTGGGGGGTCTCTTTGTCCAACTCCTTCATATTATTATGCATTCAAGGCTCAGTTTGCAATTAAGATCTTTGCAGCAACTGGGGTCTTGTCAACCAAAGCACATCCCGCTGAAGCATCAAGCATTTGTCTTTCAATTAGAAGAAGTCATTCGTAGAAATATTGAATTAGAAGTTCTTCCTTCATTTGATGTTGAGGGCACGATGCAACTAGAGCCTTGAAACGTTCATAGTATGCAGGAAAAGATTCTCCTTGGTTTTGTTCAATGCCACTAATTCTCTTCCTCAAAAGAATAACTCTCGAAGTTGGGAAGAATTTCTCTAAAAATGCTCTTTTCATGCTTTCCCAAGAAGTGACCGTTCCAGGTGCCTATTCGAATAACCAATCCTTAGCCTTTTCAAATAGAGAAAATGGAAAGGCTTTCATCTTCAGAATATTTCCATCTACGTTGATTGGTGTCATGCTCGAGCACACCACTTCAAATTCCTTCAAATGCTTGTTTGGATCTTCCATGGACAGCCCATGGTATTTGGGAATGTGGTGCAGCAAACTAGACTTTAATTCGAACTCATCGGTCTTGCCTTGAGCCGCCCTAGGATATTGAATGCATAAGGGCATGGCATTGTCCAATCCCAAGGCTGAAAGTTCTTTGATTGTACGATTATCCAGAGCCATAACTTGTTCTTCCTCTTCCTCTTCTTCAAATTCGGATTCAGAACTAGAACTAGGAGGATTGGGTTCTGGCTGCTTCCTCTTTCTTCTTAAACTTCATTCAAAATCATCGTCAAACTCCAAGATATGCTCACGAACCATTTGAGAACTACGAGTCATAAACTAGTACTAAAACAAAGAAAACAATTCAAAATCAAGAACTAAATAAAATACGAACAGAAACAACGGGGGATTAGCATTTGCTAATCCTCGGCAATGGCGCCAAAATTTTGATGTGATATATTCTAACACACAAATTAAAACCCTATAGATGTAGTATGTGTAAGTAGGGATCTTTCTTGGCTGGGGATTAAAAGGGATTTAGAGTATAAACACTTAACTAGACTTAAAAACAGAAAACTAGACTGTAGACAACTCAAAACAAGCTAATATGACTCAAAACACACAAACTAAGGTTCTATGACTCAATACTAACACTTAAGGGTGATTTGGACGAAAATTAAACTAAAACGACTCAAAGAACTAAAACTAAGCAAATTAAAGAAACAAACTTTAAAAGGTACAAATTGGGTGGATTAAAGGGTGAATGGCTAGCTAGAGGGTCTTTCTCCACACATGACACATATGCAACACAAATCGATTTCCAGTTATTATTCCTTTAAACCATGAACTTCAACGCCCCAAGTTAACCGTGACAACACTTTTTTAGCCATCAGATTTTCCTAAATTCATTGAATTGGACGAACAACGCATCGGCAACCAAATTATTCTTCGATAATTCCCTACATGAACAACATAATAGAAATACAATCAAAGATCATTAAGCTTTGTGAAAATCATAAGCATTGACATGGCATTCGTGACTATGAACAACATGACACTCCTGCCAGGAATGTACTTAACACGATCGTGACTAGCAACCTCCACTACTTGTAAATATAAGTTTGTAACTATTAGGTGAAACTCCCTTATATTTTAGCATCAAATTCATGCATGGAAACTAACTATGCATCCTTAATCAACATACAAGAATAAGTTTTCAATCAAACAGTTAAGCAAATTACATTCACGATTTATGAAATAATAACTGGATGTAATCAACTCATGTCACATACATGTTCATGGCTTTGAATTCTCACCTAGCTAAAACGAGTTTTTTTCCACATGTTTGCAATAAAACAAAGATAAATTAATTTAAACAATGAAAGCAAAATATAGAATACACCTAGAAACGCTCCAACAATCCAAAGGTCTTGAATGGCAAGCACGGCTCCAAATGGCTTCTTCTTCTTCCTTCCTTGCAAAGCTGCGGCACAATGGGGATTTTCTGAGTTTAAAGCTCTTGTGTGTGGTACAACCTTCTTGAAAATTCACCAGAATTGTGTATATATAGGGTAGAGTTTCGTATAAACCAAGGAGGAAAAGGAGACAGAGGTGCAGCAGGCTTCTAGACATTTCTAGAAAGGGTCCAGGCGCCAGATTTTTAGGGCTTCTAGAAAGGAGTGTTGTGGAATGTTTCTAGAAGGAAAAGGCCTTCTAAAAACAGGTTTTAGGTGTCCTAATATAAAAAGGAGTTCCCCTTGCAGCTGGAATTAAGCTGGGATAAGATTAGGATAGGATAAGATAAGGCTAGTTTGGATAAGATAAGGTTGGATAAGGTTTTGGATAATCCTCCTTCTTTCTAGCTGATTTCTTATCTTCAATGTCTTGAATTAATTTATTCTACTCTTTTGCACATTCCTATCCTCTCTTGAACTTGAATTTCGTCCATCCACCTTGCTCCACACATGTGATGTCCATTCCAAGCCCAAAACTACTCTAAAATGCTCCAAATTGCACCTTCTTGCCAACTTTGTCATTTGAACCTGAAAACAGATGAAAATAGCTTAAAACACTTTAATAAGCAATAACTAACTAAGTAAATGCAATAAAACAAACTAACTAAGTTGCATAAATATGCTCCTATCATGATTACATGTGAATTCGTAAATGACAACTACAACTAAGTATTAACCAAGGAGCATATCAAACTTCCACCCATGTTTGTAACTTTATTTAATAGTCATGCAATTAAAAATCAAATCCTCATCATTGTGTTGGAAGGTACCCTAAAACACAAACAAGCAACAAAAATGACTTTTTTTGGTATTTTCTCAAGCTTTGTCGTTTTTTTTTTCTTTCAAAATTTTGTTTTTATGACACACAATAAACCACTTTTAAAACAGTGAATAACAACATTAGTAGTGATAGGTGGTGAAATTCGAAGATAAGTTATGAAAAACAATCTGTTTACTCCCCCTCCCCCGCCACACTTAAACCAAACACCAAACATTGTCCTCAATGTTTCAAAATAAACTTAAACAAGAAAGCAACAAAAGATAACTAGCAAACAAGACAATCATGGCCAAGTAAAAACAATAAAGAGAAGAGTAAAAGAAAGCAAATATGGTTGTAGGAGCCGGAAATTCCAATGTCTCTTTGTTTGAATACATGGGTTGCCTCCTAAGAAGCGCTTGCTTTAACGTCTTCCTGCCGGACGATACCTCCATGTAATCCTCACTAGGACCAGCGGCATGGAGGGGTACATCCTCCATGACATGCTCCTTAAAACTTCCATGCATTGGATCTATGAACGAAATAGGATAGTGATCCTTCCTGATTGTGGCGTTGAGCTTCCTAAAGTCAATGTGAACTTTCCTACCAGCTTGGATTCGATCGGGTACTTGAACTAAAGAAGGTAACAACCTATTTGTTGAAATGGGAATTGGAATTGGAATACGTGGCTCACCGATGTACTGCGATGAAGACTCAAAAGTAGCAGCACTGTCAATAATTTTAGAGGTGGTGCTCTCGGCTTTGGGTGCTTTGAGGGTAGTGGCTTGTCCCGTGTGATCCACTCCAATTCCCCTTTTAATGGTGGTTCTAAATACATCCTTCTTGATAGGTGCTGAACGTTCCTGCTATATGTTTTCAATCAAATTAATGGAAAAACAAGAATGAACATTATTAGGATACTTAACAGATTCAGAAACATTAAAATTAATCATATCGCCATCAAACTCCATAGTTAACGCTCCTTTGGACACATCAATCTTGGTTTGGGCTGTTTTCATGAAAGGTCTTCCAAGTAAGAATGGCAATGGTGTAGAGTGGGCTAAATCCTCCATCTTAAGCACATAAAAATTTGCTGGAAAAATCAAATGGTCTACCTGCACCAAAACATCTTCCAAAACTCCTTTTGGATATGCATTAGATCGATTAGCCAATTGAATAATGACACCAACATTTTTAAGCTCTCCTAGATTCATAGATGCATAAACGGAATATGGCATGACATTAATGAAAGCACCTAAATCTAGCATAGCATGTTCAAACCTTGTATAGGGATAGTGAAACTACCTGGATCTTTGTATTTAGGTGGTAGCTTTCTTTGCAAAACAGTAGAGACATTTTTACTTACATGTACCACCTTCTTCTCCAGAATACATTTCTTTGTTGTACAAAGCTTCTTCAAAAACTTAGCATACTTCGGAACTTGCTTTATTGCATCAAGAAGTGGGATATTAACTTGTACTTTTCTGAAGGTTTCAAATGTGCCTTTTTCACTCTCTTCTTTCTTAGATTGCATAAACCTGTGAGGAAAAGGTACATTTGGTGCAATGGGGTTAGAAAGAATTGAATTTGGACCAACCCTACCTGAATTGGGTGGCATAGGGGCTTTAGAAGGTTGCAACAAGGTTTGTTCCTTCCTTGTCGTGGCCTTGTCTTCCTCATCTTCTTCAAGCAGCAACTATTGGTCCTCTTTTGGGCTTTGTTTGGACATTTTTGGATTAGTTTCAATATCTCTACCACTTCTCAAAGTGATAGCTTTAGCAGTTTCAAAACCTCTATTTGGATTGACAATGGTTAAACTAGGAAGTTTGCCTTGTTCTCTAAATTGTCCCATGAATTCTGCTATCTGTCCAATTTGATTCTTCACGTTGCCCATCTCTTTAGCTTGGTTTTGTAAACCCTGAGTCAAAGAAGTTAGAGTTTGAAGAATTTTATCATAATCCACTGACAAACCTGAATTTTGTTAGGAAGGTTGTCGGGGCGGCTGTGGTGGTGCAAATGGCCTTTGATAGAGCCCTAGAGGTGGCTGTCTATATCCGCCTTGTTGTTGAGTTTGTTGAGGTTCCCTCCACTTCATATTTGGATGATCGCTCCAGCCTAGATTGTAGGTGTTAGAGAATGGGTCACTCCTTGGTTGATTTTGGCCTTGATAACCTATGGCATTGGCACTTTCCCATCCCCCATTCTCTATTAATTGAGGACATTGATCAGTAAGATATCCTTGCATAGTGCACATGCTACATGCAGCTACACTTTGCACTTTGGATCCTTCAATAACCTGTGATATAAGAGTAGAGAGATTAGCCATTTGAGATTGAAGTTCTAAAATAGCACTTACCTCATTGACTTGGATTGGGCATGCATGTTCTCTTTCTCCCACTTCTTCATATTGTTGTGCATTCAAGGCACGATTCGCTATTAAAATCTTCCCAGCAACTGGGGTTTTGTCAACTAAAGCACCTCCAGCTGAAGCATCAAGCATTTGTCTCTCAAGTGGAAGTAGTCATTCATTGAAAAATTGAATTAAAAGCTCTTCCTTCATTTGATGTTGTGGACAAGATGCAACTAAAGTCTTGAAACGCTCATAGTACGCTGGAAAGGATTCTCCTTAGCCTTGTTGAATTCCACTAATTCTCTTCCTCAAAAGAATGACTCTTGAAGTCGGGAAGAATTTCTCTAAGAATGCTTTCTTCATGCTTTCACAAGAGGTGACGGTTCTAGGTGCTAATTCAAAGAGCCAATCTTTAGCCTTTTCCAAAAGAGAGAATGGAAAGGCTTTCATCTTCAAAATATTCCCATCCACATTAATTGGTGTCATGCTCGAGCACACCACTTCAAATTCCTTAAGATGCTTGTTCGGATCTTCCATGGACAGCCCATGGTATTTGGGAATATGATGCAGCAAACTAGACTTCAATTCAAAGGGGAACATCATTGTCCAATCCTGAGGCTAAAAGTTCCTTGATTGTTCAATTGTCAACAGCCATGTCTTGCTCCTCTTCTGATTCTATTTCAGTTTTAGCTTCAAATTCAGATTTGGAACTAGAACTAGGTGGATTGAATTATGGGTGCTTCCTCTTCCTTCTCAAAGTTCGTTCAAAATCATCATCAAATTTTAATATATTCTCACGAACAAGTTGAGAACTTCGAGTCATAAATGAGTACCTAAATAAAAAGAAAACAAAACAAAATCAGACACAAAAGAAAAGACACAAACATAAACAAAGGGGAAGATTAGCAATTTTGCTAATCCCCGGCAACGGCACGAAAATTTGATGTGGTAGAAACTAACACACAAATTAAACCCTATAAATTATGCAATCGTAGTACGAGTCCGGGGGTTAGAAAGGATGCTAACATCAAAACAATGAGGGGGGAGATTTTGGACGAATTTAATTAAAACAAAAGTAAAGGGCAACAAGTAAATTAAGCTATGAATGAAATATGGATGAAAGGATAGCTAAAGGATTCTTCTCCACACATGAATCATATGCATACAAATTGATTTCCAATTATTATTCCTACAAACCATGAATGACAATGCCCCAAATTAATTGTGAACAACACTAATTAACTCTCAGATTTTCCTAAGTTCATTGAATTGGACTCAGCGACTCAACCAAATTATTCTTTTCAAGTTCCTTAACAATGAAAAGCATGATAGAGATACATCTCAAAGATCATTAAGTTCTGTGAAAATCATAAGCATTGACAAAACATTCGTAACTATGAAAAGCATGATACTCCTGCCAAGAATTTACTTAACTCAATCATGACTAGTGACTTTTACTACTTACAAATATAAGTTCATAACGATTAGGTGAAATTCCTTTATATTCTAGCATCAAATCCCTACATGCAAACTAAGTATGCATCCTTAATAAACATACAAGAATAAGTTCTCTATGAAACAGATAAGTAAATCGCATTCATGTTTTATGAAACAATAACTGGATGTAATCAATTTATATAAAACATATGATCATGGCTTCGAATTCACCTCTAGCTAAAAAGAAACTTAGTTACACATGTTCATCATAACTAAAAAGCAATCTAAAATAAACATTAAAACTTGAAACAAAGAGAGAAAGAACTCTGAAAACTCCAGCAACTTCAATGGATGAATGGTAGGCACGACATCCTCTAAATCTCTGCAGTAATTTCATATATATAGGGGGAAATGGCTGAATTCAAGGAGGAAAGGGTTTTGGCGTTTTGAGCTATTTTAGGACTCTAAAAATCAGGTAGAAAGTATTGGAATGTGATTAGGATTCCTCCTTGCAGCAGGAGATAAGATAAGATAAGATAGGATAAGATAAGATAAGGTAAGATAAGGTTTGATAACGTTGGATAAGATAATGTTCCTCTCCAACTAGGATTCCTCTTTCTTGTCTAATTCCTTGCCTTTCAAGCCTCATCTTTAATTTCTCCAGATTTTAGCACATGTCTAGCACCAAAAACTTCCAGCCCATATGCTCTCCACGCATGCTATCCAATCCAAGTCCAAAACTGCTCCAAATTGCTCCATTTTGCCATTTATTGTCATCTTTACCAACTGGACCTACAATAATACGAAAATAACATAAATTACCAAAATAAATGGAAATGAACGAAGTAAATGCAAAGAAATAAGATAACAATGTCGCATAAATATGCTCCAATCAGAGTTAAAATAACCGTTAAATCGTGATTTTTCATTTATAACCGTCGAAATTTTTGTTCCTTACCTAATCTCTGAATGTTTATTTTTTGTTATTTTTTACTTATGCGATCTCGTAGTATATACAAACAAGTTTGACGGTTGGATGTTGAAACTAGTTTCGTATAATGCATATTCACTTAAATTTCTGCCTACATATGTATCCAATTATCATGGTTTTTAAGAGATAATCATGGTTTCGTTTGGACTCCTTTTTTAGGAGATAATCTTTGTTTTTCATTCAAAATATTTATCCAATTATCTTTTTCTTTTTCTTTTTTATATTTTCCGTACAAAATAAATTTTTTTTCCTAAAATTAAACGATAATCTTATCTTCAATTCATGTCAGTTGAAGATAAGATTATATTTTAAAGAAAAGAAGATTTTTTTTTTTATTATTAAAATTGAGTGAGTACCCTAAATTGATGTCAATTGAAAAGAGTTGGTTTTTAAATAGTTTATGACAGGCAACGTAAACTAAGAAATCTCTTTAATTATTTATTTATTTTGTAATTAAGAACTGATGAAATATGTTTGTAAAGTACAAATTTGTCCTTGTTGCAGTTTTATTTAGAATAGGAATGTGATTGTGTAAATCCTAGAGAATATGAGAAAGTATCTATATTACTATTAGGAGTAGATTACCTATTAAATGTTGTAATCCTAAAGGGAAAGGTATTTACCTATCCTACTACTATAAATAAAGGCACAATAGGGTGAATCAAACACAGCTCATAATTAAATCAATCTCTTTTCTCTCTAATTGTGGCCGGCCCCCTCTCTCTCTCTCTAAACCCTAGATCGTTCAATCAAATAGGTCTACAACATGTTATCAGCACGTTCTTGCGAAAAGCTGAGGAACTGACGCATCGTAGGAGGAGGCTATCATCCACCAAATTCAAAGCCTTATTCGTTTTCTGCTAATCAGGTACGCTTAAAATAAAAGAAGATATTTGAAACGCCCACGAAGCATGAAAACATTCCCCATGATGCATGAACCCATCTACGTTTATATTTTCCTTTCGATATATATATATATATATATATATCTATATATATATATTGTATATGTTCATATATTTGTCAATATATATATTTGCTTCATGCATCACACAATTAAATTGTTGTGTGGAATTTGTGAGTCAAAGTACAAAATTAAATTAGAAGCATATTTAGGGTTTCCTAAACCCTATGGGATTTTGAAAAATATATGGGAATTGGACATGGTGCGGCATACCACCGTACCATCACTGTGCACACAAACACCAGGCTTCAGCCTGGGGTAAATCTGAGAGGCCTGAAGCCTTTCTTCCGTCTGCACTACGGCCTGCAGCCATCCAATCCAGCCCAGATTGGCTGGGCATTATTCCCTGCACGCTGCAACCTTTAAGGTTGCTAGGTTTTGCGTTGCCAGGCTCGCAGCCAGCACCTCGACCCACAACAACTGAAGTCAGCCATGCGGCTGGGCTTCTAGCGCCAAAGACCACGACCCTAATTTTTCTAGATCTCCCTGTGCGCTAGCCCACAAGTCAGCGTAAGCTGGGCTTGTCCCCGTGCCACCCCACCCAAGCCCGTGGCCTGCAGCCACCAAGGGCTGATTTCCTGAAGCCCACCTAAAGCTTTTTTTGCCCATGCCTTTTATACTTAAGGCACCCAATCCGTGCCCTTTACCCACGACACCAAGCCCACATTATGTTGGGGCTATATTTTCGGTCCAATAATATTATTTTAATATTATTTTGCTTCTACAATCGACCTCGTATGGCCCGATTTATTGAATTAATTAAAAGTGACCTGCATTCCATTAATCTGATTTATTGACCTGAAGATCACTTCTGGACATTAACGATTCAATAATTTATTTTTATACTTTGAACTGTAACATACTTTCGTAGTAACGAAGTTCTCACACTTGAGTTCCCGAAGAACCTCAAATCCATTATATTCAAATTAGTATATTACATTCTCTGTTTCTTGCAGGAACCTCGCATTATGAACTAATTGTTCATAAAAACTAAATTGAACCTGTAGTTTCAAATTTAGTGCCTTTGAAATCTGAAGTTTTCATTCAAAACATACCACATGAAACCTGTAGTTTTCATGCATAAATTAAACCAATACATGTCTATAAAACCTATATGTTTTACGATATATGTCTATGGCTTACCATATGACTAATCATGTTTTTTTTTTCCCTTTGTCTTAGGGATATGTTGAACTTGAACAAGCTTGATTTCACCACTCTAGAAGTCTCTGGAAGAAACTATTTGAAGTGGGTTCAAGACGTGAAGCTCCATCTAACCGCAAAGGGTATTAGAGCCACCATCGAGACACCTATCACCGACAAACCTGTTGACGAAGCTAAAAAGGCTACTGCAATGATCTTCATTCGAAGACACATCCATGATGCACTGCAGACTGAGTATCTCGCTGAGGAGGACCCACGCACACTCTGGCTTGCTCTGGCTGACCGTTTCGATCGCCAGAAAGACATATACTTCCCTGAAGCAAGACACGACTGGCAGCATCTTCACTTCCAAGACTTTAAGTTCGTGAATGAATACAACTCTGAAGTTTGAAGAATCCGTTCTTTGTTCAAATTCTGCAAAGTGGAACTAACCGAATTAGATCTCTTGGAGAAGACCTATTCGACCTTCCATGACATCAATATTGTTCTACAGCAATAATATAGGGCACAAAAATTCACCAGGTTTTCATATTTGATCTCTGTTTTACTTCTCGCTGAAAACCAGAACCAGCTTTTGATGAAGAATCATCAAGCTCGACCCACAAGCTCGAACACTGCACCTGAAGCGCATACGATTAATTCTCGCAGCGATAAACGACGATAGAATCATTGTGGCTGTGGCAATGGACGGCAAGCCCAACCACGAACCCAAAGTCAACAGAGTGCCGTACCTAAGGGAAGAATTGTGACCCAGCAGCGTCCACCACTCACCCTTAAGGCCCCAAACTTCAAGAACCAGGGCAAAGCTCCCATTCAGCCCGCTTCTACTAAACTACACATGTGTTATCGCTGTGGATCAAGGGATCATTGGTCACGCATATACCGAGCTTCCCCTGAGGCTATTGCCAAGTATCATTCTCGTCGTGTGTCTAACTTTACACATGTGGATCATTCGGAAGATGCAACTACATCAATGGAGATATCAGACTTTCAAGAGGCGTAAGCGCCTATGGATGAATAAATTAGACATGTTTTTAGGGTGTTTACCCCTAGTGGCCGAACCCACTAGGAGTGGCCGACCCTACCCCCCCCCCCCCCCCCCTATTTTACTAGGCTTATGGTTTAACTTTGAACAATTTTTCTAAGTATTTGGAATAATTTGTTTGGTGTTGGTTTGTTTTGAATTATGGATTGTTATTTGAATGGATATTATTTTCTCGAATTTCTTAATTGAATGAATGGACTTATATTTATACATGTGACCAATTCAATCAATTTATTTCTATGTATGTCTACTGGGGAAGTTAGTTGTCTGGTAGATAGTGCAACCACGCACACCATCTTGCGTGAACGACACTATTTCACTAACTTAATACCCAAGAAAGCTCATTTAACAACTCTCTCAGGCCCATCCAACCTGATTGAAGGATACGGAAATGCACGTATCATGTTGTCTAATGGTACAATCTTGACCATTAAGGAGGCACTCTATTCTCCACGTTCCACAAGAACGTTGCTGAGTTTTAGAGATATTCGAGATAAAAATATCATCTTGAAACCACTGAAGATAATGGTTCTGCATTTCTTTGTAACACTTCATATGAATATGGCCAGAAGCATATTCACGAGAAGTTGGAACGTCTGCTGAGTGGGTTGTACATCACAACCATTCGCGGCATAGAAGCCCACAATGTGGCCGGCCCTATGCTTGAGTTCCAAGACACTTTTTTGCTTTGGCATGATCGTTTGGGACATCCTGGACGTGACATGATGCGTCGTATCCTCAAATTTTCTCACGGGCATAAGTTACATCCCTACGTTGGACTCCCACCGTACAAAGCGTGTTCTTTAGGGAAGTTGAATACTCAACCCTCATATACAAATATTATTCACGACACCCCTAAATTTCTTCAGAGGATTCAAGGGGACATTTGTGGATGTATCCAACCAACCTGCGGACTATTTAAATATTTTATGGTGTTGGTTGATGCATCGACAAGATGGTCACATGTTTGCTTGTTGTCCACACACAGCGCCGCATTTGCTAAACTCCTAGCTCAAAGCTAAGGTCTCACCACCTTGATTATCCGATTAAGTCGATTCGACTGGATAACGCTGGAGAGTTTATGTCACAGAATTTTGACGATTATTGCATGTCAGTAGGGATTGATGTGGAACATTCTGTGCCCCATGTTCACACCCAAAACGGCCTGGCAGAAGCTTTCATAAAGCGTCTTCAAATGATTGCTCAGACTTTGGTTATTTGAACCAAACTGCCGATATCTGCCTGGGGCTATGCAATATTGCACGCAACTATGTTGGTCTGCTTGAGGCCCATCGCTACTCAACCACATTCACCGTTACATTTGGTCACTAGATACGAGCATGACGTCTCGCATTTACAGGTGTTTGGGTGGGCCATTTATGTGCCAATAGCGCTGCCGCTATGTACCAAAATAGGTCCTCAGAGAAAAATGGGAATCTATGTTGGTTATGATTTGCCATCAATTGTTCGCTACTTAGAACCCTTGACAGGAGATCTCTTTATTGCATGTTTTGTGGATTGTCACTTCGATGAGACAGTCTTCCCATCGTTAGAGGGGAAAAGATCCTCGCCATATCTTTTCCCACGGATCGTAGGGATCCTATGATCTCATCAGTTCATTGTATATCATGCGGTCAGAAATCATTTCAAAATTTAAAATTTAAAATTAAATATGAATAGTACCTAATGAAAATTGATCGCACGATATACGATGAACGGGTGAGATCACGGGATCCGTAGGATCCCTAGGAAAGGGATCCAGCGAGGATCATTTTCCATCGTTAGAGGGAGATAAGCATGCTAACATGCCGGTAGAATGCTGCGAATTGTCGTGGTATGCTCCCACTATGTCTCATTTAGATCCCCACACCGCTCAATCGAAACTGAGGTGCGTCGAATTATAGATCCTCAGAGCATTGCTCAAAGCATGTCGGATGCTTTTAATGATCTAGCAAAGGTGACAAGATCACATATACCCGCTGCAAACACACCTACAAGGATAGATGTACCCTATGTATGTCAACAGCCCGAAGGTGGGAATGCCTCACCCTCCACACAGCAAGGTACATTGGCGGCTAGCCAATCATCTGCTCCGACCCTAAAGCGTGGCAGACCCCTTAGTTCAAAGGATTCACAACCCCAGAAGAGGAAAATGGCACCAACTAGTGATCCTAGTTTGCATTCGACCATCGCTCACTCATCTGTTCCAACGCATGAGGTTATTCTAGATTACAGTGATGCTTCAGACGAAACATGCCGACCTCCCGAGAATTGTGAGATTTCGATCCACTACGCAGTATTGGATGAGGTTTGGAATAGGAATGAGATGATCGTCAACGATGCATTCGCGTACTCAGTAGCTACTGACATCATGCTTAGCGATGACATTGAACCACGTTATGTCGATGAATGCCGACGTAGAACCGATTGGTCAAACTGGAAACAAGCAATCCAAGTCGAACTCGATTTGCTCGTGAAACATAAGGTATTTGGACCTATTCCTACACCACCACGCGTGAAGCCCGTTGGCTAAAAGTGGGTTTTCGTGAGCAAGCCTAATGAGAAGAATGAAATAGTGCGATACAAAGCACGCCTTGTAGCGCAAGGCTTCTCCCACCGCCCTGGAATGAATTATGAAGAGACATATTCCCCCGTAATGGACGTTATAATGTTCTGCTACCTAATCGGTTTGGTAGTTTCTGAAAAACTGAATATGCAGCTTATGGATGTGGTAACCGCGTATCTCTATGGGATCTAGATACGGAAATATACATGAAAGTTCCAGAAGGGATTCCATTGATTGGCTCAAATAGTTCTACACCACGGAACACTATCTCAATTAGGTTGAAGAGGTCACTCTACGGATTGAAACAATCAAGGCTGATGTGGTATAACCGTTTGAGTGAATATTTGACAAGTCAGGGTTATGTGAACAACAAATTATGCCCATGCGTGTTCATAAAGAAGTCACATTCTGGATTTACAATTGTTGCAGTTTATGTCGATGACATGAACCTCATCGGGACTTCCGCAGAGCTTGAGGAAATTTCTGCACACTTGCAATCAGAATTTCAAATGAAGGATCTTGGGAAAACTCGATACTGTCTTGGCTTGAAGATCAAGCATTGTTCGGATGGAATCCTAGTACATCAATCGAACTACTCCTAAAAGGTGTTGCGTCGTTTTAACGAGGATAAAGCGAAGCCTTCGAGCACACTCATGGTCGTTCGGACTCTAGATACCAAAGGAAATCCCTTCCGTCCAAAGGAGGATGAGGATGAGATTTTGGAACCCGAAGTTCCTTACCTAAGTGCAAATGGGGCTTTATTGTACTTGGCTCAGTGCACTAGACCTGACATCTTCTTCGCTGTGAATCTATTAGCTAGATACAGCAATGCGCCCACACGCATGCACTGGAATGGTGTTAAAGACATTTTGCGCTACCTTAAAGGTAATATGGATTTGGGCTTGTTCTATACCCGCGAATCTCCGAGTGTTGTCGCCCCTTATGGTCCTCGGGTTGATTCTCGCCTTGTTGGTTACGCAGGTGCTGGATATCTGTCTGGCCCACATAGGGCACGTTCTCAAACGGGCTTCGTCTAACCATGCTTAGATTCTCGCTCTGCATGAAGCATCGCGTGAGTTCTTTTGGCTGAGAGAAGTCATGGAATATATTCGAAGCACTAATGGTCTTACATCAGTCGTTGACCTTCCTACGACGATCTTTGAAGACAATGCAGCATGTATCGAGCAGTTGAAGAAGGGATACATCAAGGGAGACAACACCAAGCATATAGCGCCGAACTTCTTTTACTCACACCAGTAGCAGTAACATCAGAACATTGAAGTCAAGCAAATCTGTTCCCAGGACAACCTGGCCAATCTCTTCACCAAGTCATTACCCAAGTCTACATTTCAGAAGCTCATCTTAGGAATCGATATGTGTAAATTATCTGAGTTGAATCGCTTGTAGTTCTCTTCTTTAGAAGTTATGTCTAACTCAGGGGGAGTATCTAGAAGCATACTCACATGATCTTAATTACTCTTTTTCCTACGATATGAGCATTTTTCACACTGGGTTTTTGCTACCTAACGAGGTTTTAATGAGGCACCCATCCTGGGATGATCATACTCCATTGAGTTCACTACTTTCGTCCTGTTTGATGTTTGTTTTAGACATTATGCATATTTTCTTACTTTTCTCCTTAGCCTATGGGTTTTACCTATCTTGGGTTTTACCATAGCGAGGTTTTTGTGATTTTTTATAAATGCATACTTCAAATTAAATTTGAGACTCGCGACCATCCGTTGTGCTGATGACTTCATCAACTATTCTACCTTATCTGCTGAAGATCTGATGCGATGGTTTGTTGAGTATTTACACACTCAAGAGGGAGTGTTGCAGTCATATTTAGAATAGGAATGTGATTGTGTAAATCCTAGAGAATATGGGAAAGTATCTATATTCCTATTAGGAGTAGATTACCTATTAAATGTTGTAATCCTAAAGGGAAAGGTATTTACCTGTCGTACTACTATAAATAAAGGCAGAATGGGGTGAATCAAACACACCTCACAATTAAATCAATCTCTCTTCTCTTTAATTGTGGCCGACCCCCTATCTCTCTCTCTAAACCCTAGATCGTTCAATCAAATAGTCCTACAACAGTCCCGTTATTTAATCGCTGAATGTTTTTTTTTTTTTTTTTGCGATTTTTGACGTATGCGATCTTGGAGTATATACAAACATGTTGATGGTTAGATCGTTGAAACTAGTTTCGTAGAATACGTATCATATCAAAACGGTAGATCAACAAACACTTAGAGTTTATTTTATATAAAGTATAACATAAGATTTTGTGGTATCCACTAGTGTAAGTATTTTAAATTGAAGATCGAATTTGTTAATAGTATTTTTATAGGGTCGATGAGTGTAGCTATAAAAAATCACTACAAAATCGGACATAAAATAACCGTTAAATCTTGTTTGACATAAAGTATAACATAAGATTTTTGTCCCGTTACCTAATCATTATTATTTATTTTTTTTGCAATTTTTTACGTATGCTATCTCGGAGTATAGACAAACATGTTTGACGGTTGGATCGTTGAAACTACTTTTGTAGAATGCGTATCCCGTCAAAACGGAAAATTCAACAAACACTGAAAGATTATTTTATACTTCCATTAAGAATAAGAGGAAAATGTAGTGGTCTCTCAACTTTAACCTAATTGGAGCAATGGTCCCTCAACTTTGTTTCCGGGACCATTGGTCTGTCAACTTGTCAAAATGTACAACTATAGTTCTTTCCGTTCACTCCGTCAATATTTCCGTTAAACTCAATCATGTGCATGGCATGTGTAAGGGCAAATAAGAAAACATGATTTCGCGAGGATTAAAGTCGATGAAAGCAGCAAAAGGGGCTAGGGGTTAAGAAGAAAAACGTCCCCAAGGGAAACTTCCCCCGTACCCAATTGAAACTTCATCCCCAATTGAAACTTCTTCCATGCCTAATCTCATATTCTTCAAATTCCCACCATATATGACAATAATCATCTTTTTGTGAAGAAAAACAACAGCAGAAGCTGACTAGTTTTTCGCAAAATATCGGTGGATTCGAAGCGGGTATTGACGATGTAGTGTGGAAGAGGAGAAGGCTTTACTACACTAGTATATAGAGAAGGCATGGAGGAGAAGGTTCACTGAACCTAGGAGCAACGTCAACGATCTGGAAGCCACTGCCGATGAGGAGAAGGCATGGAGGTATTATTAGTAGTACCAAGAAGCCGATAAGGAGGAACAAGAGCATGGAGAGTATGGGAAGGAATGTAATTCTATTTTTTTGGCAATCTTTTACTCTTGGACAAATTTTATATCAACTTCCAGTGGATTATTGCCATACATGGATGGCATTTCAAGAATATGAGATTGGGTTGGGGATGAAGGAAGTTTCAATTGGGCACGTAGGAAGTTTTCATTGGGTTATTTTTCTTCATAAACCCCAGCCCCCTTTGCTGCTTTCATCAACTTCAACCCTAGCGAAATTATGTTTCCTTATTTGCCTTTACACGTGCCACGCACGTGATTGAGCTTAATGGAAATATTGACAGATTGAACAGAAAGGACCATAGCTGCACATTTTGACAAGTTGAGGGACCAATGATCACCGAAATAAAGTTAAGGGACCATCGCCTCAATGGTGTTAAAATTAAGGGAGCATTGCTACAGTTTCATCTAAGAATAACATAAGATTTTGTTGTATCCAGTAGTGTAAATATTTTATAATGAAGATTGAATTCATTTATTGTATTTTTATAGGGTCGATGAGTGTAGCTGTAAAAAATCATCAAAATTGGAGCTGTCAAAATCGGAGCTAAAATAACCGTTAAATCGTGATTTTTCATTTATAACTGTCGAAATTTTTTGTTCTATTACCTAATCTCTAAATATTTGTTATTTTTATGATTTTTGACATATGCAATATCGGAGTATATACAAACAAGTTTGTCGGTTAGATCGTTGAAACTAGTTCCACATAATGCTTATTTCGTCAAAACGATAGATTCAACAAACACTTAATTAAGAGTTTATTGTATACTTCCATTAAGTATAACATAATATTTTATGGCATCTATTAGTAAAAATATTTTAAATTGAAGATCGAATTTGTTCATTGAATGTAGATGTGATATTCTGTTTTATTTTCGGAGAAAACAATGAATGAAATCTAAATCTTACAAGTGAAATAACTGAAACTAATGTTTGGTTTATAATTTTTAGTTTTCATAAACTTTGAAGCAGGAAAAGTAATTTGTGCCAAAACTTTGAAGCGGGAAGGTTCCCGCTATTTACATCCCTTAAAATTCCTGTTAGAACTGGCAATTTCTTACACGACCTGTTAACATGACACGTAAACGACAAGAAAATAACGGGTTTCGGGTCAACACGATAACTAATCAGGTCGTTATCGGGTCACACGATATGGTCCAGTTAATAACGGGTCTTTAAAAGGTTTACACGAAGGTAGACCTGGCATTCGTGTCGTGTTTTCCGTGTTCGTGTCATTTTCATGTCATACCCGATATCTTAACGGGTCATGTCATGTAACACCCGTTAAAATAAACTGGTAAAATGACCCGACCCGAAATTGACCAGATAATATTAACAGGTAATATGACCCAACCCGTTACCCGTTAAAGAAAATATATTTTAAACCAATAAATAATCAAATGAAAAACATAATACTAAATAAGTATATGCATACCATATTGTCACATCCAAAACATAAAAACGTATTTTTCTTTTAAGTATATTTTCACTTACCTAAATTGATTGCCCTAGCCTTTTTCTTTGCAATTGGTGTTAAGAACTGTCTTTCCAAAGAGACCCATTACAATGGGATCTGAAAGAAAACAAAACATGAATAATATCAACGAAACTACATTTTCTCTGCCAAGTAAAATCTACAACAGGTGATGAACAAAATACAAAGTTCTCAGCTTTAGTTTAATTATTATCAAATACTAAGGGAAATTAACAACTACCCAGAAATGTTTGCTCAAAATTAATTGATAATATGAATTATTTAATTACACAACATTTACAAAACTCAAAGTTCTTAGCTTCATTTGATCTTACCATTTAATTGGAAGAAGTAAAAAATTACACATAAATGTTTGCACACAATTAATTGATGAAACAACCAATTGGGCAATCAAAAATTTCAGATGAAGAAATCATACCAATGGGTTTCCATTAATTTCAATATCGAATTTTAAGTTTGTGAGTCACTTGCTCCAAATCGTTCTCCTGCCAAAAACAGAAACAAACCCCAAAAATAAGGAGCTCCGTTGGTTCTCAAATATTAACAATTGTTTCACATGTATCTTTCATCAAACAAGTGATGATCGTTGCTACTAAGCAGGATTGAAGATTGAGTATCTCATTATTATAGGAATTAGAAGTTATCTTCCAGACAAAATCAAATACTCAGGGATAGGCAATCAAACTAATGGTGCAGTGAAGACAATAAAACACGACCTACTACTCCCTCATTCTCTCTCTGTGCAAAGGCAGCATGGCTCTCATTCACCAAACCCTCATCGAATGATAGCCACTTGGACCCATCCCAATCTGTCCCAAACCCATAGGATAAAATTAACCTTTCGAACTTAGCATCCTGAGTCCTGACTGCTTCGGATCTGAAAACTTTTGGCACAGAAAGTGCACATGCATAATTAAAATTCACAAATCTAGTGCATGCAAGCGTACATCAGTAAAGGGAGCCAGAGATTTTTACATTTTATGTAACAACCCGTCCCGGAAAATTATTCTCGAAGGTGTGAAAAGACTAAAATGCCCTTGGACGTTAATCAAGGTATGTGTATGTTTAAGTTTGGGGGTGTTTGGTTGGTTGTATTTGGACCACACAAACTCTTCTCTCACACTCTCTCTCTCACTCTCTCTCTCTCTCTCTCTCTCTCTCTCTCTCTCTCTCTCTCTATCTCTCTTCCATTTCCGTACGAACACACCCAGAGACTCTTGGAATTGTGATAGATCGAAGGTGTGAAGCACCCCATCGTGATCGTGAGGTCCATACGAGTCGATTGGTACGAGTTTCAGGTAAGAAAACTGTTGAAAACCAGTAGAACCTTAAGCTCCGATTTGGATACTATTCATTCTCACGTAAAATGTTGTGTTTTTGGAAATTCTAAGTTCACAGGAAGCTTAAGGAGGTCCATACGAAGCTCGGAGTGCTTCGTTGGAAGGAATTAGACGTCAAGAAAGCTAGTTTAGATGTTGGCCGGTTTTTCTCGAAATTTCACGGTGAGATCCAGTGAGTTTTGGGTCCCAAAACAGTTACTTCTCATATAGGCGAGACCTATCCGGAGGACGAGCGTAGCCAGGCTAGGCACGGGGGTTACGACCAAGCTACTTATCAGTGAGTGGGCTTTTGTTTTCTGTATATACCTATATACTTGCTTTTCCCAGAAAATGAATTTAAAGAATAGTATGATTTGAAATGCCATGCAAAGTATCTATTTATTTTATTATGCATTGGTGATTACATATAATAATGATGGTGTTGCGGACGCACAGGTAAGTGGTAGGTAAGTTTATATACTACTTATGATGAGAATGAATGATGTGAGGTGATGTGATGTGATGTGATTAGAGCTCGTAAACCTGCACATTGATATTAGTGCTCCCGCCCAGAGTTAGGGGCATAGTCTTTCACGTGATGTTCACCTCCCACACCGCATGCTCGCCTTGGATCCAAGTTAGGTGCACAGTCCTGTCGAATAGGCCACTATAAGTGGGTTCGACTCGTAGGTGACCCGCGAATCATTCGCACTGTCTTCACGTGATTGTAGCACTAGAGCATATAATTCTATATACAGTGATGTTGTGCAGACCACTAGAGGTGGTATTGATGTGTGTGCAAGATATATGATATGATTGAGATGATTATGAGATATATGATATGATTGAGATGATTATGAGATATATGATATGATTGAGATGCTTATGAGATATACGATATGATTGAGATGATTATGAGCTATATGATATGATGAGATTGTTATGAGCTATATACAGCCGAGGGCTGAGTTGATTATCTAATATTCCATCACATTCACAGAGTTATGATTTTGGCATTCAGTTATGATACTTTGGCATGGCATACATTCATTCATACATACATATTTTCCAGCAGGATTTTGAGAATTATATATATGAGTATATACTTTATTTCTGGGAAATTATACAGGTTTTACGGCAAAGGGTTATAACTTTTGAGAAAAGAAAGGTTTTGAAAAGATTTGTTTTTGCCCACTCACGCTTTCTGTATTTTGCCTCTCCAGGTATTAGGTAGTGTTCGTAGGTGGCATACGAGGAGCTCATCGGACATTTTGACAAAATTCACTTATGTAGGACCACCTTCGGGTGTTATCTCTATTTAGTACTTTCTGCTTGACTGCACGTAGACCATTTATGCTCTGGTTGTGTAAACCATCTTAATTCTCACACTAACACACTATCTTGTTTTTGGGTTGCTAGTTGCATGGTTTTAAATTGTTCGTATCTTGTGCACATGGTTACGTCACTCTCACGTGACGGCCAGCAAGCCCCACTTTCGGGTCGGGGTGTTTCATTTTACCTTGGGTCCGAGATCCTTAAGTCGTGTGCTCTCCATTTTCCAAATAGATTTGAGTGTTGCAGTAGCGTCCTGCAAAGAAATCACAAATACATTAGCTGGCACAGAGATGCAGAGATGTAGAGACGAACAGAGATGACAAGGATCATTCCGTCCACTGCACAAGGGAGGACAAAAGAGAGACTGAGAGAGGCTACCGGAAGAACTGAACATACGGTGGGAGAAAATGGCTACGAAAAAGGGATTAGGGCTATTGTTTTGATCAAATGGTAAAATTGGAAAATAATGGAATAGAGAAGGGGTTTTTTCATCCAAAAAAGTTCTAATAATATAAGTGAAATATAAGTGAAACAGATTTACGGTTGTTATTTAAGTAAAGTCTTTAATAGTTTTTTAATTAATGTAGAAGTGTAAAAAATATAGAAAAAAATATATAAACGCTCGTAATGACAAGCTTTACAACTTTCATGAGGAGCTTAACTTCGAAATTCGCCACTATAATCATATAAATCATAGATAAAAATCTAACCATTGATTGTTGTTTACATTTACGCTTCCTTGTTCTCATTAAATTTTGTTTTTCAGATTTTCTTTTTTGAAAACATGATCTATTAGAGGATGCAGGAAGATGAACGGTTTGGATTGTTGATATTATATTTAGAGTTTTACAGTTAGTGAAAATATTGCTTGATGTTTATAAAGTTTCTACAAACTATATGACATCGACTCATATTTCAGTTAATCGTAAATATCGAAACGTGATATCAAAGATCTAAACCTGTCATCTTCTTACATTCGCCAAATGATTGTGTTTTTAAAAAAGAAAATTTTAAAAATTAAATTCAGTAAGAAGAATAAAGCTTAAATGACGATTGACGGTTAAATATAAATTTAAGGTTTATAGATTATAATGTTGGATTTCGAAGCTGACCCCTTCATGAAAGTTGTAAAGCTTGTCACTATGAGTGATTGTATATTTTTTTTTACATTTTTTACACTCCTACAATAATTATTATTAATTTTATTAATTTTGCCCTCCTATAAAAAACATTATTCATGAGGGTTTGGAGGATTTTAAAAATCTACATGATAATGTAAGTGTAACCATTATCAACTCGTGGAGGAATAATGATGAATCATGAGTGTTTATATATTCTTTCACATTTTTCATACCTGTATGTATGTCTTCTTAGTTCTTGCCTATACAAATACTATACCAGTTAATTTTAATTTTGGACAACAACATGTTAAGTAAAATTTATCCTAGTAATGATAATAAGGAACTCTCATAATAAAAATAAATAATGACTTAAACTTTTTTTTTAACTTATATAGAGTAATAATACAAAACGATATATTTAATATAGAATATATTGTATATATTAATATGGCTATTGTATTTTATAATAAATATTTTAGTAATTAAACTTTAAGATTATCAAAATAATTTTTTTCTTTAACGGGTCGAAACGAGTTACCCACATGTTACTCACGTGTATACCCGTTAAGAACCCGTTATTAACAGGTTCTTAATGGGTCACCCGATAATGACCGATTAGTTATCGTCTTGACCTGAAATCCGTTATTTTCGTGTCGTGTCAGAAACTGCCAGGTCTACACGAAGGTGACACATGGATAACCTATTTCTACATGTTAAGAAAAAAAGTTATTTTGATGACTTTAATTTTTTAAAGTATTAAAAAAACTTACTATAAAATACAATTGTCATAGTGTATATGTATATATTGTATATTAAATATGCATTATTGTATTATTCTTCTATATAAAATTAAAATTTTTAAGTTTTATGTATTATTTATTTTTATAATATACTATATGTGACAACTCGTCCCTAGTTCTACGATTTTATAAATTTTTAAAATGTGAATTTACGGGAATGCCCTAGAGGCGAGGGTATTGACTTTCATCAACCAATGTATAGTGAGATGTACAAAATATTCCTTTATCGTACTCCAGAAGTACTCGACAGTGCGAACACATAGATGCAAGCAGAATTGAAATCGGAACTACGACAGAGGTTTTACAGAACTAAAAATACGAAAAGTACTTTTGTAAAGATTACTATTTATTATTTTATATATTTCTCATAATTATTATATTATCATTTTTTAAATTATTTTTGTGAGATTTGATGGTAGTGAGAGTATCGGGAAGGAGGGGAATCAGAGTAGAGGAAAGGGAGGAGGGCATTGGCTGCCCAATCAGGAAAGGAAGGGGAGGACCAATCACAGTAGAGAGGGAAGTGAGGAACCAATCGAGGGGGAGATCAAGGAGGGAAAAGGAGAGAGGTGAGTGGCTCCCAACCCAGACCTCCATCCCCCTGACCCGTATACCCAAAACCCGATCCGAATTGGATTTGTAAGCTCGTAAAATAAAACGTTGACCACCATTTGAATTTGCAATTGACGGAGATCCAACCTTTGGATCGTAATGAAACTTTAGTATGATGTCCTAGAAGCATAATGTGGATCTTTGGAAGTTATGGATTGGAAATCCGAGGTGTAGATTTTCCGGATCAAGTTACGTAGGGTTATAGACCTTATCGCCGACCTTTGATCGACGGTTGACTTTTGGTCAATGGGTTTCAAATCATTCTAGAACATCCTTGGGGGATGTGTTTTATGTAAGTTACATGTTCTATCGATAAGAATTATGAGACGTGATTTGATAATTGTTCTAGGGGCCGATCGTTTATGACGCCTCGATATTCATGCTAGGGAGTTGTGGCATAAACTCCAGGTGAGTGGGTCCTTTCTTTTTTATTGTTCTAAACCCTATATATATATGATTTATAGTTTCCACAAATGCTTTTGAATTGATTTATGCATATCATGCCATGATTAAATATAGTTATTAGAAATGTTGTACTATGGTGAAATGCTCAATGATCCTACAGGATGTGCAAGTAAATTCAGGTAAGTTTATTACGTTGATTAAAATGGTTGAGTCACTATGGCATGTTTTTGCATACAGAATGCTCATCATTGCTACACCCCGGTGTTAGTGTTCCTGCCCAGGGCTAGGGCTAATTCTTCACATGCATGTTCACCTCCCGCACCGCACGCTCACCTTGGATCTAAGTAGGTGCTAGTCTTGTCGTATAGGTCACATTAGGTGACTCTGACTCATAGGTGACCCGCGCATAGCGCTAGTCTTCACGTGATCGTAGCACTAGAGCGATTATTATTACACCTAGTCCTGTCGTACAGGTCACAGTAGGTGACTTCGACTCGTGTGTTAGCATATGACTGATGAGCGATAGGTGCCGTCGTATAGGTCACATTAGGTGACTCCGATTGACATGCTAGTATAGATTATTGAGCACATGATCATATTTATATCGTTGTTGAGATATTCTACGGTGGCATAATTGTAAACTTACTGTCGATTTGCATTTGATTTCATACTTATACATAGTATGATTTTCTGGAAACTATACATGTTTTACGACGAGGGGTTATAACGTTTTCAAAGATTTTTATTAAAACTTTATTTTCAGGCCCATTCACCCTTATTTTTCGCCCTTCCAGGTTCTAGTAACAGAATTTCGTACCGACGAGGATTATTGGCAAATCTTGGTGTAGACGATTACCATCGATGGTATAATTCTCACCCTATTTTACTGTACTGTACTTATGCTCTGTCATCACTTGTGACATGGGTTCATACCCGCTGACCGCACACTCTTGTATTTAGGCCCTTTTAGGTTTAAATTTATTCACATCTTCCACATCACTACACTTTATAGTTTCGTCACCTTCCAGGTGTCGGCCAGCACAGCTCGATTTGGAGTCCTAGTGGACATCCCGGGTCGGGGTGTGTCAGTTTGGTATTAGAGCATAAGTTTGGGCAGTATTGTGTTCATCACACGCGTGATGTAAGCATTTCAGATTCTTGAGCCTAATTTCCAAATCTTGCCACCTCGTCGAGTACGAAAAATGTGTTAACTTTTTCTCTAAGTTTTGAGTGACTTAGACGACTTATCGACATTCTAGAACATCATTTTGGCGGACACCTCTAGATTTAAGCGACGAACCTCCCTACCAAGGAAAGATGTGGATTTGAGACAAGTTGATGGTCCTGAAGTAGGGCTACTATACCGATAGTTGTGCATCACGGGGGATTTACCCACCAATTCCACTACCATCTAGTCATTTTTACCAACCCTTTCGAGAATGGAAGCTAAGAATAGTTTTGATCCCTTGGCAGTATCCATTAATATACCTCATATCGGAATTCCTACGAAGTTGTACTTTCGTCCAAATTTCTAGAAATGTCTCTAGTGACAAGGTGGTGCTAAAGAGGTAGCACTCGATGAAAGTACATCAGGGGGACAGTCACTTTTGGTCCCTAATAGCACTAATATTTCCAAACACACTAGTGATCATTCCGGATCTTCAGGAGAAAGATCGACTTCCGTTTCAGTCTGTCCTAAAGTGGATTATTAGAAAAAAAAATTTCAGCCTTAGGACATTTCGACCAACGCTTGTTTCTCGAGTTTCTTTTGGTGATGTACTCGCCATTTCGACGAGCATAAGCATAGGTGTATGAGTTGTTATACCTACGGTCAGTAAAAATCCCCGAAGAAGTAAGTATTTTCCCTAGAGTTAATGAAATCACCTCACCGGACCAATTCCTTACCAATCGTCCAAAACCAACTATCCGAGCGGGCTCTAGCCTATAATCAACCTATGGTGGCGCTATTAATTGACGATAATGTTCGATATCCAGGGACTGTCAACCAGTATTTAGGAGGTATGATTTCTGATACCGGACACAGGTACTAGTATCTGGGAGTGATACTTATATGCCGTAATGCTGGTTCATGGTTTCAGGGTAGCGACCAATATAAAAAAATAATATCATATGTGCGTTAATTAGCAGCGTGACTAATAGGTCGATTAATAGTTACTACCTGAGCCGAAGAAACTTAGGTTCAAGCTTTGTATTAGGACAATAAACGAATGGTTGTTTTTACCTTATAAACCATCTAGGTAAACAAAACTTCTTCAACTAGCCACCTCTCGATCACTTTCACAGGTAGACAGCATAATCGAAATACGAATGATATCTCACTATCAGAGTGATTTGAGTGTCGAGAAAACTATGATGACCTTTTAGTTCGTGTCGTAGAGTTGGTTAATAGTATAGTACGTTTTGAGGATGTATACCTTTGGCGTCATTTCTCAAAATTTACTTGGGATGCCACCGAATGCGAGAAGTAGAATACACCATTGATCCACCTTGTTAACACCACATTTATTCTCCCAATTTCTCATCGAACAACTCCTACATCATTAAGAGAACTTAGTTGCAAAGTTTACCGATTAGGAATTTACTACATGCCTTATCTTGGGAACCTCAAACTTATCCGCGAAGGTGAAAGACTGAATCTTAGGATCGTATCTAGATTTTAGCAACTTAGTTGGGTGACGATTAAAACCGTTAACCCATACTTCGAATTAATGGTCTACCCGACAACCTTTGGAACTCGAGTTTTCTCCTGTAACTTGTTGAATTTGTTGTAGTCTTACGAGCGACTTTCCCATCTACATCAACAACGAGACCAAATTCTCTAAACTTAGACAATCAGCTTTATACCAAATTTCTCACACATTAGTTTTATTTAGATTGGTACTTTTCTCGAGAGACGTGATCTCCGCACACGATATTCCTTTCTTTTTCCAAAAAGTTTGTAGCGGAAGAAAATGGAAATGCTCACAAAGTGTTGTGAAATTCGGGATATCTTCAATCTTGTCGATTTATCGACAATTTGTTAAGAGATCTTTCAACTATAGTGTTTTTCCCTCACTTACGACTGAGGAAAGTTAGTTTAGTTGTGATGTTGAATATGAATAAAGTTTCTGACAACTGAATTGTTGTCTCATTTCACCTTCATTTTACACCTTTTGAGGATAATGAACATTTTGGAAATCCACGATGACGTATTCTTTGGATGTTTCGATTGTGCAGAGGCAAGACAACGGAGTATCATTTATATTTTCCAACGGTTAGAACTGTTTGAAATGAACTATATATGAGCTAAAGTCGACAATTGTCATTTTCATTTGGAAACTGAATGGTATTTCTCGGTGGAGAAACATGTCCAGGACATTTATTAATCTTAAACTTCTCAAATACACCTCATTTTGGAAAGAGCTAAACTTCTGACAGAGGCAGGGGAAGAACTAAATCAACGTCTACGACTGCACTATCGTGTATCATCCCGGTTGTGCAAAAAGACATTAAGTACCCTTGAAATACTTTCAGCCTATCCTATTCCATTTTAGTTGGAATCCATGAGCATTGGTTTGAAGTTACTTGCAAATCATCAAGAAATCGTTCGAATGGTTATAATCACTTTCTGTATCTGAATGCAGTTGAGAAATATCATCATACACTCTCGGTACAAGGTATCTTGTACATGTGGAGATTATCATGATGTTTCGATGGTTATAGATCGACTTGATAAGTCAACTCACTTTCGTTGGTCTAGAGGGACTACATTTTGACCACTTGGTAAAATTCCTCATTCTCGAAATTATCAGACTCTCGGGCGTTTAGATCAGCGTCGACTCTTATGGGGATTCCATATTCACTTCTTTGTGCTGAAAGGTATTCTAGTCAATCTTGGGTCCGTGTCTACCCTACTACACTTTGTATTATTCTTGAAATAGACAAAACGTCTAAAGGAGTTACTTGGACATTAACATCTAGTTGTGATCATTAATTTCTTAATCACCCAACAAATACTTTGCTAAATGAATTTTAACCGTTGGTGATTGAATGTTCCAGAAACAACCAAGGTAGCGAGGTGTTATGCACTAATCCCAGTACCTTATATTCTAGATTTGTTGGACTTGTTTTGACCCTCAGATTCTTGATTTTTCTTTTAGCATTCTCGATGCAGTTTTTTGCTAAATTCGAAAGGGAAATTCAATATAAAGTTGCTCACTAAGTCATCGTGGACTACATTGTTTGACTACTTGGTGTGCATATCAGGATTACATCTCTCTGCGGCACGCGTTTTATTTCCAAGTCTTAGGAAGCCTTTTTGAAGGTTATGAGTACTAAGTTTTGTTTAGTACCACATTTTCACCCTTAAGCTAATGATTAGTCTGAAACGAGCTACTCAAACCTTAGTGGACGTGTTGCATTTTGTTTGTCCTACAATTAGCATGGTTACAACATACAATTTTCTTTATTTTAGTTACTTGTAACCACGTTTACAAGTTTTGGTTTGGGTATAGCACTGTAGAGACGTAGTGTGGAGATTTATGCATAACACATGATTGTGATAACAGTATTGCGAACAAGTATTTGAATAATCGAGATTACGAGATAGAAAATGTTATGATATTGACGATGTTGCCCGAGAGGGTAGTGCATGAACGCGGTTGATACTTTGATCAGACGATGTATGTCTATTTTCCCAATGAGGGGCAAGATGGTTATATTGCACCCTTGGGAATTTGTTACTTACTTATCGGGACAACAGTGAATTGTTGGTATTACGGGTTGCAGACCGTAATATTAAGAACTTAATTGTTGAACTCGTTAAGCAAGTGCACATCTAGCTCCGTCTACGTTTAGTTGTTTATTTATTGTTGGGCTTAACCCAATGATATTATACACTTACCTTCGGAGTACGTGAAGCTACGAGTGCGTAGGTGAAAGTTTTTCAATGTTCAATTTTGATTTCAGTACAGCTATTTTGAATGGTACGCTTTATGATATATGAATTTTGACAATATGTTTTCGTAAAGGATTTTATACTGTGGTATTGTATTGAAGGAGAATGAAAGTTTGAGTTTAGAGGCATGAAAGAGGGATCAATGCAATCCGATAGCGACGGAATGGCATTTTCTTTTATGCAACCGCTCTAGCTTGATTTCTTCTTTATGTATTTTCTATCTTTGAGTATTTTATGTATACCAACTAATTTCAAATTTCGGGGACGAAATTTTTCTTGAGGTGGGTAGATTTTGACAACCCGTCCCGAGTTCTATGATTTTATAAATTTTTAAAATGTGAATTTACAAGAATGCCCTAGAGGCGAGGGTATTGACTTTCGTCAACCAATGTATAGTGAGACGTACGAAATATTCCTTTACCGTACTCCAGAAGTACTCAACGATGCGAATGCATAGATGCAAGCAGAATTGAAATCGGAACTACGACAGAGGTTTTACAAAACGAAAAATCCAAAAAGTACTTTTGTAAAGATTACTATTTATTATTTTATATATTTCTCATAATTATTATATTATTATTTTTAAAAATATTTTTGTGAGATTTGATGGTAGTGAGAGTATCGGGAATGAGGGGAATCAGAGCAAAGGAAAGGGATGAGGGCATTTGCTGCGCAATCAGGAAATGAGGGGGAGGATGAATCATAGTAGAGTGGGAAGTGAGGAACCAATCGAGGGGGAGATCAGGGAGGGAAGGGAGAGAGGTGAGTGGCTCTGAACCAAGACCTCCATCCCCTTGGCCCATATACCCAAAACCCGACCGGCGGCGCCACTGGTTTCGAAACATTTTTCAGTCGTTCTCCAGTAAATTAAGACTCCTCATCACTTGGAATCATCCTAGGATACTTCCCTTTACCCTTTTTTCCTTCCAAACCAGAGCCATTTTGGCTCTTATTTCGTGAATATCAAACCATGGACTTCGTGGGTAACCCGGCGGCAATCCACCAATTTCTGAAACACTTACTTTCAATCATCACCACCAAAACACTTCTCTAGAGGTCAGGAACAAAGGCCAAACAGTTTTAGGGGTGGTGGTGTTGCAGATTGATCGAATTGAAGAATACCCAAATTCTAGGGTTCTGACGGGTTCGTGGTGATTTGAAGCTTTTCCTGGCCAAATTGGACTTGGCTACATGTATAAAACTTGCTCTACTCATTGAGATCTTCATTTCTGTGAAATTTGAGAATTTTTAGAAATAGTTGATTTTTCCGGCGAGTCGGGACGGCCGACCGCCGTGAGGTGGCACGTGGGCCGAGGCACCCCCTGACCTTCCTAAGCTAAGTTTGATACCCTAATTCCAAAGGTGAAGTTTGATTCATGAAATCTCATCATTTGAACATAGTTTTGATAGAGACCGACAGTTGACTTTTGGTCAATGGATTTCAAATCATTTTAGAACGTCCTTGGGCGATGTGTTTTATGTAAGTTACGTGTTCTATCAATAAGAATTCTAAGACGTGATTTGATAATTGTTCTAGGCGCCGATCGTTCGTGACGCCTCGATATTCATGCAAAGGAGTTGTAGCGTGGACTCCACTTGGGTGGGTCTTTTCCTTTTTATTGTCTATATATATATATATATGATTGATATTTTCCAAAAATGCTTTTGAATTGATTGATGCATATCATGCCATGATTAAATATCATTATTAGAAATGTTGTACTATGGTGAAATGCTCAATGATCTTATGGGATGCGCAGGTAAGTTCAGGTAAATTTATTATGTTGATTGAAGTGGTTGAATCACTATGGCATGTTTTTGCATATAGAATGCTCATCATTGCTACACCCCGGTGTTAGTGCTCCCGCCTAGGGCCAGGGCTAGTCCTTCACATGTATGTTCACCTCCCGCACCACACGCTCGCCTTGGATCCAAGTAGGTGCCAGTCCTGTCGTACAAGTTACATTAGGTGACTCCGACTCGTAGGTGACCTGCGCATAGCGCTAGTCTTCACATGATCGTAGCATTAGAGCGATTATTATTACACCTAGTCATGTAGTACAGGTCACAGTAGGTGACTCCGACTGACATGCTAGTTTAGATTATTAAGCACATGATCATATTTATATCGCTGTTGAGATATTCTACGGTGGCATATTTGTAGACTTACTGTCGCTTTGCAATTGATTCCATACTTATATGTAGTATGAGTTTTTGGAAACTATACATGTTTTACGGCGAGGGGTTCTTGACACACCACGACCCAAAAGTGGGGCGTGCTGGCCGTCACGTGAGAGTGATGTAACGATGTGCACTGTGCGGAAGCAATAAAGAATAGAATTTACGAATCAATTAAAACTGAAACACTAGCAACCCAAACCAAGATAGTGTGCTAGTGCGAGAATTAAGATGGTTTACATAACCAGAGCATAAATGGTCTACGTGCAGTCAAGCAGAAAGTACTAAATAAAGATAACACCCGAAGGTGGTCCTACATAAGTGAATTATGTCAGAACGTCCGATGAGCTCCTCGTATGCCACCAACGAACACTACTTAATACCTGGAGGGGCGAAAACAAATTTGAGTGGGTCAGAAACAAATCTTTTCAAAACCTTTATTTTCTCAAAAGTTATAATCCCTCACCGTAAAACCTGTATAATTTCCCAGAAATAAAGTACATACTCATATATATAATTCTCAAAATCCTGCTGGAAAATATGTATATATGAATAAATGTATGCCATGCCAAAGTATCATAACTGAATGCCAAATCATAACTCTATGAATGTGATTGAATACTAGATGTCATCTCAGCCCTCGGCTGTATATAGCTCATAACAATCTCATCATATCATATAGCTCAGAACAATCCCATCATATCATATAACTCATAATCATCTCAATCATATCATATATATCCTGCACACACATCAATACCACCTCTAGTGGTCTGCACAACATCACTGAATATAAACTAATTTGCTCTAGTCCTACGATCACGTGAAGACTATACGATAAATCGCGGGTCACTTATGAGTCGAACCCACCTATAGTGGTCTATTCGACATGACTAAGCACCTAACTTGGATCCAAGCCGAGCATGCGGTGCGGGAGGTGAACATCACGTGAATGACTGAGCCCCTATCTTTGGGTGGGAGCACTAATATCAGTGTGCAGGTTTATGAGCTCTAATCATATCACATCACATCACATCACATCATTCATTCTCATGAAAACTAGAATATAAACTTACCTGTCACTTACCTGTGCGTCCATAGCACCAACATTAATATATGCAATCAATAACGCATACTAAAATAAATAGATACTCTGCATGGCATTTCATATCATATTTCATATCACATTTCACTTAAACTGATTTTCTGGGAAAAATCTCATTTATATAGGTATATACGGAAAACAAAAGCCCACTCACTGCTAAGTAGCCGGGTCGTAACCCCCGTGCCAAGCCTGGCTATGCTCGTCCTTCGAATAAGTCTTGCCTATATGAGAAGCAACTGAAATAACGTTAATTAATGCACATAATCGAAACCTTAGAAATAACTTCTTATACACTGCTCAAATTGGGTATATGAATACACCACCATGATCTACTAAACCTCACGAACATCCTCATATTTTTAGAAAAAATTTCCGACCACCCACGTGCCGGCCACGTGATAAGCACACTGACGACGTCAGTTAACGCCGTTAGGAATATTCCTCGGAATATTTCGTTAAAACCCAACGGTAACAGTTAAAGATAACTGACGGCGTCAGCATATTTCCTCAAGACTGATGGAATATTCCCTGTCTTCTCCGGCGAGTCGCCGACGACTGTTCGCCGGTTTCTGGAAAAACTTCCAACAATGGTTTCTCACTCGTTTTTCAACCATTTTTCATAAAAGTGGTACCAAAATGAAGCTACAAGCATGTAGAACACAACCACACAAGTTTCAAAGCTTAAAATCCACTAGATTTTACCTGAGGAAGATCAATAGTTCGGCCAACTTTGAAATGCTTCGATTTCAGTCCTCCGACATCCAAAACCTTCCAACGAACCACCCCTAGCCTCGTGAAGACCTACTAAAGCTCGCTATGACCTTAAAATTTCCTGAAAAGTCCAATTTTACGTGTGCATGAACAGTGCACCAAAACTAGGGTGATGAGAACTAGGGTTTTCAAATGTATCCTTACCAGAAATGGGTACCAATGTGTTCGTAAGGACGAGATGAACAAAATGGTGATCTTTGTGTCCTTGATCTTCTAAGTTCTTGGAGGATTTGGTTGTGTTCGTACAACACCGAGAGGGAGAGAGACAGAGAAAGTCTGAGAGATAGAGAGAGAGTGCGGGAGTGAGAGAGAAAGAGTGTATGAGTATGTGTGTGTGTGTGTGTGGTCCAAATACCACAACCAAAACTCCCAAACTTAGATACACACACATACCTTAATTAGTTCCTAGGGGCATTTTTGTCATTTCACATCCATCGTACGAAATCTCCGGGACTGGCTGTTACAATCTACCCACCTTAAAAAAATTTCATCCTCAAAACTTATAAAACAACCTCGAGTACATCTCCCTCATCCGATCCTCGGTCTCCCACGTCGCTTCTTCTGCTGAGTGATTCCTCCACAAGACTTTAACCAATTGCACTCTCTTATTCCTCAGAACTTTTTCCTTCCAATCAAGTATCGTCACCGGCTCCTCATCATAAGTCAAATCTGAATTGATCTCTAAGGGTTGATGAGGTATCACATGTGAAGGATCTGCCACATAATGTCGAAGCATCAAAACATGAAACACATTATGTACCTTAGTCAGCTCTGACGGCAACTCAAGTCTATAAGCAACTTCACCAACTCGCTCAGTGATGTGATAAGGTCCGATGAACTTAGGACTTAGCTTGCCTTTCTTCCCGAATCATACTACACCTCGCCACGGCGATAACTTCAGGAATACCCAATCACCAACCTTGTACACTCGATCAGTGGCATGTCTATCTGCTAAACTCTTTTGGCGATCTTGGGCCGCTTTCATATTAGACTTAATAACCTAAATGTTTTGAGTAGTCTCCTCCACTAACTCAGGGCCTACTAAAACCCGTTCGCCAACCTCTGACCAACATAAAGGTGTACGACAAGGCTTGCCATATAATGCTTCGAATGGCACCATACCAATACTCGAGTGAAAGTTGTTGTTATAGGCGAATTCCATCAAATCCAACCGCTTATGCCAAGCGTCACCAAACTGCAACACCGAATATCTTAGCATATCCTCCAAAGTCTGAATCGTCCTCTCAGATTGTCCGTTTGTCTGAGGATGATACGCCGTGCTGTACATTAATCTCGAAACCAAAGCTTCTTGGAATGCTATCCAAAACTTAGAAATAAATCTCGGATCTCGATCTGAAATAATACTCACAGGAACTCCATGATACTTCACAATCTTCGTGATGAACAACTCGGCTAACTCGTTCAAAGAATACTTTTCCCTCACAAGAATGAAATGCGATGACTTAGTAAGCCGATCTACAATCACCCAGATTCCATCATAGCCGTTTTGTGTACGAGGAAGCTTGTACACAAAATCCATAGTGATATTTTCCCATTTCCACTTTGGAATGAGAAGTGGTTGTGACAAACCAAACAACTTCTTTCTTTCAGCTTTGACCTGCTGACATACGACACATCTGCTTACATACTCAGCAATTTCCCTTTTCATACCTGGCCAATAATAAAATGGCCAAATGGTATGATACATTTTTGTTCCTCCTGGATGCATCGCGTAAGCTGAAATATGTGCCTCATCAAGAATTGCCTTCTTTAATTCCTCATTATTTGGCACGTACATCCTATTTCCTTGCATAAGCATGCCATCCGTCTCTCTAACTCTGAGATCTTTCTTTTTCCCTTGATTCCTCAAATGAATTAACTCTTGAATCTCTTCGTTATTCATCTGAGTCTCGAGTATACGATCAATCAGAATAGGCCTAACTTGGAAACTAGCAAGTAATGTTCTTTCTTGTTCTGCCACAGCTTCTCCTTGTTCTTCCAATTCCAATTTCACTCCCGTAGACCTCAAATCTACAAGAAGAGGAACACAAGAAGCATACAATGCATTAACCCGACCTTGGGATTTCCTACTCAAAGCATCAGCCACCACATTAGCACGTCTAGGGTGATACTCAATTGTGCAATCGTAGTCACTTAGCAACTCAATCCATCTCCGCTGACGAAGGTTCAAATCCTTCTGTGTGAACAGGTACTGAAGACTCTTGTGATCTGAGAAAATCCTACACTTCTCACCATAGAGATAGTGTCTCCAAATCTTTAAAGCGAAAATAATGGCTGCCAATTCCAAATCATGTGTAGGGTAATTCATCTCGTGAGGCTTTAACTGACGAGAAGCATAAGCAATTACCCTACCATGCTGCATCAACACACATCCCAAGCCATTCAAAGAAGCATCGCTGTAAACCTCAAAATTACCACTATCATCATGAAGAGTCAAAACAGGTACATGAGTGAGGTAATACTTCAACTTCTGGAAACTCTGCTCACAATTATCATCCTACTCAAATTTAACTTCCTTCCTGGTTAACCTCGTTAGTGGTAAAGCCATAACTGAGAAATCCTTAACAAATCGCCAATAATAACCCGCTAAACCAAGGAAACTCCGTACCTCGGTGACAGTTCGCGGCTGCTCCCAATTCTCCATAGCTGCTATCTTCTTAGGGTCTACCTGAATACCCTGAGCTGAAACAACATGCCCTAAGAAAGTAACTTGATCTAACCAGAATTGGCACTTACTGAACTTAGCATACAATCTGTGTTCCCTCAGCTTCTTTAACACCAAAGTAAGATGTCGGACATGGTCTGCTTTTGACTTAGAATACACCAGAATGTCATCAATGAAGACAATGACGAATCTATCCAAATACTGCTGAAACACCTTATTCATCAAACCCATGAAAGCTGTTAGTGTATTCGTCAATCTAAATGGCATCACAAGAAACTCATAATGACCATAACAAGTCCTGAAAGCAGTTTTAGGAACATCGTCGCTCCTGATCTTCAACTGATAATAACCAGACCTTAGATCAATCTTAGAAAATACGCAGGCACCTCTGAGTTGATAAAAAAGATCGTCAATACAAGGCAAATGACAACGGTTTTTAATCGTCATCCGATTCAGTTGCCTGTAATCAATGCAAAGCCTCAAGGTACCGTACTTCTTCCTTACAAATAAAACTAGAGCTCCCCAAGGTGAAGTACTAGGTTGAATGAAACCTTTATCAACCAAATCCTGTAACTAAATCTTCAATTCTCTTAACTTGGCAGGAGCCATACGATAAGGAGTTAAAGAAATAGGATCAGTACCTGGTAGTAAATCAATAGCGAACTCCACATCACAATCTGGCGGTAATCCAGGTAAATCATCAGGGAAAACATCAGCAAAGTGTCTAACCACCTTGACATTCTCCACGCTAATCAGAGCATCATCATTTAGTACCACGTGAGACAAGTACCCTTGACAACCTTTGTTTGGTAACTTTTTGGCTTTCACAGCCGAAATGATTCCATGTCTCAATCCACTAGGCTCACCAAAGAATGTAACCTCAGGTAATCCAGGATGATGAAAGGTCACTGATTTCCCGTAACAGTCAATCTTAACATGATTGCAATGCAACCAATCTGTGCCTAAGATGACGTCAAAATCCATAATGTCTAACGGAGTGAGGTTAGCAGGCATAACCACATTCTCCACTACTACGGGACAACCTGGGTACATATAATCTACATAACACTTCTCCCCTCTAGGCATAGCAAACTCCAACTCATACCCAAGAGGTGCAGATAGAGGTTGAGTCAATTAAGCAAACGTATGAGAAATCACAGAATGAGTAGCACCACAATCAATCAACACTTTAGCATAATGACCAAGAATATTTAACGTACCCATGATCAAATTCGAATTGTTCTGAGCATCCTGCAACGAAAGGTTATTAATATGTCCTTAGTTCTGCTGCCTTCCTCTACCTCTGCTGGCATGAACTCATCACCCCTGAGGATTACACCCTTGTCCTGACTGACTAAACTGTCTTGAAGACCCAACTTCACTGGTAGTAGCATCAACCTACTGAGACTGTCCTCCAGAATGCCACTAGGATCCACCAGCTGAATACTGCTGTTGAGGCATATATCCTCCAAAGTACTGCTGTGGAGGCATATATCCTCCTAAATACTATCTATAACTGCCCTGCTGATAGAGATCCTGAGGGTACTAGTACTGTCCCGAAGAATAAGGAACGAAATCCCCCTGATAGTGGTATGCACCACCACGACCTGTCTGGGTATAACCACCATGTCTTGAAAACTGCTGAGCTGGAGCTGGCGGTGGTAAAGGAGGCTGCTGAGGCCTCTGCTGGCCTTGAAGACAAAACTTAGCTAGATGTCCCTCCTGACCACAAGTGTAACAACCACTGCTACCTCTTCGACATTCCCCTGAATGTCGACTACTGTACCTACGGCACCAGGGTGCATTTCCTCTACCAAAATTCCCTTGCCTCTGGGATCTGAAATCTCTGAATAACCTACCACCTCCTCTCTGACCTGGGGAATTGAAACCTCCACTGGAAGAACTAGAACTAGTCTCACTGCGCTTAAAGCTCTGAGTCTGGCGAGGCCCTTGTAAGAAATGACCTTTACCCTTATCCTTATTTTGATTCCCATTTTTATCTTCCTCTTCGCTGTCGCTTGGCAAATTCTCATAATCCTAAATCTGAAGTAAAGCTTCATAAAACTCATGATAAGTAGTACAGGGAATCGCAGTCGCAATGGTACGCCATTTCTTCTTAGTGCCCAATTTAAAACGACGTAGCATCTCAACCGGATCAGCAGCAACTTTCGGATGATAACGAGATAGATCAGGAAATTTCCTGTAGTACTCGTTAGCTGACAGCTTCTTCTGCCTCAAACTAGTAAACTCCTGTTTCTTACGATCAATGTATGCAGGAGGAATGAATCTCTTATAGAATAACTATTTAAATACCTCCCAATCTCTGGATTCCTCCTTGGGTAACTCGTCAGCCAATTGTCCCCACCATGAAGCTGCTTCCTTACCCAAAAACCATAAAGTCGTCTCCACCCATCTGTCATGACATAGGCTCCCCTGACTCTGCATCAGCCTAAAAGTCTTCTCAATATGCACCAACCATTTCTCTGAACCCTCAGGACCTTCATTCCCCACAAAAGTGGTTATCTTCAAATTATGAACCGAATCCAGATGGGTCCGCTGAGGTGGCCGAATAACTGACTGAATAGCATTCGCTATAGCTTCCCCTAACTGAGCTATATCAGGGAAACTAGGTTCGGCTGAACGACGTGGCTCTTTACAAGGCGGCATAGTTCTTACAGAAACACCAAGATAATTAGAATATTCACAAGATATGCAAGACTGCCAAACCTATGCTATGATACCAATCTGACACACCACGACCCAAAAGTAGGGCATGCTGGCCGTGACGTGTGAGTGATGTAACCATGTGCACAGTACGGAAGCAATAAAGAATAGAATTTACGAATCAATTAAAATTGAAACACTAGCAACCCAAACCAAGATAGTGTGCTAGTGCGAGAATTAAGATGGTTTACACAACCAGAGCATAAATGGTCTACGTGCAGTCAAGCAAAAAGTACTAAATAGAGATAACACCCGAAGGTGGTCCTACATAAGTGAATTCTGTCAGAATGTCCGATGAGCTCCTCGTATGCCACTAACGAACACTACTTAATACCTGAAGGGGCGAAAAACAAAGTTGAGTGGGTCAGACCAAAATCTTTTCAAAACCTTTCTTTTCTCAAAAGTTAAACCTGTCGCCGTAAAACTTGTATAATTTCCCAGAAATAAAGTAGATACTCATATATATAATTCTCAAAATCTTGCTGGAAAATATGTATATATGAATGAATGTATGCCATGCCAAAGTATCATAACTGAATGCCAAATCATAACTCTGTGAATGTGCTGGAATACTAGACATCATCTCAGCCCTCGGCTGTATATAGCTCATAACAATCTCATCATATCATATAGCTCATAACAATCTCATCATATCATATAGCTCATAACAATCTCATCATATCATATAGCTCATAACAATCTCATCATATCATATAGCTCATAATCATCTCAATCATATTATATATATCCTGCACACACATCAATACCACCTCTAGTGGTCTGCACAACATCACTGAATATAAACTAATATGCTATAGTGCTACGATCACATGAAGACTGTGCTGTAAATCGCGGTTCACATACGAGTCGAACCCACCTATAGTGGTCTATTCGACAGGACTGAGCACCTAACTTGGATCCAAGGCGAGCACGCGGTGCGGAAGGTGAACATCACGTGAATGACTGAGCCTCTATCTCTGGGCAAGAGCACTAATATCAGTGTCCTGGTTTATGAGCTCTAATTATATCACATCACATCATTCATTCTCATCATAACTAGAATATAAACTTACCTGTCACTTACCTGTGCGGCCGCAGCACCAACATTAATATATGCAATCAATAACGCATAATAAAATAAATAGATACTCTGCATGGCATTTCATATCATATTTCACTTAAACTGATTTTCTGGGAAAAATCTCATTTATATAGGTATATACGGAAAACAAAAGCTCACTCGCTGATAAGTAGCCGGGTCGTAACCCCCGTTCCTAGCCTGGCTACGCTCGTCCTCCGGATAAGTCTCGCCTATATGAGAAGTAACTGAAATAATGTTAATTAACGCACATAATCGAAACCTTAGAAATAACTTCTCATACACTGCTCAAATTGGGTATATGAATATACCACCGTGATCTACACAACCTCACGAACATCCCCACATTCTGACAAGATATGCAAGACTGCCAAACCTATGCTCTCATACACTGCTCAAATTGGGTATATGAATATACCATTCCGCCTCTTCAAACTCTCAAAGTTTTGATCTTTGAGCCGGACGGCCTCAACCAAAGCTTTACTCGTCTTCTTGGCATTTTTCACAAGCCGCATATTCTCTTTAAACTTTGCCTTGTATTTCTCAAGCTCTTGTAGCCTGTCGTCGTACTCAGTCATGACCTACATGACAAGATGATCATCACTACTAGAAAAAAGATAGGACAAAGTAAAGAAATGACAGAGTAACACTCACACATAGGAAGATAGCCTCATCATCCGGTCACGATTAGATTCGTGCCTAGCTAGCGGCTCGCCAAGCTCTTCAACAGTAGATCGACGTCCTGCCAAGCAATTATTGACATACCTAAAACTACTTGTTGCATGGCAACCTTCAAATCCTTCCAAGGGACGCTGCCAACCTCTTCCTTGTACTTCCTCTTGCGGCTGCAGCTAGGACCACCTTCTTGGTCAATGGACTCCATGGTTGGAGGAAAGATGAGATCGATGGTAGGAAGATGAGGTAACAGTCGCTTCTCCTCTCCTGCAACTATGGCGGCAACACACCCGATAACCTCAGCTTCAGCCTTCTTTGAGGCAGCAATCTTGAGGACCTCCTCTTGCGACTTAGGTCTAGGGGCTGGCTTCACCCGATGCTTACGAGCTCCCTTGTGAAACAAAATATCGTCTACAGGAACCAACATGGGTGCTTTCTTTTTCTTGGTGCTAGTTTCCCCTTTTTTGCTCACTTTCTCCATTGAACAAAAAAAAAATCAAAGTAAGGAATGCAATTTTGTAAGAGCAAGAGGAGGCGAAATGAAAGATACAACTTACTTGTTCGTCTCTGGCACTCGGAAACTTGGGGCTGGAAACCGTACTTTTGGAATAAGGGTCGTAGCTTGCCCAAATGCCTATACTCTTCGGGCACCCTCAAAACCTTCTCTACGTCAGCTAGCTCCCGTCCGGACAGTTTGATGGTTCCTCGTGTCACTGCAAAAAAAAAAAAAAAAAAAAAAAAAAAATGTTAGAAGCAAGAAGAAATCACAACAAATAGCAAACAATGCAAACAATGGATACATTACAACCTACAGTCTGGAAGTGAGTAGGAACACGTCGCTCAGGTGTGACACCCTTAGCAAGCTCCCAATCGTTATAAAGAAAGCACCAACGGTTTTTCCAAGTGCAGTACGCCTTTTTCTTACCAAAGACAACACGCTCTCTCTCACTCCGACATGCACACTCAGCATACCCAGTGCATGCTTTCATCGGGCGCATCTTATAGCAGTAGCGCCACTGATGGAAGGAAGGCTCACCTAACCCACATTCCATCCAAATAATATAAAACCCGATCAAGGTATCCCAAAAACCAGGGTTGAGTTGCCCAGGCGCATATCCAATAAAAGATAGCATCCGTTGCAACCACGGGTGTAATGGTAGCTTCACCCCTAAGGTCAATAATACCTGGGTATAGAACATAGCATGACCCTTAGGCGGCTCAGAGGGCAATTCTTCATAATGCACCAAACGTATTCCTACACTACAGGGGACACTACATGACTGTCTTAGGGCCTCAAGCTGCTTTTCGCTATCTAACAAATTGTTTTCTAAATGGTCCGCTGTGAACTCAGAGCGAAATATGGGTGTCACGAACAACCCCCTCACCCACTGGCATGGAGGAAGAACCAATATTGGCTAAAGTTTGACAAGTGTGAAGATCATCCAACGTTTCTTTTGTACAAGACTCTGACAAAGACCATGAAGACTCCGACAGTGCAGGCTCCAACCTAGAGCTAGAGCCAGGGGAGCCCTCATCACTAGAACTTCCAGGCTCTGACATCTACAACAAACAAAAACAAACTCTATCACTACATGGAGGATCGAAACATAAGGAAGTTCCTAGGGCATGAGAAAAAAAAAGCTCAACCAGTTCATTATGTTCTTAACCAAGTACATGACCACTTAAACAATTCAACAAGAATGAAAGCATTCGATCTAGTGGAGACGACTACCAACCTGAAGATGGTGCAAAGCAATGCCGGAATCCCTCTCAACTAGAGAGCACTTTGTCTTCAAAAATCACTACAAAATCAGCAAATGAAGGCAAGGTAAAGAATGGAAACTTATCATTCTTATATAGATAGTTCAACATAGCCAAAGAACTTTGAAATTCAAATTCAAACCATGAGAAAGCCACACATGGAAATTCTTCAAACTTCCACACAAGCTAGAGAGTTTCAAATTTCAAATGTTCAGTTCCCCCACTCCAAAAAAAAAAAAACAAAAAAAAAAAACAAAAAAAAAAAAATCAAAAAAAAAAAGTCAAAAAAAAAAAACAAATTGAAGGAGGAACACAACAAAGCTTCATCAATGGAGGACAACTACAATTCTCAAAAGCTTCACACACTCTTGATCAAGATAGTGTGAAGCAAAATCAATTTATGGTGTAAACAAAGCTTCACCCTAAAAGCTTGACCATACAAAGCTTCACCCACAAAGCTTCACCCTACAAAGCTTCACCCTACAAAGCTTGACCCACAAAGCTTCACCCTACAAAGCTTCACCCTACAAAGCTTCACCCTACAAAGCTTGACCATACAAAGCTTCACCCTACAAAGCTTCACCCTACAAAGCTTGACCATACAAAGCTTCACCCACAAAGCTTCACCCTACAAAGCTTCACCATACAAAGCTTCACCCTACAAAGCTTCACCTACAAAGCTTCACCATACAACGCTTCACCCTACAAAGCTTCACCTACAAAGCTTCACCCCACAAAGCTTCACCTACAAAGCTTCACTACAAAATTTCAACACTAGAACATGCAAGAGCTTCACATGCTCTTGATCAAGATAGTGTGAAGCTAAATCAAATTTTGTGTCCTAAAAAATAGCTTCAACTAGTCAAGCCTTTTTCTCTTTCTCCCTCTTCCGTCACCTTTCATCTATCAAATTTCCGCAACTTCTGCTCTTCTTCAATGGAGCCGAATTTTTGATATCTTATAGTTCTTGAACAGGTAAACAACTTTGAAGAAGGAAATATTTCTGTTTGAGCGAAGGAAATTAGAGTTTTGAAGCTCCAAACATAACAGTCAGATTCCTGCTGATTTCAAAGCTATTGTGATGTTTCAAAGATCTGGAAGTATTTAACAGTTAATTCATTCTGAATTTTTGATATGTTATGGAAGAGATGACAAGGAACAACTTTGATGAAGAAAGTATTTTGATTTGAGCAAGATAAAAGGCAGTTTCGAAGCTAACAACAGGCCTGATGGGTTGACAGACAAATCATGAACAGTTACTCATCATACCTGAATAGAGTTGTACTACTCCGATGGATCTCAAATTTGGATATGTTGTAGATCACAAGTTAAGGAACAACTTTCATGAAGACAACTTTGCGATTTGAGCTACAGAGAAAGGTGTTATAATTGCAGCAACTCAAGCTGATTAGTGGAAACGAAAAGCAATTCCACCACAAAAGTGAACAACAGCAAAAATAAAAAAAAATAAAAAAAAGGGGGAAGCAGAAATGGGCAAAGGGATGAGACCTTGGGTTTCATTTTTATTATTTCCCTACCTCTCAAAAATGAAGCAAGAAAGAATTGTACTTCACTAAAAAAGAATTGTGCTTCACCAAATGAAGCAAGGCAAGGCATCGATATTCTGACAACTTGGTAACAAGCAAGACACCTCATTCGGCAACTCTCCTCGTCCGACGACTTGGGGGACTCCTATCATATACTACTACACCTCGGTACTTGGAAGTTCCGCTACTACTTAGTGACTTGCATCTTTCAAGTCCCCAATCGAGAAGTTTTCCTCACTCGGGAAATTAGGGGAGCACTATTTCAGCCTACAGGATCCACCAACGAAGTTTCAACATGAAAACTTCAACAAAAGAAGTAATTCAAAGAACTTAGTGGAGGATGCCTTAGTGTATTTAACACAATACGCTGAATGAAGCAAAGCTTGTTTATTGACATCATCGATAAATTACATATATGTACATACACAAGAATCAAAACAAACAAACATGAGGGAACCTTCACAAAGGTTGCCCAGGAGAAGCCCCAGTACTCAACAAAGCACCAGAAAGATGAGGCACCGGAGGGTGGTCATTTGGAACCTCTGTACTGGGCAGAACCCCTGAAGGAGGAGGCACCGAAGGTCGATTGTTTGGAGCTTCAGTACGCGGTAAAGCTCCAAAAGACGAAGGCAATAGATGCCCTTGCAACAAACCCACAAACCTCTGATGATCACTTAGAATCTGGCTCTCGGATCCCTCCAGTCGGTCAAGCTTTCTCTTGATGCCCGTGGAGTAGCTATGTGCAAGCAGGTGCAACTGTCTATTCTCATGCTTAAGCCCTCTGATCTCCTGTTTGAGGCTTATCACCTCAGCCGCCAAGGACTCAACCTGGCGGGTTCGAGCAAATAGGCGCTGGGCCATATTAGACACAGAAGCCGCATACTGAACACTGAAAGCCAGAGAATCCTTAACAGCCAACTCATCGGACCGTTTGGAAAGTAGTCTGTTATCTTTGGGAGTGAGAAGATTTCTGGCCACCACCGCAGCGGTCATGTCATTCTTCATCACAGAATCCCCAACGGTAAGATGACCAGTAGGGGATAAGAAAGACGGACGCCATATGTTATCTTGAGGAGACCTGGCTGCCTCTTCCTCAACATTAAAGTAAAACGACAGTCGGATGGGCAAGACATTTTCAAAAATGACGAAGGAAAAATGAGGTCCAATAAATCTCAGAAGGACAAAAATAAAGGGAAGATTTCTACAAGCAGTAGCTCTCTGAACGTACTTCTTGAACACAATTGGTGCCCCTATAAAAGAAAAGGCAACAGGGCCGTTTGTACAAAAAATCGAAGAGACACCACTTTTCGAATTTCGAGAAGCAGATTTTCGTGGGTAAAATTTATCGACAATCTTCACACGCAACACCAGCTCCTCGGATACCAAAGGTGACTCTGCCAAAGAACTCTGATAAAGTTAAGGCACGAGAATTTCGAAGTTCTAGCTACCCTACTATTACCCACAAGGGTAAAGGAACAGCACCCGCTACTTGCTAATTGATGAATCCCTAGATGTGTCGACCTTTGCCTTTCATGGCAAAGCATACTCACAAGAATGCCTAATTTTTCCTCATCTTCAAAGATACACCTTCAACAGATCTACTTGTTCGAAAATCAAAGAGGCACCGCTCCTCGAATTTCGAGAGCCAGATCTCCTTGGATAAATTGTGTCTGCAACCTTCACACGCAACATCAGTTTTCCGGATATCACGGACCACTTTTTCAAAGTGCTCTGACAAAGTTAAAACACGTGAACCTCGCAGCACCCACTACATCGATATGACCAATAAGGGTAAAGGAACAGCTTTCCCAGAAGGGTAAAGGAATAGCACCACTACTTGCTAATTGGGAAATCACTATACGAGTCAAATCTGTCCTCTATGGCAAAGCATACCCACATGAATGCCTAATTTTTCGGCACTTTTCACAAGCAACATCAGCTTTCCGGATATCACGGAACACTTTATCAAAAGATCTTTGACAAAGGTAAAACACGTGAATCTCGCAGCTCCCACTGCATTACTGTAATCGAGAAGGGTAAAGGAACAACATCACTACTTGCCAATTGGAGAATTCCTATATATGCCAACCTTCATCCTCCACGACCAAGTAGACCTCCAAAAATGCTTAACCTTTCCTCACATCCGAGAGGGCACTCCCAGCAAAACTTCTCGAAATACTCGGCTTTCTTTCCTCTTGATAATACCTTTGCAAACAAGCCACACCAGAGCAAGAATATCTCATATCATCAGGGACAAAAGCAAGAGTATCCCATATCATGCTTTTTCCCTGTCTTTTCCTTTGCCCTTGCTCTTACCTGCAAGATAAGGAGAAAGAGAGCAATCAGCCAGCACTTGGTATCAATCTTCCGATCTGGAACCGATTGCCTGGAACCCCTTCCTGATTGCTTACCTAGCATTGCTCTCGAGTACTCATCTTCAACATCTTGTGCTTCTAGAAAAGATGCCACATCTGCATGGAGAACAGCTAAGGTAAATGAAACTGATACCTTGAAGCATGTGGAGACAACGTGCTAATTGATCCTCAACTAAACTGAGGATCACTTGCCATGTGAGATTACTCAAGGTCCGATTTCCTTCAAAAATCAAGCCACCAACGGCCCTTGAAGAAATTAGAAGTCCAATTCACGATCAAGTCTCCTATTCCTTGCTAAGAAGCCCTCCAGCTCAGTTCAAGAATAAACCTGTGGAAAGATACTTCTTCAAAAGCAAAAGTACCTCATATCATCAGAGTCGAAGGCAAAATTATCTTATGGCATGCTTTTCCTTTACCCTTGCTGATAGGAGCATATTTATGCGACTTAGTTCGCATGTTTTCTTGCATTTATTTAGTTAGTTATTGCTTATTTAAGTGTTTTAAGCTATTTTCGTGTGTTTGTAGGTTCAAATGACAAAGTTGGCAAGAAAGTGCAATTTGGAGCATTTTAGAGCAGTTTTGGGCCAAGAATGGATGTCACATGTATGGAGCAAGATGGATGGACGAATTTGAAGTTCAAGAGAGGCTAGGAATGTGCAAAAGAGTTGGAGAAATAAATTCAAGTCAAAGAAGATATGGAATCAGCTACAAAGAAGGAGAATTATCCAAAACCTTATCCAACCTTATCTTATCCAACTAACCTTATCTTACCTTATCTTATCTTATCCTATCCTAATCTTATCCTACCTTAATTCCAGCTACAAGGGGGACTCATTTTCATATTAGGATGCCTAAAACCTGTTTTTAGGAGGCCTTTTTGTTCTAGAAACATGCCACAACACTCCTTTCTAGAAGCTTTAAAAATCTGGCGCCCCAACCTTTCTAGATGGCCTTTTCCTTGTTGGTTTGGAGTCCTAAATCCTTTTCCTTGACAACCTAGGCCAAGTAATCCCTAGCCCTATAAATACAAGTTTATGCTGCAACCATTCAGAACACCACCCTCTACCATAACTCACCTACATCCATCCACCACACACTCAGTGTGCCGCAGCCTTGCAAGGAATGAAGGAATCTGGAACGTTTTCTAGGTGTATTCTATCCTTTGTTTTCAATGTTTAATTTTATTTATATTTGTTTGATTGCGAACATGAGGAACTAATTTCTTTATAGTTAGAGGCGAATTCAAAGCCATGGACATATGTTTTATATGAATTGATTTCCTCCAGTTATGATTTCATGAATCGTGAATGTGGTTTACTTATCAGAGTTATTGAGAACTTGTTCTTGTGTGTTGATTAAGGAGGCCTACTTAGTTTGCATGCATGAATTGGATGCTAAAATATAAGGGAGTTTCACCTAATCGTTACAAACTTATATTTACAAGTAGTGGAGGTTGCTAGTCACGATCGCGTTAAGTAAATTCTTGGCAGGAGTGTCATGCAGTCATAGTCACGAATGTCATGTCAATGCTTATGATTTTCACAAAGCTTAATGATCTTTGATATGTATCTCTAGTATGCAGTCATATAGGGAACTTGATAAGAATAATTTGGTTTACGGCGCTACGTCCAAATTCAATGAACTTAGGAAAATCTGAAGGTTAATGCGTGCAGTCACGATTAATTTGGGGCGTTGTCGTTCATGGTTTATAGAAAAAACAACTGGAAATCGATTTGTGTCGCATATATGTCATGTGTGGAGAAGGGCCCTCTAACTAGCCTTTCACCCTTTTCAATTCACCAAATTCGTTTTCTATAAAGTATTTTATGCAAAGTTTCTGTTTTAAGTTTTAAATTCATCAAAAACAATCCCCCTTTCATTTAATCTTGTTTTTAGAGTCAAAACCTGTTTTCTTTTAGTTGTTTAAGTCTTTTAAGTTCTATTTTCGTCAAAACCAATTGTTCGGTCTAGATTTGAGTCTTTTTTTATTGTTTCTTGCTGTTTTTAGTGTTTGAAGTTGGTTTTGAGTCATTAGAGTCTAGTTTAGTGTTTTTGAGTCTTATTTGTGTTGATTAGCATCCCTAGTTAATCCCCGGTTTAGAATGATCCCTACTTGCATCTTTACTACAATTGTCATCAATAGGGTTTAATTTGTGTGTCAAGTTAAATTTCACATCACTTGCTCTTGCCTACGGGACAAGGAGAAAGAAAGCAATCGGTCGGCACTTGGAAAGGTTGAACAAAGAAATAGACCATCACCTCTACCTCGTGCCTGCCTGCCGTTCAGAAGAAACAAGCAGAGAAGAATGCAGCATGATGACCTGTAACAGATCACTATAGCATGACACCCTGCCTTGCATAATCATACAACTCAGCAGAATGAGTCTAAGTTGAATCCAAGAGCTCGAGAAGCTTCAACAACCTTTCGCTGGCACCGTCGCCAAAAAGCAAAGCCTCGCCATACCGCACCCACTACTTTGTCAACAGTAAAAGTATCCCATATCATTAGGGTCAAACGTACTCTAGATTTGATGGACTTGTTTTGACCCTCAAATTCCTGAGTTGGCCCACTTATTTGGAGGAAACCAAAAAACCCTTCAACCCAGTTCAAGAATAAGCCTGTGGAAAGTTACTTCTTCAAAAGCAAAAGTATCTCATATCATCTCTTCTCCCCTTTCTTCTCTTTATCCTTGTAGCTGAATGAGAGACAAGTAGAAGGAGAACAATCAGCCGGAACTCGAAGTCAAGCTTCCGATCTCGACCTGATTACTTGGGCCTCATTTCCCTGATTGCTTACCTTGTTTGTTACCTCTTTCGGCAAATCTCCTCACTCAGAGACTTGGGGGCTCCTACTATAGTGTTTGTATCACACTTGACCAAGCCCGAAACTACAAGTAAGCTTCAAGTGAAAATGATACATTACCTTGTGCGTCAACATCAGCTAGAGATAGCACTCATGAATGGAGGAGAAATGCTTCCAGAGAAGATGCCACTTCCACCTATGGAACATAAAAGGCAAGTGAAAACGACACCACGCTTCAGTACTTGGAAGTTTCGGGATTACTCAGTGGCTTGGAACTTGCAAGTCCCTAACCGAGGAGCTTCCCTCACTCGGGAGCTTAGGGGATCACTGTTTGTACCATACTTGACCAATCCCGAAACTACTGAGAACCGGTCAACATTATACCGTCAAGGACCCATAAGGTAGAGGTCAATCACAAGGTGACATGTGTCGACATCAGAGGCCAATCGCAGCGCGACACGTGTCAACATCAGAGGCCAATCACAACTCGACACGTGTCAACATCAGAGGCCATTCACAGCATGACACGTGTCAATGTCAGAACAAAGCTAGAAACTCTCTTATATAAATAAGGATCATTCTCCCACAATAATCTCTAATGTCATTTGTATTAAATCATTCACTAGAATTCACTAAAGGAGAGCTTGAACCTTTGTATTTGTGTAAACCGCTCACAATTAATGAGAACTTCTCTACTCCGTGGACGTAGCCAATCTGGGTGAACCACGTACATCTTGTGTTTGCTTCCCTGTCTCTGTCCATTTACATACTTGTCCACACTAGTGACCGGAGCGACCAAGCGAAGGTCACGAACTTGAAACTTTCTGTTGTACCAAAGTCCTCACTGATTTTGTGCATCAACAATTTTAAACAAAGGTATGATATTCATTAAGCAAATCAGAATTCGTACAAACTGAGGATAGTGTGCAAAATGGGCCTCGATCAAAACCTTGTCGGGAATTTCAACCCGGTTAAAAGAAAAGAGTGTCCCGCACCACAGTAAACTTATCCTCAAACGAACAATCAAACTTACAATTTATTGAAGAATTCAATTTTCCATTTTTTTTATGTTTTTTATTGTTAATAGTATGTTGTCGGTTAAGGTGGACAGAATGAATCCGAATTCTCTTCTAACCTCTTTGTCAGAATCCAGGGGATCCGTGAATCGTGTTCATTAATCGTATATTGTGCGGTAATAAATCATTTTAAATTTTTTTATTTAAAATTGAACACAAGCAGTACTTGATGAAAACTGATCATACGATGTACGATGAACTGATGTGAGAATTACTTGACACACAAATTAAACCCTCTTCTTGACAGTTGTAGTATATGTATAAGTAGGGATCGTTCTGGACCGGGGATTAGGAGGGATTGCTAAACACTTGAATCTGACTCAAAAACGTAAAAACAAAGTTTAAAACACTAAACTAGACTCAAAGAATGCAAGACTAAATTCTAAAACACTAAAACAACTCAAAAGACTCAAAACAGCACAAAAACACTCAAAACTGCCTAAAAACACAAACTGGGCAGTTTTGAACTCTAAACACTACTTTGGACGAAAATAGATTTTAACTTGACTCAAGACACTTAAAAACACAAATCAAAACAGATTTTAACTATTCTAACACTTCAAAATAAAAGGGGGATTTGTTTTTGAACGAATTTAAACTTAAACAAACAAAATTGTAAAGACAACTTAAAAAGGCACGAAATTGGTGATTTGAATGGGTGAATGGCTAGTTAGAGGGATCCTTATCCACACATAAACATATGCATACAACTTGATTCCCAGTTACTCTTTCGATAAACCATGAATGACAATGTTCCGAATTAATTGTATTGAACTAATTAATTCCCAGATTTCCCTAAGTTCATTGAATTGAATGGATAACGCATCACAACCAAATTATTCTTATCAAGTTCCCTAACTATGGAATACGCATGATAGAGATACATATCAAAGATCATTAAGTTCCATGGAAATCATAAACATTGACAAGGCATTCATAACTATGGAATACGCATGTTAATCCAGCCTAGGGTTTACTTAACATGATTGTGACTAGCAACCTTTACTACTTGTGAATATAAGTTCATAACGATTAGGTGAAATTCCCTTATATTCTAGCATCAAATTCATGCATGTAAACTAAGTATGCATCCTTAATCAACACACAAGAACAAGTTCTTAATAAAACAGATAAGCAAACCACATTCACAATTTATGAAATCATAACTGGAGTAAATCAAATCATAAGAAACATATATTCATGGCTTCAAATTCCCCCTCTAACTAATAGGGGTTTAGTTCCTCATGATAGCAATTAAACAAAGAAAACTGAATTGAAACATTGAAAACAAGGATAGACAACACCTAAGAACGCTCCAGCAGTAGTCACGACTTAGAATGGCACCTTCTCCTTCCTTGAATAGCTGCGGCACAAGAGGGGTTTTCTGGGTTTGTGTGGATGATATGGCACGGCAGGGGGTTGAATTAGGTCAGAAACTATGGAGAATGGTGAAGAAAAGGGGCGGCAGAGAGTGGTGGATGATTTCTGGCGTGAATGATGTATATGGAGGGTGGTGTGCACGGCAAAGGATTGATTTGTATATATATAGGCACCAAAAACCCTAGGTGAATCAGATTAGGACTTATAGAAAGCCAAATCCATCCAGAAATAGGTTCAAAACAATCAGATTTCCAATGGGAAAGGGCCTAAGGTGCGGCACAATAGGATAAGGAGGGATAAGGCTTCTAGAAAGCCTTGCAAGGCAAGGAAATCAGGTTTTCTGGAAAGCTAGATGCGGCAAGGCTTAGGGTTTCTAGAAACTTAATTTAAATGTCCCCCAATCAGAAAATAAACCCTCATTGTACCAGGAATTGAATTAGAAAAGGATTAGGATAGGATAAGGTTTGTTAAGATAAGATAAGGATTGGATAAGATAAGATAAGATAAGGTTGTTTGAATAATGTTTTGGATAATCCTCCTTCTTTTGAGCTGATTCCTTATCTTCAATGATTTGAATTTATTTCTCCAACCTTGAAACATATTCCCAACTTCATTTAAACTCCAAATTCGTCCATCCTCATGCCCATTGCTTGTGTTATCCATTCCAAGCCCAGATTTGCTCTAAAATGCTCCAAAATGCATCTTTTTGCCAACTTTGCTTCTTGGACCTAAAAACATACGAAAATGACTTTAAACACTATACTAAGCAACAAATAGCTAAGCAAACGCAAGGAAACACACTAACTAAGTAGCATAAATATGCTCCTATCAAATTCCCCCACACTTAGCTTTTGCTAGTCCTCGAGCAAAACAAAACAAACAAAACGTAACCTAAACCTTCCAACGTTCACCTCAGGGATCTTCAATGATACATAACATGCCAAAGATCATTACTCCCACAGATTTTAGTTATCCCTACCCTTGAGCACATACTTAATCAAAGTTACCACACATTAGCTCGCATTTAATCAATTAAAACAACATTTTGAATGTAGTAACATGCCTTAGAGAATCCCTCAATTCCTTACTAGATATGCACTCAATCACACAGATTTTCTGACTACACTCCCTACACTAGTTATATGTGAGAAGATTGATGTAAATATGAAACTAATACTCACATATATGTTTATGACAAAGAAAGCAATTTCTGGAATGCATGTATAGATATGATCTCATGAATGGAATGCTACTACTTAGACGCGAGAACCAGGGACACCATATGCTCATACCAATCCCAAACTCCACATATTGAAACACACAACACTCAAGATTGAAGTATAGGGTTATAACGGGGCTAGGGGGTATTGGCTAACAAAGAAAGGTAAGGAAAACAAACGTTCTTAAAGCAATAGCAAGCAAAGTAATGAATATGACACTTAGAACTCTCTTTCTTGAATGCAGCCGCACACTTTGAACACAAAGGGGAAGAAAACACATACTTTTAGGGCCAATTTCAACTTTTTGGACCCCTTCTTCAACAATCAACACTTGTGAGTTTTAATCTCACTTATTTTGAACACTTTTCATACTTTTTCACAACTTTTCTTCTTCTTTTTCTTTTTCACACGAATTTTTCTTTCTTTTTTTTTCTTTCTTTTTTTTTCTGCTTCCTCACCCGTGCCCTTGTTTGTCTTGTTGGCACACAATCAGACACATAAATCCCTTCCCCCACACTTGTTTGCCGCCCAAATAACGAACAAAGGGAATTCATTCTTAGGTCATGCTTAGCTACGCCTTAAGAACAAGGGTAAGGATGGTCCTAATCTAGGCTAGGTAAGGATAATGTGGGTAAACAAAGAACATAGGCTAAACAAGGCTCAAAAGGGTTAAACCTACAAAACAAATAACATAGGGAGGTTCGGCTTTTTGGCTCTGGTTTTAAACTAAACAACTTCATCTTGATTATGTGTTATGCTAATCAATTTCATGCTTTGAATGAAACGGGTATGAGTTCTAGTATTTGGAACTAAATGATGAAACGCATTTTAAGTAGCAACCAAGCAAAGAATAATGAGATCATGCAACGACTTTAGAAAACAAAGAATGCACAGATTTTTAACTCTCCAAAGAACGTTTTAAGCTCAAGTCTCTCAGGGTTGTAGCGTTAGTTTGAGTTACTTCCTTCAAGCATGTTACAAAAACTGATTTTTCTTTTATGATTGCATGTGAATTCATGAATGTCAACTACAACCAAGCATAAACCAAAGAGTATATCAAACGTCAATCCAAGTTTGTAACTTTCTTTAACAGTTATGCAATTAAAAACCAAATCCTCATCATTGTGTTGGAAGGTACCCTAAGACACAAACAAACACACAAAAACAACTCTTTTTGGGTTTTTCAAAACAATTTTTCAAATTTTTATGGTATTTTCGGATTTTCTTTTCAAAACACACTAAAAGACTCCAAAACGGCTTAAAAACACTTAAAAACACTGAAAACAACATTCAAAGTGATAGGTGATAAAAACCCACGAATTTCATGCAAAAAACACTTTGTTACCCCCCCACACTTAAACCAAACATTGTCCTCAATGTTTCAAACATAGACGCACAGAAAGCAAACAGCAACCAACACAACTAACTAACATAACAAAGATGGCAAAGGAAAAACAATAAAGAGTAGGGTTTAGAAACGCAAATCTGGTTGTGGAGCCGGAGAGTTCCTAGGTCGTCTTTATTTGCATGGGTTGCCTCCCAAGAAGCGCTTGCTTTAACGTCTTCCAGCCGGACGAACCTTCCCTCTATTCTTCAATGAGGCCCACGGCATTAAAGGATATGTCCTCCGTAATGTGCTCTTCAAAGTGCTCATAATATGGCTTCAATCGATGTCCATTCACTTTGAATTCTTGTTGCGTTTTTAAACTTTGAATTTGGACTGCACCATGAGGAAAAACATTAGTAACCACAAAAGGACCAATCCACTTAGAACGCAACTTACCTGGAAATAGACGAAGGCGAGAATTGAAAAGTAACACTTTCTGCCCTATAGAGAACAGCTTGCTACGAATCATCTTGTCATGGAATGCCTTTGTTTTCTCCTTGTAGATCCTTGCATTCTCATAAGCTTCATTCCTAATTTCGTCTAGCTCATTCAATTGAAGTTTTCTATGAAGACCTGCGGCATCAATGTCCATGTTGAATGTTTTGACAGCCCAATGTGCACGATGTTCTAACTCGACGGGAAGATGACATGGTTTCCCATAGACTAGCCGAAATGGGGACATTCCAATTGGGGTTTTATAGGCAGTGCGATATGCCCACAATGCATCATTCAAACGCAAGCTCCAATCCTTCCGAGTTGGCCCTACAGTTTTCTCCAAAATCTGCTTGATCTCTCTATTTGAAACCTCGGCTTGCCCACTAGTTTGAGGGTGATAAGGTGTTGAAACCTTATGCGTGACATTATACTTCTTGAGTAGCGCCTCAATGGTTCGATTGCAAAAATGGGAACCCCCATCACTGATTAGGACTCTTGGCATTCCAAATCTAGCAAATATGTTAGTTCTAACAAAATCTGCAACCACTTTAGAATCATTAGTTCGGGTGGCTTTTGCTTCCACCCATTTCGACACATAATCCACAGCAAGCAAAATATAAAGGAAACCATGTGAGGAAGGAAAAGGACCCATGAAATCAATACCCCAAACATCAAAGATTTCAACACTAAATATGGGGTGTTGCGGCATTTGTTGTTTAGGACCTATATTGCCCGTTCTTTGACATATATCACAAGTCATACAAAAAGTTCTAGCATCTCTAAAGATAGTAGGCCAATAAAATCCACATTCTAAAACTTTATGTGCTGTTCTTTGCGTACCAAAGTGACCTCCACATGCATAGGTGTGACAAAAAGTTAAAATTGAATTAAACTCAGAATCATGCACACACCTACGTAGAACCTGATCAGGGCAATATTTCCACAAGTATGGGTCATCCCAAACATAAGAACATGCATCCTTTTTAAGTTTATCACTTTGGTGCTTGTTTAGCTCTCTTGGAATGTGTTTAGACACCAAATAATTTACTATATCAGCATACCATGGCTCACTTACCTTGATGGACAGCAGCTGCTCATCTGGGAATGTCTCTTGGATAGGCACGGCATCCTCCTCATGCACCATACGGCTCAAGTGATCAGCCACCACGTTTTCACTCCCCTTCTTGTCCCGGATTTCAATATCGAACTCTTGGAGAATAAGCATCCAGCGAATGAGTCTTGGTTTGGCTTCTTTCTTGGTGAACAAATACTTCAAAGCTTTGTCCCAAAACAGCTCCTAATGCATAATTCGAAGCATCACACATAAGCTCAAAAGGAAGGCTCCAATCTGGTGGGACTATGATGGGGGCCGAAGTTAGCATCTCTTTGAGGTGTTTGAATGCCTTCTCACATTCCTCGTTGAAGTCAAAAGCCACATCTTTCTGGAGGAGACGGCAAAGAGGGTTTGAAATCTTTGAAAAGTCCTTGATGAATCGCCTATAGAATCCTGCATGTCCAAGAAAAGAACGAACCTCTCTAACCGAAGTAGGAGAGGGTAAGTAGCGTACAAGATCTATTTTTGATTTATCAACCTCAATTCCCCTTTCTGAAATGATATGACCTAAAACTATGCCTTGTTTTACCATAAAGTGACATTTTTCCCAATTCAAAACAAGGTTAGTTTCAATGCAACGTTTTAGAATCAAAGTGAGATTATCTAAGCACCCATCAAACGAATCCCCAAAAACACTAAAATCATCCATGAATACCTCAATAATCTTCTCCACAAAATCTGAAAAGATACTTACCATGCATCTTTGAAAGGTGGCAGGTGCATTGCATAAACCGAATGGCATGCGACGATAGGTAAAGGTACCAAAGGGGCACGTGAAAGTGGTCTTTTCTTGGTCATCCGGAGCTATAACAATCTGATTATATCCAGAGTACCCATCAAGAAAACAATAAAAAGAATGACCGGCTAACCTTTCAAGCATTTGATCAATGAACGGCAAAGGGAAGTGGTCCTTCCTCGTGGTGGCGTTTAGCTTCCTATAGTCAATGCACACTCTCCAACCTGTTTGGATACGTGTGGGCACAAGTTCATTCTCGGCATTCTTCACCACAGTGACTCCGGATTTCTTTGGAACACATTGCACCGGTGAAACCCAACGGCTATCCGAGATTGGATAAATCACGCCACAATCAAGAAGCTTTATAATTTCCTTCTTCACAACTTCCATCATTGGAGGGTTGAGTCGGCGTTGAGCCTCTCGAGTTGGTTTAGCCCCCTCCTCTAGAAGTATGCGATGCATGCATGTTGTAGGGCTAATCCCCCTAATATCGGCCAATGTCCATCCAATGGCTGTTTTGTGCTCTTTCAACACCTGAATTAACTTTCCTTCCTCTGTTGCCGTGAGTGTGGAGGATACAATGACGGGCAATGTCTCGTTATCTCCCAAAAAGACGTACTTCAAATGATCCGGCAATGGTTTAAGCTCAAGTACGGGTGCCTGAATCATTGAGGGTAACAACTTGTTAGTAGAAATTGGAATTGAAATTGGTTTTGAAGGCTTACCATGGTGCTGAGGTAGTGACTCTAGGGCAGCCACCATCTCGGCCTCTTCTTCACTTATAGGCACGGCAATATTGGGTTTTTGCCCAATTCCTTGTGCAATTGTTGATTCAAGGGGGTCCCTATCCAAGGAATCAAGGTAATCCTGCGCCAATTCATCGAATATATCAATAGCAAAACAAGAATGATTTTCTTTAGGAAATTTAATAGTTTCAGCAAGATTGAAATCAATAACTTCCCCATCAAATTCCATTGTCAACGTCCCTTTGAACACATCGATCTTGGTGCGGGCTGTTTTCATGAAAGGTCTCCCAAGGAGGGTCGGCAATGGGGTAGAATGGGGTGTATCCTCCATGTCAAGCACATAAAAATCCGCTGGAAAAATCAGATTTCCAACCTGCACCAAAACATCTTCCAAAACTCCTTTTGGATATGCATTAGAACGATCGGCTAATTGGATAATAATACCATCGTTTTTAAGCTCACCTAAGTTCATAGATGCATAAATAGAGTATGGCATGACATTAATTGAAGCTCCTAAGTCTAACATAGCATGTTCAAACTTAGTACTACCAATAACGCAAGGAATTGTAAAACTACCCGGATCTTTGCATTTAGGGGGTAATTTCCTTTGTAGAACAGCAGAGACATTCTCACTTACTTGAACCACTTCTTTGTTAGAAATCCTTCTCCTTGTTGTACAAAGCTCTTTCAAAAACTTAGCATACCTTGGGACTTGCTTTATTGCATCAAGGAGTGGGATATTGACTTGAACTTTCCGGAATGTCTCTAGAATGTCTTTTTCAGCATCCTCTTTCTTTGATTGCCGCAACCTGCCAGGAAAGGGCACAATTAGTGGAGTAGAGCTTGAAGAATTCATATTGGAACTTACCTTGATGGTTGAGGACGGTCTAGAAGTGGGAATTGGCTGCGGCAAGGATTGTGCATTCCTTGCCGGGGGTTTGGGTGATTCATCCTCCTCCAATTGCAGCTTCTTGTCCTCTTCTTGACTTGATCTAGATGGTTGTGAATCAGTTCCAACCTGCTTACCACTTCTCAACGTGATTGCTTGGGCGGTTTCAAATCCTCCCTTAGGATTAACAACGGTTGAACTAGGCAACCTGCCTTGTTCTCGGAATTGGCCCATGAATTCAGCCATTTGACCCATTTGTTTCTTCAATTCATCCACCTCTTTAACTTGATTTTTTATGCTCTGCATGTCCTGCGTCAAAGAGGTTAGTGCTTGAAGAATTTTATCATTATTTAACGACGAACCTGAATTGGTTTGGGCCGAAGTTGGGTGAGGTTGTGGGGCTGCATATGGCCTTGGAAACATCCCAGGGGGCTGTCTAAATCCGCTTTGTGGCTGTGCTTGCTGAGAATCCCTCCACTTGAAGTTTGGATGATCTCTCCATCCCGGATTGTATGTGTTTGAGTATGGGTCGTGTCTTTGTTGGGTTTGGCTTTGAAAACCCACGGCTTGGGCAGTTTCCCACCCCCCATTCTCAATCAATTGAGGGCATTGATCGTTGAGATGTCCCTGCATAGAACACACTCCACATATGGCCGGCCCTTGTGCTTTGTTTCCATCCACAACCTGTGACAAAAGAAGAGTGAGATTAGCCATTTGAGATTGTAATTCTGAAATTGCATTTACCTCATTCACTTGTTGTTGCCGTGGCCCTTCTCTCTGTCCAACTCCTTCGTATTGTTGCGCATTCAAGGCTCGATTTGCAATTAGAGTCTTGGCAGCCACGGGTGTTTTGTCAACCAAAGCTCCTCCCGCTGAAGCATCAAGCATTTGTCTCTCAATGGGGAGAAGTCCTTCATAGAAATATTGGAGGAGAAGCTCTTCCTTCATTTGGTGTTGTGGACAAGAAGCAACAAGCGCTTTGAACCGCTCATAATAGGCTGGAAACGATTCCCCTTGGTTTTGTTGAATGCCACTTATCCTTTTCCTCAAGAGAATGACTCTTGAAGTTGGGAAAAATTTCTCTAAGAATGCGCGCTTCATGCTTTCCCACGAAGTAACGGTTCCAGGTGCTAGTTCATAGAGCCAATCCTTAGCCTTTTCCAAAAGAGAGAATGGAAAGGCTTTCATCTTCAATATACTTCCGTCAACATTGACAGGGGTCATGCTTGAACAAACCACTTCAAATTCCTTCAAGTGCTTGTTCGGATCTTCCATGGACAACCCGTGGAATTTGGGGATGTGGTGCAACAAGCTGGACTTCAATTCAAACTCATCAGTCTTGCCTTGAGCCGCCCTAGGATATTGAATGCATAAAGGGGTCGCATTGTCCAATCCCGAGGCTGAAAGTTCTTTGATTGTTCGGTTATCTGCAGCCATGTCGTGCTCCTCTTCCAACTCTTCTTCAATTTCAACTTCAGATTCGGAATTAGAACTTGAACTAAGTAGATCAGGTTCTGGGTGCTTCCTCTTCCTTCTCAAATCTCGCTCAAAATCGTCGTTAAACTCCAAGATATGTGCGTGAACGGGTTGAGAACTTCGAGTTATACACTAGTACCTAAAACAAAGAAAACAAAACAAATCAGAAAACTAAGCAAAACAGAAACAAAAACAAGTTAAAATACACGGCAGAAACTAGGGAGATTAGCAAGTTTGCTAATCCTCGGCAACGGCGCCAAAATTTGATGTGAGAATTACTTGACACACAAATTAAACCCTCTTCTTGACAGTTGTAGTATATGTATAAGTAGGGATCGTTCTGGACCGGGGATTAGGAGGGATTGCTAAACACTTGAATCTGACTCAAAAACGTAAAAACAAAGTTTAAAACACTAAACTAGACTCAAAGAATGCAAGACTAAATTCTAAAACACTAAAACAACTCAAAAGACTCAAAACAGCACAAAAACACTCAAAACTGCCTAAAAACACAAACTGGGCAGTTTTGAACTCTAAACACTACTTTGGACGAAAATAGATTTTAACTTGACTCAAGACACTTAAAAACACAAATCAAAACAGATTTTAACTATTCTAACACTTCAAAATAAAAGGGGGATTTGTTTTTGAACGAATTTAAACTTAAACAAACAAAATTGTAAAGACAACTTAAAAAGGCACGAAATTGGTGATTTGAATGGGTGAATGGCTAGTTAGAGGGATCCTTATCCACACATAAACATATGCATACAACTTGATTCCCAGTTACTCTTTCGATAAACCATGAATGACAATGTTCCGAATTAATTGTATTGAACTAATTAATTCCCAGATTTCCCTAAGTTCATTGAATTGAATGGATAACGCATCACAACCAAATTATTCTTATCAAGTTCCCTAACTATGGAATACGCATGATAGAGATACATATCAAAGATCATTAAGTTCCATGGAAATCATAAACATTGACAAGGCATTCATAACTATGGAATACGCATGTTAATCCAGCCTAGGGTTTACTTAACATGATTGTGACTAGCAACCTTTACTACTTGTGAATATAAGTTCATAACGATTAGGTGAAATTCCCTTATATTCTAGCATCAAATTCATGCATGTAAACTAAGTATGCATCCTTAATCAACACACAAGAACAAGTTCTTAATAAAACAGATAAGCAAACCACATTCACAATTTATGAAATCATAACTGGAGTAAATCAAATCATAAGAAACATATATTCATGGCTTCAAATTCCCCCTCTAACTAATAGGGGTTTAGTTCCTCATGATAGCAATTAAACAAAGAAAACTGAATTGAAACATTGAAAACAAGGATAGACAACACCTAAGAACGCTCCAGCAGTAGTCACGACTTAGAATGGCACCTTCTCCTTCCTTGAATAGCTGCGGCACAAGAGGGGTTTTCTGGGTTTGTGTGGATGATATGGCACGGCAGGGGGTTGAATTAAGTCAGAAACTATGGAGAATGGTGAAGAAAAGGGGCGGCAGAGAGTGGTGGATGATTTCTGGCGTGAATGATGTATATGGAGGGTGGTGTGCACGGCAAAGGATTGATTTGTATATATATAGGCACCAAAAACCCTAGGTGAATCAGATTAGGACTTATAGAAAGCCAAATCCATCCAGAAATAGGTTCAAAACAATCAGATTTCCAATGGGAAAGGGCCTAAGGTGCGGCACAATAGGATAAGGAGGGATAAGGCTTCTAGAAAGCCTTGCAAGGCAAGGAAATCAGGTTTTCTGGAAAGCTAGATGCGGCAAGGCTTAGGGTTTCTAGAAACTTAATTTAAATGTCCCCCAATCAGAAAATAAACCCTCATTGTACCAGGAATTGAATTAGAAAAGGATTAGGATAGGATAAGGTTTGTTAAGATAAGATAAGGATTGGATAAGATAAGATAAGATAAGGTTGTTTGGATAATGTTTTGGATAATCCTCCTTCTTTTGAGCTGATTCCTTATCTTCAATGATTTGAATTTATTTCTCCAACCTTGAAACATATTCCCAACTTCATTTAAACTCCAAATTCGTCCATCCTCATGCCCATTGCTTGTGCTATCCATTCCAAGCCCAGATTTGCTCTAAAATGCTCCAAAATGCATCTTTTTGCCAACTTTGCTTCTTGGACCTAAAAACATACGAAAATGACTTTAAACACTATACTAAGCAACAAATAGCTAAGCAAATGCAAGGAAACACACTAACTAAGTAGCATAAATATGCTCCTATCATGAACGGACACGATTAATGAATTTCCAAGATCTTCACAAAGAGGATCTGAAGAGGATCCTGTTGGGGACAAAATATTACATTTGTCCAATGGAAATTACTAAAAAAAAATCATTTTTTAGTTAATAATTGTTATTGCTGTCGGTTATGGACAAAAAGTGGTGGCCTTATCCGACGGTATTATTTACTTCTTGGCAGTTACGAACAACATATATCTGTTCTTAACTGAGAGGAGTACTCAACATTTGATGTCACCTGTGTCCGACAATAGTTCTCCAAATTATTCTCCAATAGTTCTCTACATGAAAAGCATAATAGAAATACAATCAAAGATCATTAAGCTCTATGAAAATCATAAGCATTGACAAGGAATTCGTGACTAGCAAAACCATGACACTCTTGCTAGGAATTTACTTAACGCGATCGTGACTAGCAACCTCCAGTACTTGTAAATATAAGTTTGTAACTATTAGGTGAAACTCTCTTATATTTTAGCATCAAATGCATGCATGCAAACTAAGTATGCATCCTTAATCAACATACAAGAATAAGTTTTCAATCAAACAGCTAAGCAAATTGCATTCACGATTTATGAAACAATAACTGGATGTAATCAATTCATTTCACATATATGTTCATGGCTTTGAATTCACCCCTAGCTAAAACGAGTTTAGTTCCTCATGTTCGCAATTAAACAAAAATAAATTAATTTAAACATTGAAAGCAAAAGATAGAATACACCTAGAAACGCTCCAACAATCCAAGGCTTTGAATGGCAAGCACGGCTCCAGATGGCTCATTCCTTCTCATTCCTTGCAAAGCTGCGACACAAGAGGTGGATGGTGTGGTGGATGGTTATAGGTGAGTTATGGTAGAGGGTGGTGGTTTGAATGGTGCGGCAGATTGGGGTATATATAGGCCTAGGGATTACTTGGCCTAGGTTGTCAAGGAAAAGGATTTAGGACTCTAATCTAACAAGGAAAAGGCCTTCTGGAAAGGTTGGGGCGCCAGATTTTTAGGGCTTCTAGAAAGGAATGTTGTGGCATGTTTCTAGAAGGAAAAGGCTTTCTAAAAACAGCTTTTAGGTGTCCTAATATGAAAAGGAGTCCCCCTTGCAGCTGGAATTAAGGTAGGATAAGATAAGATAAGGTAAGATAAGGTTAGTTTGGATAAAATAAGGTTGGATAAGGTTTTGGATAATGTTCCTTCTTTTTAGTTGATTCCTTATCTTCAATGACTTGAATTAATTTCTTCAACTCTTTTGCACATTCCTAGCCTCTCTTGAACTTCAAATTCATCCATCCACCTTGCTCCATACATGTACTATCCATTCCAAGCCCAAAATTGCTCTAAAATGCTCCAAATTGCACTTTCTTACCAATTTTGTCATTTGAACCTAAAAACACACGAAAATAACTTAAAACACTCTAATAAGTAGAAACTAACTAAATAAATGCAAGGAAACAAGCTAACTAAGTCGCATAAATATGCTCCTATCAATGTGATGATGTTTTCTTTTAACCACACCAATTTGTTCTGGTGTGTTGACATAATTAGTTTGATGAACGATGCCTTTAGGAGAATAGAAAGATTCAACCTTGAACTCAGGACCATTGTCACTACACACAATTTAACTTTGGAAGCGAATTGAGTCTCAACCATGTTAATGAATTTAACAAGAAGATCCCTAGTATCAGACTTATGGCACATCAAATACACCCAAGTGCATCTAGTAAAATCATTAACAATGGTGAGAAAATAACTTGCCCTGGAAAGAGATGCAATGTGATAACCACCCTAAATATCAACATGTAATAATTCGAAATGAGCATTGTTAGAAATTGCACTTAAAGAAAATTGTAATCTAGTATGTTTAGCCAATGGACAAACCAAACACTTGTCTGCATAACAAATTTTATTGTTGTCTAGAAAGGAAAATAAAGAGGACACTTTGTAGGATGGATGCCTAAGACGTTGATGCTAAAGGACAGGAGAATGTGAGTAGATGGAATTGCACGATGCATTCTTGGTTTGATCAAGATAGTAGAGCCCATTTCGTTTAGTTCTCGTCTCAATCATCTTCCCTAAACGTAGGTCTTGTATTACAGAAAAATGGTTAAGGAAAACAGTGATACAAAGGGATTGATAGGTGAGTTTACTGGTGGAAATAAGATTTAGTTAAAGAACTGGGACACACAAAATATTTTCAAGAACCAAACTAGAGGCAAATATGATTGACCAATATGAGTAACATGAACCATGGAGCTATCTGGAAGTTCAACAATTCTATTTTTGACAGGCTTCTGATGTGGTAGAAACTAACACACAAATTAAACCTTATAAGTTAAGCAATCGTTATACGAGTAAGTAGGGATCGTTCTATTCCGGGGATTAGAAGGGATGCTAATCAACACAAATTAAACTTGTAAAACTGAAAACTATGCTAAACTAACATCAAAACAATGACTAGGGGATTTGGGACGAATTTAATTAAAACAAAAGTAAATGGCAGCAAGTAAATTAAGTTGTGAATGAAATATGGATGGAAGGATAGCTAAAGGATTCTTCTCCACACATGAATCATATGCATACAAATCGATTTCCAGTTATTCTTCCTATAAACCATGAATAACAATGCCCCAAATTAATTGTGAACAACACTAATTAACTCTCAGATTTTCCTAAGTTCATTGAATTGGACTCAGTGACGCAACCAAATTATTCTTCTCAAGTTCCTTAACTATGAAAAGCATGATAGAGATACATCTCAAAGATCATTAAGTTATGTGAAAATCATAAGCATTGACAAAGCATTCATAACTATGAAAAGCATGACACTCCTGCCAAGAATTTACTTAACTCAATCATGACTAGTGACTTTTACTACTTACAAACGTAAGTTCATAACGATTAGGTGAAATTCCCTTATATTCTAGCATCAAATCCCTGCATGCAAACTAAGTATGCATCCTTAATAAACATACAAGAATAAGTTCTCTATAAAGCAGATAAGTAAATCACATTCATGTTTTATGAAACAATAACTGGATGTAATCAATTTATAGAAAACATATGATCATGGCTTCGAATTCACCTCTAGCTAACTTAGTTACACATGTTCATCATAACTGAAAAGCAATCTAAAATAAACATTGAAACTTAAAACAAAGATAGAAAGAACTCTGAAAACTCCAGCAACTTCAATGGATGAATGGTAGGCACGGCACACCCTAAAACGTTGTAGAAATTTCATATATATAAGGGGAACAGCTAAATCCAACGAGAAAAGGGATTAGGTGTTTTGAGTTATTTTAGGACTCTAAGAATCAGGTAGAAAGTGTTTGAATGTGATTATGATTCCTCTTTGTAGCTGGAGATAAGATAAGATATTGGATAAGATAGGATAAGATAAGATAAGATAGGATAAGATAGGATAAGATAATGTTTCTCTCCAACTAGGATTCCTCTTTTTTGTGTAATTCCTTGCCTTCCAAGCCTCAGCTTTAATTTCTCTAGATTTTAGCACATGTCTAACACCATTTAAACACCAAAAACGTCCATCCCATATGCTATCTACGCATGTTATCCAATCCAAGTCCAAAACTTCTCCAAATTGCTCCATTTTGCCATTTATTGTCATCTTTACCAACTGGACCTACAATAATACGAAAATAATTTAAATTACTACAATAAATGGAAATTAACTAAGTAAATGCAAAGAAATAAGATAATAAAGTCGCATAAATATGCTCCTATCAGCTTCCAAGAAGTACGTGAATCAGGCTACAAAATGACTCCTTATGAAGTAGTTTTGGGAAGTCTCCTCCACTTTTTCCTATAACAGTGGCACCACAAAAAGAGGCATTAGTAGATCAAAGTTTGCAGGAGGGGAATAGAATTATTTCCGTATTAAAGTCCAACTTGGGAGCTACTCAATGCAGAATGATGGTTTAGAGTGACAAAAAGAGGCTAAGAGAATGTTTGAAGTTGGTGATTAGGTGTACTTAAGGCTTGTTCCTCATCAACACATGTCCTTGTCCTCTCATTCATTTCACAAGCTACAACCCAGTTCTATGGTCCATTTAAAGTTTTGGCTAAAGTAGGGGTCGTGCCATATAAGTTGAAGTTGCCTGATAATTCAAAACTACATCTAGTTTTTCATGTCTCATGCTTAAAAAAGCATATGGATAGTCAAGTGCAATTAACTGTACCACTACCAATTATTACTAAAGCTGGGATATTGCAGGATGTACCAGTGACTATTATAGATAGAAGAATGGTGAAGAAAGGGCACACTGCTACTACAAAAATTTTGGTGCAGTGACAAAACCATACCAAAGATGATGCTACTTACGAAAACTATCATGAGCTCAAGTTCAAATTTCCAGAAATTGCAAGTTTGTGATTAGTCTGTGTGTCATCATGTATTTTGTTTGTATTATGTTTACTTGTAATATATGTCCTGTTCAATTTCTGTATCAGGTCCAGTTGGAAAGGGGAATTGTTATGATGCTAGGTTGCATCATCACAATTGTCCAAATGTATAGCTAAGTTTGCTAGTTAGTTGTCAAGTTTGTTAGTCTGTTATGTTTGTTAGAAGATGACTCAGTGAGTAAGTAATTAGTTGGTATCACTGTTCTAAAAATCGGCCTAGGCGGCGCCTAGGCACTGGGTGGCGGAGCCCTGACTCGATTTAGGCCAAGGTGTTTACTTAAGGTGGGGAGGATTTAAGTGGCCGCCTAGGCGGTCTGGGCTGCGCTAGGCGGCTGCAAATCCCAAACTTCCTGCAACTTTCGTAACAAATCTGAAACTTTCGATGTCGTTTGTAGCAGAAAAACCTCGACAATCTTCTATAGCTTGCCGTCTATGTGAGAGAGAGAGAGAAAAGAGAAGAGAAGAAAGAGAGAGATAGGGTATTTGACATTTAATCTGAAGTGGGCTAGCTGCAGATTCCTTAATTTAGTTGAGGAAGGGCTTTGAAAGGGGGAACTGGGAAGAAAAAGAAACGAAAGGTAGAAAAGAAAAGGTTTTTTCAATTTTCAAAAGGTCAAAAGGTCTGATGATATGGGGACTCAGATTCCACCCTTGCGAATGTGAAAGAAGTAGAGTGGCTGGCACACAGTTTTGAATTATGAAACCACCCACTATAGGGATCCCTCTTGCGAAAGGTTTCCCATATATATATATATATATATATATATATATATAAATGTTATATGAATTTTTTGGATAATGTTTTTATTTTTCCTTAGACCATCAAATTATGTAGATAAAATAAATAATACATAAAAAAATTATCCAAGACCGCCTAGGCGCTAGGCCCCAGCTCACCGCCCGACTAGCGCCTAGCGTTTTTTCGAACCTTGGTTGGTATATGGAAGGAAGGGCTGTAAGATGAAAGGTTTTTGTGTAATTGGTTGTTGTGTAATAAACAAGTCTTTCTGTGTACAATATTGAAGAAGTAGAGCTCAGGTTCTAACAAAATATGATTAAAATATGAAAATTTCTTTCAACCTCAAGACTTTGCAGTCAAGTCGTTGTAGCAAAATAAAGGCATATTTTGATGCTACATCACAAAGTAGAGACCAAAATTTAAATAAAATTAAAAAGAAGGGTCCCCAACTTCTATAGTTGCGTAAAAGCTTTAAAGAAATTGTTACAATATCATGAATAAGTAAATGCAGAGACACTACAGGAAAGGTTGGTGACACACCCCGACCTAAATCAGGGCGTGATGGCCGTCACGTGGAAGTGATGTAACCATATGCACAGTGCGGAAGCAAAGATTAAGTGTGTAATACACAACCAGAGCATAAATAGTCTAAGTGCAGTCAAGGAGAACAAAGTACTAATTAAACAACACCCAAAGGTGATCCTACATTTGTTGAAATCTGTCAGAACTGCCCTGAAGCCCTCGCAATGGCACCAACGACAATTCCTACTTAGTACCTAGAGGAGTGAAAAACAGAAAGCGTGAGTGGGCAAAACCAAAGCCTTTCAAATTCATTTCTTTCTAAAAAGTTCTAATCCCTCACCGTAAAACCTGTATAGTTTTCCCAAAAAATAGTATATGTAAGTACATATCTCAAATCATGCTCAAAAATATCAAAATGCACAGATAAAAATGCCATGCATATGCCATGTCCAGTACTTACACCATATCTACTATCACAATATCACATAAGTAAGCCAGGTAATATAATTCAATGCTAATAACCAATCTAGCTGGGAGTCACCAAACGTGACCTGTACGGCAGAATCTAGAGCTCATCTGTCTAGCCAGGAGTCACCTCTTGTGACTTGTACGGTTCAATCTATAACTCAATCATATATCTCAACAAGTATACATCTCATTAACAATATGCCTGCACACGAGTCGGGAACCACCTTTAGTGGTCTGTACGACAAGATTGGGTGTAATAAATACACTCTAGTGCTACGATCACGTGAAGACTGTGCGAATAATCGTGTGTCACCTACGAGTCGGAAACCACCTATAGTGGTCTGTACAACAAGACTGTGCACCTAACTTGGATCCAAGGTGAGCGTATGGTGCGGGAGGTGAACATCACGTGAACGATTGTGCCCTACTCTGGGCGGGAGCACTAACACCGGGGTGCAGGTTGATGAGCTAAATATATCTCAGCATCATCATTCTATTTACAACCACTAATATCCTAATATACTCACCTGTGGCTTACCTGGGTCTCTGCAACATCATGTGACAATATGCATATTCATAATAATGCATGTGCTCAAATATCATGCATGTATGACATGGCATTTGAATCACATTTCATTTAGATATGGTTCTGGGAAAAACATCAAGTATATATATATATATATACTGAAAACCAAAAGCCCACTCACTGGTATGTCGAAGGGTCGTGGCCCCCTTGCCTTGAATGATTACGCTCGTCCTCGGGATAGGTCTCACCTATATGCGAAACAACTATATAAACGTCACTTAGTGCACATAAACAACACTAGCTAATAACTTCTCATATATTGCTCAATTTGGGTATATGAATATACCACTGAGACCTACTCATCCTCAGAAACATCCCCATATTTTTAAAATAATTTTCCGACGTCTCACGCGCCGCCATGTGCCGGCCAAGGCACGGCCAGACGTGCCCCCACGTATGGCCAACCCTGATGGAAATAGTTAACACCGTCAGGAATATTCCGTTAAAACCCAGCATATTCTATCTAAAAACTAACGGCATCACTTAACGCCATTAGCATATTCCGTCAAAACTGATGGAATATACCACTTCTTCTCCGACGAGTCACCGGACGCCGGCGACTGTTCGTCGATTTTTGGAAAATTTTCAAAACCTTATATCTTCTTCTTTTTTCACCATAACTTGAACCATTTTGAAGATCTTACAAAGACGAACAAAACCATACTTGATTCGAGCCCTGAAACCACCGGAATCCCGCCGGAAAAAACCTCGATATTCCGGCAAACCGTAAAACTCGTCGATCTCGATATTCTGACATCCAAATTCTTCCAACGAACCACTCCGAGCCTTGTGAGGATCTCCTAAAGCTTCCTGTGAGCTTGAAATCCCCAAGAACACACGATTTTACGTTTGCATGAATAGTGACATAAATCGGGTTAGGGTTTTCACGAATTTTCAAAGAAGATTTTACCTAAAAATGGCACCACTCGACTCATATGAACCTTAGGAACACAATGGTGCCCTCTGAATCTTCAATCTGCAAGGTTTGCAAGGGGTTTGGGGTTGGTCTGTACGAAGAGAGAATGAGAGAGTAAGTCTGAGAGAGAGAGAGCACGGGAGAGAAGAGAAAGAAAATGGAATCAACGGGTGTGATGTGGGTGTGTGTGTGGGGTCCAGATTTGGGTCACCAATCAACACAAACAATTTTCTCACTTCTAACTTAAACCACATAACCACACAAAACATCCAAGGGCAATTTCATCTTTTCACACGTTCGAGAATAATTTTCCTGGACAGGCTGTCACAATCTACCCTCCTTATAAAAATTTCGTCCCCAAAATTTATACAACCAATACAATCCACTAATAATCATAAAACAATCTAGGATACATCTCTCTCATCCGATCCTCTGTCTCCCACGTAGCCTATTCCATTAAGTGGTTTTTTCACAAAACTTTCACCAATTGTACTGTCTTATTTCTCAGAACCTTCTCTTTCCAATCCAAAATCGTTACTGGCTCCTCATCATAAGTCAAATCCGGACTAATTTCCAAAGGTTCAGGAGGATCGCATGCGAAGGATCTGAAATATAATGACGAAGCATGGAAACTTGAAAAACATTGTGCACCTTAGACAACTCTAAAGGCAACTCTAAAGGCAACTCAAGCCTATAGGCAACTTCACCGACTCGCTTGGTGATCTGATACGGTCCAATGTACCTAGGACTCAGCTTACCTTTCTTACCAAACCGCACAACACCTCTCCACGGTGATAGCTTCAAAAATACCCAATCATCTATTTTATATACCCGATCAGTGGCATGTCTGTCTACTAAGCTCTTCTATCAATCTTGGGCCGCTTTCAGGTTAGATTTAATCACCTTAATATTTTGAGTAGTCTCCTCCACTAACTCAGGGCCCACCAAAACTCTTTCGCCAACTTCTGACCAACACAAAGGTGTACGACAAGATCTGCCATAAAGTGCCTCAAATGGTGTCATACCAATACTTGAATGAAAACTATTATTGTAGGCAAATTCCATTAAATCCAACCGCCTATGCCAAGCATCACCAAACTGCAATACCGAAGATCTCAGCATATCTTCCAACGTCTGAATAGTTCTCTCTGACTGCCCATCTGTTGAGGATGATATGCCGTACAATAAAGTAGTCTCGAGCCAAGAGCCTCCTGAAACGCTACCCAGAACTTAGAAGTAAATCTAGGATTCGATCCGAGATAATACTAACTGGAACTCCATGGTGCTTCACAATTTTCGATATGAATAATTCAACTAATCGGCTTAAAGAGTACTTCTCCTTCACAGGAATGAAATGTGACTTAGTGAGCCGATCAACTTTCACCCAAATTCCATCATAACCGTTCTATGTATGAGGAAGCTTGTACACAAAATCCATCGTAATATTTTCCCCTTTCCACTATGGAATGGGAAATGGTTGCATCAACCCAAAAGGCTTCTTCCTTTCAGCTTTAACTTGTTGACAAATGGCAGACCTGCTTACATACTCAGCAATTTCTCTTTTCATACCCGGCCAATAATAAAATGGTCGAATGGTATGATACGTTTTAGTACCTCCAGGATGCATTGCATAAGTTGAACAGTGCGCTTCATCTAAAATTTCTTTCTTCAACTCTGCATTACTCGGCACATACATTCTCTTATCTTGCATAAGCATACCGTCTGATTCTCTAATTCTAAGATCCTTCTTTTTCCCTTGATTTCTTGCCATAATTAATTCCTAAATTTCCTCATCATTCATTTGTGCCTCGAGTACACAATCAATCAAAATTGGTCTGACTTGAAAACTAGCAAGTAAGGCTTCCTCATTATCTTCCACTCCTAACTTCACTCCAGTGGACCTTAAATCAACAAGAAGAGGAACATGGCAAGCATAAATGCCATTAAGTCTAACTGGAGTCTTCCTACTAAGTGCATCAGCCACTACATTTGCACGACTAGGGTGATAATCAATCGTGCAATCATAATCAGTTAGCAATTCAATCCATCTTCGTTGCCGAAGATTAAGATCCCTCAGAGTAAAAAGATACTGAAGACTCTTATGATCTATGAAGATCTTACATTTCTCACCATAAAGATAATGTCTCCAAATCTTCAAAGCAAAGATGACAGCCGCTAACTCCAGATCATGAGTAGGGTAATTCATCTCATGAGGTTTCAATTGTCGCGAAGCATAAGCAATCACTTTACCATGCTGCATCAACACACAACCCAGGCCATTCAAAAAAGCATCACTATAGATCTCATAATTACCATTATCATCTGGAAGCGCCAAAACAGGTGCATGAGTGCGACAATACTTCAACTGCTGAAAACTCTGCTCACAATTATCATCCCACTCAAACTTGACATCCTTACTGGTCAATCTTGTTAGCGGTAATGCAACAAGTGAAAAATCTTTAACAAACCGTCAATAATAACCAGCTAGGCCAAGAAAACTCTGTACCTCAGTGACGGCTCATGGTTGCTCCCAATTCTCAACAGCTGCTACTTTTTGAGAATCCACTTGAATACCTTGAGCAGATATGACATGTCCCAAAAATGCTACTTGATCAAGCCAAAATTGGCACTTGCTAAACTTAGCATACAATCGGTGTTCCCTTAATTTCTTCAACACTAGAGTGAGATGTCGAACATGATCTAATTTCGACTTAGAATACACCAGAATGTCATTAATAAAAACAATGACAAATCTATCCAAGTACTGTTGAAATACCTTATTCATCAAACCCATGAAAGCTGCTGGTGCATTCGTCAATCCAAACGGCATCACAAGAAACTCAAAATAACCATAACGAGTTCTAAAAGCCGCTTTATGGACATCGTCACTCTTAATCTTTAACTGATAGTAGCCTGACCTCAAGTCAATTTTAGAAAACACACAAGCACCTCGAAGCTGATCAAACAAATCATCTATACGCGGCAACGGATAACGATTTTTAATTGTTACTCGATTCAATTGCCTATAATCAATGCATAGCCTCAAAGTCCCATCTTTCTTCTTCACAAATAAAACTGGAGCTCCCCATGGTGAAGTACTAGGCTGAATAAAACCTTTATCGACCAATTCCTGCAACTGGGTTTTCAATTCCCTCAATTTAGCAGGACCCATTCTATAAGGAGTCAAAGATATAGGATCCGTACATGGAAGCAAATCAATAGTGAACTCCACATCTCGATCTGGCGGCAATCCAGGTAAATCCTTAAGGAATTCGTTAGGAAAATGCCTGACTACTCGCACATTCTCCACACTACTAGGAGAAACATCATTCAGCACTATATGAGCTAAATATCCCTGGCAACCTTTCATTAACAACCATTTTGCTCTCACAGCAGAAATAACGCCATGCCTCACCCCACTACGTTCGCCCACAAAAGTAACCTCAGGTAATCCAGGATGATGGAACGTAACTGATTTCCCGTAGCAATCTATATTGGCACGATTATAATGCAACCAATATGTGCCCAAAATCACATCAAAATCAACAATATCTAACGGGATAAGGTTAGCTGGCATAACTATATCCTCCACCATCACGGGACATCCTGGATATACACAGTCAACAAAAGATTTCTCCCCTCTAGGCATAGCAAATTCTAAATCATACTTTAGAGGCGTAGGATGAGGTTGCGTCACTTGAGTAAATGTATGAGAAATCACAGAATGCGTAGCGCCACAATCAATTAAAACTCTAGCAAAGTAACCAAGAATATTTAACGTACCCATAATTAAATCAGGATTGTTCTGGGCATCCTGCAAGGTCATGTTGTGGATACGTCCCTGATTCTGCTGTCGTCCACCACGACCTCTACTAGCTTGATTATTTCTTCCTTTCACTCCACGGCTCTAACTTGGCTGACCAGGTTGCCTCAAAGATCCTGCACTACTAGAAGCAATTTCTACTTGCTGGGGCTGTCCTCCCTGGTACCACTAAGATCCACCAGCTGGAATGGAAGGATACGGCGTATAACCTCCAGAACACTGAGGATACCCACTCTGATAATAAGGATCCTGGGAATACTGATATGGTCCTGAAGCTTAAGGAGCGACATCACCCGGATAATGGTAAGCATCACCTCGACCCATCTGACCATAAGTACCAGACCTTGAAACTTGCTAGATCAGTGCTGGTGGTGGCATAGAAGGCTACTGAGGCCTCTGCTGATTCTGGGGAAAATTTATAGCTCTATGTCTGATCTTCCCACAAGTAAAACATCCACTGTTGCCCCACCTACACTCTCCAAAATGCTTATTATTACATCTGCGGCACAAAGAAACACTTCATCTACCAAAATCTCCCTGCCTCTGGAATCTAGAACCCCTAGAAAATCTACCACCTCTTCTCTGACCAGTGGAACTAAAACCTCCACTAGAAGAGCTAGAACTAGCTCCACTTTGCTTAAAGCTCTGAGTCTTGCGAGGTCCTTGAGAAGACTGACTTTTACCCTTATCATCCTTCCTCTGATTTCCATATTTTTCTTCTTCCTCACTCTCACTGGGCATATTCTCATAATCCTCAATCCTCAACAAAATCTCACAAAACTCCTGGTAAGTACCACAGTGAGTAGTGTATAGTACGCCATTTCTTTTTAGTACCCAGAACAAAGCGACGTAGCATCTCAACCGGATTAGTAGCAACCTCCGGATGATAACGAGACAAGTCAGTAAATTTCCTGTAATACTCATTTGCTGACATCTTCCCCTGCCTCAAATGAGTAAACTCTTGCTTCTTACTATCAATATAAGCTAAAGGAATAAATATTTTCATAAATAATTGCTTGAAAATTTCCCAATGAGCAGCTTCCTCTCGAGTTAACTCATGAGCCTCCTGTTCCCACCAGGATGCAGGTTCCTTACCTAAGAACCAGGTAGTTATCTCAACCCATTTATCATGAAGAAGATTCCCCTGACTTTACATTACACGAAAAGTCTTCTCCACATGATTGAACCATTTCTCTGCTCCTTCAGGTCTATCATTTCCCATAAAATGATTCAACTTCAAATTATATACAGTCTCAAGATGAGTCCTCTGGGGAGGTGGAAATGCAAACTGTATAGCATTAGCTATAGCTTTCCCTAATTGGGCGATATCTGGGAAACTAGGCTCAGCTGAACGACGTGGCTCTCTACGAGACAACATAGTTATGACAGAAGACACCAGAAGTAATTAGGGATTTCACAAAATATGCAGGACTGCAAACCTAGGCTTTGATACCAAACTGACACACCCCGACCTAAATCAGGGCATGCTGACCGTCATGTGGAAGTGACGTAACCATATGCACAGTGCAGAAGCAAAGATTAAGTGTGTAATACACAACCAGAGCATAAATAGTCTAAGTGCAGTCAAGGAAAACAAAGTACTAATTAAACAACACCCAAAGGTGATCCTACATTTGGTGAAATCTGTCAGAACTGCCCTAAAGCCCTCGCAATGCCACCAACGATAATTCCTACTTAGTACCTGGAGGGGTGAAAAACAGAAAGCGTGAATGGGCAAAAACAAAGCTTTTCAAATTCATTTCTTTCTAAAAAGTTCTAACCCCTCGCCGTAAAACCTGTATGGTTTTCCCAGAAAATAGTATATGTAAGTACATATCTCAAATCATGCTCAAAAATATCAAAATCGACATATAAAAATGCCATGCATATGCCATGTCCAGTACTTACACCATATATACTATCACAATATCACATAAGTAAGCCAGGTAATATAATTCAATGCTAATAACCAATCTAGCCGGGAGTCACCTAACGTGACCTGTACGGCAGAATCTAGAGCTCATCTGTCTAGCCGGGAGTCACCTCTTGTGACCTGTACGACTCAATCTATAACTCAATCATATATCTCAACAAGTATACATGTCATTAACAATATGCCTGCACACGAGTCAGGAACCACCTTTAGTGGTCTGTATGACAAGATTGGGTGTAATAAATACGTTATAGTACTACGATCACATGAAGACTGTGCGAATAATCGCGGGTCACCTACGAGTCGGGAACCACCTATAGTGGTCTGTACGACAGGACTGTGCACCTAACTTGGATCCAAGGTGAGCGTATGGTGCGAGAGGTGAACATCACGTGAAGGACTGTGCCCTACTCTGGGCGGGAGCATTAACACTGGGGTGCAGGTTGATGAGCTAAATATATCTCAACATCATCATTCTATTTACAACCACTAATATCCTAATATACTCACATGTGGCTTACCTGGGTCTCCGCAACATCATGTGACAATATGCATATTTATACTAATGCATATGCTCAAATATCATGCATGTATGACATGGCATTTCAATCACTGATAGGAGCATATTTACATCACTTAGTTAGCTTGTTTCCTTGCATTTAGGTTGTTAGTTCTTAGTTATTTTAGTCTTTTAAGCCATTTTCGTGTGTTTTCAGGTTCTAAGGGCTAAAGGAGCAAGAAAGTGCATTTTGGTGCCTTTTGGAGCAGTTTTAGGCTTGGGATGGATTGCACATGCTTGGAGCTAAGTGGATGGACGAAATTGAAGATCAAATGAACTTAGGATTGAATGAAGAATGAAGAGTTCAAAATTGGAAGCCAAAGTTTCTAAAGTTGGAAGTTTCTATTCTTGGAGGTTTCCATTCTTGAAAGTTTCTATTCTTGGCTTAGAAGTTTCCTAATCCTTCATCACCTATGTTCCAGCCATAAAAGGGTTCCAAAACATGTTAGGTTGCCTCATTACATGTTTCTAGAAGTCCTAGAACCTTTCCCTAACCTTGCCACATATCTCCTTTCCCTTTTCTTCCAAAATCTGCCACATAAGTGCCTTTCCCTTTCTTTCCACAACCTTGCCGCACAAGGGATCCTCTTCTTACCTATTTTCTGACCCAAAATCACATTCCCTTTGTGTTCTATGCCTTGCCGCACAAGGAGGAGCCTTTCTTACTTATTTTGTGCCTCAAAACACATTCCTAAATCTGTCTTACAATTCTGCCGAATTTCCTTTCCTATTCTCTTTAATTCCTGCACCTTACTTGCCTATTTTCTCCCCAAAAATACTTCCCCTTTCTCTTACAAATCAATGCACACCTTCTTTCCCTTTCTCTCTTAATTTCTGACCTTTAAAACACATTCATTTTCTCTCCAACATATTCTGCCGAATTTTACTTTCTTATTCTCTTTGATTTTCTGATTATTTCTTACCTATTAAATTGTGGAACCATAATAGCTAAGTATTGAACCTTTCCTATTATTTTCTGATTGCCTTTCAACCCTAGCCCTATAAATAAAGCCATCCGCACCATTTAGTCTACCTCTCTCTCTCTGGACAGATTCTCGGCGTCCATTCCATCCACCTATCTACCTATCCATCCTCTACCACCCATTCACGCCAGAATTCCTTCACCAACCCTAGCCGTACCTATCCTTCACCATTCTCCATAGTTTCTGACCAAAAACACTCCCTGCCGCACCATAAATCCATCCTAGCCATAAACCCAGCCTTCTACACCATTCATAATCCCAAAAACTCACCAACAACCCTTGTGCCGCAGCAAAGAGGAAGGAGGAAAGCCCTTGGATGTGCCTGCCATTCAAGTTAGGATTGCTGGAGCGTTTAGGTGTTTTCTTTCTTTTGTTTTCAATGTATAAACTTGTTATTCTTTGTTCTGCGATTATGAGGAACTAAACCCCTCTTAGCTAGGGGGGGATTCGAAACCATGATTATACTTGCAATGTGAATTGATTACCTTCAGTTGTGATTTCATAAGTTGTGAATTCAATTTGTTTAACTGGTTGATGGATAACTTATTCTTGTATGTTGATTGAGGGTCGACACTTAGTTTGCATGCATGAGTTTGATGCTAGAATATAAGGGAGTTTCACCTAATAGTTACAAACTTATATTCACAAGTAGTGGAGGTCGCTTATAAACGATCGCGTTAAATGAATTCTTGGCAGGAGTTTCATGCTCATCATAGTAACGAATGCCTCGTCAATGCTTATAGTTTTCACAAGGCTTAATGATCTCTGATTGTATCTTTATTGTGCTGCTCACGTAGGGGACTTTTAGAGAATGTTTTGAGTTGTTGTATGCGCTTTCCCGTCCAATTCAATAACTTAAGGAGAACTTGAAGGTTAATTTAAGCGGACCTAATTAACCTGGGGTGTTGAGTTTCATGATTTATCGAAAGAACAACTGAAAATTGGTTTATGTGCAAGTGTGTCATGTGTGGAAAAGAACCCTCTAGCTAGCCCATCATCCATCCAATTCACCAATTTCGTGCAAATCTGTTTAGTTTTAGTTCTGTTTTGTTTTTAGCTTAATTTCGTCCAAAACCCAATCCCCCTTTAATTAAGTGTGTTAGATTAGTTAGAAGTGTGTTTAAATCTGTCTAAATTAGTGTTTTGAGTCTTACTAGTCTATAATTCGTCCAAATCAGTCCCTAGTGTCTGTTTTGAGTCTTTTTGGTTGATTTAAGCTGTTTTGAGCTTTAAGTTTGTTTTGAGTCTTGTGAGTCTTGTTAAGTGTTTTTAACTTTGTTTTTATGATTTTGAGTCAGTTTTGAGGTTTTAGCAAGCCCTCCTAATCCCCGGTCCAGAACGATCCCTACTTGCATCTATACTACAATTGTCAACAAGAGGGTTAAATTTGTGTGCTTATATATTTCACATCAAATTTTTGGCGCCGTTGCCGGGGATTAGCAATGCTAATCCCTTGGTTCTTTTCTTATCGTTTATTTTGTTTTTGTTTTAGTTTCTGACTTTGTGTTGTTTTCTTGTTTTCTTTAGCTAATCCCCTTTGTTTTTATTTGTGTCTTTTACTTTTGATATTTGATTTAGTTTTAATTCTTTCATTTCAGGTACATAGAGAAGTAAGACATGGCACTTTCTACCATTCAAGCTCAATTAGCAAATCTTACTTCTCAATTGTCCCAGATTGCCGAAACAACCACAATGCACACTGCTCAAACTCATCAACGTCCTCAATACGCTGTGAATGAAGATGCTTGGGGTTATCAAGGCTATGATCAACCAAGCAACAACATGTTTTCCAACGCTTACAATTCGGATTGGAGAGATTATTCAGATTACATGTGGGGAGAACCTCAACAATTCCAACAAGGTGGATATTGGCAGCAAGAAGAGGAGTTATATTCAAGACCTATGCAGCCACCACAGCCTCCCCCACAACAATTCCAATCGAATTCAAGTATGCCCATTAGTTATAATGAAATTCTTGAAGGACTAATCTCTTTGACGCAGGGCTCACAAAAAGAAGAACAATTTCAACCATCTGAGGAGTTTTATCAATGGCCACATGCACCATTACAGCCTCCACCACAATTTGCCCAAACAAACTCAGGTATGTCTTTGTGTAATGATAACATTATTCAATTAATCACCTCTTTGACATAGGGAGTAGAAAATCAAAACAAGGAGATGAAAGACCGAGTCAAAAGAGTGGACAAATTGGAGAAGCAAGTTGGGCAGATTATGGAGTTCATGGTGCAGATTCAAGAGCAAAGTGAACTCTCCAACTCAACTATTGCAAATTCGAAGGAAGATTTTGAAAACCATGATGCTATCACTTTGGGAAGTGCTATGGAGGTTGGAGCTGACCTAAAAACGTCCAAACATAGCCTAGAAGTGGATGAGGAGCTGCTGATTGAGGAGGAGGAAGAAGACATACACACTGCAAGGGTAGAACAACCCTTGCCGCAGCCCCCTAAGCCCTCTCAACCACCCACAACAAGTAAGGACGTCCCAAATTCAATTCATTCTAATGTTAGTCCTCCAAATGCACCTTTTCCAAGCAGGTTTTTGATTCCCAAGAAAGAAGAGGGTGAAATGGACATCATGGAAACCCTTCCAAATGTGCAAAGTGATATCCCAATTCTTGGCACACCAAATCAAGTTCCAGATTGTATTGAAGTGTTCAAAGAACCTTGTACACCAAGAAGAAGGAGTCAAGAGAAGGAAGTCGTTGGAGAATACCAAGAATTCATCAAAAATGACATATATGAGACAACAAAGCCCAAAGAAGTTGAGTTTGAGGACACGGGACAAGTCACAACCATCCTAGTCAATCTGGCCACATCCAAAATCCTTGAAACTTTCAAAGATGTGGTGTTTGTCATTGAGTTTGTGTCGGAGCAAGCAAGTAAGCCATCTTCTCCAATTTCAATTCGGTTTTCTACTAACTTGCTGATTTTGATGATTCAGGCACCCACACTAGAATTTAAACCATTGCCAGATCATTTCAAGTATCACCTTCCATTCAAAGATCAATTCCATGCCATGGCCTCCAATGAAGCTTAATTGGAGGTATCGTCCGGCTGCACGACGTAAAAGCAAGCGCTTCTTGGGAGGCAACCCATGCATTCAACAAAGGAGGACCTAGGACTCACTCCAATTCCAGATTTGCGTTCCTAAACCCTTCTCTTTGTTGTTGTTGTTTCTATTCTGCCATGTTTAGTTTGTTGATTCATTGTTTGTTAGTTTGCTTGTTTTTGTGTGAGTTTATGCTTAAAACATTGAGGACAATGTTTGATTTAAGTGTGGGGGGGTAACAAAGTGTTTTGATGCAAATTCGTGGGATTTTATCACCCATTACTTGAAAAGTTGTTCCTTGCTGTTTTTAAGCTGTTTTGGAGTGTTTTAGTATGTCTTGACACGAAAATCCGAAAATTTGATAAAAACTTGAAAAAAGTTGTTTTGAAAAACCCAAAAAGAGTTGTTTTGTGTTGTTTTGGTGTGTTTGTGTCTTAGGTACCTTCCAACACAATGATGAGGATTTGGTTTTACATGACTGTTAAAGAAAGTTACGAACATGGATGGAAGTTTGATATGTCTTTGGTTTATGCTTGATTATTGTTATAGTTTACAAACTCACATGCAATCATAAAGGATAAAATCAGTTTTTGTAACATGCTTGAAGGAAGGAACTCAAATTAACGCTACAACCTTGTGAGACTTGAGCCTTAAACGTTCTTTTGGAGAGTTGATAATCTGTGCATTCTTGTTTTCTAAAGTTGTTGCATGATCTCATTATTCTTTGCTTGGTTGCTACTTAGAAGGTGTTTCATCATTTAGTTCCAAATACTAGAACTCATACCCGTTCCATTCAAAGCATGACATTGATTTGCATAACACATATCAAGATGAAGTTGTGTAGTGACCACCATAGCCAAATTGCCGTGACCCCTTTTCATATGTTTTGTAGGTTTAACCCCTTTGAGCCTTGTTTAGCCTATGTTCTTTGTTAACCACATTATCCTTACCTAGCCTAGTGTAGGACTATCCATACCCTTGTTCTTAAAGGATAGTGGAGCATAACTTAAATGAATTCGTTTTGATCTACATTATGCAGTAAATTAAGTGTGGGGGAAGGATTGGTTGGTTTAAGCTCAGTTCTACATTTTGTGTTTCAAAAGAAAAGAAAATTCGTGGAAAAAAGAAAAGAAAAAGAAAAAGTTGTGAAAAGAATGAAAAAGAGTTTGAAAAGAAGAAAGAATGAGTTTAAGAGTGTTGATTGTTGAAGAAAGGGTCCAAAACATCAAATCTGGCCCTAAAATGTGTAAATCTCCCCTTTTTGTTCAAAGTTAAATTTCTGCATTCCAAAGTGAATTCTAAGTGTTGATTTCATTGCTTTGCTTGCTATTCTTTAAGAACCCTTGTTTTCCATATCCTTTCTTTGTTAACCAACACCCCAAGCCTCGTTACAACCCTTTAACTTTGATCTTGGGTGTTGTGTGTTTCAATATGTGGAGTTTGGAATTGGTATGAACATATGGCATCACTGGTTCTCGCATCTAAGTAGTAGCATTCTGTTCATGAGATCATATTCATATATGCATTAATAACTCCAGAAAAGTGCTTTCTTTGTTGCAACATATGTGAGCATTAGATTTCATGTTTACATCAATCTTCTCACATATACCTAGTGTAGGGTGTGTAGTCAGAAAATTTGAGTGAAAATTGAGTGCATATCTAGTAAGGAATTGAGGGAATTCTCTAAGGCATGTTACTACATTCAAAATGTTGTTTTAATTGGTTAAATGTGAACTAGTAAGTGGTGACTGTGATTAAGTATGCATTCAAGGGTAAGGATGACTAAAATCTGTGCAAGTGATGATTTTTAATATGTCATGTGCATTGGAAATCCCTAAGGCAATTGTTGGAAGGTTTAGATTGAGTTTTGTTTCTTTTGTTTTGCTCGAGGACAAGCAAAAGCTAAGTGTGGGGGTATTTGATAGGAGCATATTTACATCACTTAGTTAGCTTGTTTCCTTGCATTTAGGTTGTTAGTTCTTAGTTATTTTAGTCTTTTAAGCCATTTTCGTGTGTTTTCAGGTTCTAAGGGCTAAAGGAGCAAGAAAGTGCATTTTGGTGCCTTTTGGAGCAGTTTTAGGCTTGGGATGGATTGCACATGCTTGGAGCTAAGTGGATGGATGAAATTGAAGATCAAATGAGCTTAGGATTGAATGAAGAATGAAGAGTTCAAAATTGGAAGCCAAAGTTTCTAAAGTTGGAAGTTTCTATTCTTGGAGGTTTCCATTCTTGAAAGTTTCTATTCTTGGCTTAGAAGTTTCCTAATCCTTCATCACCTATGTTCCAGCCATAAAAGGGTTCCAAAACATGTTAGGTTGCCTCATTACATGTTTCTAGAAGTCCTAGAACCTTTCCCTAACCTTGCCACATATCTCCTTTCCCTTTTCTTCCAAAATCTGCCACATAAGTGCCTTTCCCTTTCTTTCCACAACCTTGCCGCACAAGGGATCCTCTTCTTACCTATTTTCTGACCCAAAATCACATTCCCTTTGTGTTCTATGCCTTGCCGCACAAGGAGGAGCCTTTCTTACTTATTTTGTGCCTCAAAACACATTCCTAAATCTGTCTTACAATTCTGCCGAATTTCCTTTCCTATTCTCTTTAATTCCTGCACCTTACTTGCCTATTTTCTGCCCAAAAATACTTCCCCTTTCTCTTACAAATCAATGCACACCTTCTTTCCCTTTCTCTCTTAATTTCTGACCTTTAAAACACATTCCTTTTCTCTCCTACATATTCTGCCGAATTTTACTTTCTTATTCTCTTTGATTTTTTGATTCTTTCTTACCTATTAAATTGTGGAACCATAATAGCTAAGTATTGAACCTTTCCTATTATTTTCTGATTGCCTTTCAACCCTAGCCCTATAAATAAAGCCATCTGCACCATTTAGTCTACCTCTCTCTCTCTGGACAGATTCTCGGCGTCCATTCCATCCACTTATCTACCTATCCATCCTCTACCACCCATTCACGCCAGAATTCCTTCCCCAACCCTAGCCGCACCTATCCTTCACCATTCTCCATAGTTTCTGACCAAAAACATTCCCTGCCGCACCATAAATCCATCCTAGCCATAAACCCAGCCTTCTACACCATTCATAATCCCAAAAACTCACCAACAACCCTTGTGCCGCAACAAAGAGGAAGGAGGAAAGCCCTTGGATGTGCCTGCCATTCAAGTTAGGATTGCTGGAGCGTTTAGGTGTTTTCTTTCTTTTGTTTTCAATGTATAAACTTGTTATTCTTTGTTCTGCGATTATGAGGAACTAAACCCCTCTTAGCTAGGGGGGGGATTCGAAACCATGATTATACTTGCAATGTGAATTGATTACCTTCAGTTGTGATTTCATAAGTTGTGAATTCAATTTGTTTAACTGCTTGATGGATAACTTATTCTTGTATATTGATTAAGGGTCGACACTTAGTTTGCATGCATGAGTTTGATGCTAGAATATAAGGGAGTTTCACCTAATAGTTACAAACTTATATTCACAAGTAGTGGAGGTCGCTTATAAACGATCGCGTTAAATGAATTCTTGGCAGGAGTTTCATGCTCATCATAGTAACGAATGCCTCGTCAATGCTTATAGTTTTCACAAGGCTTAATGATCTCTGATTGTATCTTTATTGTGCTGCTCACGTAGGGGACTTTTAGAGAATGTTTTGAGTTGTTGTATGCGCTTTCCCGTCCAATTCAATAACTTAAGGAGAACTTGAAGGTTAATTTAAGCGGACCTAATTAACCTGGGGTGTTGAGTTTCATGATTTATCGAAAGAACAACTGAAAATTGGTTTATGTGCAAGTGTGTCATGTGTGGAAAAGAACCCTCTAGCTAGCCCATCATCCATCCAATTCACCAATTTCGTGCAAATCTGTTTAGTTTTAGTTCTGTTTTGTTTTTAGCTTAATTTCGTCCAAAACCCAATCCCCATTTAATTAAGTGTGTTAGATTAGTTAGAAGTGTGTTTAAATCTGTCTAAATTAGTGTTTTGAGTCTTACTAGTCTATAATTCGTCCAAATCAGTCCCTAGTGTCTGTTTTGAGTCTTTTTGGTTGATTTAAGCTGTTTTGAGCTTTAAGTTTGTTTTGAGTCTTGTGAGTCTTGTTAAGTGTTTTTAACTTTGTTTTTATGATTTTGAGTCAGTTTTGAGGTTTTAGCAAGCCCTCCTAATCCCCGGTCCAGAACGATCCCTACTTGCATCTATACTACAATTGTCAACAAGAGGGTTAAATTTGTGTGCTTATATATTTCACATCAATCACATTTCATTTAAATATGGTTCTGGGAAAAACATCAAGTGTATATATATATATATATATATATATATATATATATATATATATATACTGAAAACCGAAAGCCCACTCACTGGTATGTCGAAGGGTCGTATCCCCCTTGCCTTGAATGATTACACTCGTCCTCGGGATAGGTCTCACCTATATGCGAAACAACTATATAAACGTCACTTACTGCACATAAACAACACTAGCTAATAACTTCTCATATATTGCTTAATTTGGGTATATGAATATACCACTGAGACCTACTCATCCTCAGAACACATCCCCATATTTTTAAAATAATTTTCTGACGTCTCACGCCCCGCCACGCGCCGGCCAAGGCACGGCTAGACGCGCCTCCACGCGCAGCCAACCCTGACGGAAACAGTTAACACTGTCAGGCTCCTTTCCTCATTTCCCTCATGTTTCTCCTTTCTCTACTTCCCCATTGGTCAGCCTCCTATTCCTCTCTCCTCTCCCGATTCGCCACAACCTCCCCTCATTTTCTCTCCCAAAACTCTTCTTTTCGATTGGCCACCCACTTCCTCCTTTATTTCTGATTGGGCAGCCCCCAATCCCTCATTTCTCTTTTTTTTTTTTTTCAATCCCAGCCATCCATCTCTTTCCTGTCTCCATCACAGCCATCCACGTGGCGCTTCCAGATTTTCTGGAGAATTCCAGATTATGGTCAAATGGCAAGTTCGCCCATAACTTCGTTCGTTAATAACTCCTTCGTTGTAGCTCCAAATGACGTTCCGTTTGCGCCCACGCGTCCGTAACGACGAGTACTACAAAGATACGCCAAGAAAACAGATCTTAGATGCCACGACAAAGATGTCAACAAAAGTGAACGCATTTGCCTCGAAAGGTATTTCTGAAATTTCACATTTTAAAATTATAAAATTCATAGTAATTGGGGATGGGTCATTACATATATTGTGTGTGTCTATATATATATATATATATATATATATATATATATGGGTACGTTCATCAAAACTAACCAAAAGATTGTTGCACCAAAGCATGGATGCAGTTTTTAAAAGCACAACAAAAAAAAATAAAAAGATATTAGGGCAAACATTATTAAATTTTTTCTATTAAACTTGACATATATACATTCTCAAATCAACGAAATAGAATGTACCCATATAAGTTTAAAAAATAGATTAGAGAAAAGATTGAATGAAATTGTATAAAATGGGTACATTTTAAATTTAAAAAGGGTACACTTTTAACAAATTGGTATATTTAAGAATGGATACATATAAGATTGAATAATTGAAATATTTTTATAAAAATTTAATGGTTAAAAACTTATTCTAATTTTATTTTTTATATTTGGAAAATGCTTGAATTGAAAATTAGTTAGGAGTTTAATAAGAGTGTGGGTATTAAAACTCTAAATCAATTACTTATTTTTTTATAAAAAGTTATGTAACTTACATTTAATTCATTCGTATATTAATGTTAGGAATTTTGATCAAAATCTAAAAACTAATAAGATCTTAGCTGACACACCCCGACCTGGGAAGGTCGAAGCATGCTGGCCATCACCGTGATGTGACGTAACCTTAGAGGGTAAATGACGTGAGAAAGTGAACAAATTAAAACTAACTGGAACTAAATAAAATTTAACAGTGAAAGAGTGCGCAATTCATGGGACTCCAAAGTTAAGCGAGTAGCGCTCGAGAGCACTCCCATGATGGGTGATCAATTGGCAAGTTCTCATGTGAGTTTCCAGAAACAAAACCGTGAGGGCGTAGTGGGGCCCAAAGCGGACAATATCGTGCTACGGTAGAGACATGTCCGGGATGTGGTGGGGGCCTGGGCCGGGATTTGACATTAGCCAATGAATATTAGAAACCAAAGATCAGAAACTAATTTTCTCAAGAAAAAAAAAAAAAAAAAAAAAAAATCCTGTATGGTCAATGAGTCGAAAATCACAGCTGCCTTTCCTGCGAAAACTCTCTCTCCTCTCTCTACTCTCCTCTCTCTGTGTCTGCAGGAGACGAGTACTAGGAGGACCCTCGGAGTGAGAAATAAGATTTATTGGGGGAAATTAGAAGGGAGCAAAGCAAAACCCAATTGAAATCATCGTAGAAGATAATTGAGAGAGAATTGTAATTAATTCTCAACGAAGACGAAATGGTTTAAGAAATAGGAAATATTATTGGATCAGAAGAGGATTGAGAGATGGGGAATTTGTTCGTGAAGAAGCCCAAGATCACGGAGGTAGATCGAGCTATTCTCTCTCTCAAGACCCAGAGGCGCAAACTTGCCCAGTACCAACAGCAGGTCTTAATCTTAATTCTGAGTTCTTATTTTGTACTTGTGGATTCTCCTGTCAAACAGAAAATAAATTCTACTTGTCATCTCAAATGGGCTACCAGAAAACGAAGAACTTCATTTAATTTTCTTTGACTGAGGAATTCCCATGTTTTTTTTGTAATGAGGATGTGAATTTGCATAGTATTTGTGAATTTTGAATAGAGGGTATTGATCGAGTTGACTTGTATCCCACCTTGCCCAGCTTGAAGCTGTAATCGAAGCCGAAAAGCAAGCCGCACGGGATTTGATTCGTGACAAGAAAAAGGAAAGAGCTTTGTTAGCATTAAAGAAGAAGAAGGCACAAGAAGAATTATTGAAGCAAGTTGATACCTGGGTTATTAATGTTGAGCAACAAGTACGTAATTGCACAACCCTACCCTACTTGTCCATTTTCTTTCTTTCCATTTCCTTTACAACTTGGTCTACTTTAACAAGCAAATAACATGTTCACACTCCTGGAGTAAATGTTTTGGTTCAGTTGCAAGACATCGAACTCACAAGCAAGCAGAAAGCGGTATTCGAGAGTTTGAAGGCTGGTAATAATGCGATTAAAGCCTTACAAAGTGAGATCAATCTCGACGATGTGCAAAAGCTGATGGATGATACTGATGAAGCTAAAGCTTACCAAGATGTGAGCTTCACTTCTTCTCCTTCATTTTTTGTTTTTATTTATCTAGTATTTCAGCTGAGTTTTTTTGGGTTGCATTCTTAGAAGGAGGATCTATATCAAACACTTTCTGGTGATTTGGGAAGATTTTTTATTGTCACATTTCTGATGCCCGTTCTGTGCAAGGCCCTCCCTCTTCCCGTCTCCCTCCCTCATTTATTAATATTTGAGAGCTTTCCCTCTTTTTTCTTACGGTAAACGGAGGAGCGGAAGTGCTTGGAATTCTGTTGTTTTTATTATAAATCAAGTGCGAGAAAATGTTTGCCTCTGAGTTGAGTTTGTAAAGATTGGCGATCTTGTAAGGGGTTTATACATGTTCTTTTCCTATTAACAAGTTTACTCTTCAACCCCCACCCATCCCTCTTGTTTGACACTAGTACACATTATAACTATTTCTGCTGTGATCTCGTAAAAAATTGTCGCTGTTTTTTACATCATTTGTGTATTCCTGTATGTTTTTCTCATCATTGTAAACAATGATTAGTTAACATCTAAACCTTCTCTTCTTCTTTGCATACTTCTTCTTTGCTTATCATCTTCTCCTCAGTTTTTCCTTTTTAATAAATTCTACCATTTCGCTCATGATTTTGTTAGGAAATTAATGCAATCTTGAGGGAGAAATTATCAGCAGAAGATGAAGAGGATATTTTAGCAGAATTAGAGAATTTGGAAGCTCAGGTATGATATTTCTATTCTAACAACAAGTCCACAAACCCTAACGATTGTTTTGCTTCCTGATTGTCATTTTTTCCCTTCTGGGTATTTTTTATACAGCAAATCTGTTCCTGTTTCAATTCTTTATTTAGTGATTAACATACAATGCATTACTGCTCTCTGAGATTAATAAAAATCCTCATGCTGTATCTAGGATTATTGTGTCAAAATAAATTTTTAATACTTATCAACATGTTGAAAAGTTCTTTTCTCTTAGGTGCTCTTCGTTTATCCCGTTACCAATATTGCTATTACCAATTTAGTTTTCATGCAATGCATGGTATCCAGTTCTTGTAAGAACAATGCAATTTGGTGTCTCATCATCCCTTCTCCAGCAGTGTTACTGCTAGATTTCTAGGATAGAAAATTGGTAGATATGCCACTACCTTATCCCACTTGCTTTGGACTTCCAACTGGGGTAAGATATATTCTGACCCATAGGTGTAAAACATTCGAAGGTGAAAAATGCTTCAAAAACCGAAAAACGTTTCCTTCGTTGACTTCTTGGGAGCATGAACTTGTTGCACAGCGTAAAGGGCAGGTTTTTGTCCCTCTCTGACCTTCATTTAACCTTTCCTTCTCCTTCATTTAACAATCAATCTTATGTAGGCACCCATTAAAATTATGATTTTGAACTTAGATAACTCAACAAAATGAAATGCTGATCGTTTTTGTCTGAAGCATTTTTAACCCTTTGATGTTTTTACGTCTAAGGATTCGTGATGTGTTTTTCATTGTGTCCTTGGACGCATACACACTCATGAATGTTGTCTAATGAGAACTTAACCTGAGGGCTTGAGTTTATGATTTTAGTCCATATGTTTGAGATCTTTCACTGAAACTTCATGTATGTTGAAATTGGATCTTGCAGATTTCGTATTGCCAATTAAATCATTAAAAAACTAACCTCGTGTCAAATTATATCATAAATTTTCTTTTGTTTGTTTCTTATTCTTGTTAGTTTTACTATTCTGGTGTCACATAATTTCATCTCATCTAAAAGTGAAACTTCGCTCCTTTGTCAGATCACCGTTCAAGATATGCATATAGCTCCTGCTTCAGTGCTATCTCCTAAAGAAAACGAGAAGTTGGACCTTCCTGATGTACCAACCAAAGTACCAGTTGCACCTGATCTGGTTACGAATGATGAAGTTTCCACTAAGACAAAAGGTCGGTCTCTCTCTCTCACACACACACACACACAGAGAACAAGAACCCCACAAACACAATGCTAACTGCTTGTTGCTCGCGTTAACTCAACTGCAAATGCTTGACAATACTTTGGGATATGCAGTTGCGGAGGAACCATTGGTGGCTTGATTGGATTAAACGGTTGAATTAGGTTGCCTTCTTGTCAAACTGTTTTCAAACGTCAATTGATGCTCCTCCCTTCTGCAACCATGCATATACCAGTAAAAATTATTTGCTCTGGACAACTTTGATTGTGTTCTTTCTTGATTAACCGAATTGGATTGTACAAATATGTAATTTTTCAGGACTCAGTCCAAAGACTCATTGCTCCAACATATATTTACTTTTCGACATCAGTCTTTCTTCATGGAACGAACAATGGGAAACAAGAATGTGAATGCTCTGGGATGAAACTTGTTTGTTGTAGTGCTATGTATGTTGCTTTGAGAAATTAATTGTGTTTTCAAGAAATGTTTAATTTCCTAATTATTAGATGAGAGTTTCAAGAATTTGATACAACTATGAACCATTTATGAAATTAACGGTTCTGATGATAAGACGAAAGTTCCGAGTGAATTCCTTTATTATTTACTATTTTTTTGAAGTCGTCCAATTCTGTTATTGACAGAACAAACACATTGACTTACCAATAACTTGACAAAAAAGGAACACGGGAAAGCAAAGTTGCCAAAGAATCAAAAGTAGCAATCCAACCAGGAAACCTCGGAAGAATTTAACTGCATTTCCAATCATCGGATTGATTTCCTCGCTTTCCCTGCATTCGACTTGATCACAACACTCGTAGATATCACGGCTTTGCCTAGCAATGGCACCTCCTAGACCGAATCCGGATCCTCCTTGTGAGGATCCCGGGGATCCTTCAATCCTGTCCGTTCATCGTACATCGTGCGGCTAGAAATTATTTTAAATATTTTTATTTAAAATTAAACACAAACAGTACTTGACAAAAATTGACCGTACAATGTATGATGAACAGACACGATTCACGGATCCCCAGGATCCTCAGCAAAAGAATCCGGAAATGATCCTGTTGGTCCTAGACCTACTGATGATTTATCAAAATCATCATGTCATCTCCTCCATGTCTCGCTTGTATACTATATGATGGTCACAATTTTTTTCCTCCAAGCTAGAATGTGTATACTCTACATTTCCACCACTGACCTGCACTCGTTGCCAACCTGCCGCGCGATAGGTAGTACAGCCAAAGGTGATCTGGGTCGATCCATGTGTCTTTTGGTGAAGGGAAGAACAAGGCCAGGGCTCATTGTACCCATTTTTTTTATGCTTTGCTTTTTGCAAGGAATTATAGCATTTTACATATGTGCCAGTGCCACCTGATTGTAATTACAGCCAAAACTAATGACTAGACTGGCCATTTAGTACTACCGTCTAGTGGTATTCTTCTTCACTTGCAAGTGAGAGGTCTTAGGTTTGATTCTTGCCAAAGGCGAATTTGAACCACATTATTGTTAGCCCATTGTGAGGCTAAGTATACACCCCCTCCCCTTAGTGCAGATAATATCGTTTGTTAAAAAAAAAACTAATGGCTGGACTGGAGAGCACAAACACAATTCACATCCCCTCCATCGTCGACATTGAGCTCAAGCTTGCCAAACTTATAAGAGGACGAGTCTTGCAACATTCTCAGCTGCAACATTGTACTTGTTGCACTCTCAAAAGCAATATTCACATGGTACAAATGCTGACCATAATTAGTATTTATTTAAAGGATCAAGGGTATTTTATCCAACCCAATTGGGCATTGACAATATGCTTAGATCAGTACTTGTTATGTCTTCTCTCTTAAGAGAGTGGCTGGTCTCGAGTCATTGGTGTGATTGATACTGTTGGGGGACTTTTAGGTCGAGGTGGACTTGGGCTTTGAGAACGTCCTCTTGTCTCTCTTGGTTCATTTTCGTACCAAGTCCCGTAATATCTTGAAAGAGTTAGACTGTCTTAGGAAATGTCCCAGTTAGATCAATGAGTCGAAGATAGCATGATTAAATAAATAATGGCTTGCTCAAGTGAGGTATGGTGTGGAAGCTAGAAGTTCATCAGTTTAGAGAAAGAAAGTTGGCATGATTGCATGGTGTTCTCAGGTAGATAATCTGGGTTTCCTAGGGTGGCAACAAGGCTTATGAGGGTTGGAATACTCATAGGGAGGTTATGGAGAATGCTAAGTTGTAGAGTGATATTTCTGGGCTTCTTTTGTTCTCTGTGTGAAGTTGGAGGATTGGGGATCAAGAGGTTTTCCTTGACTGAAAGGGTCGAAGATAGTATGGGGGAAAACTCTAAGATTACAGAAAGATGGTTATGTGTTTCTCTCCCTAACGTTTGAACCTCTCTATTTTATGATGTTCTTGATTGTTATGTGTTTCAATATGTGGAGTTTGAAATTGGTACGAGCATATGGAATCCCTGGTTCTTGCTTCTAAGTAGTGGCATTCCGTTCATGAGATCATATACATGTTTATAATTCCAGAAAGTGCTTTCTTTGTTATAACATATGTGAGTGCTAGTCTACATGTTAACATCAATCTTCTCACATATACTTAGTTTAGGGAGTGTAGTAAGAAAATCTGTGTAAAAATAGAGAGTATATCCAGTGAGGAATTGAGTGAATTCTCTAAGGCATGTTACTACTTTCAAATGTTGTTTTAATTGATTAAATGCGAGCTAGTTGGTGGTTACTGCGGGTGAGTATAAGCTCAAGAGTAAGGATGACTAAAATCTATGTGAGTAGTGATTTTTAACATGCTGTGTTTGATTGGAAATCCCTGAGGCAATTGTTGGAAGGTTTAGGTTTGTTTTGTTTTCTTTGTGTTTTGCTTGGGGACTAGCAAAAGCTAAGTGTGGGGGAATTTGATAGGAGCATGTTTATGCGACTTTGTTATCTTATTTCTTTGCATTTACTTTGTTAATTTCCATTTATAATAGTGATTTAAGTTATTTTCGTATTATTGTAGGTCCAGTTGGTAAAGTTGACAATAAATGGCAAAATTGAGCAATTTGGAGCAGTTTTGGATTTGGAATGGATAGCATGCGTGGAGAGTATATGGGCTGGACATTTTTGGTGTTTAAATGGTGCTAGAAATGTGCTAAAATATGGAGAAATTAAAGTTGAGGCTTGGAAGGCAAGGAATTAGACAAGAAAGAGGAATCCTAGTTGGAGAGGAACATTATCTTATCTTATCTTATCCAACCTTATCTTACCTTATCTTATCTTATCCTATCTTATCTTATCTTATCTTCAGCTGCAAGGAGGAATCCTAATCAAATTCAAACACTTTCTACCTGATTTTTAGAGTCCTAAAATAACTCAAAATGCCAAAACCATTTCTTCCTTGGATTCAGCCATTTCCCCTATATATATGAAATTCCTGCACCAATTTATGGAGTGCCGCACCTACCATTCATCCATTGAAGTTGCTGGAATTTTCAGAGTTCTTTCTATCTTTGTTTTAAGTTTTAATGTTTATTTTAGATTGTTTTTTAGTCAAGATGAACATATGTAGCTAAGTTTCTTTTTAGCTAGAGGTGAATTCGAAGCCATGACCATATGTTTTATATAAATTGATTACATCCAGTTATTGTTGCATAAAACATGAATGTGAATTATTTATCTGCTTTATAGAGAACTTATTCTTGTATGTTTATTAAGGGTGCACACTTAGTTTGTATGCAGGGATTTGATGCTAGAATATAAGGGAATTTCACCTAATCGTTATTGTCCACTTTGGGCCCCGACCACGCCCTCATGGTTTTGTTTCAGGGAACTCACACGAGAACTTCCCGGTGGGTCACCCATCATGAGATTGCTCTCGCGTGCTACTCGCTTAACTTCGGAGTTCCAATGGAACCCGAAGCCAATGAGCTCCCAAAAGGCCTCATGCTAATTGGAGGTGGGAATATACATATAAGGCTTACATGATCCTCACCCCTGGCCGATGTGGGATCTTACATACTCGGACAATAACAATGAGTAATCAAAAGATGAAAAGCTTATTGGGTGTCAAAAGTACTTTTTTTTTATTTGGAGTGCATTTGGACCATTTTCGACATTAATGAAAACAATTGAGCGTGCGTTTGACACAAATTGGAACTTCAAAAAATAAACACATATAATGTGCTACTAGGAGTATAAGCATGAGTACTCAAAAGATAAAAAATTATTCAGTGTCAAAGGTGCACAGTTCTAATACTTGGTGTGCATTTCGACTATTTTTAGCATTAATAAAAACAAACGACTGTGTAATTGACACCCATTGAATATAAACACTTCTAATGCGGTATTAGGACCACAAGAATGAGTACTCAAAACGTCAAAAGCTTTTTTTGGCTATCAAAAGTACATAGGTTTTCTATTTGGAGTGCATTTGAACACTTTTTGTAAGATCCCACATCACCCAGGGGAGTGGATCCTGTGAGCCTTATATGTATATTCCCATCTCTGCCTAGTGCGAGGCCTTTTGGGAGCTCACTGGTTTCGGGTTCCATTGGAACTCCGAAGTTAAGCGAGTAGCGCGTGAGAGCACTCCCATGATGGGTGACCCACTGGGAAGTTCTCGTGTGAGTTCCCAGAAACAAAACCATGAGGGCGTGGTTGGGGCCCAAACCGAACAATATCGTGCTATGGCGGAGGCGTGCCCGGGATGTGGTGGGGGCCCGGGACGGGATGTGACAATTTTCTTAAATTCCAATGGGAGTCAAATGCACGGCCATTTGTTTTCATTACTGCCGAAAACAATTCAAATGTACTCCAAATTATAAAAAAAATTGTGTACTTTTTACACCCAATAAGCTTTTAATCTTTTGAGTACTCATTGTTCTCCCCTACCCTTTAGCATTCGACTTGCTTCTCCCCTACCCTTTAGCGTTTTGGGCCTCTGAAAAAAATAAAGAAATTCGAAAAAAAAAAGAAAGAAAGAAGAGAAATTGGGCCATGTTTTTCGGGAGAGGCTGCCTTTTCTCAAGCCAGCAGTCTTCTACTAAAAAAAATTGTGTACTTTTGACACTCAATAAGCTTTTAATCTTTTGAGTACTCATTCTTCTCATTCTAGTAGCACATTGTATGTGTTTATTTGCTTAAGTTCTAATTGGTGTCAAACGCACGCTCTATTGTTTTTATTAATGCCGAAAACAGCCCAAATACACTCCAAATATCTGAACTGTGTACTTTTGACACCCAATAAACTTTTGATTTTTTTGAGTACTCATTCTAATAGTCCTAGTAGTACATGATATGTGTTTATTTTTTTAATTGCCAATTATCTGAGCTGTGTGCTTTTGACACCCAATCGCACGTCGTTCATTTTTACTACTGTCGAAAAAAGTCCAAATGCACTCCAAATAAAAAAAACTCTGTACTTTTGACACCCAATAAGATTTTAAACTTTTGAGTAATTATTCTTATAGTCTTAGTAGTGTATTATATGTGTTTATTTGCTTAATTGCCAATGCACTCCAAATATAAAAAAAAAACTGTGCACTTTTCACACCCAATAAGCTGTTGACCTTTTGATAACTTATTATTATGGTCCAAGTAGCACATTATATGTGTTTATTTGTGTAAGTTTCAATGGGTGTCAAACGCAAGCTCGTTTGTTTTTAGTAATGTCGAAAACAATCCAAATGCACTCCAAATTAAAGAACTGTGCAATTTTGACACACAATAGCTTTTGATCGTTTGTGTACTCATTCTTACAGTCCTTGTATCGCATTATATGGTTTTATTTTCTTAAGTTCCAATAGGTGTTATGTGACAGCCCGTCCCTGATTTTAAGAGTTTTTAAAGTTTTAATAAAGGATTTTACAAAAATGCCCTTTGAGGCACGTGCATCGTTCGAGGTTAATCATTGTGTCGTGCCATCTAAGATTTGTTTTCTTGACATATCCTCGTAGTACTCGTCACGACGGACACGTGGGAGCAAGCGGTTCGTGATTTGGAGCTATATCGAAGAAGATATTAATGTTTGAAGTTTGGGACATTTTAGTAATTTAATTATTCGTGGTAGAATTTCAGTTTTAGAAAGGGAAATTAAAGGTTGGGCACTGCCCAGTTAGAGAACAGTTAGAGAGGGACTGCCAATCAGAAGCAAAAGAAAGAAGAAGGGGGATTGGCTGCCCAACCAAGGAAGAAATAAATGGACCAATCGGAACAGTGAGAGGAAGGTCAGTGACCAACCAGATGAGAGAAAGGAGAGGAAAGGAGGAAAGGGATCGGCCAGATCCCCTCGACCCACAAACCCGGTCACGACCCTTGAGCATCTTCGGCGAAATTCAGCAATTTTTCCGACGGATTGAGCCGAACTACCACTCCCAAACATCATCTAGCCCTTCCCTCTATCCATTCCACCTCAAATTTCAAGAGATTTGGCCTTGAAAATGGGTGAAACCGCAAAGAGGGGTGCGCGGTCTTGGCTTCGAATCACCCAATCCCGAAGCAATTTCTTCCAATTACCACCACCCATGGCATCTTCTTGAGGCCTCGAACAAAGCCCAGGCAGTGGTTGAGGCGTTGGAACAAGTTTGGAGGTCGAATCGAATCACACCAAATTCTAGGGTTCGTACGGTTTTTGCTGAAATTGGAGCTCTTGTTGATCGAATTGGCCTTGGTCACAGGTATGAAAGTTCTTTTACTCCTTGAGATCTTCAATTCTGCAAATTTTGAGAATTTTTGGAGAAAGTTGAATTTTCCGGCGAGCCGGGGCGGCCGACCGCCACCCACGGCGGCGCAGGCGGCGGCGCGAGGCCAGTGGGCCGTCAGTGTTATTTTTAGGCTATGTTTGATATCCTGAACTCAGTTTTGATAGTGGTTTGACGTAAGTGGATTATTGAGTCAGATTCTTTACGATTCGGGATTAGGTAAAAATATGAATTGGCGATCCAACCGTTGGATCGTCACCAAACTTTGATATGTTGTAGTAATTAATATTTGAAGAATGTAGGAACTTACGGATCGAGAATCCGATTTACGGATCTTCTGGAATTGGAGTTGTAAGTTCATAAAATACAATGTTAACAGTCACTTAGTTTTGGCAATTGACGGAGATCCGACCGTTGGATGGTAATGAAATTTTAGTATGTTGTTCTAGAGATTTATTGTGGACCTCTGGAAGTTACGGATTGGAAATCTGAGTTGCAGATCTTCCTGATCGAACTACATAGTGAAGTGTTTTATATAAGTTATATATATTCTATCGATATGATTTCTGAGGCATGATTTGATGATTGTTCTAGGCGCCGATCGTCATGACGCCTTGATGTGTTGTGCAAGGGAGTTGTAGGGCGAACTCCAGGTGAGTGGGCAGTTTTGTTTTCCGTATATACCTATATAAATGAGTTTTTCCCAGAAAATCTATTTAAGTGAAATGTGATTTGAAAGTATGATTTGAAATGCCATGCATAGAATTTATATGAGATATGTGAATTGATATATGATGCATATATGTGAATTGGTGCTGCGGACGCACATGTGAGTATCAGGTGAGTTATATTTGGTTCATTGAATTGTTTGATGCGATTATGTTGATAACGCATAACCTGCACCCCCGGTGTTAGTGCTTATGTTATTCACCCGCATCACACGCTCACCTTGGATCCAAGTAGATGCTAGTCGTACAAACCACTAGAGGTGGTTCCGACATGCTAGTCGTACAGACCACTAGAGGTGGTTCCGACTAGTAGGTGACCCTAGATTATGTGCACAGATGATTGATGAGAGAAGCACTAGAGCGTATTATTACACCATCCTAGTCGTACAGACTACTACAGGTAGTTCCGACTTATGTGCAATGTAGTGCCGTACAGGTCACAGTTGGTGACTCCGGCTGGATTGGATATTGAGCTCTAGAATCAGTCGTACAGGACCACTGCAGGGTCTCCGGTTGATTTATTATTTCACCTGATTTATATTGATGCTTCCATATTATGTTTTTGGCGCATGGCATGGCATATTTTCTGAAAAGTGATAAAGAATGGTGTTTTGAGATTTTTGAAGCTATATATATTTATATATGCTATTTTCTGGGAAAGTATACTGGTTTTACAGCGAGGGGTTAGCGCTTTGATAATGAGATGATTTTTGAGAAAAACTTTGTTTTACTGACCCACTCAACTTTGTTTTGCGCCCCTCCAGGTTCGAGATAGCAGAGCTTTGGTGGCCACGAGGAATCCAACGGTATTTTGACAGAATTCACAATTGTATTTTTAAGCTTCCGAACTGTGTAAATGGTTACGTCACTCTCACGTGACGGCCAACACGCCCTCATTCGGGACGGGGTGTGTCATGTTAAACACACGGTCGTTTGTTTTTATTAATGTTGAAAACAGTCCAAATGCACCCCATATTACAAAACGGTGCACTTTTGACACCCATTGAGCTTCTGATCTTTTGAGTACTCATTCTTATGGTCATCGAAGCGCATTATATATGTTTATTTGCTTGAGTTCCAATGGGTGTCACACGCACGCTTGTTTGTTTTTATTAACGTCGAAAATAGTCCAAATACACTCAAAAATATAAAAATATAAAAATTAAAAAATTAAAAAATTAAAATTAAAACTACGTACTTTTAACCCCCATAAGCTTTTGACCTTTTGAGTACTCATCCTTATGGTCCTAGTATTGCATTATAGTGTTTGTTTTCTTATGTTCCAATGGGTGTTAAATGGGTGTCAATTACACGGCCTTACTTTTTATTAATGCCGAAAACAGTCCAAATGCACTCTAAATATTAGAAATGTGTACTTTTGATCCCAACAACCTTTTGATCGTTTGAGTACTCATTTTTACAGTCATATTAGCACATTATATGTGTTTATTTCTTACGTTACAATGGGTGTTAAAGGCACACACGTTTCTTTTCATTAACTCCGATAAGAGTCCAAATGCACTCTAAGTAAAAAAATTGTGTACTTTTGACTCCCAATATGCTTTTAATCTTTTGAGTACTCATTCTTATGGTCCCCGTAGCGCATTATATGTGTGTGTTTTCTTAAGTTCCAATGGGTGTCAAACGTACGGTGTCACATCCCGGCCCGGGCTCGACCACTTCCCGAGCATGCCTCCACCGTAGCACGATATTGTCCACTTTGGGCCCCGACCACACCCTCACGGTTTTGTTTCTGGGAACTCACCTGAGAACTTCCCAGTGGGTCACCCATCATGGGAGTGCTCTCGCGCGTGATGTGATAGTAACTAACACTCAAATTAAACCCTATTGTTGACAGTTGTAGTAAAGATGCAAGTAATGATCGTTCTAGGTCGGGGATTAGGAGAGATTGCTAATCCACTCTAAACTAACTTAAAAACACAAAACTAAACCCTAATAACTCAAAACACACTAGAATGACTCAAAACAACTGAAAACAAGCAATTTGATTCAAAACAACAACTACTGAATGATTTGGACGAAAATTGATTCTAACTTTACTCAAGATAATGAAAAGACACCAAATTGGATAGATTGACACAAAAAGACACTAAATGTAAATGGGGGTTGGTTTTGGACGAATTTAAACTTAAACTAAACAAACTTTGTAAAAAAAATTTAAAAGACAGATTTGGGTGATTCAATGGATGATAAGCTAGCCACAGGGTTATTCTCCACACATGACACACATGCAACACAAAATTGATTTCCAATTATGATTTCGATAAACCATGAACCTCAACACCCCAGATTAACCGTGAACAACACTAATTAACCCTCAAGTTTTCCTTAAGTTATTGAATTGGACGGACAACGCAAACAACAACCTAAAGTATTCTTCAAAAGTTCCCTACATGAGCAGCATAATAGAGATACAATCAAAGATCATTAAGCTTTGTGAAAACTATAAGCATCGACAAGGCATTCGTAACTATGAACAACATGATACTCCTGCCAGGAATTCACTTAACGCGATTGTGACTAGCAACCTCCACTACTTGTGAATATAAGTTCATAACGATTAGGTGTAACTCCTTCATATTCTAGCATCAAATTCATGCATGCAAACTAAGTAGGCCTCCTTAATCAACATACAAGAATAAGTTTTGAATCAAACAGTTAAGCAAATTGCATTCACAATTCATGAAACAATAACTGATGGTAATCAACTCATATCACATATATATTCATGGTTTTGAAGTCTCCCCTAGCTAAAACAGAACTAGTTCCTCATACTTGCAACTAAACAAAGATAATTAGATTTAAACATTGAAAACAAAGATGGATTACACCTAGAAACGCTCCAACAATCCAACGTCTTGAATGGCTAGGCATGGCTCCAAGGTAATCCTTTCCTTCTTCCTTTGTAAAGCTGCGGCACAAGGGGTTAAGTGTGTAGAATGGGTGGTGATGGGTGGTAGAGGATGGATAGGTAGATAGGTGGATGGAATGGATGGGGATAGGCTGCGGCAGAAAGTGTAGAGAGATTGAATGGTGCGGCAAGCTTTATTTATAGGGCTAGGGTACTTAGAAAATAATAGGAAATGTTTATAACTTAGCTAATTTGTCCTACAAGGAGTAAAAGTCAGAAATTAAAGAGAAAAGGAAAGGATAGGAGGCAGGAATGTAGGAAGAAAAGGAAGTGTGTTTTGAGGCACAAAATAGGTAAGGGAATGGTCTCTTATGCGGCAAGGACTTAGAAGAAAAGGGGAATGTGATTTTGGTGCAGCAAATAGGAAAGAAAAGGATCCCCTTGCACGGCAAGGAAGGGGAAAGGGGTAAAGTGGTGCGGCAGGTTACTTAGGGAGTGTTTAAGGCTTCTAGAACAAGTAATTAAGTAAACTAACATGTTTTGGAAAACCCTTTGTAGCTGGAGTTTAGGTGGATCAAGATTAGGAAAGGTTTAAGCCGAATTAGGAAACTTTGGTTAACATTCCTTCTTCCTTGCTTGACTTCATTTGTCTTCAATTCATTTCCTTTATCACTTTACTCATTCCTAGCCTCCTTTGGTCTTCAATTTTGTCCATCCACTTTGCTCCAAGCATAAGCTATCCATCCAATGCCCAAAACTCTCGAAAATGCAGCAAAATGCACTTTCTTGCTACCTTGGCCCTTTGAACCTACAAACACACAAAAATAGCTTAAAATACTGAAATAACTAAGAACTAACAACCTAAATGCAAGGAAACAAGTTAACCAAGTCGCATAAATATGCTCCTATCAAATACCCCCGCATTTAGCTTGTGCTAGTCCTCGAGCAAAACAAAACAAACAAAAGAAATAAAACACAATCTAAACCTTCCAACATTTACCTCAGGGATTTCCAATGAACATGACATATTAAAAATCATCACTTGCACAGATTTTGGTCATTCTTACACTTGAACTCGTACTTAATCACAGTCACCATTCACTAGTTCGAATTGAATCAATTAAAACAACATTTTGAATGTAGTAACATGCCTTAGAGAATTCCCTCAATTCCTTACCAGATATGCACCCAATTTTCACTCAGATTTTCTAACTACACTCCCTACACTAGGTATATGTGAGAAGATTGATGTAAACATGTAAACAAACACTCACATATGTTATAACAAAGAAAACACTTTCTGGAATTATTAATGCACATATGTATATGAACTCATGAACGGAATGCTACTACTTAGAAGCAAGAACCAGGGATTCCATATGCTCATACCAATTTCAAACTCCACATATTGAAACACACAACACTCAAGATTGAAGTCTAAGGGTTGAAACGGGGCTAAGGTATTGGCTAACAAAGAAAGGTTAGGGATAAACAAGAGTTCTTAAAGAAATAGTAAAACAAAGCAATGAAATTGACACTTTAGAATTCACTTTTGAATGCAGAAACTAACTTTGAACACAAGGGAAGATTCATGTAACACTTAAGGTCAGATTCACATTTTTGGACCCTTTCTTCAACAACCAACACTTGTGAGTTCAATCTCACTTATGTCTCAACTCTTTTTCTTTCTTTTCTACACACTTTTCTCTCTTTTTTTCTTCTTTTTCAGGTTTTTTTTTTTTTTTTTTTTTTTTTTTTTTTTTTTTTTTTTTTTTTACTTTGGCACACAAAACACAAATTTTGAAAACCCTTCCCCCACACTTGTTTTTTGCAAATTGTTGATCAAAAGGAATTCCCTCTAAGTTATGCTTCACTATCCTTTAAGAACAAGGGTATGGATAGTCCTATACTAGGCTAGGTAAGGATAATGTGGTTAACAAAGAACATAGGCTAAATAAGGCTCAAAAAGGGTTAAACCTACAAAACAAATGAAAAAGGGGGTACGGCTGTTTGGCTCTGGTTCACTAAACAACTTTATCTTGTTTATGTGTTAAGCAATTCAATGTCATGCTTTGAATGAAATGGGTATAAGTTCTAGTATTTCGAACTATAATGATGAAAAACGCATTCTAAGTAGCAACCAAGCAAAGAAATAATGAGATCATACAACGACTTTAGAAAACAAAAACAGCACAGATTAATAACTCTCCAAAAGAAGTATAGGCTCAAGTCTCTCAGGGTTGTAGCGTTAGTTTGAGTTTCATCCTTCAAGCATGTTACAAAAACTGATTTTTTTTCTTTTGTGATTACATGTGAATTCGTAAACGACAACTATAACTAAGCATAAACCAAAGAGCATATCAAACTTCCATCCATGTTCATATCTTTCTTTAACAGTCATGCAATTAAAAACCAAATCCTCATCATTGTGTTGGAAGGTACCCTAAGACACAAACAAAAACACAAAAACGACTTTTTTTGGTATTTTTCAAAACTTTTTTCGAATTTTTTTTCTTTCAAATTTTCGTATTCCCAGCCATAGGACACATTAAAACACCTCAAAACATACTAAAAACACTTAAAAACAGTGAGAAAAAACTTTAGAAGTAATGGGTGATAAAATTCCACGAATTTGCATCAAAAACACTTTGTTACCCCCCCCAACACTTAAATCAAACACTGTCCTCAATGTTTCAAGCATAAACTCACAGAAAGCAAAAAAACAAACAACGAACTAATCATGGCAAGATAAATGCAGTAAAAAGCAGGGTTTAGGAACGCAAATCTTGTGGTGGAACGATTCCTAGGTCTTCCTTATTTGAATGCATTGGTTGCCTCCCAAGAAGCGCCTGCTTTAATGTCTTCCAGCCGGATGATACCTCCAATTAAGCATCATTGGAGCCCACGACATGGAGGTGATCTTTGAATGGGAGGTGATACTTGAAATGATCCGGCAATGGTTTAAATTCTAAAGTAGGTGCCTAAATCATCAATAACCAGTTAGTAGAAAACGAAATTGAAATTCGAGGAGGTGGCTTACTTGTTTGCTCCGACGAGAACTCAAGGACAAACACCACTTCTTTGAACGTTTCAAGAATGTTGGACTTGGCTAGATTTAGTGTGAGTGCAGTGGCTTGTCCTGTGTCATAAAATCCAACTTCTTTGGCGATGGTAGTCTTAAGTGCATCCTCTTTGATGAATTCTAGATTTTCCCTAGCCACTTCTTTCTCTTCATTCATTCTTCTTGGTGTACAAGGTTCTTTAAGAAATTCAACACATTCTGGAATTTGATTTGGTGTACCAAGAATTGGGATATCACTTTGCACATTGGGAAGGGCTTCCATGATGTCTTTTTCACTCACTTCCTTCTTTGGAATCAAAAACCTGCGAGGGAAGGGTACATTTGGAGGAATAACATTAGATTGAACCGAATTTGAACCCAACTTACCTTGATTGGATGGCTTAGAAGCACTAGGGGCCTACGGCAAGGGTGGTTCTACCCTTGCCGTAGGTATGTCTTCTTCCTCTTTTTCGATCAGCAGCATCTTGTACTCTTCTAAGCTATGTTTGGATGGTTTTGGTTCAGCTTCAACCTCCTTGCCACTTCTCAATATGATTGCCTTGGCAGTTTCAAATCCTCCCTTCGGATTTGCAATGGTTGAACTAGGGAGTTTGCCTTGTTCTCGAAACTGTCCTACAAACTCCGTTATCTATCCAATTTGCGTTTCCAAATGGTCCACCCTTTTGTTTTGATTTTCTTGTCCCTGAAACAAAGAAGTGAGTAACTTAATGACCGTATCATTATCCAGAGACATACCTATATGGGTTTGGGCTGAGGGTGGTTGAGGTTGTGTGGGTGCGTATGGCCTTTGATAGAACTCCTCATCTGGCTGCCAATATCCTTCGTGGTGTGAGCCCTACGTCAAAGAGGTTAGTACGTCAAAAATTTCATCATAACTCGTAGGCATACTTGAATTCGATTAGAATTGTTGTGGGGGAGGTTGTGGTGGCTGCATAGGTTTGGAATAGAACTCCTCATCTTGCTGCCAATATCCACCTTTTTGAACTTGTTGAGGTTCCTCCCACATATAATCTGAATAATCTTAGCAAAGTTGCTAATCCCCGACAACGGCGCCAAAAATTTGATGTGACAGAAACTAACACACAAATTAAACCCTCTTGTTAACAATTGTAGTATGGATAAGTAGGAATCGTTCTAGGCCAGGGATTATGAGGGATTGCTAATCTATACAAAACTGACTTTAAAAACACTAAACAAGACTTAAAAACACAAAACTAGACTACAGACACTTAACTAGACTTAAATAACTCAGAATTGATTAGAATGACTCAAAACAGCACAACACAAGCAAATAGACTCAAACTAGACACTAGGGATGATTTTGGACGAATTCTAGACTAGTAAGACTCAAAACACTAAATTGGACAGATTTAAACACACTTCTAACTAATCTAACACACTTAATTAAAAGGGGATTGGATTTGAACGAAATTAATTAAACTAAACAGATTGCATAAACTAAACAAAGTTTGGACGAAATTGGGTGAATTGATGGATGATGAGCTAGCTAGAGGGTCATTCTCCACACATGACAAACATGCAACGCAAAATTGATTTCCAGTTATGATTTCGATAAACCATGAACCTCAACACCCCAGATTAACCGTGAACAGCACTAATTAACCCTCAAGTTTTCCTTAAGTCATTGAATTGGATGGGATACGCATCGTCAACCAAATTATTCTTCAAAGGTTACCTACATGAACATCATAATAGAGATACAATCAAAGATCATTAAGCTTTGTGAAAACTATAAGCATCGACAAGGCATTCGTAACTATGAACAACATGATACTCCTGCCAGGAATTCACTTAAAGCGATTATGACTAGCAACCTTCACTACTTGTAAATATAAGTTCATAAGGATTAGGTGAAACTCCCTTATATTCTAGCATCAAATTCATACATGCAAACCAAGTAGGCCTCCTTAATCAACGTACAAGAATAAGTTTTGAATCAAATAGTTAAGCAAATTGCATTCACAATTCATGAAACAATAACTGAAGGTAAACAACTCATATCACATATATATTCATGGTTTTGAAGTCTCCCCTAGCTAAAACAGAACTAGTTCCTCATACTTGCAACTAAACAAAGATAATCAGATTTAAACATTGAAAACAAAGATAGATTACACCTAGAAACGCTCCAATAATCCAACGTCTTGAATGGCTAGGTACGGCTCCAAGGTAATCCTCTCCTTCTTCCTTATTAAAGTTGTGGCACAAGGGGTGAAGGTGTGTAGAATGGGTGGTAGAGGATGGATAGGTAGATAGGTGGATGGAATGGATGGGGATAGGCTGCAGCAGATAGTGTCGAGAGAGATTGAATGGTGCGGCAAGCTTTATTTATAGGGCTAGGGTACTCAGAAAATAATAGGAAAGATTTATAACTTAGCTAATTTGTCATACAAGGAGTAAAAGTCAGAAATTAAAGAGAAAAGGAAAGGATAGGTGCGGCAGGCATGTACGAAGAAAAGGAAGTGTATTTTAAGGCACAAAATAGGTAAGGAAAGGGATCCCCTTGCACGGCAAGGAAGGGAAAGGATTTAGGGTGGTGTGGCAGATCCTTGAGGAAAGGGGATTGACTTTTTGACTTTTAAAAAGGCTAAGTGTTTTAGGAAAAGGAAAGGTATTCTGAAAATAAGGAAAGTTTGAATTTAATGTTTCCCTCTTCTAAACTGATTCCTTTCTTCAAAATCTTTGACTTAAGTCTTCAAGCACATTCCTAATCCTTCTTGAATTTCAATTTTGTCCATCCACCTTGCTCCTTGCAAAGCTTTCCATCCAAAGCCCAAAACTGCTCCAAAATGCTCCAAATTGCACTTTCTTGCCTACTTTGCCATTTGGACCTACAAACACACGAAAATAGCTTAAAATACTAAAATAACTAAGAACTCTCAACCTAAATGCAAGGAAACAAGTTAACCAAGTCGCATAAATATGCTCCTATCAATAAGCACATTATATCTGTTGATTTTCTTATGTTCCAATGGGTGTTAAAGACACGCACATTTGTTTTTATTAATTCAGATAAGAGTCCAACTGCAATCTAAGTAAAATAACGATGAACTTTTGACTCCCAAAAAGCTTTAGATCATTTTGAGTACTCATTCTTATGATCCTATTAGTGCATTATTTGTGTCTATTTTCTTAAGTTCCAATGGGTGTCAAACGCATGCATGTTTGTTTTTATTAGTTTCGAAGACAGTCCAAATGCACTCAAAATAAAAATACTGTGTACTTTTGATTCTCAACTAGCTTTTGATATTTTGAGTACTCATTCTTAAGGTCCTAGCATTTCATTATATGTGTATATCTTCTTAATTTCTAATGGGTATCAAAAGCATGGTCGTTTGTTTTTATTAATAGCAAAAACAGTCCAAATGCACTCCAAATATCAAAACTGTGTACTTTTGACTCTCAATAAGCTTTTGATCTTTCAAATACTCATTCTTATGTACCTATCAGCACATTCTATGTGTTTATTTTCTTAAGTTCCAATGGGTGTCAAACGCACACACGTTTGTTTTTATTAATGCCCAAAACAGACGAAATACACGTATATTAAAAAACTGTGCACTTTTGACACCTAATAAGCTTTTGATCTTTTGATTACTCTTTCTTATGGTCCTAGAAGCACATTATATATGTTTATTTGCTTAAGTTCCAATGGGTGTCGAACGGACGCTCGTTGGTTTTTATTAATGTTGAAAATAGTCCAAATGAACTCAAAATAAAATAAAAAAACTATGCAATTTTGACACCCAATAAGGTTTTGATCGTTTGAATACTCATACTTATGACCCTGGTATCGCATTATATGTGTTTATTTTCTTAGGTTCCAATGGGTGTCGAACACAGGCATGTTTGTTTTTATTAATTCTGAAAACAGTCCAAATGCACTCCAAATATAATTTTTTGTACTTTTTACTCCCAATAAGCTTTTGATCTTTTGAGTACTCATTCTTATGGTCCTAGTAGTGGATTATACATGTTTATTTTCTTAAGTTCCAATGCATGTCAAACGCACGGTCATTTTTTTTTATTAGTGCCGAGAACAATCCAAATGCACTCTAAATATCAGTACTGTGTACTTTTGACACCCAATAAGCTTTTGATGTTTTGAGTACTCATTCTTACGGTCCATTAGTGCATTATATTTGTTTAGTTTCTTAAGTTTCAATCGGTGTCAAACGCACATACGTTTGTTTTTATTGATTCCGAATACAGTCCGAAAGCACCCCAAATAAAAATCCGTGTAGTTTTGAAACCCAATAAGCTTTTAATGTTTTGGGAACTCATTATTATGGTCTTAGCAGTGCATTATATGTGTTTATTTGGTTAAGCTCCAAGGGGTGTCAAACGCATATGCTCGTTTGTTTTTATAAGGTTGAAAACAGTCTAAATATACTTCAAATACAAAAATTGTGTACTTTTGACCACCAACAAGATTTTGATCATTTCAGTATTCATTTTTATGGTCCTAGTATCCCATTATATGTGTTTATTTTCTTAAGTTCCAATGTGTGTCAAACGCACGGTCGTTTGTTTTTATGAATGCCGAAAAAAGTCCAAATGCACTCTAAATATTAGAATTGACTCCCAAGAAGCTTTTGATCTTTTGAGTACTCATTCTTATGGTCCATTACTACATTATATGTGTTTATTTTCTTAAGTTCCAGTGCGTGTCAAACAGACACACATTTGTTTTTATTAATTCCAAAAATTGTCCAAATGCACCCCAAACGAAAAACTGTGTACTTTTGACACCCAATAAGTGTTTAATGTTTTGAGTACTCATTCTTATGATCCTAATAGTTGACACACCCCGACCGAGATCGAGGCATGCTGGCCGTCACATGAGCGTGACGTAAGCCAGGTGCACGAAGCGGAAGCGTTATGATATGGAAATTTCGAATGAATAAAAACCAAACATCCAGAATGGCTAGAAAGGAAATAAGTGTTAATACACCTTCAGAGCATAAATAAGTCTAAGTGCAGTCAAGCATAGAAATTACTAAATCAAACAGTAACCCATAATCCTACATGGATGATGTACTGTCAGAACTTTCCCCCGAATCATCGTGAGCCACCAACAAAGCTACCTAATACCTGGAGGGGCACAAAACCAAGCTGAGTTGGTCAGTAAAACAACGCTTATATAAAACTTTATTTCCTTTGAATATACTAACCCCTCACCGTAAAACAAGTATAATTTTCCTAGAAAATAGAATACGTAAATATAAGTCAAATCATGCTCGGTAAATCAAGATTCATTTGAATGTATGCCATGTATATGCTATGCCCAATATCACAATATAACAAAATAATAAGCCAGGTGATGCAATTCAATATAAATCATCTACTAGCCGAAGTCACCTGACGTGATCTATACGGCAGAACTAGAGCTCAGTTCAATCATATCTCAATCTCATATCTCAACATATTTAGACATATCTGCACACAAGTTGGTACCACCTCACGTGGTTTGACCGACAGGCTAGGTTTATAATGAAGACGCTCAAGTGCTACAATCACATAAAGGCTGTGCGCTAATCGCGGGTCACCTACAAGTCGAACCCACTAAAAGTGGTCTATACGACAGGCTATGCACCTATCTTGGATCCAAGGTGAGCGTGTGGTGCGGGAGGTGAACGATCATGTGAAGCTATGCCCCTAACTCTGGGCGGGAGCACTAACACCGGGGTGCAGATTAATGAGCTCAATATCATCTCAACATCATCATCATTACACATTTCATAAACATTACCAACATAATATACTCACCTGGCTTACCTGGGCCTCCGCAGCACCATGCAACAATAAGCATAATTATGATAATGCATATACTAAAATATAATGCAAGCATGGCATGACATTTAAAATACATTTCCTTTAAATACGTTTTCTGGGAAAAACGTCAAGTATAAATATATATACTGAAAATAACTGCCCACTCACTGGTATGTAGTCGGGTCGTAACCCCTACGTCTAGCCTGGCTACGCTCGTCATCCGGATAGGTTTCGCCTATATGAGAAATAACTATAACAACGTTATTTTAAGCACATACACAATTCTAGCTAATAACTTCTCATACTTTGCTTAATTTGGGTATATAAATATACCACAGTGATCTACACAATCTCAGGATCACCCAGGAATTTTTAAAATAATTTTTCCGACCTCCACACGCCCTCACGCGCCGGCAGGGGCACGGCACCACGTGCCCCCCACGCGCATCATCTTCAACCTCCAGAAGCCGGAACAGTGTCACCGGCGCTGGATTCTGGGTAGACCTGCAACTGCCCTTTTCTCGCTCGTTTTTGCACCATTTTTCATGAAATTTTTACCAAAATGCCACAAATCACAAGAGGAAGGAGATTATACCTCTTTGGAGCTTCAAATCTTTCGAAATCTCGTCAGGAAAATTCTACCAAAACCGGCCACTTTCGAACCTTGTGATCTCGATATCAAAACTGAGCCAACAAAGCACTCCGAGCTTTGTGGGGACCTCTTAGAGCTCGCTGAAAGCTTAGATTGTCCTAAAACACAACCATTCAAAAGTTCATGAATAGTGCTTAACTCGGAGCTCGAGTTTTCAACGGGTTTTCGAAAGTTTTCTTACCTGAAACGGGTACCAATGTCTTCGTAGGGACGAGATGAACATAATGGCGGTCTTCACGTCCACGATCTGCTAAGTTTAGGGAGGTTTTGAGTCTCGTCCGTACAAAAGCCAAGAGGGAGAGAGAGTCTACGAGAGGTAGAGAGAAAGCACGGGAGAGGAGAGAGAATGAGGTATAAGGTTTTGGATTGGTCAATAACACCAAAATACACAAAACCTTATCTTAATTGGTTCCACACAATTAGGGCTCCACTTAATTGGCCCAAACCAAGCTTAACCAATATTACAACTTAATTTCCAAGGGCATTTTCGTCAATTCACATCTACTGTACAAATTTCCCGTGACGGGCTGTTACAATCTACCCACCTTATAAAAATTTCATCCCCGAAATTTACATAACCAAAGCCATCTACTAGTACTCATAAAACAATCTCGAGTACATCTCTCTCATTCGATCCTCTGTCTCCCAAGTCGCTTCTTCTACTGAATGATTCCTCCACAAAACTTTAACCAACTGCATTGTCTTATTCCTCAGAACCTTTTCTTTCCAATCCAGAATAGTCATTGGCTCCTCATCATAAGTCAAATCTGAACTGATCTCCAAAGGTTGATGAGGTATCATATGTGAACGATCTGCAACATAATGTCGAAGCATCGAGACATGAAACACATTATGTACCATAGACAGCTCTGACGGCAACTCAAGTCTATAAGCAATTTCACCGACTCACTCGGTGATCTGATAAGGTCCGATGAATCTAGGACTTAGCTTACCTTTCTTCCCGAATCGTACTACACCTTGCCATGACGATAACTTCAGAAATACCCAATCACCAACTTTATACACTCGATTAGTGGCACGTCTGTCTGCTAAACTCTTTTGGCGATCTTGGGCCGCTTTCATATTAGACTTAATAACCTGAATGTTCTGAGTAGTCTCCTCCACTAACTCAAGGCCCACTAGAACTCGTTGGCCAACTTTTAACCAACACAACGGAGTCCGACATGCCTTGCCATATAATGCCTCAAATGGCGCCATACCAATACTCGGGTGAAAACTGTTGTTATAGGCAAATTCCATCAAATCCAATCGCTTATGCGAAGTGTCGCCAAATTGCAACACCAAAGATCTTAGCATATCCTCCAAAGTCTGAATCGTCCGCTCTGATTATCCGTCTGTCTGATGATGATATGCAGTGCTGTACAGTAATCACGAACCCAAAGCTTCTTGGAATGCTATCCAAAACTTAGAAGTAAATCTTGAATCTCGATCTGAAATAATACTCACATGAACTCTATGATACTTCACAATCTTCGTGGTGAACAACTCGGCTAACTTATTCAAAGAATACTTTTCCCTCACAGAAATGAAATGCGCTGACTGATAGGAGCATATTTATGCGACTTAGTTAGTGTGTTTTCTTGCATTTACTTAGTTATTTGTTGGTTATTATAGTGTCTTAAGTCATTTTCGTGTGTTTGTAGATCCAATTAGCAAAGTAGGCAAAAAGATGCAATTTGGAGCATTTTAGAGCAGTTTTGGGCTTGGAATGGATAACACAACTATGGAGCAAGATGGATGGACGAATTTGAAGTTCAAGAGAGGCTAGGAATGTGCAAAAGAGTTGAAGAAATAAATCCAAGTCAAAGAAGATAAGGAATCAACTACAAAGAAGGAGAATTATCCAAAGCATTATCCAAAACTACCTTATCTTATCTTTATCTTATCCAAACCTTATCTTATCTTATCCTAATCCTTTCCTAACCTAATTTCTATTGCAAAAGGGATTCAATTTCAGTTTAGGAGACCTAAAAACCTGATTTCTAGGAACCTCATCTTCTCCTACAAAGGTGCCGCACCTATTCCCTTCTAGAAGTGTCAAAATCAGCCAAATAACACCGTTTCTAGAAGTCCCTAAAAAGGTGGCGCCCCAAGCCTTCTAGATGCATGATCCAGCCGCACCCTTGTCCTTAATCCCTTTGGTTTTTGGTCTTCTAGATGTCCTATTTCCTGCTAGGATTACATAAACCTTTTCCCCTTAGGATTGTGTTTTATTTTCCTACACAAACTACATTTTGTAATCCTTTTCCTACACTATATCATTGTGCCGCACCTCCCTGTTTAAATAGAACCTTTTGCTGCACCATTCAACACACCATCTCTCATTCACACATCTCTACACTACCATTCAGCCATACCATCATTGTGCCGCAACTTGCAAGCAAGGAAGGAAGGAATCTGGAGCATTTTCTAGGTGTTTTCTATCTTTGTTCAATGTTTAATTTTATTTATATTTGTTTGATTGCAAACATGAGGAACTAATTTCTTTATAGTTAGAGGCGAATTCAAAGCCATGGACATATGTTTTATATGAATTGATTTCCTCCAGTTATGATTTCATGAATCGTGAATGTGGTTTGCTTAACTGTTTTATTAAGAACTTGTTCTTGTGTGTTGATTAAGGATGCATACTTAGTTTGCATGCATGAATTTGATGCTAAAATATAAGGGAATTTCACCTAATCGTTATGAACTTATATTTACAAGTAGTGGAGGTTGCTAGTCACGATCGCGTTAAGTAAATTCCTGGCAGGAGTGTCATGCTTTTCATAGTCACGAATGCCTTGTTAATGCTTATGATTTTCACAAAGCTTAATGATCTTTGTTTCGTGTCTCTATCATGCTTTTCATAGTTAGGGAGCTTAATAAAGAATGATTTGGGTTGTCGTATGCTTTTCATCCAATTCAATGAGTCTAGGGAAATCTGATGATTAATTAGTTCTACACAATTAATTTGGGGCATTGTCATTCATGGTTTGTTGAAAGAATAACTGGAAATCAATTTATATGCATATGTTCATGTGTGGAGAAGGGCCCTCTAACTAGCCTTTCACCCGTTTTAAATCACCAAACTCGTTTTTCTAAAGTTTTTATGCAAAATTTCTGTTTTAAGTCTTAATTTCGTAAAAAACAAACCCCCTTTCATTTAAACTTGTTTTTAGAGTCAAAACCTGTTTTGTTTTAGTCTTTTGAGTCTTTTAAGTTTTATTTTCGTCAAAACCACTTGTTAGGTTTAGAATTGAGTCTTTCTAATTGTTTCTTGCTGTTTTGAGTGTTTTAAGTTAGTTTAGAGTCTATAAAGTCTAGTTTAGTGTTTTTGAGTCTTATTTGTGTTGATTAGCATCCCTAGTTAATCCCCGATTTAGAACGATCCCTACTTGCATCTTTACTTCAATTGTCATCAATAGGGTTTAATTTGTGTGTCAAGTTAATTTTCACATCACTGACTTAGTAAGCTGGTCAACAATCACCCAAATTCCATCATAGCCGTTTTGTGTACGGGGTAGCTTGTACACAAAATCCATAGTAATATTTTCCCATTTCCACTGTGGAACGGGAAGTGGCTGTGATAAACCAAACGGCTTCTTTCTTTCGGCTTTAACCTGCTGACACACGATACACCTACTTACATACTCTGCAATTTCCCTTTTCATACCTGGCCAATAATAAAATGGTCTAACGGTATGATACATTTTAGTTCCTCCTGGATGCATCGCATAAGCTGAAATATGTGCCTCATCAATAATTGCTTTCTTCAATTCCTCATTATTTGGCACGTACATCCTATTCTCTTGCATAAGCATGCCATTCGTCTTCTAACTCTGAGATCTTTCTTTTTCCCTTGATTTCTCAAACGATTTAATTCTTGAATTTCCTCATCATTCATCTAGGCTTCAAGTATATGATCAATCAGAATAGGCCTAACTTGGAAACTAGCAAGTAAGGCATTCTCTCACTCTGCTACAGCTTCTTCTCGTTCTTCTAGCCCCAATTTCACTCCAGTGGATCTCAAATCTACAAGAAGAGGAACACGAGAAGTATACAAAGCATTAACCCGACCTTGAGATTTCCTACTCAAAGCATCAGCCACTACATTAGCACGTCTAGGGTGGTACTCAATCGTGCAATCGTAGTCACTTAGTAACTCAATCCATCTCTGTTGAGGAAGATTCAAATCTTTCTGCGTGAACAAGTATTGGAGACTCTTGTGATCTATGAAAATCCTACACTTCACCATAGAGATAGTGTCTCCAAATCTTCAAGGCGAAAATAATGTCTGCTAACTCCAAATCATGTGTAGGGTCATTCACCTCGTGAGGCTTTAACTGACGTGAAGCATAAGCAATCACCCTACCATGCTGCATCAAAACACATCCCAAGCCATTCAAAGAAGCATCGCTATAATACTCGAAGTTCCCACTATTATCAGGAAGTGCTAAAACAGGAGCCTGAGTGAGATAATACTTCAACTGTTGGAAACTCTGCTCACAATTATCATCCCACTTGAACTTAACTTCCTTTCTAGTCAATCTCGTAAGTGGTAAAGCGATGACTGAAAAATCTTTAACAAACCGTCGATAATAACTCGCTAAGCCAAGGAAACTCCGTACCTCGGTAACGGTTCGTGGCTGTTCCCAATTCTCCACAATTGCTATCTTCTGAGGGTCAACTTGAATACCCTGAGCTGAAACAGCATAACCCAAGAATGCCACTTGATCTAACCAGAATTGGCATTTGCTAAACTTAGCATACAGTCGATGCTCCCTCAATCTCTTTAGTACTAGAGTGAGATGTCGAGTATGATCTACTTTCGACTTAGAATACACCAAAATGTCATCAATAAAGACAATGACAAATTTATCCAAGTATTGCTGAAATACCTTATTCATCAAGCCCATAAAAGCTGCTGGTGCATTCGTCAAACCAAATGGCATCACACAAAATCGTAATGACCATAACGAGTTCTAAAAGTCGTCTTATGAATGTCATCACTCCTGATCTTTAGCTGATAGTAGCCTGACCTCAAATCAATCTTGGAGAACACGCAAGCACCTTTAAGTTGATCAAATAAGTCGTATGTACGCGGCAATGGATAACGGTTTTTAATCATTACCCTATTCAATTGCCGATAATCAATACACAACCTCAAAGTTCCGTCCTTCTTTTGGACAAACAAGACTGGAGCTCCCCATGGCGATGTACTAGGTCGAATAAAACCCTTATCCACCAATTCTTGTAACTAAATCTTTAATTCTCTTAACTCCGCAGGAGCCATTCGATAAGGAGCTAAAGAAATAGGATCGGTACCTGGAAGTAAGTCAATGGTAAACTCCACATCACAATCTGGCGGCAATCCAGGTAAATCATCAGGGAAAACGTCAGAGAAATGTCTGACTACTCGAACGTTCTCCACACTTGAAGGATTATCATCATTTAATACCACATGAGCTAAGTAACCTTGACAACCTTTATTCAACAATCTCTTGGCTCTCATAGCTGAAATAACACCATGTCTTACTCCACTACTTTCCCCTACAAACTTAACTTCAGGCAATCCGGGACGATGGAAAGTCACTGTTTTCCCATAAAAATCAATTTTGGCATGATTATAATGCAACCAATTTGTACCTAAAATCACATCAAAATCTACAATGTCTAATGGAGTAAGATTAGCTGGCATAAACACATCCTCCACTACAACGGGACATCCAGGATAAACATTATCTACATAACACTTCTCCCCTCTAGGCATGGCAAATTCTAACTCATATCCAAGGGGTGTAGATTGAGGTTGAGTCAACTGAGCAAATGTATGAGAAATCACAGAATGCGTAGCACCACAATCAATCAACACTTTAGCAAAATGACCAAGAACATTTAACGTACCCATAATCAAATTAGGATTGTTCTGAGCATCCTGAAGTGAGATGTTGTTGACACGTGCCTGAGCTTGCTGCATTCTTCCTCTACCTCTGCTAGCATGAACACCTCGGCCCTGGGCACTACGTCCTTGACTTGCATGGCTGTGCTGTCTAGATGATCCTGTACTGCTGGTAGCAACATCAATCTGGTGTGGCTGTCCTCTAGAATGCCATTGTGACCCGCCAGTCAAGTACTGGTTATAATCACCATGCTGATAAGGTACATATCCTCCTGAGTGTTGACCATAGCCACCTTGCTGATACGGATCCAGAGGGTACTGATACTGTCCTGGGGCATAAGGAACGGGATCTCCCTGATAGTGGTAAGCACCACCACGACCTGTTTAAGCATAACCACTTGGTCTTAAAAACCGCTAAGTCTGTCCTTGTGGTGGCATAAGAGGCTGCTGTGGCTGCTGAGGCCTCTGCTGATTTTGAGGACAATACTTAGCCAAATGCCCTATTTGTCCACAGATATAACATCCACTATTACCTTGACGACATTCTCCAAAATGTCGATTATTACATCTTTGGCACAAAGGAGTAGTAGCACTACCTGAATCTCTCAGCCTTTGAAATCTAGGGCCTCCAGAAAATCTACCTCCTCACCTTGGGCCCGTGGTACTAAAACCTCCACTAAAAGAACTCGAACTCGTACCACTTCTCTTAAAACTCTGGGTCTTGCGAGGTCCTTGAAAATACTAGCCTTTACCCTTATCATCTTTCCTCTTATTACCTTCTTCCTCTTCACTATCGCTAGGAAAATTTTCTGAGTCTTCCACTCTCAACAAAATCTCATAGAACTCCTGATAAGTGTCACAGGTTGCTATAGTAGCCTTAGATCGCCACTTCTTCTTAGTACCAAGCTTAAAACGACGAAGCATCTCAATTGGATTGGCAGCAACTTTTGGATCATAACGGGACAAATCTGTGAACTTTCTATAATACTCATTAGCAGACAGCTTTCCCTGCTTCAGATTAGTAAACTCCTGCTTCTTCCTATCTAGATATGCTAGAGGAATGAATCTCTTATAAAATGCCCGTTTAAAATTCTGCCAATCAACAATCTCCGCAGGCGGTCGTCCATAAGTCTCCTGGCCCCACCAAGATGCAGACTCTGGACCTAAAAACCAAGTAGTAGTCTCAACCCACCTATCCTCGGGTAGGTTTCCCTGATTGTGCATAACCATGAACGTCTTCTCAACCTTTTATAACTACTTTTCTGCTCCTTCTGGTTCCTCGTTACCCATAAACTAGGGCAACTTCAAATTATACACGGACTCCAGAGGAGTTCTCTGAGGAGGGTGAATTACAGACAGAAGGGCATAAGCAATAACTTCTCCCAACTGAGAAATATCAGGAAAATTAGGCTCAACCCCATGACATGGCTCTCTACGAGGCGGCGTAGTTCTGACAGAAGACATCAAAATTAATTAGGGAAGTTCATAAAATATGCAGGACTACAACCTAGGCTCTGATACCAAACTGACACACCCTGACCGAGATCGAGGCATGCTGGCCGTCACGTGAGCGTGACGTAAGCCATGTGCATGAAGCGGAAGTTTTAAGATATGGAAATTTTGAATGAATAAAAACCAAACATCCAGAATGGCTAGAAAGGAAATAAGTGTTAATACACCTTCAGAGCATAAATAAGTCTAAGTGCAGTCAAGCATAGAAATTACTAAATCAAACAGTAACCCATAATCCTACATGGATGATGTACTATCAGAACTTTCCCCCGAATCCTCGTGAGCCACCAACAAAGCTACCTAATACCTGGAGGGCACAAAACAAAGCTGAGTGGGTCAGTAAAACAATGCTTATATAAAACTTGATTTCCTTTGAATATACTAACCCCTCGCCGTAAAACAAGTATAATTTTCCCAGAAAATAGAATACGTAAATATAAGTCAAATCATGCTTAGTAAATCAAGATTCATTTAAATGTATGCCATGTATATGCTATGCCCAATATTACAATATAACAAAATAATAAGCCAGGTGATGCAATTCAATATAAATCATCTACTAGCCGAAGTCACCTGATGTGATCTATACGGCAGAACTAGAGCTCAATTCAATCATATCTCAATCTCATATCTCAACATATTTATACATATCTGCACACAAGTCGGTACCACCTCACGTGGTTTGACCAACAAGGTTGTTTCCTTCCTTGAACCCAACTTACCTGTGGTGGACGATTTAGGGATGCTAGGAGTGCACGACAAGGTTGTTTCCTTCCTTGTCGTGGGTGTGGGTGTGTGTTGGATCTTGTTGCAGCTTCTCGTTCTCCGTTTGGGCAGATTTTGATGCTTGGAGGTCCGTTCCAACTTCTTTTCCACTTCTCAACATAATGGCCTTGGCAGATCAAATCCTCCATTTGGATTCACAATGGTTGAGCTAGGAAGTTGGCCTTGTTCTCGGAACTGCCTAAGGAACTCTTAAATCTGCCCTACTTGTTTCTCCAACTCATCCACCTTTTTGTCTCTATTTTGCATACCATGCGCCATATAAGTTAGTAATTGAAAAATCTGATCATTATCAACGGACGAACCTGATTTGGTTTGGGCAGGTTGTGCTTGGGGTTGTGTGGGTGCATATGGTTTGGGATAGAAACCCGGGGGTTGCTGCCTAAATCCTCCTTGTTGTTGTGGTTGTTGAGGCTCCCTCCTGATAGGAGCATATTTAGGCGACTTAGTTGGCTTGTTCTTGTGCATTTATGTTGTTATTCTTTAGTTATTTTAGTCTTTTAAGCCATTTTCATGTGTTTTCAGGTTCTAAGGACAAAGTATGCAAGAAGGTGTATTTTGGAGCCTTTTGGAGCAAAATTGGGCTTGGAATGGTTATCACATGTTAGGATTCCTAATCAACAAATGATTCCTAATTGAAAAAGGATTCCTAATTGGAGATGGATTCCTACTCAAACAAGGATTCCTACTTGAAGTAGGAAAGTTAAGCCAAGGTTTCCTATTTTGGTTTGACCTTTCCTAATCCAATTGTCCTTAAGTTCCAGCAACATTGAAGGCTTCCTATGCATTTTAGGACACAAATTGAACGTTCCCTGCATTAAATTAGCCTTTGCCGAACCATCCCCTTATTTCCCATCCTTGCCGCACCTACTTGCCCAATTCCCTTAGGATTCTGACTTTAATTCCTATTTCCCTTAAAGTTTTGATTTAATTTCTGTTTCCTACATTGTTTCCTAGCTTTATTACCCTAAAGTCTTTAAATAAAACATCTTGGTGCAGCACAAAAGGTTCCATTCACGCCAGAATTCATCCCTACACCTTCGCCACAATTTCCATTCACCCTAAACACATTCCTGACCCCAAAACACATCCCATACACTTCACCCACCTTTGTGCCGTAGCAAAGAGGAAGAAGGAGAGCCCTTGGACGTGCTTGCCATTCGAGTTAGGATTGCTGGAACGTTTTAGGTGTAATCTTTCTTTTGTTTTCAATGTTTCAATTCAATAATCTTTGTTCTATGAGTATGAGGAACTAAACCCCTCATGAGGAACTAAACCCCTCTTAGCTAGGGGGAATTCGAAACCATGGTCATACTTGCAATATGATTTGATTACATCCAGTTGTGATTCATAAGCTGTGAATTCAATTTACTTATCTGTTGAATTAAAACTGATTTGTGTATGTTGGTTGAGAGTGCACGCTTAATTTTCATGCATAAATCTGATGCTAGGATATAAGGGAGTTTCACTTAATCGTTATGAACTTATATTCACAAGTAGTGAAGGTTGCTAGTCACAATCGTGTTAAGTAAATTCTTGGCATAAGTATCATGCGCTTTCATAGTTACGAGTGCCTCGTCAATACTTATGATTTTCATTGAACTTAATGATCTTTGATTGTATCTCTATCATGCGCTTTCATGTAGGGAACTTTTGAAGAATAATTTGATTGTGATGCGCTTTTTCCATCCAATTCAATGACATGAGGAAAATCTGAGGGTTAATTTAAGCGTACCTAATTAATCTGGGGTGTTGAGAATTCGTGGTTTATTGAAAAGCAACTGGAAATCGTTTTGTTTGGAAGTGTCTCATGTGTGGAGAAGAACCTCCTAGCTAGCCCATCATCCATAGTTTTACCCAAATTAGTGCAGATTTCATTAGTTTTTAAATTTACTTGTTTTGTTTTCAAATTCGTCAAAACCCAATCCCCATTTACTTTGTTGAGTCATATTAGTTTGAAACTGATTTAGTTTGTGTTTTTAAATGTTTTGAGTCAAGTCAAAACCTATTTTTGTCCAAATTTACTCTTAGTGGCAGATTTGAGTCTTTGAGCTTGTTTTGTGTTGTTTTGAGTCTTCTGAGTCTAGTTTAGTGTTTTTAACTTAGTTTTACTTTTTTGAGTCAGTTTCAAGTGTTTTAGCAATCTCTCTTAATCCCCAGTCTAGAACGATCCCTACTTGCATCTATACTACAATTGTCAACAAGAGGGTTTAATTTGTGTGCTTATATATTTCGCATCAAATTTTTGGCGCCGTTGCTGAGGATTAGCAACTTTGCTAATCCCTTGGATCTTTTCTTTCTATTTATTTTTAATTTGTTTCAGTTTTTTACTTTGTTTTGTTTCTTGTTTTTAGGTACTAGTTTATGACTCGGAGTTCTCAAACTGTTCATAAGAATATCTTGGACTTTGACGACGATTTTGAGAGGACTTTGAGAAGGCAAAGGAACCAGCAAGAATCTAATCCAGCTGGCCCTGAACCTGAGCTTGAAGAACATGTGCTAGAAGAGGAAGAAGACCCCACGACAAGGAATTTAGAAGAACCATAAGCCATGGCAGCAGACAATCGAACAATTAAGGAGCTTTCTGCCTCGGGATTGGACAATGTTACACCTTTATGCATCCAATACCCTAGGGCGGCTGAAGACAAGAACGATGAATTCGAATTGAAGTCTAGTTTGTTGCACCACATTCCCAAATTCCATGGGCTGTCCATGGAAGATCCGAACAAGCATCTGAAAAAGTTTGAAGTGGTGTGTTCAAGCATGACTCCAATCAATGTCGATAGCAACATTTTGAAGATGAAGGCCTTTCCCTTCTCTCTTCTAGAGAGGGCTAAGGATTGGTTATACGAATTAGCCCCTAGAACCATCACTTCTTGGGAGAGCATGAAGAGGACATTCTTAGGGAAGTTCTTCCCCACTTCAAGAGTCATTCTTTTGAGGAAGAAGATTAGCGGAATCCAACAAAGCCAAGGCGAGTCCTTTCCAGCATATTATGAGCGTTTCAAAAGCCTTGTTGCATCATGTCCTCAACACCAGATGAAAGAAGAGCTTTTACTTCAATACTTTTATGAAGGGTTTCTACCCATTGAACATCAAATGTTAGATGCTTCAGCAGGATGAGAGTTGGTGGACAAAACACCTATGGCAGCCAAGACACTAATTGCAAATCGTGCATTGAATGCACAACAATATGAAGGCATTAGGCAAAGGGACAACTCATGGCAGCAAGTGAATGAGGTAAGTTCGACATCTGACATTCACTCCCAATTAACTAATCTTACTTCCATTGTGTCTCAGATGGCCGAAGGGATGAAGATGCAAGGACCAAGTGTGTGTGGCGTGTGTTCTATCCAAGGACACCCCTCTGCTAAGTGCCCACAACTGATTGAGAATGGTGGATGGGAATCTGCCAATGCAGTGGGTTTTGGAGGCCAAAACCAGCCAAGGAACGATCCATTCTCTAATACCTACAACCCTGGTTGGAGAGATCATCCGAATTTCAAATGGAGGGAGCCTCAACAAGCCCAACAACAAGGAGGTTTTAGGCAGCAACCCCCGGGCTTCACACTAAGCCATTCGCACCAACACAAGCCCCACAACAATCTGCCCAAAACACTTCAGGTATTTCTTTGGATAATGACACACTTCTTAAATTACTCACCAATTTGTCTCAAGGGCAGGAAAATCAAACCAAAGCAACGCAAAGCCAAGACAAAAGGGTGGACCAATTAGAGAAGCAAATTGGGCATATTGCAGAGTTTGTAGGACAATTTCGAGAACCAGGCAAGTTGCCTAGTTCAACCGTTGTCAACCCAAAGGGAGGATTCAAATCTGCCAAAGCCATGAGTTTGCGAAATGGAAAACAAGTTGGATCTGACCCCCAACCTTCCAAATCACGTTCCAATGAGGTTGAGAAGTTGCTGATTGAAGAGGAGGAGCAAGCACAACCCACGGCAAGGGTGGCCGCAGCCTCCTAAGCACCATTTTCCTTGGTGTTGCCGTGGGTATGCCTAAGTGCTAACCCTTCATTTTTGAGTCCAATGCCTTGTGCGAGGGTCTTTTCAAGTGCATCCTCACTCAAATTATCAAGGAATTCCTGCGCAAAAGAGTCAATTATATCAATAGAGAAACAAGAGTGATTATCATGAGGATATCGCATAGCATCATAAATATTGAAGTCAATCACTTCCCCATCAAATTCCATAGTCAATGTTCCTTTGAATACATCTATCTTTGTACGGGCAGTCCTCATGAATGGTCGGCCAAGTAAGAGTGGTAATGGAGGGGAAAGGTCCGAGTCTTCCATTTCAAGCACGTAGAAGTCTGCCGGAAAGACTAGGTGATTCACCTGCACTAAAACATCCTCCAAAACACCTTTTGGATACGCGTTAGATCTATCGGCCAATTGAATAATCACTCCATCATTTTTCAATTCACCCAAGTTCATAGATGCATAAATTGAATATGGCATGACATTTATGGATGCACCTAAGTCTAACATGGCAGATTCAAAACGAGTATTGCCAATAACACAAGGAATTGTAAAACTGCCAGGATCTTTGCACTTAGGAGGTAATTTTCATTGCAAAACGGCTGAGACATTCTCACTTACTCTTACCACTTCTTTGTTCGAAGCCCTCTTTCTCATAGTGCACAACTCTTTCAGGAACTTAGCATTCTTGGGGACTTGTTTAATTGCATCTAGAAGTGGAATGTTGACTTGCACCTTCCTAAATGTGTCCAAAATGTCCTTTTCGCTTTCCTCCTTCTTTGTTTGCATGAATCTGCGAGGAAAGGGTGCATCGGATGGAATAAGGTTAGAATTAACACAATTTGAACCCAACTTACCTGTGGTGGACGATTTAGGGATGCTAGGAGTGCACGGCAAGGTTGTTGCCTTCCTTGCCGTGGGTGTGTGTTGGACATCCTCTTCTTGTTGCAGTTTCTCATCCTCTGTTTGGGCAGATTTTGATGCTTGGGGTCCGTTCCAACTTCTTTTCCACTTCTCAAAATAATGGCCTTTGCGGATTCAAATCCTCCATTTGGGTTCACAATGGTTGAGCTAGGAAGTTTGCCTTGTTCTCAAAATTGCCCCATGAACTCCGCCATTTGGCCTATTTGTTTCTTCAACTCATCCACCTCATTAGCTTGATTGAGCATTGTTTTGGTTTGATTTTGCTGCCCCTGCACAAAAGAGGTTAGTAAGTGAACAACTTGATCATTATCCATGGATGTACCTGAATTAGTTTGAGCAGGTTGTGGTTGAGGTTGTGTTGGCGCGTAGGGCTTTGGGTATATCCCAGGGGGTGTTGGCCGAATTCCTTGAGGTTGTTGAGACTCTTTCCATTTGAAATTTGGGTGATCACGCCATCTCGGATTGTAAGTGTTGGCATATGGATCATATTGGGGCTGATTTGGGCCTTGATAGCCAATGACGTTTGCACTTTCCCATCCACCATTCTCAATCAATTGAGGACACTTCTCATATTAGTGGTCTTGAATGGAGCATACGCCACACACACTGGGGGACATTCCTTGCGTTTTGCATCATTCCATAAACTGCGAAAACATAGAAGTAAGGTTAGTTATTTGAGATTGCAAATCAGAAACGGCACTTACCTCATTTACTTGCTGCCGTGGGAGGTCTCTTTGCCTAACACCTTCATATTGTTGTGCATTATGGGCTCGGTTTGCAATTAGAGTTTTTGCAGCCACCGGGGTTTTGTCAACCAACGCACCACCTACCGAGGCATCTAGCATTTGGCGTTCAATGGGGAGGAGTCCTTCGTAGAAATATTGAATGAGCAGCTCCTCCTTCATTTGATGCTGTGGACATGAAGCAATAAGAGTTTTAAAACGTTCATAATAAGCTGGAAACAATTCACCTTGATTTTGTTGGATGCCACTAATCTATTTCCCCAAGAGAATGACTCTCGAAGTTGGGAAAAATTTCTCCAAGAATGCTCGTTTCATGCTCTCCCATGAAGTAACCGTTCCGGGTGCCAATTCATACAACCAATCCTTAGCCTTGTCCACAAGTGAGAATGGAAAGGCTTTCATCATTAATATGCTGCCATCGACATTGACTGGGGTCATGCTTGAACAAACCACTTCAAATTCCTTCACGTGCTTGTTTGGATCCTCCATGGATAGCCCACGGAACTTTGGAATGTGGTGCAGCAAGCTTGACTTCAACTCGAACTCCTCGGTCTTTCCTTGAGCTGCCATGGGATATTGAATGCATAGGGATGCGGCATTGTCCAATCCCGAAGCAGAAAGCTCCTTGATTGTTCGATTGTCCGCTGCCATGACTTGTATTTCCTCGGCCTCCTCTATCTCCTCAGATTCGGACTCTTCTTGCTCTTCAACCTCGGTTTCAGAACTTGAACTAGGTGGGTGAGGTTCTGGATTCCTTCTTTTCCTTCTCAAGGTTCGTTCAAAATTGTCGTCAAAATCCAAGATATGCTCACGAACTGCTTGAGAACTACGAGTCATAAACTAGTACCTGAAATCAAAGAAAACAAACTAGAATCAGAATCTAAACTTGACACACATGAAAAAAAAACAAAAAAAAAACAACGGGGGATTAGCAAAGTTGCTAATCCCCGGCAACGGTGCCAAAAATTTGATGCGAAATAAGTTAAGCACGCAAATTAAACCCTCTTGTTGTCAAATTGTAGTAAAGATGCAAGTAGGGATTGTTCTAGATCGGGGATTAGGAGGGCTTGCTAAAACCTCAAAACTGACTCAAAAACATTAAAACAAAGTTAAAAACATTTGAAAAGACTCAAAAGACTCAAGACAAGTTCACAAGACTCAAAATAAGCTAAAAACACTCAAAACTGCCTAAAAACACTAACTAGGCAGTTTCTGACACTAAACACGATTTTGGACGAAAATAAGGGTTGGGTTTGACTTAAAACACTTAAAAACACAAACAAAACAAGTTTAAAGCTATTTGAAACAAGAAAGTAAAATGGGGGTTTTGTTTTGGATGAATTTAAACTAACGAAACAGATTGTAAAACTAAACAAACTTTGAAAACAAATTTGGGAAATTAGATGGATGATGGGCTAGCTAGAGGCTCTTTCTCCACACGACATGTATTCAAACGAATCGATTTCCAATTACTCCTTCATTGAATTATGAACGACAATGCCCCAAATTAACCGTGAAATCACTAGTTAACCCTCAGATTTTCCTTGTATTATTGGATTGGATGACATCATTCGACAACCCAAAGCATTCTTCAAAAGTCCCCTACATGACATCATAATAGAGATACAATCAAAGATCATTACGTTCAATGAAAATCATAAGCATTGACAAAGCACTTGCAACTATGACATCATGTCACTCATGCTAGGAATTGAACTTAACGCGATCGTGACCAACAACCTTCACTACTTGTGAATATAAGTATGTAACGATTATGTGAAACTCCCTTATACTCTAGCATCAGATTTATGCATGCCAATTAAGTGTCGACCCTCAATCAACAAACACAAATAAGTTATCAATCAAACAATTAAGCCAATTGCATTCACAATTCAAGAATTCATAATTGGAATTTATCAACTCAAATTGCACACATAATCATGGCTTTGAAATCACCCCTAGCTAAGAAGGGTTTAGCCACTCATGTTCACAACAAAACGAAAGGAAAAGAAATTAAACATTGTAAACATAGAACGAATTACACCTAGAATGCTCCAACAATCAAGCTTGAACATCCAAGAGTCCTTCCTTCTTTCTCCTTGCTACGGCACAAAGGTGGGTGAATTGTATGGGATGTGTTTTGGGGTCAGGAATGTGTTTAGGCTGAATGAGAGTTGCGGCAAAAGGTGTGGATTGATTTCTGGCGTGAATGAATGAATGGGTGAATGCATGGGATACTCCTAGGTGCGGCTAGACTTGGTATTTAAAGAACAAGGCTCCAAATTAAATTAGGTAATCAGGAATTATTCTAAAACTTAAAGGAAATAGGAAATTAGAACCAAAATCCCAAAGGAAAAAGGTAACAAGGTGCGGCTGAGAGGGAAAGGGCAAGGGAATACCTTGCAAGGCAAGGAAAAAGGGTTTCCTTCCTGATTTAGGTGCAGCAAAGGTCCTAATTCTAAAGGGAATGGGTTATCTTGTGTGGCAAGGTAAAGAATGTGAAGGGAAATGTGGGGCTGGATCCTAGGGGATAAGGGAACATGTTTTGCAATGTCCTAAAGGGAAAAGGAAAGGTTTTTACATGGTTTAGGGATAAGGAAACATGGCAAGGGGTAATGTTCTACAAGAGGAGACAAGGAGGGAACACAAAGGGGACAAGGCGCCACCTTTGTAGGAATGGGTCAATTTGTGTTTTTCTTTGTCTTCCAAGCTTCCAAACTGATTTCTCTTGACTTCTAGCACCTTTCTAGCCTCTTTTGGTCTTCAATTTCGTCCATCCACCTTGCTCCAAGCATGTAATAACCATTCTAAGCCCAATTTTGCTCCAAAAGGCTCCAAAATGCACCTTTTTGCATACTTTGTCCTTAGAACCTGAAAACACATGAAAATGGCTTAAAAGACTAAAATAACTAAGAAATAACAACATAAATGCATGAAAACAAGCTAGCTAAGTCGCATAAATATGCTCCTATCACTAGGCTAGGTAAGGATAATGGGGCTAACAAAGAACATAGGCTAAATAAGGCTCAAATTGGGTTAAACCTACAAAACAAATGAAATAGGGGTTCGGCTTTTTGGCTGTGGTGGTCACTACACAACTTCATCTTGATATGTGTTATGCATTTCAATATCATGCTTTGAATGAAACGGATATGAGTTCGAGTATTTGGAACTATAATGATGAAAATGCATTCTAAATAGCAACCAAGCAAAGAATAATGAGATCATGCAACGACTTTAGAAAACAAGAATGCACAGAATATTAACTCTCCAAAGAACGTTTTAGGCTCAAGTCTCACAGGATTGTAGCGTTAATTTGAGTTTCTTCCTTCAAGCATGTTACAAAAACTGATTTTTCCTTTATGATTGCATGTGAATTCATAAATTATAACCACAACCAAGCATAGACCAAAGAGTAAATCAAACTTTCATCCATGTTTATAACTCTCTTTAACAGTCATGTAATTAAAAACCAAATCCTCATCATTGTGTTGGAAGGTACCTTAAGACACAAACACACAAAAACAACTCTTTTTGGGTTTTTCAAAACAATTTTTCAAATTTTTATGAGATTTTCGGATTTTTACTTCAAAACACACCAAAACAGCTTTAAAACACTTAAAAACAGCAAGGAACAACTTTTGAAGGAATGGGTGATAGAATCCCACGAATTTCCATCAAAAACACTTTGTTACCCCCCCCCCAACACTTAAATCAAACATTGTCCTCAATGTTTCAGACATAAACTCACAGAAAAACAAGCAAACTAACAAACAACGAATAAACAAACTAAACATGGCAGAATAGAAACAACAACAAAGAGAAGGGTTTAGGAACGCAAATCTGGAATTGGAGTGATTCCTAGGTCTTCCTTTGTTGGAAGCATGGGTTGCCTCCCAAGAAGCGCTTGCTTGAACGTCTTGCAGCCGGACGATACCTCCAAATAAGCTTCATTAGAGGCCACGACATGGAATTGATCTTTGAATGGAAGGTGATACTTGGAATGATCCAGCAATGGTTTAAATTATAGTGTGGGTGCCTGAATCATCAAAATCAGCCAGTTAGTAGAAAACAAAATTGAAATTGGAGAAGATGGCTTACTTGTTGGCTCCGACAAGAACTCAATGACAAACACCTCATCTTGGAAAGTGTCAGGAACTTTGCACTTGGCCAGATTGAATGTGATGGTTGTGACTTGTCCCGTGTCATAAAATTCAACTTCTTTGGGCTTTGTTGTCTCATGAACATCCTCTATGATGCATTCTTCATATGCTCCAGCCACTTCTTGCTCTTGAATCATTCTTCTTGATGTACAAGGTTCTTTGAACACTTCAACACAATCTGGAACTTGATTTGGTGTGCCAAGAATTGGGATATCACTTTGCACCTTTGGAATGGCTTCCACAAGGAAAAGGTGCATTCGGAGGAATAACATTAGAATGAATTGAATTTGGGACGTCCTTACTTGTGGTGGGTGGTTGAGAGAGCTTAGGGGGCTGCGGCAAGGGTTGTTCTTCCCTTGCTGTGGGTGTGTCTTCTTCCTCCTCCTCAATCAGCAGCTCTTTGTCCTATTCTAAGGTATGTTTGGACGTTTTTAGGTTAGCTCCAACCTCCATAGCACTTCCCAAAGTGATAGCATCGTGGATTTCAAAATCTCCCATCGAATTGACAATAGTTGAGTTGGAGAGTTCACTTTGCTCTAGAATCTGTCTTATGAATTCTACAATCCCTCCCATTTGATTCTTCAATTCACCCCACTTTTTGGCTTGAAATCAGCCACAAAACACTCTTTCTAGAAGTTCTATCCCTTGCCCTACAAAAGTGGCGCCCCAAACCCTTCTAGAAGTCCCAAAATCTATCATAAAACACATGCTTTCTAGAACCCTAAAAATCTGGCGCCTCCTTCCCTTCAAGAATCCTTTTTCCTTGCCTTGCAAGGCATTCCCTTGCCCTTATCCTATTGTGCCGCACCTCTCAAGCCCTTTCCCTCTTGGATTCTGATTTGTTAGGCCCTTTTCCTTGTGGATTTGGGTTCTACAAATCCTTTTCAAAGATTAATTGGACCACATTTCCTTTTCTAAATTAAATGCCGCACCCTAGGCCTTTATTCCTTAATTTCTGTTAAGCCCAAGTACAAATCTAATTTCTCTAGGGTTTTGAGATGCATATATATAGACATTTTAGGGTTGTGCCGCAGGAACCAACCATTCATCACAGAAATCCTTTAGCCGCACTCCATCCACCATTCTACACTTCCAAAACACAATTCCATCAACTTCCTACCCTTGCTGCAGACCATTCACCCCCTAAACTTCCATCCCTTCATCCATACACATCCATAGTCTCTTGTACCGCAGCAAGGTGGGGAAGAAGAAGAACCTGGGCATTTCATGCTTGCAGATTGAAGCGTTTTAGGTGTACTTCGTTCTTGTTTTCAATGTTTATTTTGTTATTATTTTCTGATTTTGCTGTAATCATCAGTGGCTAAATCCCTATTTAGTTAAGGGGAAGTTTGAAGCCATGAACATGTTTGAGATATGAATTGATTTCTTCCAATTGTGATTTGTTAAGTTGTGATTGCAATTCAATTATCTGTTTTATTCATAACTGATCTGTGTATGTTTATTAAGGATGCATACTTAGTTTTCATTCATGAATCAGATGCTAGAATATAAATGAGTTTCACCTAATCGTTACAAGTTTATATTCTTGAGTAGTGAAGGTTGATTGTCACAATCGCGTTAATTGAATTCTTGGCAAACGTATCATGCATTCATAGTTACAATTGCCTTGTCATCACTTATGATTTTCATGAAACGTAATGATCTCTGGTTGTATCTCTATTATGCATTCATGTAGGGGACTTTTGGAGAATGATTTGGGTTGTCGCATGCATTCATCCAATTCAATGAGTAGAGGAAAATCTGAGGGTTAATTTGTGCATCACTGTTAATCTGGCGTGTTGAGCATCATATTTTATTGAAAAGCAATTGGAAATCGATTCATGTACAAGTGTGTCATGTGTGGAAAATGGACCTCTAACTAATCCATCCATCATCTTATTTCCTGAATTCGTTTTACAATCTGTTTAGCTTTACAATTTGTTTCTTTGTTTCAATTTCGTCAGAACCAAAACCCCCTTTTACTTTCTTGTTTCAAAGTGTTTAAAATCTGTTTTGTTTGTGGTTTAGAGTGTTTTGAGTCAAGTCAAAACCCTAAATTCGTCCAAAGTTGTGTTTAGAGTCCAAAACTGCCCAGTTTGTGTTTTTAGGCAGTTTTGAGTGTTTTTGAGTTGTTTTAAGTCTTTTGAACCTGTTTTGAGTCCCTTGAGTCTTTCCAAACGTTTTTAACTTTGTTTTTGTGTTTTGAGTCATTAGAGGTTTTAGCAAGCCTTCCTAATCCTCGGTTTAGAACGATCCCTACTTGCATTTATACTACGATTTGACAACAAGAGGGTTTAATTTGAGTGCTTAATTTTTATCATATCAGACATCATAATAGAGATACAATCAAAGATCATTACGCTCTATGAAAATCATAAGCATTAACAAAGCATTCGTAACTATGACATCATGATACTCATGCTAGGAATTTAACTTAACGCGATAATGACCAGCAACCTTCACTACTTGTGAATATAAGTTTGTAACGATTATGTGAAACTCCCTTATATTCTAGCATCAGATTCAAGCATGCAAACTAAGTAGGTCTCCTTAATCAACATACAAGAATAAGTTATCACTAAAATAGTTAAGCAAATTGCATTCACACTTTATGAAATCACAACTGGAATTAATCAATTCATATTGCAAATATGTTCATGGCTTTGAAATTCCCCCTAGCCAAAATGGTTTAGCTCCTCATGTTCACAAAACAAAGATACATAAACATAGACATTGAAAACAAAAGAATGAAAACACCTAACAATGTTCCAGCAATCCAATCTTGAATGGCAAGCACTCCAAGGGTCTTCCTTATTCTCTTTGCTGGGGCACAAGGTGTTGGAGATGGTTTGAAGGGTTGTTTATGGTGGTGAATGGATATAGGTGAGTTATGGTGAAGGGTGGATGGTGGATTTTTGGCAGAAATTGTGTAGAGAGATTTAAATGGTGCAACAAGCTTTATTTAAAGGGCTAGGGTACTCAGAAAATAATAGGAAAGGTTCAATACTTAGCTATTTTGGTTCCACAATTTAATAGGTAAGAAAGAATCAGAAAATCAAAGAGAATAAGAATGTGAAATTTGGCAGAATATGTAGGAGAGAAAACGAATGTGTTTTAAAGGTCAGAAATTAAGAGAAAAAGGGAAAGAAGGTGTATCATTGATTTGTAAGGGAAAAGGGAAGTATTTTTGGGCAGAAAATAGGCAAGAAAACCTCTCCCTTGTGCAGCAAGGATTGAAACAAAAGGGGAATGTGTTAGGCACGGTTTTGGGCTTCTAGAATGAGTAATTAGGCAACCTACATGTTTTGGAAACCCCAAAACTGGAAACCTCCACAAATGGAAACTTGCACAAATGGAAACCTTCACAAATTGAAACTTCCAACTTTAGAAACCTTGGCTTCCAATTTTGAACTCTTCATTCTTCATTTGATCCTAAGCTCATTTGATCTTCAATTTTGTCCATACACTTAGCTCCAAGCATAAGCTAACCATCCAATGCCCAAAATTGCTCCAAAATGCACTTCCTTGCTTACTTTGCACTTTAAACCTACAAACACACGAAAATAGCTTAAATACTAAAATTACTAAGAACTAACAACACAAATGCCAAGACACAAGCTAACTAAGTTGCATAAATCTGCTCCTATCAGCTCCTCCCGCTGAGGCATCTAGCATTTGACGTTCAATGGGTAGAAGCCCTTCGTAGAAATATTGAAGAAGAAGCTCCTCCTTTATTTAATGCTGTGGACATGAAGCAACAAGATTTTTAAAACGTTCATAATAAGTGGGAAATGATTCACCTTCATTTTGCTGAATGCCACTAATCTTCTTGCATAGAAGAATGACTCGAGAAGTTGGGAAAAACTTCTCCAAGAACGTCCGTTTCATGCTCTCCCAAGATGTGACAGTTTCGGGGGCTAGTTCATACAACCAATCTTTAGCCTTTTCCAAGAGAGAAATAGGAAAAGCCTTCATCTTCAATATGCTTCCATCGACATTGACAGGGGTCATGCTTGAACACACCACTTCGAACTCCTTCAAGTGCTTGTTTGGATCCTCCATGGACAGCCCATGGTACTTTGGAATGTGGTGCAGCAAGCTTGACTTCAACTCGAACTCCTCGGTCTTGCCTTGAGCAACCGTGGGGTATTAGATGCATATGGGTGCGGCATTGTCCAATCCCGAAGCAGAAAGCTCCTTGATTGTTCAATCGTCCGCTGCCATGGCTAGTGCTTCCTCTAAAATCTGAGCCGTGGCCTCCTCTTCCACTTGTACTTCGTCTTCTTCAAGATTTGGTGCAGGTTGAGGTGGTTGGGGCTCTTGTTGATTCTTATTCTTTCTCAAAGTCCTCTCAAAATCGTCGTCAAAGTCCAAAATATTCTTACGAACAGGTTGAGAGCTTCGAGCCATAAACTAGTACCTAAAAACAAGAAAACAAAACAAAGTCAAAAAATCAAACAAATTAAAAATAAACAGAAGGAAAAGATTCGAAGGATTAGCAAAGTTGCTAATCCCCGGCAACGTCGCCAAAAATTTGATGCGAAATAAGTGAAGCACTCAAATTAAACCCTCTTGTTGTCAAATTGTAGTAAAGATACAAGTAGGGATCGTTCTAGACCGGGGATTAGGAGGGATTGCTAAAACCTCAAAACTGACTCAAAAACATAAAAACAAAGTTTAAAAACGTTTGAATAGACTCAAAAGACTCAAAACAAGCTAAAAACACTCAAAACAGCCTAAAAACACCAATTGGGCAGTTTCTGACTCTAGACACTACTTTGGATGAATTTAGGGTTATGGCTTGACTCAAAACACTTAAAAACACAAACAAAACAGATTTTAAACACTTTGAAACAACAAAGTAAAAGGGGGGGGGGGGGGGGTTTGGTTTGGATGAATTTAAACTAACAAAACAGATTGTAAAACTAAACAACTTTGAAAACGAATTTGGGAAAATAGATGGATGATGGGCTAGCTAGAGGCTCTTTCTCCACACATGACATGTATGCGAACGACTCGATTTCCAGTTACTCCTTCATTGAATTATGAACGACAATGCCCCAAATTAACCGTGACATCACTAGTTGATGTGATAAAAGTTAAGCACTCAAATTAAACCCTCTTGTTGTCAAATCGTAGTATAAATGCAAGTAGGGATCGTTCTAAACCGGGGATTAGGAGGGCTTGCTAAAACCTCTAAACTGACTTTAAAACACAAAAACAAAGTTAAAAACGCATGGAAAGACTCAAGGGACTCAAAACAAGCTAAAAACACTCAAAACTGCCTAAAAACACAATCTGGGCAGTTTTGGACTCTAAACACTTCTTTGGACGAATTTAAGGTTTTGACTTAACTCAAAAGACTCTAAAACACAAACAAAACAGATTTTAGACACTTTGAAACAAGAAAGTAAAAGGGGGTTTTGGTTTTTGACGAATTTAAAACTAAAAACAGAAACTTTGCATAAAAACTTTAGAAAAAACGATTTTGATGAATTAAGAAGGGTGAAAGGCTAGTTAGAGGGTCCTTCTCCACACATGATATATGCATATGAACCAATTTCCAGTTATTATTCCTTTAGACTTGAATGACAACACCCCAAGTTAACCGTGACAGCACAAATTAACCCTCAGATTTTCCTTAGTTCATTGAATTGAATGGAAGACGCATTACAACCAAATTATCCTTATCAAGTCTCCTAACTATGACAGCATGATAGAAAACATATCAAAGGTCATTACGTTCTTTGAAAATCATAAGTGTTGATGAGGCATTCGTAACTATGACAGCATGATACTCTTGCCTAGGACTTACTTAACATGATTGTGACTAGCAACCTTTACTACTTGTGAATATAAGTTCATAATGATTAGGTGAAACTCCCTTATACTCTAGCATCAAATTCATGCATGCAAATTAAGTGTCGACCCCCAATTAACACACACAAACAAGTCTTAATAACTCAGTTAAGCAAATCACATTCTCGTCTTAAGAAACAATAACTAGATGTAATCAATTCATATAAAACATATAATCATGGCTTCAAATTCACCTCTAACTATAAAGAAATTAGTTCCTCATGTCCACAAACAAACATAAATAAACTTAAACATTGAACAAAGATAGAAAACACCTAGAAAATGCTCCAGAGTCCTTTCTTCCTTGCAAGCTGCGGCACAAGAGGGTATGGCTGATTTGTGGTGTAGAGATACGTGAATGAGAGATGGTGTGTTGAATGGTGCAGCAAATATGTGAATATATAGAGGGAGGGTGTGGCACAATTAGATGGTGTAGGAAAAGGATTACAAAATGTAGTTTGTGTAGGAAAATAAAACACAATCCTAAGGGGAAAGGGTTTATGTAATCCTAGCAGGAAATAGGACATCCAGAAGACCAAAAACCAAAGGGAATTAGGATAAAGGTGTGGCTGGATCATGCATCTAGAAGGCTTGGGGCGCCACTTTTTTAGGGACTTCTAGAAAGAGTGTTATTTGGCTGATTTTGGGGTTTCTAGAAGGGGATAGGTGCGGCACCTTTATAGGAAGGGATAAGGTTCCTAGAAATCAGGTTTTAAGGTCTCCTTAACTGAAATTGAATCCCTTTTGCAGCAGGAATTAAGTTAGGAAAGGATTAGGAAAGGATAGGATAACGTTTGGAAAAGATAAGGTAGTTTGGATAATGTTTTGGATAATTCTCCTTCTTTGTAGCTGATTCCTTATCTTCTTTAACTTGGACTTATTTCTTCAACTCTTTTGCATATTCCTAGCCTCTCTTGAACTTCAAATTCGTCCATCCATCTTGCTCCAATCTTGTGATATCCATTCTTGGCCCAAAACTGCTCTAAAATGCTCCAAATTGCATCATTTTGCATACTTTGCTTCTAGGACCTACAAACACACGAAAATGACTTAAGACACTATAATAAACAACAAATAACTAAGTAAATGCAAGAAAACACACTAACTAAGTCGCATAAATATGCTCCTATCACTAGTTAACCCTCAGATTTTCCTTGTATTATTGGATTGGATGACATCATTCGACAACCCAAAGCATTCTTCAAAAGTTCCCTACATGACATCATAATAGAGATACAATCAAAGATCATTACGTTCTATCAAAATCGTAAGCATTGACAAAGCACTTGTAACTATGACATCATGTCACTCATGCTAGGAATTGAACTTAACGCGATCGTGAGCAGCGACCTTCACTACATATGAATATAAGTTTGTAACGATTATGTGAAACTCCCTTATACTCTAGCATCAGATTTATGCATGCCAATTAAGTGTCGACCCTCAATCAACAAACACAAATAAGTTATGAATCAAACAGTTAAGTCAATTGCATTCACGATTCAAGAATTCATAACTGGAATTTATCAACTCATATTGCACATATAATCATGGCTTTGAAATCACCCCAAGCCAAGAAGGGTTTAGCCACTCATGTTCACAGCAAAAGGAAAGGAAAATAAATTAAACATTGTAAACATAGAACGAATTACACCTAGAATGCTCCAACAATCAAGCTCGAACATCCAAGAATCCTTCCTTCTTTCTCCTTGCTGCGGCACAAATATGGATGAAGTGTATGGGATGTGTTTTGGGGTCAGGAATGTGTTTTAGGTTGAATGGGGTTGTGGCAAAGGTGTGGATTGATTTTTGGCGTGAATGGATGAATGGGTGAATCATTTTGGGCCTCCAAAAAGGAAGTCTATTTAAGGTTTTTCAGAAATTAAAACCCTAACTTATTTAGGTAATCAGAAATTAAGTCAAAAGCTTCTAGAAAGAGTAAATAAAATCAGAAAACTAACGGAAAGTGCAAGGGATATGCGGCAACGACTTAAATTAAAAAGGGAAAGTGTTTTAATGCAGGAAACAGGAAAGAGGGACTCTCCCTTGCACGGCAAGGAAGGGAGTAGAGAGATGGGTTGCGGCAAGGGTTGTTTATGTGCAAGAAAGGTTCAATTTGTGTCCTAAATAGGAAATCTTGGCTTAACTTTCCTACTTCAAGTAGGAATCCTTGTTTGAGTAGGAATCCATCTTCAATTAGGAATCCTCCTTTGATTAGGAATCCTTCTTTGATTAGGAATACTTCTTTGATCAGGAATTGATGCGAAATATATAAGCACACAAATTAAACCCTCTTGTTGACAATTGTAGTATAGATGCAAGTAGGGATCGTTCTGGACCGGGGATTAGGAGGGATTGCTAATCTACGCTAAACGGACTTAAAAACACAAAAACAAACTTAAAAACACTTAACAAGACTCACAAGACTCAAAACAAACTTAAAAGACTCAAAACAACTTAAAACAACCAAATAGACTCAAAACAGACTCTAGGGAGAAATTGGACGAATTCCTAACTTTCCTTGACTCAAAACACTAAAAGACACAAGTTTAGACAGACTCTAACTAAAAGACACAACCATGTAAAGGGGGATTGGGTTTTGGACGAAATTAAAGTAAAAACAAATAGAAAAACTAAAACTAAATAGATTTGCACGAAATTGGTGAATTGGATGGATGATAGGCTAGCTAGAAGGTTTTTCTCCACACATGACACACTTGCATAAAAATCAATTTTCAGTTGTTCTTTCAATAAACCATGAACCTCAACACCCCAGATTAATTAGGTACGCTTAAATTAACGCTCAGATTTTCCTTATGTCATTGAATTGGACGGAAATAGTGCATCGCAATGAAATTATTCTTCAAAAGTTCCCTACATGAAAGCACATAATAGAGATACAATCAAAGATCATTAAACTCTATGAAAATCATAAGCATTGACAAGACATTCATAACTAATCAACCGCATGACACTTCTGCCAAGAATCTACTTAACGTGATCGTGACCAGCGACCTTCACTACTTGTGAATATAAGTTCATAACGATTAGGTGAAACTCCCCTATATTCTAGCATCAAATTCATGCATGCAAACTAAGTATGCATCCTTAATCAACATACAAGAATAAGTTCTGAATCAAACAGTTAAGCAAATTGCATTCACAATTTATGAAATCACAACTGAAGGTAATCAATTCATATTGCAAATATATTCATGGTTTTGAAATTCCCCCTAGCCAAAAGGGCTTAGTTCCTCATAATCGCAGATACATAAACTTAAACATTGAAAACAAAATAATGAAAACACCTAAGAATGTTCCAGCAATCCAATCTTGAATGGCAAGCACTCCAAGGGTCTTCCCTCTTCTCTTTGCTGCGGCACATGGTTTGTTTGAAGGTTTTAGTGATGAATTGTGGTGGTGGATGGATATAGGTGAGTTATGGTGAAGGGTGGATGGTGGATTTTCGGCTGAAATTGTGTGGAGAGATTTGAATGGTGCAACAAGCTTTATTTAAAGGGCTAGGGTACTCAGAAAATAGTAGGAAAGGTTCAATACTTAGCTATTTTGGTTCCACAATTTAATAGATAAGAAAGAATCAGAAAATCAAAGAGAATAAGAATGTGAAATTCGGCAGAATATGTAGGAGAGAAAAGGAATGTGTTTTAAAGGTCAGAAATTAAGAGAGAAAGTGAAAGAAGGTGTGGCATTGATTTGTAAGAGAAAATGGAAGTATTTTTGGGCCGAAAATAGGCAAGAAAACCTCTCCCTTGTGAAGCAAGTATTAGAATAAAAGAGGAATGTGTTTTATGACAGAAAATAGGCAAGAAAACCTCTCCCTTGTGCAGCAAGGATTGAAACAAAATGGGAATGTGTTAGGCACGGTTTTGGGCTTCTAGAATGAGTAATTAGGCAACCTACATGTTTTGGAAACCCCAAAAATGGAAACCTCCACAAATGGAAACTTGCACAAATGGAAACCTTCACAAATAGAAACTTCCAATTTTAGAAACCTTGGCTTCCAATTTTGAACTCTTCATTCTTCATTTGATCCTAAGCTCATTTGATCTTCAATTTCATCCATCCACTTAGCTCCAAGCATAAGCTAACCATCCAATGCCCAAAACTGCTCCAAAATGCACCAAAATGCACTTTCTTGCATACTTTGCACATTAGACCTACAAACACACGAAAATAGCTTAAAATGCTAAAATAACTAAGAACTAACAACGTAAATGCAAGGAAACAAGCTAACTAAGTTGCATAAATATGCTCCTATCAAATTCCCCCACACTTAGCTTTTGCTAGTCCTCGAGCAAAACAAAACAAACAAACGAAACAAAACACAGTCTAAACCTTCCAACATTTGCCTTAGGGATTTCCAATGCACATGACATATTAAAAATCATTATTTGCACAGATTTTGGTCATCCTTACACTTGAATTCATACTTAATCATGGTCACCATTCACCAGCTCGCATTTAATCAATTAAAACAACATTTTGAATGTAGTAACATGCCTTAGAGAATTCCCTCAATTCCTTACTAGATATGCACTCAATTTTCACTCAGATTTTCTGACTACACACCCTACACTAGGTATATGTGAGAAGATTGATGTAAACATGAAAACTAGTACTCACATATGTTATAACAAAGAAAGAAATTTCTGGAGTTATTAATGCATATATGAATATGATCTCATGAACGGAATGCTACTACTTAGATGCGAGAACCAGTGATGCCATATGCTCATACCAATTCCAAACTCCACATATTGAAACACACAACACCCAAGATCGAAGTTAAAGGGTTGAAACAGGGCTAAGGGTCTTGGGTAAGAAAGAAAGGATATGGAAAATAAAGGTTCTTAAAGAAATAGTAAGCAAAGTAAAGAAATTGACACTTAGAATTCAATTTTGAATGCAAAAATCAACTTTAAACACAAAAGGGAAGATTTACACACTCTAGGGCCGAATTTTGATGTTTTGGACCCTTCCTTCAACAATCAACACTTGTGAGCTCATTCTCACTTATTTTTCAACTCTTTTTCATTCTTTTCACAACTTTTTCTTTTTCTTTTTCTTTTTCCACGAATTTTTCTTTTTCTTGGCACACAAACACACACAAATCCCTTCCCCCACACTTGAGTTACTGCATAATGTAGATCAAAAGGAATTCATTCTAAGCCATGCTTCACTATCCTTTAAGAACAAGGGTATGGATAATCCTAAACTAGGCTAGGTAAGGATAATGTGGTTAACAAAGAACGTAGGCTAAACAAGGCTCAATGGGGTTAAACCTACAAAACATATGACAAAGGGGTTCGGCTTTTTGGCTGTGGTGATCACTACACAACTTCATCTTGATATGTGTTATGCAAATCAATGGCTGATGTGAGAATTACTTGACACTCAAATTAAAACCCTATCGACGTAGTATATGAAAGTAGGGATCGTTTAAGGCCGGGGATTAGAAGGGATGCTAATCTATACAAATTAAACTCTAAAACACTAAAACTGGACTCTAGACAATGAAAACAGGTACTATGGGTCAATCTGAACGAATTTTAACTTCAAACAACTTAAATCAACCTAACTTGACTCAAATAACACAAAACAAACTTAAAACAACAAATAAAACTCAACTAGGCAGATTCTAGACACTAGAGACTCAAAACAGGCTAAATAGACTCAAAACAACCAAACTAACTTAAACAGACTCAAAACAGATTCTAAGGGGTGAATTGGATGACTTTTGGACTAGTTAGACTCAAAACACTAAAAGGGGACAGATTTGGACGAATTTAAACAAACTAAGACTCAATTAAGAACTAAGGGGTTTTTGGACGAATTAAGCAAAACTAAGCAGGTTTAAGCAAACAAAGTAAATTGAAAGAGATAAAGGTGAATTCAGGGGTGAAAACTAGTTAGAGGGTTCTTCTCCACACATGAACATATGCATACGAATTGATTTCCAGTTATTCTTTCGATAAACCATGAATGACAATGCTCCAAATTAATTGTATAGAACTAATTAATTCTCAGATTTCCCTAAGTTCATTGAATTGAATGGATAACGCATCACAACCAAATTATTCTTATCAAGTTCCCTAACTATGGAAGACGCATGATAGAGATACATATCAAAGATCATTAAGCTCCATGGAAATCATAAACATTGACAAGGCATTCATAACTATGGAATACGCATGTTACTCTTGCCTAGGATTTACTTAACACAATTGTGACTAGCAATCTTTACTACTTGTGAATATAAGTTCATAACGATTAGGTGAAATTCCCTTATATCCTAGCATCAAATTCATGCATGTAAACTAAGTAGGCCTCCTTAATCAACACACAAGAACAAGTTCTTCATAAAACAGATAAGTAAATCACATTCATAATTTATGAAACAATAACTGAAGGTAATCAATTCATATCAAACATATGTCCATGGCTTTGAATCCACCTCTAACTAAAACGAAATTAGTTCCACATGTTCAACATAATTGAAAAGCAAGTTAAATTAAACATAGAAACGAAACAAGAGAAGAAAGAACTCCTCCTTCTCCAATGGAAGCCACGGCACAGCCTTGTCTTCCCTTCTCTGCAGCAAAATATGGATTTCTGAATGTATATGGGGGTGTAGAATTCGTATGGATGGGTGGTGTCTGCAGCAAGGGGGGAGAAATATATATATATAGGCACCAAAAACCCTAGATGAATCAGATTAGGACTTCTAGAAAGCCAAATCCATCCAGAAATAGGTTCAAAACAATCAGATTTCTAATGGGAAAGGGCCTAAGGTGCGGCACAATAGGATAAGGGCAGGGAATGCCTTGCAAGGTAAGGAAAAAGGATTCAAGAAGGGAAGGAGACGCCAGATTTTTAGGCTTCTAGAAAGAATGTGTTTCTGGGCAGATTTTGGGGTTTCTAGAAGAGTTTGGGGCGCCACTTTTGTAGGGGAATGGATAGGACTTCTAGAAATCAGGTTTTAAGTCCCCTAAACTGAAGAAAACAGGTTAGGATAAGATTAGGATAAGATAAGGTGAGATAAGATAAGGATTGGGTAAGATAAGATAAGATAAGGTTGTTTTGGATAATTCTCCTTCTTTTGAGCTGATTCCTTATCTTCAATGATTTGAATTTATTTCTCCAACCTTGAAACATATTCCCAACTCCATTTAAACTCCAAATTCGTCCATCTTCATGCCCATTGCTTGTGCTATCCATTCCAAGCCCAGATTTGCTCTAAAATGCTCCAAAATGCATCTTTTTGCCAACTTTGCTTCTAGGACCTAAAAACACACGAAAATGACTTTAAACACCATACTAAGCAACAAATAGCTAAGCAAATGCAAGAAAACACACTAACTAAGTAGCATAAATATGCTCCTATCAAATTCCCCCACACTTAGCTTTTGCTAGTCCTCAAGCAAAACAAAACAAACAAAACGTAACCTAAACCTTCCAACGTTCACCTCAGGGATCTTCAATGATACATAACATGCCAAAGATCATTACTCCCACAGATTTTAGTTATCCCTACCCTTGAGCACATACTTAGTCAAAGTTACCACATATTAGCTCGCATTTAATCAATTAAAACAACATTTTGAATGTAGTAACATGCCTTAGAGAATCCCTCAATTCCTTACTAGATATGCACTCAATCACACAGATTTTCTGACTACCCTCCCTACACTAGTTATATGTGAGAAGATTGATGTAAATATGAAAACTAATACTCACATATGTGTATAACAAGAAAAGTAATTTCTGGAATGCATGTATAGATATGATCTCATGAATGGAATGCTACTACTTAGACGCGAGAACCAGGGACACCATATGATCATACCAATCCCAAACTCCACATATTGAAACACACAACACTCAAGATTGAAGTATAGGGTTATAACGGGGCTAGGGGGTATTGGCTAACAAAGAAAGGTAAGGAAAACGAACGTTCTTAAAGCAATAGCAAGCAAAGCAATGAATATGACACTTAGAACTCCCTTTCTTGAATGCAGCCGTACACTTTGAACACAAAGGGGAAGAAAACACATACTTAGGGCCAATTTCAACTTTTTGGACCCCTTCTTCAACAATCAACACTTGTGAGCTTGAATCTCACTTATTTTGAACACTTTTCATACTTTTTCACAACTTTTCTTCTTCTTTTCTTTTTCACACGAATTTTTCTTTTCTCTTCTTTTTTTCTCTTTTTCTACCCGTGCCCTTGTTTGTCTTGTTGGCACACAATCAGACACATAAATCCCTTCCCCCACACTTGTTTGCTGCCCAATAACGAACAAAGGGAATTCACTCTAAGTCATGCTCACTATGCCTTAAGAACAAGGGTAAGGATGGTCCTAATCTAGGCTAGGTAAGGATAATGTGGGTAAACAAAGAACATAGGCTAAACAAGGCTCAAAAGGGTGAAACCTACAATACATATGCAAAGGGTTAGGCTTTTTAGCTCTGGTTTTAAACTAAACAACTTCATCTTGAATATGTGTTATGCTAATCAATTTCATGCTTTGAATGAAACGGGTATGAGTTCTAGTATTTGGAACTAAATGATGAAACGCCTTCTAAGTAGCAACCAAGCAAAGAATAATGAGATCATGCAACGACTTTAGAAAACAAAGAATGCACAGATTTTTAACTCTCCAAAGAACGTTAAAGGCTCAAGTCTCTCAGGGTTGTAGTGTTAGTTTGAGATTCTTCCTTCAAGCATGTTACAAAAACTGATTTTTTCTCTTTTTGATTAAACATGAATTCATGAACTATAACCATAATCAAGCATAAACCAGAGAGCAATTCAAACCTCCATCCATGTTTATAACTTTCCTCAATAGTCATGCAATTAAAAACCGAATCCTCATCATTGTGTTGGAAGGTACCCTAAGACACAAACAAACACACAAAAACAACTCTTTTTGGGTTTTTGAAAACAATTTTTCAAAATTTTTATGGTATTTTCGGATTTTCTTTTCAAAACACACTAAAAGACTCCAAAACAGCTTAAAAACACTTAAAAACACTGAAAACAACATTCAAAGTGATAGGTGATAAAAACCCACGAATTTCATGCAAAAACACTTTGTTACCCCCCCACACTTAAATCAAACATTGTCCTCAATGTTTCAAACATAAACTCACACAAAAGCAAGCAAATAACACAACTAACACACATAACAGATATGGCAAAACAAAAGCAATAAAGAGAGAGAGTTTAAGAACGCAAATCTGGTTTTGGAGCTAGAATTCCATCGTTCTCTCGTTTGAACACATGGGTTGCCTCCCAAGAAGCGCTTGCTTTAACGTCTTCCAGCTGGACGATTCTTCCATTTAAGTTCCCATGGTACCCACGGCATGCAGATGTAGTTCTTCCACCACATGCTCCTCAAACAGCTCGTGCATTGGATCTTTGAATGGTAAGGGATAGTGATCCTTCCAGATTGTGGCATTGAACATCCTAAAATCAATGTAATCATGCCCACCAGCTTGGATTTGATTGGAAATCTGCACCATACAAGGTAACAACCTATTAGTTGAAATGGGAATCGAATCTGGAATAGATGGCTTACCAATGTACTGCAATGAAGTGGCAGCACTATGAACATTCTTCCCCATGATATTTTCGACCAATTGGGGCATTTTGAAGGCAGTGGCTGTATGGTCCTTGTGCTCCACTCCAATTCCCTCGTTTTGTATGGTTCTTGATGTATCCTTTGTGCTTGAACGGTCCGGCCCTATCTTTTTTATTTTATCCATGGCAAAACAAGAACGAACAACGTTAGGATTCTCAACAGACTTAGAAACATTAAATCTAATCTTATCACCACCAAACTTCATAGTTAATGTTCCCTTGGCCACATCAATCTTGGTTTGGGCTGTTTTCATGAATGGTCGGCCAAGTAAGAGTGGTAATGGATGGGAATGGTCTGAATCCTCCATGTCAAGCACATAGAAATCTGCAGGAAAAATCAAGTGGTCTACCTGCACCAAAACATCTTCCAAAACTCCTTTTGGGTATGCATTAGATCGATCGGCTAATTGGATAATAACACCATCATTTTTAAGCTCTCCTAGATTCATAGATGCATAAACAGAATATGGCATGACATTTATAGATGCACCTAAGTCTAACATGGCAGATTCAAAACGAGTATTTCCAATAACACAAGGAATTGTAAAACTACCCGGATCTTTGCATTTAGGGGGTAATTTCCTTTGTAAAACAGCAGAGACATTCTCACTTACTTGAACCACTTCTTTGTTAGAAATCCTTCTCCTTGCTGTACAAAGCTCTTTCAAAAACTTAGCATACCTTGGGACCTGCTTTATTGCATCAAGGAGTGGGATATTGACTTGAACTTCTTTGTTAAACGATCCCTACTTTCATATACTACGTCGATAGGGTTTTAATTTGAGTGTCAAGTAATTCTCACATCAAATTTTGGCGCCGTTGCCGGGGATTAGAAGGGATGCTAATCTATACAAATTAAACTCTAAAACACTAAAACTGGACTCTAGACAATGAAAACAGGTACTATGGGTCAATCTGAACGAATTTTAACTTCAAACAACTTAAATCAACCTAACTTGACTCAAATAACACAAAACAAACTTAAAACAACAAATAAAACTCAACTAGGCAGATTCTAGACACTAGAGACTCAAAACAGGCTAAATAGACTCAAAACAACCAAACTAACTTAAACAGACTCAAAACAGATTCTAAGGGGTGAATTGGATGACTTTTGGACTAGTTAGACTCAAAACACTAAAAGGGGACAGATTTGGACGAATTTAAACAAACTAAGACTCAATTAAGAACTAAGGGGTTTTTGGACGAATTAAGCAAAACTAAGCAGATTTAAGCAAACAAAGTAAATTGAAAGAGATAAAGGTGAATTCAGGGGTGAAAACTAGTTAGAGGGTTCTTCTCCACACATGAACATATGCATACGAATTGATTTCCAGTTATTCTTTCGATAAACCATGAATGACAATGCTCCAAATTAATTGTATAGAACTAATTAATTCTCAGATTTCCCTAAGTTCATTGAATTGAATGGATAACGCATCACAACCAAATTATTCTTATCAAGTTCCCTAACTATGGAAGACGCATGATAGAGATACATATCAAAGATCATTAAGCTCCATGGAAATCATAAACATTGACAAGGCATTCATAACTATGGAATACGCATGTTACTCTTGCCTAGGATTTACTTAACACAATTGTGACTAGCAATCTTTACTACTTGTGAATATAAGTTCATAACGATTAGGTGAAATTCCCTTATATCCTAGCATCAAATTCATGCATGTAAACTAAGTAGGCCTCCTTAATCAACACACAAGAACAAGTTCTTCATAAAACAGATAAGTAAATCACATTCATAATTTATGAAACAATAACTGAAGGTAATCAATTCATATCAAACATATGTCCATGGCTTTGAATCCACCTCTAACTAAAACGAAATTAGTTCCACATGTTCAACATAATTGAAAAGCAAGTTAAATTAAACATAGAAACGAAACAAGAGAAGAAAGAACTCCTCCTTCTCCAATGGAAGCCACGGCACAGCCTTGTCTTCCCTTCTCTGCAGCAAAATATGGATTTCTGAATGTATATGGGGGTGTAGAATTCGTATGGATGGGTGGTGTCTGCAGCAAGGGGGGAGAAATATATATATATAGGCACCAAAAACCCTAGATGAATCAGATTAGGACTTCTAGAAAGCCAAATCCATCCAGAAATAGGTTCAAAACAATCAGATTTCTAATGGGAAAGGGCCTAAGGTGCGGCACAATAGGATAAGGGCAGGGAATGCCTTGCAAGGTAAGGAAAAAGGATTCAAGAAGGGAAGGAGACGCCAGATTTTTAGGCTTCTAGAAAGAATGTGTTTCTGGGCAGATTTTGGGGTTTCTAGAAGAGTTTGGGGCGCCACTTTTGTAGGGGAATGGATAGGACTTCTAGAAATCAGGTTTTAAGTCCCCTAAACTGAAGAAAACAGGTTAGGATAAGATTAGGATAAGATAAGGTGAGATAAGATAAGGATTGGGTAAGATAAGATAAGATAAGGTTGTTTTGGATAATTCTCCTTCTTTTGAGCTGATTCCTTATCTTCAATGATTTGAATTTATTTCTCCAACCTTGAAACATATTCCCAACTCCATTTAAACTCCAAATTCGTCCATCTTCATGCCCATTGCTTGTGCTATCCATTCCAAGCCCAGATTTGCTCTAAAATGCTCCAAAATGCATCTTTTTGCCAACTTTGCTTCTAGGACCTAAAAACACACGAAAATGACTTTAAACACCATACTAAGCAACAAATAGCTAAGCAAATGCAAGAAAACACACTAACTAAGTAGCATAAATATGCTCCTATCAATGGCATGCTTTGAATGGAACGGGCATGAGTTCTAGTATTCGGAACTAAATGATGAAACGCCTTCTAAGTAGCAACCAAGCAAAGAATAATGAGATCATGCAACGACTTTAGAAAACAAGAATCCACATAATATTAACTCTCCAAAGAACGTTTTAGGCTCAAATCTTACAGGGTTGTAGCGTTAATTTGAGTTTCTTCCTTCAAGCATGTTACAAAAACTGATTTTTCCTTTATGATTGCATGTGAATTCATAAATTATAACCACAACCAAGCATAAACCAAAGAGTAAATCAAACTTTCATCCATGTTTATAATTCTCTTTAACAGTCATGTAATTAAAAACCAAATCCTCATCATTGTGTTGGAAGGTACCCTAAAACACAAACAAACACACAAAAACAACTCTTTTTGGGTTTTTCAAAACAATTTTTCAAATTTTTATGAGATTTTCCGAATTTTATGCCAAAACACACTAAAACACTCCAAAACAGTTTTAAAACACTTAAAAACAGCAAGGAACAACTTTTGAAGTAATGGGTGATAAAATCCCACGAATTTGCATCAAAAACACTTTGTTACCCCCCCCATAGTTAAATCAAACATTGTCCTCAATGTTTCAAGCATAAACTCACAGAAAGCAAACAAACAAACAACTAACTCAACAAAGCAAAATAAATGCAGTAAAAAGAAGGGTTTAGGAACGCAAATCTGGATGTGGAGCGAAAATAAATGCAGTTATTCTTTCTATAAACCATGAATGACAATGCCCCAAATTAACCGTGACTGCACGCATTAACCTTCAGATTTTCCTAAGTTCATTGAATTTGGACGTAGCGCGGCAAACCAATTTATTCTTATCAAGTTCCCTATATGACTGCATACTAGAGATACATATCAAAGATCATTAAGCTTTGTGAAAATCATAAGCATTGACATGACATTCGTGACTATGACTGCATGACACTCCTGCCAGGAATTTACTTAACGCGATCGTGACTAGCAACCTCCACTACTTGTAAATATAAGTTTGTAACGATTAGGTGAAATTCCCTTATATTTTAGCATCAAATCCTAGCATGCAAACTAAGTGTGCACCCTTAATCAACATACAAGAATAAGTTTTAATCAAACAGTTAAGCAAATCACATCCACGATTCATGAAATCATAAATGGAGGAAATCAATTCATATCACATATATGCTCATAGTTTCGAATTCCCCCCTAGCTAAGAAGGGGTTTAGTTCCTCATGTTCGCAATCAAACAAATATAAATAAAATTAAACATTGAAAACAAAGGATAGAATACACCTAGAAAACGCTCCAGATTTCTTCCTTCCTTCCTTTGCAAAGCTGCTGATGTGAGAATTACTTGACACACAAATTAAACCCTATTGATGACAATTGTAGTAAAGATGCAAGTAGGGATCGTTCTAAACCGGGGATTAACTAGGGATGCTAATCAACACAAATAAGACTCAAAAACGTAAAAACAAAGTTTAAAACACTAAACTAGACTCAAAGAATGCAAGACTAAATTCTAAAACACTAAAACAACTCAAAAGACTCAAAACAGCACAAAAACACTCAAAACTGCCTAAAAACACAAACTGGGCAGTTTTGAACTCTAAACACGACTTTGGACGAAAATAGACTTTAACTTGACTCAAGACACTTAAAAACACAAATCAAAACAGATTTTAACTAATATGACTCAACAAGTAAAGGGGGGTTTGTTTTTGAACGAATTTGAAAACAAAACAAGAAACTTAAAGTACTTAATGAAATCTGCACGAAATTGGGGACTTAGATGGGTGAATGGCTAGTTAGAGGGATCCTTATCCACACATGAACATATGCATACAACTTGATTCCCAGTTACTCTTTCGATAAACCATGAATGACAATGTTCCAAATTAATTGTATAGAACTAATTAATTCTCAGATTTCCCTAAGTTCATTGAATTGAATGGATAACGCATCACAACCAAATTATTCTTATCAAGTTCCCTAACTATGGAATACGCATGATAGAGATACATATCAAAGATCATTAAGTTCAATGGAAATCATAAACATTGACAAGGCATTCATAACTATGGAATACGCATGTTACTCCTGCCTAGGGTTTACTTAACACAATTGTGACTAGCAACCTTTACTACTTGTGAATATAAGTTCATAACGATTAGGTGAAATTCCCTTATATTCTAGCATCAAATTCATGCATGCAAATCAAGTGTCGACCCCCAACCCACATACATAAACAAGTTCTTAATAAGCACAGAAAAGTAAACCACATTCATACTTTATGAAATCGTAACTGGAGTGAATCAAATCATAAGAAACATATATTCATGGCTTCAAATTCCCCCTCTAACTAATAGGGGTTTAGTTCCTCATGACAGCAATTAAACAAAGAATACTGAATTGAAACATTAAAAACAAGGATAGACAACACCTAAGAACGCTCCAGCAATAGTCACGACTTAGAGTGGCACCTTCTCCTTCCTTGAATAGCTGCGGCACAAGAGGGTTTTCTGGGATTGGGTGGATAATATGGCACGGCAGGGGTAGGGGATATTTCTGGCGTGATTGGTTGTGTATGGAGGGTGGTGTGCACGGCAAAGGGTGTTTTAATATATATAGGCACCAAAAACCCTAAGTGAATCAGATTGGGACTTCTAGAAAACCAAATCCATCCAGAAATAGGCTCAAAACAATCAGATTTCCAATAGGAAAGGGCCTAAGGTGCGGCACAGTAGGATAAGGTGGGATAAGGCTTCTAGAAAGCCTTGCAAGGCAAGGAAATCAGATATTCTAGAAGGCTAGGTGCGGCATGGAGGAGATAAGGTTTTTATGTCTCCTAAACTGAAATTAAAACCCTCATTGTACCAGAAATTGAATTAGAAAAGGATTAGGATAGGATAAGGTTTGTTAAGATAAGATAAGGATTGGATAAGATAAGATAAGATAAGGTTGTTTGGATAATGTTTTGGATAATCCTCCTTCATTTGAGCTGATTCCTTATCTTCAATGTTTTGAATTTATTTCTCCAACCTTGAAACATAATCCTAGCTTCATTTAAACTCCAAATTCGTCCATCCTTATGCCCATTGCTTGTGCTATCCATTCCATGCCCAGTTTTGCTCTAAAATGCTCCAAAATGCATCTTTTTGCCAACTTTGCTTCTTGGACCTAAAAACACACGAAAATGACTTTAAACACTATACTAAGCAACAAATAGCTAAGCAAATGCAAGGAAACACACTAACTAAGTGGCATAAATATGCTCCTATCAAATTCCCCCACACTTAGCTTTTGCTAGTCCTCAAGCAAAACAAAACAAACAAAACATAACCTAAACCTTCCAACGTTCACCTCAGGGATCTTCAATGATACATAACATGCCAAAGATCATTACTCCCACAGATTTTAGTTATCCCTACCCTTGAGCACATACTTAATCAAAGTTACCACACATTAGCTCGCATTTAATCAATTAAAACAACATTTTGAATGTAGTAACATGCCTTAGAGAATCCCTCAATTCCTTACTAGATATGCACTCAATCACACAGATTTTCTGACTACACTCCCTACACTAGTTATATGTGAGAAGATTGATGTAAATATGAAAACTAATACTCACATATATGTATAACAAGAAAAGTAATTTCTGGAATGCATGTATAGATATGATCTCATGAACGGAATGCTACTACTTAGATGCGAGAACCAGGGACACCATATGCTCATACCAATCCCAAACTCCACATATTGAAACACATAACACTCAAGATTGAAGTATAGGGTTGTAACGGGGCTAGGGGGTATTGGCTAACAAAGAAAGGTAAGGAAAACAAACGTTCTTAAAGCAATAGCAAGCAAAGCAATGAATATGACACTTAGAACTCCCTTTCATGAATGCAGCCGCACACTTTAAACACAAAGGGGAAGAAAACACATATTTTAGGGCCAATTTCAACGTTTTGGACCCCTTCTTCAACAATCAACACTTGTGAGCTTGAATCTCACTTATTTTGAACACTTTTCATACTTTTTCACAACTTTTCTTTTTCTTTTCTTTTTCACACGAATTTTTCTCTTTTTTTTTTCTTTTTTTTCTTTTTCTTTTTTTCTTCTTCTACCCGTGCCCTCTTGATACTTTGTTGGCACACAATCAGACACATAACTCCCTTCCCCCACACTTGTTTTGCCGCCCAAATAACGAACAAAGGGAATTCATTCTTAGGTCATGCTCACTATGCCTTAAGAACAAGGGTAAGGATGGTCCTAATCTAGGCTAGGTAAGGATAATGTGGGTAAACAAAGAACATAGGCTAAACAAGGCTCAAATGGGTTAAACCTACAATACATATGCAAAGGGTTAGGCTTTTTAGCTCTGGTTTTAAACTAAACAACTTCATCTTGAATATGTGTTATGCTAATCAATTTCATGCTTTGAATGAAACGGGTATGAGTTCTAGTATTTGGAACTAAAGAATGAAACGCCTTCTAAGTAGCAACCAAGCAAAGAATAATGAGATCATGCAACGACTTTAGAAAACAAAGAATGCACAGATTTTTAACTCTCCAAAGAACGTTAAAGGCTCAAGTCTCTCAGGGTTGTAGCGTTAGTTTGAGTTACTTCCTTCAAGCATGTTACAAAAACTGATTTTATCCTTTTTGTGATTACATGTGAATTCATGAATGTTAACTACAACCAAGCATAAACCAAAGAGCATATCAAACTTTCATCCATGTTTGTAACTTTCTTTAACAGTTATGCAATTAAAACCCAAATCCTCATCATTGTGTTGGAAGGTACCCTAAGACACAAACAAACACACAAAAACAACTCTTTTTGGGTTTTTCAAAACAATTTTTCAAATTTTTATGGTATTTTCGGATTTCCTTTTCAAAACACACTAAAACACACCAAAACAGCTTAAAAACACTTAAAAACACTGAAAACAACATTCAAAGTGATAGGTGATAAAAACCCACGAATTTCATGCAAAAACACTTTGTTACCCCCCCACACTTAAATCAAACATTGTCCTCAATGTTTCAAACATATACTCACAGAAAACAAACAGCAAGCAACACAACTAACTAACATAACAAGATGGCAAAGGAAAAGCAATAAAGAGTAGGGTTTAGAAACGCAAATCTGGTTGTGGAGCCGGAGAGTTCCTAGGTCGTCTTTATTTGCATGGGTTGCCTCCCAAGAAGCGCTTGCTTTAACGTCTTCCAGCCGGACGAACCTTCCCTCTATTCTTCAATGGGGCTCACGGCATTAAGGGATATATCCTCCGTAATGTGCTCTTCAAAGTGCTCATAATATGGCTTCAATCGATGTCCGTTCACTTTGAATTCTTGTTGCGTTTTTAAACTTTGAATTTGGACTGCACCATGAGGAAAAACATTAGTAACCACAAAAGGACCAATCCACTTAGAACGCAACTTACCTGGAAATAGACGAAGGCGAGAATTGAAAAGTAACACTTTCTGCCCTATAGAGAACAGCTTCCTACGAATCATCTTGTCATGGAATGCCTTTGTTTTCTCCTTGTAGATCCGTGCATTCTCATAAGCTTCATTCCTAATTTCTTCTAGCTCATTCAATTGAAGCTTTCTATGAAGACCTGCGGCATCAATGTCCATGTTGAATGTTTTGACAGCCCAATGTGCACGATGTTCTAACTCGACGGGAAGATGACATGGTTTCCCATAGACTAGCCGAAATGGGGACATTCCAATTGGGGTTTTATAGGCAGTGCGATATGCCCACAATGCATCATTCAAACGCAAACTCCAATCCTTCCGAGTTGGCCCTACAGTTTTCTCCAAAATCTGCTTGATTTCTCTATTTGAAACCTCGGCTTGGCCACTAGTTTGAGGGTGATAAGGTGTTGAAACCTTATGCGTGACATTATACTTCTTGAGCAGCGCCTCAATGGTTCGATTGCAAAAATGGGAGCCCCCATCACTGATTAGGACTCTTGGCATTCCAAATCTAGCAAATATGTTAGTTCTAACAAAATCTGCAACCACTTTAGAATCATTAGTTCGGGTGGCTTTTGCTTCCACCCATTTCGACACATAATCCACAGCAAGCAAAATATAAAGGAAACCATGTGAGGAAGGGAAAGGACCCATGAAATCAATACCCCAAACATCAAAGATTTCAACACTAAATATGGGGTGTTGCGGCATTTGTTGTTTAGGACCTATATTGCCCGTTCTTTGACATCTATCACAAGTCATACAAAAAGTTCTAGCATCTCTAAAGATAGTAGGCCAATAAAATCCACATTCTAAAACTTTATGTGCTGTTCTTTGAGTACCAAAGTGACCTCCACATGCATAGGTGTGACAAAAAGTTAAAATTGAATTAAACTCAGAATCATGCACACACCTACGTAGAACCTGATCAGGGCAATATTTCCACAAGTATGGGTCATCCCAAACATAAGAACGTGCATCCTTTTTAAGTTTATCACTTTGGTGCTTGTTTAGCTCTCTTGGAATGTGTTTAGACACCAAATAATTTACTACATCGGCATACCATGGCTCACTTACCTTGATGGACAGCAGCTGCTCATCTGGGAATGTCTCTTGGATAGGCACGGCATCCTCCTCATGCACCATACGGCTCAAGTGATCAGCCACCACGTTTTCACTCCCCTTCTTGTCCCGGATTTCAATATCGAACTCTTGGAGAAGAAGCATCCAGCGAATGAGTCTTGGTTTGGCCTCTTTCTTGGTGAACAAATACTTCAAAGCTGCATGGTCAGTGTAAATAATAACTTTAGTACCAAGTAGATAAGAACGAAACTTATCTAAAGCAAACACAACAGCAAGAAGTTCTTTTTCAGTGGTAGAGTAATTCAATTGTGCATCATTCAAGGTCGGAGATGCATAATAGATGACATGGGGCTTCTTGTCCTTCCTTTGTCCCAAAACAGCTCCTAATGCATAATCCGAAGCATCACACATAAGCTCAAAAGGAAGGCTCCAATCTGGTGGGACTATGATGGGGGCCGAAGTTAGCATCTCTTTGAGGTGGTTGAATGCCTTCTCACATTCCTCGTTGAAGTCAAAAGCTACATCTTTCTGGAGGAGACGGCAAAGAGGGTTTGAAATCTTTGAAAAGTCCTTGATGAATCGCCTATAGAATCCTGCATGTCCAAGAAAAGAACGAACCTCTCTAACCGAAGTAGGAGAGGGTAAGTAGCGTACAAGATCTATTTTTGATTTATCAACCTCAATTCCTCGTTCTGAAATGATATGACCTAAAACTATGCCTTGTTTTACCATAAAGTGACATTTTTCCCAATTCAAAACAAGGTTAGTTTCAATGCAACGTTTTAGAATCAAAGTGAGATTATCTAAGCACCCATCAAACGAATCCCCAAAAACACTAAAATCATCCATGAATACCTCAATAATCTTCTCCACAAAATCTGAAAAGATACTTACCATGCATCTTTGAAAGGTGGCAGGTGCATTGCATAAACCGAATGGCATGCGACGATAGGCAAAGGTACCAAAGGGGCACGTGAAAGTGGTCTTTTCTTGGTCATCCGGAGCTATAACAATCTGATTATATCCAGAGTACCCATCAAGAAAACAATAAAAAGAATGACCGGCTAACCTTTCAAGCATTTGATCAATGAACGGCAAAGGGAAGTGGTCCTTCCTCGTGGTGGCGTTTAGCTTCCTATAGTCAATGCACACTCTCCAACCTGTTTGGATACGTGTGGGCACAAGTTCATTCTCGGCATTCTTCACCACAGTGACTCCGGATTTCTTTGGAACACATTGTACCGGTGAAACCCAACGGCTATCTGAGATTGGATAAATTACTCCACAATCAAGAAGCTTTATAATCTCCTTCTTCACAACTTCCATCATTGGAGGGTTGAGTCGGCGTTGAGCCTCTCGAGTTGGTTTAGCCCCCTCCTCTAGAAGTATGCGATGCATGCATGTTGTAGGGCTAATCCCCCTAATATCGGCCAATGTCCATCCAATGGCTGTTTTGTGCTCTTTCAACACCTGAATTAACTTTCCTTCCTCTGTTGCCGTGAGTGTGGAGGATACAATGACGGGCAATGTCTCGTTATCTCCCAAAAAGACGTACTTCAAATGATCCGGCAATGGTTTAAGCTCAAGTACGGGTGCCTGAATCACTGAGGGTAACAACTTGTTAGTAGAAATTGGAATTGAAATTGGTTCTGAAGGCTTACCATGGTGCTGAGGTAGTGACTCTAGGGCAGCCACCATCTCGGCCTCTTCTTCACTTATAGGCACGGCAACATTGGGTTTTTGCCCAATTCCTTGTGCAATTGTTGATTCAAGGGGGTCCCTATCCAAGGAATCAAGGTAATCCTGCGCTAATTCATCAAATATATCAATAGCAAAACAAGAATGATTTTCTTTAGGAAATTTAATAGTTTCAGCAAGATTGAAATCAATAACTTCCCCATCAAATTCCATTGTCAACGTCCCTTTGAACACATCGATCTTGGTGCGGGCTGTTTTCATGAAAGGTCTCCCAAGGAGGATCGGCAATGGGGTAGAATGGGGTGTATCCTCCATGTCAAGCACATAAAAATCCGCTGGAAAAATCAGATTTCCAACCTGCACCAAAACATCTTCCAAAACTCCTTTTGGATATGCATTAGAACGATCGGCTAATTGGATAATAACACCATCATTTTTAAGCTCTCCTAAATTCATAGATGCATAAATAGAGTATGGCATGACATTTATAGATGCACCTAAGTCTAACATGGCATGTTCAAACTTAGTACTACCAATAACGCAAGGAATTGTAAAACTACCCGGATCTTTGCATTTAGGGGGTAATTTCCTTTGTAAAACAGCAGAGACATTCTCACTTACTTGAACCACTTCTTTGTTAGAAATCCTTCTCCTTGTTGTACAAAGCTCTTTCAAAAACTTAGCATACCTTGGGACTTGCTTTATTGCATCAAGGAGTGGGATATTGACTTGAACTTTCCGGAATGTCTCTAGAATGTCTTTTTCAGCATCCTCTTTCTTTGATTGCCGCAACCTGCCAGGAAAGGGCACAATTAGTGGAGTAGAGCTTGAAGAATTCATATTGGAACTTACCTTGATGGTTGAGGACGGTTTAGGAGTGGGGATTGGCTGCGGCAAGGATTGTGCATTCCTTGCCGTGGGTTTTGGTGCTTCATCCTCCTCCAATTGCAGCTTCTTGTCCTCTTCTTGACTTGATCTAGATGGTTGTGAATCAGTTCCAACCTGCTTACCACTTCTCAACGTGATTGCTTGGGCAGTTTCAAATCCTCCCTTAGGATTAACAATGGTTGAACTAGGCAATCTGCCTTGTTCTCGGAATTGGCCCATGAATTCAGCCATTTGACCCATTTGTTTCTTCAATTCATCCACCTCTTTAACTTGATGTTTTATGCTCTGCATGTCCTGCGTTAAAGAGGTTAGTGCTTGAAGAATTTTATCATTATTTAACGACGAACCTGAATTGGTTTGGGCCGAAGTTGGGTGAGGTTGTGGGGCTGCATACGGCTTTGGAAACATCCCAGGGGGCTGTCTAAATCCACTTTGTGGCTGTGCTTGCTGAGAATCCCTCCACTTGAAGTTTGGATGATCTCTCCATCCCGGATTGTATGTGTTTGAGTAGGGGTCGTGTCTTTGTTGGGTTTGGCCTTGGAAACCCACGGCTTGGGCAGTTTCCCAACCCCCATTCTCAATCAATTGAGGGAATTGATCGTTGAGATGTCCCTGCATAGAACACACTCCACATATGGCCGGCCCTTGTGCTTTGTTTCCATCCACAACCTGTGACAAAAGAAGAGTGAGATTAGCCATTTGAGATTGTAATTCTGAAATTGCATTTACCTCATTCACTTGTTGTTGCCGTGGCCCTTCTCTCTGTCCAACTCCTTCGTATTGTTGCGCATTCAAGGCTCGATTTGCAATTAGAGTCTTGGCAGCCACGGGTGTTTTGTCAACCAAAGCTCCTCCCGCTGAAGCATCAAGCATTTGTCTCTCAATGGGGAGAAGTCCTTCATAGAAATATTGGAGGAGAAGCTCTTCCTTCATTTGATGTTGTGGACAAGAAGCAACAAGCGCCTTGAACCGCTCATAATAGGCTGGAAACGATTCCCCTTGGCTTTGTTGAATGCCACTTATCTTTTTCCTCAAGAGAATGACTCTTGAAGTTGGGAAAAATTTCTCTAAGAATGCGCGCTTCATGCTTTCCCACGAAGTAACGGTTCCAGGTGCTAGTTCGTAGAGCCAATCCTTAGCCTTTTCCAAAAGAGAGAATGGAAAGGCTTTCATCTTCAATATACTCCCATCAACATTGACAGGGGTCATGCTTGAACAAACCACTTCAAATTCCTTCAAGTGCTTGTTTGGATCTTCCATGGACAACCCGTGGAATTTGGGGATGTGGTGCAACAAGCTAGACTTCAATTCAAACTCATCAGTTTTGCCTTGAGCCGCCCTAGGATATTGAATGCATAAAGGGGTCGCATCGTCCAATCCCGAGGCTGAAAGTTCTTTGATTGTTCGGTTATCTGCAGCCATGTCGTGCTCCTCTTCCAAATCTTCTTCAATTTCAACTTCAGATTCGGAATTAGAACTTGAACTAAGTAGATCAGGTTCTGGGTGCTTCCTCTTCCTTCTCAAATCTCGCTCAAAATCGTCGTTAAACTCCAAGATATGTGCGTGAACGGGTTGAGAACTTCGAGTCATACACTAGTACCTAAAACAAAGAAAACAAAACAAATCAGAAAACTAAGCAAAACAGAAACAAAAACAAGTTAAAATGCACGGCAAAAACTAAAGAGATTAGCAAGTTTGCTAATCCCCGGCAACGGCGCCAAAATTTGATGTGAGAATTACTTGACACACAAATTAAACCCTATTGATGACAATTGTAGTAAAGATGCAAGTAGGGATCGTTCTAAACCGGGGATTAACTAGGGATGCTAATCAACACAAATAAGACTCAAAAACGTAAAAACAAAGTTTAAAACACTAAACTAGACTCAAAGAATGCAAGACTAAATTCTAAAACACTAAAACAACTCAAAAGACTCAAAACAGCACAAAAACACTCAAAACTGCCTAAAAACACAAACTGGGCAGTTTTGAACTCTAAACACGACTTTGGACGAAAATAGACTTTAACTTGACTCAAGACACTTAAAAACACAAATCAAAACAGATTTTAACTAATATGACTCAACAAGTAAAGGGGGGTTTGTTTTTGAACGAATTTGAAAACAAAACAAGAAACTTAAAGTACTTAATGAAATCTGCACGAAATTGGGGACTTAGATGGGTGAATGGCTAGTTAGAGGGATCCTTATCCACACATGAACATATGCATACAACTTGATTCCCAGTTACTCTTTCGATAAACCATGAATGACAATGTTCCAAATTAATTGTATAGAACTAATTAATTCTCAGATTTCCCTAAGTTCATTGAATTGAATGGATAACGCATCACAACCAAATTATTCTTATCAAGTTCCCTAACTATGGAATACGCATGATAGAGATACATATCAAAGATCATTAAGTTCAATGGAAATCATAAACATTGACAAGGCATTCATAACTATGGAATACGCATGTTACTCCTGCCTAGGGTTTACTTAACACAATTGTGACTAGCAACCTTTACTACTTGTGAATATAAGTTCATAACGATTAGGTGAAATTCCCTTATATTCTAGCATCAAATTCATGCATGCAAATCAAGTGTCGACCCCCAACCCACATACATAAACAAGTTCTTAATAAGCACAGAAAAGTAAACCACATTCATACTTTATGAAATCGTAACTGGAGTGAATCAAATCATAAGAAACATATATTCATGGCTTCAAATTCCCCCTCTAACTAATAGGGGTTTAGTTCCTCATGACAGCAATTAAACAAAGAATACTGAATTGAAACATTAAAAACAAGGATAGACAACACCTAAGAACGCTCCAGCAATAGTCACGACTTAGAGTGGCACCTTCTCCTTCCTTGAATAGCTGCGGCACAAGAGGGTTTTCTGGGATTGGGTGGATAATATGGCACGGCAGGGGTAGGGGATATTTCTGGCGTGATTGGTTGTGTATGGAGGGTGGTGTGCACGGCAAAGGGTGTTTTAATATATATAGGCACCAAAAACCCTAAGTGAATCAGATTGGGACTTCTAGAAAACCAAATCCATCCAGAAATAGGCTCAAAACAATCAGATTTCCAATAGGAAAGGGCCTAAGGTGCGGCACAGTAGGATAAGGTGGGATAAGGCTTCTAGAAAGCCTTGCAAGGCAAGGAAATCAGATATTCTAGAAGGCTAGGTGCGGCATGGAGGAGATAAGGTTTTTATGTCTCCTAAACTGAAATTAAAACCCTCATTGTACCAGAAATTGAATTAGAAAAGGATTAGGATAGGATAAGGTTTGTTAAGATAAGATAAGGATTGGATAAGATAAGATAAGATAAGGTTGTTTGGATAATGTTTTGGATAATCCTCCTTCATTTGAGCTGATTCCTTATCTTCAATGTTTTGAATTTATTTCTCCAACCTTGAAACATAATCCTAGCTTCATTTAAACTCCAAATTCGTCCATCCTTATGCCCATTGCTTGTGCTATCCATTCCATGCCCAGTTTTGCTCTAAAATGCTCCAAAATGCATCTTTTTGCCAACTTTGCTTCTTGGACCTAAAAACACACGAAAATGACTTTAAACACTATACTAAGCAACAAATAGCTAAGCAAATGCAAGGAAACACACTAACTAAGTGGCATAAATATGCTCCTATCAGCTGCGGCACAAGAGTGTGTGGTGAATGGTGGTGGATGGATGTAGGTGACTTATGGTAGAGGGTGGTGGTCTGAACGTAGCAGCAGATGTGTGTATTTATAGGCCTAGGGATTACTTGGCCTAGGTTGTCAGGGAAAAGGATTTAGGACTCTAATCCAACAAGGAAAAGGCCTTCTAAAAACAGGTTGGGGCGCCAGATTTTTAGGGCTTCTAGAAAGGAGTGTTGTGGCATGTTTTTAGAACAAAAGGGCCTCCTAAAAACAGGTTTTAGGCATCCTAATATGAAAAGGAGTCCCCCTTGTAGCTGGAATTAAGGTAGGATAAGATTAGGATGGTATAAGATAAGATAAGGTAAGATAAGGTTAATTTGGATAAGATAAGGTTGGATAAGGTTTTGGATAAGTCTCCTTCTTTGTAGCTGATTCCTTATCTTCAATGACTTGAATTTATTTCTCCACTCTTTTGCACATTCCTAGCCTCTCTTGAACTTCAATTTCGTCCACCCATCTTGCTCCATACTTGTGCTATCCATTCCAAGCCCAAAACTGCTCTAAAATGCTCCAAATTGCATCTTTTTGCCAACTTTGTCATTTGAACCTGAAAACACACGAAAATAGCTTAAATCACTATAATAAGTAGAAACTAACTAAGAAACACACGAAAATAGCTTAACTAACTATAATAAGGAAACACACTAACTAAGTCGCATAAATATGCTCCTATCAATTTTTTGATTCTTTCTTACCTATTAAATTGTGAGACAAATTAGCTAAGTTATGAACCTTTCCTATTATTTTCTAATTACCTTTCAACCCTAGCCCTATCAATAAAGCCATCTGCACCATTTAGTCTCTTTGGGGCGCAGAACACATTCTCTGCATCCAATCCATCCACCTATCTACCTATCCATCCTCTACCACCCATTCTACACACCTTAACCCCTTGTGCCGCAGCTCTACAAAGGAAGAAGGAGAGGATTAACTTGAAGCCGTGCCTAGCCATTCAAGACGTTGCATTGCTGGAACGTTTCTAGGTGTAATCTATCTTTGTTTTCAATGTTTAATTTAATTTCTCTTTGTTTTGCTGTGAACATGAGGAGCTAACCCTTTTGGCTAGGGGGAATTTCGAAGCCATGAACATATTTGCAATATGAATTGATTAATTCCAGTTGTGATTTCATAAAGTGTGAATGCAATTTGCTTAACTGTTTATTCAAAACTTATTCTTGTATGTTGATTAAGGAGGCCTACTTAGTTTGCATGCATGAATTTGATGCTAGAATATAAGGGAGTTTTACCTAATCGTTATGAACTTATATTCATAAGTAGTGGAGGTTGCTAGTCACAATCGTGTTAAGTAAATTCCTGGCATAAGTATCATGCAATTCATAGTTACGAGTGCCTTGTCAATGCTTATGATTTTCATATAACTTAATGATCTTTGCTCGTATCTCTATTATGCAATTCATGTAGGGAACTTGTGGAGAATGCTTTGGGTTGTCGTATGTAATCATCCAATTCAATGAAATTAGGAAACTCTGAGGGTTAATTAGTGCAATTCACGGTTAATCTAGGGCGTTGAGAATTCATGGTTTATTAAAAAGCAATTGGAAATCGATTTGTATGCAAATGTGTCATGTGTGGAGAAAGACCCTCTAGCTAGTCCATCATCCATCCAATTCACCCAATTTCGTGCAAATCTGTTTAGTTTTAGTTTTAGTTTTGTTTTTAGCTTAATTTCGTCCAAAATCCAATCCCCCTTTACTTTCTTGTGTTAGATTAGTTAGAAGTGTGTTTAAATCTGTCCAATTTAGTGTTTTTTATGTTTTTGAGTCAGTTTAGAGGTTTTAGCAAGCCCTCCTAATCCCCGGTCTAGAACGATCCCTACTTGCATCTATACTACAATTGTCAACAAGAGGGTTTAATTTGTGTGCTGTTTTTCATCGCATCAAATTTTTGGCGCCGTTGCCGGGGATTAGCAACTTTGCTAATCCCCTGGTTCTTTTCTTTTTGTTTATTTTGTTTTTGTTTTAGTTTCTGACTTTGTGTTGTTTTCTTGTTTTCTTCAGCTAATCCCCTTTGTTTTTGTTTGTGTCTTTTACTTTTGATATTTGATTTAGTTTTACTTCTTTGATTTCAGGTATTGGAGAAGCAAGACATGGATTTTGCTAACATTCAAGCTCAATTGGAGAATCTTACTTCTCAATTGTCCCAGATTGCTGAAACAACCACAATGTACACTGCTTAAACTCATCAACGTGCTCAATTCGTTGTGAATGAAGATGCTTGGGGTTATCAAGGCTATGATCAATCAAGGGACAACATGTTTTCCAACACTTACAATTCAAATTTGAGTGATCATTCAAACTCTATGTGGTGGGAATCTCAACAAGTTCAACCCGAAGGCTATTGGCAGCCATATGAGGAGTTTTATTTACGACCTATGCAGCCACCACAACCTTCCCCACAACAATTCCAATTGAATTCAGGTATGTCCATGAGTTATGATGAAATTCTTGATGTATTAACCTCTTTGACGCAGGGCTCACAACAAGAAGAATACTCACAACTATTTAAGGAGTTCTATCAATGGCCATATGCACCATCACAGCCTCCACCACAATCTTCCCAAACAAATTCAGGTACGTCAATGGATAATGATAAAATTCTTGAGTTACTCACTTCTTTATCTCAGGGACAAGAAAATCAAAACAAAAGGGTGGACCATTTAGAAAAGCAAATTGGGCAGATTGCAGAGCTCATGGTACAAATTCAAGAACAACGTGAACTCTGATAGGAGCATATTTAGGTGACTTAGTTGGCTTGTTCTTGTGCATTTATGTTGTTATTCTTTAGTTATTTTAGTCTTTTAAGCCATTTTCGTGTGTTTTCAGGTTCTAAGGACAAAGTATGCAAGAAGATGCATTTTGGAGCCTTTTGGAGCAAAATTGGGCTTGGAATGGTTATCACATGCTTGGAGCAAAAGGAATGGACGAAATTGAAGATTTGAAGATGTTAGGATTCCTAATCAACGAAGGATTCCTAATTGACGAAGGATTCCTAATTGAAGAAGGATTCCTAATTGGAGATGGATTCCTACTCAAACAAGGATTCCTACTTGAAGTAGGAAAGTTAAGCACACAAATTAAACCCTCTTATTGTCAAATTGTAGTAAAGATGCAAGTAGGGATCGTTCTAGACCGGGGATTAGGAAGGCGTGCTAAAACCTCAAAACTGACTCAAAAACATTAAAACAAGTTAAAAACGTTTGAAAAGACTCAAAAGACTCAAGACAAGTTCACCAGACTCAAAATAAGCTAAAAACACTCAAAACTGCCTAAAACACTAACTAGGCAGTTTCTGACACTAAACATAATTTTGGACGAAAATAAGGTATTGGCTTTACTCAAAACACTTAAAAACAAAAACAAAATAGATTTTCAACACTTTGAAACAAGAAAGTAAAAGGGGGTTTTGTTTTGGACGAATTTAAACTAACAAAACAGATTGTAAAACTAGACAGCTTTGAAAACGAATTTGGGAACTTAGATGGATGATGGGCTAGCTAGAGGCTCTTTCTCCACACATGACATATATGCAAACGACTCGACTTCCAGTTACTCCTTCAGTGAATTATGAACGACAATGCCCCAAATTAACCGTGACATCACTAGTTAACCCTCAGATTTTCCTTGTGTTATTGGATTGGATGACATCATTCGACAACCCAAAGCATTCTTCAAAAGTCCCCTACATGACATCATAATAGAGATACAATCAAAGATCATTACGTTCAATGAAAATCATAAGCATTGACAAAACACTTGCAACTATGACATCATGTCACTCATGCTAGGAATTGAACTTAACGCGATTGTGACTAGCAACCTTCACTACATAGGAATATAAGTTTGTAACGATTATGTGAAACTCCCTTATACTCTAGCATCAGATTTATGCATGCCAATTAAGTGTTGACCCTCAATCAACAAACACAAATAAGCTCTTAATCAAACAGTTAAGCCAATTGCATTCACAAATCAAGAATTCGTAACTGGAATGTATCAACTCAAATCGCACACATAATCATGGCTTTGAAATCACCCCTAGCCAAAAGGGGTTTAGCCATTCATGTTTACAGCAAAACGAAAGGAAAAGAAATTAAACATTGTAAATATAGAATGAATTACACCTAGAATGCTCCAACAATCAAGCTTGAACATCCAAGAGTCCTTCCTTCTTTTTCCTTGATGCGGCACAAAGGTGGGTGAAGTGTATGGAATGTGTTTTGGGGTCAGGAATGTGTTTAGGGTGAAAGGGAGTTGCGGCAAAGGTGTAAAGGTGAATTCTGGTGTGAATGGATGAAGGGGTGAATGAATGGAACCTTTAATGCGGCACATAGATGTTTTATTTAAAGACTTAGGGTAATAAAGCTAGGAAACAATTTAGGAAACAGAAATTAAAACAAAACTTTAAGGGAAATAGGAATTAAAGTCAGAATCCTAAGAGAATTGGGCAGGTAGGTGTGGCAAGGATGGAAAGGGTAAGGGAATGCCTTGCAAGGCAAGGAAAAAGGATTTCCTTGCTGATTTAGGTCCAGAAATTAGCCAAGTGAGGGCTACTTTGCACAGCAAGGATGGGAAACAAGGGGATGGTGTGGCAAAGGCAGATTTGGTGCAAGGAAGGTTCAATTTGTGTCCTAAAATGCATAGGAGGCCTTAAATGTTGCTGGAATTTAGGGACAATTAGGATTAGGAAAGGTCAAACCAAAATAGGAAACCTTGGCTTAACTTTCCTACTTCAAGTAGGAATCCTTGTTTGAGTAGGATTCCATCTCCAATTAGGAATCCTTCTTCAATTAGGAATCCTAACATCTTCAAGTCTTCAATTTCGTCCATTCCTTTTGCTCCAAGCATGTGATATCCATTCCAAGCCCAATTTTGCCCCAAAAGGCTCCAAAATGCACCTTCTTGCATACTTTCTCCTTAGAACCTGAAAACATATGAAAATGACTTAAAAGACTAAAATAACTAAGAAATAACAACGTAAATGCACAAGAACAAGCAAACTAAGTCGCATAAATATGCTCCTATCACCAAGGTTTCCTATTTTGGTTTGACCTTTCTTATTCCTAATTGTCCCTAAGTTCCAGCAACATTGAAGGCCTCCTATGCATTTTAGGACACAAATTGAACCTTCCCTGCATTAAACCAGCCTTTGCTGCACCATCCCCTTATTTCCCATCCTTGCCGTGCAAGGGATCTCTCACTTGCCTAATTTTTGGACCTAAATCAGCAAGGAAATCCTTTTTCCTTGCCTTGCAAGGCATTCCCTTACCTTTTCCATCCTTGCCGCACCCACTTGCTCAATTCCCTTAGGATTCTGACTTTAATTCCTATTTCCCTTAAAGTTTTGGTTTAATTTCTGTTTCCTAAATTGTGTCCTAGCCTTATTACCCTAAAGTCTTTAAATAAAACAGCTTGCCGGCGCACAAAAGGTTCCATTCACTCACCCATTCATCCATTCATGCCAGAATTCATCCTTACACCTTTGCCGCAATTTCCATTCACCCTAAACACATTCCTGACCCCAAAACACATCCCATACACTTCACCCACCTTTGTGCCTCAGCAAAGGGGAAGGAGGAGAGCCCTTGGACGTGCCTGCCATTCGAGTTAGGATTGCTGGAACGTTTTAGGTGTAATCTTTCTTTTGTTTTCAATGTTTCAATTCAATAATCTTTGTTCTGTGAGTATGAGGAACTAAACCCCTCTTAGCTAGGGGGGAATTCGAAACCATGGTTATACTTGCAATATGATTTGATTACATCCAGTTGTGATTCATAAGTTGTGAATTCAATTTACTTATCTGTTGAATCAAAACTGATTTGTGTGTGTTGGTTGAGAGTGCACGCTTAATTTTCATGCATAAATCTGATGCTAGGATATAAGGGAGTTTCACCTAATCGTTACGAACTTATATTCATAAGTAGTGAAGGTTGCTAGTCCCAATCGTGTTAAGTAAATTCTTGGCATAAGTATCATGCGCTTTCATAGTTACGAGTGCCTGGTCAATACTTATGATTTTCATTGAACTTAATGATCTTTGATTGTGTCTCTATCATGCGCTTTCATGTAGGGAACTTTTGAAGAATAATTTGATTGTGATGCACTTTTTCCATCCAATTCAATGACATGAGGAAAATCTGAGGGTTAATTTAAGCGTACCTAATTAATCTGGGGTGTTGAGAATTCGTGGTTTATTGAAAAGCAACTGGAAATCGTTTTATTTGCAAGTGTGTCATGTGTGGAGAAGAACCTCCTAGTTAGCCCATCATCCATAGTTTTACCCAAATTCGTGCAGATTTCATTAGTTCTTTAATTTACTTGTTTTGTTTTCAAATTCGTCAAAACCCAATCCCCATTTACTTTGTTTAGTCATGTTAGTTAAAAACTGATTTAGTTTGTGTTTTTAAGTGTTTTGAGTTTAGTCAAAACCTATTTTCGTCCAAATTTACTCTTAGTGGTAGATTTGAGTCTTTTAGCTTGTTTTGTGCTGTTTTGAGTCTTTTGAGTTGTTTTGGTGTTTTAGAGTTTAGTTTTGCATTCTTTGAGTCTAGTTTAGTGTTTTTAACTTAGTTTTACGTTTTTCCGTCAGTTTCAAGCGTTTTAGCAATCCCTCCTAATCCCTGGTCTAGAACGATCCCTACTTGCATCTATACTACAATTGTCAACAAGAGGGTTTAATTTGTGCGCTTATATATTGATAGGAGCATATTTATGCGACTTAATGGGCTTGTTCTTGTGCATTTTTGTTGTGTTTCCTTAGTTATTTTAGTGTTTAAAGTCATTTTCGTGTGTTTTCAGATTCTAAGGACAAAGTATGCAAGAAGATGCATTTTGGAGCTTTTTGGAGCAAAATTGGGCTTGTAATGGATATCACATGTTTGGAGCAAAAGGAAGGGACGAAATTGAAGACTTGAAGTTAGGATTCCTAATTGAAGAAGGATTCCTAACTGAAGAAGGATTCCTAATTGAAGAAGGATTCCTAATTGGAAATGGATTCCTACTCAAACAAGGATTCCTACTTGAAGTAGGAAAGTTAAGCCAAGGTTTCCTATTTCGGTTTGACCTTTCCTAATCCTAATTGTCCTTAAGTTCCAGCAACATTGAAGGCCTCCTATGCATTTTAGGACACAAATTGAACCTTCCTTGCACCAAATCTGCCCTTGCCGCACCATTCCCTTGTTTCCCATCCTTGCCGTGCAAGGTAGCCCTCACTTGCCTAATTTCTGGACCTAAATCTGCAAGGAAATCCTTTTTCCTTGCCTTTCAAGGCATTCTCTTACCCATTTCATCCTTGCCGCACCTACTTGCCAATTTTCTTAGGATTCTGACTTTAATTCCTATTTCCCTTAAAGTTTTGGTTTAATTTCTGTTTCCTAAATTGTTTCCTAGCTTTATTACCCTAAGTCTTTAAATAAAACATCTCTGTGCCGCATAAAGGGTTCCATTCACTCACCCATTCATCCATTCACGTTAGAAACCATTCACACACCTTTGCCGCAAGACCCATTCACCCAAAACACATTCTTTACCCCAAAACACATCCCATACACATCACCCACCTTTGTGCCGCAGCAAGGAGGAAGAAGGAAGGACTCTTGGACGTTCAAGCTTGATTGTTGGAGCGTTCTAGGTGTAATTCGTTCTATGTTTACAATGTTTAATTTCTTTTCCTTTCGTTTTGCTGTGAACATGAGTGGCTAAACCCCTCTTGGCTAGGGGTGATTTCAAAGCCATGATTATGTATGCAAATTGAGTTGATAAATTCCAGTTATGAATTCTTGAGTTGTGAACGTAATTGGCTTAACTGTGGAATTGATAACTTATTTGTGTGTGTTGATTGAGGATCGATACTTAGTTGGCATGCATAAATCTGATGCTAGAGTATAAGGGAGTTTCACATAATCGTTACAAACTTATATTCATGTGTAGTGGAGGTCGCTGGTCACGATCGCGTTAAGTTCAATTCCTAGCACGAGTATCATGATGTCATAGTTACAAGTGCTTTGTCAGTGCTTATGATTTTCACTGAACGTAATGATCTTTGATTGTATTTCTATTATGATGTCATGTAGGGGACTTTTGAAGAATGCTTTGGGTTGTCGAATGATGTCATCCAATCCAATAATACAAGGAAAATCTGAGGGTTAACTAGTGATGTCACAGTTAATTTGGGGCATTGTCATTCATAATTCAGTGAAGGAGTAACTGGAAATCGAGTTGTTTACATACATGTCATGTGTGGAGAAAGAGCCTCTAGCTAGCCCATCATCCATCTTATTTCCCCAAAATCGTTTTCAAATCAGTTTTTAAGTTACAATCTGTTTTGTTAGTTTAATTTCGTCCAAATCAAAACCCCCCTTTACTTTCTTGTTTTAAATAGCTTTAAACTTGTTTTGTTTGTATGTTTAAGTGTTTTAAGTCAAACCCAATCCCAAATTCGTCCATAATTGTGATTAGGGTCCAAAATTGCCCAGTTTGTGTTTTTAGGCAGTTTTTAGCGTTTTTAGCCCATTTTGAGTCTTGTGAACCTGTTTTGAGTCTTTTGAGTCTAGTCTAGTGTTTTAAACTTTGTTTTTACGTTTTTGAGTCAGTTTGGAGGTTTTAGCAAGCCCTCCTAATCCCCGGTCCAGAACGATCCCTACTTACACATATACTACAATTGTCAAAAGAGGGTTTAATTTGTGTGCTTAACTTTTATCACATCATATATTTCGCATCAAACTCTCCAACTCAACTATTGTCAATTCAATGGGAGACTTAGAAATTGCTGAAGTTATCACTTTGGAAAGTGCTATGGAGGTTGGAGCTAACCTAAAAACGTCCAAACATAGCCTAGAAGTGGATGAGGAGCTACTGATTGAGGAGGAGGAAGAAGACACACCCACAACAAGGGAAGAACAACCCTTGCCGCAGCCCCCTAAGCCCTCTCAACCACCCACCACAAGTAAGGACGTCCCAAATTCAATTCATTCTAATGTTATTCCTCTGAATGCAGCTTTTCCTCGCAGGTTTTTAATTCCCAAGACAGATGAGAGTGAAAACGACATTGTGGAAGCCATCCCACACCAAATCAAGTTCCAGATTGTGTTGATTTCTTTGAAGAACTTTGTACATCAAGAAGAAAGATTCAAGAGAAGGAAGTGGCTGGAGAATACCAAGAATTCATCAAACAGGACATATATGAAACAACAAAGCCCAAAGAAGTTGAGTTTGATGACACAGGACAAGCCATAACCATCATAGTCAATCTGGCCAAGTCCAACGTCCCTGAAACCTTCAAAGATGTGGTGTTCGTAATTGAGTTTGGGTCGGAGTAAGCAAGTAAGCCATCTTCTCCAATTTCGATTTTGTTTTCTACTAACTTGCTGATTTTAATGATTCAGGCACCCACACTAGAATTTAAACCATTGCCGGATCATTTTAAGTATCACCTTCCATTCAAAGATCAATTCCATGTCGTGGCCTCCAATGAAGCTTAATTGGAGGTATCATCCGGCTGCACGACGTAAAAGCAAGCGCTTCTTGGGAGGCAACCCATGCATTCATCAAAGAAGGACCTAGGACTCATTCCAATTCCAGATTTACGTTCCTAAACCCTTCTCTTTGTTGTTGTTTCTATTCTGCCATGTTTAGTTTGTTGATTCATTGTTTGTTAGTTTGCTTGTATTTGTGTGAGTTTATGCTTGAAACATTGAGGACAATGTTTGATTTAAGTGTGGGGGGGTAACAAAGTGTTTTTGATGCAAATTCGTGGGATTCTACCACCCTTCAAAAGTTGTTTCAAGCTGTTTTTAAGTGTTTTTAAGCTGTTTTGGAGTGTTTTAGTGTGTTTTGCCTTAAAAATCCGAAAATCCCATAAAATTTTGAAAAATTGTTTTGAAAAACCCAAAAAGAGTTGTTTTTGTGTCGTTTTTGTGTGTTTGTGTCTTAGGTACCTTCCAACACAATGATGAGGATTTGGTTTTTAATTACATGGCTGTTAAAGAGAGTTATAAACATGGATGAAAGTTTGATTTACTCTTTGGTTTATGCTTGGTTGTGGTTATAATTTATGAATTCACATGCAATCATAAACGAAAAATCAATTTTTGTAACATGCTTGAAGGAAGGAGCTCAAATTAACGCTACATCCCTGTGAGACTTGAGCCTAAACGTTCTTTTGGAGAGTTATTGATCTGTGATTCTTTGTTTTCTAAAGTCGTTGCATGATCTCATTATTCTTTGCTTGGTTGTTACTTAGAAGGCGTTTCATCATTTAGTTCCAAATACTAGAACTCATGCCCGTTCCATTCAAAGCATGACATTCATTTGCATAACACATATCAAGATGAAGTTGTGTAGTGACCACCACAGCCAAAAAGCCGAACCCCTTTGTCATATGTTTTGTAGATTTAACCCTGTTGAGCCTTGTTTAGCCTATGTTCTTTGTTAACCCCATTATCCTTACCTAGCCTAGTGTAGGACTATCCATACCCTTGTTCTTAAAGGATAGTGAAGCATGACTTAGAATGAATTCCTTTTGATCTACATTATTGCAGTAAATCAAGTGTGGGGGAAGGAATGGTTGTTTTAAACTTAAAAATACATTCTGGGTTTCAAAAGAAAAGAAAAAGAAAAAGTTGTGAAAAGAATGAAAAAGAGTTGAAAAGAAGTGAAAATGAGTGATAAAAGTGTTGATTGTTGAAGGAAGGGTCCAAAACATCAAAATCTGGCCCTAAAATGTGTAAATCTTCCCTTTTTGGTCAAAAGTTGATTTCTGCATTCAAAATTGAATTTTAAGTGTCAATTTCGTTACTTTGCTTACTACTTCTTTGAGAACCTTTGTTTTTCCTTATCTTTCTTTGTTAACCAACACCTTTAGCCCCATTCAACCCTTTAGCTTCAATCTTGGGTGTTGTGTGTTTCAATATGTTGAGTTTGGAATTGGTATGAGCATATGGCATCATTGGTTCTCGCATCTAAGTAGTAGCGTTCCGTTCATGAGATCATATTCATATATGCATTAATAACTCCAGAAATATGCCTTCTTTGTTGCAACATATGTGAGTATTAGTTTTCATGTTTACATCAATCTTCTCACATATACATAGTGTAGGGAATGTAGTTACAAAATTTGTGTGAAAATTGAGTGCATATCTAGTAAGGAATTGGGGGAATTCTCTAAGGCATGTTACTACATTCAAAACATCATTTTAATTGGTTAAATGTGAACTAGTAAGTGGTGACTGTGATTGATGCGAAATAAATAAGCACACAAATTAAACCCTCTTGTTGACAATTGTAGTATAGATGCAAGCAGGGATCGTTCTAGACCCGGGATTAGGAGAGATTGCTAAAACACTTGAAACTGACTCAAAAACGTAAAAATAAGTTTAAAACACGAAACTAGACTCAAAGAATGCAAAACTAAACTCTAAAACACTAAAACAACTAAAAAGACTCAAAACAGCACAAAACAAGTAAAGACTCAAATCTGCCACTAAGAGTAAATTTGGACGAAAATACGTTTTGACTTGACTCAAAACACTTAAAAACACAAACTAAATCAGTTTTTAACTAATATGACTCAACAAAGTAAATGGGGATTGGGTTTTGACGAATTTGAAAACAAAACAAGTAAATTAAAGAACTAATGAATTCTGCACGAATTTGGGTAAAACTATGGTTGATGGGCTAGCTAGGAGGTTCTTCTCCACACATGACATACTTGCAAACAAAGATCATTAAGTTCTCTGAAAATCATAAGCATTGACAAGGCACTCGTAACTATGAATTGCATGATACTTATGCCAGGAATTTACTTAACACGATTGTGACTAGCAACCTTCACTACTGATGAATATAAGTTCATAACGATTAGGTGAAACTCCCTTATATCCTAGTGATGCGACGTAAAACAGCACACAAATTAAACCCTCTTGTTGACAATTGTAGTATAGATGCAAGTAGGGATCGTTCTGGACCGGGGATTAGGAGGGCTTGCAAAAACCTCTAACTGACTCAAAAACATAAAAACAGAGTTAAAAACACTTAACTAGACTCTATAGACTCAATACAAACTGAAAAGACTCAAAACTAACTAGAAAGACTCAAAACAGCACAAAACAATGAATTAGACTCAAAACTGACTCTAGGAAGTTATTTGGACGAAAATTAACTTGAACTTGACTCAAAACACTTAAAAACACAAATTGGACAGATTCTAACCTAATTAACACAACAAAGTAAAGGGGGATTGGGTTTTGGACGAAAATAAAGTAAAACAAAACAGAAACTAGAACTAGACAGATTTAGACGAATTTGGTGAATTGGATGGATGATGGGCTAGCTAGAAGGTTTTTCTCCACACATGAGACACTCGCATAAAAATCAATTTTCAGTTGTTCTTTCAATAAACCATGAACCTCAACACCCCAGATTAATTAGGTACGCTTAAATTAACCCTCAGATTTTCCTTATGTCATCGAATTGGACGGAAATAGCGCATCGCAATCAAATTATTCTTCAAAAGTTCCCTACATGAAAGCGCATAATAGAGATACAATCAAAGATCATTAAGCTCTATGAAAATCATAAGCATTGACAAGGCATTCGTAACTATGAAAGCGCATGATACTCCTGCAAGGAATTTACTTAACATGATCGTGACCAGCAACCTTCACTACTTGTGAATATAAGTTCATAACGATTAGGTGAAACTCCCTTATATTCTAGCATCAAATTCATGCATGCAAACTAAGTATGCATCCTTAATCAACATACAAGAATAAGTTCTGAATCAAACAGTTAAGCAAATTGCATTCAAAATTTATGAAATCACAACTGAAGGTAATCAATTCATATTGCAAATATATTCATGGCTTTGAAATTCCCCCTAGCCAAAAGGGTTTAGTTCCTCATGTTCACAGCAAAACAAAGAGAAATTAAATTAAACATTGAAAACAAAGATAGATTACACCTAGAAACGTTCTAGCAATCCAACGTCATGAATGCAAGCACGTCCAAGGGTCTCCTTCCTTCTCCTTTGCTGCGACACAAGGTGGTAGTGGTGGTGGATGGATATAGGTGAGTTATGGTGAAGGGTGGATTGTGGATTTTCGGCAGAAATTGTGTAAAGAGATTTAAATGGTGCAACAAGCTTTATTTAAAGGGCTAGGGTACTCAGAAAATAATAGGAAAGGTTCAATACTTAGCTATTTTGGTTCCACAATTAAATAGGTAAGAAAGAATCAGAAAATCAAAGAGAATAAGAATGTGAAATTCGGCTGAATATGTAGAAGAGAAAAGGAATGGGTTTTAAAGGTCAGAAATTAAGATAGAAAGGCCTCCCCTTGTGCGGCAAGGCTAGGTACTAAAAGTGGAAGGTGTTTTCATGACAGAAAATAGGAAAGGCACTTTCCCTTGCACGGCAAGGAAGAGGAAAAGTCAAGGGAGGTGTGGCTAGGAGGTCTTCATTGTTGCTGACATTTAGGATTAGGAAAGGTCAAACCAAAATAGGAATCCTTGTTTGAGTAGGAATCCATCTCCAATTAGGAATCCTTCTTCAGTTAGCAATCCTTCGTTGATTAGGAATCCTTCTTCAATTAGGAATCCTTACATCTTCAAGTCTTCTATTTCGTCCATTCCTTTTGCTCCAAGCATGTGATATCCATTCTAAGCCCAATTTTGCTCCAAAAGGCTCCAAAATGCACTTTCTTGCATACTTTGTCCTTAGAACCTGAAATTGCACGAAAATGACTTTAAACACTACAATAACTAAGAACTAACAACGTAAATGCAAGGAAACAAGCTAACTAAGTTGCATAAATGATGTGATTAAAGTTAAGCACACAAATTAAACCCTCTTGTTATCAATTGTAGTATAAATGCAAGTAAGGATCGTTCTGGACCGGGGATTAGGAGGGCTTGCTAATCTAACACAAACTGACTCAAATAAGTAAAACAAGACTCTAAAGACTCTAAATAGACTAATAAGACTCAAAACAGGTTCAAAATACTCAAAACTGCTTAAAAACACTAATTGGACAGATTCTAGACACTAGATACAACTTTGGACGAAAATTGAACTAAACTTGACTCAAAACACACAAAGACACAAACTAAGACAAATTCTAACTAATTTGACTCAAACAAGTGAAGGGGGATTGGTTTTAGAGTGAAACTAAACTAAAACAAACAAAGACTTTAAAGTAGCAGATTTAGACGAAATTGGGTTTTTAGGATGGATGGTGAACTAGCTAGAGGTTTCCTTATCCACACATGATTTATATGCATATAACTTGACTTCCAGTTACGTTTTCATTGAATTACGAATGACAATGCCCCAGATTAACCGTGTCAATCACTAATTAACCCTCAGATTCTCCTAATTTCATTGAATTGGACGGACAACTCATCTACAACCAAATTATTCTCATCAATTTCCCTACATGACATCATAATAGAGACACAATCAGAGATCATTATGTTCAATGAGAATCATAAGCATTGAAGTGGCATTCATAACTATGACATCATGTTACTCACACCAAGAATTGAACTTAACACGATTGTTCCAGCAACCTTTACTTGTGAACATAAGTTTGTAACGATTATGTGAAACTCACTTATATCCTAGCATCAAATTTATGCATGCCAATTAAGTGTCGACCCTCAACCAACAAACAGAAATAAGTTCTAATTCAAACAGTTAAGCCAATTGCATTCATACTTCAAGAATCTGTAACTGAAATTTATCAAGTCATATCACACACAAAATCATGGTTTCAAAGTAGCCTCTACCTAAAAACGAGTTTAGCCTCTCATGATTGATGTGAAATTAAATTGCACTCAAATTTAAACCCTATCAATGTAGTATGTGTAAGTAGGGATCGATCTAGCCGGGGATTAGAATGGATGCTAATCTACACTAATTAAACTTTAAAACACTAAATTAGACTCAAAACAGCAAATAGAACTCAAACTAGATAGTTTCTGGACTCTAGACACTCAAAACAAGCTAATTAGACTTAAAACACACAAAACAGATTCTTTAGACTCAAAACTAACATCTAAGATTGATTTGAACGAAATTAAGACTCTAATTGACTCAAAAGACTAAGAGACTCAAGATTTGACGAATTTAGACTCTACTAACACAAACTAAAAGCAGGGGATTGGTTTTGAACGAATTTAAACTTAAACAAACAAAATTGTAAAGACAACTTAAAAAGACACGAAATTGGTGATTTAAATGGGTGAATGGCTAGTTAGAGGGCCCTTCTCCACACATGAACATATGCATATAAATCGATTTCCAGTTATTCTTTCGACAAACCATGAATGACAATGCCCCAAATTAATTGTGTAGAACTAATTAATTCTCAGATTTCCCTAGACTCATTGAATTGGATGAAAAGCATACGACAACCCAAATCATTCTTTATTAAGCTCCCTAACTATGAAAAGCATGATAGAGACACGAAACAAAGATCATTAAGCTTTGTGAAAATCATAAGCATTGACATGACATTCGTGACTATGAAAAGCATGACACTCCTGCCAGGAATTTACTTAATGCGATCGTGACTAGCAACCTCCACTACTTGTAAATATAAGTTTGTAACGATTAGGTGAAACTCCCTTATATTTTAGCATGAAATTCATGCATGCAAACTAAGTAGGCCTCCTTAATCAACACACAAGAACAAGTTCTTAATAACTCAGATAAGTAAACCACATTCACAATTCATGAAATCATAACTGGAGGAAATCAATTCATATAAAACATATGTCCATGGCTTTGAATTCGCCTCTAACTATAAAGAAATTAGTTCCTCATGTTCGCAATCAAACAAATATAAATAAAATTAAACATTGAAAACAAAGGATAGAATACACCTAGAAAACGCTCCAGATTTCTTCCTTCCTTGCAAGGCTGCGGCACAATGAGTGTGTGGTGGATGGATGTAGGTGAGTTATGGTAGAGGGTGGTGGTCTGAATGGTGCAGCAAAATAGTGTATTTATAGGCCTAGGGATTACTTGGCCTAGGTTGTCAAGGAAAAGGATTTAGGACTCCAAACCAACAAGGAAAAGGCCATCTAGAAAGGTTAGGGCGTCAGATTTTTAGGGCTTCTAGAAAGGAGTGTTGTGGCATGTTTCTAGACCAAAAAGGCATCCTAATATGAAAAGGAGTCCCCCTTGTAGCTGGAATTAAGGTAGGATAAGATTAGGATAGGATAAGATAAGATAAGGTAAGATAAGGTTAGTTGGATAAGATAAGGCTGGATAAGGTTTTGGATAATTCTCCTTCTTTGTAGCTGATTCCTTATCTTCTTTGACTTGAATTTATTTCTCCAACTCTTTTGCACATTCCTAGCCTCTCTTGAACGTCAAATTCGTCCATCCATCTTGCTCCATACTTGTGACATCCATTCTTGGCCCAAAACTGCTCTAAAATGCTCCAAATTCCACTTTCTTGCCAACTTTGTCATTTGAACCTTCAAACACACGAAAATAGCTTAAAACAATTAAATAAGCAATAACTAATTAAATAAATGCAACAAAACATGCTAACTAAGTCGCATAAATATGCTCCTATCAAATTCCCCTACACTTAGCTTTTGCTAGTCCTCGAGCAAAACAAAACAACAAAACAAAACCTAAACCTTCCAACGTTCGCCTCAGGGATTTCCAATGGAACATAACATGTTAAAAATCACTACTTACATAGATTTCAATTATCCCTACCCTCGAACTTATACTTAATCGCAGTAGCCACTCACTAGCTCGCGTCTAATCAATTAAAACAACATTTTGAATGTAGTAACATGCCTTAGAGAATCCCTCAATTCCTCACAAGATATACACTCTATTTTCACACAGATTTTTTGACTACACTCCTACACTAGGTATATGTGAGAAGATTGATGTAAACATGAAAAACTAAACACTCACATATGTTTTAACAAAGAAGGCACTTTCTGAAATTATTAATGCATGTATATATATGATCTCATGAATGGAATGCCACTACTTAGACGCGAGAACCAGGGACACCATATGCTCATATCAATCCCAAACTCCACATATTGAAACACATAACAATCAAGATAGAAGTCAAAAGGTTGTAACGGGGCTAAGGTATTGGCTAACAAGGAAAGGTAAGAGATAAACAAAGGTTCTTAAAGAAATAGTAAGCAAAATAATGAAATTGACACTTAGAATATACTTTTGAAAGCAGAAATCAACTTTAAACACAAAGGGAATAATTCACACACTCTAGGGTCAGATTTTTTATGTTTTGGACCCTTTCTTCAACAAACAATACTTGTGAGCTCATCCTCACTTATTTTTCAACTCTTTTTCTTTCTTTTGCACACACTTTTTCTTTTCTTCTTCTTTTTCTACGAATTTTTTTTCCTCTTTTTTTCTTTTCACCCAAACCACTAAAAACCTTCCCCCACACTTATTTTTCTGCAAATTGTTGATCAAAAGGAATTCCCTCTAAGTCATGCTTCACTATCCTTTAAGAACAAGGGTATGGATAGTCCTATATACTAGGCTAGGTAAGGATAATGCAGCTAACAAAGAAAATAGGCTAAATAAGGCTCAAAGGGGTTAAACCTACAATACATATGCAAAGGGTTAAGGCTTTTTGGCTCTGGTTTTAACTAAACAACTTTATCTTGTTATTTGTTATGCTAATCAATTTTATGCTTTGAATGAAACGGGTATAAGTTCTAGTATTTGGAACTATAATGATGAAACGCATTCTAAGTAGCAACCAAGCAAAGAATGATGAGATCACGCAACGACTTTAGAAAACAAGAATGTCAAGATTAATAACTCTCCAAACAAAGTTTAGGCTCAAGTCTCTCAAGGTTGTAGCGTTTGTTTGAGTTACTTCCTTCAAGCATGTTACAAAAACTGATTTTATCCTTTTATGATTACATGTGAATTCATGAATGTCAACTATAACCAAGCATAAACAAAAGAGCATATCAAACTTCAATCCATGCTTGTAACTTTCTTTAACAGTCATGCAATTAAAAACCAAATCCTCATCATTGTGTTGGAAGGTACCCTAAGACACAAACACACAAAAACGACTCAAAAACGACTCTTTTTGGTATTTTTCAAAACTTTTTCGATTTTTTTTTCAAAATTTTCGTATTTTTCTTTCAAGACACATAAAAACACTTCAAAACACCCTAAAAACACTCAAAAACAATGAAAAACAACTTTAGAAGTGCTAGGTGACAAAATCCCACGAATTTTCAACAAAACACCTTGTTTACCCCCCCACACTTAAACCAAACATTGCCGCCCTCAATGTTTCAAACATAGACGCACACACAAGCAAGCAAACAACACAACTAACAAACATGACAAATATGGCAAAGTAAAAGCAATAAAGAGTAGGGTTTAGAAACGCAAATCTGGTTGTGGAGCTGGAGCTTCCTAGTTCTTCTTTATTTGCATGGGTTGCCTCCCAAGAAGCACTTGCTTTAACGTCTTCCAGCCGGACGAATCCTTCAATTATGCTTCATTGGAGGCCACGGCATGGAATTGATCTTTGAATGGAAGGTGAAACTTGAAATGATTCAGCAATGGTTTAAATTCTAGTGTGGGTACCTGAATCATTAACATTATATTAGTATAAAACAAAATTGAAATTCGGGGAGGTGGCTTACCTATGTGCTCCAACATGAACTCAAGAATAAACACCTCTTCGAAAGTTGTAGGACTAGAAAATTCAGCCAGATTTGGTGTTTTGAGAGTTGTGACTTGTCTCGTGTCATAAAATTCAACTTCTTTGGGCTTTGTTGTCTCATGAACATCCTCTTTGATCCATTCTTGATATTCTCCAGCCACTTCTTTTTCTTGAATTATTCGTCTTGATGTACCAGGTTCTTTAAGAAATTCAACACATTCTGGAATTTGATTTGGTGTATCAAGAATTGGGATATCACTTTGCACCTTTGGGAAGGCTTCCACAATGTCTTTTTCACTTTCTTCGTTCTTGGAAATCATGAACCTACGAGGGAAGGGTACATTTGGAGGAATAACATTAGATTGAACTGAATTTGAACCCAACTTACCTTGACTGGATGGCTTAGAAGCACTAGGGGTCTGCGGCAAAGGATGAGAGATGATTGGGTGTTGCGATAAGGCTTCTTCTAAGCTTGTCTTGGCTGAATCTTCCTCCTTCTCTTTGAACAGCAGCTCTTTGTTCACTTCTAGGGTATGTTTGGACGTTTTTGGTTCAGCATCAACCTCCATACCACTTTCTAAAGTGATAGCTTCAGCGATTGCAACATCTCCCATCGAATTGACAATAGTTGAGTTGAAGAGTTTGCTTTGTTCTTGCATTTGTGCAATGAACTCTACCATCTCTCCAAGTTGATTGTTCAATTCACCCATTGTCTTGGTTTGGTCCTGCGTATCCTGCGCCATAGTAGTTAATAATTGAACAATTTGGTCATTATCCATGGACGAATCTGAACTTGGTTGGGCCGAATATGGTTGAGGCTGTGGTGGTTCATATGGCTTTTGATAGATCTCCTCAGATGGCTGCCAATACCCTTCTTGTTGTGAGCCCTGCTTCAAAAAGGTTAGTACGTCACGAATTTCATCATAACTCATAGGCATACTTGAATTCGATTGGAATTGTTGTGGGGGAGGTTGTGGTGGTTCATATGGCTTTTGATAGAACTCCTCATATGGCTGCCAATATTCTCCTTGTTGACCTTCCTTAGCTTGATTTTGTGAACCCTGAGCCAAAGAATTTAATTCATCAAGAATTTGATCATAATCTATCGACAAACCTGAGTTGGGTTGGGCATATTGTATATGAGGTTGTGGTGGCTGCGCATATCTTGAATAAACCTCCTCATCTTGCTGCCAATATCCACCTTGTTGAAATTGTTGAGGTTTCCCCACATATAATCTGAATAATCTCTCCAATCTGAATTGTAAGCGTTGGAAAACATGTTGTCCCTTGATTGGTTATGGCCTTGATAACCCCAAGCACCTCCATTCCCAGTGAATTGATGAGTTTGATGTCCTTGCCCATAAGGTACAATAAATGTAGGGGCAGTGTGCATTGTGGTTCTTTCCGCAATCTGGGACAATTGAGAAGTAAGCTTCGCCAATTGAGCTTGAATGTTTGCAATTGCCATGTCTAGTACCTGAAACAAAGAAAACAAAACAAAACAAAATCAAAAACTAAAACTTAAAAACAAAAACACAAACAGAAACGGGGGGGATTAGCAAATTTGCTAATCCCCGGCAACGGTGCCAAAAATTTGATGTGAAATTAAATTGCACTCAAATTTAAACCCTATCGATGTAGTGTGTAAGTAGGGATCGTTCTAGCCGGGGATTAGAAGGGATGCTAATCTACACTAATTAAACTTTAAAACACTAAACTGGACTCAAAACAGCAAATAGAACTCAAACTAGACAGTTTCTGGACTCTAGACACTCAAAACAAGCTAATTAGACTTAAAACACACAAAACAGATTCTTTAGACTCAAAACTAACATCTAAGATTGATTTGAACGAAATTAAGACTCTAATTGACTCAAAAGACTAAGAGACTCAAGATTTGACAAATTTAGACTCTACTAACACAAACTAAAAGCAGGGGATTGGTTTTGGACGAATTTAAACTTAAACAAACAAAATTGTAAAGACAACTTAAAAAGACACGAAATTGGTGATTTAAATGGGTGAATGGCTAGTTAGAGGGCCCTTCTCCACACATGAACATATGCATATAAATCGATTTCCAGTTATTCTTTCGACAAACCATGAATGACAATGCCCCAAATTAATTGTGTAGAACTAATTAATTCTCAGATTTCCCTAGACTCATTGAATTGGATGAAAAGCATACAACAACCCAAATCATTCTTTATTAAGCTCCCCAACTATGAAAAGCATGATAGAGACACGAAACAAATATCATTAAGCTTTGTGAAAATCATAAGCATTGACATGACATTCGTGACTATGAAAAGCATGACACTCCTGTCAGGAATTTACTTAACGCGATCGTGACTAGCAACTTCCACTACTTGTAAATATAAGTTTGTAACGATTAGGTGAAACTCCCTTATATTTTAGCATGAAATTCATGCATGCAAACTAAGTAGGCCTCCTTAATCAACACACAAGAACAAGTTCTTAATAACTCAGAAAAGTAAACCACATTCACAATTCATGAAATCATAACTGGAGGAAATCAATTCATATAAAACATATGTCCATGGCTTTGAATTCGCCTCTAACTATAAAGAAATTAGTTCCTCATGTTCGCAATCAAACAAATATAAATAAAATTAAACATTGAAAACAAAGGATAGAATACACCTAGAAAACGCTCCAGATTTCTTCCTTCCTTGCAAGGCTGCGGCACAATAAGTGTGTGGTGGATGGATGGAGGTGAGTTATGGTAGAGGGTGGTGGTCTGAATGGTGCAGCAAAATAGTGTATTTATAGGCCTAGGGATTACTTGGCCTAGGTTGTACAGGAAAAGGATTTAGGACTCCAAACCAACAAGGAAAAGGCCATCTAGAAAGGTTGGGGCGTCAGATTTTTAGGGCTTCTAGAAAGGAGTGTTGTGGCATGTTTTTAGAACAAAAAGGCCTCCTAAAAACAGGTTTTAGGCATCCTAATATGAAAAGGAGTCCCCCTTGTAGCTGGAATTAAGGTAGGATAAGATTAGGATAGGATAAGATAAGATAAGGTAAGATAAGGTTAGTTGGATAAGATAAGGTTGGATAAGGTTTTGGATAATTCTCCTTCTTTGTAGCTGATTCCTTATCTTTTTTGACTTGAATTTATTTCTCCAACTCTTTTACACATTCCTAGCCTCTCTTGAACTTCAAATTCGTCCATCCATCTTGCTCTATACTTGTGACATCCATTCTTGGCCCAAAACTGCTCTAAAATGCTCCAAATTCCACTTTCTTGCCAACTTTGTTATTTGAACCTTCAAACACACGAAAATAGCTTAAAACACTTAAATAAGCAATAACTAACTAAATAAATGCAACAAAACATGCTAACTAAGTCGCATAAATATGCTCATATCAATGATTACAGCAAGACAAAGGAAAACTAATTTAAACATCGAAAACATAAGGTAGAAAACACCTAAGAACGCCCAGCACTCCAGATTGGGTGCACAACGCTCCAAAGCTCCTCCTCCTCTCCTTCCTCCTTGCAAGGCTGCGGCATAGGTGGCTGGTAGGGTTTCTGGATGGGCAAAGGTGGTGTGGATGGGTGGTGGAAGGTGTTTAGAATGGTAGAGATGCGAAGGGATGTGTAGAGAGACCCAATATGTGCGGCACAATCATATATATATAGGGGAAGGCTAGGTCACGGCTGGGAAGGTGTTTAGGTAGGTTTTGGACTCCTAACCGTTCTAGAAATCAGAATCCTTGAAGTTTTGCGGAATTAAATGGACCAAATCCCTCTAGAATAAGGAAATAGGTGCGGCATCCCTCTCTAGCTGGGAATTAAGTAACCCAAAGTGTTTAGGACTCCTTCTCTGTAGCTGAAACCTTTGTGTATTTGGATTTGGAAATTCAAGATAAGATAGGATAATGTTTTGGATAAGATGAGATAAGATTTGGATAAGGTTCCATATTTCTTGCCAACTTCTTATCTTCTTTATCTTTGACTTCTTTCCTCCATCCTTTAAGCTGATTTCAAGCCTTCTTATCTTCAAATTCATCCCTCAACTTGCCTCCATGCTTGCACTACCCAGTCTTGGCCCAAAAATGCTCTAGAATGCTCCAAACTGCTTCTTTTTGCCATTTTGACACTTAGACCCTACAAACACACAAAAATAGCTTAAAATACAAAATTAACTAAGAACTAAGGACATTAATGCATGAAAACAAGCTAACTAAGTCGCATAAATATGCTCCTATCAATAAATATGCTCCTATCACCTAGCATCAGATTTATGCATGAAAATTAAGTGTGCACTCTCTCAACTAACACACACAAATTAGTTTTAATTCAACAGATAAGTAAATTGAATTCACAACTTATGAATCACAACTGGATGTAATCAAATCATATTGCAAGTATAACCATGGTTTCGAATTCCCCCTAGCTAAGAGGGGTTTAGTTCCTCATACTCACAGAACAAAGATTATTGAATTGAAACATTGAAAACAAAAGAAAGATTACACCTAAAACGTTCCAGCAATCCTAAATTGAGTGCAGGCACATCCAAGGGCTCTCCTCCTTCCTCTTTACTGCGGCACAAAGGTGGGTGAAGTGTATGGGATGTGTTTTGGGGTCAGGAATGTGTTTAGGGTGAATGGAGATTGCGGCAAAGGTGTAGGGATGATTTCTGGCGTGAATGGCTGAATGAATGAGTGAATGGAACCTTTTGTGCGGCACCAAGATGTTTTATTTAAAGACTTTAGGGTAATAAAGCTAGGAAACAATTTAGGAAACAAAAATTAAATCAAAACTTTAAGGGAAATAGGAATTAAAGTCAGAATCCTAAAGGAATTGGGCAAGTAGGTGCGGCAAGGATGGAAAAGGTAAGGAAATGCCTTGCAAGGCAAGGAAAAAGGATTTCCTTGCTGATTTAGGTCCAGAAATTAGGCAAGTGAGAGATACCTTGCACGGCAAGGATGGGAAACAAGGTGATGGTGCGGCAAAGGCTGATTTGGTGCAAGGAAGGTTCAATTTGTGTCCTAAAATGCATAGGAGGCCTTCAATGTTGCTGGAACTTAGGGACAAATTAGGATTAGGAAAGGTCAAACCAAAATAGGAAACCTTGGCTTAACTTTCCTACTTCAAGTAGGAATCCTTCTTCAATTAGGAATCCTTCTTCAATTAGGAATCCTAACATCTTCAAGTCTTCAATTTTGTCCATTCCTTTTGCTCCAAGCATATGATATCCATTCCAAGCCCAATTTTGCTCGAAAAGGCTCCAAAATGCACCTTCTCGCATACTTTCTCCTTAGAACCTGAAAACACACGAAAATGGCCTAAAAGACTAAAAGAACTAAGAAATAACAATGTAAATGCACAAGAACAAGCCAACTAAGTCGCCTAAATATGCTCCTATCAAATTCCCCCACACTTAGCTTTTGCTAGTCCTCGAGCAAAACAAAACAAATAAAGAAAACAAAACAAAACAAAACAAACAAAACACAACCTAAACCTTTCAACATTTGCCTCAGGGATTTCCAATGCACATGACATGTCAAAAATCATCATTCCCACAGATTTAAGTCATCTTCACACTTGAGCACATACTTAATCACAGTCACCACTTACTAGTTCACATTTAACCAATTAAAATGATGTTTTGAATGTAGTAACATGCCTTAGAGAAATTGCTCAATTCCTTACAAGATATTCTCTATTTTCACACGCATTTTCTGACTACACACCCTACACTAGTTATATGTGAGAAGATTGATGTAAACATGAAAACGGACACTCACATATGTTATAACAAAGAAAGCAATTTCTGGAGTTAATAAGCATGTTAGGTATGATCTCAGGAATGGAATGCTACTACTTAGATGCGAGAACTAGTGACACCATATGCTCATACCATTTCCAAACTCCACATATTGAATCACATAACACTCAAGATTGAAATTTAAGGGTTGAAACGGGGCTAAGGGAAATGGTTAAGAAAGAAAGGATATGGAAAACAATAGTTCTTAAAGCAATAGCAAGCAAAGTAATGAAATTGACACTTAGAATTCAATTTTGAATGCAGAAATCAACTTTAAACACAAAAGGGTAGAAATACACATTCTAGGGCCAAATTTGATGTTTTGGACCCTTCCTTCAACAATCAACACTTTAGAACTCTTTTTCTCTTAATTTTCAACTCTTTTTCACTTTTTTCATAACTTTTTCTTTTTCTTTTCTGCCTGTGCCTTATTTCTTTTTCTTGGCACATACACACACACAAAAATCCCTTCCCCCACAATTGTTTTTCTGCAAGAAGACAATCAAAAGGAATTCTTTTTAAGTCATGCTTCACTATGCTTCAAGAACAAGGGTATGGATGGTCCTAATCTAGGCTAGGTAGGGATGATATGGTTCACAAAGAAAATAGGCTAAACAAGGCTCAACGGGGTTTAAACCTACAAAACAAATGACAAAGGGGGGTTCGGCTATTTGGCTGGTGGTCACTACACAACTTCATCTTGAAAATGTGTTATGCAAATCAATAGCATGCTTTGAATGAAATAGGTATGAGTTTTAGTATTTGGAACTAAATGATGAAACGCCTTCTAAGTAGCAATCGAGCAAAGGATAATGAGATCGTGCAACAACTTTAGAAAACAAGAATGCACAGATTATCAACTCTCCAAAGAACGTTTTAAGCTCAAATCTCACAGGGTTGTAGCGTTAATTTGAGTTCCTTCCTTCAAGCATGTTACAAAAACTGATTTTTCCTTTATGATTGCATGTGAATTCATAAATTATAACCACAACCAAGCATAAACCAAAGAGTAAATCAAACTTTCATCCATGTTTATAACTCTCTTTAACAGTCATGTAATTAAAAACCAAATCCTTATCATTGTGTTGGAAGGTACCTAAGACACAAACACACCAAAATAACACAAAAAACAACTCTTTTTGGGTTTTTCAAAGCAATTTTTCAAAATTTTTATGAGATTTTCGGATTTTATGCCAAAACACACTAAAATACTCCAAAACAGCTTAAAAACACTTAAAAACAGCTTGAAACAACTTTTGAAGTAATGGGTGGTAGAATCCCACAAATTTGCATCAAAAACACTTTGTTACCCCCCCACACTTAAATCAAACATTGTCCTCAATGTTTCAAGCATAAACTCAACACAAAAACAAACAAACTAACAAACAAACACACTCAACATGGCAGAAAAGAAACAACAACAAAGAGAAGCGTTTAGGAATGCAAATCTGGAATTGTAGTGATCCCTAGGTCTTCCTTTGTTGAATGCATGGGTTGCCTCCCAAGCAGCGCTTGCTTTAACGTCATGCAGCCGGACGAAAAACTCAGTCACTCCCCATTGGAGCCCACGGCATGCAGAGAGATGTCATCCACGGCATGCTCCACAAAGTTCTCATAATATGGCTTCAAACGATGTCCGTTCACTTGAAATACATGACCTGTTTTGAGACTTTGAATCTGGATTGCACCATAAGGAGATACGTTAGTAACAACAAATGGTCCAATCCACTTAGAACGTAACTTACCAGGAAACAAACGTAGACGGGAATTGAACAATAGCACTTTCTGCCCTATGGAGAATGTTTTGCCACGAATCATTTTCTCATGGAAAGCTTTGGTCTTCTCCTTGTAGATGCAAGCATTCTCATACGTCTCGTTCCTTATCTCATGAAGTTCATGTAATTGGAGCTTCCTATGACTGCCTGCTGTACCTAAGTCCATGTTGAACTTCTTGACTGCCCAATGTGCTTTGTGCTCCAATTCAACGGGGAGATGGCATGGCTTGCCATAGATGAGCCGAAATGGGGACATCCCAATGGGTGATTTGTACGCTGTACGATATGCCCACAGTGCATCATCTAAACGTAAGCTCCAATCCTTCTTTGTTGGTCCAACAGTCTTTTCCAAAATCTGCTTGATTTCCTGATTAGAAACCTCGGCTTGGCCATTTGTTTGAGGATGGTAAGGTGTAGAAACCTTATGTGTGACATTGTACTTCTTGAACAGCGCCTCAATGGTCCGATTGCAAAACTGAGACCCTCCATCACTGATGATTACTCGTGGCATGCCAAACCTTGCAAATATGTTAGTTCTAATGAAATCTGAAACCACTTTAGAATCATTAGTCCTGGTGGCTTTTGCTTCTACCCACTTTGACACATACAAGCAGAATATACATGAAACGATACGAGGAAGGAAAAGGACCCATGAAATCAATACCCCAAACGTAAAAAATTTAAACGTTGAGGATGGAAACTGATGTGAAATTAAATCGCACACAAACTTAAACCCTTATCAATGTAGTATGTGAAAGTAGGGATCGTTCTAAACCGGGGATTAAAGGGATTGCTAATCTACACAAATTAGACTCTAAAACAATAAACTGGACTTTAAACAATGAAAACAAGTACTAAGGACCAATTTGGACGAATTTTTACTCTAGACACCTTAAACAACTTAACTTGACTCAAATAACTCAAAACAAACTCAAAACAGCAAATAGAATTCAATTAAACAGTTTCTGGACTCTAGAGACTCAAAACAAGCTAAATAGACCTAAAACACACAAAACAAGTTATCTAGACTCTAAACTAACACCTAAGACTGATTTGAACGAAATTAAGACTCTAATTGACTCAAAAGACTAGAAAACAAAAGTTCTTACGAATTTAGACTATCTTAACACAAATTAAGAGCAAGGGATTGTTTGAAAACAGATTTAAACTTAAGCAAAACAGAATTGTAAACTAGACTTAGTTTTGTACGAAATTGGTGATTTAAATGGGTGAATGGCTAGCTAGAGGGTCCTTCTCCACACATGACACATATGCAACACAAATCGATTTCCAGTTGTTCTTTCTATAAACCATGAACGACAACGCCCCAAATTAATCGTGACAGCACGCATAAACCTTCAGATTTTCCTAAGTTCATTGAATTTGGACGTAGCGCCGCAAACCAAATTATTCTTATCAAGTTCCCTATATAACTGCATACTAGAGATACATATCAAAGATCATTAAGCTTTGTGAAAATCATAAGCATTGACATGACATTCATGACTATGACTGAATGACACTCCTGCCACGAATTTACTTAACGCGATCGTGACTAGCAACATCCACTACTTGTAAATATAAGTTCGTAACTATTAGGTGAAACTCTCTTATATTTTAGCATCAAATTCATGCATGCAAATTAAGTATGCATCCCTAATCAACATACAAGAATAAGTTTTAAATCAAACAGTTAAGCAAATTGCATTCACGATTTATGAAATTACAACTGGATGAAATCAATTCATATCACATATATGCTCATAGTTTCGAATTCCCCCCTAGCTAAGAAGGGGTTTAGTTCCTCATGATCGCAAATAAACAAAGACAATTAAATTTAAACATCAAAAGTAAAGACAGAATACACCTAGAAACGCTCCAGATTTCTTCCTTCCTTCCTTTGCAAAGCTGCGGCACAATGAGGTTGAGTGGTAGATGGTGGTGTTTTTAATGGTGCAGCATACACTTGTATTTATAGGGGAAGGGTGCGGCACAAACTTTTGGTGTAGGAAACTGATTGCAAAACATAGTTTGTGTAGGAAAATAATAACACAATCCTAAGGGGAAAAGGTTATGTAATCCCAGCAGGAAATAGGACATCTAGAAGGTCAAAAACCCAAGGGATCTAGGACAAAGGTGCGGCACCTTTGTAGGAGAAGATAAGATTCCTAGAAATCAGGTTTTTATGTCTCCTAAACTGAAATTAAAACCATTTTACAGCAGGAATTAAGTTAGGGAAGGATAAGGATAGGATAAGATAAGGCAAGGTAAGATAAGATAAGGTTAGTTTGGATAAGATAAGGTTGGATAAGGTTTTGGATAATTCTCCTTCTTTATAGCTGATTCCTGATCTTCAATGACTTGAACTTATTTCTCCAACTCTTTTGCACATTCCTAGCCTCTCTTGAACTTCAAATTCGTCCATCCATCTTGCTCTATACTTGTGCTATCCATTCCAAGCCCAAAACTGCTCTAAAATGCTCCAAATTGCATCTTTTTGCCAACTTTGCCAATTGATGTGAAATTTATATGACACTCAAATTAAACCCTATTGATGACAATTGTAGTAAAGATGCAAGTAGGGATCGTTCTAAACCGGGGATTAACTAGGGATGCTAATCAACACAAATAAGACTCAAAAACACTAAACTAGACTCTAATGACTCAAAACTAACTTAAAACACTAAAAACAGCAAGAAACAATCAAAAAAACCCAAATCTAGACCTAAAAATTGATTTTCACGAAAATAGAACTTAAAAGACTCAAACAACTAAGAGAAAACAGGTTTTTACTCTAAAAACAAGATTAAATGAAAGGGGGTTTGTTTTTGACGAAATTAAGACTTAAAACAGAAATTTTGCATAAAAACTTTAGAAAAACGAGTTTGGTGATTTAAAACGGGTGAAAGGCTAGTTAGAGGGCCCTTCTCCACACATGAACATATGCATATAAATTGATTTCCAGTTATTCTTTCAACAAACCATGAATGACAATGCCCCAAATTAATTGTGTAGAACTAATTAATTCTCAGATTTCCCTAGACTCATTGAATTGGATGAAAAGCATACGACAACCCAAATCATTCTTTATTAAGCTCCCTAACTATGAAAAGCATGATAGAGACACGAAACAAAGATCATTAAGCTTTGTGAAAATCATAAGCATTGACAAGGCATTCGTGACTATGAAAAGCATGGCACTCCTGCCAGGAATTTACTTAACGCGATCGTGACTAGCAACCTCCACTACTTGTAAATATAAGTTCATAACGATTAGGTGAAATTCCCTTATATTTTAGCATCAAATTCATGCATGCAAACTAAGTATGCATCCTTAATCAACACACAAGAACAAGTTCTTAATAAAACAGTTAAGCAAACCACATTCACGATTCATGAAATCATAACTGGAGGAAATCAATTCATATAAAACATATGTCCATGGCTTTGAATTCGCCTCTAACTATAAAGAAATTAGTTCCTCATGTTCGCAATCAAACAAATATAAATAAAACTAAACATTGAACAAAGATAGAAAACACCTAGAAAACGCTCCAGATTCCTTCCTTCCTTGCTTGCAAGTTGCGGCACAATGAGGGTATGGCTGAATGGTAGTGTAGAGATGTGTGAATGAGAGATGGTTGTGGTATATGGTGCAGCAAAAGGGTCTATTTAAAGAGGGAGGTGCGGCACAATGATATAGTGTAGGAAAAGGATTACAAAATGTAGTTTGTGTAGGAAAATAAAACACAATCCTAAGGGGAAAAGGTTTATGTAATCCTAGCAGGAAATAGGACATCTAGAAGACCAAAAACCAAAGGGATTTAGGAGAAAGGTGCGGCTGGATCATGCATCTAGAAGGCTTGGGGCGCCACCTTTTTAGGGACTTCTAGAAAAGGGTGTAATTTGGTTGATTTTGACACTTCTAGAAGGGAATAGGTGCGGCACCTTTGTAGGAGAAGATGAGGTTCCTAGAAATCAGGATTTTAGGTCTCCTAAACTGAAATTGAATCCCTTTCACCATAGGAATTAGGTTAGGAAAGGATTAGGATAAGATAAGATAAGGTTTGGATAAGATAAGGATAGGATAAGGTAGTTTTGGATAATGTTTTGGATAATTCTCCTTCTTTGTAGCTGATTCCTTATCTTCTTTGACTTGGATTTATTTCTTCAACTCTTTTGCACATTCCTAGCCTCTCTTGAACTTCAAATTCGTCCATCCATCTTGCTCCACTCTTGTGATATCCATTCCAAGCCCAAAACTGCTCTAAAATGCTCCAAATTGCATCTTTTTGCCAACTTTGCCAATTGGACCTATAAACACACGAAAATGACTTAAGACACTATAATAAGCAACAAATAACTAAGTAAATGCAAGAAAACACACTAACTAAGTCGCATAAATATGCTCCTATCACCAATTGGACCTACAAACACACGAAAATGACTTAAGACACTATAATAAGCAACAAATAACTAAATAAATGCAGGAAAACACACTAAGTCGCATAAATATGCTCCTATCAAATTCCCCCACACTTAGCTTTTGCTAGTCCTCGAGCAAAACAAACAAACAAAACAAAACCTAAACCTTCCAACGTTTGCCTCAGGGATTTCCAATGGTACATAACACGTTAAAAATCATTTCTTACATAGATTTCAATTATCCCTACTCTCGAGCACATACTTAATCATAGGTATCACCCACTAGTTCGCATCTAATCAATTAAAACAACTTTTTGAATGTAGTAACATGCCTTAGAGAATCCCTCAATTCCTCACTAGATATGCACTCAATTTTCACTCAAATTTTCTGACTACACTCCCTACACTAGGTATATGTGAGAAGATTGATGTAAACATGAAAACTAAACACTCACATATGTTTTAACAAAGAAGGCACTTTCTGGAGTTTATTAATGCATGTATATATATGATCTCATGAATGGAATGCCACTACTTAGACGCGAGAACCAGGGACACCATATGCTCAAACCAATCCCAAACTCCACATATTGAAACACATAACAATCAAGATAGAAGTTTAAGGGTTGTAACGAGGCTAAGGGTATTGGCTAACAAAGAAAGGTAAAGAAAACAAACGTTCTTAAAGCAATAGCGAGCAAAGTAATGAATATGACACTTAGAACTCCCTTTTAAACGCAGCCACAACTTTGATACATAAAGGGAAGATCACACATACTTAGGGCCGAATCCAACTTTTTGGACCCTTTCTTCAACAACCAACACTTGTGAGCTTAATCTCACTTATTTTGAACACTTTTCAAACTTTTTCACATACTTTCCTTTTTCTTCTCTTTTTCTCACGAATTTTCTTCTTTTATTATTTTTTTTTTCTTCTTCTCACCCGTGCCTCTTTGTTTACTTTGACACACAACATTGCACAACCTCCCCCACACTTGATTGCTGCCTAATAACGAACAAAGGGAATTCACTCTATGTCATGCTTCACTATGCCTTAAGAACAAGGATAAGGATGATCCTAATCTAGGCTAGGTAGGGAACATGTGGGTTAACGACGAACATAGGCTCAACAAGGCTCAAAAGGGTTAAACCTACAATACATATGCAAAGGGTGAGGCTTTTTGGCTCTGGTTTAACTAAACAACTTCATCTTGTTATTTGTTATGCTAATCAATTTTATGCTTTGAATGAAACAGGCATGAGTTCTAGTATTTGGAACTAAATGATGAAATGCATTCTAAGTAGCAACCAAGCAAAGAAATAATGAGATCATGCAACGACTTTAGAAAACAAAGAATGTCAAGATGAATAACTCTCCAAAGAACGTATAGGCTCAAGTCTCTCAGGGTTGTAGCGTTAGTTTGAGTTACTTCCTTCAAGCATGTTACAAAAACTGATTTTTTTTCTTTTTGTGATTACATGTCAATTCATGAATGTCAACTATAACCAAGCATAAACCAAAGACCATATCAAACTTCAATCCATGTTTGTAACTTTCTTTAACAGTCATGCAATTAAAAACCAAATCCTCATCATTGTGTTAGAAGGTACCCTAAGACACAAACACACAAAAACGACTCTTTTTGGTATTTTTCAAAACTTTTTTTTCCATTTTTTTTCAAATTTTCGTATTATCTTTTAAAGACATATAAAAATACTTCAAAACACACTAAAAACACTTAAAAACAGTGAAAAACAACTTTAGAAGTGATAGGTAATAAAATCCCACGAATGTTCAACAAAACACTTTGTTTACCCCCCCTACACTTAAACCAAACATTGTCCTCAATGTTTCAAGCATAGACGCACACACAAGCAAGCAAACAACACAACTAACAAACATGACAAATATGGCAAAGTAAAAGCAATAAAGAGTAGGGTTTAGGAACGCAAATCTGGTTTTAGGGCCGAAGCTTCCTAGTTCTTCTTTATTTGAATGGGTTGCCTCCCAAGAAGCACTTGCTTTAACGTCTTCCAGCCGGACGAATCCTGCATGTTAGGCTTCATTGGAGCCCACGGCATAGAGGGGTATGTCCTCCACGTTATGCTCCACAAAATTCTCATAATACGGCTTCAAACGATGTCCGTTCACCTTGAATTCTTGTCCCGTTTTTAGACTTTGGATGTGAACTGCACCATAGGGAAAAACGTTAGTAACAACAAAGGGTCCGCTCCATCTAGAACGTAACTTACCTGGAAACAATTTAAGGCGCGAATTGTAAAGTAACACTTTCTGCCCCCTGGAGAACGTCTTGCTTTGAATCATCTTGTCGTGAAAGGCCTTCGTCTTCTCTTTGTAGATTCGAGCGTTCTCGTAAGCGTCATTCCTAATCTCTTCAAGCTCATTCAATTGAAGTTTCCTATGAACTCCTGGAGCATCTATGTCCATATTGAAGGTCTTAACTGCCCAATGCGCCTTGTGCTCTATTTCAACGGGAAGATGGCATGGTTTCTCATAGATGAGTCGAAATGGGGACATGCCAATGGGTGTTTTGTAGGCCGTACGATACGCCCATAGTGCATCATTCAAGCGCAAGCTCCAATCCTTCCTCGTTGGCCCAACTGTCTTCTCTAAAATCTGCTTGATTTCACGATTTGAAACCTCGGCTTGCCCACTCGTTTGAGGATGATAAGGTGTTGAAACCTTATGCGTGAAATTGTACTTTTTGAGCAGGGCGATGGTTCTATTGCAAAAATGGGACCCTCCATCACTGATAAGTACTCGTGGCATGCCAAACCTTGCAAATATGTTAGTTCTAAAATAATCTGCAACAACTTTAGAATCATTAGTGCGGGTGGCTTTTGCTTCCACCCATTTCGAGACATAATCGACCGCAAGTAAAATATAATTAAAACCATGTGATGAAGGAAAAGGACCCATAAAATCAATACCCCAAACATCAAAAATTTCAACAATAAAGATAGGGGCCTGCGGCATTTGGTCCTTTAGGCCTATATTGCCATTCTTTGGCAACGGTCACAAGTAACACAAAACGTCCTTGCATCCTTAAAGATTGTAGGCCAATAGAATCCACATTCTAACACTTTAAGGGCTGTGCGTTGTGTGCCAAAGTGTCCCCCACATGCATAAGTGTGACAGAAACTTAAAATTGAGTTAAACTCTGAATTATGCACACACCTACGTATAATCTGATCGGGGCAATACTTCCACAAGTATGGATCAACCCAAACATAAAACCTAGCATCCTTTTTCAATTTTTCACGGTGGTTTTTGTTTAGGGTGCTTGGAACTTGCTTAGACACCAAAAAATTGACCAAATCAGCATACCAAGGCTCACTTACCTCTATAGACATCAATTGCTCGTCTGGGAATGCTTCTGGGATGGGTAATTGCTCCACATTGTGCACCAAACGACTTAGATGGTCAGCCACCACGTTTTCACTTCCTTTCTTGTCCCGAATTTCGATGTCGAACTCTTGAAGAAGCAGCATCCATCGAATAAGCCTTCGTTTGGCCTCCTTTTTCGTGAACAAGTACTTTAATGCTGCATGATCAGTGTAAACAATCACTTTAGTACCAATTAATTATGAACGAAATTTATCTAAAGCAAAAACTACAGCAAGAAGTTCTTTTTCCGTAGTGGAGTAGTTCAATTGGGCGTCATTCAAGGTCCTAGAAGCATAGTAAATGACGTGAGACCTCTTGTTTTTTCTCTATCCCAAAACAGCTCCAATTGCATAATCGGATGCATCGCACATTAGCTCGAAAGGAAGGCTCCAATCTGGTGGTACAATTATGAGGGCTGAAGTAAGCATCTCCTTGAGGTGTTTAAAGGCCTTCTCGCACTCCTCGTCGAACTTGAATGGCACTTCCTTCTGCAAAAGTCGGCATAGGGGGGTAGAAATCTTCGAGAAGTCCTTGATGAATCGCCTATAGAATCTTGCATGACCAAGAAAAGAACAAACCTCTCTCACCGAAGTGGGAGAGGGTAAGTAGCGTACAAGATCTATTTTCGACTTATCAACCTCAATTCCCCTTTCCGAAACGATGTGACCTAAAACTATGCCTTGTTTAACCATAAAGTGGCATTTTTCCCAATTAAAAACAAGGTTAGTTTCCATGCATCGTTTTAAGATCAAACTGAGATTATTTAAGCAACCGTCAAACGAATCACCAAAAACACTAAAATCGTCCATAAACACTTCAATAATCTTTTCAACAAAATCAGAGAAGATACTTACCATGCACCGTTGAAAAGTTGCTGGAGCATTGCACAAACCGGATGGCATTCGGCGATACGCAAAGGTGCCAAACGGACAAGTAAAAGTGGTCTTTTCTTGGTCGTCCGGAGCTATGACAATTTGGTTATACCCAGAATATCCATCAAGAAAATAATAAAAGGAATGACCCGCTAACCTCTCAAGCATTTGGTCAATGAATGGCAAGGGAAAGTGGTCATTCCTCGTGGTGGCGTTGAGCTTCCTATAGTCAATGCACACTCTCCAACCTGTTTGGATTCGGGTAGGCACAAGTTCATTTTCTTCATTATTCACCACAGTGACTCCCGACTTTTTTGGAACGACTTGAATTGGTGAAACCCAACGGCTATCTGAAATTGGATAGATGAACCCACAATCAAGGAGCTTTAGAATCTCCTTTTTCACAACTTCCATCATAGGAGGGTTAAGACGGCGTTGAGCCACTCGAGTTGGTTTAGCCCCTTCCTCAAGAAGTATGCGATGCATGCATGTCGTAGGGCTAATCCCCTTGATATCGGCTAGGGTCCATCCAATGGCAGTGATGCGATGTAAAACAGCACACAAATTAAACCCTCTTGTTGACAATTGTAGTACAGATGCAAGTAGGGATCGTTCTGGACCGGGGATTAGGAGGGCTTGCTAAAACCTCTAAAATGACTCAAAAACATAAAAACAAAGTTAAAAATACTTAACAAGACTCACAAGACTCAAAACAAACTTAAAAGACTCAAAACAGCTTAAAACAACCAAAAAGACTCAAAACAGACACTAGGGACTGATTTGGACGAATTCTAGACTAGTAAGACTCAAAACACTAATTTGGACAGATTTAAACACACTTCTAACTAATCTAACACACTTAATTAAAGGGGGATTGGGTTTTGGACGAAATTAAGCTAAAAACAAAACAGAAACTAAAACTAAACAGATTTGCACGAAATTGGTGAATTGGATGGATGATGGGCTAGCTAGAGGCTCTTTCTCCACACATGACATGTATGCAAACGACTCGATTTCTAGTTACTCCTTCATTGAATTATGAACGACAATGCCCCAAATTAACCGTGACATCACTAGTTAACCTTCAGATTTTCCTTGTATTATTGGATTGGATGACATCATTCGACAACCCAAAGCATTCTTCAAAAGTCCCCTACATGACATCATAATAGAGATACAATCAAAGATCATTACGTTCAATGAAAATCATAAGCATTGACAAAGCACTTGCAACTATGACATCATGATACTCGTGCTAGGAATTGAACTTAACGCGATTGTGACTAGCAACTTTCACTACATACGAATATAAGTTTGTAACGATTATGTGAAACTCCCTTATACTCTAGCATCATATTTATGCATGCCAATTAAGTGTCGACCCTCAATCAACAAACACAAATAAGTTCTTAATCAAACAGTTAAGCCAATTGCATTCACGATTCAAGAATTCATAACTGGAATTTATCAACTCAAATTGCACATATAATCATGGCTTTGAAATCACCCCTAGCCAAAAGGGTTTAGCTCCTCATGTTCACAGCAAAACAAAGAGAAATTAAATTAAACATTGAAAACAAAGAATGAATTACACCTAGAAACGTTCCAGCAATCCAACGTCTTGAATGGCTAGGCACGTCCAGGGGTCTCCTTCCTTCTCTTTTGCTGCGGAACAAGGGGTTAAGGTGTGTAGAATGGGTGGTAATGGGTGGTAGAGGATGGATAGGTAGATGGGTGGATGGAATGGATGCAGAGAATCTGTCCAGAGAGAGAGAGGTCCCCCAAAAGCTGCGGCAATGATGTTTATTTATAGAACAAGGGAGGGCTACGACTTTGATGAATTGGGAATGCATTTAGGACTCCAAATCCTCAAGAAAAAGGCTAACAAATCAGAATCCCAAGAGGAAAAGGGTAAGTAGGGTGCATCAGAAAATAAAGAGAAAGGGAAAAAAAGAAAGGTGAATAAAACTTAGCTATTTTGTTCCAAATTGAAAGGGTAAGTAAGGATCAGAATTTAAAGAGAAATAGGAATGTGAAATTCGGCAGAATTGTGTAGGAGAGAAAAGGAATGTGTTTTAAAGGTCAGAAATTAAGAGAGAAAGGGAAAGAAGGTGTGGCATTGATTTGTAAAAGAAAGGGGAAGTATTTTTGGGCAGAAAATAGGCAAGAAAAGGATCCCTTGTGCGGCAAGGTTTGAAACAAAAGGAGAATGTGATTTTGGGTCAGAAAATAGGAAATCAATTCATATCACATATATGCTCATAGTTTCGAATTCCCCCTAGCTAAGAAGGGGTTTAGTTCCTCATGATCGCAAACAAACAAAGACAATTAAATTTAAACATTGAAAACAAAGGATAGAATACACCTAGAAACGCTCCAGATCTCTTCCTTCCTTCCTTTGCAAAGCTACGGCACAATGAGTGTGTGGTGGATGGATGTAGGTGACTTATGGTAGAGGGTGGTGGTCTGAATGTAGCAGCAGATGTGTGTATTTATAGGCCTAGGGATTACTTGGCCTAGGTTGTCAGGGAAAAGGATTTAGGACTCCAATCCAACAAGGAAAAGGCCTTCTAAAAACAGGTTGGGGCGCCAGATTTTTAGGGCTTCTAGAAAGGAGTGTTGTGGCATGTTTCTAGAACAAAAAGGCCTCCTAAAAATAGGTTTTAGGCATCCTAATATGAAAAGGAGTCTCCCTTGTAGCTGGAATTAAGGTAGGATAAGATTAGGATCGGATAAGATAAGATAAGGTAAGATAAGGTTAGTTTGGATAAGATAAGGTTGGATAAGGTTTTGGATAATTCTCCTTCTTTGTAGCTGATTCCTTATCTTCAAAGACTTGAATTTATTTCTCCACTCTTTTGCACATTCCTAGCCTCTCTTGAACTTCAAATTCGTGCATCCATCTTTCTCCATACATGTGACATCCATTCTTGGCCCAAAACTGCTCTAAAATGCTCCAAATTGCATCTTTTTGCCAACTTTGTCATTTGAACCTGAAAACACACGAAAATAGCTTAAATCACTATAATAAGTAGAAACTAACTAAGAAAATGCAAGTAAACACACTAACTAAGTCATATAAATATGCTCCTATCAGGGATGACTCAAGTGCAGCCACCATCTCCTCAATTTCTTCACAAAAACCCACGGAAACAACTTCCTCCTTGTTGTTGCCGTGCCCTTGCACAATTTCTGGGGTTTGGGTTGTGCTTTCTATTCCTTGAACGATGGTTGTTTCAAGGGCATCTCGATCTAATGAGTCAAGAAATTCCTGTGCCAAAGATTCTAAAATATCAATAGAAAAACACGAATGATCATCAATAGGATATTTCATGGCTTCAGAAATATTAAAATCAATAACTTCCCCATCAAATTCCATTGATAAAGTCCCCTTGAACACATCAATCTTCGTCAAGGCTGTTTTCATGAAGGGTCGCCCAAGCAAGATTGGCAATGGAGTAGCTTGGGCCGAATCATCCATCTCTAGCACATAGAAATCAGCCGGGAAGACTAAATGATCCACCTGCACCAAAACATCTTCCAAAACTCCTTTTGGATAGGCATTAGAACGATCGGCTAATTGAATGATTACACCATCACTTTTAAGTTCGCCTAAGTTCATAGATGCATAAATTGAGTATGGCATGACATTAATTGATGCTCCTAAGTCTAGCATGGCATGTTCAAATTTAGTATTGCCAATAACACAAGGAATCGTAAAACTCCCTGGATCTTTGCATTTAGGGGGTAATTTCCTTTGTAAAACAGCAGAGACATTCTCACTTACCTGGACAACCTCCTTGTTCGAAATCTTCCTCTTTGTTGTGCAAAGCTCCTTCAAAAACTTGGCGTACCTTGGAACTTGCTTAATTGCATCAAGGAGAGGGATATTGACTTGCACCTTTCTAAACGTCTCAAGAATGTCCTTTTCAGCTTCCTCCTTCTTTGATTGCATAAATGATAGGAGCATATATATGCGACTTTGTTAGCTTGTTTCCTTGCATTTTCTTAGTTAGTTTCTACTTATTAGAGTGTTTTAAGCTATTTTCCTGTGTTTATAGGTCCAAGAAGCAAAGTTGGCAAAAAGGTACAATTTGGAGCATTTTAGAGTAGTTTTGGGCTTGGAATGGATATCACAAGATTGGAGCAAGATGGATGGACGAATTTGAAGTTCAAGAGAGGCTAGGAATGTGCAAAAGAGTTGAAGAAATAAATCCAAGTCAAAGAAGATAAGGAATCAGCTACAAAGAAGGAGAATTATCCAAAACCTTATCCAACCTTATCTTATCCAAGCTAACCTTATCTTATCTTATAATCCTTTCCTAACTTAATTCCTGTTGCAAAAGGGTTTTAATTTCAGTTTAGGAGACATAGAAACCTCATTTCTAGGAACCTTATCCTCTCCTACAAAGGTGCCTCACCCTTGTCCTTGATCCTTTGGGTTTTTGACCTTCTAGATGTCCTATTTCCTGCTGGGATTACATAACCTTTTCCCCTTAGGATTGTGTTTTTATTTTCCTACACAAACTACATTTTTTAATCCTTTTCCTACACTACATGTTTGTGCCGCACCTCCCCCTATAAATTGACCCTTTTGCTGCACCATTCAGACCACCACCCTCTACCATAACACACCACCATCTGTCATTCACACATCTCTACACCACCATCTATCATTCACACATCTCTACACCACAATCAGCCATTCAACCTCATTGTGCCGCAACTTTGCAAAGAAAGGAAGGAGTCTGGAGCGTTTTCTAGGTGTTTTCTATCTTTGTTTCAATGTTTAAATTTATTTATGTTTGTTTGCTTGTGGACATGAGAAACTAATTTCTTTATAGTTAGAGGTGAATTTGAAGCCATGATTATATGTTATATATGAATTGATTACGTCCAGTTATTGTTTCTTAAGACTAGAATGTGATTTGCTTAACTGAGTTATTAAAACTTGTTTGTGTGTGTTAATTGGGGGTCGACACTTAATTTGCATGCATGAATTTGATGCTAGAGTGTAAGGGAGTTTCACCTAATCGTTATGAACTTATATTCACAAGTAGTAAAGGTTGCTAGTCACCATCATGTTAAGTAAGTCCTAGGCAAGAGTATCATGCTATCATAGTTACGAATGCCTCTTCAACACTTATGATTTTCAAAGAACTTAATGACCTTTGATATGTTTTCTATCATGCTCACATAGTTAGGAGACTTGATAAGGATAATTTGGTTGTAATGCGTCTTTCATTCAATTTAATGAACTAAGGAAAATCTGACGGTTAATTTGTGCAGTCACGGTTAACTTGGGGTGTTGTCATTCATGTCTAAAGGAATAATAACTGGAAATTGGTTCATATGCATATATCATGCGTGGAGAAGGACCCTCTAACTAGCCTTTCACCCTTCTTAATTCATCAAAATCGTTTTTTCTAAAGTTTTTATGCAAAGTTTCTGTTTTAGTTTTAAATTCGTCAAAAACAATCCCCCTTTCATTTTTCAGAGTCAAAATCTGTTTTGTTTGTCTTTTGAGTCTTTTAAAGTTCTATTTTCGTCAAAATTACTTGTTAGGTCTAGAATTGAGTCTTGTTGATTGTTTCTTGCTGTTTTAAGTGTTTTAAGTTAGTTTTGAGTCAATAGAGTCTAGTTTAGTGTTTTTGAATCTAATTTGTGTTTATTAGCGTCCCTAGTTAATCCCCAGTCTAGAACAATCCCTACTTACATCATTGCTACAATTGTCATCAATAGGGTTTAATTTGTGTGTCAAGTTAATTTTCACATCAAATTTTGGCGCCGTTGCCGGGGATTAGCAAACTTACTAATCCCTTGTTTGCCGTGTGTGTTGTTTTACTTTGTTTCTGATTTTGTTTTGTTTTCTTGTTTTAGGTACTAGTTTATGACTCGAAGGTCCCAAACAGTTCGTGAGCATATCTTGGAGTTTGACAACGATTTTGAACGAACATTGAGAAGGAAGAGGAGGCATCCAGAACCTAGTGAACCTAGTTCAAGCCTAGAGGCCGAATCTGAATTTGAAGAAGAAGAACAAGCCATGGCTATGGATAATCGTACAATCAAGGAACTTTCAGCCTCGGGGTTGGCCAATGCTGCACCCCTTTGCATTCAATACCCCACGGCTGCTCAAGGCAAGAACGATGAGTTCGAATTGAAGTCAAGCTTGTTGCATCACATTCCCAAATACCATGGGCTATCCATGGAAGATCCAAACAAGCATCTTAAGGAGTTCGAAGTGGTTTGTTCGAGCATGACACCCATCAATGTCGATGGGAACATTTTGATGATGAAGGCTTTTCCATTCTCTCTTTTGGAAAAGGCTAAAGATTGGCTTTATGAATTAGCACCCGGAACGGTCACTTCTTGGGAAAGCATGAAGAGGGCGTTTTTAGAGAAGTTCTTCCCCACTTCGATAGTCATTCTCTTAAGGAAGAAGATTAGTGGAATTCAACAAAGCCAAGGAGAGACATTTCCAGCATACTATGAGCGTTTTAAGGCCCTTGTCGCCTCATGTCCTCAACATCAAATGAAAGAAGAACTTTTACTTCAATACTTCTACGAAGGACTTCTTCCAATTGAGCGACAAATGCTAGATGCTTCAGCGGGAGGTGCATTGGTTGACAAAACACCAATGGCTGCAAAAATCCTAATCGCCAACCGAGCGTTGAATGCACAACAATACGAAGGCCTTGGACAAAGAGACTCCCCACGGCAACAACAAGTGAATGAGGTAAGTGCAATTTCTGAACTTCAATCTCAAATGGCTAATCTCACTGTTCTTTTGTCACAGGTTGTCGATGGATCGAAATTGCAAGGGATTACACAAAGTGTATGTGGTGTGTGCTCTATGCAAGGGCACCTCAATGATCAATGCCCTCAATTGATTGAGAATGGAGGGTGGGAATCTGCCAATGCCTTGGGTTTTGGAAGCCAAAATCAGCCATGCAATGATCCTTACTCCAACACGTACAATCCGGGTTTGAGAGATCACCCTAACTTCAAGTGGAGGGAGCCACAACAACCTCAACAACAAAGCCAATTTCGACAGCCCCCTGGGTTCCTTCAAAAACCATTCGTGCCATCTCAAGCCTATCCACAAGCTACCTAACAAACTTCAGGTTCATCCCTTGAAAATGCTAAAATTCTTGAGTTATTAACCTCTATGTTGCAGGGAATACAAAACTAAAACAAAGAGATGCAAACTCAAGCACAAGTAGTGGCGAATCATCAAAAGGAGATGGGTGAAATAAAGAATCAATTGGGGCAGATTTCCGAGTTTCTAGGACAATTCCGAGAACAGGGCAAACTTCCTAGCTCAACCATTGTGAATCCAAATGGAGGATTTGAATCTGCCAAAGCCATTATATTCGAAAGTATCCCAACAATGCCACCAAGAGGATAACAAACTGATGCAAGAAGAAGAGGGGAATGAGGTAGCCACGGCAAGGAAGAAAGAAACAATGCCGCAGCCTTCAAATGCAACTATGCCGTATCCTACACCCAATGTAAGTAAGAATTCGACCCATTCAAGTTCTATTCCACTAAATGTGCCCTTTCCTAGCAGATTTAAGCAATCAAGGAAAGAAGAGAACGAGAAGGACATTCTGGAAACCTTTAGGAAAGTACAAGTCAATATTCCGCTCCTTGATGCAATCAAGCAAGTTCCAAAGTATGCCAAATTTTTGAAAGAACTTTGCACAACAAGGAAAAGGATTTCAAACAAAGAGGTGGTCCAAGTAAGTGAGAATGTTTTTGCGGTGTTACAAAGGAAATTACCACCTAAATGCAAAGATCCGGGTAGTTTTACAATTCCTTGTGTTATTGGAAATAATAAGTTTGAACATGCCATGTTAGACTTAGGAGCTTCAATTAACGTTATGCCTTATTCAATTTATGCATCTATGAACTTAGGAGAGCTTAAAAACGATGGTGTGATTATTCAATTGGCCGATCGTTCTAATGCATATCCGAAAGGAGTTGTGGAAGATGTTTTGGTGCAGGTTAACAATTTGATATTCCCAGCAGATTTCTATGTTTTAGAGATGGAGGATTCACCCAATGTTACCCCATTGCCGATCCTACTTGGGAGGCCCTTCATGAAAACAGCACACACCAAGATCGACCTGTTCAAGGGGACGTTAACGATGGAATTTGATGGGGAAGTGATTGATTTCAATATTTTTGAAGCTATTAAATTCCCTAAAGATGATCATTCTTGCTTTTCTATTGATGCATTTGATTCAATGGCGCAGGAATTTCTTGACTCATTGGACGAAGATCCCCTTGAAACAACAATTGCCGAGGGATTGGGCCTAGAACCAAATCTGGCCTTACCTAGTGAAGAAATTGGTGAGATGGTGGCTGCCCTAGGAGCATTGCTGCAATATTAGGATAAGTCTCCAATCTCAATTTCAATTCCCGTTTCTACTAATAAGTTGTTACCTTCAGTGATTCAGGCCCCGATTCTTGAACTTAAACCATTGCCCAGTCATTTGAAGTACGCCTATCTAGGAGACAAAGAAATGTTGCGGTCATAATTTCTTCAACACTCACGGCATTAGAGGAAGAGAAACTGATTCAGGTGTTGAAAGAGCACAAAACAGCCATAGGGTGGACCTTGGCCGACATTAAAGGTATTAGCCCTACAACTTGCATGCATCGTATACTTCTAGAGGAGGAGGCTAAACCAACTCGAGAGGCTCAACGTCGACTAAACCCGCCAATGATGGAAGTTGTGAGGAAAGAGATTATCAAGCTTCTGGATTGTGGAGTGATTTATCCCATCTCGGATAGCCGTTGGGTTTCACCGATTCAAGTTGTACCAAAGAAATCCGGAGTGACAGTGCTGAAGAATGCTGAAGATGAGCTTGTGCCAACCCGTATCCAAACAAGTTGGAGAGTATGCATCGATTATAGAAAGCTCAACATCACCACAAGAAAGGACCACTTCCCTTTGCCATTCATTGACCAAATGCTTGAAAGGTTAGCCGGTCATTCTTTTTATTGTTTTCTTGATGGCTACTCAGGATATAATCAGATTGTCATAGCTCCGGATGACCAAGAAAAGACCACTTTCACATGCCCCTTGATGTGATTAAAGTTAAGCACTCAAATTAAACCCTCTTGTTGTCAAATCGTAGTATAAATGCAAGTAGGGATCGTTCTAAACCGGGGATTATGAGGGCTTGCTAAAACCTCTAAACTGACTTAAAATACAAAAACAAAGTTAAAAACGTTTGAAAAGACTCAAAGGACTCTAAATAGACTAGTAAGACTCAAAACAGGTTCAAAATACTCAAAACTGCTCAAAAACACTAATTGGACAGATTCTAGACACTAGACACAACTTTGGACGAAAATTGAATTAAACTTGACTCAAAACACACAAAAACACAAACTAAGACAGATTCTAACTAATTAGACTCAAACAAGTGAAGGGGGATTGGTTTTAGAGTGAAACTAAGTTAAAACTAACACAGACTTTAAACTAGGCAGATTTAGACGAAATTGGGTTTTTAGGATGGATGGTGAACTAGCTAGAGGTTTCCTTATCCACACATGACTTATATGCATATAACTTGACTTCCAGTTACGTTTTCATTGAATTACGAATGACAATGCCCCAGATTAACCGTGTCAATCACTAATTAATCCTCAGATTCTCCTAATTTCATTGAATTGGACGGACAACTCATCTACAACCAAATTATTCTCATCAATTTCCCTACATGACATCATAATAGAGACACAATCAGAGATCATTACGCTCAATGAGAATCATAAGCATTGACGAGGCATTCATAACTATGACATCATGTTACTCACACCAAGAATTGAACTTAACACGATTGTTCCAGCAACCTTTACTACTTGTGAACATAAGTTTGTAACGATTATGTGAAACTTACTTATATCCTAGCATCAAATTTATGCATGCCAATTAAGTGTCGACCCTCAATCAACAAACATAAATAAGTTCTAATTCAAACAGTTAAGCCAATTGCATTCATACTTCAAGAATCTGTAACTGAAATTTATCAAGTCATATCACACACAAAATCATGGTTTCAAAGTAGCCTCTAGCTAAAAAACGAGTTTAGCCTCTCATAATTACAGCAAAACAAAGGAAAACTAAATTAATCAACGAAAACATAAGGTAGAAGACACCTAAGAACGCCCAGCACTCCAGATTAGGTGCAACACGCTCCAAAGCTGCTCCTCCTCTCCTTGCAGGGCTGCGGCACAAGTGGTTTAGGGTTTATGAATGGTGTTTGGAATGGCTGAGATGTGTAGAGGTGTGTAGAATTCGTATGGATGGGTGGTGGTGTGCGGCAGGGCTTGAAAATATGTATATATAGCATGGCAAACCCTAGGGAAATCAGTTTAGGACTTGGACTTAGCAGAAAAATAGGATTAGGGTGCGGCAATTACTTTTGAAAAGGAATTGTGGTCCAATTAATTTCTGAAAAGGATTTGTAGAACCCAAATCCACAAGGAAAAGGCCTAACAATCAGAATCCAAGAGGGAAAGGGCCTGAAAACCCACGGCACAAAGGAATAAGCGCAGGGAATGCCTTGCAAGGCAAGGAAAAAGGATTCTAGAAGGGAAGGAGACGCCAGATTTTTAGGCTTCTAGAAAGAATGTGTTTCTGGGCAGACTTTGGGGTTTCTAGAAGAGTTTGGGGCGCCACTTTTGTAGGGGAATGGATAGGACTTCTAGAAATCAGGTTTTAAGTCCCCTAAACTGAAGAAAACAGGTTAGGATAAGATTAGGATAAGATTGGATAAGGTAAGGTAAGATAGGATAAGGATTGGATAAGATAAGATAAGATAAGGTTGTTTTGGATAATGTTTTGGATAATTCTCCTTCTTTTGAGCTGATTCCTTATCTTCAATGATTTGAATTTATTTCTCCAACCTTGAAACATATTCCTAACTCCATTTGGACTCCAAATTCGTCCATCTTCATGCCCATTGCTTGTGCTATCCATTCCAAGCCCAGATTTGCTCTAAAATGCTCCAAAATGCATCTTTTTGCCAACTTTGCTTCTTGGACCTAAAAACACACGAAAATGACTTTAAACACTATATTAAGCAACAACTAGCTAAACAAATGCAAGAAAACACACTAAATAAGTAGCATAAATATGCTCCTATCACCCCTTTGGTACCTTTGCTTATCGTCGCATGCCATTCGGTTTACGCAATGCACCTGCCACATTTCAACGATGCATGGTAAGTATCTTTTCAGATTTCGTAGAGAAGATTATTGGGGTATTCATGGATGATTTTAGTGTATTTGGTGATTCATTTGATAATTGTTTGGATAACCTTACACTAATCTTAAAACGATGTGTTGAAACTAACCTTGTTTTAAATTGGGAGAAATGTCATTTTATGGTAAAACAAGGTATAGTTTTAGGTCATATCGTTTCAGAAAGAGGAATTGAGGTTGATAAGTCAAAAATAGATCTTGTACGCTACTTACCCTCTCCTACTTCGGTGAGAGAGGTTCGTTCTTTTCTTAGTCATGCAGGATTCTATAGGCGATTCATCAAAGATTTTTCGAAGATTTCTCAACCTTTGTGCCGTCTCCTTCAAAAGGAAGTAGCGTTCAAATTTGACGAGGAATGTGAAAAGGCTTTCAACCAACTCAAAGAGAAGCTCACCATGGCACCAATCATTATGCCACCCAACTGGAGTCTTCCGTTTGAGCTAATGTGAGATGCTTCTGATTATGCATTAGGAGCCGTGTTAGGACAAAGGAGGGATAAGAATTTGCACGTCATCTACTATGCCTCAAGGACCTTGAATGACGCTCAATTGAACTACTCTACGACGGAAAAAGAACTTCTTGCCGTTGTCTTTGCTTTAGATAAGTTTCGTTCATACTTACTTGGTACTAAAGTCATTATTTACTCTGATCATGCAGCTTTGAAATACCTACTTACGAAGAAGGAGGCTAAACCAAGACTTATTCGATGGATACTCCTACTTCAAGAGTTCGATATCGAAATACGGGACAAAAAAGGAGTTGAAAACGTAGTGGCTGACCACCTAAGCAAATTAGTGCGTGAAGAGGACCAAATTCCCATCCCAGAGACGTTCCCAGATGAGCAGCTGCTGTCCATTAAGGTAAGTACACCTTGGTTTGCTGATTTAGTCAACTATTTAGTGTCTAAAGTGATTCCAAATGAGCTAAAGAAGAACCAACGTGATAAACTCAAGCATGATGATGTGAAAATTACTTGACACTCAAATTAAAACCCTATCGACATAGTATATGAAAGTAGGGATCGTTTTAGGCCGGGGATTAGAAGGGATGCCAATCTACACAAGTTAAACTCTAAAACACTAAACTAGACTCTAGACAACTCAAAACTGACCAAATTGACTCAAAACAGCAAAACTAATTTAAACAGACTCAAAACAGGTACTAGGAAGTGAATTGGATGAATTTTAGACTAGTAAGACTCAAAACACTAAAAAACACAGATTTGGATGAATTTAACAAAAATAAAACACAAATAAGAACTGAGGGGGTTTTTAGACGAATTTATCAAAACTAAGAAGATTCCAGCAAACAAAGTAAATTAAAGTGAGGTGAAGGTGAATTCAGGGGTGAAAAACTAGTTAGAGGGTTCTTCTCCACACATGAACATATGCATACGAATTGATTTCCAGTTATTCTTTCGATAAACCATGAATGACAATGCTTCGAATTAATTGTATTGCACTAATCAATTCTCAGATTTCCCTAAGTTCATTGAATTGAATGGATAACGCATCACAACCAAATTATTCTTATCAAGTTCCCTAACTATGGAATACGCATGATAGAGACACATATCAAAGATCATTAAGTTCCATGGAAATCATAAACATTGACAAGGCATTCATAACTATGAACTGCATGTTACTCTTGCCTAGGATTTACTTAACATGATTGTGACTAGCAACCTTTACTACTGGTGAATATAAGTTCATAACGACTAGGTGAAATTCCCTTATATCCTAGCATCAAATTCATGCATGTAAACTAAGTATGCATCCTTAATCAACACACAAGAACAAGTTCTTAATAAAACAGATAAGTAAATCACATCCACAATTTATGAAACAATAATTGGAGGTAATCAATTCATACTAAACATATGTCCATGGCTTTGAATCCACCTCTAACTAAAACGAAATTAGTTCCACATGTTCAACATAATTGAAAAGCAAATTAAATTAAACATGGAAATAGAAACAAGAGAAGAAAGAACTCTAAGAACTCCAATGGTTGCAGGTAGGCTGTGGCAAAGCCCTTCCTCTCCAATGGAAGCCACGGCAAGGCCTTGTCTTCTCTCCTCTGCAAAGGCTGCGGCAAAGGGGATGAGTGGATGTAGATGGATTGCTGTGATGTAGAATGAATTTTGATGTGTATAGGGGGTGGTGAAACCTGCGGCAACTCTCTAATTCTGTATATATAGGCACCACAAACCCTAGGGTAATCAGATTAGGGCTTGGACTCAGCATAAGCAAGGGATTAGGACCCTAGGTGTGGCAGAATTTGTGAATCCATTAAGAAAAAGGATTATGGCCCAATTGATTTCTGAAAGGGATTTGTAGAACCCAAATCCACAAGGAAAAAGGCCTAACAAATCAGAATCCAAGAGGGAAAGGGATAAGGGATGCACGGCAAAGAGGGATAAGGCAGGGAATGCCTTGCTAGGCAAGGAAAAAGCCTTCTAGAAAGGAGGGAGGCGCCAGATTTATAGGACAATGGATAGGACTTCTAGAAATCAGGTTTTAAGTCTCCTAAACTGAAATTAAATCTCTTTTGTAGTTGAAAGCAAGGTAGGATAAGATTAGGATAAGATAAGATATGGTTTGGATAAGATAAGGTAGTTTGGATAATGTTCTGGATAATTCCCCTTCTTTATAGCTGATTCCTTGTCTTCTTTATCTTTGACTTCTTTCTTCCCTCTTTTTAGCTGATTTCAAGCCTTTGTATCTTCAATTTCGTCCATAAACTTGCCTCCATGCTTGCACTACCCAATCTTGGCCCAAAAATGCTCTAGAATGCTCCAAATTGCTTCTTTTTGCCATCTTGACACTTAGAACCTACAAACACACGAAAATAGCTTAAAATACAAAATTAACTAAGAACTAACAACGTAAATGCATGAAAACAAGCTAACTAAGTCGCATAAATATGCTCCTATCAAATTCCCCCACACTTAGCTTTTGCTAGTCCTCAAGCAAAACGAAACAACCAAAACAAAACAAAGTAAACAAACTAAACCTTCCAAGGTTCACCTCAGGGATTTCCAACATACATGACATATTCAAGATCATCATAACCATAGATTTTAGTCATCCCCACCCTTTAGTACATACTTAATCATAGTCACCATTCATTAGCTTGCATTTAACCAACTAAAACAATGTTTTGAATGTAGTAACATGCCTTAGAGAATTCACTCAATTCCTCACAAGGTATACACTCTATCTTCACACATAATTTCTAACTACACTCCCTACACTAGGTATATGTGAGAAGATTGATGTAATCATGAAAACGAACACTCACATATGTTTATAGCAAAGAAAGCAATTTCTGAAGTTATTAAGCATGGTTAGATATGATCTCATGAATGGAATGCTACTACTTAGATGCGAGAACCAGGGACACCATATGCTCATACCAATCCCAAACTCCACATATTGAAACACACAACACTCAAGATTGAAGCATAGGGTTGTAACGGGGCTAAGGGTATTGGCTAACAAAGAAAGGTAAGGAAAACAAACGTTCTTAAAGCAATAGCAAGCAAAGTAATGAATATGACACTTAGAACTCCCTTTTGAAATGCAGCCACGAACTTTGATACATAAAGGGAAGATCACACATACTTAGGGCCGAATTCAACTCTTTGGACCCTTTCTTCAACAACCAACACTTGTGAGCTTATTCTCACTTATTTTGAACACTTTTCATACTTTTTTCACATACTTTTCTTTTTCTTTTCTTTTTCTCACGAATTTTTTTTTTTTTCCTTCTTTCTTTCTCACCCGTGCCTCATTGATACCTTGGCACACATGAACGTACAACTTCCCCCACACTTGTTTGCTGCCAAATAACGAACAAAGGGAATTCACTCTAGGTCTTGCTTCACTACGCCTTAAGAACAAAGGTAAGGATGGTCCTAATGTAGGCTAGGTAGGGAACATGTGGTTAAACAAAGAAAATGGCTAAACAAGGCTCAAAAGAGTTAAACCTACAAAACTTAATGCACAGGGATAGGCTTTTTGGCACTGGGTCACTACACAACTTCATCTTGATTATGTGTTATGCTAATCAATTTCATGCTTTGAATGAAACGGGTGTGAGTTCTAGTATTTGGAACTAAATGATGAAACGCCTTCTAAGTAGCAACCAAGCAAAGAATGATGAGATCATGCAACGACTTTAGAACACAATAAATGCACAGATTTTTAACTCTCCAAAGAACGTTTTAAGCTCAAGTCTCTCAGAGATGTAGCGTTAGTTTGAGTTCCTTCCTTCAAGCATGTTACAAAAACTGATTTTTCTTCTTCTTTTGATTGAACATGAATTCATGAATTATAACCATAATCAAGCATAAACCAGAGAGCAATTCAAACTTCCATCCATGTTTATAACTTTCCTCAATAGTCATGCAATTAAAAACCGAATCCTCATCATTGTGTTGGAAGGTACCTAAGATACAAACACACCAAAACGACTCTAAAAACACTTCAAAAACTGATTGTAAATTTTCGTATTTTTACTTCAAAACACACAAAACTACCTCAAAACACACTAAAAACACTTAAAACAGTGAGAAACAATATTAGAAGTGATAGGTGATAAAAACCCACGAAAATCATGCAAAAACAACTTGTTTACCCCCCCCCCCCCACACTTAAATCAAACATTGTCCTCAATGTTTCAAACATACACACACACAAAAGCAAGCAAAGAACACAACGAACACACATAACAGATATGGCAAAACAAAAGCAATAAAGAGAGAGAGTAGAGCAATGCAAATCTGGGTTAGGAGCTAGAATTCCATCGTTCTCTGGTTTGAACACATGGGTTGCCTCCCAAGAAGCGCTTGCTTTAACGTCTTCCAGCCGGATGGTACCTCCATTTATGCGGCAATAGGGCCAACAGCATGGAGGGGCACATCCTCCAGAACTTGCTCCTCAAAAGTCTCGTAATAGGGCTTCAACCGATGTCCATTCACTTTGAACTCTTGTGCCGTCTTCAAACTTTGAATTTGGACTGCACCATGAGAAAAAACATTAGTAACAACAAAAGGACCAATCCACGTAGAACGTAACTTACCCGGGAACAACCGAAGGCGAGAATTGAAAAGTACACTTTCTGCCCCACAGAGAACGTCTTGCCACGAATCATCTTGTCATGGGCAGCCTTTGTTTTCGCCTTGTAAATGTGAGCGTTCTCATAAGCTTCATTCCTTATCTCTTCAAGCTCATTCAATTGAAGCTTCCTATGAATTCCAGCGGCATCAGTGTCCATATTGAATGTCTTAACAGCCCAATGTGCCCGATGCTCTAACTCAACGGGAAGGTGACATGGTTTCCCGTAAATGAGCCGAAATGGGGACATCCCTATTGGTGTTTTGTAGGCGGTACGATACGCCCACAATGCATCATTCAAACGCAAGCTCCAATCCTTCCGCGTTGGTCCAACTATCTTCTCCAAAATCTGCTTGATTTCCTTATTAGAAACCTCGGCTTGCCCACTTGTTTGAGGATGATAAGGTGTTGAAACCTTATGCGTGACATTGTACTTCTTGAGCAGCGCCTCAATGGTTCGATTGCAAAAATGGGAACCCCCATCCCTGATTAGTACTCTTGGCATTCCAAACCTTGCAAATATGTTAGTTTTAACAAAATCTGCAACCACTTTAGAATCATTAGTACGGGTGGCTTTTGCTTCCACCCATTTCGACACATAATCCACAGCAAGCAAAATATAAAGGAAACCATGTGAAGAAGGAAAGGGCCCCATCAAATCAATACCCTAGACATCAAAGATTTCAACAGAATATATAGGATGCTGCGGCATTTGGTTTCTTGCACTTATATTACCCGTTCTTTGACAACGATCACAAGTCATACAAAAAGTTCTAGCATCTCTAAAGATAGTAGGCCAATAAAATCCACATTCTAAAACTTTATGTGCTGTTCTTTGAGTACCAAAGTGACCTCCACATGCATAAGTGTGACAGAAAGTTAAAATTGAATTAAACTTAGAATCATGCACACACCTACGAAGAATCTGATCAGGGCAATATTTCCACAAGTATGGGTCATCCCAAACATAAAAACATGCATCCTTTTGAAGTTTATCACGTTGGTACTTGCTTAGCTCTCTTGGAATGTGTTTAGACACCAAATAATTCACTACATCAGCATACCATGGCTCACTTACCTTGATGGACAACAGCTGCTCATCTGGGAATGTCTCTTGGATAGGCACGGCATCCTCCTCATGCACCATACAGCTCAAGTGGTCAGCCACCACGTTTTCAGTCCCTTTCTTGTCCCGGATTTCTATATCGAACTCTTGGAGAAGAAGCATCCAGCGAATGAGTCTTGGTTTGGCCTCTTTCTTGGTGAACAAATACTTCAAAGCTGCATGGTCAGTGTAAATAATAACTTTAGTACCAAGTAAATAAGAACGAAACTTATCTAAAGCAAACACAACAACAAGAAGTTCTTTTTCAGTGGTGGAGTAGTTCAATTGCGCATCATTTAAGGTCCGGGATGCATAATAGATGACATGGGGTTTCTTGTCCTCTCTTTGTCCCAAGACAGCTCCTAATGCATAATCTGAAGCATCACACATAAGCTCAAAAGGAAGGCTCCAATCTGGTGGAACTATGATAGGGGCCGAAGTTAGCATCTCTTTGAGGTGTTTGAACGCCTTCTCACATTCCTCATCAAACACAAAAGCCACATCTTTCTGGAGGAGACGTCAAAGGGGGTTGGAAATCTTTGAAAAATCCTTGATGAATCGCCTATAGAATCCTGCATGTCCCAAAAAAGAACGAACCTCTCTAACCGAAGTAGGAGAGGGTAAGTAACACACAAGATTTATTTTTGATTTATCAACCTCGATTCCCCTTTCTGAAATGATATGACCTAAAACTATGCCTTGTTTGACCATAAAGTGACATTTTTCCCAATTCAAAACAAGGTTAGTTTCAATGCAACGTTCTAGAATCAAAGTGAGATTATCTAAACACCCATCAAACGAATCACCAAAAACACTAAAATCATCCATGAATACCTCAATAATCTTCTTTACAAAATCTGAAAAAAATACTTTCCATGCATCGTTGAAAGGTGGCAGGAGCATTGCACAAACCAAATGGCATGTGACGATAGGCAAAGGTACAAAGGGGCACGTGAAAGTGGTCTTTTCTTGGTCATCCAGGGCTATGACAATCTGATTATATCCAGAATAACCATCAAGAAAACAGTAAAAAGAATGACCGGCTAACCTTTCAAGCATTTGATCAATGAACGGCAAAGGGAAGTGGTCCTTCCTCGTGGTGGCATTTAGCTTCCTATAGTCGATGTACACTCTCCAACCTGTTTGGATACGTGTGGGCACAAGTTCATTTTCTGCATTCTTCACCACAATGACCCCGGATTTCTTTGGAACACATTGAATTGGTGAAACCCATCGGCTATCCGAGATTGGATAAATCACTCCACAATCAAGAAGCTTGATAATCTCCTTCTTCATAACTTCCATCATTGGAGGGTTGAGTCGGCGTTGAGCTTCTCGAGTTGGTTTAGCCTCATCCTCTAGAAGTATACGATGCATGCATGTTGTCGGGCTAATTCCCTTGATGTCGGCCAAGGTCCATCCGATGGTTGTTTTATGCTCTTTCAACACTCGAATCAACTTTTCCTCCTCCATTGCCGTGAGTGATGAGGAGACAATGACGGGCAACGTCTCGTTATCTCCCAAAAAGACATACTTTAAATGATCCGGCAATGGTTTAAGCTTAAGTACGGGTGCCTGAATCACTGAGGGTAACAACTTATTAGTAGAAATGGCTATTGAAATTGGTTTTGAAGGCTTACCACGGTGCTGAGGTAGTGACTCAAGGGCAGCAACCATCTCGGCCTCTTCTTCACTTCTAGGCACGGCAATATTGGGTTTTTGCCCAATTCCTTGTGCAATTGTTGTTTCAAGGGGATCCCTATCCAAGGAATCAAGATAATCCTGCGCCAAATCATCGAATATATCAATAGAAAAACAAGAATGATCTTCTTTAGGAAATTTGATAGTTTCAGAAAGATTGAAATCAATAACTTCCCCATCAAATTCCATTGTTAAAGTCCCTTTGAACACATCGATCTTGGTGCGGGCTGTTTTCATGAAAGGTCTCCCAAGGAGGATCGGGAATGGGGTAGAATGGGGTGAATCCTCCATGTCAAGCACGTAAAAGTCCGCTGGAAAGATCAAATTGCCAACCTGCACCAAAACATCTTCCAAAACTCTTTTTGGATATACATTAGAACGATCGGCTAATTGAATTATAACACCATCGTTTTTAAGCTCGCCTAAGTTCATAGATGCATAAATAGAGTATGGCATGACATTAATTAAAGCTCCTAAGTCTAACATGGCATGTTCAGACTTGGTGTTTCCAATAACGCAAGGAATTGTAAAACTACCCGGATCTTTGCATTTAGGGGGTAACTTCCTTTGCAACACCGCAGAAACATTCTCACTTACTTGAACCACTTCTTTGTTGGAAATCCTTCTCCTTGTTGTACAAAGCTCTTTCAAAAACTTAGCATACCTTGGGACTTGCTTTATTGCATCAAGGAGTGGGATATTGACTTGACTGCCTAAACCTGCTAGGAAAGGGCACAATCAATGGAGTAGAACTAGAAGAATTCGAATTGGAACCTACCTTGATGGTTGGGGACGGTTTAGAGGTAGGAAGAGGCTGCGGCAAGGGTTGTGCATCCCTTGCCGTGAGTTTGGCTGGTTCTTCCTCCTCTATTTGCAGCTTCTTGTCCTTGTCTTGACTTGATTTAGATGGTTGTGGATCAGTTCCAACCTGCTTACCACTTCTCAAAATGATTGCTTTAGCGGTTTCAAATCCTCCTTTAGGGTTAACAACGGTTGAACTAGGCAATCTGCCTTGTTCTCTGAATTGGCCCATGAATTCAGCCATTTGCCCCATTTGTTTCTTCAATTCGTTCACCTCTTTAGCTTGATTTTTTATGCTTTGCACTTCCTGCGTCAAAGAGGTTAGTACTTGAAGAATTTTATCATTATCTAACGATGAACCTGAATTGGTTTGGGCCGAAATTGGTTGAGGTTGTGTGGCTGCATATGGCCTTGGAAACATCCCAGGGGGCTGTCTAAATCCGTTTTGTTGCTGTTCTTGTTGGGAATCCCTCAACTTGAAGTTTGGATGATCTCTCCACCCCGGATTGTATGTGTTTGAGTATGGGTCATTTCTTTGCTGGTTTGGGCCTTGAAATCCCACGGCATAGGCAGTTTTCCACCCCCCATTCTCAATCAACTGAGGGCATTGATCGTTAAGATGTCCCTGCGTAGAACACACTCCACAAACTGCTGCACCTTGCACCTTGGTTCCATCAACAACCTGTGACAAAAGAAGAGTGAGATTAGCCATTTGAGATTGCAATTCTGAAATTGCACTTACCTCATTCACATGTTGTTGCTGTGGCCCTTCTCTCTATCCAACTCCTTCACATTGTTGCGCATTCAAGGCTCGATTTGCAATTAGAGTCTTGGCAGCCACTGGAGTTTTGTCAACCAAAGCTCCTCTCGCTGAAGCATCGAGCATTTGTTTCTCAATGGGGAGAAGTCCTTCATAGAAATACTGAAGGAGAAGCTCTTCTTTCATTTGGTGTTGTGGACAAGAAGCAACAAGTGCCTTGAAACGCTCATAATAGGCTGGAAACGATTCTCCTTGGTTTTGTTAAATGCCACTAATCATTTTCCTCAAGAGAATGACTCTTGAAGTTGGGAAAAATTTCTCTAAGAATGCGCGCTTCATGCTTTCCCAAGAAGTAACAGTTCCAGTTGCTAGTTCGTAGAGCCAATCCTTAGCCTTTTCCAAAAGAGAGAATGGAAAGGCTTTCATCTTCAATATACTTCCATCGACATTGACAGGGGTCATGCTTGAACAAACCACTTCAAATTCCTTCAAGTGCTTGTTTGGATCTTCCATGGACAACCCGTGGAATTTGGGAATGTGGTGCAACAAGCTAGACTTCAATTCGAATTCATCAGTTTTGCCCTCGGCTGCCCTAGGATATTGAATGCATAAAGGGGTTGCATTGTCCAATCCCGAGGCTGAAAGTTCTTTGATCGTTCGATTATCTGCAGCCATGTCTTGCTCCTTTTCCAAATCCACTTCAATTTCAACTTCAGATTCAGAATTAGAACTTGAACTACGTAAATCAGGCTCTGGGTGCTTCCTCTTCCTTCTCAAATCTCGTTCAAAATCGTCGTTAAAATCCAAGATATGTGCGTGAACGGGTTGAGAACTCCGAGTCATACACTAGTACCTACAACAAAGAAAACAAAACAACTCAGAAAACAATTAAGACACACGGCAGAAAATAAGGAGATTAGCAAATTTGCTAATCCCCGACAACGGCGCCAAAATTTGATGTGAAAATTACTTGACACTCAAATTAAAACCCTATCGACGTAGTATATGAAAGTAGGGATCGTTTTAGGCCGGGGATTAGAAGGGATGCTAATCTACACAAGTTAAACTCTAAAACACTAAACTAGACTCTAGACAACTCAAAACTGACCAAATTGACTCAAAACAGCAAAACTAATTTAAATAGACTCAAAACAGGTACTAGGAAGTGAATTGGATGAATTTTAGACTAGTAAGACTCAAAACACTAAAAGGAGACAGATTTGGACGAATTTAACAAAAATAAAACACAAATAAGAACTGAGGGGGTTTTTAGACGAATTTATCAAAACTAAGAAGATTCCAGCAAACAAAGTAAATTAAAGTGAGGTGAAGGTGAATTCAGGGGTGAAAAACTAATTAGAGGGTTCTTCTCCACACATGAACATATGCATACGAATTGATTTCCAGTTATTCTTTCGATAAACCATGAATGACAATGCTTCGAATTAATTGTATTGCACTAATCAATTCTCAGATTTCCCTAAGTTCATTGAATTTTATGGATAACGCATCACAACCAAATTATTCTTATCAAGTTTCCTAACTATGGAATACGCATGATAGAGACACATATCAAAGATTATTAAGTTCCATGGAAATCATAAACATTGACAAGGCATTCATAACTATGAACTGCATGTTACTCTTGCCTAGGATTTACTTAACATGATTGTGACTAGCAACCTTTACTACTTGTGAATATAAGTTCATAACGATTAGGTGAAATTCCCTTATATCCTAGCATCAAATTCATGCATGTAAACTAAGTATGCATCCTTAATCAACACAGAAGAACAAGTTCTTAATAAAACAGATAAGTAAATCACATCCACAATTTATGAAACAATAACTGGAGGTAATCAATTCATACTAAACATATGTCCATGGCTTTGAATCCACCTCTAACTAAAACGAAATTAGTTCCACATGTTCAACATAATTGAAAAGCAAATTAAATTAAACATGGAAATAGAAACAAGAGAAGAAAGAACTCTAAGAACTCCAATGGTTGCAGGTAGGCTGCGGTGGCAAAGCCCTTCCTCTCCAATGGAAGCCACGGCAAGGCCTTGTCTTCTCTCCTCTACAAAGGCTGCGGCAAAGGGGATGAGTGGATGTAGATGGATTGCTGTGATGTAGAATGAATTGTGATGTGTATAGGGGGTTGTGAAACCTGCGGCAACTCTCTAATTCTGTATATATAGGCACCACAAACCCTAGGGTAATCAAATTAGGGCTTGGACTCAGCATAAGCAAGGGATTAGGACCCTAGGTGCGGCAGAATTTATGAATCCATTAAGAAAAAGGATTATGGCCCAATTGATTTCTGAAAAGGATTTGTAGAACCCAAATCCACAAGGAAAAAGGCCTAACAAATCAGAATCCAAGAGGGAAAGGGATAAGGGATGCACGGCAAAGAGGGATAAGGCAGGGAATGCGTTGCTAGGCAAGGAAAAAGCCTTCTAGAAATGAGGGAGGCGCCAGATTTATAGGACAAGGGATTGGACTTCTAGAAATCAGGTTTTAAGTCTCCTAAACTGAAATTAAATCTCTTTTGTAGCTGAAAGCAAGGTAGGATAAGATTAGGATAAGATAAGATAAGGTTTGGATAAGATAAGGTAGTTTGGATAATGTTTTGGATAATTCCCCTTCTTTATAGCTGATTCCTTATCTTCTTTATCTTTGACTTCTTTCTTCCCTTTTTTTAGCTGATTTCAAGCCTTTGTATCTTCAATTTCGTCCATCAACTTGCCTCCATGCTTGCACTACCCAATCTTGACCCAAAAATGCTCTAGAATGCTCCAAATTGCTTCTTTTTGCCATCTTGACACTTAGAACCTACAAACACACGAAAATAGCTTAAAATACAAAATTAACTAAGAACTAACAACGTAAATGCATGAAAACAAGCTAACTAAGTCGCATAAATATGCTCCTATCACATGATGCACGAAATTATGTGTGGGATGATCCTTATTTGTGGAAATATTGCTCTGATCAAATCATTCGTATATGTGTGCATGATTCTGAAATTCATTCAATTTTAAATTTTTGTCACATTTATGCATGTGGAGGTCACTTTGGCACTCAAAGGACTGCACGTAAAGTACTTGAATGTGGTTTTTATTGGCCTACTATCTTTAAGGATGCTAGAACTTTTTGCATAACATGTGATCATTGTCAAAGAACCGGAAACATAGGACCAAAAGACCAAATGCCGCAGGTCCCTATCTTTGGTGTCGAAATTTTTGATGTTTGGGGCATTGATTTCATGGGTCCTTTTCCTTCATCTCATGGTTTTGTTTACTTTCTACTTGCGGTTGATTATGTTTCGAAATGGGTGGAAGCAAAAGCCACCCGTACTAATGATTCTAAAGTGGTTGCAGATTTTGTTAGAACTAATATATTTGCTAGATTTGGAATGCCAAGAGTTCTTATCAGTGATGGGGGTTCACATTTTTGCAATCGAACCATTGAGGCGCTACTCAAGAAATATAATGTCACGCATAAGGTGGCAAGACCTTATCACCCTCAAACAAGTGGGCAAGCCGAGGTCTTAAATAGAGAAATCAAGCAAATTTTGGAGAAGACCGTAGGGCCAAACCGCAAAGATTGGAGCTTGCGTTTAAATGATGCATTGTGGGCGTATCGTACGGCCTACAAAACACAAATTGGAATGTCCCCATTTCGGCTCATCTATGGGAAACCATGCCATCTTCCCGTTGAATTGGAGCACAAAGCGTATTGGGCAGTCACGACCTGCAATATGGACATAGATGCCGCAGGAATCCATAGGAAGCTTCAATTGAACGAGCTTGAAGAGCTTAGGAATGAAGCTTACGAGAATGCTCGAATTTACAAAGAGAAGACGAAGGCCTTTCATGACAAGATGATTCGCACCAAGACGTTTTCCAAAGGGCAGAAAGTGTTACTTTTCAATTCCCACCTTCGTCTATTTCCAGGTAAGTTACGTTCTAAGTGGATTGGTCCGTTTATTGTTACTAATGTATTTCTTCATGGTGCAGTCCAAATTCAAAGTTTAAAGACGGGACAAGAGTTCAAAGTGAATGGACAACGTTTGAAGCCTTACTATGAACACTTTGAAGAACACATCATGGAGGACATATCCTTCAATGCCGTGGGTCCCATTGAAGAGTAGAAGGAAGGTTCGTCTGGCTGGAAGACGTTAAAGCAAGCACTTCTTGGGAGGCAACCCATGCAAATAAAGAAAACCTAGGAATCTCTGGCTCCACAACCAGATTTGCGTTTCTAAACCCTACTCTTTATTGCTTTTACTTTGCCATATTTGTCATGTTTGTTAGTTGTGTTGTTTGCTTGCTTGTGTGTGAGTCTATGTTTGAAACATTGAGGACAATGTTTTTCAACTCATTGAAAAATTCGTAGGTTTTTATCAACCATCACTTCTAAAGTTGTTTTTCACTGTTTTAAAACGTTTTTAGTGTGTTTTGAAGTGTTTGTATGTGTCTTGAAAGGAAAATACGAAAATTTACAAAAAAAATTTGAAAAAAGTTTTGAAAAAATACCAAAAAGAGTCGTTTTTAGAGTCGTTTTGTGTGTTTGTGTCTTACGGTACCTTCCAACACAATGATGAGGATTTGGTTTTTAATTGCATGACTGTTAAAGAAAGTTACAAACATGGATTGAAGTTTGATATGCTCTTTGGTTTATGCTTGGTTATAGTTGACATTCATGAAGTCACATGTAATCACAAAAAGGATAAAATCAATTTTTGTAACATGCTTGAAGGAAGTAACTCAAACTAACGCTACAACCTTGAGAGACTTGAGCCTAAACTTCGTTTGGAGAGTATTAATCTGTGCATTCTTGTTTTCTAAAGTCGTTGCATGATCTCATCATTCTTTGCTTGGTTGCTACTTAGAATGCGTTTCATCATTATAGTTCCAAATACTAGAACTTATACCCATTTCATTCAAAACTAAAATTGATTAGCATAACATAAAGCAAGATGAAGTTGTTTAGTTCAAAACCAGAGCCTAAAAAGCCTTAACCCTTTGCATATGTATTGTAGGTTTAACCCCTTTGAGCCTTAGTTAGCCTATTTTCTTTGTTAACCATATTATCCTTACCTAGCCTAAATTAGGACCATCCTTACCCTTGTTCTTAAGGCACAGTGAAGCATGACCTAGAGTGGATTCCCTTTGTTCGTTATTAGGCAGCAAACAAGTGTGGGGGAGGGATTTTAGTGGTTTTGTGTGCCAAGGTAAATAAGTGTGGGGGAGGGATTTTAGTGGTTTTGCTATTTCTTTAAGAACTTTTGTTTATCGTTTACCTTTCTTTGTTAGCCAATACCTTAGCCCCGTTACAACCTGACTTCTATCTTGATTGTTATGTGTTTCAATATGTGGAGTTTGGGATTGGTATGAGCATATGGTATCCCTGGTTCTCGCGTCTAAGTAGTGGCATTCCACTCATGAGATCATATATATACATGCATTAATAATTCCAGAAAGTGCCTTCTTTGTTAATACATATGTGAGTATTAGTTTTCATGTTTACATCAATCTTCTCACATATACCTAGTGTAGGGAGTGTAGTCAAAAAATCTGAGTGAAAATTGAGTGCATATCTAGTAAGGAATTGAGGGATTCTCTAAGGCATGTTACTACATTCAAAATGTTGTTTTAATTGATTAGATGCGAACTAGTGAGTGGTAACTGTGATTAAGTATGTGCTCAAGGGTAGGGATAACTAAAATCTATGGAAGTAATGATTTTTAACATGTTATGTTTCATTGGAAATCCTTGAGGTGAACGTTGGAAGGTTTAGGTTATGTTTTGTTTGTTTTGCTCGAGGACTAGCAAAAGCTAAGTGTGGGGGAATTTGATAGGAGCATATTTATGCGACTTTGTTAGCTTGTTTCCTTGCATTTTCTTAGTTAGTTTCTACTTATTAGAGTGTTTTAAGCTATTTTCGTGTGTTTATAGGTCCAAGAAGCAAAGTTGGCAAAAAGGTGCAATTTGGAGCATTTTAGAGCAGTTTTGGGCTTGGAATGGATATCACAAGATTGGAGCAAGATGGATGGACAAATTTGAAGTTCAAGAGAGGCTAGGAATGTGCAAAAGAGTTGAAGAAATAAATCCAAGTCAAAGAAGATAAGGAATCAGCTACAAAGAAGGAGAATTATCCAAAACCTTATCCAACCTTATCTTATCCAAGCTAACCTTATCTTATCTTATCCTAATCCTTTCCTAACTTAATTCCTGTTGCAAAAGGGTTTTAATTTCAGTTTAGGACACATAAAAACCTGATTTCTAGGAACCTTATCCTCTCCTACAAAAGTGCCGCAACCTTGTCCTTAATCCTTTGGGTTTTTGACCTTCTAGATGTCTTATTTCCTGCTGGGATTACATAACCTTTTCCCCTTAGGATTGTGTTTTTATTTTCCTACACAAACTACATTTTGTAATCCTTTTCCTACACTACATGTTTGTGCCGCACCTCCCCCTATAAATTGACCCTTTTGCTACACCATTCAGACCACCACCCTCTACCATAACACACCACCATCTATCATTCACATATCTCTACACCACCCCCTATCATTCACACATCTCTACACCACCATCTATCATTCACACATCTCTACACCACCATCTATCATTCACACATCTCTACACCACAATCAGCCATTCAACCTCATTGTGCCGCAACTTTGCAAAGAAAGGAAAGAGTCTGGAGCGTTTTCTAGGTGTTTTCTATCTTTGTTTCAATGTTTAAATTTATTTATGTTTGTTTGCTTGTGGACATGAGGAACTAATTTCTTTATAGTTAGAGGTGAATTTGAAGCCATGATTATATGTTATATATGAATTGATTACGTCCAGTTATTGTTTCTTAAGACTAGAATGTGATTTGCTTAACTGAGTTATTAAAACTTGTTTGTGTGTGTTAATTGGGGGTCGACGCTTAATTTGCATGCATGAATTTGATGCTAGAGTGTAAGGGAGTTTCACCTAATCGTTATGAACTTATATTCACAAGTAGTAAAGGTTGCTAGTCACAATCATGTTAAGTAAGTCCTAGGCAAGAGTATCATGCTGTCATAGTTACGAATGCCTCGTCAACACTTATGATTTTCAAAGAACTTAATGACCTTTGATATGTTTTCTATCATGCTGACATAGTTAGGAGACTTGATAAGGATAATTTGGTTGTAATGCGTCTTTCATTCAATTCAATGAACTAAGGAAAATCTGACGGTTAATTTGTGCAGTCACGGTTAACTTGGGGTGTTGTCATTCATGTCTAAAGGAATAATAACTGGAAATTGGTTCATATGCATATATCATGCATCAAAATCGTTTTTTCTAAAGTTTTTATGCAAAGTTTCTGATTTAGTTTTAAATTCGTCAAAAACAATCCCCCTTTCATTTCAACTTGTTTTCAGAATCAAAATCTGTTTTGTTTTAGTCTTTTGAGTCTTTTAAAGTTCTATTTTCGTCAAAATTACTTGTTAGGTCTAGAATTGAGTCTTGTTGATTGTTTCTTGCTGTTTTCAGTGTTTTAAGTTAGTTTTGAGTCAATAGAGTCTAGTTTAGTGTTTTTTAGTCTAATTTGTGTTGATTAGCATCCCTAGTTAATCCTCGGTCTAGAACGAGCCCTACTTACATCATTGCTACAATTTTCATCAATAGGGTTTAATTTGTGTGTCAAGTTAATTTTCACATCAATAAATCTGCGAGGGAAGGGCACATTCGGAGGAACAACATTAGAAATAATCGAATTTTGAACCTTCTTACCTGAAGTGGACGGATTAGATGGCTTAGGTGGCTGTGGCAAGAGTGTTTCACCCTTTGCCGTGGGTTGTGCTTCCTCCTTCTCTTCAATCTGCAACTTTTCGTCCTCATTTTGACTTGATTTGGATGGTTGTAGGTCGGTTCCAACTTGCTTGCCACTTCGTAACATGATTGCCTTTGCAGATTCAAATCCTCCTTTCGGATTGACAATTGTTGAACTAGGCAATTTGCCTTGTTCTTGAAACTGCCCCATAAACTCAATCATCTGCCCAAACTGTTTCTTCAAATCACCCACTTCTTTGGCTTGATTTTTGAATTCCTGCGACAAAATAGTTAGTAATTTAAATGTGGCATCATTATTCAATAACATACCTGCACTATTTTGGGCAGATTGCGTTGGAGGTGGATTTGATGCAAATGGCTTTTGATAGAAGCCTGGGAGTTGCTGCCTAAATCCTCCTTGATGTTGGGCTTGTTAAGGCTCCCTCCATTTGAAATTTGGATGATCTCTCCAATCCGGATTGTAAGTGTTTGAGTACAGATCATTCCTTGGCTGATTTGGACCTTGATACCCAATTGCGTTGGCACTTTCCCATCCTCCATTCTCTATCAACTGAGGGCATTGCTCAGAAGGGTACCCTTGGATAGAGCACACGCCACAAGTGCTTGATGCTTGCACTTTCATCCCGTCGGCCATCTGTGACATCATAGTAGTAAGATTAGCTATTTGAGATTGTAATTCTGAAATTGCACTTACCTCATTCACCTGTAGTTGCCGTGGGGGTTCCCTTTGTCCAACACCTTCATATTGTTGTGCATTTAAGGCTCGATTTGCGATGAGAATCTTTGCATCAACGGGCGTTTTGTCCACCAAAGCACCACCTGCCGAGGCATCTATCATCTGCCTCTCAATGGGAAGAAGTCCTTCGTAAAAGTATTGAATGAGAAGCTCTTCTTTCATTTGATGTTGAGGACATGAGGCAACAAGACCCTTGAAACGTTCATAATATGTTGGGAATGATTCGCCTTGGTTTTGTTGAATCCTGCTAATCTTCTTCCTCAAAAGTATAACTCTAGAAGTTGGGAAGTGATGTGAAAATTAACTTGACCCACAAATTAAACCCTATTGATGACAATTGTAGTAAAGATGCAAGTAGGGATCGTTCTAAACTGGGGATTAACTAGGGATGCTAATCAACACAAATAAGACTCAAAAACACTAAACTAGACTCTAATGACTCAAAACTAACTTAAAACACTAAAAACAGCAAGAAACAATAAAAAAGACTCAAATCTAGACCGAACAATTGGTTTTGACGAAAATAGAACTTAAAAGACTCAAAACAACTAAAAGAAAACAGGTTTTGACTCTAAAAACAAGATTAAATGAAAGGGGGTTTCTTTTTGATGAATTTAAAACTTAAAACTAAAACTTTGCATAAAATACTTTATAAAAATGAATTTTGTGAATTGAAAAGGGTGAAAGGCTAGTTAGAGGGCCCTTCTCCACACATAAACATATGCATATAAATCGATTTCCAGTTATTCTTTCGACAAACCATGAATGACAATGCTCCAAATTAATTGTGTAGAACTAATTAATTCTCAGATTTCCCTAGACTCATTGAATTGGATGAAAAGCATACGACAACCCAAATCATTCTTTATTAAGCTCCCTGATAGGAGCATATTTACATCACTTAGTTAGCTTGTTTCCTTGCATTTAGGTTGTTAGTTCTTAGTTATTTTAGTCTTTTAAGTCATTTTCGTGTGTTTTCAGGTTCTAAGGGCTAAAGGAGCAAGAAGCATTTTGATGCCTTTTGGAGCAGTTTTGGGCTTGGAATGAATTGCACATGCTTGGAGCTAAGTGGATGGACGAAATTGAAGATCAAATGAGCTTAGGATTGAATGAAGAATGAAGAGTTCAAAATTGGAAGCCAAAGTTTCTAAAGTTGGAAGTTTCTATTCTTGGAGGTTTCCATTCTTGAAAGTTTCTATTCCTGGCTTAGACGTTTCCTAATCTTTCCTCACCTATGTTCCAGCCATAAAAGGGTTTCAAACATGTTAGGTTGCCTCATTACATGTTTCTAGAAGTCCTAGAACCTTTCCCTAACCTTGCCGCATATCTCCTTTCCCTTTTTCTTCCAAAATCTGCCACATAAGTGCCTTTCCCTTTCTCTCCACAACCTTTCCACACAAGGGATCCTTTTCTTACCTATTTTCTGACCCAAAATCACATTCCCTTTGTGTTCTATGCCTTGCTATACAAGGAGGAGCATTTCTTACTTATTCTGTGCCTCAAAACACATTCCTAAATTTGTCTTACATATTCTGCCGAATTTCACTTTCTTATTCTCTTTGATTTTCTGATTCTTTCTTACCTATTCAACTGTGAGACAAATTAGCTAAGTTATGAACCTTTCCTATTATTTTCTGATTGCCTTTCAACCCTAGCCCTATAAATAAAGTCATCCGTACCATTTAGTCTCTCTCTCTCTGGACAGATTCTCTGCATCCATTCCATCTACCTATCCATCCTCTACCACCCATCACCACCCATTCTACACACCTTAACCCCTTGTGCCCCAGCTTTACAAAGGAAGGAGAGGATTAACTTGAAGCCGTGCCTGGCCATTCAAGACGTTGGATTGCTGGAACGTTTCTAGGTGTAATCTATCTTTGTTTTCAATGTTTAATTTAATTTCTCTTTGTTTTGCTGTGAACATGAGGAGCTAAACCCCTCTTGGCTAGGGGTGATTTCAAAGCCATGATTATGTGTGCAATTTGAGTTGATAAATTCCAGTTATGAATTCTTGAATTGTGAATGCAATTGGCTTAACTGTTTGATTAAGAACTTATTTGTGTTTGTTGATTGAGGGTCGACACTTAATTGGCATGCATAAATATGATGCTAGAGTATAAGGGAGTTTCACATAATCGTTACAAACTTATATTCATATGTAGTGAAGGTTGCTAGTCACAATCGCGTTAAGTTCAATTCCTAGCATGAGTGACATGATGTCATAGTTGCAAGTGCTTTGTCAATGCTTATGATTTTCATTGAACGTAATGATCTTTGATTGTATCTCTATTATGATGTCATGTAGGGGACTTTTGAAGAATGCTTTGGGTTGTCGAATGATGTCATCCAATCCAATAATACAAGGAAAATCTGAGGGTTAATTAGTGATGTCACGGTTAATTTGGGGCATTGTCGTTCATAATTCAATGAAAGAGTAACTGGAAATCGAGTCGTTTGCATACATGTCATGTGTGGAGAAAGAGCCTCTAGCTAGCCCATCATCCATCCAATTCACCAATTTCGTGCAAAATCTATTTAGTTTTAGTTTTTGTTTTGTTTTTAGTTTAATTTCGTCCAAAACCCAATTCCCCTTTACTTTCTTGTGTTAGATTAGTTAGAAGTGTGTTTAAATTTGTCCAATTTAGTGTTTTGAGTCTTACTACTCTAGAATTCGTCCAAATCAGTCCCTAGTGTCTGTTTTGAGTCTTTTTGGTTGTTTTGAGCTGTTTTGAGTCTTTTTAAGTTTGTTTTGAGTCTTGTGAGTCTTGTTAAGTGTTTTTAACTTTGTTTTTATGTTTTTGAGCCAATTTAGAGGTTTTAGCAAGCCCTCCTAATCCCCGGTCCAGAACGATCCCTCCTTGCATCCATACTACAATTGTCAACAAGAGGGTTTAATTTGTGTGCTGTTTTACATCGCATCACTCCCTAACTATGAAAAGCATGATAGAGACACGAAACAAAGATCATTAAGCTTTGTGAAAATCATAAGCATTGACATGACATTCGTGACTATGAAAAGCATGACACTTCTGCCAGGAATTTACTTAACGCGATCGTGACTAGCAACCTCCACTACTTGTAAATATAAGTTTGTAACTATTAGGTGAAACTCAATTATATTTTAGCATCAAATTCATGCACGCAAACTAAGTAGGCCTCCTTAATCAACACACAAGAACAAGTTCTCAATAACTCAGATAAGTAAACCACATTCACGATTCATGAAATCATAACTGGAGGAAATCAATTCATATAAAACATATGTCCATGGCTTTGAATTCGCCTCTAACTATAAAGAAATTAGTTCCTCATGTTCGCAATCAAACAAATATAAATAAAATTAAACATTGAAAACAAAGGATAGAATACACCTAGAAAACGCTCCAGATTCCTTCCTTCCTTGCAAGGCTGCGGCACTATGAGTGTGTGGTGGATGGATGTAGGTGAGTTATGGTATAGGGTGGTGTGTCTGAATGGTGCAGCAAAAGGGTGTATTTATAGGGGGAGGTGCGGCACAAACATTTAGGGTAGGAAAAGGATTGCAAAATGTAGTTTGTGTAGGAGAATAATAACACAATCCTAAGGGGAAAAGGTTATGTAATCCCAGCAGGAAATAGGACATCTAGAAGGTCAAAAACCCAAGGGATCAAGGACAAGGGTGTGGCACCTTTGTAGGAGAGGATAAGGTTCCTAGAAATCGGATTTTTATGTCTCCTAAACTGAAATTAAAACCCTTTTGCAGCAGGAATTAAGTTAAGAAAGGATTAGGATAGGATAAGATAAGGTAAGATAAGATAAGGTTAGTTTGGATAAGATAAGGTTGGATAAGGTTTTGGATAATTCTCTTTCTTTGTAGCTGATTCCATATCTTCTTTGACTTGAATTTATTTCTTCAACTCTTTTGCACATTCCTAGCCTCTCTTGAACTTCAAATTCGTCCATCCATCTTGCTCCATACTTGTGCTATCCATTCCAAGCCCAAAAATGCTCCAAAACGCTCCAAAATGCATCTTTTAGCCAACTTTGCCAATTGGACCTACAAACATACGAAAATAGCTTAAAACACTCTAATAAGTAGAAAATAACTAAGAAAATGCAAGGAAACAAGCTAACAAAGTCGCATAAATATGCTCCTATCAAATTCCCCCACACTTAGCTTTTGCTAGTCCTCGAGCAAAACAAATAAACAAAACAAAACCTAAACCTTCCAACGTTCACCTCAGGGATTTCCAATGGAACATAACATGTTAAAAATCACGACTTACATAGATTTCAATTATCCCTACCCTCGAACTTATACTTAATCACAGTAGCCACTCACTAGCTCGCATCTAATCAATTAAAACAACATTTTGAATGTAGTAGCATGCCTTAGAGAATCCCTCAATTCCTTACTAGATATGCACTCTATTTTCACTCAGACTTTCTGACTACACTCCCTATTCTAGGTATATGTGAGAAGATTGATGTAAACATGAAAACGAACACTCACATATGTTTATAACAAAGAAAGCAATTTCTGGAGTTATTAAGCATGTATATATATGATCTCATGAATGGAATGCTACTACTTAGACTCGAGAACCAGGGATACCATATGCTCATACCAATTCCAAATTCCACATATTGAAACACATAACAATCAAGATTAAAGTCAAGGGTTGTAACGGGGCTAAGGTATTGGCTAACAAAGAAAGGTAAAGAAAACAAACATTCTTAAAGAAATAGCAAGCAAAGCAATGAAATCAACTTAGAATTCCCTTCTAAAATGTAGCAATCAACTTTGAAACTTTTAGGGGATTTCGTACAACTTAGGGTCAAATTCAACTTTTTGGACCCCTTCTTCAACAACCAACAATTGTGAGTTCTGAAGAAAAAATTGTGAAAAACATGTTCATTTGAGCAACATCTATGGCATGCAATTAACATTTAAAGGCGGAATCATGCTTGTATGCACTCAAAACAAAACATTACCCATGAAATTCAAAGCCTAGTAGTTATGGTGAACCATGACTCAACTCAAATCTTAAAGAAAGGAGTTGAGAAACTTTTATACCTTTGAAGCACCTCTTTGCTTAGCAAAGGTTAATCACCCATGAGAGGGCCTTCTTTCCTTTGTCTCCTTGCTCCTTGGCTCCATGGATATGGATGGAAGAATTGATTCTCCAAAAGTCCCCAAGGTAGGAGACCTCTAATTTTCGACACCAAGGATGGTGAAGGAAGAAGATGAGTGACCTTGGAGGAGGAAGGATTGCTAGCTAATCCCCTCCAAGGGGACCGGCCTCCTAGAGAGAAAGGGAGAGACATGTTCTCTCCAATTTTCTCCAAAAGAAACCCTAATGATGAAATGGCTATAAAGTTGCCTTTATACCTCATCACAATGGAGTGGCAAACTTGCAATTAAGCCAAGTTCACTACCCCTCTCTATATGGCCGGCCACTTAAGGGTTTATTGGGCTTTCAAGCCCTTTGTGTTTTCAAGTTGTCATACATCTTGAGCTAATGGGCTTGACATTCAAATCCCATTGAGCCTTGCGGCCCAAAACTAACCCGAGGTCTATAACGAACTTATTCGTTTGATTAATTAACATATTAATTAATCCTAGCCATAAATAATTAAACCATTTAATTATCCTTACTCATCCTCGTTATATCCTTCAATCATTACCTTACACGGTGTGCGATCCATTAGGTTCCTTTTAGCGAGGCAGTGGGCGATTAGAACTCTTACTAATCGATTGTGAATTGAAAATTACTTTCAATTCTCCCTTTAGTGATTATACATCTTTAGGGCTTCCACAAGCCATGAGTGACACCTAGCAGTATGTCATGGCTACCCAAGCTAATCAGAAGAGGTTGGAGAACCTATTCAGTTTGGGATTACAATGCAATACGGTCTTTCTCTAATACAATACTCTTGACCACATTGTTTGGTTTAATAGTTTATTCATGTCTACTATCCAATGTGATTCTCTTACTTATATGATTACCTTGAATGTGATTTGGAACAAATTCCTAAATCTCATTCATACTCTGGCCAGAGATTCTAAATCATATCATAGAGTATTCTCCCTCAACGTTTGAAGGTTAGAGATCCCTTGTTGCGCATTCACTTGCCTCCATGGCTAAGTGGCTTAACCCCAACTATGCCGTGGACACCCTCTGATGGAGTGACTTTGACATAGCCTAAGATCAAGGACCTAACCACAAGACAACTATGATGCCTCAGGTCAAAGGACTACTTTGCATTATCCCAACCAGGAGTTCTCATGTGACATGAGTATGAGAACTCCTCATTGATCGCGTTCAGTGGACTCATTCTCTATTGAGCACCTACGTACTTGTCTTGGTGTCAGTCACACCATTGACTCGAGACCAGTCACTCTTCCTAAGAGAAGACATAGGACGTACTAATCTTAACGGACTGTCAATGCCCAATTGGCAATCCTATGATCAGGAACTTTTAGGATATGTATTCGAAAGAGAATGGTCTCATGAATCTAACTTCTTTAGATCACATTCTCCCTATTACATATTCCTTGGACTTATCGTTTAAGCATATAACATTTATATGAGACGGCTTAAAACAATAATCTTTGCCCTTTATATTAAACTAGATTAGTTTAACATGTGAAATGTCCGTAAAGTATCATCATATGATTGGTTTTAGGGCACATTTCCAACAAGTTCTTTCTCACTTATTTTCAACTCTTCTTCTTTCTTTTCACAACTTTTTCTTTTTCTTTTCTTTTGCCCTTATTTTTTCTTTTGGCACACAAAAATGTACAACCTCCCCCACACTTGTTTGCTGCCTAATGACAATCAAAAGGAATTCCTTTAAGTCATGCTCCACTATTCTTTAAGAACAAGGGTGTGGATAGTCCTATTCTAGGCTAGGTAAGGATAATGTGGGCTAACAAAGAAAATAGGCTAACTAAGGCTCAAAGGGGTTAAACCTACAATACATATACAAAGGGTTAAGGCTTTTTGGCTCTGGTTTTAACTAAACAACTTCATCTTGTTATTTGTTATGCTAATCAATTTCATGCTTTGAATGAAACGGACATGAGTTCTAGTATTTGGATCTAAAGTGATGAAACGCATTCTAAGTAGCAACCAAGCAAAGAAACAATGAGATCATGCAACGACTTTAGAAAACAAAGAATCACAGATTAATAACTCTCCAAACAAAGTTTAGGCTCAAGTCTCCCAAGGTTGTAGCGTTTGTTTGAGTTATTTCCTTCAAGCATGTTACAAAAACTAATTTTTTTTCTTTTTGGGATTACATCTGAATTCATGAATGTCAACTATAACCAAGCATAAACAAAAGAGCATATCAAACTTCAATCCATGTTTGTAACTTTCTTTAACAGTCATGCAATTAAAAACCAAACCTCATCATTGTGTTGGAAGGTACCCTAAGACACAAACACAAAAACGACTCTTTTTGGCTTTTTCAAAACTTTTTTCAAAATTTTTTTTTTTTTGTAAATTTTCGTATTTCTCTTTCAATACACATAAAAACACTTCAAAACACACTAAAAACACTCAAAACAGTGAAAAACAACCTTAGAAGTGATGGGTGATAAAAACCTAGGAATTTTTCAATGAAAACACTTGTTGACCGCCCCCACACTTAAACCAAACATTGTCCTCAATGTTTCAAACATAGACGCACACACAAGCAAGAAAATAACACAACTAACAAACATGACAAATATGGCAAAGTAAAAGCAATAAAGAGTAGGGTTTAGAAACGCAAATCTGGTCGTGGAGCCGGAGAGTTCCTAGGTCTTCCTAATTTGCATGGGTTGCCTCCCAAGAAGCGCTTGCTTTAACGTCTTCCAGCCGGATGAATCCTTCAATTATGCTTCATTGGAGGCCACCGGCATGGAGTTGATCTTTGAATGGAAGGTGATACTTGAAATGATTCGGCAATGGTTTAAATTCTAGTGTGGGTACCTAAATCATTAACAACATATTAGTATAAAACAGATTTGAAATTCGGGGAGGTGGCTTACCTGTGTGCTCCGACAAGAACTCAAGGACAAACACCCCTTCTTTGAAAGTTTCAGGAATTTTGCACTCGGCCAGATTTGGTGTTGTGAGAGTTATGACTTGTCCCGTGTCATAAAATTCAACTTCTTTGGGGTTTATTGTCTCATGAACATCCTCCTTGAACCATTCTTAATATTCTCCAGCCACTTTTTTCTCTTGAATCATTCTTCTTACGGTACAATTCTCTTCAAAAATCTCAACACATTTTGGAACTGGATTTGTTGTAACAAGAATCGGGATAGTACTTGGCACCTTTGGGAAGGCTTCCACGATGTCTTTTTCACTTTCTTCATTCTTGGAAATCATGAACCTGCGAGGAAAAGGGACATTTGGAGGAATAACATGAGATTGAACTGAATTTGGACCCAACTTACCTTGATTGGATGGCTTAGAAACACTAGGGGCCTACGGCAAAGGATGAGAGATGATTGGGTGTTGCGACAAGGCTTCTTCTAAGCTTGTCTTGGCTGAATCTTCCTCCTTCTCTTTGAACAGCAGCTCTTTGTCCACTTCTAAGGTATGTTTGGACGTTTTTAGGTCAGCTCCAACCTCCATAGCACTTCCCAAAGTGATAGCATCATGGATTTCAAAATCTCCCATCGAATTGACAATAGTTGAGTTGGAGAGTTCACTTTGCTCTAGAATCTGTCCTATGAATTCTACAATCTCTCCCATTTGATTCTTCAATTCACCCCACTTTTTGGCTTGATTTTGCATTGCTTTGTTTTGATTTTCTTGTCCTTGTGCCAAAGTAGTTAGTAATTGAATAATTTGATCATTATCCATGGACGAACCTGAATTGGTTTGGGCCGAATATGGTTGAGGCTGTGGTGGTTCATATGGCTTTTGATAGATCGCCTTATATGGCTGCCAATATTCTCCTTGTTGAACCTCCTTAGCTTGATTTTGTGAACCCTGCGCCAAAGAATTTAATTCATGAAGAATTTGATCATAATCTATTGACGAACCTGAGTTGGGTTGGGCATATTGTATATGAGGTTGTGGTGGCTGCGCAGATCTTGAATAGAACTCCTCATCTTGCTGCCAATATCCACCATGTTGAAATTGTTGAGGTTCCCCCCACATATAATCTGAATAATCTCTCCAATCTGAATTGTAAGCGTTGCAAAACATGTTGTCCCATGATTGGTTATGGCTTTGATAACCCCAAGCATCTCCGTTCGCAGTGAATTGAGGATGTTGATGAGTTTGACATCCTTGCCCATAGGGCACCCCAAATGTAGGGGCAGTGTGCATTGTGGTTCTTTCGGCAATCTGGGACAATTGAGAAGTAAGATTCGCCAATTGAGCTTGAATGTTGGCAATTGCCATGTTTAGTACCTGAAACAAAGAAAACAAAACAAAACAAAATCAAAAACTAAAGCGTAAAAACAAAAAACACAAACAGAAACACGGGGGATTAGCAAATTTGCTAATCCCCGGCAACGGCGCCAAAATTTGATGTGAAAATTAACTTGACACACAAATTAAACCTTATTGATGACAATTGTAGTAAAGATACAAGTAGGGATCGTTCTAAACCGGGGATTAACTAGGGATGCTAATCAACTCAAATAAGACTCAAAAACACTAAACTAGACTTTAATGACTCAAAACTAACTTAAAACACTAAAAACAGCAAGAAACAATAAAAAAGACTCAAATCTAGACCGAACAATTGGTTTTGACAAAAATAGAACTTAAAAGACTCAAAACAACTAAAAGAAAACAGGTTTTGACTCTAAAAACAAGATTAAATGAAAGGGGGTTTGTTTTTGACGAATTTAAAACTTAAAACTAAAACTTTGCATAAAATACTTTATAAAAACGAATTTTGTTAATTGAAAAGGGTGAAAGGCTAGTTAGAGGGCCCTTCTCCACACATAAACATATGCATATAAATCGATTTCCAGTTATTCTTTCGACAAACCATGAATGACAATGCCCCAAATTAATTGTGTAGAACTAATTAATTCTCAGATTTCCCTAGACTCATTGAATTGGATGAAAAGCATACGACAACCCAAATCATTCTTTATTAAGCTCCCTAACTATGAAAAGCATGATAGAGACACGAAACAAAGATCATTAAGCTTTGTGAAAATCATAAGCATTGACATGACATTCGTGACTATGAAAAGCATGACACTCCTGCCAGGAATTTACTTAACGCGGTCGTGACTAGCAACCTCCACTACTTGTAAATATAAGTTTGTAACTATTAGGTGAAACTCCATTATATTTTAGCATCAAATTCATGCATGCAAACTAAGTAGGCATCCTTAATCAACACACAAGAACAAGTTCTCAATAACTCAGATAAGTAAACCACATTCACGATTCATGAAATCATAACTGGAGGAAATCAATTCATATAAAACATATGTCCATGGCTTTGAATTCGCCTCTAACTATAAAGAAATTAGTTCCTCATGTTCGCAATCAAACAAATATAAATAAAATTAAACATTGAAAACAAAGGATAGAATACACCTAGAAAACGCTCCAGATTCCTTCGTTCCTTGCAAGGCTGCGGCACAATGAGTGTGTGGTGGATGGATGTAGGTGAGTTATGGTAGAGGGTGGTGTGTCTGAATGGTGCAGCAAAAGGGTGTATTTATAGGGGGAGGTGCGGCACAAACATTTAGTGTAGGAAAAGGATTGCAAAATGTAGTTTGTGTAGGAGAATAATAACACAATCCTAAGGGGAAAAGGTTATGTAATCCCAGCAGGAAATAGGACATCTAGAAGGTCAAAACCCCAAGGGATCAACGACAAGGGTGCGGCACCTTTGTAGGAGAGGATAAGGTTCCTAGAAATCGGATTTTTATGTCTCCTAAACTGAAATTAAAACCCTTTTGCAGCAGGAATTAAGTTAAGAAAGGATTAGGATAGGATAAGATAAGGTAAGATAAGATAAGGTTAGTTTGGATAAGATAAGGTTGGATAAGGTTTTGGATAATTCTCTTTCTTTGTAGCTGATTCCATATCTTCTTTGACTTGAATTTATTTCTTCAACTCTTTTGCACATTCCTAGCCTCTCTTGAACTTCAAATTCGTCCATCCATCTTGCTCCATACTTGTGCTATCCATTCCAAGCCCAAAAATGCTCCAAAACGCTCCAAAATGCATCTTTTAGCCAACTTTGCCAATTGGACCTACAAACATACGAAAATAGCTTAAAACACTCTAATAAGTAGAAAATAACTAAGAAAATGCAAGGAAACAAGCTAACAAAGTCGCATAATTATGCTCCTATCAGGAAGAATTTCTCTAAAAACGCTTTTTTCATGCTTTCCCAAGATGTAACAGTTCCGGGCGCCAATTCGAACAACCAATCCTTAGCTTTATCCACTAGAGAGAATGGAAAAGCTTTCATCTTCAGAATATTCCCATCGACATTAATGGGAGTCATGCTTGAACAAACAACTTCAAATTCGTTTAAGTGCTTGTTTGGATCTTCCATGGACAGCCTATGGTATTTTGGAACATGATGCAACAAGCTAGACTTCAGTTCGAATTCGTCGGTCTTGCCTTCACTTGCCGCAGGGTATTGGATACATAAAGGCACAGCATTATCCAACCCCGAGGCTGAAAGCTCTTTAATTGTACGATTGTCCGCTGCAATGACTTGGTCGTCTTCCTCCTCTTCTCCAAATTCGAATTCTCTGCTTGAAATAGATGGAGTGGGTGGCAGCTTCCTCTTGTTTCTTCTCAACGTTCGCACAAAATCGTCGTCAAACTCAAAGATGTGCTCGTGAACTGGTTGAGAACTCCGAGTCATACACTAGTACCTAAACCAAAGGAAAAGAAACAAAACGAAATCAGAATCCAAAAGAAAAAGTCGACAAAAACAAGGGATTAGAACGAAATTAAGACTCTAATTGACTCAAAAGACTAGAAAACAAAAGTTCTTACGAATTTAGACTATCTTAATGATGCGTTGTAAAACAACACACAAATTAAACCCTCTTGTTGACAATTGTAGTAAAGATGCAAGTAGGGATCGTTCTAGGCCGGGGATTAGGAGGGATTGCTAATCTACTCTAAACTGACTTTAAAACACAAAAACACAAAAAGAAACTTAAAAACACTTAACTAGACTCTATAGACTCAATACAAACTGAAAAGACTCAAAACTAACTAGAAAGACTCAAAACAGCACAAAACAATGCAATAGACTCAAAACTGACTCTAAGAAGTTATTTGGACGAAAATTAACTTGAACTTGACTCAAAACACTTAAAAACACAAATTGGACAGATTCTAACCTAATTAACACAACAAAGTAAAGGGGGATTGGGTTTTGGACAAAAATAAAGTAAAACAAAACAGAAACTAGAACTAGATAGATTTGCACGAATTTGGGTAAAACTATGGATGATGGGCTAGCTAGAGGGTTCTTCTCCATACATGACACACTTGCACATAAACCAATTTTCAGTTGTTCTTTCGATAAATCATGAAACTCAACACCCCAGGTTAATTAGGTCCGCTTAAATTAACCTTCAAGTTCTCCTTAAGTTATTGAATTGGATGGGAAAGCGCATACAACAATTCAAAGCATTCTTCAAAAGTCCTTTACGTGAACAGCACAATAACGATACAATCAAAGATCATTAAGCATCATGAAAACTATAAGTATTGACGAGGCATTCGTTACTATGATGAGCATGAAACTCCTGCCAAGAATTCATTTAACGCGATCGTTTATAAGCGACCTCCACTATTTGTGAATACAAGTTTGTAACTATTAGGTGAAACTCCCTTATACTCTAGCATCATATTCATGCATACAAACTAAGTGTGCACTCTTAATAAACATACACAAATAAGTTATCAATCAAGCAGTTAAACAAATTGAATTCACAACTTATGAAATCACAACTGAAGGTAATCAATTCATATTGCAAGTATGTTCATGGCTTTGAATCTTCCCCTAGCCAAAAGGGATTTAGTTCCTCATAATCACAGCAAAACAAAGAGAAATTAAATTAAACATTGAAAACAAAGATAGATTACACCTAGAAACGTTCTAGCAATCCAACGTCTTGAATGCAAGCACGTCCAAGGGCTCTCCTCCTTCCTCTTTGCAGAGCTGCGGCACAAGGGGTTTAGGTGTGTAGAACGGGTGGTAATGGGTGGTAGAGGATGGATAGGTAGATAGGTGGATGGAATGGATGCAGAGAATCTGTTCAGAGAGAGAGACTAAATGGTGCAGATGGCTTTATTTATAGGGCTAGGGTTGAAAGGCAATCAGAAAATAATAGGAAAGGTTCATAACTTAGCTAATTTGTCTCACAATTTAATAGGTAAGAAAGAATCAGAAAATCAAAGAGAATAAGAAAGTGAAATTCGGCAGAATATGTAAGACAGATTTAGGAATGTGTTTTGAGGCACAAAATAAGTAAGAAAAGCTCCTCCTTTGATAGGAGCATATTTGTGCGACTTAGTTAGCTTGTTTTCATGCATTTATGTTGTTAGTTCTTAGTTAATTTTGTATTTTAAGCTATTTTCGTGTGTTTGTAGGTTCTAAGTGTCAAGATGGCAAAAAGAAGCAATGTGGAGCATTCTAGAGCATTTTTGGGCCAAGATTGGGCAATGCAAGTATGGAGGCAAGTTGATGGACGAAATTGAAGATACAAAGATAAGAAATCAGCTCAAAAGAAGGAGAATTATCCAAACCTTATCTTACCTTATCTTATCCAAACCTTATCTTACCTTATCTTATCCAAACCTTATCTTATCTTATCCTAATCTTATCCTACCTTGTTTTCAGCTACAAAAGAAATTTAATTTCAGTTTAGGAGACTTAAAACCTGATTTCTAGAAGCCTTATCTCCTCAATGCCGCACCTAGCCTTCTAGAAAATCTGATTTCCTTGCCTTGCAAGGCTTTCTAGAAACCTTATCCCTCCTTATCCAAACCTGCCGCACCTTGGGCCTTTTCCTATTAAAAATCTGATTGTTTTAAACCTATTTCTGATTGGATTTGGCTCTCTAGAAGTCCTAAACAGATTCCCCTAGGGTTTGCCATGCTATATATACATATTTCTAAGCCTTGCCGCAGACACCACCCATCCATACAAATTCTACACCACCCCACCTTCAGAAATTCATACTTTGCTGCAAAGGAGAGAAGACAAGGCCTTGCCGTGGCTTCCATTGGAGATGAGGGGTTGTGCCGCAACCTACCTGCAACAATTGGAGTTCTTGGAGTTCTTTCTTCTCTTGTTTCTGTTTCCATGTTTAATTTAATTTTCTTTTCAATTATGTTGAACATGTGGAACTAATTTCGTTTTAGTTAGAGGTGGATTCAAAGCCATGGACATATGTTTAGTATGAATTGATTACCTCCAGTTATTGTTTCATAAATTGTGAATGTGGTTTACTTATATGTTTTATTAAGAACTTATTCTTGTGTGTTGATTAAGAACTTATATTCACAAGTAGTAAAGGTTACTAGTCACAATCATGTTAAGTAAATCCTAGGCAGAATTAACATGCGTCTTCCATAGTTATGAATGCCTTGTCAATGTTTATGATTTCCATGGAACTTAATGATCTTTGATATGTGTCTCTATCATGCGTATTCCATAGTTAGGGAACTTGATAAGAATAATTTGGTTGTGATGCGTTATCCATTCAATTCAATGAACTTAGGGAAATCTGAGAATTGATTAGTTCAATACAATTAATTCGGAGCATTGTCATTCATGGTTTATCGAAAGAATAACTGGAAATCAATTCGTATGCATATGTTCATGTGTGGAGAAGAACCCTCTAACTAGTTTTTCACCCCTAAATTCACCTTCACCTCTCTTTAATTTACTTTGTTTGCTGCAATTTACTTAGTTTTGTCAAATTCGTCCAAAAACCCCCTCAGTTCTTATTTGTGTTTCAGTTTTGTTAAATTCGTCCAAATCTGTCTCCTTTTAGTGTTTTGAGTCTTACAAGTCTAAAATTCATCCAATTCACTTTCTAGTACCTGTTTTGAGTCTGTTTAAATTAGTTTTGTTGTTTTGTGTCAATTTGGTTAGTTTTGAGTTGTCTAGAGTCTAGTTTAGTGTTTTAGAGTTTAAATTGTGTAGATTAGCATCTAATCCCCGGCCTAGAACGATCCCTACTTGCATCCATACTACGATTGTCAACAAGAGGGTTTAATTTGAGTGTCAAGTTAATTTTCACATCAAATTTTTGGCGCCGTTGCCGGGGATTAGCAAAATTGCTAATCCCTTGTGTTTGCCGTGTGTTTTTGGTTTAGTTGTCTAGTCTTTTGATTTTGTTTTGTTTTCTTTGTTGTAGGTACTAGTGTATGACTCGAAATTCTCAACCCGTTCACGCACATATCTTGGATTTTAACGACGATTTTGAGCGAGATTTGAGAAGGAAGAGGAAGCACCCAGAACCTGATCTACTTAGTTCAAGTTCTAATTCTGATTCTGAAGTTGAAATTGAAGAGGATTTGGAAGAGGAGCAAGACATGGCTGGTGACAATCGTACAATCAATGAGCTCTCAGCCTCAGGGTTGGCCAATGCCGCACCCCTATGCAATGCACCTGCCACCTTCCAAAGATGTATGGTAAGTATATTTTCAGATTTTGTGGAGAAGATTATTGAGGTATTTATGGATGACTTTAGTGTCTTTGGTGATTCGTTCGATGGTTGTTTGGAAAGTCTCACATTAATCTTGAAACGATGCGTTGAAACTAACCTTGTGTTAAACTGGGAAAAATGTCACTTTATGGTTAAACAAGGCATAGTTTTAGGGCATATCGTTTCAGAAAGGGGAATTGAAGTTGATAAATCAAAAATAGATCTTGTACGCTACTTACCCTCTCCTACTTCGGTTAGATAGGTTCATTCTTTTCTTGGACATGCAGGATTCTATAGGAGATTTATCAAGGACTTTTCAAAGATTTCGAACTTTCTTTCCCGTCTCCTCCAGAAAGATGTGGCTTTTGACTTCAGCGAGGAGTGTGGGAAGGCGTTCAAACACCTCAAAGAGATGCTAACTTCGGCCCCTATCATAGTTCCACCAGATTGGAGCCTTCCTTTTGAGCTTATGTGTGATGCTTCAGATTATGCATTAGGAGCTGTTTTGGGACAAAGAAAGGACAAGAAGCCACACGTCATCTATTATGCATCCCGGACCTTGAATGATGCTCAATTGAATTACTCCACCACTGAAAAAGAACTTCTTGCTGTTGTGTTTGCTTTAGATAAGTTTCGTTCTTATTTACTTGGTACTAAAGTTATTATTTACACTGACCATGCAGCTTTGAAGTATTTGTTCACCACGAAAGAGGCCAAACCAAGACTCATACGCTGGATGCTTCTTCTCCAAGAGTTCGATATTGAAATTCGGGACAAGAAATAGAGTGAAAACGTGGTGGCTGATCACTTGAGCCGTATGGTGCATGAGGAAGATGCCGTGCCTATCCAAGAGACATTCCCAGATGAGCAGCTGCTGTCCATCAAGGTAAGTGAGCCATGGTATGCTGATGTAGTGAATTATCTGGTGTCTAAACACATTCCAAGAGAGCTAAACAAGCACCAAAGTGATAAACTTTAAAAAGATGCACGTTTTTATGTTTGGGATGACCCATACTTGTGGAAATATTGCCCTGATCAGGTTCTACGTAGGTGTGTGCATGATTCTGAGTTTAATTCAATTCTAACTTTCTGTCACACTTATGCATGTGGAGGTCACTTTGGTACTCAAAGAATAGCACATAAAGTTTTAGAATGTGGATTTTATTGGCCTACTATCTTTAGAGATGCTAGAACTTTTTGTATGACTTGTGATAGATGTCAAAGAACGGGCAATATAGGTCCTAAACAACAAATGCCGCAAAACCCCATATTTAGTGTTGAAATCTTTGATGTTTGGGGTATTGATTTCATGGGTCCTTTTCCTTCCTCACATGGTTTCCTTTATATTTTGCTTGCTGTGGATTATGTGTCGAAATTGGTGGAAGCAAAAGCCACCCGAACTAATGATTCTAAAGTGGTTGCAGATTTTGTTAAGACTAACATATTTGCAAGGTTTGGAATGCCAAGAGTACTAATCAGTGATGGGGGTTTCTATTTTTGCAATCGAACCATTGAGGCGCTGCTCAAGAAGTACAATGTCACGTACAAGGTTGCCACACCTTATCATCCTCAAACAAGTGGGCAAGCCGAGGTTTCTAATAGGGAAATCAAGCAGATTTTGGAGAAGACGGTTGGACCAACTCGGAAGGATTGGAGCTTGCGTTTGAATGATGCATTGTGGGCGTATCGCACTGCCTATAAAACCCCAATTAGAGTGTCCCCATTTCGGCTAGTCTATGGGAAACCATGTCATCTTCCCGTCCAATTAGAGCATCGTGCACATTGGGCCGTCAAAACATTCAACATGGACATTGATGCTGCAGGTCTTCATAGAAAGCTTCAATTGAATGAGCTAGAAGAAATTAGGAATGAGGCTTATGAGAATGCACGGATCTACAAGGAGAAAACGAAGGCATTCCATGACAAGATGATTCGTAGCAAGACGTTCTCTATAGGGCAGAAAGTGTTACTTTTCAATTCTCGCCTTCGATTGTTTCCAGGTAAGTTGCGTTCTAAGTGGATTGGTCCTTTTGTGGTTACTAATGTTTTTCCTCATGGTGCAGTCCAAATTCAAAGTTTGAAAACCGGACAAGAGTTCAAAGTGAATGGACATCGATTGAAGCCTTACTATGAGCACTTTGAAGAGCACATTGCGGAGGACATATCCTTTAATGTCGTGGGCTCCATTGAAGAATAGAAGGAAGGTTCGTCCGGCTGGAAGACGTTAAAGCAAGCACTTCTTGGGAGGCAACCCATGCAAATAAAGAGGACCAAGGAACTCTCCGGCTCCACAACCAGATTTGCGTTTCTAAACCCTACTCTTTATTGCTTTTACTTTGCCATCTTTGTTATGTTTGTTAGTTGTGTTGTTTGCTTGCTTGTGTGTGAGTCTATGCTTGAAACATTGAGGACAATGTTTGGTTCAAGTCTTGGGGGGGGGGGGGGGGTAAACAAATGTTTTCATTGAAAATTTCGTGGGTTTTTATCACCTATCACTTCTAAGGTTGTTTTTCACTGTTTTTGAGTGTTGTTAGTGTGTTTTGAAGTATTTTTATGTGTCTTGAAAGAAAAATACGAAAATTTAAAACAAAAGAGTCGTTTTTGAGTCGTTTTTGTGTTTTTGTGTCTTAGGGTACCTTCCAACACAATGATGAGGATTTGGTTTTTAATTGCATGACTGTTAAAGAGAGTTACAAACATGGATGGAAGTTTCATATGCTCTTTGGTTTATGCTTGGTTATAGTTGACATTCATGAATTCACATGTAATCACAAAAAGGATAAAATCAGTTTTTGTAACATGCTTGAAGGAAGAAACTCAAATTAACGCTACAACCCTGAGAGACTTGAGCCTATACGTTCTTTGGAGAGTTAATAATCGGTGCATTTATTGTTTTCTAAAGTCGTTGCATGATCTCATCATTCTTTGCTTGGTTGCTACTTAGAATGTGTTTCATCATTTAGTTCCAAATACTAGAACTTATACCCGTTTCATTCAAAGCATAAAATTGATTAGCATGACACATAATCAAGATGAAGTTGTTTAGTAAACCAAGAGCCAAATAGCCGTACCCCATGTTCATTTGATTTGTAGGTTTAGCCCCTTTGAGCCATATTTAAGCCTATTTTCTTTGTTGGCCACATTATCCTTACCTAGCCTAGATTAGGACCATCCATACCTTTGTTCTTAAGGCATAGTGAGCATGACTTAGAATGAATTCCCTTCGTTCGTTATTGTGCAGAAAAACAAGTGTGGGGGAAGGGATTTATGTGTGTGATTGTGTGCCAAGAAAAACAAGTGGGCACGGGAAGAAACAAAAAAAAAAAAAAGAGAAAGAAAAAAAATTCGTGGAAAAAGAAAAAGAAGAAGAAAAAGTTGTGAAAAAGTGTGAAAAGAGTTGAAAAATACGTGAGAATAAGCTCACAAGTGTTGGTGGTTGAAGAAAGGGTCCAAAACGTTGAATTTGGCCCTAAGTATGTGTTTTCTGTCCCTTTGTATCAAAGTTCGTGGCTGCGTTTCAAAAGGGAGTTCTAAGTGTCATATTCATTACTTTGCTTGCTATTGCTTTAAGAACGTTTGTTTTCCTTACCTTTCTTTGTTAGCCAATACCCCTAGCCCCGTTACAACCTTATGTTTCAATCTTGAGTGTTGTGTGTTTCAATATGTGGAGTTTGGCATTGGTATGAGCATATGGTATCCCTGGTTCTCTCGTCTAAGTAGTGGTGTTCCGTTCATGAGATCATCTCTAAATATGCTTATTAATTCCAGAAATTGCTTTCTTTGTTATAAACATATGTGAGTGCTAGTTTTCATGTTTACATCAATCTTCTCACATATACCTAGTGTAGGGAGTGTAGTTGGAAAATCTGTGTGAAAATAGAGTGAATACCTAGTGAGGAAATGAGTGAATTCTCTAAGGCATGTTACTACATTCAAAACATTGTTTTAATTGGTTAAATGCGAGCTAATGAATGGTGACTATGGTTAAGTATGTACTAAAGGGTGGGGATGACTAAAATCTATGGTTATGATGATCTTGAATATGTCATGTATGTTGGAAATCCCTGAGGTGAACGTTGGAAGGTTTAGTTTGTTTACTTTGTTTTGTTTTGATTGTTTCGTTTTGCTTGAGGACTAGCAAAAGCTAAGTGTGGGGGAATTTGATAGGAGCATATTTGTGCGACTTAGTTAGCTTGTTTTCATGCATTTATGTTGTTAGTTCTTAGTTAATTTTGTATTTTAAGCTATTTTCGTGTGTTTGTAGGTTCTAAGTGTCAAGATGGCAAAAAGAAGCAATTTGGAGCATTCTAGAGCATTTTTGGGCCAAGATTGGGCAGTGCAAGTATGGAGGCAAGTTGATGGACGAAATTGAAGATACAAAGGCTTGAAATTAGCTAAAAAGAGGGAAGAAAGAAGTCAAAGATAAAGAAGATAAGAAATCAGCTCAAAAGAAGGAGAATTATCCAAACCTTATCTTACCTTATCTTATCCAAACCTTATCTTACCTTATCTTATCCAAACCTTATCTTACCTTATCTTATCCAAACCTTATCTTACCTTATCTTACCCAAACCTTATCTTATCTTATCCTAATCTTATCCTACCTTGTTTTTAGCTACAAAAGAGATTTAATTTCAGTTTAGGAGACTTAAAACCTGATTTCTAGAAGCCTTATCTCCTCAATGCCGCACCTAGCCTTCTAGAAAATCTGATTTCCTTGCCTTGCAAGGCTTTCTAGAAACCTTATCCCTCCTTATCCAAACCTGCCGCACCTTAGGCCTTTTCCCATTAAAAATCTGATTGTTTTAAACCTATTTCTGATTGGATTTGGCTCTCTAGAAGTCCTAAACTGATTCCCCTAGGGTTTGCCATGCTATATATACATATTTCCAAGCCTTTCCGCAGACACCACCCATCCATACAAATTCTACACCACCCCACCTTCAGCAATTCATACTTTGCTGCAAAGGATAGAAGACAAGGCCTTGCCGTGGCTTCCATTGGAGATGAGGGGTTGTGCCGCAGCCTACCTGCAACCATTGGAGTTCTTGGAGTTCTTTCTTCTCTTGTTTCTGTTACCATGTTTAATTTAATTTGCTTTTCAATTATGTTGAACATGTGGAACTAATTTCGTTTTAGTTAGAGGTGGATTCAAAGCCATGGACATATGTTTAGTATGAATTGATTACGTCCAGTTATTGTTTCATAAATTGTGAATGTGGTTTACTTATCTGTTTTATTAAGAACTTATTCTTGTGTGTTGATTAAGGATGCATACTTAGTTTACATGCATGAATTTGATGCTAGGATATAAGGGAATTTCACCTAATCGTTATGAACTTATATTCACAAGTAGTAAAGGTTGCTAGTCACAATCATGTTAAGTAAATCCTAGGCAGAATTAACATGTGTCTTCCATAGTTATGAATGCCTTGTCAATGTTTATGATTTCCATGGAACTTAATGATCTTTGATATGTGTCTCTATCATGCGTATTCCATAGTTAGGGAACTTGATAAGAATAATTTGGTTGTGATGTGTTATCCATTCAATTCAATGAACTTAGGGAAATCTGAGAATTGATTAGTTCAATACAATTAATTCGGAGCATTGTCATTCATGGTTTATCGAAAGAATAACTGGAAATCAATTCGTATGCATATGTTCACGTGTGGAGAAGAACCCTCTAACTAGTTTTTCACCCCTAAATTCACCTTCACCTCTCTTTAATTTACTTTGTTTGCTGCAATTTACTTAGTTTTGTCAAATTCGTCCAAAAACCCCTTCAGTTCTTATTTGTGTTTCAGTTTTGTTAAATTCATCCAAATCTGTCTCCTTTTAGTGTTTTGAGTCTTACAAGTCCAAAATTCATCCAATTCACTTTCTAGTACCTGTTTTGAGTCTGTTTAAATTAGTTTTGCTGTTTTGAGTCAATTTGGTTAGTTTTGAGTTGTCTAGAGTCTAGTTTAGTGTTTTAGAGTTTAAATTGTGTAGATTAGCATCTAATCCCCGGCCTAGAACGTTCCCTACTTGCATCTATACTACGATTGTCAACAAGAGGGTTTAATTTGAGTGTCAAGTTAATTTTCACATCAAATTTTTGGCGCCGTTGCCGGGGATTAGCAAAATTGCTAATCCCTTGTGTTTGCCGTGTGTTTTTGGTTTAGTTGCCTAGTCTTTTGATTTTGTTTTGTTTTCTTTGTTGTAGGTACTAGTGTATGACTCGAAATTCTCAACCCGTTCACGCACATATCTTGGATTTTAACGACGATTTTGAGCGAGATTTGAGAAGGAAGAGGAAGCACCCAGAACCTGATCTACTTAGTTCAAGTTCTAATTCTGATTCTGAAGTTGAAATTGAAGAGGATTTGGAAGAGGAGCAAGACATGGCTGGTGACAATCGTACAATCAAGGAGCACTCAGCCTCAGGGTTGGCCAATGCCGCACCCTTATGCATTCAATACCCCGTGGCTGCCCAAGGCAAGACCGATGAGTTCGAATTAAAGTCAAGCTTGTTGCACCACATTCCTAAATACCATGGGATGTCCATGGAAGACCCTAACAAGCATCTTAAGGAGTTCGAAGTGGTTTGTTCGAGCATGACACCCATCAATGTCGATGGGAACATTCTAATGATGAAGGCATTTCCATTCTCTCTTTTGGAAAAGGCTAAAGATTGGCTCTACGAACTAGCACCCGGAACGGTCACTTCTTGGGAAAGCATGAAGATGGCGTTTTTAGAGAAATTCTTCCCCACCTCGAGAGTCATTCTCTTGAGGAAGAAAATTAGTGGCATTCAACAACAACAAGGGGAGTCATTTCCAACATACTATGAGCGTTTCGAAGCTCTTGTAGCTTCATGTCCTCAACATCAAATGAAAGAAGAACTTTTACTTCAATACTTTTATGAAGGACTTCTTCCAATTGAGCGACAAATGCTAGATGCCTCAGCGGGAGGTGCATTGGTTGACAAAACACCCATAGCTGCAAAGACCCTAATTGCCAACCGAGCGTTGAATGCACAACAATACGAAGGACTTGGGCAAAGCAAGGAGTGAATGAGGTAAGTTCTATGTCTGACATTCAATCCCAATTAGCTAACCTTACTTCTATTGTTTCTCAGATGGCCGAGGGAATGAGGATACATGGACAAAGTGTTTGTGGCATGTGCTCTATGCAAGGACATGCCAATGATCAATGCCCTCAATTGATTAAGAATGGAGGGTGGGAATCTGCCAATGCCGTGGGATTTGGGAGCCAAAATCAGCCACGCAATGATCCATATTCAAACACATACAATCCGGGTTAGAGAGATCACCCAAATTTCAAGTGGAGGGAGCCTCAACAACCCCAACAACAAGGAGGATTTAGGCAGCAACCACCGGGCTTTTATACAAAGCCATTCGTACCAAATCAAACACAAATGCAATCTGCCCCAACAAACTCACGTATGTCTCTGGATAATGATCAAGTTGTTAAGTTACTTGCTACTTTGACGCAGGAAGTACAAACTCAAAACAAAGAGAGGCAAATCCAAGACAAAAGGGTGGACAATTTGGAAAAGCAAATGGGGCAAATTGCGGAATTCATGGGGCAGATTCGAGAACAAGGAAGATTGCCTAGTTCAACCGTCGTTAATCCTAAAGGAGGCTTTGAAACCGCCAAGGCAATCATGTTGAGGAGTGGTAAATAGGTCGGAAGTGACCCCAACCCATCCAAATCAAGTCAAGAAGAGGATGAAAAGCTGCTGCAAGAAGAGGATCATGGAGCAAAACCCACGGCCAGAGATGACCAATCAATGCCGCACCCACCTAATGCCTCTAAGCCATCCCAACCCACCAAGGTAAGTCCAAATCCGAATTTTTCTAGTTCCATTCCACTAAATGTACCCTTTCCTGGCAGGTTTAGGCAATCAAAGAAAGAAGAAGCCGAGAAAGACATTCTAGAGACATTCCGGAAAGTTCAAGTCAATATCCCACTCCTTGATGCCATAAAGCAAGTTCCAAGGTATGCTAAATTTCTGAAAGAGCTTTGTACAACAAGGAGAAGGATTTCGAACAAAGAGGTGGTTCAAGTAAGTGAGAACGTTTCTGCTGTGTTACAAAGGAAATTACCCCCTAAATGCAAAGATCCGGGTAGTTTTACAATTCCATGCGTTATTGGAAATACTAAGTTTGAACATGCCATGTTAGACTTAGGGGCTTCAATTAATGTTATTCCATACTTTATTTATGCATCTATGAACTTAGGTGAGCTTAAAAACGATGGTGTGATTATTCAATTAGTCGATCGTTCTAATGCATATCCAAAAGGTGTTTTGGAAGATGTTTTGGTGCAGGTTGGTAATTTGATTTTTCCAGCGGACTTTTATGTGCTTGACATGGAGGATTCACCCCTTTCTACCCCATTGCCAATCCTCTTAGGGAGGCCCTTCATGAAAACAGCCCGCACCAAGATAGATGTGTTCAAAGGGACTTTAACAATGGAATTTGATGGGGAAGTTATTGATTTCAATCTTTCTGAAACTATCAAATTTCCTAAAGAAGATCATTCTTGTTTTTCTATTGATATATTCGATGAATTGGTGCAGGATTATCTTGATTCCTTGGAGAGGGATCCCCTTGAAACAACAATTGCACAAGGAATTGGGCAAAAACCCAATATTGCCGTGCCTAGAAGTGAAGAAGAGGCCGAGATGGTTGCTGCACTTGAGTCATTGCCTCAACACGTGGTAAGCCTTCAAAACCAATTTCAATTCCCATTTCTACTAATAAGTTGTTACCCTCAGTGATTCAGGCACCCGTACTTGAGCTTAAACCATTGCCAGACCATTTAAAATACGTCTTTTTGGGAGAAAACGAGACGTTGCCCGTCATTGTCTCCTCATCACTCACGGCAATAGAGGAGGAAAAGTTGGTTCGGGTATTGCAAGAACACAAAACAGCCATTGGGTGGACTTTGGCCGATATTAAGGGAATTAGCCCTACTACATGCATGCATCGCATACTTCTAGAGGAGGGGGCTAAACCAACTCGAGAGGCTCAACGCCGACTCAACCCTCCAATGATGGAAGTTGTGAAGAAGGAGATTATCAAGCTTCTTGATTGTGGAGTGATTTATCCAATCTCAGATAGTCGTTGGGTTTCACCGGTGCAATGTGTTCCAAAGAAATCCGGAGTCACTGTGGTGAAGAATGCCGAGAATGAACTTGTGCCCACATGTATCGAAACAGGTTGGAGAGTGTGCATCGAGTATAGGAAGCTCAATGCCAAAGGACCACTTCCCTTTGCCGTTCATTGATCAAATGCTTGAAAGGTTAGCCGGTCATTCTTTTTATTGTTTCCTTGATGGTTATTCTGGATATAATCAGATTGTCATAGCTCCGGATGACCAAGAAAAGACCACTTTCACGTGCCCTTTTGGTACCTTTGCCTATCATTGCATGCCATTCGGTTTATGCAATGCACCTGCCACCTTCCAAAGATGTATGGTAAGTATATTTTCAGATTTTGTGGAGAAGATTATTGAGGTATTTATGGATGACTTTAGTGTCTTTGGTGATTCGTTCGATGGTTGTTTGGAAAATCTCACATTAATCTTGAAACGATGCGTTGAAACTAACCTTGTGTTAAACTGGGAAAAATGTCACTTTATGGTTAAACAAGGCATAGTTTTAGGGCATATCGTTTCAGAAAGGGGAATTGAAGTTGATAAATCAAAAATAGATCTTGTACGCTACTTACCCTCTCCTACTTCGGTTAGATAGGTTCGTTCTTTTCTTGGACATGCAGGATTCTATAGGCAATTTATCAAGGACTTTTCAAAGATTTCGAACCCTCTTTGCCGTCTCCTCCAGAAAGATGTGGCTTTTGACTTCAGCGAGGAGTGTGAGAAGGGAAGGCGTTCAAACACCTCAAAGAGATGCTAACTTCGGCCCCTATCATAGTTCCACCAGATTGGAGCCTTCCTTTTGAGCTTATGTGTGATGCTTCAGATTATGCATTAGGAGCTGTTTTGGGACAAAGAAAGGACAAGAAGCCACACGTCATCTATTATGCATCCCGGACCTTGAATGATGCTCAATTGAATTACTCCACCACTGAAAAAGAACTTCTTGCTGTTGTGTTTGCTTTAGATAAGTTTCGTTCTTATTTACTTGGTACTAAAGTTATTATTTACACTGACCATGCAGCTTTGAAGTATTTGTTCACCAAGAAAGAGGCCAAACTAAGACTCATTCGCTGGATGCTTCTTCTCCAAGAGTTCGATATTGAAATTCGGGGCAAGAAATGGAGTGAAAACGTGGTGGCTGATCACTTGAGCCGTATGGTGCATGAGGAGGATGCCATGCCTATCCAAGAGACATTCCCAGATGAGCAGCTGCTGTCCATCAAGGTAAGTGAGCCATGGTATGCTGATGTAGTGAATTATCTGGTGTCTAAACACATTCCAAGACAGCTAAACAAGCACCAAAGTGATAAACTTTAAAAAGATGCACGTTTTTATGTTTGGGATGACCCATACTTGTGGAAATATTGCCCTGATCAGGTTCTACGTAAGTGTGTGCATGATTCTGAGTTTAATTCAATTTTAACTTTCTGTCACACTTATGCATGTGGAGGTCACTTTGGTACTCAAAGAATAGCACATAAAGTTTTAGAATGTGGATTTTATTGGCCTACTATCTTTAGAGATGCTAGAACTTTTTGTATGACTTGTGACAGATGTCAAAGAACGGGCCATATAGGTCCTAAACAACAAATGCCGCAAAACCTCATATTTAGTGTTGAAATCTTTGATGTTTGGGGTATTGATTTCATGGGTCCTTTTCCTTCCTCACATGGTTTCCTTTATATTTTGCTTGCTGTGGATTATGTGTCGAAATGGGTGGAAGCAAAAGCCACCCGAACTAATGATTCTAAAGTGGTTGCAGATTTTGTTAAGACTAACATATTTGCAAGGTTTGGAATGCCAAGAGTATTAATCAGTGATGGGGGTTCCCATTTTTGCAATCGAACCATTGAGGCGCTGCTCAAGAAGTACAATGTCACGCACAAGGTTGCCACACCTTATCATCCTCAAACAAGTGGGCAAGCCGAGGTTTCTAATAGGGAAATCAAGCAGATTTTGGAGAAGACGGTTGGACCAACTCGGAAGGATTGGAGCTTGCGTTTGAATGATGCATTGTGGGCAAATCGCACTGCCTATAAAACCCCAATTGGAATGTCCCCATTTCGGCTAGTCTATGGGAAACCATGTCATCTTCACGTCGAATTAGAGCATCGTGCACATTGGGCCGTCAAAACATTCAACATGGACATTGATGCCGCAGGTCTTCATAGAAAGCTTCAATTGAATGAGCTAGAAGAAATTAGGAATGAGGCTTATGAGAATGCACGGATCTACAAGGAGAAAACGAAGGCATTCCATGACAAGATGATTCGTAGCAAGACGTTCTCTATAGGGCAGAAAGTGTTACTTTTCAATTCTCGCCTTCGATTGTTTCCGGGTAAGTTGCGTTCTAAGTGGATTGGTCCTTTTGTGGTTACTAATGTTTTTCCTCATGGTGCAGTCCAAATTCAAAGTTTGAAAACCGGACAAGAGTTCAAAGTGAATGGACATCGATTGAAGCCTTACTATGAGCACTTTGAAGAGCACATTGCGGAGGACATATCCTTTCATGTCATGGGCTCCATTGAAGAATAGAAGGATGGTTCGTCCGGCTGGAAGACGTTAAAGCAAGCGCTTCTTGGGAGGCAACCCATGCAAATAAAGAGGACCTAGGAACTCTCCGGCTCCACAACCAGATTTGCGTTTCTAAACCCTACTCTTTATTGCTTTTACTTTGCCATCTTTGTTATGTTTGTTAGTTGTGTTGTTTGCTTGCTTGTGTGTGAGTCTATGCTTGAAACATTGAGGACAATGTTTGGTTCAAGTGTGGGGGGGGTAAACAAATGTTTTCATTGAAAAATTCGTGGGTTTTTATCACCTATCACTTCTAAGGTTGTTTTTCACTGTTTTTGAGTGTTGTTAGTGTGTTTTGAAGTATTTTTATGTGTCTTGAAAGAAAAATATGAAAATTTAAAACAAAAGAGTCGTTTTTGAGTCGTTTTTGTGTTTTTGTGTCTTAGGGTACCTTCCAACACAATGATGAGGATATAAGGGAATTTCACCTAATCGTTATGAACTTTTATTCACAAGTAGTAAAGGTTGCTAGTCACAATCATGTTAAGTAAATCCTAGGCAGAATTAACATGCGTCTTCCATAGTTATGAATGCCTTGTCAATGTTTATGATTTCCATGGAACTTAATGATCTTTGATATGTGTCTCTATCATGCGTATTCCATAGTTAGGGAACTTGATAAGAATAATTTGGTTGTGATGCGTTATCCATTCAATTCAATGAACTTAGGGAAATCTGAGAATTGATTAGTTCAATACAATTAATTCGGAGCATTGTCATTCATGGTTTATCGAAAGAATAACTGGAAATCAATTCGTATGCATATGTTCATGTGTGGAGAAGAACCCTCTAACTAGTTTTTCACCCCTAAATTCACCTTCACCTCTCTTTAATTTACTTTGTTTGCTGCAATTTACTTAGTTTTGTCAAATTCGTCCAAAAACCCCCTCCGTTCTTATTTGTGTTTCAGTTTTGTTAAATTCGTCCAAATCTGTCTCCTTTTAGTGTTTTGAGTCTTACAAGTCTAAAATTCATCCAATTCACTTTCTAGTACCTGTTTTGAGTCTGTTTAGATTAGTTTTGCTGTTTTGAGTCAATTTGGTCAGTTTTGAGTTGTCTAGAGTCTAGTTTAGTGTTTTAGAGTTTAAATTGTGTAGATTAGCATCCTTCATAATCCCCGGCCTAGAACGATCCCTACTTGCATCTATACTACGATTGTCAACAAGAGGGTTTAATTTGTGTGCTTATATATTGCGCATCATCCTTGTGCAACAAGGCATAGAACACAAAGGGAATGTGATTTAGGGTCAGAAAATAAGTAAGAAGAGGATCCCTTGTGCAGCAAGGATTGAAACAAAAGAGGAATGTGTTTTATGACATAAAATAGGCAAGAAAACCTCTCCCTTGTGTAGCAAGGATTGAAACAAAAAGGGAATGTGTTAGGCACGGTTTTGAACATCTAGAATGAGTAAATAGGCAACCTACATGTTTTGGAAACCCCAAAAATGGAAACCTCCACAAATGGAAACTTGCACAAATGGAAACCTTCACAAATAGAAACTTCCAACTTTAGAAACCTTGGCTTCCAATTTTGAACTCTTCATTCTTCATTTGATCCTAAGCTCATTTGATCTTCAATTTCGTCCATCCACTTAGCTCCAAGAATAAGCTAACCATCCAATGCCCAAAACTGCTCCAAAATGCACCAAAATGCACTTCCTTGCTTACTTTGCACTTTAGACCTACGAACACACGAAAATAGCTTAAAATACTAAAATAACTAAGAACTAACAACGTAAATGCAAGGAAACAAGCTAACTAAGTGATGTAAATATGCTCTTATCACTTAACACAAATTAAGAGCAAGGGATTGTTTGAAAACGGATTTAAACTTAAGCAAAACAGAATTGTAAACTAGACTTTGTTTTGTACGAAATTGGTGATTTAAATGGGTGAATGGCTAGCTAGAGGGTCCTTCTCCACACATGACACATATGCAACACAAATCGATTTCCAGTTGTTCTTTCTATAAACCATGAACGACAACGCCCCAAATTAATCGTGACTGCACGCATTAACCTTCAGATTTTCCTAAGTTCATTGAATTTGGACGTAGCGCCGCAAACAAAATTATTCTTATCAAGTTCCCTATATGACTGCATACTAGAGATACATATCAAAGATTATTAAGCTTTGTGAAAATCATAAGCATTGACATGACATTCATGACTATGACTGCATGACACTCCTGCCACGAATTTTGCTTAACGCGATCGTGACTAGCAACCTCCACTACTTGTAAATATAAGTTCGTAACTATTAGGTGAAACTCCTTTATATTTTAGCATCAAATTCATGCATGCAAATTAAGTATGCATCCCTAATCAACATACAAGAATAATTTTTGAATCAAACAGTTAAGCAAATTGCATTCACGATTTATGAAATTACAACTGGATGAAATCAATTCATATCACATATATGCTCATAGTTTCGAATTCCCCCCTAGCTAAGAAGGGGTTTAGTTCCTCATGATCGCAAATAAACAAAGACAATTAAATTTAAACATCAAAAGTAAAGATAGAATACACCTAGAAACGCTCCAGATTTCTTCCTTCCTTCCTTTGCAAAGTTGCGGCACAATGAGGTCGAGTGGTAGATGGTGGTATTTTTAATGGTGCAGCTGATAGGAGCATATTTATGCGACTTAATTGGCTTGTTCTTGTGCATTTATGTTGTGTTTCCTTAGTTATTTTAGTGTTTAAAGTCATTTTTGTGTGTTTTCAGATTCTAAGGACAAAGTATGCAAGAAGATGCATTTTGGAGCCTTTTGGAGCAAAATTGGGCTTGGAATGGATATCACATGCTTGGAGCAAATGGAATGGACGAAATTGAAGACTTGAAGATGTTAGGATTCCTAATTGAAGAAGGATTCCTAATTGAAGATGGATTCCTAGAAGAATAAGAATTCCTAATTGAAGAAGGATTCCTAATTGAAGAAGGAATCCTAATTGAAGATGGATTCCTAGAACAATAAGGATTCCTAATCAACGAAGGATTCCTACTCACATGACGATTCCTACTTAAACTAAGATTCCTACTCAAACAAGAATTCCTACTTGAAGTAGGAAAGTTAAGCCAAGGTTTCCTATTTTGGTTTGACCTTTCCTAATCCTAAATGTCAGCAACTTTGAAGGCTTCCTATGCATTCTAGGACACAAATTGAAGGACGTAGACTACCTAAGGACCCTTGCCGCACCCTTTGGACCTTCCCTCTTCCTTGCCGTGCAAGGGGGAGTTCTTTCTTTCCTGTTTCCTTGCATTAAAACACATTCCTTTTTTTTTAATTTAGATCATTGCCGCAAATCCCTTGCACTTTCCCTTAGTTTTCTGATTTTGTTTCCTCTTTTTAGAGCTTTTGACTTAATTTCTGCTTACCTAAATAACATAGGGTTTTAATTCCTGAAACCTTTAAAAATAAACTTCCTTCTTGCAGCCAGAAATCATCATTCATTCACCCATTCTCGCCAGAAATCATCCACCACTCTCGGCCGCACCCTTCCTTCACCATTCTCCATAGTTTCTGACCAAAAACAACGCTTGCCGCACCATACATCCATCCTAACCATAATCCCATACTCCTCCACCATCCATAATCCCCAAAACCTACCACAAAACCTTGTGCCGCAATCAAGGAAGGGGAGGGAAGTCCTTGAACGTGCTTGCTGTTCAGTTTGGATCGCTGGAGCGTTTAGGTGTTTTCTTTCTTTTGTTTTCAATGTATAAACTTGTTATTCTTTGTTTTGCGATTATGAGGAACTAAATCCCTTTTGGCTAGGGGAAGATTCAAAGCCATGAACATACTTGCAATATGAATTGATTACCTTTAGTTGTGATTCCATAAGTTGTGAATTCAATTTGTTTAACTGCTTGATTGATAACTTATTTGTGTATGTTTATTAAGAGTGCACACTTAATTTGCATGCATGAATATGATGCTAGAGTATAAGGGAGTTTCACCTAATAGTTACAAACTTATATTCACAAGTAGTGGAGGTCGCTAATAAACGATCGCGTTAAATGAATTCTTGGCAGGAGTTTCATGCTCATCATAGTAACGAATGCCTCGTCGATACTTATAGTTCTCATGATGCTTAATGATCTGTGATTGTATCTTTATTGTGCTGTTCACGTAAAGGACTTTTGAAGAATACTTTGAATTGTTGTATGCGCTTTCCCATCCAATTCAATAACTTAAGGAGAACTTGAAGGTTAATTTAAGCGGACCTAATTAACCTGGGGTGTTGAGTTTCATGATTTATCGAAAGAACAACTGAAAATTGGTTTATTTGCAAGTGTGTCATGTGTGGAGAAGAATCCTCTAGCTAGCCCATCATCCATATTTATTCAAATTCGTCCAAAATCTGTTCTAGTTTACAATCTGTTTGTTTTGTTTTCAAATTCGTCAGAATCAAATCCCCCTTTATTTTGAAGTGTTAGATTAGTTAAAATCTGTTTTGATTTGTGTTTTTAAGTGTCTTGAGTCAAGTTAAAATCTATTTTCGTCCAAAGTAGTGTTTAGAGTCCAAAACTGCCCAATTTGTGTTTTTAGGCAGTTTTGAGTGTTTTTGTGCTGTTTTGAGTCTTTTGAGTTGTTTTAGTGTTTTAAACTTTGTTTTTACATTTTTGAGTCAGTTTCAAGTGTTTTAGCAATCCCTCCTAATCCCCGGTCTAGAACTATCCCTACTTATACATATACTACAATTGTCAAAAAGAGGGTTTAATTTGTGTGCTGTTTTACATCGCACCAAATTTTTGGCGCCGTTGCCGGGGATTAGCAACTTTGCTAATCCCTTGGATCTTTTCTTTCTGTTTACTTTTAATTTGTTTCAGTTTCTGACTTTGTTTTGTTTCTTGTTTTTAGGTACTAGTTTATGACTCGGAGTTCTCAAACTGTTCATAAGAATATCTTGGACTTTCACGACGATTTTAAGAGGACTTTGAGATGGCAGAGGAACCAGCAAGAATCTAATCCACCTAGCCCTGAACCTGAGCTTGAAGAACCAGTGCTAGAAGGGGAAGAAGAGCCCACAGCTCAAGTGTTGGAGGAAGTACAAGCCATGGCAGCGGACAATCGAACAATCAAGGAGCTCTCTGCTTTGGGATTCGCCAATGCCGCCCCCCTATGTATTCAATACCCTAGGGCTGCCCAAGACAAGACTGATGAGTTTGAATTGAAGTCCAGTTTGTTGCACCACATCCCAAAGTTCCATGGGCTGTCCATGGAGGATCCAAACAAGCACTTGAAGGAGTTCGAAGTAGTGTGTTCAAGCATGACCCCTATCAATGTCGATGGAAGCATATTGAAGATGAAAGCTTTTCCATTCTCTCTAATGGACAAAGCTAAAGATTGGTTATATGAACTAGCCCCCGGAACTATCACATTATGGGAGAGCATGAAACGGGCGATTCTGGAGAAGTTTTTCCCAACTTCTCGAGTCATTCTTCCACTCAAAAGGATAAGTGGAATTTAGCAAGACGAAGGTGAATCATTTCCCACTTATTATGAACGTTTTAAATCTCTTGTTGCTTCATGTCCACAGCACCAAATGAAGAAGAAGCTTCTTCTTCAATATTTCTACGAAGGGCTTCTACCAATGGAACGCCAAATGCTAGATGCCTCAGCGAGTGGAGCTTTGGTGGACAAGACACCCATGGCTGCCAAGATCTTGATTGCTAATCGAGCTTTGAACGCTCAACAATATGAAGGCGTTGGACAAAGAGGAATCCCACAGCAGCAAGTACATGAGGTAAGTGCCACATCTGACATTCAATCCCAATTAACTAATCTTACTTCCATTGTGTCTCAGATGGCTGAAGGGAGGAAGATGCAATGATCAAGTGTGTGTGGCGTGTGTTCTATCCAAGGACACCCCTCTGATAAGTGCCCGCAAGTAATTGAGAATGGTGGATGGGAATTTGCCAATGCAGTGGGTTTTGGAGGCCAAAACCAACCAAGGAACGATCCATATTCCAATACGTATAATCCAGGTTGGAGAGACCATCCAAATTTCAAGTGGAGGGAGCCCCAACAATCTCAACAACAAGGAGGTTTTAGACAGCAACCCCCAGGCTTCTACACCAAGCCATATGCACCCACACAAGTTCCGCAATAATCTGCCCCAAATGCTTCAGGTACATCTTTAGATAATGATACACTTCTTAAGCTATTAACCAATTTGTCTCAGGGACAAGAAAATCAAGCCAAAGCAATGCAAAACCAAGACAAAAGGGTGGATCATTTGGAGAAACAAAATGGGCAGATTGCAGAATTTGTAGGGAAATTTCGAGACCAAGGCCAACTCCCTAGTTCAACCATTCCAAATCCGAATGGAGGTTTCGAAACTACAAAAGCCATATTGTTGAGAAATGGAAAAGAAGTTGGGGCAGGTACACAACCATCAACATCAGGTCACAAAGAAGATGAAAAACTTCAATTTGAAGAGGAGGAACAAAGCCAACCCACGGCAAGGGTGGATACACCTTTGCCGCAGGCCCTAAGTGCTCTTAAACCATCAAATATGTCCAACAAGGGTAAGAACGTGTCAAGTTTAATTCCTACTAATGTTTTTCCTTCGAATGTTCCTTTTCCTAGCAGGTTCATGCAAACAAAGAAAGGGGAAGCTGAAAAGGACATTCTAGAGACATTTAGGAAAGTTGAAGTCAATATACCACTTTTGGATGCAATAAAGCAAGTGCCAAGGTATGCCAAATTTTTTAAAGAACTTTGCACAACTAGGAAGAGAGTTTCAAACAAGGAGGTTGTGAAGGTAAGTGAAAATGTTTCAGCTGTATTGCAATGTAAACTGCCCCCTAAATGCAAAGACCCCGGTAGTTTTATGATTCCTTGTGTAATTGGCACTAATCGGTTTGAACATGCAATGCTTGACTTAGGTGCATCTATAAATGTCATGCCTTATTCTATTTATGCATCTATGAATTTGGGTGAATTGAAAAAGGATGGTGTGATCATACAATTGGTTGATCGTTCTAACGCTTATCCAAAAGGAGTATTGGAGGATGTTTTATTGCAGGTGAATCATTTAGTCTTCCCAGCTGATTTTTATGTTTTAGACATGGAAGATTCAGCCCATTCCACCTCTTTGCCGATTCTCCTTGGTAGGCCATTCATGAAGACAACCCGCACCAAGATTGATGTGTTCAAAGGAACATTGTCAATGGAATTTGATGGGGAAGTGATTGATTTCAGTATTTCTGAAACTATGAGATATCCTAATGATGATCACTCTTGTTTTTCTGTTGATATTATTGATTCTTTGGCGCAGGGGCATTTTGAAGATTTGCATAACGATGCACTTGAAATGGTCATTACAAAAGGAATGGAACTCAACAACAAGTGGGTAGAACCTATGTTAATCCATGGCACACATGAACCAATCCATGCAATGCCCCCTTGTGAGGAATTCATTGAGATGGCTGCTGCCCTTGAGTCGTTACCCAAGCATGATGGTAAGTCTCCTAACTTTGATTCAATTCCCGTTTCGACTAATAAGTTGCTTCCTTCAGTAATTCAGGCACCTACCCTTGAACTTAAACCGTTACCAAACCATTTAAAGTACGTTTTCTTGGGGGAAAAAGAGACCTTACCTGCCATTATTTCCTCATCCCTCACGGCATAAGAAGAAGAGCTAGTGCATGTTTTAAGGGAGTTCAAATCTGCCCTAGGTTGGACCTTAGCCGACATCAAGGGGATAAGCCCTACAACTTGTATGCATCACATATTTCTTAAGGAGGAGGCCAAACCAACTATAGAGGCTCAACGCCGTCTCAACCCTCCGATGATGGAAGTTGTGAAAAAGGAGATAATCAAGCTACTTGATTGTGAAGTGATCTATCCAATCTCCGATAGGCGTTGGGTTTCACCTGTGCAATGTGTTCCAAAGAAATCTGGAGTAACTGTGGTCAAGAATGCCGAAGAGGAACTTGTGCCTACTCGAATCCAAACAGGTTGGAGGGTTTGCATCGATTATAGGAAGCTCAATGCCACCACAAGGAAGGATCACTTCCCATTGCCATTCATTGATCAAATGCTTGAAAGGTTAGCAGGTTATGCATTCTATTGTTTTCTTGATGGTTATTCTGGTTATAATCAAATTGTCATAGCACCTGAGGACCAAGAAAAAACCACTGTCACATGCCCATTTGGTACATTTGCTTATCGTCGTATGCCATTTGGTTTATGCAATGCACCTGCCACATTTCAAAGATGCATGATGAGCATATTTTCTGATAATGTTGAGAAAATTATTGAAGTTTTCATGGATGATTTCAGCGTTTTTGGTGATTCATTTGATGGGTGTTTGCATAATCTCAGTTTGATCTTAAAACGATGCGTTGAAACTAACCTTGTTCTCAATTGGGAAAAATGTCATTTCATGGTTAAACAAGGCATAGTTTTAGGTCATATCATCTCTGAAAATGGTATTGAGGTTGATAAGTCTAAAATAGATCTTGTACGCTACTTACCCTCTCCTACTTCGGTTAGAGAGGTTCGTTCTTTTCTTGGTCATGCAGGATTCTATAGACGATTTATCAAGGATTTTTCCAAGATTGCACAGCCCCTATGCCGTCTCCTACAAAAGGAAGTGTGTTTTGAATTCAACGAGGCGTGTGAGAAAGCATTCAACCATCTCAAGGCCTTACTGACCACGGCACCAATCATCACTCCACCAAATTGGAGCATTCCCTTCGAGCTCATGTGTGATGCATCGGATTATGCACTTGGAGCTGTTTTGGGCCAAAGGAAAAACAAGCAACCACATGTCATTTATTATGCTTCACGCACCTTAAATGATGCCCAATTGAACTATTCCACAACTGAAAAAGAACTCTTGGCTGTTGTATTTGCATTAGATAAGTTTCGATCTTATTTAATTGGCACTAAAGTCATTGTTTTCACTGATCATGCAGCTTTGAAGTACTTGCTCACCAAAAAGGAAGCTAAACCAAGACTCATTCGCTGGATAAGAAAGGGTGTGAAAACGTAGTGGCTGACCACCTAAGTCGGATGGTGCGTGAAGAGGAGTCCATTCCCATTTCAGAAACGTTTCCGGATGAGCAACTACTGTCCATTGAGATAAGTATACCTTGGTATGCTGATTTGGTCAACTATTTGGTGTCTAAGCAAGTTCCAAACACTCTAAGCAAGTCCCAACGTGATAAACTTAAAAAGGATGCACGTTTTTATGTTTGGGATGACCTATATTTGTGGAAATTTTGCCCTGATCAAATCGTGCGTAGATGTGTTCATGAATCTGAGTTTAATCCAATTCTAAGCTTTTGCCATACATATGCATATGGTGGACACTTTGGCACACAACGCACTGCCCTTAAGGTTCTTAAATGTGGATTTTATTGGCCTACTTTGTTTAGAGATGCTAGAACTTTTTGCATAACATGTGATCGTTGCCAAAGGACGGGAAATTTAGGCCAAAGAGACCAAATGCCGCAGACTCCAATTCTTGTTGTTGAAATTTTTGACGTCTGGGGTATTGATTTTATGGGTCATTTTCCTTCATCTTTCGGTTTCACTTACATTTTACTTGCGGTTGATTATGTTTTGAAGTGGGTGGAAGCAAAAGCCACCCGCACTAACGATTCTAAAGTTGTGGCAGATTTTGTGAAATCTAACATTTTTTCCAGATTTGGGATGCCTAGAGTGCTCATAAGTGATGGTGGGTCTCATTTTTGCAATCGCACCATTGAGGCACTACTCAAGAAGTACAATGTGACACATAAGGTTTTAACACCTTATCACCCCCAAACAAGTGGCCAGGCCGAGGTTTCGAATAGGGAGATCAAGCAGATTTTAGAGAAGACCGTTGGGCCAACTAGAAAGGATTGGAGCTTGCGTTTGGAGGATGCACTGTGGGCATATCGAACGGCTTACAAAACGCCCATTGGCATGTCCCCATTTTGGCTCATCTATGGCAAGCCATGCCATTTACCTGTGGAGCTTGAGCACAAGGCACATTGGGCGGTCAAGACCTTCAATCTGGATGTGGACACGGCTGGAAATCACAAAAAGCTTCAATTGAATGAACTTGAAGAGATTAGGCATGATGATGCGAAATATATAAGCACACAAATTTAACCCTCTTGTTGACAATTGTAGTATAGATGCAAGTAGGGATCGTTCTGGACCGGGGATTAGGAGGGCTTGCTAAAACCTCAAAACTGACTCAAAATCATTAAAACAAAGTTTAAAACACTAAACTAGACTCAAAGAATGCAAAACTAGACTCTAAAACACTAAAACAACTCAAAAGACTCAAAACAGCACAAAAACACTCAAAACTGCCTAAAAACACAAACTGGGCAGTTTTAGACTCTAAACACTACTTTGGACGGAAATAGGGTATTGGCTTGACTCAAAACACTTAAAAACAGAAACAAAACAGATTGTGAACACTTTGAAACAAGAAAGTAAAAGGGGGGTTTGGGTTTTGACGAAATTAAAAACAAAACAAACAGATTGTAAACTAAAACAGATTTTGGACAAATTTGGTAAAACTTATGGATGATGGGCTAGCTAGAGGGTTCTTCTTCACACATGACACACTTGCACATAAACCAATTTTCAGTTGTTCTTTCGATAAATCATGAAACTCAACACCCCAGGTTAATTAGGTCCGCTTAAATTAACCTTCAAGTTCTCCTTAAGTTATTGAATTGGATGGGAAAGCGCATACAACAATTCAAAGCATTCTTCAAAAGTCCTTTACGTGAACAGCACAATAACGATACAATCAAAGATCATTAAGCATCATGAAAACTATAAGTATTGACGAGGCATTCGTTACTATGATGAGCATGAAACTCCTGCCAAGAATTCATTTAACGCGATCGTTTATAAGCGACCTCCACTACTTGTGAATATAAGTTTGTAACTATTAGGTGAAACTCCCTTATATTCTAGCATCAAACTCATGCATGCAAACTAAGTGTCGACCCTCAATCAACATACAAGAATAAGTTATCCATCAAGCAGTTAAACAAATTGAATTCACAACTTATGAAATCACAACTGAAAGTAATCAATTCACATTGCAAGTATAATCATGGTTTCGAATCCCCCCCTAGCTAAGAGGGGTTTAGTTCCTCATACTCACAGAACAAAGATTATTGAATTGAAACATTGAAAACAAAAGAAAGATTACACCTAAACGCTCCAGCGATCCAAACTGAACAGCAAGCACGTCCAAGGGCTCTCCTCCTTCCTCTTTGCTGCGGCACAAGGGTTGTTGGTGAGTTTTGGGATTATGAATGGTGTGGAAAGCTGGGTTTATGGCTAGGATGGATGTATAGTGCGGTAGGGGTTGTTTTAGGTCAGAAACTATGGAGAATGGTGAAGGATAGGTGCGGCTAGGGTTGGGGAAGGAATTCTGGCGTGAATGGGTGGTAGAGGATGGATAGGTAGATAGGTGGATGGAATGGACGCAGAGAATCTGTCCAGAGAGCGAGAGAGCCTAAATGGTGGGGATGGCTTTATTTATAGGGCTAGGGTTGAAAGGCAATCAGAAAATAATAGGAAAGGTTCATAACTTAGCTAATTTGTCTCACAATTTAATAGGTAAGAAAGAATCAGAAAATCAAAGAGAAATAGGAATGTGAAATTCGGCAGAATTGTATAGGAGAAAAAAGGAATGTGTTTAAAGGTCAGAAAATAGGAAAGAGAGGCCTCCCCTTGTGCAGCAAGGCTAGGTACTAAAGGGGAAGGTGTTTTATGATAGAAAATAGGCAAGTAAGGTGCAGGAATTAAAGAGAATAGGAAAGGAAATTCGGCAGAATTGTGTAGGACAGATTCAGGAATGTGTTTTGAGGCACAAAATAGGTAAGAATCCTTTCCCCTTGTGGGGCAAGAATTGAAACAAAAGGGAATGTAATTTTGGGTCAGAAAATAGGTAAGAAGAGGATCCCTTGTGCGGCAAGGTTGTGGAAAGAAAGGGAAAGGCAATTATGTGGCAGATTTTGGAAGAAAAGGAAAAGAGATATGCGGCAAGGTTAGGGAAAAGTTCTAGCACTTCTAGAAACATGTAATGAGGCAACCTAACATGTTTTGAAACCCTTTTATGGCTGGAACATAGGTGAGGAAGGATTAGGAAACTCTAAGCCAAGAATAGAAACTTTCAAGAATGGAAACTTCCAAGAATAGAAACTTCCAACTTTAGAAACTTTGGCTTCCAAGTTTGAACTCTTCATTCTTCATTCAATCCTAAGCTCATTTGATCTTCAATTTCGTCCATTCACTTAGCTCCAAGCATGTGCAATCCATTCCAAGCCCAAAACTGCTCCAAAAGGCACCAAAATGCACTTTCTTGCTCCTTTAGCCCTTAGAACCTGAAAACACACGAAAATGGCTTAAAAGACTAAAATAACTAAGAACTAACAACCTAAATGCAAGGAAACAAGCTAACTAAGTGATGTAAATATGCTCCTATCACATGACGCTTATGAGAATGCTCGCATTTACAAAGAGAACACCAAGGCATTCCATGACACGATGATTCGAGGCAAAACATTCTCAATTAGGCAGAAAATGTTGCTATTTAACTCCCGTCTTCGTTTATTCCCCGCTAAGCTACGTTCTAAGTGGGTTAGTCCCTTTGTTATTACTAATGTTTTTGTGCATGGTGCAGTCCAAATACAAAGTTTGAAAACTGGACAAGAATTCAAGGTGAATGGACATCGATTGAAGCCCTACTATGAGAACTTTGTTGAGCATGTAGTGGAGGAGATTCCCCTGCATGCCGTGGGCTCCAATGGGGAGTGAATGCGATCTTCGTCCGGCTGCAAGACATTAAAGCAAGCGCTACTTGGGAGGCAACCCATGCATTCAACAAAGGAAGATCTTGGAATCACTCCACTTCCAGATTTGCGTTCCTACAACCCTTCTCTTTGTTGTTGTTTCGTTTCTGCCATGTTGAGTTGTTTAGTTGCTGTTTGTTTGTTTACTTATGATTTGTGTGAATTTATGCTTGAAACATTGAGGACAATGTTTGATTTAAGTGTGGGGGGGTAAACAAGTTGTTTTGCATGAAATTCGTGGGATTTTATCACCCATTACTTCTAGAGTTGTCCTTGCTGTTTTCAAGTGTTTTTAAGCTGTTTTTGAGTCTTTTAGTGTGTTTTGCCTTAAAAATCCGAAAATCTCATAAAAATTTGAAAAAATTGTTTTGAAAAACCCAAAAAGAGTTGTTTTTGTGTGTTTGTTTGTGTCTTAGGTGCCTTCCAACACAATGATGAGGATTTGGTTTTTAATTGCATGACTGTTAAAAAGAGTTATAAACATGGATGAAAGTTTGATTCACTCTTTGGTTTATGCTTGGTTGTGGTTATAATTTATGAATTCATATGCAATCATAGAGAAAAAAATCAGTTTTTGTAACATGCTTGAAGGAAGGAACTCAAATTAACGCTACAACCTTGTGAGACTTGAGCCTAAAACGACTGTTTGGAGAGTTGATAATCTGTGCATTGTTGTTTTTCTAAGTCGTTGCATGATCTCATTATTCTTTGCCTGGTTACTACTTAGAAGGCGTTTCATCATTTAGTTCCAAATGCTAGAATTCATGCCTATTTCATTCAAAGCATGCTATTGATTTGCATAACACATATTCAAGATGAAGTTGTGTAGTGACCACCACCACAGCCAAATTGCCGTGACCCTTATTTCATTATGTGTTTAAGTTTAGCCCCATTGAGCCTTGTTAGCCTATGTTCTTTGTTAACCCACACTATCCTCACCTAGCCTAGATTAGGACCATCCATACCCTTGTTCATAAAGCATAGTGAAGCATGACTTAAAAAGAATTCCTTTTGATTGTCTTCTTGCAGAAAAACAAGTGTGGGGGAAGGGATTTGTGTGTGTTTGTGCCAAGAAAAAGAAATAAGGCACGGGTAGAAAAGAAAAGTTGTGAAAAGTTGTGAAAAGAGTTGAAAAATATGAGAAAAAGAGTTCTAAAGTGTTGTTTGTTGTAGAAAGGGTCCAAAACATTGAATTCGGCCCTAAGTGTTGCATGAATCTTCCTTTTTTGTCTAAAAGTTGATTTCTGCATTCAAAAATGAATTCTAAGTGTCAATTTCATTACTTTGCTTACTATTGCTTTAAGAACCATTGTTTTCCATATCCTTTCTTTCTTAACCATTTCCCTTAGCCCCGTTTCAACCCTTAACTTCAATCTTGAGTGTTATGTGATTCAATATGTGGAGTTTGGAATTGGCATGAGCATATGGTATCACTGGTTCTCGCATCTAAGTAGTAGCATTCCATTCATGAGATCATATCTAAACATGCTTATTAACTCCAGAAATTGCTTTCTTTGTTATAAACATATGTGAGTGTTCGTTTTCATGTTTACATCAATCTTCTCACGTATACCTAGTGTAGGGTGTGTAGTCAGAAAATGTGTGTGAAAATTGAGTGCATATCTTGTAAGGAATTGAGTGAATTCTCTAAGGCATGTTACTACATTCAAAACATCGTTTTAATTGGTTAAATGTGAACTAGTAAATGGTGACTGTGATTAAGTATGTGCTCAAGTGTTAAGTTGACTAAAATCTGTGGGAATGATGATTATTGATGTGTCATGTGCATTGGAAATCCCTGAGGCAAACGTTGGAAGGTTTAGGTTGTGTTTTGTTTGTTTCGTTTCATTTTGTTTTCTTTGTTTGTTTTGTTTTGCTCGAGGACTAGCAAAAGCTAAGTGTGGGGGAATTTGATAGGAGCATATTTATGCGACTTAATTGGTTTGTTCTTGTGCATTTATGTTGTGTTTCCTTAGTTATTTTAGTGTTTAAAGTCATTTTCGTGTGTTTTCAGATTCTAAGGACAAAGTATGCAAGAAGATGCATTTTGGAGCCTTTTGGAGCAAAATTGGGCTTGGAATGGATATCACATGCTTGGAGCAAATGGAATGGACGAAATTGAAGACTTGAAGATGTTAGGATTCCTAATTGAAGATGGATTCCTAGAAGAATAAGGATTTCTAATCAACGAAGGATTCCTACTCACATGAGGATTCCTACTCAAACTAGGATTCCTACTCAAACAAGAATTCCTACTTCAAGTAGGAAAGTTAAGCCAAGGTTTCCTATTTTAGTTTGACCTTTCCTAATCCTAAATGTTCCTAAATGTCAGCAACTTTGAAGGCTTCCTATGCATTCTAGGACACAAATTGAAGGACCTAGACTACATAAGGACCCTTGCCGCACCCTTTGGACCTTCCCTCTTCCTTGCCGTGCAAGGGGGAGTTCTTTCTTTCATGTTTCCTTGCATTAAAACACATTCCTTTTTTTTTTAATTTAGATCCTTGCCGCAAATCCCTTGCACTTTCCCTTAGTTTTCTGATTTTGTTTCCTCTTTTTAGAGTTTTTGACTTAATTTCTGCTTACCTAAATAACCTAGGGTTTTAATTTCTGAAACCTTTAAAAATAAACTTCCTTGTTGCAGCTAGAAATCATCATTCATTCACCCATTCTCGCCAGAAATCATCCACCACTCTCGGCCGCACCCTTCCTTCACCATTCTCCACAGTTTCTGACCAAAAACAACCCTTGCCGCACCATACATCCATCCTAACCATAATCCCATCCTTCTCCACCATCCATAATCCCCAAAACCTACCACAAAACCTTGTGCCCCAATCAAGGAAGGGGAGGGAAGTCCTTGAACGTGCTTGCTGTTCAGTTTGGATCGCTGGAGCGTTTAGGTGTTTTCTTTCTGTTGTTTTCACTGTATAAACTTGTTATTCTTTGTTTTGCGATTATGAGGAATTAAATCCCTTTTGGCTAGGGGAAGATTCAAAGCCATGAACATACTTGCAATATGAATTGATTACCTTCAGTTGTGATTTCATAAGTTGTGAATTCAATTTGTTTAACTGCTTGATTGATAACTTATTTGTGTATGTTTATTAACAGTGCACACTTAATTTGCATGCATGAATATGATGCTAGAGTATAAGGGAGTTTCACCTAATAGTTACAAACTTATATTCACAAGTAGTGGAGGTCGCTTATAAACGATCGCGTTAAATGAATTCTGATAAGGGCATATTTATGCACCTTAGTTAGCTTGTTCTTGTGCATTTATGTTGTTTTTCCTTAGTTAAAGTAGTCTTTTAAGCTAGTTTGATGTATTTTCAGGTTCTAAGGGCGAGTATGCAAAAAGAAGCAATTTGGAGCATTCTAGAGCATTTTTGGGCCAATATGGGGTAGTGCAAGCATGGAGGCAAGTTGATGGACGAAATTGAAGATATAAAGGCTTGAAATCAGCTAAGAAGATGGAAGAAAGAAGTCAAAGATAAAGAAGATAAGGAATCAGCTCAAAAGAAGGAGAATTATCTAAAACAACCTTATCTTATCTTATCTTATCCAATCCTTACCTTATCTTATCCAATCTTATCCTAATCTTATCCTAACCTGTTTTCTTCAGTTTAGGGGACTTAAAACCTGATTTCTAGAAGTCTTATCCCTTGTCCTATAAAAGTGGCGCCCCAAATCCCTCTAGAAGCCCCAAAATCTGCCACAAAACACATTCTTTCTGGAAGCCTAAAAATCTGGCGCCTCCTTCCCTTCTAGAATCTGATTTCCTTACCTTGCAAGGCTTTCTAGAAGCCTTATCCCTCCTTATCCAAACCTGCCGCACCTTAGGCCCGTTCCCATTAGAAATCTGATTGTTTTGAACCTATTTCTGGATGGATTTGGCTTTCTAGAAGTCCTAATCTGATTCATCTAGGGTTTTTGGTGCCTATATATATATTTCTCCACCCTTTGCCGCGCACAACCACCCTCCATATACATCATTCACGCCAGAAATCATCCACCACTCTCTGCCGCACCATACATCCATCCTAGCCATTAACCCAGCCTTCTACACCATTCATAACCCCCTAAACCTGTCCCAAGACCTTGTGCCGCAGCAAAGAGGAGGAGAAGGAGCCCTAGGACGTGCATGCCATTCAAGTTTGAATTGCTGGAAGTTTTAGGTGTTTCCTTTCCTTTGATTTCAATGTTTAAATTCAATACTCTTTGTTCTGTACGTATGAGGAACTAAACTCCCCTCTGGCTAAGGGGGGGATTCGAAACCATGTTTATGCTTGCTATATGATTTGATTACCTCTAGTTGTGATTCATAAATTGTGATTTCAATTTACTTATCTGTTCATATTAAAACTGATTTGTGTGTGTTGGTTGAGAGTGCACGCTTAATTGTCATGCATAAATCTAATGCTAGGATATAAGGAAGTTTAACCTAATCGTTACAACTTTATATTCACAAGTAGTAAAGGTTGATGATCTCAATTGTGTTAAGTAAATTCTTGGCATAAGTATCATGCGCTTTCATAGTTACAAGTGCCTCGTCAATACTTATGATTTCCGTTGAACGTAATGATCTTTGATTGTATCTCTAGTATGCGCTTTCATATAGAGAACTCTTGAAGAATAATTTGATTGTGATGCGCAGTTTCCATCCAATTCATTGACATAAGGGAAATCTGAGAGTTAATTTAAGCAGACCTAATTAACTTGGAGTGTTGAGAATTCGTGGTTTATTGAATTGCAATTAGAAATCGTTTTGTATGCAAGTATGACATGTGTGGAGAAGAACCCCTTAGCTAGCCTTCCATCCATTAATTTAAACCAATTTCGTTTTACAATCTGTTTTGTTTTACAAAGTTTATGTTTTGTTTTCAATTTCGTCAAAACCAATTCCCCCTTTATTTTGAAGTGTCAAGTTAGTTAGAAATCAATTTAGTTTGTGTTTTTAAGTGTCTGGAGTCAAGTTATAAATTGTTTTCGTCCAAATTCTTCCTTAGTGCTCAAAACTGCCCAGAAAGTGGTTTTAAGGCAGTTTTGAGTGTTTGTTTGCTGTTTTGAGTCTTTTGGTTTGTTTTAGTGTTTTAGAGTATAGTTTTGCATTCTTTGAGTCTAATTTAGTGTTTTAACTTTGTTTTAAGTTTTTGAGTCAGTTTTCAAGTGGTTTAGCAATCCCCCCTCATCCCCGGCCTAGAACGATCCCTACTTACATACTTTGCTACAATTGATAAAAAGAGGGTTTAATTTGTGTGCTTATATATTTTGCATCAAATTTTTGGCACCGTTGCCGGGGATTAGCAACTTTGCTAATCCCTTGGTTCTTTTCTTTTCATTTATTTTGTTTTTGCTTTAGTTTCTGACTTTGTGTTGTTTTCTTGTTTTCTTTAGCTAATCCCCTTTGTTTTTGTTTGTGTCTTTTACTTTTGATATTTGATTTAGTTTTGTTTCCTTGATTTTCAGGTACTAGAGAAGTAAGACATGGATTTTGCTACCATGCAAGCTCAATTGGCGAAACTTACTTCTCAATTGTCACAATATGCCGAAAGGACCACAATGCAAAGTGTCCCTACATGTGGTGTGTCCTATGGGCAAGGATATCCAACTCATCAATGTTCTCAATTAGCTACGAATGGAGATGCTTGGGGTTATCAAGGCCATAGCCAATCATGGGACAACATGTTTTCCAACGCTTACATTTCGGATTGGAGAGATTATTCAGATTATATGTGGGGAGAACCTCAACAATTCCTACAAGGTGGATATTGGCAGCAAGATGAGGAGTTCTATTCAAGACCTATGCAGCCACCACAGCCTTCCCCACAACAATTCCAATCGAATTCAAGTATGTCCATGACTTATGATGAAATTCTTGATGTACTATCTTCTTTCACGCAGGGCTCACACCAAGAAGGATATTGGCAGCCATCTGAGGAGTTCTATACAACGCCATATGAACCACCACAGCCTCAACCATATTGGGCCCAACCAAGTTCAGGTTCGTCAATGGATAATGATAAAATTCTTGAGTTACTCACTTCTTTATCTCAGGGACAAGAAAACCAAAACAAAAAGGTGGACCATTTGGAAAAGCAAATTGGGCAGATTGCAGAGTTCATGGTACAAATTCAAGAAGAACGTGAACTCTCCAACTCAACTACTGTCAATTCGATGGGAGACTTTGAAATTGCTGAAGCTATCACTTTGGGAAGTACTATGGAGGTTGAAGATGACCTAAAAACGTCCAAACATAGCCTAGAAGTGGATGTGGAGCTGCTGATTGAGGAGGAAGAACAAGACACACCCACAGCAAGGGAAGAACAACCCTTGCCGCAACCCCCTAAGCTCTCTCAACCACCCACCACAAGTAAGGACGTCCCAAATTCAATTCATTCTAATGTTATTCCTCCGAATGCACCTTTTCCTCGCAGGTTTTTAATTCCCAAGAAAGATGAGGGTGAAAAAGACATTGTGGAAGCCATTCCAAAGGTGCAAAGTGATATCCCAATTCTTGGCACACCAAATCGAGTTCCAGATTGTCTTGAAGTGTTCAAAGAACCCTGTATGTCGAGGAGAATGATTCAAGAGCAAGAAGTGGCTGGAGCATATGAAGAATGCATCAAGGAGGATGTTCATGAGACAACAAAGCCCAAAGAAGTTCAATTTTATGACACGGGACAAGTCACAACCATCACAGTAAATCTGGCCAAGTTCAAAATCCCTGAAACATTCAAAGATGTGGTGTTTGTAATTGAGTTTGTGTCGGAGCAAGCAAGTAAGCCATCTTCTCCAATTTTGATTTTGTTTTCTACTAACTGGCTGATTTTAATGATTCAGGCACCCACACTAGAATTTAAACCATTGCCGGATCATTTCAAGTATCACCTCCCATTCGAAGATCACTTACATGCAGTGGCCTCCAATGAAGCTTAATTGGAGGTATCGTCTGGCTGCACGACGTAAAAGCAAGCGCTACTTGGGAGGCAACCCATGCATTCAACAAAGGAAGACCTAGGGAGCACTCCAATTCCAGATTTGCGTTCCTAAACCTTTCTCTTTGTTGTTGTTTTCGTTTCTGCTTTGTTTCTTGTTTAGTTGCTGTTTTGTTTGTTTGTTGTTTATTTGTGTGAGTTTATGCTTGAAACATTGAGGACAATGTTTGATTTAAGTGTGGGGGGGTAACCAACATGTTTTGATGCAAATTCGTAGGGTTTTATCACCCATAACTTCTAATGTTGTTCCTTGCTGTTTTTAAGTGTTTTTAAGCTGTTTTGGTGTGTTTTAGTGTGTTTTGACTCAAAAATCCGAAAATCCCATAAAAATTTGAAAAATTGTTTTAGAAAAACCCAAAAAGAGTTGTTTTTGTGTGTTTGTTTGTGTCTTAGGTACCTTCCAACACAATGATGAGGATTCGGTTTGTAATTGCATGACTGTTAAAGAGAGTTGTAAACATGGATGAAAGTTTGATTTACTCTTTGGTTTATGCTTGGTTGTGGTTATAACTTATGAATTCACATGTAATCATAAAAGAAAAATCAGTTTTTGTAACATGCTTGAAGGAAGGAACTCAAACTAACGCTACAACCTTGTGAGACTTGAGCCTAAACGTTTATTTGGAGAGTTAAAAATCTGTGCATTTGTTGTTTTCTAAAATCGTTGCATGATCTCATCATTCTTTGCTTGGTTGCTACTTGGAAGGCGTTTCATCATTTAGTTCCAAACACTAGAACTCATGCCCAATTCATTCTAAGCATGTTATTGATTAGCATAACACATATTCAAGATGAAGTTGTGTAGTGACCACCATAGCCAAATTGCCGTATCTCCCTGTTCCATTGTGTTTTGTAGGTTTTAACCCCGTTGAGCCTTGTTTAGCCGATGTTCTTTGTTGACCCACATTATCCTCACCTAGCCTAGATTAGGACCATCCATGCCTTTGTTCTTGAAGCATAGTAACGCATGACTCAATATAAATTCCTTTTGATCATTGTTTGGCAGAAAACAAGTGTGGGGGAAGTGAGTTTTGTGGTGGGAGTGCCCAAGTCTTGAATGAGGCACGGAAAAGAAAAAAGAAAAAAAGAGAAGAAGAAAAATTCGTGGAAAATAGAAAAAAAAAAGAAAGAGTTGTGAAAAGAATGAAAAGGAGTTGAAAAGATGTGAAAAAGAGTTCTCAAGTGTTGTTTGTTGAAGGAAGGGTCCAAAACATTGAATCCGGCCTATTTGTGCTTGAATCTTCCCTTTGTGTTTAAAAGTTGATTTCTGCATGCTAAAGGGAATTCTAAGTGTCATATTCATTACTTTGCTTACTATTGCTTTAAGAACGTTTGTTTTTCCTATCCTTTCATTGTTAGCCAATACCCCAAGCCCCGTTACAACCCTTGACTTCAATCTTGAGTGTTGTGCGTTTCAATTTGTGGAGTTTGAATTTGGTTTGAGCATATGGTGTCACTGGTTCTCGCATCTAAGTAGTAGCGTTCCATTCATGAGATCATATCTAAACATGCTTATTAACTCCAGAAATTGCTTTCTTTGTTATAAACATATGTGAGTGTTCGTTTTCATATTTACATCAATCTTCTCACATATAACTAGTGTAGGGAGTGTAGTCAGAAAATGTGTGTGAAAATTGAGTGCATATCTAGTAAGGAATTGAGGGAATTCTCTAAGGCATGTTACTGTATTTAAAACATCGTTTTAATTGGTTATTTGTGAACTAGTAAGTAGTGACTATGATTAAGTATGTGCTTAAGCGTAAAGATGGCCAACATCTGTGGGAATGATGATTTTTAACATATCATGTGCATTGGAAATCCCTGAGACAATTGTTGGAAGGTTTAGGTTGTGTTATACTTGTATTGTTTCGTTTTGTTTACTTTGTATTGTTTTGCTCGAGGACTAGCAAAAGCTAAGTGTGGGGGAATTTGATAAGGGCATATTTATGCACCTTAGTTAGCTTGTTCTTGTGCATTTATGTTGTTTTTCCTTAGTTAAAGTAGTCTTTTAAGCTAGTTTGATGTATTTTCAGGTTCTAAGGGCGAGTATGCAAAAAGAAGCAATTTGGAGCATTCTAGAGCATTTTTGGGCCAAGATGGGGTAGTGCAAGCATGGAGGCAAGTTGATGGACGAAATTGAAGATATAAAGGCTTGAAATCAGCTAAGAAGATGGAAGAAAGAAGTCAAAGATAAAGAAGATAAGGAATCAGCTCAAAAGAAGGAGAATTATCTAAAACAACCTTATCTTATCTTATCTTATCCAATCCTTACCTTATCTTATCCAATCTTATCCTAATCTTATCCTAACCTGTTTTCTTCAGTTTAGGGGACTTAAAACCTAATTTCTAGAAGTCTTATCCCTTGTCCTATAAAAGTGGCGCCCCAAATCCCTCTAGAAGCCCCAAAATCTGCCACAAAACACATTCTTTCTAGAAGCCTAAAAATCTGGCGCCTCCTTCCCTTCTAGAATCTGATTTCCTTGCCTTGCAAGGCTTTCTAGAAGCCTTATCCCTCCTTATCCAAACCTGCCGCACCTTAGGCCCGTTCCCATTAGAAATCTGATTGTTTTGAACCTATTTCTGGATGGATTTGGCTTTCTAGAAGTCCTAATCTGATTCATCTAGGGTTTTTGGTGCCTATATATATATTTCTCCACCCTTTGCCGCGCACAACCACCCTCCATATACATCATTCACGCCAGAAATCATCCACCACTCTCTGCCGCACCATACATCCATCCTAGCCATTAACCCAGCCTTCTACACCATTCATAACCCCCTAAACCTGTCCCAAGACCTTGTGCCGCAGCAAAGAGGAGGAGAAGGAGCCCTAGGACGTGCATGCCATTCAAGTTTGAATTGCTGGAAGTTTTAGGTGTTTCCTTTCCTTTGATTTCAATGTTTAAATTCAATACTCTTTGTTCTGTACGTATGAGGAACTAAACTCCCCTCTGGCTAAGGGGGGGATTCGAAACCATGTTTATGCTTGCTATATGATTTGATTACCTCTAGTTGTGATTCATAAATTGTGATTTCAATTTACTTATCTGTTCATATTAAAACTGATTTGTGTGTGTTGGTTGAGAGTGCACGCTTAATTGTCATGCATAAATCTAATGCTAGGATATAAGGAAGTTTAACCTAATCGTTACAACTTTATATTCACAAGTAGTAAAGGTTGATGATCTCAATTGTGTTAAGTAAATTCTTGGCATAAGTATCATGCGCTTTCATAGTTACAAGTGCCTCGTCAATACTTATGATTTCCGTTGAACGTAATGATCTTTGATTGTATCTCTAGTATGCGCTTTCATATAGAGAACTCTTGAAGAATAATTTGATTGTGATGCGCAGTTTCCATCCAATTCATTGACATAAGGGAAATCTGAGAGTTAATTTAAGCAGACCTAATTAACTTGGAGTGTTGAGAATTCGTGGTTTATTGAATTGCAATTAGAAATCGTTTTGTATGCAAGTATGACATGTGTGGAGAAGAACCCCTTAGCTAGCCTTCCATCCATTAATTTAAACCAATTTCGTTTTACAATCTGTTTTGTTTTACAAAGTTTATGTTTTGTTTTCAATTTCGTCAAAACCAATTCCCCCTTTATTTTGAAGTGTCAAGTTAGTTAGAAATCAATTTAGTTTGTGTTTTTAAGTGTCTGGAGTCAAGTTATAAACTGTTTTCGTCCAAATTCTTCCTTAGTGCTCAAAACTGCCCAGAAAGTGGTTTTAAGGCAGTTTTGAGTGTTTGTTTGCTGTTTTGAGTCTTTTGGTTTGTTTTAGTGTTTTAGAGTATAGTTTTGCATTCTTTGAGTCTAATTTAGTGTTTTAACTTTGTTTTAAGTTTTTGAGTCAGTTTTCAAGTGGTTTAGCAATCCCTCCTAATCCCCGGCCTAGAACGATCCCTACTTACATACTTTGCTACAATTGATAAAAAGAGGGTTTAATTTGTGTGCTTATATATTTTGCATCAAATTTTTGGCAGGAGTTTCATGCTCATCATCGTAACGAATGCCTCGTCAATACTTATAGTTCTCATGATGCTTAATGATCTGTGATTGTATCTTTATTATGTTGTTCACGTAAAGGACTTTTGAAGAATGCTTTGAATTGTTGAATGCACTTTCCCATCCAATTCAATAACTTAAGGAGAACTTGAAGGTTAATTTAAGCGGACCTAATTAACCTGGGGTGTTGAGTTTCATGATTTATCAAAAGAACAACTGAAAATTGGTTTATTTGCAAGTGTGTCATGTGTGGAGAAGAATCCTCTAGCTAGCCCATCATCCATATTTATTCAAATTCGTCCAAAATCTGTTCTAGGTTACAATCTATTTGTTTTGTTTTCAAATTCGTCAGAATCAAATCCCCCTTTATTTTGAAGTGTTAGATTAGTTAAAATCTATTTTGATTTGTGTTTTTAAGTGTCTTGAGTCAAGTTAAAATCTATTTTCGTCCAAAGTAGTGTTTAGAGTCCAAAACTGCCCAGTTTGTGTTTTTAGGCAGTTTTGAGTGTTTTTGTGCTGTTTTGAGTCTTTTGAGTTGTTTTAGTGTTTTAAACTTTGTTTTTACGTTTTTGAGTCAGTTTCAAGTGTTTTAGCAATCCCTCCTAATCCCCGGTCTAGAACGATCCCTACTTATACATATACTACAATTGTCAAAAAGAGGGTTTAATTTGTGTGCTGTTTTACATCGCATCAGCAGCATATACTTGTATTTATCGGGGAAGGGTGCGGCACAAACTTTTGGTGTAGGAAAAGGATTGCAAAACATAGTTTGTGTAGGAAAATAATAACACAATCCTAAGGGGAAAAGGTTATGTAATCCCAGCAGGAAATAGGACATCTAGAAGGTCAAAAACCCAAGGGATATAGGACAAAGGTGCGGCACCTTTGTAGGAGAGGATAAGATTCCTAGAAATCAGGTTTTTATGTCTCCTAAACTGAAATTAAAACCCTTTTACAGCAGGAATTAAGGTAGGGAAGGATTAGGATAGGATAAGATAAGGCAAGGTAAGATAAGATAAGGTTAGTTTGGATAAGATAAGGTTGGATAAGGTTTTGGATAAGGTTGGATAAGGTTTTGGATAATTCTCCTTCTTTATAACTGATTCCTTATCTTCAATGACTTGAACTTATTTCTCCAACTCTTTTGCACATTCCTAGCCTCTCTTGAACTTCAAATTCGTCCATCCATCTTGCTCCATACTTGTGCTATCCATTCCAAGCCCAAAACTGCTCTAAAATGCTCCAAATTGCATCTTTTTGCCAACTTTGCCAATTGGCTACAAGCACACGAAAATGACTTAAGACACTATAATAAGCAACAAATAACTAAATAAATGCAAGAAAACACATTAACTAAGTCGCATAAATATGCTCCTATCAGAAACCTGCGGCATTTGTTCTCTTGCACTTATATTTCCTGTTCTTTGGCATTTATCACATGTTAAGCAAAAAGTTCTAGAATCCTTAAAGATACTAGGCCAATAGAATCCACATTGTAACACTTTAAGTGTTGTTCTCTGTGTGCCAAAGTGACCACCACATGCATATGTATGACAAAAGCTTAAAATGGAATGAAACTCAGAGTCATGGACACATCGACGTACAATCTGATCAGGGCAATATTTCCATAAATATGGATCATCCCATACATAAAACCGTGCATCATTTATGAGCTTATCACGTTGGTATCTAGTGAAAGTGTTTGGAATTCGTTTAGACACCAAAAAGTTGACCAAATTAGCATACCAAGGTTCATTTACCTTAATGGACAGCAATTGTTCATCAGGAAATGTTTCAGCAATGGGTAAGGACTCCTCATTATGCACTATACGGCTGAGGTGGTCAGTCACCACGTTTTCACTTCCCTTTTAGTCTCGAATCTCAATGTCGAATTCTTGAAGAAGCAGCATCCATCGAATTAGCCTTGGCTTGGCTTCCTTCTTTGTGAGCAAATATTTCAAAGCTGCATGATCAGTGAAAACAATTACTTTAGTACCAATTAAATATGATCTAAATTTATCTAAAGCAAAGGCAACAGCAAGAAGTTCTTTTTCAGTTGTGCAATAGTTCAGTTGGGCATCATTCAACGTCCAAGAGGCATGGTAGATGACATGCGGCCTCTTGTCCTTCCTTTGTCCTAAAACAGCCCCTAAAGCATAATAAGATGCATCACACATAAGCTCGAAAGGAAGGCTCCAATCAGGTGGAACAATAATTGGGGCCATGGTCAGCAACTCCTTGAGTTGTTTGAAGGAGGCCGTGCACTCCTCATTGAAATCAAACACCACATCTTTTTGAAGGAGGCTGCAAAGAGGTTGAGAAACCTTTGAGAAATCTTTGATGAATCGTCCATAGAAACCTGCATGTCCAAGAAAGGAACGAACCTCTCTAACCGAAGTAGGAGAGGGTAAAGGACGTACAAGATGTATCTTTGACTTATCAACCTCAATATCATTTTCAGAGATGATATGACCTAAAACTATGCCTTGTTTAACCATGAAATGACATTTTTCCCAATTGAGAACAAGGTTAGTTTCAACGCATCGTTTTAAGATCAAACTGAGATTATGCAAACAACCATCAAATGAATCACCAAAAACGCTGAAATCATCCATGAAAACTTCAATAATTTTCTCAACATAATCAGAAAATATGCTCATCATGCATCTTTGAAAAGTGGCAGGTCCATTGCATAAACCAAATGGCATACGACGAACTCCTTCAAGTGCTTGTTTGGATCTTCCATGGACAGCCCATGGAACTTTGGGATGTGGTGCAACAAACTGGACTTCAATTCAAACTCATCGGTCTTGTCTTGGGCAGCCCTAGGGTATTGAATACATAGGGGTGCGGCATTGGCCAATCCCGAAGCAGAGAGCTCCTTGATTGTTTGATTGTCCGCTGCCATGGCTTGTACTTCCTCCAACACTTGAGCCGTGGGCTCTTCTTCCGCTTCTAGCACTGGTTCTTCAAGCTCAGGTTAAGGGCTAGGTGGATTAGATGCTTGTTAAGTTCTTTGCCTTCTCAAAGTCCTCTCAAAATCGTCGTCAAAGTCCAAGATGTGCTCACGAACAAGTTGAGAACTTCGAGTCATAAACTAGTACCTGAAAACAAGGAAACAAAACAAGTCAGAAACTAAACAAAAAGAAACAAGGAATTAGCAAAGTTGCTAATCCCCGGCAACGGCACCAAAAATTTGATGCGAAATATATAAGCACACAAATTAAACCCTCTTTTTGACAATTGTAGTATATGTATAAGTAGGGATCGTTCTAGACCGGGGATTAGGAGGGATTGCTAAAACACTTGAAACTAGACTCAAAGAATGTAAAACTAAATTCTAAAACACTAAAACAACTCAAAATACTCAAAACAGCACAAAAACACTCAAAACTGCCTAAAAACACAAACTGGGCAGTTTTGAACTTTAAACACTACTTTGGACGAAAATAGATTTTAACTTGACTCAAGACACTTAAAAACACAAATCAAAACAGATTTTAACTAATCTAACACTTCAAAATAAAGGGGGATTTGATTTTGACGAATTTGAAAACAAAACAAACAGATTGTAAACTAAAACAGATTTTGGACGAATTTGGATAAAATATGGATGATGGGCTAGCTAGAGGGTTCTTCTACACACATGACACACTTGCACATAAACCAATTTTCAGTTGTTCTTTCGATAAATCATGAAACTCAACACCCCAGGTTAATTAGGTCCGCTTAAATTAACCTTCAAGTTCTCCTTAAGTTATTGAATTGGATGGGAAAGCGCATACAACAATTCAAAGCATTCTTCAAAAGTCCTTTACGTGAACAGCACAATAACGATACAATCAAAGATCATTAGGCATCACGAAAACTAAAAGTATTGACGAGGCATTCGTTACTATGATGAGCATGAAACTCCTGCCAAGAATTCATTTAACGCGATCGTTTATAAGCGACCTCCACTACTTCTGAATATAAGTTTGTAACTATTAGGTGAAACTCCCTTATACTCTAGCATCATATTCATGCATGCAAACTAAGTGTGCACTCTTAAAAAACATACACAAATAAGTTATCAATCAAGCAGTTAAACAAATTGAATTCACAACTTATGAAATCACAACTGAAGGTAATCACTTCATATTGCAAGTATGTTCATGGCTTTGAATCTTCCCCTAGCCAAAAGGGATTTAGTTCCTCATAATCGCAAAGCAAAGAATAACAAGTTTATACATTGAAAACAAAAGAAAGAAAACACCTAAACGCTCCAGCGATCTAAACTGAACAGCAAGCACGTCCAAGAACTTCCCTTCCCTTCCTTGATTGCGGCACAAGGTTTTGTGGTAGGTTTTGGGGATTATGGATGGTGTAGAAGGATGGGATTGTGGTTAGGATGGATGTATGGTGCGGCAAGGGTTGTTTAAGGTCAGAAACTATGGAGAATGGTGAAGGAAGGGTGCGGCAGAGAGTGGTGGATGATTTCTGGCATGAATGGGTGAATGAATGATGTCTTGTGGCTGCAAAAAGGAAGTTTATTTAAAGGTTTCAGGAATTAAAACCCTAGGTTAATTAGGTAAATAGAAATTAAGTCAAAAGCTTCTAGAAAAAGGTAAACAAATCATAAAAGTAAAGGAAATTGGCTAAGAATTGCGGCAAGGCTTTAAAACAAATTAGGAATGTGTTTTAATGCAAGGAAACAGGAAATAACCCTCTCCCTTGCACGGCAAGGAAGAGTAAAGGGTAAGGAGGTGCGGCTGGATGTTTAGGAAAGGGAAAGTGTCCTAAACTAAAGGGAAAGGGGTCCCCATGCACGGCAAGGGAAAGGGAGAATGGGAAAGGTGCGGCAAGGACTTTAATGGTGCAAGGAATGTGTAGTTTGTGTCCTAAAATGCATATGAGGCCTTCAAAGTTGCTGGAATTCAGGGACATTTAGGAAAGGTCACACCAAAATAGGAAACCTTGGCTTAACTTTCCTACTTCAAGTAGGAATCCTTGTTTGAGTAGGAATCCTCATGTGAGTAGGAATCCTCATTCTTCTAGGAATCCATCTTCAATTAGGTATCCTAACTTCTTCAAGTCTTCAATTTCATCCATTCATTTTGCTCCAAACATGTAATAACCATTCCAAGCCCAATTTTTCTCCACAAGGCTCCAAAATGCATCTTCTTGCATACTTTGTCCTTAGAATGTGAAAACACATGAAAATGACTTTAAACCCTAAAATAACTAAGGAAACACAACATAAATGCACAAGAACAAGCCAATTAAGTCACATAAATATGCTCCTATCAATCGGCCAATTGTATAATCACACCATCATTTTTCAACTCGCCTAAGCCCATAGATGCAGAAATTGAATATGGCATGACATTTATAGATGCACCTAAGTCTAACATTGCAGATTCAAAGTGAGTATTGCCAATAACACAAGGAATTGTAAAACTACCAGGATCCTTGCATTTAGGGGGCAGTTTGCGTTGCAAGATGGCTGAGACATTTTCACCTCCCTTTACAACCACCTTGGTCGAAATTCTCTTCCTATGGTGCAAAGTTCTTTTAAAAACTTGGCATACCTCGGAACTTGCTTAATTGCATCCAAATGTGGTATATTGACTTGAACTTTTCTAAACGTTTCCAAAATGTCCTTTTCAGCCTCTTCCTTCTTTGATTGCATAAACCTACGAGGAAAGGGTACATTTGGAGGAACAACGTTAGAATTAACCAAAATTGGAACTTCCTTACCTGTGTTGGCCGAATTGGATTGTTTGGGTGGCTGTGACAAGGGTGGTGCTTGCTCCTCTTCTTCAATTATCAACTCTTCAAACTCGTTGGAACGTGATTTGGAAGGTTGAGGATCAGATCCAACTTGTTTTCCATTTCACAAACTCATGGCTTTGGCAGATTCGAATCCTCCCTTTGGGTTGATAACGGTTGAACTAGGTAAATTGCCTGGTTCTCGAAATTGTCCTACAAACTCTGCAATCTGCCCAATTTGCTTCTCCAATTGGTCCACCCTTTTGTCTTGGCTTTGCATTGCTTTGGTTTGATTTTCCTGCCCTTGAGACAAATTGGTGAGTAATTTAAGAAGTGTGTCATTATCCAAAGAAATACCTGAAGTATTTTGGGCAGATGGTTGTGGGGCTTGTGTTGGTGCAAATGGCTTAGTATAGAAGCCCGGGGGTTGCTGCCTAAAACCTCCTTGTTGTTGGGATTGTTGAGGCTTTCTCCATTTGAAATTCGGATGATCTTTCCAACCAGGGTTGTAGGTATTAGAGAATGGATCGTTCCTTGGCTGGTTTTGGCCTCCAAAACCCATTGCATTGGCAGATTCCCATCCACCATTCTCAATCAGTTGCGGGCATTTATCAGAGGAGTGTCCTTGGATAGAACACACGCCACACACACTTGGTCCTTGCATCTTCATCCCTTCGGCCATCTGAGACACAATAGAAGTAAGATTAGTTAATTGGGATTGAATGTCAGATGTGGAACTTACCTCATTCACTTGCTGCCGTGGGGTGTCCCTTTGCCCAATGCCTTCATATTGTTGTGCATTCAATGCATGGTTTGCAATTAGTGTCTTTGCTGCCATATGTGTTTTGTCCACCAACGCTCTTCCCGCTGAAGCATCTAGCATTTGCCTCTCAATGGGAATAAGGCCTTCATAAAAGTATTGAAGTAAAAGCTCTTCTTTCATCTGATGTTGAGGACATGATGCAACAAGGCTTTTGAAACGCTCATAATACTCGCCTTGGCTTTGCTGGATTCCGCTAATCTTCTTCCTCAAAAGAATGACTCTTGAAGTGGGGAAGAACTTCTCTAAGAATGCCCTTTCCATGCTCTCCCAAGAAGTGACGGTTCCAGGGGCTAATTCGTATAACCAATCCTTAGCCCTCTCTAGAAGAGAGAAGGGAAAGGCCTTCATCTTCAAAATGTTGCTATCGACATTGATTGGAGTCATGCTTGAACACACCACTTCAAATTCTTTCAGATGCTTGTTTGGATCTTCCATGGACAGCCCATGGAATTTGGGAATGTGGTGCATCAAGCTAGACTTCAATTCGAATTCATCAGTCTTGTCTTCAGCCGCCCTAGGGTATTGGATGCATAAAGGTGTAGCATTGTCCAATCCCGAGGCAGAAAGCTCCTTAATTGTTCGATTATCCGCTGTCATGGCTTGTGGTTCTTCTAAATTCCTTGCCGTGGGGTCTTCTTCCTCTTCTAGCACGTGTTATTCAAGCTCAGGTTCAGAGCTAGGTGGATTAGATTCTTGCTGGTTCCTCTGCCTTCTCAAAGTCCTCTCAAAATCGTCGTCAAAGTCCAAGATATTCTTATGAACAGTTTGAGAACTCCGAGTCATAAACTAGTAACTAAAAACAAGAAACAAAACAAAGTCAGAAACTGAAACAAATTAAAAATAAACAGAAAGAAAAGATCCAAGGGATTAGCAAAGTTGCTAATTCTCGGCAATGGCACCAACAATTTGATGCGAAATATATAAGCACACCAATTAAACCCTCTTGTTGACAATTGTAGTATAGATGCAAGTAGGGATCGTTCTAGACCGGGGATTAGGAGGGATTGCTAAAACACTTGAAACTGACTCAAAAACGTAAAACTAAGTTTAAAACACTAAACTAGACTCAAAGAATGCAAAACTAAACTCTAAAACACTAAAACAACTCAAAAGACTCAAAACAACACAAAACAAGCTAAAAGACTCAAATCTGCCACTAAGAGTAAATTTGGTCGAAAATAGGTTTTGACTTGACTCAAAACACTTAAAAACACAAACTAAATCAGTTTCTAACTAATATGACTCAACAAAGTAAATGGGGATTGGGTTTTGACGAATTTGAAAACAAAACAAGTAAAGTAAAGAACTAATGAAATCTGCACGAATTTGGGTAAAACTATGGATGATGGGCTAGCTAGGAAGTCCTTCTCCACACATGACACACTTGCAAACAAAACGATTTCCAGTTGCTTTTCAATAAACCATGAATTCTCAACGCCCCAGATTAACCGTGAATTGCACTAATTAACCCTCAGATTTTCCTAATTTTTTTGAATTGGATGATTGCATACAACAACCCAAAGCATTCTCCACAAGTTCCCTACATGATTAGCATAATAGAGATACAAGCAAAGATCATTAAGTTCTCTGAAAATCATAAGCATTGACAAGGCACTCGTAACTATGAATTGCATGATACTTATGCCAGGAATTTACTTAACACGATTGTGACTAGCAACCTTCACTACTTATGAATATAAGTTCATAACGATTAGGTGAAACTCCCTTATATCCTAGCATCAGATTTATGCATGAAAATTAAGCGTGCACTCTCAACCAACACACACAAATCAGTTTTAATTCAACAGATAAGTAAATTGAATTCACAACTTATGAATCACAACTGGATGTAATCAAATCATATTGCAAGTATACCCATGGTTTCGAATTCCTCCCTAGCTAAGAGGGGTTTAGTTCCTCATACTCACAGAACAAAGATTATTGAATTGAAACATTGAAAACAAAAGAAAGATTACACCTAAAACGTTCCCGCAATCCTAACTTGAATGCAAGCACGTCCAAGGGCTCTCCTCCTTCCTCTTTGCTGCGGTACAAAGGTGGGTGAAGTGTATGGGATGTGTTTTGGGGTCAGGAATGTGTTTAGGGTGAATGGAGATTGCGGCAAAGGTGTAGGGATGATTTCTGGCGTGAATGGCTGAATAAATGAGTGAATGGAACCTTTTGTGCGGCACCAAGATGTTTTATTTAAAGACTTTAGGGTAATAAAGCTAGGAAACAATTTAGGAAACAGAAATTAAATCAAAACTTTAAGGGAAATAGGAATTAAAGTCAGAATCCTAAGGGAATTGGGCAAGTAGGTGCGGCAAGGATGGAAAAGGTAAGGAAATGCCTTGCAAGGCAAGGAAAAAGGATTTCCTTGCTGATTTAGGTCCATAAATTAGGCAAGTGAGAGATACCTTGCACGGCAAGGATGGGAAACAAGGGGATGGTGCGGCAAAGGCTGATTTGGTGCAAGGAAGGTTCAATTTGTGTCCTAAAATGCATAGGAGGCCTTCAATGTTGCTGGAACTTAGGGACAATTAGGATTAGGAAAGGTCAAACCAAAATAGGAAACCTTGGCTTAACCTTCCTACTTCAAGTAGGAATCCTTCTTCAATTAGGAATCCTAACATCTTCAAGTCTTCAATTTCGTCCATTCCTTTTGCTCCAAGCATGTGATAACCATTCCAAGCCCAATTTTGCTCCAAAACGCTCCAAAATGCACCTGCTTGCATACTTTGTCCGTAGGACCTGAAAACACACGAAAATGGCTTAAAAGACTAGAATAACTAAGAAATAACAACGTGATAGGAGCATATTTATGTGACTTTGTTAGCTTGTTTCCTTGCATTTTCTTAGTTAGTTTCTACTTATTATAGTGATTTAAGCTATTTTCGTGTGTTTTTAGGTCCAATTGGCAAAGTTGGCAAAAAGATGCAATTTGGAGCATTTTAGAGCAGTTTTGGGCTTGGAATGGATAGCACAAGTATGGAGCAAGATGGATGGACGAATTTGAAGTTCAAGAGAGGCTAGGAATGAAAAAAAGAGTTGAAGAAATAAATTCAAGTCATTGAAGATAAGGAATCAGCTACAAAGAAGGAGAATTATCCAAAACCTTATCCAACCTTATCTTATCCAAACTAATCTTATCTTATCCTATCCTAATCTTATCCTACCTTAATTCCAGTTGCAAGGGGGACTCCTTTTCATATTAGGATGCCTAAAACCTGTTTTTAGGAGGCCTTTTTGTTCTAGAAACATGCCACAACACTCCTTTCTAGAACCTTTAAAAATCTGGCGCCCCAACCAGTTTTTAGAAGGCCTTTTCCTTGTTGGATTGGAGTCCTAAATCCTTTTCCCTGACAACCTAGGCCAAGTAATCCCTAGGCCTATAAATACACACATCTGCTGCTACATTCAGACCACCACCCTCTACCATAACTCACCTACATCCATCCACCACACTCTTGTGCAGCAGCTTTGCAAAGGAAGGAAGGAAGAAATCTGGAGCGTTTCTAGGTGTATTCTATCCTTTGTTTTTAATGTTTAAATTTATTTATCTTTGTTTAATTGCGAACATGAGGAACTAATTTCTTTATAGTTAGAGGTGAATTTGAAGCCATGATCATATGTTATATATGAATTGATTACGTCCAGTTATTGTTTCTTAAGACTAGAATGTGATTTGCTTATCTGAGTTACTAAAACTTATTTGTGTGTGTTAATTGGGGGTGGACACTTAATTTGCATGCATGAATTTGATGCTAGAGTATAAGGGAGTTTCACCTAATCGTTATGAACTTATATTCACAAGTAGTAAAGGTTGCTAGTCACAATCATGTTAAGTAAGTCCTAGGCAAGAGTATCATGCTGTCATAGTTACGAATGCCTCGTCAACACTTATGATTTTCAAAGAACTTAATAACCTTTTATATGTTTTCTATCATGCTGTCATAGTTAGGAGACTTGATAAGGATAATTTGGTTGTAATGCGTCTTCCATTCAATTCAATGAACTAAGGAAAATCTGATGGTTAATTTGTGCAGTCATGGTTAACTTGGGGTGTTGTCATTCATGTCTAAAGGAATAATAACTGGAAATTGGTTCATATGCATATGTCATGTGTGGAGAAGGACCCTCTAACTAGCCTTTCACCCATCCAAAGCACCCAATTTCGTACCTTTGTTACTTTGTTTCTTTAATTGCTTAGTTTTAGTTAATTTCGTCAAAAACCCAATTCCCTTTACTTTGTTGTGTCAAATTAGTTAGAATCTATCTAAATTAGGTTTTCTTTAGTGTTTTGAGTCTTATTAGTCTAGAATTCGTCCAAATAACTCCCTAGAGTCTGTTTTGAGTCTAGTTGTTAGTTTTGTGCTGTTTTAATTTGTTTTGAGTCTTTAGAGTCTAGTTAAGTGTTTTTAAGTTTAGTTTTGTGTTTTTGAGTCAGATTTGCGTAGATTAGCATCCCTTCTAATCCCCGGCTAGAACGATCCCTACTTACACATACTACATTGATAGGGTTTAAGTTTGAGTGCAATTTAATTTCACATCACAACGTATGCAAGAAGATGCAATTTGGAGCCTTTTGGAGAAAAATTGGGCTTGGAATGGTTATTACATGTTTGGAGCAAAAGGAATGGATGAAATCGAAGGATTCCTAATCAACAAAGGATTCCTACTTGAAGATGGATTCCTAGAAGAATGAGGATTCGTACTCACATGAGGATTCGCACTCAAACAAGGATTCCTACTTGAAGTAGGAAAGTTAAGCCAAGGTTTCCTATTTTGGTGTGACCTTTCCTAATCCTAAATGTCCCTGAATTCCAGCAACTTTAAAGGCCTCATATGCATTTTAGGACAAAAACTACACATTCCTTGCACCATTAAAGTCCTTGCCGCACCTTTCCCATTCTCCCTTTCCCTTGCCGTGCAAGGGGACCCCTTTCCCTTTAGTTTTAGGACACTTTCCCCTTCCTAAACATCCAACCGCACCTCCTTACCCTTTACTCTTCCTTGCCGTGCAAGGGAGAGGGTTATTTCCTGTTTCCTTGCATTAAAACACATTCCTAATTTGTTTTAAAGCCTTGCTGCAATTCTTAGCCAATTTCCTTTACTTTTCTGATTTGTTTACCTTTTTCTAGAAGCTTTTGACTTAATTTCTATTTACCTAATTAACCTAGGGTTTTAATTCCTGAAACCTTTTAAATAAACTTCCTTTTTGCAGCCACAAGATATCATTCATTCACCCATTCACGCCAGAAATCATCCACCACTCTCTGCCGCACCCTTCCTTCACCATTCTCCATAGTTTCTGACCTTAAACAACCCTTGCCGCACCATACATCCATCCTAACCACAATCCCATCCTTCTACACCATCCATAATCCCCAAAACCTACCACAAAACCTTGTGCCACAATCAAGGAAGGGAAGGGAAGTTCTTGGACGTGCTTGCTGTTCAGTTTGGATCGCTGGAGCGTTTAGGTGTTTTCTTTCTTTTGTTTTCAATGTATAAACTTGTTATTCTTTGTTTTGCGATTATGAGGAACTAAATCCCTTTTGGCTAGGGGAAGATTCAAAGCCATGAACATACTTGCAATATGAATTGATTACCTTCAGTTGTGATTTCATAAGTTGTGAATTCAATTTGTTTAACTGCTTGATTGATAACTTATTTGTGTATGTTTATTAAGAGTGCACACTTAGTTTGCATGCATGAATATGATGCGAGAGTATAAGGGAGTTTCACCTAATAGTTACAAACTTATATTCACAAGTAGTGGAGGTCGCTTATAAACGATCGCGTTAAATGAATTCTTGGCAGGAGTTTCATGCTCATCATAGTTACGAATGCCTCGTCAATGCTTATAGTTTTCATGATGCTTAATGATCTTTGATTGTATCGTTATTATGTTGTTCACGTAAACGACTTTTGAAGAATGCTTTGAATTGTTGTATGCGCTTTCCCATCCAATTCAATAACTTAAGGAGAACTTGAAGGTTAATTTAAGCGGACCTAAATAACCTGGGGTGTTGAGTTTCATGATTTATCGAAAGAACAACTGAAAATTGGTTTATGTGCAAGTGTATCATGTGTGGAGAAGAACCCTCTAGCTAGCCCATCATCCATATTTTATCCAAATTCGTCCAAAATCTGTTTTAGTTTACAATCTGTTTGTTTTGTTTTCAAATTCGTCAAAATCAAATCCCCCTTTATTTTGAAGTGTTAGATTAGTTAAAATCTGTTTTGATTTGTGTTTTTAAGTGTCTTGAGTCAAGTTAAAATCTATTTTCGTCCAAAGTAGTGTTTAAAGTTCAAAACTTCCCAGTTTGTGTTTTTAGGCAGTTTTGAGTGTTTTTAAGCGGTTTTGAGTCTTTTAAGTTTGTTTTGAGTCTTGTGAGTCTTGTTAAGTGTTTTTAACTTTGTTTTTATGTTTTTGAGTCAGTTTAGAGGTTTTAGCAAGCCCTCCTAATCCCCGGTCCAGAATGATCCCTACTTGCATCTATACTACAATTGTCAACAAGAGGGTTTAATTTGTGTGCTGTTTTACCTCGCATCAGATACTCTATTTTCACACACATTTTCTGACTACACACCCTACATGTGAGAAGATTGATGTAAACATGAAAACGAACACTCACATATGTTATAACAAAGAAAGCAATTTCTGGAGTTAATAAGCTTGTTTAGATATGATCCCATGAATGGAATGCTACTACTTAGATGCGAGAACCAGTGACACCATATGCTCTATACCAATTCCAAACTCCACATATTGAATCACATAACACTCAAGATTGAAGTTTAAGGGTTGAAACAGGGCTAAAGGAAATGGTTAAGAAAGAAAGGATATGCAAAACAATGGTTCTTAAAGCAATAGCAAGCAAAGTATTGAAATTGACACTTAGAATTCACTTTTGAATGCAGAAATCAACTTTAAACACAAAAGGGAAGAAATACACATTCTAGGGCCAGATTTGATGTTTTGGACCCTTTCTTCAACAATCAACACTTTAGAACTCTTTTTCTCATAATTTTCAACTCTTTTTCACTTCTTTTTTTTTTCATAACTTTTTCTTTTTCTTTTTCTAAACCAGTACCTTATTTCTTTTTCTTGGCGCGCACACACACAAATCCCTTCCCCCACACTTGTTTTTCTGCAAGAAGACAATCAAAAGGAATTCTTTTTAAGTCATGCTTCACTATACTTTAAGAACAAGGGTATAGATAGTCCTAATCTAGGCTAGGTAGGGATGATATGGTTCACAAAGAAAATAGGCTAAACAAGGCTCAACAGGGCTTAAACCTACAAAACAAATGACAGAAGGGGGTTCGGCTATTTGGCTGGTGGTCACTACACAATTTCATCTTGAATATGTGTTATGCAATTCAATGTCATGCTTTGAATGAAATAGGTATGAGTTCTAGTATTTGGAACTAAATGATGAAACGCCTTCTAAGTAGCAACCAAGCAAAGAATAATGAGATCATGCAACGACTTTAGAAAACAAAAATGCACAGATTATCAACTCTCCACATAAACGTTTTAGGCTCAAGACTCTTAAGGTTGTAGCGTTAATTTGAGTTCCTTCCTTCAAGCATGTTACAAAAACTGATTTTTCCTTTATGATTGCATGTGAATTCATAAATTATAACCACAACCAAGCATAAACCAAAGAGTAAATCAAACTTTCATCCATGTTTATAACTCTTTTTAACAGTCATGTAATTAAAAACCAAATCCTTATCATTGTGTTGGAAGGTACCCTAAGACATAAACAAACACACAAAAACAACTCTTTTTGGGTTTTTCAAAACAATTTTTCAAATTTTTATGAGATTTTCGGATTTTATGCCAAAACACACTAAAACACTCCAAAACAGCTTAAAAACACTTAAAAAACAGCTTGAAACAACTTTTGAAGTAATGGGTGGTAGAATCCCACGAATTTGCATCAAAAACACTTTGTTACCCCCCCACACTTAAATCAAACAATGTCCTCAATGTTTCAAGCATAAACTCACACAAAAACAAACAAACTAACAAACAATGAATAAACACACTGAACATGGCAGAAAAGAAACAACAACAAAGAGAAGGGTTTAGGAACGCAAATCTGGAATTGGAGTGATTCCTAGGTCTTCCTTTGTTGAATGCATGGGTTGCCTCCCAAGAAGCGCTTGCTTTAACGTCTTGCAGCCGGACGAAGAACTCATTCATTCCCCATTGGAGCCCACGGTGGTGTGAAAATTACTTGACACTTAAATTAAAACCCTATCGACGTAGTATATGAAAGTAGGGATCGTTTTAGGCCGGGGATTATAAGGGATGCTAATCTACACAAGTTAAACTCTAAAACACTAAACTAGACTCTAGACAACTCAAAACTGACCAAATTGACTCAAAACAGCAAAACTAATTTAAACAGACTCAAAACAGATACTAGGAAGTGAATTGGATGAATTTTAGACTACTAAGACTCAAGACACTAAAAGGAGACAGATTTGGACGAATTTGACAAAACTAAAACACAAATAAGAACTGAGGGGGTTTTTAGACGAATTTATCAAAACTGAGAAGATTTCAGCAAACAAAGTAAATTAAAGAGAGGTGAAGGTGAATTCAGGGGTGAAAAACTAGTTAGAGGGTTCTTCTCCACACATGAACATATGCATACGAATTGATATCCAGTTATTCTTTCGATAAACCATGAATGACAATGCTCCGAATTAATTGTGTTGCACTAATCAATTCCCAGATTTCCCTAAGTTCATTGAATTAAATGGATAACGCATCACAACCAAATTATTCTTATCAAGTTCCCTAACTATGGAATACGCATGATAGAGACACATATCAAAGATCGTTAAGTTCCATGGAAATCATAAACATTGACAAGGCATTCATAACTATGAACTGCATGATAATTCTGCTTGGGATCTACTTAACACAATCGCGACTAACGACCTTTACTACTTGTGAATATAAGTTCATAACGATTAGGTAAAATTCCCTTATACCCTAGCATCAAATTCATGCATGTAAACTAAGCATGCATCCTTAATCAACACACAAGAACAGGTTCTTACTAAAACAGACAAGTAAACCACATCCACAATTTATGAAACAATAACTGGAGGTAATCAATTCATACTAAACATATGTCCATGGCTTTGAATCCACCTCTAACTAAAATGAAATTAGTTCCACATGTTCAACATAATTGAAAAGCAAATTAAATTAAACATGGAAACAGAAATAAGAGAAGAAAGAACTCTAAGAACTCCAATGGTTGCAGGTAGGCTGCGGCACAACCCTTTCTCTCCAATGGAAGCCACGGCACAAGTCCTTCTCTCCTCTCCAAAGGCTGCGACAAAGGGGATGAGTGGATGTAGATGGATTGCTATGATGTAGAATGAATTGTGATGTGTATAGGAGGTGGTGAAACCTGCGGCATCCCTCTAAACTTGTATATATAGGCACCACAAACCCTAGGGTAATTAGATTAGGCTTGGACTTAGCATAAGCAAAGGATTAGGGCCCTAGGTTCGGCAGGATGTGTAAATCCATTAGGAAAAAGGATTATGGCCCAATTAATTTCTGAAAAGGATTTGTAGAACCCAAATCCACAAGGAAAAAGCCTAACAAATCAGAATCGATGAGGGAAAGGGATAGGAGAGTGCACGGCAAGGCAAAGGCCTTCTAGAAAGGAAGGAGGCGCCAGATTTTTAGGGTTCTAGAAATAATGTCTTTTGTGGCAGATTTTTGGGTTTCTAGAAGGGTTTGGGGCGCCACTTTTGTAGGACAAGGGATAGGACTTCTAGAAATCAGGTTTTAAGTCTCCTAAACTGAAATTAAATCTCTTTTGTAGCTGAAAACAAGGTAGGATAAGATTATGATAGGATAAGATAAGGTAGTTTGGATAATGTTTTGGATAATTCCCCTTCTCTATAGCTGATTCCTTATCTTCTTTATCTTTGACTTCTTTCCTCCCTCATTTTAGTTGATTTCAAGCCTTTGTATCTTCAATTTCGTCCATCAACTTGCCTCCATGCTTGCACTACCTAATCTTGGCCCAAAAATGCTCTAGAATGCTCCAAATTGCTTCTTTTTGCCTTCTTGACACTTAGAACCTACAAACACACGAAAATAGCTTAAAAAACAAAATTAACTAAGAACTAACAACGTAAATGCATGAAAACAAGCTAACTAAGTCGCATAAATATGCTCCTATCAAATTCCCCCACACTTAGCTTTTGCTAGTCCTCAAGCAAAACGAAACAAAACAAACAAACCAAACACCAAACAAACTAAACCTTCCAACGTTCACCTCAGAGATTTCTGATAGGAGCATATTTATGCAACTTAGTTAGCCTATTTCCATGCATTTTCGTTGTTAGTTCTTAGTTATTTTAGTATTTTAAGCTATTTTCGTGTGTTTGTAGGTCTAATGTGCAAAGTATGCAAGAAAGTGCATTTTGGTGCTTTTTGGAGCAGTTTTGGGCACTAAATGGATTGCACATGCTTGGAGCTAAGTGGATGGACGAAATTAAAGATCAAATGAGCTTAGGATCAAATGAAGAATGAAGAGTTCAAAATTGGAAGCCAAGGTTTCTAAAGTTGGAAGTTTCTAATTGTGAAGGTTTCCATTTGTGGAGGTTTCCAATTTTGGGGTTTCCAAAACATGTAGGTTGCCTAATTACTCATTCTAGAAGCCCAAAACCGTGCCTAACACATTCCCCTTTTGTTTCAATCCTTGCTGCACAAGGGAGGGGTTTTCTTGCCTATTTTCTGTCATAAAACACATTCCTCTTTTGTTGCAATCCTTGCTGCACAAGGGAGAGGTTTTCTTGCCTATTTTCTGCCCAAAAATACTTCCCCTTTCTCTTACAAATCAATGCCACACCTTCTTTCCCTTTCTCTCTTAATTTCTGACCTTTAAAACACATTCCTTTTCTCTCCTACACATTCCGCCGAATTTCACTTTCTTATTCTCTTTGATTTTCTGATTCTTTCTTACCTATTAAATTGTGGAACCAAAATAGCTAAGTATTGAACCTTTCCTATTATTTTCTGATTGCCTTTCAACCCTAGCCCTATAAATAAAGCCATCCGCACCATTTAGTCTCTCTCCCTCTCTGAACAGATTCTCTGCATCTATTCCATCCACCTATCTACCTATCCATCCTCTACCACTCATCACCACCCATTCACGCCAGAAATCATCCACAACTCTCTGCCGCACCCTTCCTTCACCATTCTCCATAGTTTCTGACCTAAAACAACCCTTGCCGCACCATACATCCATCCTAACCATAATCCCATCCTTCTACACCATCCATAATCCCCAAAACCTACAACAAAACCTTGTGCCGCAATCAAAGAAGGGAAGGGAAGTTCTTGGACGTGCTTGCTGTTCAGTTTGGATCGCTGGAGCGTTTAGGTGTTTTCTTTCTTTTGTTTTCAATGTATAAATTTGTTATTCTTTGCTTTGCGATTATGAGGAACTAAATCCCTTTTGGCTAGGGGAAGATTCAAAGCCATGAACATACTTGCAATATGAATTGATTACCTTCAGTTGTGATTTCATAAGTTGTGAATTCAATTTGTTTAACTGCTTGATTGATAACTTATTTGTGTATGTTTATTAAGAGTGCACACTTAGTTTGCATACATGAATATGATGCTAGAGTATAAGGGAGTTTCACCTAATAGTTACAAACTTATATTCACAAGTAGTGGAGGTCGCTTATAAACGATCGCGTTAAATGAATTCTTGGCAGGAGTTTCATGCTCATCATAGTAACGAATGCCTCGTCAATACTTATAGTTTTCATGATGCTTAATGATCTTTGATTGTATCGTTATTGTGCTGTTCACGTAAAGGACTTTTGAAGAATGCTTTGAATTGTTGTATGCGTTTTCCCATCCAATTCAATAACTTAAGGAGAGCTTGAAGGTTAATTTAAGCGGACCTAATTAACCTGGGGTGTTGAGGTTCATGGTTTATTGAAATAACAACTGAAAATTGGTTTATATGCAAGTGTGTCATGTGTGGAGAAGAATCCTCTAGCTAGCCCATCATTCATATTTTATCCAATTTCGTCCAAAATCTGTTTTAGTTTACAATCTGTTTGTTTTGTTTTCAAATTCGTCAGAATCAAATCCCCCTTTATTTTGAAGTGTTAGATTAGTTAAAATCTGTTTTGATTTGTGTTTTGAAGTGTCTTGAGTCAAGTTAATATCTATTTTCGTCCAAAGTAGTGTTTAAAGTTAAAAACTGCCCAGTTTGTGTTTTTAGGCAGTTTTGAGTGTTTTTGTGCTGTTTTGAGTCTTTTGAGTTGTTTTAGTGTTTTAGAGTTTAGTTTTGCATTCTTTGAGTCTAGTTTAGTGTTTTAAACTTTGTTTTTACGTTTTTGAGTCAGTTTCAAGTGTTTTAGCAATCCCTCCTAATCCCCGGTCTAGAACGATCCCTATTTATACATATACTACAATTGTCAAAAAGAGGGTTTAATTTGTGTGCTTATATATTTTGCATCAAATTTTTGGCGCCGTTGCCGGGGATTAGCAACTTTGCTAATCCCTTGGTTCTTTTCTTTTCGTTTATTTTGTTTTTGTTTTAGTTTCTGATTTTGTGTTGTTTTCTTGTTTTCTTTAGCTAATCCCCTTTGTTTTTGTTTGTGTCTTTTACTTTTGATATTTGATTTAGTTTTACTTCTTTGATTTCAGGTATTGGAGAAGTAAGACATGGCACTTGCTACCATTCAAGCTCAATTAGCAAATCTTACTTCTCAATTGTCCCAGATTGCCAAAACAACCACAATGCACACTGCTCAAACTCATCAACGTGCTCAATTCACTGCTAATGGAGGTGCTTGGGGTTATCAAAGGCATAACCAATCAAGGGACAACATGTTTTCCAACACTTCCAATTCGGATTGGAGAGATTATTCAATTTACATGTGGGGAGAACCTCAACAATTCCAACAAGGTGGATATTGGCAGCAAGAAGAGGAGTTCTATTCAAGACCTATGCAGCCACCATAGCCTCCCCCACAACAATTCCAATCGAATTCAAGTATGCCCATGAGTTATAATGAAATTCTTGAAGGACTAATCTCTTTGACACAGGGCTCACAAAAAGAAGAACAATTGCAGCCATCTGAGGAGTTTTATCAATGGCCACATGCACCATTACAGCCTCCACCACAACCTGCCCAAACAAACTCAGGTATCTCTTTGTGTAATGATAACATTATTCAATTAATCACCTCTTTGACATAGGGAGTAGAAAATCAAAACAAGAAGATGAAAGACCGAGTCAAAAGAGTGGACGAATTGGAGAAGCAAGTTGGGCAGATTATGGAGTTCATGGTGCAGATTCAAGAGCAAAGTGAACTCTCCAACTCAACTATTGCAAATTCGAAGGAAGATTTTGACATCCATGATGCTATCACTTTGGGAAGTGCTATGGAGGTTGAAGCTGACCTAAAAACGTCCAAACATAGCCTAGAAGTGGATGAGGAGCTGCTGATTGAGGAGGAGGAAGAAGACATACACACAGCAAGGGTAGAACAACCCTTGCCGCAGCCCCCTAAGCCCTCTCAACCACCCACCACAAGTAAGGACGTCCCAAATTCAATTCATTCTAACATTATTCCACCAAATGTCCCTTTTCCTAGCAGATTTTTTATTCCCAAGAAAGAAGAGAGTGAAAAGGACATCATGGAAACCCTTCCAAAGGTGCAAAGTACTATCTCAAATCTTGGTACACCAAATCAAGTTCCAGATTGTATTGAAGTGTTCAAAGAACTTTGTACATCAAGAAGAAAGATTCAAGAGAAAGAAGTGGCTGGAGCATATGAAGAATGCATCAAGGAGGACATGTTTGAAACAACAAAGCCCAAAGAAGTTGAATTTGAGGACACGGGACAAGTCACAACCATCCTAGTCAATCTGGCCAAGTCCAACATTCCTGAAACATTCAAAGATGTGGTGTTTGTAATTGAGTTTGTGTTGGAGCAAGCAAGTAAGCCATCTTCTCCAATTTCGATTTTGTTTTCTACTAACTGGCTGATTTTAATGATTCAGGCACCCACACTAGAATGTAAACCATTGCCGGATCATTTCAAGTATCACCTCCCATTCAAAGATCACCTATATGCCGTGGCCTCCAATGAAGCTTAATTGGAGGTATCGTCTGGCTGCACGACGTCAAAGCAAGCGCTTCTTGGGAGGCAACCCATGCATTCAACGATGGACGTTCTAGGAATCACCCACATCCAGATTTGCGTTCCTAAACCCTTCTCTTTACTGCATTTATTTTGCTTTGCTGAGTTAGTTGTTTGTTTGTTTGCTTTCTGTGAGTTTATGCTTGAAACATTGAGGACAATGTTTGATTTAAGTGTGGGGGGGGGTAACAAAGTGTTTTGATGCAAATTCGTGGGATTCTATCACCCATTACTTCTAAAGTTGTTTCTCACTGTTTTTAAGTGTTTTTAAGCTGTTTTGGAGTACTTTTGTGTGTTTTGACATAAAAATCCGAAAATCTCATAAAAATTTGAAAAATTGTTTTGAAAAACCCAAAAAGAGTTTTTTTTGTGTCGTTTTTGTGTGTTTGTGTCTTAGGTACTTTCCAACACAATGATGAGGATTTGGTTTTTAATTACATGACTGTTAAAGAGAGTTATAAACATGGATGAAAGTTTGATTTACTCTTTGGTTTATGCTTGGTTGTGGTTATAATTTATGAATTCACATGCAATCATAAAGGAAAAATCAGTTTTTGTAACATGCATGAAGGAAGGAACTCAAACTAACGCTACATCCTTGAGAGACTTGAGCCTAAAACGTTCTTTTGGAGAGTTAATATTCAGTGCATTCTTGTTTTCTAAAGTCGTTGCATGATCTCATTATTCTTTGCTTGGTTGCTACTTAGAAGGCGTTTCATCATTTAGTTCCAAATACTAGAACTCATGCCCGTTCCATTCAAAGCATGACATTGATTTGCATAACACACGATCAAGATGAAGTTAATTAGTGAACCACCACAGCCAAAAAGCCGAACCCCTTTGTCATATGTTTTGTAGGTTTAACCCCGGTGAGCCTTGTTTAGCCTATGTTCTTTGTTAACCCCATTATCCTTACCTAGCCTAGTGTAGGACTATCCATACCCTTGTTCTTAAAGGATAGTGAAGCAAACTTAAAATGAATTTGTTTTGATCTACATTATGCAGTAAATTAAGTGTGGGGGAAGGATTGGTTGTTTTAAGCTCAGTTCTACATTTTGTGTTTCAAAAGAGAAGGAAATTCGTGGAAAAAAGAAAAGAAAAAGAAAAAGTTGTGAAAAGAATGAAAAAAAGTTTGAAAAGAAGAAAGAATGAGTTTAAGAGTGTTGATTGTTGAAGAAAGGGTCCAAAACATCAAATCTGGCCCTAAAATGTGTAAATCTCCCCTTTTTGTTCAAAGTTAAATTTCTGCATTCCAAAGTGAATTCTAAGTGTTGATTTCATTGCTTTGCTTGCTATTCTTTAAGAACCCTTGTTTTCCATATCCTTTCTTTCTTACCCAACACCCCAAGCCCCGTTACAACCCTTTAACTTCGATCTTGGGTGTTGTGTGTTTCAATATGTGGAGTTTGGAATTGGTATAAGCATATGGTGTCACTGGTTCTCGCATCTAAGTAGTAGCATTCCGTTCATGAGATCATATTCATATATGCATTAATAACTCCAGAAAAGTGCTTTCTTTGTTGCAACATATGTGAGTATTAGTTTTCATGTTTACATCAATCTTCTCACATATACCTAGTGTAGGGAGTGTAGTTAGAAAATCTGAGTGAAAATATAGTGTATATCTAGTAAGGAATTGAGTGAATTCTCTAAAGCATGTTACTACATTCAAAACGTTGTTTTAATTGATTGAATGCGAGCTAGTGAATGGTGACCATGATTAAGTATGTGCTCAAAAGTAAGGATCACAAAAATCTATGCAAGTGATGATTTTTAATATGTCATGTGCATTGGAAATCCCTAAAGCAATTGTTGGAAGGTTTAGATTGAGTTTAGTTTCTTTTGTTTTGCTCGAGGACTAGCAAATGCTAAGTGTGGGGGAATTTGATAGGAGCATATTTATGCAACTTAGTTAGCCTATTTCCTTGCATTTTCGTTGTTAGTTCTTAGTTATTTTAGTATTTTAAGCTATTTTCGTGTGTTTGTAGGTCTAATGTGCAAAGTATGCAAGAAAGTGCATTTTGGTGCTTTTTGGAGCAGTTTTGGGCACTAAATGGATTGCACATGCTTGGAGCTAAGTGGATGGACGAAATTGAAGATCAAATGAGCTTAGGATCAAATGAAGAATGAAGAGTTCAAAATTGGAAGCCAAGGTTTCTAAAGTTGGAAGTTTCTAATTGTGAAGGTTTCCATTTGTGCAAGTTTCCATTTGTGGAGGTTTCCAATTTTGGGGTTTCCAAAACATGTAGGTTGCCTAATTACTCATTCTAGAAGCCCAAAGCCGTGCCTAACACATTCCCCTTTTGTTTCAATCCTTGCTGCACAAGGGAGGGGCTTTCTTGCCTATTTTCTGTCATAAAACACATTCCTCTTTTGTTGCAATCCTTGCTGCACAAGGGAGAGGTTTTCTTGCCTATTTTCTGCCCAAAAATACTTCCCCTTTCTCTTACAAATCAATGCCACACCTTCTTTCCCTTTCTCTCTTAATTTCTAACCTTTAAAACACATTCCTTTTCTCTCCTACATATTCTGCCGAATTTCACTTTCTTATTCTCTTTGATTTTCTGATTCTTTCTTACCTATTAAATTGTGGAACCAAAGTAGCTAAGTATTGAACCTTTCATATTATTTTCTGATTGCCTTTCAACCCTAGCCCTATAAATAAAGCCATCTGCACCATTTAGTCTCTCTCCTTCTCTGAACAGATTCTCTGCATCTATTCCATCCACCTATCTACCTATCCATCCTCTACCACTCATCACCACCCATTCACGCCAGAAATCATCCACCACTCTCTGCCGCACCCTTCCTTCACCATTCTCTATAGATTTTAGTCATCCCCACCCTTCAGTACATACTTAATCATAGTCACCATTCATTAGCTAGCATTTAACCAATTAAAACAATGTTTTGAATGTAGTAACATGCCTTAGAGAATTCACTCAATTCCTCACAAGGTATACACTCTATTTTCACACAGAATTTCTAACTACACTCCCTAGTCTAGGTATATGTGAGAAGATTGATGTAAACATGAAAACGAACACTCACATATGTTTTTAACAAAGAAAGCAATTTCTGGAGTTAATAAGCATGTTTAGATATGATCTCATGAATGGAATGCTACTACTTAGATGCGAGAACCGGGGACACCATATGCTCATACCAATCCCAAACTCCACATATTGAAACACACAACACTCAAGATTGAAGTATAGGGTTGTAACGGGGCTAGGGGTATTGGCTAACAAAGAAAGGTAAGGAAAACAACCGTTCTTAAAGCAATAGCGAGCAACGTAATGAATATGACACTTAGAACTCCCTTTTGAAACGCAGCCACAAACTTTGATACATAAAGGGAAGATCACACATATTTAGGGCCGAATTCAACTTTTTGGACCCTTTCTTCAACAACCAACACTTGTGAGCTTAATCTCACTTATTTTGAACACTTTTCACACTTTTTTCTCACATACTTTTCTTTTTCTTTCTCACGAATTTTTCTCTTTTTTTTTTCTTTTCCACCCGTGCCTCTTTGTTACTTTGGCACACATGAACGTACAACTTCCCCCACACTTGTTTGCTCCCAAATAACGAACAAAGGGAATTCACTCTAGGTCATGCTTCACTACGCCTTAAGAACAAGGGTAAGGATGGTCCTAATCTAGGCTAGGTAGGGAACATGTGGGTAAACAAAGAAAATGGCTACACAAGGCTCAACGGGGCTTAATCCTACAAAACTTAACGCACAGGGATAAGGCTTTTTGGCACTGGTTCACTACACAACTTCATCTTGCTTATGTGTTATGCACTTCAATATCATGCTTTGAATGAGACGAGTATGAGTTCTAGTATTTGGAACTAAATGATGAAACGCCTTCTAAGTAGAAACCAAGCAAAGAATAATGAGATCATGCAACGACTTTAGAAAACAAGAATGCACAGAATATTAACTCTCCAAAGAACGTTTTAAGCTCAAGTCTCTCAGGGTTGTAGCGTTAGTTCGAGTTCCTTCCTTCAAGCATGTTACAAAAACTGATTTTTTTTCTTTTTGATTGAACATGAATTCATGAATTATAACCATAATCAAGCATAAACCAGAGAGCAATTCAAACCTCCATCCATGTTTATAACTTTCCTCAATAGTCATGCAATTAAAAACCGAATCCTCATCATTGTGTTGGAAGGTACCCTAAGACACAAACAAACACACAAAAACAACTCTTTTTGGGTTTGTCAAAACAATTTTGTCAAATTTTTATGAGATTTTCGGATTTTTATGTCTAGACACACTAACATGCTTCAAAACACACTAAAAACACTTAAAAACAGTGAAAACAACATTCGAAGTGATAGGTGATAAAAACCCACGAATTTCATACAAAAACACTTGAATCAAACATTGTCCTCAATGTTTCAAACATAAACTCACACAAAAACAAGCAAAGAACACAACTAACACACATAACAGATATGGCAAAACAAAATCAATAAAGAGAGAGAGTGGAGGAACGCAAATCTGGTTTTGGAGCTAGAATTCCATCGTTCTCTGGTTTGAACACATGGGTTGCCTCCCAAGAAGCGCTTGCTTTAACGTCTTCCAGCCGGACGGTACCTCCATTTATGCTGCAATAGGGCCAACGACATGGAGGTGTACATCCTCCACAACATGCTCCTCAAAAGTCTCGTAATATGGCTTCAACCGATGTCCATTCACTTTAAACTCTTGTTCCGTCTTCAAACTTTGAATTTGGACTGGACCATGAGAAAAAAACATTAGTAACAACAAAAGGACCAATCCACTTAGAACGTAACTTACCCGGAAACAACCGAAGGCGAGAATTGAAAAGTAACACTTTCTGCTCCACAGAGAACGTTTTGCTACGAATCATCTTGTCATGGGCAGCCTTTGTTTTCGCCTTGTAAAAGTGAGCATTCTCATGAGCTTCATTCCTTATCTCTTCAAGCTCATTCAATTGAAGCTTCCTATGAATTCCAACAGCATCAATGTCCATATTGAATGTCTTAACAGCCCAATGTGCCCGATGCTCTAACTCAACTGGAAGGTGACATGGTTTCCCATAAATGAGCCGAAATGGGGACATCCCAATTGGTGTTTTGTAGGCGGTACGATACGCCCACAATGCATCATTCAAACGCAAGCTCCAATCCTTCTGAGTTGGTCCAACTGTCTTCTCCAAAATCTGCTTGATTTCCCTGTTAGAAACCTTGGCTTGCCCACTGGTTTGAGGATGATAAGGTGTTGAAACCTTATGCGTGACATTGTACTTCTTGAGTAGTGCCTCAATGGTTCGATTGCAAAAATGGGAACCCCCATCACTGATTAGTACTCTTGGCATTCCAAACCTTGCAAATATGTTAGTTTTAATGAAATCTGCAACCACTTTAGAATCATTAGTACGGGTGGCTTTTGCTTCCACCCATTTCGACACATAATTTATAGGAGCATATTTATACGATTTAGTTAGTGTTTTTTCTTGCATTTACTTAGTTATTTGTTGCTTATTATAGTGTCTTAAGTCATTTTCGTGTGTTTGTAGGTTCAAATGACAAAGTTGGCAAGAAAGTGCAATTTGGAGCATTTTAGAGCAGTTTTGGGCCAAGAATGGATGTCACAAGTATGGAGCAAGATGGATGGACGGATTTGAAGTTCAAGAGAGGCTAGGAATGTGCAAAAGAGTTGGAGAAATAAATTCAAGTCAAAGAAGATAAGGAATCAGCTACAAAGAAGGAGAATTATCCAAAACCTTATCCAACCTTATCCTTCCTCGTGGTGGCGTTTAGCTTCCTATAGTCGATGCACACTCTCCAACCTGTTTGAACACGTGTGGGCACAAGTTCATTTTCTGCATTCTTTACCACAGTGACCCCAGATTTCTTTGGAACACATTGAATCGGTGAAACCCAACGGCTATCCGAGATTGGATAAATCACTCCACAATCAAGAAGCTTGATAATCTCCTTCTTCACAACTTCCGTCATTGGAGGGTTGAGTCGGCATTGAGCTTCTCAAGTTGGTTTAGCCCCCTCCCTCCTCTAGAAGTATACGATGCATGCATGTTGTTGGGCTAATTCCCTTGATGTCGGCCAAGGTCCATCCGATGGCTGTTTTATGCTCTTTCAACACTCAAATCAACTTTTCCTCCTCCATTGCCGTGAGTGATGAGGAGACAATGACGGGCAACATCTCGTTATCTCCCAAAAAGACGTACTTTAAATGATTCGACAATGGTTTAAGCTCAAGTATGGGTGCCTGAATCACTGAGGGTAACAACTTATTAGTAGAAATGGGAATTGAAATTGGTTTTGAAGGCTTACCACGGTGCTGAGGTAGTGACTCAAGGGCAGCAACCATCTCGGCCTCTTCTTCACTTCTAGGCACGGCAATATTGGGTTTTTGCCCAATTCCTTGTGCAATTGTTGTTTCAAGGGGATCCCTCTCTAAGGAATCAAGATAATCCTGTGCCAAATCATCGAATATATCAATAGAAAAACAAGAATGATCCTCTTTAGGAAATTTGATAGTTTCAGAAAGATTGAAATCAATAACTTCCCCATCAAATTCCATTGTTAAAGTCCCTTTGAACACATCGATCTTGGTGCGGGCTGTTTTCAAGAAAGGTCTCCCAAGGAGGATCGGCAATGGGGTAGAATGGGGTGAATCCTCCATGTCCAGCACGTAAAAGTCCGCTGGAAAGATCAAATTGCCAACCTGCACCAAAACATCTTCCAAAACTCCTTTTGGATATGCATTAGAATTTTCGGCTAATTGAATTATAAGACCATCGTTTTTAAGCTCGCCTAAGTTCATAGATGCATAAATAGAGTATGGCATGACATTAATTGAAGCTCCTAAGTCTAACATAGCATGTTCAAACTTAGTATTTCCAATAACGCAAGGAATTGTAAAACTACCTGGATCTTTGCATTTATGGGGTAATTTCCTTTGCAACACCGCAGAAACATTCTCACATACTTGAACCACTTCTTTGTTAGAAATCCTTCTCCTTGTTGTACAAAGCTCTTTCAAAAACTTAGCATACCGTGGGAATTGCTTTATTGCATCAAGGAGTGGGATATTGACTTGAACTTTCCGGAATGTCTCTAGAATGTCCTTTTCAGCATCTTCTTTCTTTGATTGCCTAAACCTGCCAGGAAAGGGCACAATCAGTGGAGTAGAACTAGAAGAATTCGAATTGGAACCTACCTTGATGGTTGGGGACGGTTTAGAAGTGGGAAGTGGCTGCGGCAAGGGTTGTGCATCCCTTGCCATGAGTTTGGCTGGTTCTTCCTCCTCCATTTGCAGCTTCTTGTCCTCTTCTTGACTTGATTTAGATGGTTTTGGATCAGTTCCAACCTGCTTACCACTTCTCAACATGATTGCTTTGGCGGTCTCAAATCCTCCTTTAGGATTAACAACGGTTGAACTAGGCAATCTGCCTTGTTCTCTGAATTGGCCCATGAATTCAGCAATTTGGCCCATTTGTTTCTTCAATCCGTCCACCTCTTTAGCTTGATTTTTTATGCTTTGCACTTCCTGCGTCAAAGAGGTTAGTACCTGAAGAATTTTATCATTATCTAACGATGAACCTGAATTGGTTTAGGCCGAAATTGGTTGAGGTTGTGTGGCTGCATATGGCCTTGGAAACATCCCAGGGGGCTGTCTAAATCCGCTTTGTTGCTGTGCCTGTTGGGAGTCCCTCCACTTGAAGTTTGGATGATCTCTCAATCCCGGATTGTATGTATTTGAGTATGGGTCATTTCTTTGTTGGTTTTGGCCTTGAAATCCCACGGCATGGGCAGTTTCCCACCCCCCATTCTCAATCAGCTGAGGGCATTGATCGTTGAGATGTCCCTGCATAGAACACACTCCACAAACTGCTGCACCTTGCACTTTGGTTCCATCAACAACTTGTGACAAAAGAAGAGTGAGATTAGCCATTTGAGATTGCAATACTGAAATTGCACTTACCTTATTCACATGTTGTCGTGGCCCTTCTCTCTGTCCAACTCCTTCATATTGTTGCGCATTCAAGGCTCGATTTGCAATTAGAGTCTTGGCAGCCACTGGAGTTTTGTCAACCAAAGCTCCTCCCGCTGAAGCATCGAGCATTTGTCTCTCAATTGGAAGAAGTCCTTCATAGAAATATTGAAGGAGAAGCTCTTCTTTCATTTGGTGTTGTGGACAAGAAGCAACAAGCGCCTTGAAACGCTCATAATAGGCTGGAAACGATTCTCCTTGGTTTTGTTGAATGCCACTAATCCTTTTCCTCAAGAGAATAACTCTTGAAGTTGGGAAAAATTTCTCTAAGAATGCGTGCTTCATGCTTTCCCAAGAAGTAACGGTTCCAGGTGCTAGTTCGTAGAGCCAATCCTTAGCCTTTTCCAAAAGAGAGAATGGAAAGGATTTCATCTTCAATTACTTCCATCGACATTGACAGGGGTCATGCTTGAACAAACCACTTCAAATTCCTTCAAGTGCTTGTTTGGATCTTCCATGGACAACCCGTGGAATTTGGGAATATGGTGCAACAAGCTAGACTTCAATTCGAATTCATCAGTTTTGCCCTCGGCTGTGATAGGAGCATATTTATGCGACTTAGTTAGTGTGTTTTCTTGCATTTACTTAGTTATTTGTTGCTTATTATAGTGTCTTAAGTCATTTTCGTGTGTTTGTAGGTCCAATTAGCAAAGGAGGCAAAAAGATGCAATTTGGAGCATTTTAGAGCAGTTTTGGGCTTGGAATGGATAGCACAAGTTTGGAGCAAGATGGATGGACGAATTTGAAGTTCAAGAGAGGCTAGGAATGTGCAAAAGAGTTGAAGACATAAATCCAAGTCAAAGAAGATAAGGAATCAGCTACAAAGAAGGAGAATTATCCAAAACATTATCCAAACTACCTTATCCAAATCTTATCTTATCTTATCCTAATCCTTTCCTAACTCAATTCCCTCAATTCCTGCCGCAAAAGGGATTCAATTTCAGTTTAGGAGACCTAAAAACCTGATTTCTAGGAATGTCATCTTCTCCTACAAAGGTGCCGCGCCTATTCCCTTCTAGAAGTGTCAAAATCAGCCAAATAACACCCTTTCTAGAAGTCCCTAAAAGGTGGCGCCCCAAGCCTTCTAGATGCATGATCCAGCTGCACCTTTCTCCTAAATCCCTTTGGTTTTTGGCCTTCTAGATGTCCTATTTCCTGCTAGGATTACATAAACCTTTTCCCCTTAGGATTGTGTTTTATTTTCCTACACAAACTACATTTTGTAATCCTTTTCCTACACTATATCATTGTGCCGCACCTCCCTCTTTAAATAGACCCTTTTGCTGCACCATTCACACACCATCTCTCATTCACACATCTCTACACTACCATTCAGCCATACCCTCATTGTGCCGCAACTTGCAAGCAAGCAAGGAAGGAATCTGAAGCGTTTTCTAGGTGTTTTCTATCTTTGTTCAATGTTTAATTTTATTTATATTTGTTTGATTACGAACATGAGGAAGTAATTTCTTTATAGTTAGAGGCGAATTCAAAGCCATGGACATATGTTTTATATAAATTGATTTCGTCCAGTTATGATTTCATGAATCGTGAATGTGGTTTGCTTAACTGTTTTATTAAGAACTTGTTCTTGTGTGTTGATTAAGGATGCATACTTAGTTTGCATGCATGAATTTGATGCTAAAATATAAGGGAATTTCACCTAATCGTTATGAACTTATATTTACAAGTAGTGGAGGTTGCTAGTCACGATCGCGTTAAGTAAATTCCTGGCAGGAGTGTGATGCTTTTCATAGTCACGAATGCCTTGTCAATGCTTATGATTTTCACAAAGCTTAATGATCTTTGTTTCGTGTCTCTATCATGCTTTTCATAGTTACGGAGCTTAATAAAGAATGATTTGGGTTGTCGTATGCTTTTCATCCAATTCAATGAGTCTAGGGAAATCTGAGAATTAATTAGTTCTACACAATTAATTTGGGGCATTGTCATTCATGGTTTGTTGAAAGAATAACTGGAAATCGATTTATATGCATATGTTCATGTGTGGAGAAGGGCCCTCTAACTAGCCTTTCACCCGTTTTAAATCACCAAACTCGTTTTTCTAAAGTTTTTATGCAAAATTTCTGTTTTAAGTCTTAATTTCGTCAAAAACAATCCCCCTTTCATTTAAACTTGTTTTTAGAGTCAAAACCTGTTTTGTTTTAGTCTTTTGAGTCTTTTAAGTTCTATTTTCGTAAAAACCAATTGATAGGTTTAGAATTGAGTCTTTCTGATTGTTTCTTGCTGTTTTGAGTGTTTTAAGTTAGTTTAGAGTCTATAGAGTCTAGTTTAGTGTTTTTGAGTCTTATTTGTGTTGATTAGCATCCCTAGTTAATTCCCGGTCTAGAACGATCCCTACTTACATCATTGCTACAATTGTCATTAATAGGGTTTAATTTGTGTGTCAAGTTAATGTTCACATCAAATTTTGGTGCCGTTGCCGGGGATTAGCAAATTTGCTAATCCCTTGTTTGCCGTGTGTTTTGTTTTACTTTGTTTTCTGATTTTGTTTTTTTTTCTTGTTTTAGGTACTAGTTTATGACTCGAAGTTCTCAAACAGTTCGTGAGCATATCTTGGAGTTTGACGACGATTTTTAACGAACATTGAGAAGGAAGAGGAGGCATCCAGAACCTAGTGAACCTAGTTCAAGCTTAGAGGCCGAATCTGAATTTGAAGAAGAAGAACAAGCCATGGCTATGGATAATCGTACAATCAAGGAACTTTCAGCCTTGGGGTTGGCCAATGCCGCACCCCTTTGCATTCAATACCCCGCGGCTGCTCAAGGCAAGACTGATGAGTTCGAATTGAAGTCAAGCTTGTTGCATCACATTCCCAAATACCATGTGCTTTTGATGGAAGATCCAAACAAGCATCTTAAGGAGTTCGAAGTGGTTTGTTCGAGCATGACACCCATCAATGTCGATGGGAACATTTTGATGATGAAGGCTTTTGCATTCTCTCTTTTGGAAAAGGCTAAAGATTGGCTTTTTGAATTAGCACCCGGAACGGTCACTTCTTGGGAAAGCATGAAGAGGGCGTTTTTAGAGAAGTTCTTCCCCACTTCGAGAGTCATTCTCTTAAGGAAGAAGATTAGTGGAATTCAACAAAGCCAAGGACAGATATTCCCAGCATACTATGAGCGTTTTAAGGCCCTTGTCGCCTCATGTCCTCAACATCAAATGAAAGAGGAACTTTTACTGCAATACTTCTACGAAGGACTTCTTCCAATTGAGCAACAAATGCTAGATGCTTCAGCAGGAGGTGCATTGGTTGACAAAACACCAATGGCTGCAAAGATCCTAATCGCTAACCAAGCTTTGAATGCACAACAATACGAAGGCCTTGGACAAAGAGACCCCCCACGGCAACAACAAGTGAATGAGGTAAGTGCAATTTCTGAACTTCAATCTCAAATGGCTAATCTCACTGTTCTTTTGTCACAGGTTGTCGATGGATTGAAATTGCAAGGGATTACACAAAGTGTATGTGGCGTGTGTTCTATGCAAGGGCACCTCAACGATCAATGCCCTCAGTTGATTGAGAATGGAGGGTGGGAATCTGCCAATGCCAAGGGTTTTGGGAGCCAAAATCAGCCACGCAATGATCCGTACTCCAACACTAACAATCCGGGCTGGAGAGATCATCCAAATTTCAAGTGGAGGGAGCCTCAACAACCACAACAACAAAGTGGATTTAGGCAACAACCGCCGGGTTTCTATTCAAAACCATACGCACCCACACAACCCCAAGAACAACCTGCCCAAACCAAATCAGGTTCGTCCGTTGATAATGATCAGATTTTTCAATTACTAACTTCTATGTCGCAGAGCATGCAAATTAGAGACAAAGAGGTGAACGATTTAAAGAAACAAAAGGGGCAGATGGCGGAGTTCATAGGACAATTCCGAGAACAAGGCAAACTTCCTAGCTCAACCATTGTGAATCCAAAGGGAGGATTTGAATCTGCCAAAGCCATTATATTGAGAAGTGGTAAGGAACTTGGAGACCATTCGAAAGTATCTCAACAAGGCCACCAAGAGGATAACAAACTGAAGCAAGAAGAAGAAGGGAAAGAGGAAGCCACGGCAAGGAAGAAAGAAACAATGCCGCAGCCTTCAAATGCACCTATGCCCGTATCCTACACCCAAGGTAAGTCCAAAATCGAATTCTTCAAGTTCTATTCCACTAAATGCACCCTTTCCTAGCAGGTTTATGCAAGCTAGGAACGAAGAGAATGAAAAAGACATTCTAGAGACCTTTAGGAAGGTGCATGTCAATATTCTGCTCCTTGATGCTATAAAGCAAATCCCGAAGTACGCTAAGTTTTTGAAGAAGCTTTGCACAACAAGGAAATGGATTCGAGAGAAAGAAGTGGTACATGTAAGTGAAAATGTATCTGCTATGTTGCAAAGAAAGCTACCACCTAAATGCAAAGATCTAGGTAGTTTCACTATCCCTTGTGTTATTGGCAATACAAGGTTTGAACATGCTATGCTAGATTTAGGTGCATCAATAAATGTCATGCCATATTCTGTTTATGCATCTATGAATCTAGGTGAGCTTAAAAATGATGGTGTTATTATCCAATTAGCCGATCGATCTAATGCATATCTGAAAGGAGTTTTGGAAGATGTTTTGGTGCAGGTAAACCACTTGATTTTTCCTGCAGATTTCTATGTGCTTGACGTGGAGGATTCAGCCCACTCTCAAACTTTGCCAATCTTACTTGGACGACCTTTCATGAAAACAGCTCAAACCAAGATTGATGTGGCCAAGGGAGCAGTAACTATGGCGTTTGGTGGTGATATGATTAATTTTAATGTTTCTAAATCTATTGAGAATACTAATGACGTTCGTTCTTGTTTTGTCATTGATGTAATAAAAATTAAAGGGCAGAAACATTCAGCACCAATCAAGAAGGATGCATTTCGAACCACCAAAGAAGAGGGAATTGGAGTGAAGCACAAGGATTGCACCGGCCACAACCCTCAAATCCCCAAATCTAGCCAAGAGCACCCCACATGCATTTGTTGATAGTGCTGCCACTTCATTGCAGTACATTGGTGAGCCACCTATTCCAGTTTCGATTCCAATTTCAGCTAATAGGTTGTTACCTCGTATGGTGCAGGTTTCTAATCGAATCCAAGCTGGTGGGAATGATTACATTGAGTTTACGATGCTCAACGCCCCAATCAGGAAGGATTACTATCCATTTCCATTCATAGAGCCAATGTACGGGAATTTTAAGGAGCATACCGTGGAAGACATACCCTTCCATGCCGTGGACCCTATTAAAGAATAGAAGGAAGGTTCGTCCGGCTGGAAGACGTTAAAGCAAGCGCTTCTTGGGAGGCAACCCATGCAAATAAAGAAGACCTAGGAACTCTCTGGCTCCATAACCAGATTTGCGTTTCTAAACTCTACTCTTTATTGCTTTTACTTTGCCATATTTGTTATGTTTGTTTGTTGTGTTGTTTGCTTGCTTTTGTGTGAGTCTATGTTTGAAACATTGAGGACAATGTTTGGTTTAAGTGTGTGTGTGTGTGTGGGGGGGGGGGGGGGGTAAACAAGTGTTTTCATTGAAAAATTCGTGGGTTTTTATCACCTATCATTTCTAAGGTTGTTTTTCACTGTTTTTGAGTGTTTTTAGTGTGTTTTGAAGTGTTTTTATTTGTCTTGAAAGAGAAATACGAAAATTTACAAAACATTTGAAAAAGTTTTGAAAATACCAAAAAGAGTCGTTTTTGAGTCATTTTTGTGTTTGTGTCTTAGGGTACCTTCCAACACAATGATGAGGATTTGGTTTTTAATTGTATGACTATTAAAGAAAGTGACAAACATGGATTGAAGTTTGATATGCTCTTTTGTTTATGCTTAGTTATAGTTGACATTCATGAATTCACATGTAATCACAAAAAGGATAAAATCAGTTTTTGTACCATGCTTGAAGGAAGTAACTCAAACAAATGCTACAACCTTGAGAGACTTGAGCCTAAACTTCGTTTGGAGAGTTATTAATCTGTGATTTCTTGTTTTCTAAAGTCGTTGCATGATCTCATCATTCTTTGCTTGGTTACTACTTAGATTGCGTTTTATCATTATAGTTCCAAATACTAGAACTTATACCCATTTCATTCAAAACTAAAATTGATTAGCATAACAAATAACAAGATGAAGTTGTTTAGTTAAAACTAGAGCCAAAAAGCCTAACCCTTTGCATATGTATTGTAGGTTTAACCCCGTTGAGCCTTGTTTAGCCTATTTTCTTTGTTAGCCCACATTATCCTTACCTAGCCTAGAATAGGACTATCCATACCTTTGTTCTTAAAGGATAGTAAAGCATGACCTAGAGTGAATTCCCTTTGTTCGTTATTAGGCAGCAAACAATTGTGGGGGAAGGTTTTTAGTGGTTTTGTGTGCCAAAATATCAAGAAAGGCACGGGTAGAAGAAAAAAAAAAGAAGAAAAAAAGAAAATTCGTGAGAAAAAGAAAAGTATGTGAAAAAGTGTGAAAAGTGTTCAAAATAAGTGAGATTAAAGCTCACAAGTGTTGGTTGTTGAAGAAAGGGTCCAAAAAGGTTGAATTCGACCCTAAGGATATGTGATCTTCCCTTTATGTATCAAAGTTTGTGGCTGCATTTAAAAAGGGAGTTCTAAGTGTCATATTCATTACTTTGCTTGCTATTTCTTTAAGAACTTTTGTTTATCTTTACCTTTCTTTGTTAGCCAATACCCTTAGCCCCGTTACAACCCCTGACTTCTATCTTGATTGTTATGTGTTTCAATATGTGGAGTTTGGGATTGGTATGAGCATATGGTGTCCCTGGTTCTCGCGTCTAAGTAGTGGCATTCCATTCATGAAATCATATATATACATGCATTAAGATGACACTTAGTGTGTTAAGTCATTTTCGTGTGTTTGTAGGTCCAATTAGCAAAGGAGGCAAAAAGATGCAATTTGGAGCATTTTAGAGCAGTTTTGGGCTTGGAATGGATAGCACAAGTATGGAGCAAGATGGATGGACGAATTTGAAGTTCAAGAGAGGCTAGGAATGTGCAAAAGTGTTGAAGAAATAAATCCAAGTCAAATAAGATAAGGAATCAGCTACAAAGAAGGAGAATTATCCAAAACATTATCCAAACTACCTTATCCAAATCTTATCTTATCTTATCCTAATCATTTCCTAACTCAATTCCTGCTGCAAAAGGGATTCAATTTCAGTTTAGGAGACCTAAAAACCTGATTTCTAGGAACGTCATCTTCTCCTACAAAGGTGCCGCACCTATTCCCTTCTAGAAGTGTCAAAATCAGCCAAATAACACCCTTTCTAGAAGTCCCTAAAAGGTGGCGGCCCAAGCCTTCTAGATGCATGATCCAGCCGCACCTTTCTCCTAAATCCCTTTGGTTTTTGGCCTTCTAGATGTCCTATTTCCTGCTAGGATTACATAAACCTTTTCCCCTTAGGATTGTGTTTTATTTTCCTACACAAACTACATTTTGTAATCCTTTTCCTACACTATATCATTGTGCCGCACCTCCCTCTTTAAATAGACCCTTTTGCTGCACCATTCACACACCATCTCTCATTCACACATCTCTACACTACCATTCAGCCATACCCTCATTGTGCCGCAACTTGCAAGCAAGCAAGGAAGGAATCTGGAGCGTTTTCTAGGTGTTTTCTATCTTTGTTCAATGTTTAATTTTATTTATATTTGTTTGATTGCGAACATGAGGAAGTAATTTCTTTATAGTTAGAGGCGAATTCAAAGCCATGGACATATGTTTTATATAAATTGATTTCCTCCAGTTATGATTTCATGAATCGTGAATGTGGTTTGCTTAACTGTTTTATTAAGAACTTGTTCTTGTGTGTTGATTAAGGATGCATACTTAGTTTGGATGCATGAATTTGATGCTAAAATATAAGGGAATTTCACCTAATCGTTATGAACTTATATTTACAAGTAGTGGAGGTTGCTAGTCACGATCGCGTTAAGTAAATTCCTGGCAGGAGTGTGATGCTTTTCATAGTCACGAATGCCTTGTCAATGCTTATGATTTTCACAAAGCTTAATGATCTTTGTTTCGTGTCTCTATCATGCTTTTCATAGTTACGGAGCTTAATAAAGAATGATTTGGGTTGTCGTATGCTTTTCATCCAATTCAATCAGTCTAGGGAAATCTGAGAATTAATTAGTTCTACACAATTAATCTGAAAATTACTTGACACTCAAATTAAAACCCTATCGACGTAGTATATGAAAGTAGGGATCGTTTTAGGCCGGGGATTAGAGGGGATGCTAATCTACACAAGTTAAACTCTAAAACACTAAACTAGACTCTAGACAACTCAAAACTGACCAAATTGACTCAAAACAGCAAAACTAACTTAAACAGACTCAAAACAGGTACTAGGAAGTGAATTGGATGAATTTTAGACTACTAAGACTCAAGACACTAAAAGGAGACATATTTGGACGAACTAAAACACAAATAAGAACTTAGGGGGTTTTTAGACGAATTTATCAAAACTAAGAAGATTTCAGCAAACAAAGTAAATTAAAGAGAGGTGAAGGTGAATTCAGGGGTGAAAAACTAGTTAGAAGGTTCTTCTCCACACATGAACATATGCATACGAATTGATATCCAGTTATTCTTTCGATAAACCATGAATGACAATGCTCCGAATTAATTGTATTGCACTAATCAATTCTCATATTTCCCTAAGTTCATTGAATTGAATGGATAACGCATCACAACCAAATTATTCTTATCAAGTTCCCTAACTATGGAATACGCATGATAGAGACACATATCAAAGATCGTTAAGTTCCATGGAAATCATACACATTGACAAGGCATTCATAACTATGAACTGCATGATAATTCTGCCTGGGATCTACTTAACACAATCGCGACTAACAACCTTTACTACTTGTGAATATAAGTTCATAACGATTAGGTGAAATTCCCTTATACCCTAGCATCAAATTCATGCATGTAAACTAAGTATGCATCCTTAATCAACACACAAGAACAAGTTCTTACTAAAACAGATAAGTAAACCACATCCACAATTTATGAAACAATAACTGGAGGTAATCAATTCATACTAAACATATGTCCATGGCTTTGAATCCACCTCTAACTAAAACGAAATTAGTTCCACATGTTCAACATAATTGAAAAGCAAAATTAAATTAAACATGGAAACATAAACAAAAGAAGAAAGAACTCTAAGAACTCCAATGGTTGCAGGTAGGCTGCGGCACAACCTTTCCTCTCCAATGGAAGCCACGGCACAAATCCTTCTCTCCTCTCCAAAGGCTGCGGCAAAGGGGATGAGTGGATGTAGATGGATTGCTGTGATGTAGAATGAATTGTGATGTGTATAGGGGGTGGTGAAACCTGCAGCATCCCTTTAAACTTGTATATATAGGCACCAGAAACCCTAGGGTAATCAGATTAGGCTTGGACTTAGCATAAGCAAAGGATTAGGGCCCTAGGTTCGGCAAGATGTGTAAATCCATTAGGAAAAAGGATTATGGCCCAATTAATTTCTGAAAAGGATTTGTAGAACAATTTGGTCATTATCCATCAGATTAGGCTTGGACATTATCCATCAGATTAGGCTTGGACTCTACCATCTCTCCAAGTTGATTGTTCAATTCACCTATTGTCTTGGTTTGGTCCTGCATATCCTGCGCCATAGTAATTAATAATTGAACAATTTTGGTCATTATCCATGGACGAACCTGAACTTGGTTGGGCCGAATATGGTTGAGGCTGTGGTGGTTCATATGGCTTTTGATAAATCTCCTCAGATGGCTGCCAATACCCTTCTTGTTGTGAGCCCTGCTTCAAAGAGGTTAGTACGTCACGAATTTCATCATAACTCATAGGCATACTTGAATTCGATTGGAATTGTTGTGGGGGAGGTTGTGGTGGCTGCATAGGCGTTGTATAGAACTCCTCATATGGCTGCCAATATTCTCCTTGTTGAACCTCCTTAACTTGATTTTGTGAACCCTGCGCCAAAGAATTTAATTCATCAAGAATTTGATCATAATCTATTGACGAACCTGTGTTGGGTTGGGCATATTGTATATGAGGTTGTGGTGGCTGCGCAGATCTTGAATAGAACTCCTCATCTTGCTGCCAATATCCACCTTGTTGAATTTGTTGAGGTTCCTCCCACATATAATCTGAATAATCTCTCCAATCGGAATTGTAAGCGTTGGAAAACAGGTTGTCCCTTGATTGGTTATGGCCTTGATAACCCCTAGCACCTCCGTTCGCAGTGAATTGATGAGTTTGATGTCCTTGCCCGTAGCGTACATTAAATGTAAGGGCAGTGTGCATTGTGGTTCTTTCGGCAATCTGGGACAATTGAGAAGTAAGATTCGCCAATTGAGCTTGAATGTTTGCAATTGCCATGTTTAGTACCTGAAACAAAGAAAACAAAACTAAACAAAATCAAAAACTAAAACGTAAAAACAAAAACACAAACAGAAACACGGGCGATTAGCAAACTTGCTAATCCCCGGCAACGGCGCCAAAAATTTGATGTGAAATTAAATTGCACTCAAATTGAAACCCTATCAATGTAGTATGTGTAAGTAGGGATCGTTCTAGCCGGGGATTAGAAGGGATGCTAATCTACACTAATTAAACTCTAAAACACTAAACTAGACTTACAAGACTCAAAACAAACTTAAAAGACTCAAAACAGCTTAAAACAACCAAATAGACTCAAAACAGACACTAGGGAGTTATTTGGACGAATTCTAACTTTAACTTGACTCAAAATGCTAAAAGACACAAAATTAAACAGATTCTAACTAAGTTGACACAAGAAAATAAAGGGGATTGGGTTTTTGACGAAATTAACTAAAACTAAGCAAATTAAAGAAACAAAGGTACGAAATTGGGTGTTTTGGATGGGTGAAAGGCTAGCTAGAGGATCCTTCTCCACACATGACATATATGCAACACAAATCGATTTCCAGTTATTCTTTCTATAAACCATGAATGACAATGCCCCAAATTAACCGTGACTGCACGCATTAACCTTCAGATTTTCCTACGTTCATTGAATTTGGACGTAGCGCCGCAAACCAAATTATTCTTATCAAGTTCCCTATATGACTGCATACTAGAGATACATATCAAAGATCATTAAGCTTTGTGAAAATCATAAGCATTGACATGACATTCGTGACTATGACAGCATGACACTCCTGCCAGGAATTTACTTAACGCGATCGTGACTAGCAACCTCCACTACTTGTAAATATAAGTTTGTAACGATTAGGTGAAACTCCCTTATATTTTAGCATCAAATCCTAGCACGCAAACTAAGTGTGCACCCTTAATCAACATACAAGAATAAGTTTTAATCAAACAGTTAAGCAAACCACATCCACGATACATGAAATCATAACTGGAGGAAATCAATTCATATCACATATATGCTCATAGTTTCGAATTCCCCCCTAGCTAAGAAGGGGTTTAGTTCCTCATGATCGCAAATAAACAAAGACAATTAAATTTAAACATTGAAAACAAAGGATAGAATACACCTAGAAACGCTCCAGATCTCTTCCTTCCTTCCTTTGCAAAGCTGCGGCACAATGAGTGTGTGGTGGATGGATGTAGGTGACTTATGGTAGAGGGTGGTGGTCTGAATGTAGCAGCAGATGTGTGTATTTATAGGCCTAGGGATTACTTGGCCTAGGTTGTCAGGGAAAAGGATTTAGGACTCCAATCCAACAAGGAAAAGGCCTTCCAAAAACAGGTTGGGGCGCCAGATTTTTAGGGCTTCTAGAAAGGAGTGTTGTGGCATGTTTCTAGAACAAAAAGGCCTCCTAAAAACAGGTTTTAGGCATCCTAATATGAAAAGGAGTCCCCCTTGTAGCTGGAATTAAGGTAGGATAAGATTACGATAGGATAAGATAAGATAAGGTAAGATAAGGTTAGTTTGGATAAGATAAGGTTGGATAAGGTTTTGGATAATTCTCCTTCTTTGTAGCTGATTTCTTATCTTCAATGACTTGAATTTATTTCTCCACTCTTTTGCACATTACTAGCCTCTCTTGAACTTCAATTTCGTCCATCCATCTTGCTCCATACTTGTGCTATCCATTCCAAGCCCAAAACTGCTCTAAAATGCTCCAAATTGCATCTTTTTGCCAACTTTGTCATTTGAACCTGAAAACACACGAAAATAGCTTAAATCACTATAATAAGTAGAAACTAACTAAGAAAATGCAAGGAAACATACTAACTAAGTCGCATAAATATGCTCCTATCAAATTCCCCCACACTTAGCTTTTGCTAGTCCTCGAGCAAAACAAACAAAACATAACCTAAACCTTCCAACGTTTGCCTCAGGGATTTCCAATGGTACATAACATGTTAAAAATCATTACTTACATAGGTTTCAATTATCCCTACCCTCGAACACATACTTAATCATAGTTACCACTTACTAGCTCGCATTTAATCAATTAAAACAATGTTTTGAATCTAGTAACATGCCTTAGAGAATCCCTCAATTCCTCACAAGATATACACTCTATTTTCACTCAGATTTTCTGACTACACTCCCTACACTAGGTATATGTGAGAAGATTGATGTAAACATGAAAACTAATACTCACATATGTATTAACAAAGAAGGCACTTTTTGGAATTAGTAATCCATGTATATATATATGATCTCAGGAATGGAATGCCACTACTTAGACGCGAGAACCAGGGATACCATATGCTCAGACCAATCTCAAACTCCACATATTGAAACACATAACAATCAAGATAGAAGTCTAAGGGTTGTAACGGGGCTAAGGTATTGGCTAACAAAGAAAGGTAAGGAAAACAAACGTTCTTAAAGCAATAGCTAGCAAAGTAATGAATATGACACTTAGAACTCCCTTTTGAAAAGCAGCAACCAACTTTTAACACAAAGGGAAGATTCATACAACTTTTAGGGCCAGATTCAATCTTTTGGACCCTTTCTTCAACAACCAACACTTGTGAGCTCATTCTCACTTGTTTCTCAACTCTTTTTCTTTCTTTTCTTTTCTTTTCACGTTTTTCTTTTTTTCGTGCCCTTTCTCTTTGGCGCACAAAACCTTCCCCCACACTTGTTTTTCTGCATAATATTGATCAAAAGGAATTCCCTCTAGGTCATGCTTCACTACGCCTTAAGAACAAGGGTATGGATAGTCCTATACTAGGCTAGGTAAGGATAATGTGGGCTAACAAAGAAAATAGGCTAACTAAGGATCAAAGGGGTTAATCCTACAGTATATATGCAAAGGGTTAAGGCTTTTTGGCTCTGGTTTTAACTAAACAACTTCATCTTGTTATTTGTTATGCACTCAATTTTATGTTTTGAATGAAACGGGCATGAGTTCTAGTATTTGGAACTAAATGATAAAACGCATTCTAAGTAGCAACCAAGCAAAGAAATAATGAGATCATGCAACGACTTTAGAAAACAAAGAATCACAGATTAATAACTCTCCAAACAAAGTTTAGGCTCAAGTCTCTCAAGGTTGTAGCGTTTGTTTGAGTTATTTCCTTCAAGCATGTTACAAAAACTGATTTTTTCTTTTTATGATTACATGTGAATTCATGAATGTCAACTATAACCAAGCATAAACCAAAGAGCATATCAAACTTCAATCTATGTTTGTAACTTTCTTTAACAGTCATGAAATTAAAAACCAAATCCTCATCATTGTGTTGGAAGGTACCCTAAGACACAAACACACAAAAAGGACTCAAAAACGACTCTTTTTGGTATTTTTCAAAACTTTTTCGATTTTTTTTTTCAAAATTTTCGTATTATCTTTCAAGACACATAAAAACACTTCAAAACACACTCAAAACAGTGAAAAACAACCTTAGAAGTGATAGGTGACAAAATCCCACGAATTTTTCAATGAAAACACTTGTTTACCCCCCCACACTAAAACCAAACATTGTCCTCAATGTTTCAAACATAGACACACACAAAAGCAAGCAAATAACACAACTAACAAACATGACAAATATGCAAAGTAAAAGCAATAAAGAGTAGGGTTTAGGAACGCAAATTTAGTTGTGGAGCCGAAGAGTTCCCAGGTCTTCTTTATTTGCATGGGTTGCCTCCCAAGAAGCGCTTGCTTTAACGTCTTCCAGCCGGACGAATCCTTCAATTATGCTTCATTGGAGGCCACGACATGGAATTGATCTTTGAATGGAAGATGATACTTGAAATGATCCGGCAATGGTTTAAATTCTAGTGTGGGTACCTGAATCATTAACACCAAATTAGTATAAAACAAAATTGAAATTCGGGGAGGTGGCTTACCTGTGTGCTCCGACAAGAACTCAAGGACAAACACCACATCTTTGAAAGTTTCAGGAACTTTGCACTTGGCCAGATTGAATGTGATGGTTGTGACTTGTCCCGTGTCATAAAATTCAATTTCTTTGGGCTTTGTTGTCTCACGAACATCCTCTTTGATGCATTCTACATATTCTCCAGCCACTTCTTTCTCTTGAATCATTCTTCTTGATGTACCAGGTTCTTTAAGAAATTCAACACATTCTGGAATTTGATTTGGTGTATCAAGAATTGGGATGTCACTTTGCACCTTGGGAAGGGCTTCCACGACGTCCTTTTCGCTTTCTTGATTGGATGGCCTAGAAACACTAGGGGTCTGCGGCAAGGGTATTTCTTCTTCCTCCTCTTCAATTAGCAGCATTAGTTCATCCATGTTAGGGTTGTGTTTGGACGATTCTGGGTCAGCTTCAACCTCCATAGCACTTTCTAAAGTGATAGCTTCAGTGATTTCAAAATCTCCCATTGGATTTACAATGTTTGAGTTGAAGAGTTTGCTTTGTTCTTGCATTTGTGCCATGAACTCTACCATCTCTCCAAGTTGATTGTTCAATTCACCTATTGTCTTGGTTTGGTCCTGCATATCCTGCGCCATAGTAGTTAATAATTGAACAATTTGGTCATTATCCATGGACGAACCTGAACTTGGTTGGGCCGAATATGGTTGAGGCTGTGGTGGTTCATATGGCTATTGATAGATCTCCTCAGATGGCTGCCAATACCCTTCTTGTTGTGAGCCCTGCTTCAAAGAGGTTAGTACGTCACGAATTTCGTCATAACTCATAGGCATACTTGAATTCGATTGGAATTGTTGTGGGGGAGGTTGTGGTGACTGCATAGGCGTTGTATATAACTCCTCATATGGCTGCCAATATTCTCCTTGTTGAACCTCCTTAACTTGATTTTGTGAACCCTGCGCCAAAGAATTTAATTCATCAAGAATTTGATCATAATCTATTGACGAACCTGTGTTGGGTTGGGCATATTGTATATGAGGTTGTGGTGGCTGCGCAGATCTTGAATAGAACTCCTCATCTTGCTGCCAATATCCACCTTGTTGAATTTGTTGAGGTTCCTCCCACATATAATCTGAATAATCTCTCAGATCGGAATTGTAAGCGTTGGAAAACAGGTTGTCCCTTGATTGGTTATGGCCTTGATAACCCCTAGCACCTCCATTCGCAGTGAATTGATGAGTTTGATGTCCTTGCCCGTAGGGTACATTAAATGTAGGGGCAGTGTGCATTGTGGTTCTTTCGGCAATCTGGGACAATTGAGAAGTAAGATTCGCCAATTGAGCTTGAATGTTTGCAATTGCCATGTTTAGTACCTGAAACAAAGAAAACAGAACAAAACAAAATAAAAAACTAAAACGTAAAAACAAAAACACAAACAGAAACACGATGGATTAGCAAATTTGCTAATCCCCGGCAACGGCGCCAAAAATTTGATGTGAAATTAAATTGCACTCAAATTTAAACCCTATCAATGTAGTATGTGTAAGTAGGGATTGATAGGGGCATATTTATGCACCTTAGTTAGCTTGTTCTTGTGCATTTATGTTGTTTTTCCTTAGTTAAAGTAGTCTTTTAAGCTAGTTTGATGTATTTTCAGGTTCTAAGGGCAAAGTATGCAAAAGGATGCATTTTGGAGCCTTTTGGAGCACATTTGAGCTTCGAATGGATATCATATGCTTGGAGCCAAGAGGATGGACGAATTTGGAGTCCAAATGGAGTTAGGAATATGTTTCAAGGTTGGAGAAATAAATTCAAGTCATTGAAGATAAGGAATCAGCTCCGAAGAAGGAGAATTATCCAAAACATTATCCAAACAACCTTATCTTATCTTATCTTATCCAATCCTTATCCTATCTTAACTAACCTTATCCTATCCTAATCTTTTTCTAACTCAATTCCTGGTACAATGAGGGTTTATTTTCTGATTGGGGGACATTTAATTTAGGATTCTAGGAACCCTAAGTCCTTGCCGCACCTAGCCTTCTAGAATATCTGATTTCCTTGCCTTGCAAGGCTTTCTAGAAGCCTTATCCCCCGTTATCCAAACCTGCCGCACCTTAGGCCTTTTCCCATTAAAAGTCTGATTGTTTTAAACCTATTCCTGGATGGATTTGGCTTTCTAGAAGTCCTAATCTGATTTACCTAGGGTTTTTGGTGCCTATATATATATTTCTACACCCTTTGCCACAGGTACCACCCTCCATATACATCATTCTCGCCATCTACACTACACACATCCCTTGCCGCAGCCTTCATCACGACACCACCATACTTCCTGAGCTTCCCCCTAAACACTACTACACCACTCCATATCCTTCCACCCATACACCTAAGTCCCTAAACCTGTCCCGAGTCCATGTGCCGCAGCAAAGAAGAGGAGAAGAAGCCTGGGACATTCATGCCATTCAAGTTCGAGTTGCTGGAAGTTTTAGGTGTTTCCTTTCCTTTGATTTCAATGTTTAAATTCAATACTCTTTGCTTTGTACGTATGAGGAACTAAACCCCCTTTGGCTAGGGGGGGATTCGAAACCATGTTTATGCTTGCTATATATGATTTGATTGCTCTAGTTGTGATTCATAAATTGTGATTTCAATTTACTTATCCGTTTGAACTAAAACTGATTTGTGTATGTTGGTTAAGAGGGCCCGCTTAGTTTGCATGCATAAATTGGATGCTAGGATATAAGGGAATTTCACCTAATCGTTAGGAACTTATATTTGTAAGTAGTAAAGGTTGTTGATCACAATCGCGTTAAGTATATTCTTGGCATAAGTTTCATGCAATTCATAGTAACGAATGCCTCGTCAATGCTTATGGTTTTCATAGAACTTAATGATTCTTGCTTGTATCTCTATTATGCAATTCATGTAGGGAACTTGTGGGGAATGCTTTGGGTTGTCGTATGCAATCATCCAATTCAATAACGTTAGGAAAAGCTGAGGGTCAATTAGTCCAATTCACGGTTAATCTAGGGTGTTGAGAATCCATGGTTTATTGAAAAGCAACTAGAAATCGATTTCTATGCAAGTGTGACATGTGTGGAGAGGAACCCCTTAGCTAGCCTTCCATCCATCCACTTCAACCAATTTCGTTTTACAATCTGTTTTGTTTTACAAAGTTTTTGTTTTGTTTTCAAATTCGTCAAAACCAATTCCCCCTTTATTTTGAAGTGTCAAATTAGTTAGAAATCAATTTAGTTTGTGTTTTTAAGTGTCTTGAGTCAAGTTATAAACTGTTTTCGTCCAAATTCTTCCTTAGTGCTCAAAACTGCCCAGAAAGTGGTTTTAAGGCAGTTTTGAGTGTTTGTTTGCAGTTTTGAGTCTTTTGGTTTGTTTTAGTGTTTTAAAGTATAGTTTTGCATTCTTTGAGTCTAGTTTAGTGCTTTAACTTTGTTTTTACGTTTTTGAGTTAGTTTTCAAGTGATTTAGCAATCCCTCCTAATCCCCGGCCTAGAACAATCCCTACTTACATACTTTGCTACAATTGATAAAAATAGGGTTTAATTTGTGTGCTTATATATTTCACATCAAATTTTTGGCGCCGTTGCCGGGGATTAGCAACTTTGCTAATCCCTTGGATTTGTTATTTTCATTTGTTTTAATTAGATCAGATTCTGACCTTGTTTTTGTTTCTTGTTTTAGGTGCTAGTTTATGACTCGGAGTTCTCATCCGATTCGCGAACATATCTTGGATTTTGATGACGATTTCGAGCGAGAGTTGAGACGAAAGAGGAAGAATCCAGAACCTAGTGAATCAAGTGCAAGTTCAGAATCCGAATCTGAATTTGAAGAGGAGGAACCCACGGCAAGAGTGGGTGAAGTAGTTCAAGACATGGCAGCGGACAACCGAACAATCAAGGAGCTTTCCGCTTCGGGATTGGACAATGCCGCACCCCTATGTATTCAATATCCCTCGGCTGGCCAAGGAAAGACCGAGGAATTCGAGTTGAAGTCAAGTTTGCTACACCACATTCCGAAGTACCATGGGTCGTCCATGGAGGATCCTAACAAGCATTTGAAAGAATTCGAGGTGGTGTGTTCAAGCATGACCCCCATCAACGTCGATGGGAGCATATTGAAGATGAAAGCCTTTCCCTTTTCTCTCTTGGAAAAGGCGAAAGATTGGTTGTATGAATTGGCTCCCGGAACTGTCACATCTTGGGAGAGCATGAAACGGGCCTTCTTGGAGAAGTTTTTCCCAACTTCTCGAGTCATCCTCCTACGAAAAAGGATAAGTGGAATTCAACAAGAAGAAGGTGAATCTTTTCCTACTTATTATGAACGTTTTAAATCTCTTGTTGCTTCATGTCCACAGCATCAGATGAAGGAGGAACTTCTCCTACAATACTTCTACAAGGGACTTCTACCAATCGAACGTCAAATGCTAGATGCCTCAGCGGGAGGGGCCTTGGTGGACAAGACCCACATGGCAGCCAAGACATTGATAGCCGATCGAGCGTTGAACGCTCAACAATACGAAGGTGTTGGGCAAAGGAGTGCCCCACGGCAACACCAAGTCAATGAGGCAAGTGCCATAACCGAACTTCAAAATCAAATGGCTAACCTTACTACTTTGCTTTCTCAGGTGGTGGAAGGTCCAAAAGTACAAAGCGTAGCTGCTTGTGGCGTGTGCTCCATGCAAGGCCACCTTACGGACAAGTGCCCACAATTGATAGAAAACGTAGGGTGGGAAACCCTCAATGCCGTGGGTTTTGGCAATCAATACCAAAGACGTGGTGATCCTTTTTCCAATACTTACAATCCCGGTTGGCGTGATCATCCAAATTTCAAATGGCGAGAACCACAACAAGGTCAACAACAAAGCTGATTTAGGCAACAACCCCCGGGTTTCTATCAAAAGCCGTTGGCACCAACATAAGCCCAAGCACAACATGCCCAAAACAAATCAGGTTCTTCAATTGATAATGATCAGATTTTTCAATTACTAACTTCTATTGCGCAGGGTATGCAAACTAAGGACAAGAAGGTGGACGAGTTGGAGAAGCAAGTAGGACAGATTGCCGAGTTCATGGGGCAATTTCGAGAGCAAGGCAAGTTGCCTAGCTCAACCGTGGTCAATCCGAAAGATGGATTCGAATCTGCAAAAGCTATGAGTTTGCGAAGTGGAAAGCAAGTAGGATCTGACCCTAGACCATCCAAATCACTTTCCAACGAGGAGGAAGAGTTAAGAATTGAAGGGGAGGAACAAAGCCCACTCACGAAAAAGGTGGAAACACCTTTGCCGCAAGCCCTAAGTGATCCTAAACTGTCCAATTTGTCCAATAAAGGTAACAACGTGTCAAATTCAGTTCCTACTAATGTTTTTCCTTCGAATGTTCCTTTTCCAAATAGGTTCAAGCAAACAAAGAAAGAAGAAGCTGAAAAGGACATTCTAGAGACATTTAGGAAAGTTCAAGTCAACATACCCCTTTTGGATGCAATCAAGCAAGTCCCAAGGTACGCCAAGTTCTTGAAGGAACTTTGCACTAATAGGAGGAGGATTTCGACCAAGGAGGTTGTAAAAGTGGGTGAAAACGTCTCAGCCATCTTGCAACGCAAACTGCCCCCTAAATGCAAAGATCCGGGTAGTTTTACAATTCCATGTGTTATTGGTAATTCTAGGTTTGAATCTGCCATGTTAGACTTAGGTGCATCTATAAATGTCTTGCCATATTCAATTTATGCATCTATGAACCTAGGAGCGTTGAAAAACGATGGTGTTATCATACAATTGGCCGATAAATCTAATGCCTATCCAAAGGGAGTTTTGGAGGATGTTTTGGTGCAAGTTAATCACTTGATATTCCCGGCGGATTTCTATGTGCTTGAAATGGATGAATTGGACCATTCCGCGTCATTGTGTGTGGAGAAAGAGCCTCTAGCTAGCCCGTCATCCATATTTTACCAAAATCGTCCAAAATCTGCTTTAGTTTATAATCTGTTTTCTTAAATTTAAATTCGTCCAAAACAAAACCCCCCTTTTACTTTCTTGTTTCAAAGTGTTTAAAATCTGTTTTGTTTGTGTATTTAAGTGTCTTGTGTCAAGTTAAAACCCAAATTCGTCCAAATTTGTGTTTAGAGTCCAAAACTGCCCAGTTTGTGTTTTTAGGCAGTTTTGAGTGTTTTTAGCCTATTTTGAGTCTTGTGAACCTGTTTTGAGTCTTTTAAATCTAGTCTAGTGTTTTCAACTTTGTTTTTACGTTTTTGAGTCAGTTAAGAGGTTTTAGCAAGCCCTCCTAATCCCCGGTTTAGAACGATCCCTACTTATTCATATACTACAATTGTCAAAAGAGGGTTTAATTTGTGTGCTTGTTTTACATCGCATCAATATCGTCGCATGCCTTTTGGTTTATGCAATGCACCTGCCACATTTCAAAGATGCATGATGAGCATATTTTCTGATTATGTTGAGAAGATCATTGAAGTTTTTATGGATGATTTTAGCGTTTTTGGTGATTCTTTTGATAGTTGCTTGCATAATCTCAGTTTGATCTTAAAACGTTGCGTTGAAACTAACCTTGTTCTTAATTGGGAAAAGTGTCATTTCATGGTTAAACAAGGCATAGTTTTAGGTCATATAATCTCTGAAAACGGTATTGAGGTTGATAAGTCAAAGATAGATCTTGTACGTCACTTACCCTCTCCGACTTCGGTTAGAGAGGTTCGTTCTTTTCTTGGCCATGCAGGTTTCTATCGTAGGTTTATCAAAGATTTCTCAAAGGTTTTACAACCTCTTTGCCGTCTCTTACAAAAAGAAGTGGCGTTTGAATTCACCAAGGAGTGCACGGCATCATTCAACCAACTCAAGGAGTTGTTGACCACGGCACCCATTATTGTTCCCCCGGATTGGAGCCTACCTTTCGAGCTTATGTGTGATGCGTCCGATTACGCTTTAAGGGCTGTTTTGGGACAAAGAAAGGACAAGAGGCCGCATGTCATCTACTATGCCTCACGGACGTTGAATGATGCACAATTAAACTATTCCACTACGGAAAAAGAACTTTTTGCCGTTGTTTTTGCTTTAGATAAGTTTAGATCATATCTAATTGGTACTAAAGTAATTGTTTTCACTGACCATGCAGCGTTGAAGTATTTGCTCACCAAAAAGGAGGCCAAGCCCCGGCTAATTTGTTGGATGTTGCTACTTCAAGAGTTCGACATCGAGATTCGTGACAAGAAGGGAAGTGAAAACGTGGTGGCTGACCACCTAAGCCGAATGGTGCATAATGAGGAGTCCCTACCCATTGCCGAGACATTCCCCGATGAACAATTGCTGTCCATAAAGGTTAGTGAGCCTTGGTATGTCGATTTGGTTAACTTTTTTGGTGTCAAAACGAATTCCAATCACTTTCACTACGCACCAACGTGATAAACTTAGACATGATGCACGGTTTTATGTGTGGGATGATCCATATTTATGGAAATTTTGCCCCGATCAAATTGTACGTCGATGTGTGCACGATTCGGAATTTTATTCAATTCTGAGTTTTTGTCATACATATGCATGTGGAGGGCACTTTGGCACACAAAGAACAGCCCTCAAAGTGTTACAATGTGGATTCTATTGGCCTAGTATTTTTAAAGATGCTAGAACTTTTTGTTTAACATGTGATAAATGCCAAAGAATGGGTAATATTAGTGCAAAGGACCAAATGCCGCAGGTTTCTATCCTAAATGTTGAAATTTTTGATGTTTGGGGTATTGATTTTATGGGTCCCTTTCCGTCATCGTATGGTTTCATGTATATTTTGCTTGCGGTTGATTATGTGTCGAAGTGGGTGGAAGCAAAAGCCACCCGGACTAATGATTCTAAAGTGGTTGCAGATTTTATTAGAACTAACATATTTGCAATGTTTGGCATGCCACGAGTGATCATTAGTGATGGAGGGTCACACTTTTGCAACCGGACCATTGAGGCGTTATTGAGGAAATACAACGTCAACCATAAGGTTTCTACACCTTACCATCCTCAAACAAATGGCCAAGCCAAGGTTTCCAACCGAGAGATCAAGCAAATACTAGAGAAGACCGTTGGGCCAACAAGGAAGGATTGGAGTTTACAGCTAGATGATGCACTTTGGGCGTATCGTACGGCATACAAAACCCCCATTGGGATGTCCCCCTTTCGGCTTGTCTATGGCAAGCTATGCCATCTCCCCGTTGAGTTGGAGCACAAAGCTCATTGGGCCGTCAAGAAGTTTAACATGAACCTAGATGAAGCGGGCAGTCATAGGAAATTCCAATTGAATGAGCTTGATGAGATATGGCATGAGGCATACGAGAATGCGAGCATTTACAAGCAAAAGACCAAAGCTTTCCATGACAACATGATCCGTGGGAAATCATTCTCAATTGGGCAGAAAGTGCTATTGTTCAATTCCCGTTTACGATTGTTTCCCGGTAAGTTACGTTCTAAGTGGATTGGACCGTTTGTTATTACTAATGTTTTTCTTCATGGTGCAGTCCAAATCCAAAGCTTGAAAACGGGGCATGAATTCAAGGTGAACGGGCATCGTTTGAAGCCCTATTACGAAAACTTTGTGGAGCAAACCGTGGATGACATCTCCTTGGATGCTATGGGCTCCAATCTGGAGTGATTGGGTTCTTTGTCCGGCTGTATGACGTTAAAGCAAGCGCTACTTGGGAGGCAACCCATGCATTCAACAAAGGAAGACTTAGGGAGCACTCCAATTCCAAATTTGCGTTCCTAAACCCTTCTCTTTGTTGTTGTTTTCGTTTCTGCCATATTAGATTGTTTAGATGCTGTTTTGTTGTTGTTTGTTTATTTGTGTTCGTTTATGCTTGAAACATTGAGGACAATGTTTGATTTAAGTGTGGGGGGGTAACAAAAGTGTTTTGATGCAAATTCGTAGGGATTTATCACCCATAACTTCCAATGTTGTTTCTTGCTGTTTTTAAGTGTTTTGGTGTGTTTTGACTCAAAAATCCGAAAAAACCCAAAAAGAGTTGTTTTTGTGTGTTTGTTTGCGTCTTAGGGTACCTTCCAACACAATGATGAGGATTTGGTTTTTAATTGCATGACTGTTAAAGAGAGTTATAAACATGGATGAAAGTTTGATTTACTCTTTGGTTTATGCTTGGTTGTGGTTATAATTTATGAAGTGACATGCAATCATAATGGATAAAATCAGTTTTTGTAACATGCTTGAAGGAAGGAACTCAAACTAACGCTACAACCTTGTGAGACTTGAGCCTAAACGTTTATTTGGAGAGTTAATAATCTGTGCATTGTTGTTTTCTAAAGTTGTTGCATGATCTCATTATTCTTTGCTTGGTTGCTACTTAGAAGGCGTTTCATCATTTAGTTCCAAACACTAGAACTCATGCCCAATTCATTCTAAGCATGTTATTGATTTGCATAACACATATTCAAGATGAAGTTGTGTAGTGACCACCACAGCCAAATTGCCGTATCTCCCTATTTCATTGTGTTTTGTAGGTTTTAACCCCGTTGAGCCTTGTTTAGCCTATGTTCTTTGTTAACCCACATTATCCTCACCTAGCCTAGATTAGGACTATCCATACCTTTGTTCTTGAAGCATAGTAATGCATGACTCAATATGAATTCCTTTTGATCATTGTTTGGCAGAAAACAAGTGTGGGGGAAGTGAGTTTTGTTGTCGGTGTGCCAAAGTCTTGAATGAGGCATGGCAAAGAAAAAAAAAAAAGAAGAAAAATTCGTGGAAAATAGAAAGAAAAAAAGAAAAAGTTGTGAAAAGAATGAAAAAGGAGTTGAAAAGATGTGAAAAAGAGTTCTCAAGTGTTGTTTGTTGAAGGAAGGGTCCAAAACATTGAATCCGGCCCTAATTGTTGCTTGAATCTTCCCTTTGTGTTTAAAAGTTGATTTCTGCATGCTATAGGAAATTCTAAGTTTGATTTCATTATTTTGCTTGCTATTGCTTTAAGAACGTTTGTTTTTCCTATCCTTTCGTTGTTAGCCAACTCCCCAAGCCCCGTTACAACCCTTGACTTTAATCTTGAGTGTTGTGTGTTTCAATTTGTGGAGTTTGAATTTGGTTTGAGCATATGGTGTCACTGGTTCTCCCATCTAAGTAGTAGCGTTCCATTCATGAGATCATATCTAAACATGTTATTAACTCCGGAAATTGCTTTTCTTGTTATACATATATGTGAGCGTTCGTTTTCATATTTACATCAATCTTCTCACATATAACTAGTGTAGGGTGTGTAGTTAGAAAATCTGAGTGAAGATTGAGTGCATATCTTGTAAGGAATTGAGGGAATTCTCTAAGGCATGTTACTACATTCAAAACATCGTTTTAATGGGTTATTTGTGAACTAGTAAGTAGTGACTATGATTAAGTATGTGCTTAAGCGTAAAGATGGCCAAAATCTGTGGGAATGATGATTTTTAACATGTCATGTGCATTGGAAATCCCTGAGACAATTGTTGGAAGGTTTAGGTTGTGTTATACTTGTTTTGTTTCGTTTTGTTTTGCTCGAGGACTAGCAAAAGCTAAGTGTGGGGGAATTTGATAGGGTCATATTTATGCACCTTAGTTAGCTTGTTCTTGTGCATTTATGTTGTCTTTCCTTAGTTAAAGTAGTCTTTTAAGCTAGTTTGATGTATTTTCAGGTTCTAAGGGCAAAGTATGCAAAAGGATGCATTTTGGAGCCTTTTGGAGCACATTTGAGCTTGGAATGGATATCACATGCTTGGAGCCAAGAGGATGGACGAATTTGGAGTCCAAATGGAGTTAGGAATATGTTTCAAGGTTGGAGAAATTAATTGAAGTCATTGAAGATAAGGAATCAGCTCAGAAGAAGGAGAATTATCCAAAACATTATCCAAACAACCTTATCTTATCTTATCTTATCCAATCCTTATCCTATCTTAACTAACCTTATCCTACCCTAATCCTTTTCTAACTCAATTCCTGGTACAATGAGGGTTTATTTTCTGATTGGGGGACATTTAATTTAGGATTCTAGGAACCCTAAGTCCTTGCCGCACCTAGCCTTCTAGAATATCTGATTTCCTTGCCTTGCAAGGCTTTCTAGAAGCCTTATCCCTCCTTATCCAAACCTGCCGCACCTTAGGCCTTTTCCCATTAAAAATCTGATTGTTTTAAACCTATTCCTGGATGGATTTGGCTTTCTAGAAGTCCTAATCTGATTTACCTAGGGTTTTTGGTGCCTATATATATATTTCTACACCCTTTGCCGCAGGTACCACCCTCCATATACATCATTCACGCCATCTACACTACACACATCCCTTGCCGCAGCCTTTATCACCACACCACCATACCTCTTGACCTTGCCGCACCATCCATTCCCCCTAAACACTACTACACCACTCCATATCCTTCCACCCATACACCTAAGTCCCTAAACCTGTCCCGAGTGATGTGAAAATTAACTTGACACACAAATTAAACCCTATTGATGACAATTGTAGTAAAGATGCAAGTAGGGATCGTTCTAAACCGGGGATTAACTAGGGATGCTAATCAACACAAATAAGACTCAAAAACACTAAACTAGACTCTAATGACTCAAAACTAACTTAAAACACTAAAAACAGCAAGAAACAATAAAAAAGACTCAAATCTAGACCTAACAAGTGATTTTGACGAAAATAGAACTTAAAAGACTCAAACAACTAAGAGAAAATAGGTTTTGACTCTAAAAACAAGTTTAAATGAAAGGGGGATTGTTTTTGACGAATTTAAAACTAAAACAGAAACTTTGCATAAAACACTTTATAAAAAACGAATTTTGTGATTTGAAAAGGGTGAAAGGCTAGTTAGAGGGCCATTCTCCACACATGAACATATGCATATAAATCGATTTCCAGTTATTCTTTCAACAAACCATGAATGACAATGCCCCAAATTAATTGTGTAGAACTAATTAATTCTCAGATTTCCCTAGACTCATTGAATTGGATGAAAAGCATACGACAACCCAAATCATTCTTTATTAAGCTCCCTAACTATGAAAAGCATGATAGAGACACGAAACAAAGATCATTAAGCTTTGTGAAAATCATAAGCATTGACATGACATTCGTGACTATGAAAAGCATGACACTCCTGCCAGGAATTTACTTAACGTGATCGTGACTAGCAACCTCCACTACTTGTAAATATAAGTTTGTAACGATTAGGTGAAACTCCCTTATATTTTAGCATCAAATTCATGCATGCAAACTAAGTAGGCCTCCTTAATCAACACACAAGAACAAGTTCTTAATAAAACAAATAAGTAAACCACATTCACGATTCATGAAATCATAACTGGAGGAAATCAATTCATATAAAACATATGTCCATGGTTTCGAATTCACCTCTAACTATAAAGAAATTAGTTCCTCATGTTCGCAATTAAACAAAGATAAATAAAATTAAACATTAAAAACAAAGGATAGAATACACCTAGAAACGCTCCAGATTTCTTCCTTCCTTCCTTTGCAAAGCTGCGGCACAATGAGTGTGTGGTGGATGGATGTAGGTGACTTATGGTAGAGGGTGGTGTGTTGAATGGTGCAGAAAATATGTATATATAGGGAGAGGGTGCGGCACCAACATATAGTGTAGGAAAAGGATTACAAAATGTAGTTTGTGTAGGAAAATAAAATCACAATCCTAAGGGGAAAAGGTTATGTAATCCTAGCAGGAAATAGGACATCTAGAAGGTCAAAAACCAAAGGGATTTAGGAGAAAGGTGCGGCTGGATCATGCATCTAGAAGGCTTGGGGCGCCACCTTTTTAGGGACTTCTAGAAAGGGTGTTATTTGGCTGATTTTGGGGTTTCTAGAAGGGGATAGGTGCAGCACCTTTGTAGGAGAGGATAAGGTTCCTAGAAATCAGGTTTTTATGTCTCCTAAACTGAAATTAAAACCCTTTTACAGCAGAGCATATCAAACTTCAATCCATGTTTGTAACTTTCTTTAACAGTCATGCAATTAAAAACCAAATCCTCATCATTGTGTTGGAAGGTACCCTAAGACACAAACAAACACACAAAAACAACTCTTTTTGGTTTTTCAAAACAATTGTTCAAATTTTTATGAAATTTTCGGATTAACTTTTCAAAACACACTAAAAACACTTAAAAACAGTGAAAAACAACATTCGAAGTGATAGGTGATAAAATCCCATGAAAATCATGCAAAAACAACTTGTTTACCCCCCCACACTTAAACCAAACATTGTCCTAAATGTTTCAAACATAGACTCACACACAAGCAAGCAAACAACACAACTAACAAACATAACAAAGATGGCAAAGTAAAAGCAATAAAGAGTAGGGTTTAGAAAAGCAAATCTGGTTGTGGAGCCGGAGAGTTCCTAGGTCTTCTTTATTTGCATGGGTTGCCTCCCAAGAAGCGCTTGCTTTAACGTCTTCCAGCCGGACGAATCCTTCAATTATGCTTCATTGGAGGCCACGACATGGAATTGATCTTTGAATGGAAGGTGATACTTGAAATGATTCGGCAATGGTTTAAATTCTAGTGTGGGTGCCTGAATCATTAACATTATGTTAGTATAAAACAGAATTGAAATTCGGGGAGGTGGCTTACTTGTTTGCTCCGATGAGAACTCAAGGACAAACACCACATCTTTGAAAGTTTCAGGAATGTTGGACTTGGCCAGATTTGGTGTTGTGAGAGTTATGACTTGTCCCGTGTCATAAAATTCAACTTCTTTGGCCTTTATTGTCTCACGAACATCCTCTTTGATGCATTTTACATATTCTCCAGCTACTTCTTTCTCTTGAATCATTCTTCTTGATGTACCAGGTTCTGTAAGAAATTCAACACATTTTGGAATTTGATTTGGTGTATTAAGAATTGGGATATCACTTTGCACCTTTGGGAAGGCTTCCACAATGTCTTTTTCACTTTCTTCGTTCTTGGAAATCATGAACCTGCGAGGGAAGGGTACATTTGGAGGAATAACATTAGATTGAACTGAATTTGAACCCAACTTAACTTGAGTGGATGGCTTAGAAGCACTAGGGGTCTGCGGCAAAGGATGAGAGATGATTGGGTGTTGCAACAAGGCTTCTTCTAAGCTTGTCTTGGCTGAATCTTCCTCCTTCGCTTTGAACAGCAGCTCTTTGTTCACTTCTAGGGTATGTTTGGACGTTTTTGGTTCAGCATCAACCTCCATACCACTTTCTAAAGTGATAGCTTCAGCGATTGCAACATCTCCCATTGGATTTACAATGTTTGAGTTGGAGAGTTTACATTGTTCTTGAATATGTGCCATGAACTCTACCATCTCTCCAAGTTGATTGTTCAATTCACCCCACTTTTTGGTTTGATTTTGCATATCCTGCGCCATAGTAGTTAATAATTGAACAATTTGGTCATTATCCATGGACGAACCTGAACTTGGTTGGGCCGAATATGGTTGAGGCTGTGGTGGTTCATATGGCTTTTGATAGATCTCCTCAGATGGCTGCCAATACCCTTCTTGTTGTGAGCCCTGCTTCAAAGAGGTTAGTACGTCACGAATTTCATCATAACTCATAGGCATACTTGAATTCGATTGGAATTGTTGTGCGGGAGGTTGTGGTGGCTGCATAGGCGTTGTATAGAACTCCTTATATGGCTGCCAATATTCTCCTTGTTGAATTTGTTGAGGTTACTCCCACATATAATCTGAATAATCTCTCCAATCGGATTTGTAAGCGTTGCAAAACATGTTGTCCCTTGATTGGTTATGGCCTTGATAACCCCAAGCACCTCCATTCGCAGTGAATTGAGGACGTTGATGAGTTTGACATCCTTGCCCATAGGGCACCCCAAATGTAGGGGCAGTGTGCATTGTGGTTCTTTTGGCAATATGGGACAGTTGAGAAGTAAGATTCGCCAATTGAGCTTGAATGTTGGCAATTGCCATGTCTAGTACCTGAAAAAAAAAAAAAAAAAACGAAACAAAACAAGATCAAAAACTAAAATGTAAAGACAAAAACACAAACAGATACGGGGGATTAGCAAATTTGCTAATCCCCGGCAACGGTGCCAAAATTTGATGTGAAAATTAACTGGACACACAAATTAAACCCTATTGATGACAATTGTAGTAAAGATGCAAGTAGGGATCGTTCTAAACCGGGGATTAACTAGGGATGCTAATCAACACAAATAAGACTCAAAAATACTAAACTAGACTCTAATGACTCAAAACTAACTTAAAACACTAAAAACAGCAAGAAACCATAAAAAAAGACTCAAATCTAGACCTAACAAGTGATTTTGACGAAAATAGAACTTAAAAGACTCAAACAACTAAGAGAAAACATGTTTTGACTCTAAAAACAAGTTTAAATGAAAGGGGGATTGTTTTTGACGAATTTAAAACTAAAACAGAAACTTTGCATAAAACACTTTATAAAAAACGAATTTTGTGATTTGAAAAGGGTGAAAGGCTAGTTAGAGGGCCATTCTCCACACATGAACATATGCATATAAATCGATTTCCAGTTATTCTTTCAACAAACAATGAATGACAATGCCCCAAATTAATTGTGTAGAACTAATTAATTCTCAGATTTCCCTAGACTCATTGAATTGGATGAAAAGCATACGACAACCCAAATCATTCTTTATTAAGCTCCCTAACTATGAAAAGCATGATAGAGACATGAAACAAAGATCATTAAGCTTTGTGAAAATCATAAGCATTGACATGACATTCGTGACTATGAAAAGCATGACACTCCTGCCAGGAATTTACTTAACGCGATCGTGACTAGCAACCTCCACTACTTGTAAATATAAGTTTGTAACGATTAGGTGAAACTCCCTTATATTTTAGCATCAAATTCATGCATGCAAACTAAGTAGGCCTCCTTAATCAACACACAAGAACAAGTTCTTAATAAAACAAATAAGTAAACCACATTCACGATTCATGAAATCATAACTGGAGGAAATCAATTCATATAAAACATATGTCCATGGCTTCGAATTCACCTCTAACTATAAAGAAATTAGTTCCTCATGTTCGCAATTAAACAAAGATAAATAAAATTAAACATTAAAAACAAAGGATAGAATACACCTAGAAACGCTCCAGATTTCTTCCTTCCTTCCTTTGCAAAGCTGCGGCACAATGAGTGTGTGGTGGATGGATGTAGGTGACTTATGGTAGAGGGTGGTGTGTTGAATGGTGCAGAAAATATGTTTATATAGGGAGAGGGTGCGGCACCAACATATAGTGTAGGAAAAGGATTACAAAATGTAGTTTGTGTAGGAAAATAAAATCACAATCCTAAGGGGAAAAGGTTATGTAATCCTAGCAGGAAATAGGACATCTAGAAGGTCAAAAACCAAAGGGATTTAGGAGAAAGGTGCGGCTGGATCATGCATCTAGAAGGCTTGGGGCGCCACCTTTTTAGGGACTTCTAGAAATGGTGTTATTTGGCTGATTTTGGGGTTTCTAGAAGGGGATAGGTGCGGCACCTTTGTAGGAGAGGATAAGGTTCCTAGAAATCAGGTTTTTATTTCTCCTAAACTGAAATTAAAACCCTTTTACAGCAGAGCAGGAATTAAGTTAGGAAAGGATTATGATAGGATAAGATAAGGTAGTTTTGCATAATGTTTTGGATAAGTCTCCTTCTTTGTAACTGATTCCTTATCTTCTTTGACTTGGACTTATTTCTTCAACTCTTTTGCACATTCCTAGCCTCTCTTGAACTTCAAATTCGTCCATCCATCTTGCTCCATACTTGTGCTATCCATTCCAAACCCAAAACTGCTCTAAAATGCTCCAAATTGCATCTTTTTGCCAACTTTTCCAATTGGACCTACAAACACACGAAAATGACTTAAGACACTATAATAAGCAACAAATAACTAAGTAAATGCAAGAAAACACACTAACTAAGTCGCATGAATATGCTCCTATCACCGAGTCCTTGTGCCGCAGCAAAGAAGAGGAGAAGAAGCCTGGGACATTCATGCCATTCAAGTTCGAGTTGCTGGAAGTTTTAGGTGTTTCCTTTCCTTTGATTTCAATGTTTAAATTCAATACTGTTTGCTTTGTACGTATGAGGAACTAAACCCCCTTTGGCTAGGGGGGGGATTCGAAACCATGTTTATGCTTGCTATATGATTTGATTGCTCTAGTTGTGATTCATAAATTGTGATTTCAATTTACTTATCCGTTCGAACTAAAACTGATTTGTGTATGTTGGTTAAGAGGGCCCGCTTAGTTTGCATGCATAAATTGAATGCTAGGATATAAGGGAATTTCACCTAATCGTTAGGAACTTATATTTGCAAGTAGTAAAGGTTGTTGATCACAATCGCGTTAAGTAAATTCTTGGCATAAGTTTCTTGCAATTCATAGTAACGAATGCCTCGTCAATGCTTATGGTTTTCATAGAACTTAATGATTCTTGCTTGTATCTCTATTATGCAATTCATGTAGGGAACTTGTGGGGAATGCTTTGGGTTGTCGTATGCAATCATCCAATTCAATAACGTTAGGAAAAGCTGAGGGTTAATTAGTGCAATTCACGGTTAATCTGGGGCATTGAGAATCCATGGTTTATTGAAAAGCAACTAGAAATTGTTTTGTATGCAAGTGTGACATGTGTGGAGAGGAACCCCTTAGCTAGCCTTCCATCCATCCCCTTCAACCAATTTCGTTTTACAATCTGTTTTGTTTTACAAAGTTTTTGTTTTGTTTTCAAATTCGTCAAAACCAATTCCCCCTTTATTTTGAAGTGTCAAATTAGTTAGAAATCAATTTAGTTTGTTTTTTTAAGTGTCTTGAGTCAAGTTATAAACCGTTTTCGTCCAAATTCTTCCTTAGTGCTCAAAACTGCCCAGAAAGTGGTTTTAAGGCAGTTTTGAGTGTTTGTTTGCAGTTTTGAGTCTTTTGGTTTGTTTTAGTGTTTTAAAGTATAGTTTTGCATTCTTTGAGTCTAGTTTAGTGCTTTAACTTCGTTTTTACGTTTTTGAGTCAGTTTTGAAGTGATTTAGCAATCCCTCCTAATCCCCGGCCTAGAACGATCCCTACTTACATACTTTGCTACAATTGATAAAAAGAGGGTTTAATTTGTGTGCTTATATATTTCGCATCAGGGATCGTTCTAGCCGGGGATTAGAAGGGATGCTAATCTACACTAATTAAACTCTAAAACACTAAACTAGACTTACAAGACTCAAAACAAACTTAAAAGACTCAAAACAGCTTAAAACAACCAAATAGACTCAAAACAGACACTAGGGAGTTATTTGGACGAATTCTAACTTTAACTTGACTCAAAATGCTAAAAGACACAAAATTAAACAGATTCTAACTAAGTTGACACAAGAAAATTAAGGGGATTGGGTTTTTGACGAAATTAACTAAAACTAAGCAAATTAAAGAAACAAAGTAACAAAGGTACGAAATTGGGTGTTTTGGATGGGTGAAAGGCTAGCTAGAGGATCCTTCTCCACACATGACATATATGCAACACAAATCGATTTCCAGTTATTCTTTCTATAAACCATGAATGACAATGCCCCAAATTAACCGTGACTGCACGCATTAACCTTCAGATTTTCCTACGTTCATTGAATTTGGACGTAGCGCCGCAAACCAAATTATTCTTATCAAGTTCCCTTTATGACTGCATACTAGAGATACATATCAAAGATCATTAAGCTTTGTGAAAATCATAAGCATTGACTTAAAAAGAATTCCTTTTGATTGACTTCTTGCAGAAAACAAGTGTGGGGGAAGGGATTTGTGTGTGTTTGTGTGCCAAGAAATAAGGCATGGGTTTGAGATAAAAAGAAAATTCGTGGAAAAAGAAAAAGAAAAAGAAAAAGTTGTGAAAAGAATGCAAAAGAGTTGAAAATTATATGAAAAAGAGTTGTAAAGTGTTGTTTGTTGAAGAAAGGGTCCAAAACATTGAATTCGGCCCTAAGAGTGTGTAAATCTTCCCTTTTTGTGTTTAAAGTGATTTCTACATTCAAAAGTGAATTCTAAGTGTTGATTTCATTGCTTTGCTTGCTATTCTTTAAGAACCCTTGTTTTCCATATCCTTTCTTTCTTACCCAACACCTTTAGCCCCGTTACAACCCTTTAACTTCGATCTTGGGTGTTATGTGTTTCAATATGTGGAGTTTGGAATTGGTATGAGCATATGGTGTCACTGGTTCTCGCATCTAAGTAGTAGCATTCCATTCATGAGATCATATCTAAACAAGCTTATTAACTCCAGAAATTGCTTTCTTTGCTATAACATATGTGAGTGTTCGTTTTCATGTTTACATCAATCTTCTCACATATACCTAGTGTAGGGTGTGTAGTCAGAAATTTTGAGTGAAAATTGAGTGCATTTCTTGTAAGGAATTGAGGGAATTCTCTAAGGCGTGTTACTACATTCAAAATGTTGTTTTAATTGCTTAAATGCGAGCTAGTGAATGGTGACCATGATTAAGTATGTGCTCAAGTGTTAAGTTGACTAAAATCTGTGGGAATGATGATTTTTGACATGTCATGTGCATTGGAAATCCCTGAGGTGATTGTTGCAAGGTGTAGGTTGTGTTTTGTTTGTTTTGTTTCGTTTTGTTTTCTTTGTTTGTTTTGTTTTGCTCGAGGACTAGCAAAAGCTAAGTGTGGGGGTATTTGATAGGAGCATATTTAGGCGACTTAGTTGGCTTGTTCTTGTGCATTTATGTTGTATTTTCTTAGTTATTTTAGTCTTTTAAGCCATTTTCGTGTGTTTTCAGGTTCTAAGGGCAAAGTATGCAAGAAAGTGCATTTTGGAGCTTTTTGGAGCAAAATTGGGCTTGGGATGGACATCACATGTTTGGAGCAAAAGGAATGGACGAAATTGAAGACTTGAAGAAGTTAGGATTCCTAATCAACGAAGGATTCCTAATCAACGAAGGATTCCTAATCAAAGAAGGATTCCTAATCAAAGAAGGATTCCTACTTGAAGTAGGAAAGTTAAGCCAATATTTCCTATTTTGGGTTGACCTTTCCTAATCCTAAATATTCCTAAGTTCCAGCAACATTGAAGGCTTCCTATACATTTTAGGACACAAAGTGAACTTCCCTTGTACCTAAAGAGCTCTTGCCGCACCTTCCCTTGCTTTCCCCATCCTTGCCGTGCAAGGCATCCCTTTATTACCCAAAATCTGGACCTAAAACAGAAAGGAAGCCCTTTTCCTTGCCTTGCAAGGCCTTGCCTTACCCTTTCCACCTTTGCCGCACCTACTTGCCCAATTCCCTTGGGATTCTGACTTTAATTCCTTTTTTTCCCTTCAGGTTTTGATTTAATTTCTGTTTCCTAAATTGTTCCCTAGCTTTATTACCCTAATTCCTTAAATAAACCTTCCTTGTGCCGCACAAAAGGGATCCATTCACTCACCCAATCATTCATTCACGCCAGAAACCATCCCAACTCCCTTGCCGCAACTTCCTTTCACCCAAAACACATTCCTGACCCCAAAACACATCCCATACACTTCACCCACCTTTGTGCCGCAGCAAGGAGGAAGAAGGAAGGACTCTTGGACGTTCAAGCTTGATTGTTGGAGCGTTCTAGGTGTAATTCGTTCTATGTTTACAATGTTTAATTTCTTTTCCTTTTGTTTTGCTGTGAACATGAGTGGCTAAACCCCTCTTGGCTAGGGGTGATTTCAAAGCCATGATTATGTATGCAAATTGAGTTGATAAATTCCAGTTATGAATACGTGAGTTGTGAATGTAATTGGCTTAACTGTGGAATTGATAACTTATTTGTGTTTGTTGATTAAGGATCGATACTTAGTTGGCATGCATAAATCTGATGCTAGAGTATAAGGGAGTTTCACATAATCGTTACAAACTTATATTCATGTGTAGTGAAGGTCGCTGGTCACGATCGCGTTAAGTTCAATTCCTAGCACGAGTATCATGATGTCATAGTTACAAGTGCTTTGTCAATGCTTATGATTTTCATTGAACGTAATGATCTTTGATTGTATCTCTATTATGATGTCATGTAGGGGACTTTTGAAGAATGCTTTGGGTTGTCGAATGATGTCATCCAATCCAATAACACAAGGAAAATCTGAGGGTTAACTAGTGATGTCACGGTTAATTTGGGGCATTGTCATTCATAATTCAATGAAGGAGTAACTGGAAATCGAGTCGTTTGCATACATGTCATGTGTGGAGAAAGAGCCTCTAGCTAGCCCGTCATCCATATTTTACCAAAATCGTCCAAAATCTGCTTTAGTTTATAATCTGTTTTCTTAAATTTAAATTCGTCCAAAACAAAACCCCCCTTTTACTTTCTTGTTTCAAAGTATTTAAAATCTGTTTTGTTTGTGTATTTAAGTGTCTTGTGTCAAGTTAAAACCCAAATTCGTCCAAATTTGTGTTTAGAGTCCAAAACTGCCCAGTTTGTGTTTTTAGGCAGTTTTGAGTGTTTTTAGCCTATTTTGAGTCTTGTGAACCTGTTTTGAGTCTTTTAAATCTAGTCTAGTGTTTTCAACTTTGTTTTTACGTTTTTGAGTCAGTTAAGAGGTTTTAGCAAGCCCTCCTAATCCCCGGTTTAGAACGATCCCTACTTATTCATATACTACAATTGTCAAAAGAGGGTTTAATTTGTGTGCTTGTTTTACATCGCATCAAATTTTTGGCGCCGTTGCCGGGGATTAGCAACTTTGCTAATCCCTTGTTTCTTTTTTTCGTTTATTTTGTTTAGTTTCTGATTTCATTTGTTTCCTTTGTTTCAGGTACTAGTTTATGACTCGGAGTTCTCAACCTGTTCGTAAGAATATCTTGGAATTTGACGACGATTTTGAGAGAACTTTGAGAAGGCAAAGAACTCAACAAGCATCTAATCCATCTAGCCCTGAACCTGAGCTTGAAGAACCAGTGCTAGAAGAGGAAGAAAACCCCACGGCACAGGTTGTGGAAGAAGTACAAGCTATGGCAGCGGACAATCGAACAATCAAGGAGCTCTCTGCTTCGGGATTGGCCAATGCCGCACCCCTATGTATTCAATACCCTAGGGCTGCCCAAGACAAGACCGATGAGTTTGAATTGAAGTCCAGTTTGTTGCACCACATTCCAAAGTATCATGGGCTGTCTATGGAGGATCCGAACAAGCACTTGAAAGAGTTCGAAGTAGTGTGTTCAAGCATGACCCCTGTCAACGTCGATGAAAGCATATTGAAGATGAAGGCTTTTCCATTCTCTCTAATGGACAAGGCCAAAGATTGGTTGTATAAATTAGCTCCGGGAACTGTCACCTCTTGGGAGAGCATGAAACGGGCGTTTCTGGAAAAGTTCTTCCCAACTTCTCGAGTCATTCTTCTTCGCAAAAGGATAAGTGGAATTCAGCAAAACGAAGGTGAATCATTTCCCACTTATTATGAACGTTTTAAATCTCTTGTTGCTTCATGTCCACAGCACCAAATGAAGGAGGAGCTTCTTCTTCAATATTTCTACGAGGGGCTTCTACCAATTGAACGCCAAATGCTGGATGCCTCAGCGGGAGGAGCTTTGGTGGACAAGACACCCATGGATGCCAAGACCTTGATTGCTAACCGGGCATTGAACGCTCAACAATATGAAGGTGTTGGGCAAAGAAACCCCCCACGGCAGCAACATGTGAATGAGGTAAGTGCTATTTCCGAACTTCAAAATCAAATGGCTAATCTTACTACTCTTCTTTCTCAGGTTGTGGAAGGACCAAAAGCACAGAGCATGGCTGTTTGTGGCGTGTGCTCTATGCAAGGACATCTCACGGATAAGTGCCCTCAGTTGATTGAGAATGGAGGGTGGGAATCAGCGAATGCCGTGGGATTTGGGAATCAACAACCAAGAAGTGATCCTTTCTCTAACACATACAATTCCGGCTGGAGAGATCATCCGAATTTCAAATGGAGAGAGCCGCAACAACCCCAACAACAAGGAGGATTTAGACAGCAACCCCCGGGTTTCTATTCAAAACCATACACACCCACACAGCCCCAAGCACAACCTGCCCAAACCAAATCAGGTTCGTCCGTTGACAATGATCAAATTTTTCAATTACTAACTTCTATGGCACAGAATATGCAAACTAGGGACAAAGAGGTGGATGAGTTGAATAAACAAATGGGCCAAATGGCCGAGTTCATGGGGAAATTTCGAGACCAAGGCCAACTCCCTAGTTCCACCATTCCAAATCCGAAGGGAGGTTTCGAAACTGCAAAAGCCATATTGTTGAGAAGTGGAAAAGAAGTTGGGGCAGGTACACAACCATCAGGTCACAAAGAAGATGAAAAACTTCAATTTGAAGAGGAGGAACAAAGCCAACCCACGGCAAGGAAGGCTACACCTTTGCCGCAGGCCCTAAGTGCTCCTAAACCATCAAATCTGTCCAACAAGGGTAAGAATGTGTCAAATTCAATTCCTACTAATGTTTTTCCTTCGAATGTTCCTTTTCCTAGCAGATTCATGCAAACAAAGAAAGAGGAAGCTGAAAAGGACATTCTAGAGACATTTAGGAAAGTTCAAGTCAATATACCACTTTTGGATGCAATTAAGCAAGTTCCGAGGTATGCCAAGTTTCTGAAGGAGCTGTGCACAACTAGGAAGAGAGTTTCGAACAAGGAAGTTGTGAAGGTAAGTGAAAATGTCTCAGCCGTATTGCAACGTAAACTGCCCCCTAAATGCAAAGATCCCGGTAGTTTTACGATTCCTTGTGTAATTGGCAATACTCGTTTTGAATCTGCCATGCTTGACTTAGGCGCATCCATAAATGTCATGCCATATTCAATTTATGCATCTATGAATTTGGGTGAATTGAAAAAGGATGGTGTGATCATACAATTGGCTGATCGTTCTAACGCTTATCCAAAAGGAGTATTGGAGGATGTTCTAGTGCAGGTGAATCACTTAGTCTTCCCGGCTGATTTTTATGTTTTGGACATGGAAGAATCAACCCATTCCACCTCTTTGCCGATTCTCCTTGGTAGGCCATTCATGAAGACAGCCCGCACCAAGATTGATGTGTTCAAAGGAACGTTGTCAATGGAATTTGATGGGGAAGTGATTGATTTCAATATTTCTGAATCCATGAGATATCCTAATGATGATCACTCTTGTTTTTCTATTGATATTATTGATTCTTTGGCGCAGGGGTATTTTGAAGATTTGAATGACGATGCACTTGAAATGGTCATTACAAGAGGAATGAAGCTCAACAACAAGTGGGCAGAACCCGTGCTAACCCACGGCACACATGAACCAATCCATGCCGTGCCCCCTTGTGAGGAATTCATTGAGATGGTTGCTGCCCTTGAGTCATTACCCACGCATGATGGTAAGTCTCCTAACTTTAATTCAATTCCCGTTTCGACTAATAAGTTGCTTCCTTCAGTGATTCAGGCACCTACCCTTGAACTTAAACCATTACCAAACCATTTGAAGTATGTTTTCTTGGGGGAAAAAGAGACCTTACCTGCCATTATTTCCTCATCCCTCACGGCACAAGAAGAAGAGAAGCTAGTGCGTGTTTTAAGGGAGTTCAAATCTGCCCTAGGTTGGACTTTAGCCGACATCAAGGGGATAAGCCCTACAACTTGTATGCATCACATATTTCTTGAGGAGGGGGCCAAACCAACTAGAGAGGCTCAACGCCGTCTCAACCCTCCGATGATGGAAGTTGTGAAAAAGGAGATAATCAAGCTACTTGATTGTGGAGTGATCTATCCTATCTCCGATAGCCGTTGGGTCTCACCTATCCAAGTTGTTCCCAAGAAATCTGGAGTGACGGTTGTAGAGAACGCTGAGAATGAGCTTGTGCCCACCCGAATCCAAACCGGTTGGCGAGTGTGCATTGACTATAGGAAGATCAACGCCACAACAAGAAAGGATCACTTTCCATTGCCATTCCTTGATCAAATGCTTGAGAGGTTAGCGGGTCATTCATTTTATTGTTTTCTTGATGGATACTCTGGTTATAATCAAATTGTCATAGCCCCGGATGATCAAGAAAAGACCACTTTCACTTGTCCCTTTGGAACATTTGCATATCGACGCATGCCATTCGGATTGTGCAATGCCCCTGCCACGTTTCAAAGGTGTATGGTTAGTATATTTTCTGATTATGTTGAAAGGATTATTGAGATATTCATGGATGATTTTAGTGTGTTTGGTGATTCATTCGATAATTGCTTGGATAATCTCACTTTAATCTTGAAACGTTGTGTGGAAACAAACCTTGTGTTAAATTGGGAGAAGTGTCATTTCATGGTTAAACAAGGTATTGTTTTGGGTCACATAATCTCTGAAAAAGGTATTGAGGTTGATAAGTCTAAAATAGATCTTGTACGTTACTTACCCTCTCCTACTTCGGTTAGAGAGGTTCGTTCTTTCCTTGGTCATGCAGGATTCTATAGACGATTTATCAAGGATTTTTCAAAGATTGCACAGCCCCTATGCCGTCTCCTACAAAAGGAAATGTCTTTTGAATTCAATGAGGCATGTGAGAAAGCATTCAACCATCTCAAGACCTTGCTCACCACGACACCAATCATCACTCCACCAGACTGGAGCATTCCCTTCGAGCTCATGTGTGATGCATCGGATTATGCAATTGGAGCTGTTTTGGGCCAAAGGAAAAACAAGCAGCCACATGTCATTTATTATGCTTCACGCACCTTAAATGATGCCCAATTGAATTATTCCACAACTGAAAAAGAACTCTTGGCTGTTGTATTTGCATTAGATAAGTTTCGATCTTATTTAATTGGCACTAAAGTCATTGTTTTCACTGATCATGCAGCTCTGAAGTACTTGCTCACCAAAAAGGAAGCTAAACCACGACTCATTCGCTGGATGCTTTTACTTCAAGAGTTCGACATTGAAATTAGGGACAAAAAGGGGTGTGAAAACGTGGTGGCTGACCACCTAAGTCGGATGGTGCGTGCAGAGGAGTCCATTCCCATTTCAGAAACGTTTCCGGATGAGCAACTACTGTCCATTGAGGTAAGTATACCTTGGTACGCTGATTTGGTCAACTATTTGGTGTCTAAGCAAATTCCAAACACTCTAAGCAAGTCCCAAAGTGACAAACTTAAAAAGGATGCACGTTTTTATGTTTGGGACGACCCATATTTGTGGAAATTTTGCCCTGATCAAATTGTGCGTAGATGTGTTCATGAATCTGAGTTTAATCCAATTCTAAGCTTTTGCCATTCTTATGCATGTGGGGGACATTTTGGTACCCAAAGAACAGCCCTTAAGGTGTTAGAAAGTGGTTTTTATTGGCCTACATTGTTCAAAGATGCTCGAATGTTTTGCTTAACATGTGATAGATGTCAAAGAACAGGTAGCATAGGTGCCAAGGATCAGATGCCGCAAGCCCCTATCTTCAATGTTGAAATTTTTGATGTTTGGGGTATTGATTTCATGGGGCCCTTCCCTTCTTCTTATGGTTTTACTTATATCTTGCTTGCAGTCGATTATGTTTCCAAATGGGTAGAAGCACAGGCTACCCGGACTAACAATTCTAGAGTGGTTGCAGATTTCATTAAAACTAACATTTTCTCTAGATTTGGGATGCCTCGGGTCTTCATCAGTGATGGAGGGTCACATTTTTGCAATCGAACCATTGAGGCGCTGTTTAAGAAATATGATGTCAAGCATAAGGTTTCAACACCTTATCATCCTCAAACAAGTGGCCAAGCCGAAGTTTCAAATAGAGAAATCAAGCAAATCTTGGAGAAAACCGTTGGGGCAACCCGGAAGGATTGGAGCTTGCGTTTAGACGATGCACTGTGGGCGTATCGAACAGCCTACAAAACACCCCTAGGGATGTCTCCATTTCGGCTGATATATGGCAAGCCGTGCCACCTACCCGTAGAACTAGAGCACAAGGCGCATTGGGCTGTGAAAACATTCAATTTGGATTTAGATGCTGCTGGAATGCATAGAAAGCTCCAATTGAATGAACTTGAGGAGCTAAGGAACGAAGCATATGAGAATGCCCGGATTTACAAGGAAAAAACAAAGGCGTTTCATGACCAGATGATTCGGGGCAAAACATTCTCTATTGGGCAGAAAGTGTTGCTTTTCAATTCCCGTTTACGTTTATTTCCTGGTAAGTTACGTTCCAAGTGGATTGGACCTTTTGTTGTTACTAATGTTTTTCCATATGGTGCAGTTCAAGTCCAAAGCTTACGGAATGGGCAAGAATTCAAGGTAAACGGACATCGATTGAAGCAATACTATGAAAGTGCCGTGGGGCAGGTTGTGGAGGAAGTCCCTCTCCAGGCCGTGGGCTCCAATGGGGAGTGAATGAGTTCTTCGTCCGGCTGCAAGACGTTAAAGCAAGCGCTTCTTGGGAGGCAACCCATGCATTCAACAAAGGAGGACCTAGGAAACACTCCAATTCCAGATTTGCGTTCCTAAACTCTTCTCTTTGTTGTTGTTTCGTTTCTGCCAAGTTTAGTTTGTTTAGTTGCTGTTTGTTTGTTTACTTGTGATTTGTGTGAGTTTATGCTTGAAACATTGAGGACAATGTTTCATTTAAGTGTGGGGGGGTAACAAAGTGTTTTTGATGCAAATTCGTGGGATTTTACCACCCATTACTTCAAGAGTTGTTTCAAGCTATTTTTAAGCTGTTTTGGTGTGTTTTAGTGTGTTTTGGCATAAAAATCCGAAAATCTCATAAAAATTTGAAAAATTGTTTTGAAAAACCCAAAAAGAGTCGTTTGTGTGTATGTTTGTGTCTTAGGGAACCTTCCAACACAATGATGAGGATTTGGTTTTTAATTGCATGGCTGTTAAAGAAAGTTATAACATGGATGAAAGTTTGATTTACTCTTTGGTTTATGCTTGGTTGTGGTTATAATTTATGAATTCACATGCAATCTTAAGGGATAAAATCAGTTTTTGTAACATGCTTGAAGGAAGGAACTCGAATTAACGCTACAACCTTGTGAGACTTGAGCCTAAAACATTCTTTTGGAGAGTTATAATCTGTGCATTCTTGCTTTCTAAAGTCGTTGCATGATCTCATTATTCTTTGCTTGGTTGCTACTTAGAAGGCGTTTCATCATTTAAGTTCCAAATACTAGAACTCATGCCCGTTCCATTCAAAGCATGACATTGATTTGCATACCACATATCAAGATGAAGTTGTGTAGTGACCACCATAGCCAAACAGCCGTACCCCCTTTTCATATGTTTTGTAGGTTTAACCCCTTTGAGCCTTGTTTAGCCTATGTTCTTTGTTAACCCACACTATCCTCACCTAGCCTAGATTAGGACCATCCATACCCTTGTTCTTGAAGCATAGTGAAGCATGACTTAAAAAGAATTCCTTTTGATTGACTTCTTGCAGAAAACAAGTGTGGGGGAAGGGATTTGTGTGTGTTTGTGTGCCAAGAAAAAGAAATAAGGCATGGGTTTGAGATAAAAAGAAAATTCGTGGAAAAAGAAAAAGAAAAAGAAAAAGTTGTGAAAAGAATGCAAAAGAGTTGAAAATTATATGAAAAAGAGTTCTAAAGTGTTGTTTGTTGAAGAAAGGGTCCAAAACATTGAATTCGGCCCTAAGAGTGTGTAAATCTTCCCTTTTTGTGTTTAAAGTGATTTCTACATTCAAAAGTGAATTCTAAGTGTTGATTTCATTGCTTTGCTTGCTATTCTTTAAGAAGCCTTGTTTTCCATATCCTTTCTTTCTTACCCAACACCCCAAGCCCCGTTACAACCCTTTAACTTCAATCTTGGGTGTTGTGTGTTTCAATATGTGGAGTTTGGAATTGGTATGAGCATATGGTGTCACTGGTTCTCGCATCTAAGTAGTAGCATTCCATTCATGAGATCATATCTAAACAAGCTTATTAACTCCAGAAATTGCTTTCTTTGCTATAACATATGTGAGTGTTCGTTTTCATGTTTACATCAATCTTCTCACATATACCTAGTTTAGGGTGTGTAGTCAGAAATTTTGAGTGAAAATTGAGTGCATTTCTTGTAAGGAATTGAGGGAATTCTCTAAGGCGTGTTACTACATTCAAAATGTTGTTTTAATTGCTTAAATGCGAGCTAGTGAATGGTGACCATGATTAAGTATGTGCTCAAGTGTTAAGTTGACTAAAATCTGTGGGAATGATGATTTTTGACATGTCATGTGCATTGGAAATCCCTGAGGTGATTGTTGGAAGGTGTAGGTTGTGTTTTGTTTGTTTTGTTTCGTTTTGTTTTCTTTGTTTGTTTTGTTTTGCTCGAGGACTAGCAAAAGCTAAGTGTGGGGGTATTTGATAGGAGCATATTTAGGCGACTTAGTTGGCTTGTTCTTGTGCATTTATGTTGTGTTTTATTAGTTATTTTAGTCTTTTAAGCCATTTTCGTGTGTTTTCAGGTTCTAAGGGCAAAGTATGCAAGAAAGTGCATTTTGGAGCTTTTGGAGCAAAATTCGGCTTGGGATGGACATCACATGTTTGGAGCAAAAGGAATGGACGAAATTGAAGACTTGAAGAAGTTAGGATTCCTAATCAACGAAGGATTCCTAATCAACGAAGGATTCCTAATCAACGAAGGATTCCTAATCAAAGAAGGATTCCTAATCAAAGAAGGATTCCTACTTGAAGTAGGAAAGTTAAGCCAATATTTCCTATTTTGGGTTGACCTTTCCTAATCCTAAATATTCCTAAGTTCCAGCAACATTGAAGGCTTCCTATACATTTTAGGACACAAAGTGAACTTCCCTTGTACCTAAAGAGCTCTTGCCGCACCTTCCCTTGCTTTCCCCATCCTTGCCGTGCAAGGCATCCCTTTATTACCCAAAATCTGGACCTAAAACAGAAAAGAAGCCCTTTTGCCTTGCCTTGCAAGGCCTTGCCTTACCTTTCCACCTTTGCCGCACCTACTTGCCCAATTCCCTTGGGATTCTGACTTTAATTCCTTTTTTTCCCTTCAGGTTTTGATTTAATTTCTGTTTCCTAAATTGTTCCCTAGCTTTATTACCCTAATTCCTTAAATAAACCTTCCTTGTGCCGCACAAAAGGGATCCATTCACTCACCCAATCATTCATTCACGCCAGAAACCATCCCAACTCCCTTGCCGCAACTTCCTTTCACCCAAAACACATTCCTGACCCCAAAACACATCCCATACACTTCACCCACCTTTGTGCCGCAGCAAGGAGGAAGAAGGAAGGACTCTTGGACGTTCAAGCTTGATTGTTGGAGCGTTCTAGGTGTAATTCGTTCTATGTTTACAATGTTTAATTTCTTTTCCTTTTGTTTTGCTGTGAACATGAGTGGCTAAACCCCTCTTGGCTAGGGGTGATTTCAAAGCCATGATTATGTATGCAAATTGAGTTGATAAATTCCAGTTATGAATTCGTGAGTTGTGAATGTAATTGGCTTAACTGTGGAATTGATAACTTATTTGTGTTTGTTGATTAAGGATCGATACTTAGTTGGCATGCATAAATCTGATGCTAGAGTATAAGGGAGTTTCACATAATCGTTACAAACTTATATTCATGTGTAGTGAAGGTCGCTGGTCACGATCGCGTTAAGTTCAATTCCTAGCACGAGTATCATGATGTCATAGTTACAAGTGCTTTGTCAATGCTTATGATTTTCATTGAACGTAATGATCTTTGATTGTATCTCTATTATGATGTCATGTAGGGGACTTTTGAAGAATGCTTTGGGTTGTCGAATGATGTCATCCAATCCAATAACACAAGGAAAATCTGAGGGTTAACTAGTGATGTCACGGTTAATTTGGGGCATTGTCATTCATAATTCAATGAAGGAGTAACTGGAAATCGAGTCGTTTGCATACATGTCATGTGTGGAGAAAGAGCCTCTAGCTAGCCCGTCATCCATATTTTACCAAAATCGTCCAAAATCTGCTTTAGTTTATAATCTGTTTTCTTAAATTTAAATTCGTCCAAAACAAAACCCCCCTTTTACTTTCTTGTTTCAAAGTGTTTAAAATCTGTTTTGTTTGTGTATTTAAGTGTCTTGTGTCAAGTTAAAACCCAAATTCGTCCAAATTTGTGTTTAGAGTCCAAAACTGCCCAGTTTGTGTTTTTAGGCAGTTTTGAGTGTTTTTAGCCTATTTTGAGTCTTGTGAACCTGTTTTGAGTCTTTTAAATCTAGTCTAGTGTTTTCAACTTTGTTTTTACGTTTTTGAGTCAGTTAAGAGGTTTTAGCAAGCCCTCCTAATCCCCGGTTTAGAACGATCCCTACTTATTCATATACTACAATTGTCAAAAGAGGGTTTAATTTGTGTGCTTGTTTTACATCGCATCAATATCGTCGCATGCCTTTTGGTTTATGCAATGCACCTGCCACATTTCAAAGATGCATGATGAGCATATTTTCTGATTATGTTGAGAAGATCATTGAAGTTTTTATGGATGATTTTAGCGTTTTTGGTGATTCTTTTGATAGTTGCTTGCATAATCTCAGTTTGATCTTAAAACGTTGCGTTGAAACTAACCTTGTTCTTAATTGGGAAAAGTGTCATTTCATGGTTAAACAAGGCATAGTTTTAGGTCATATAATCTCTGAAAACGGTATTGAGGTTGATAAGTCAAAGATAGATCTTGTACGTCACTTACCCTCTCCGACTTCGGTTAGAGAGGTTCGTTCTTTTCTTGGCCATGCAGGTTTCTATCGTAGGTTTATCAAAGATTTCTCAAAGGTTTTACAACCTCTTTGCCGTCTCTTACAAAAAGAAGTGGCGTTTGAATTCACCAAGGAGTGCACGGCATCATTCAACCAACTCAAGGAGTTGTTGACCACGGCACCCATTATTGTTCCCCCGGATTGGAGCCTACCTTTCGAGCTTATGTGTGATGCGTCCGATTACGCTTTAAGGGCTGTTTTGGGACAAAGAAAGGACAAGAGGCCGCATGTCATCTACTATGCCTCACGGACGTTGAATGATGCACAATTAAACTATTCCACTACGGAAAAAGAACTTTTTGCCGTTGTTTTTGCTTTAGATAAGTTTAGATCATATCTAATTGGTACTAAAGTAATTGTTTTCACTGACCATGCAGCGTTGAAGTATTTGCTCACCAAAAAGGAGGCCAAGCCCCGGCTAATTTGTTGGATGTTGCTACTTCAAGAGTTCGACATCGAGATTCGTGACAAGAAGGGAAGTGAAAACGTGGTGGCTGACCACCTAAGCCGAATGGTGCATAATGAGGAGTCCCTACCCATTGCCGAGACATTCCCCGATGAACAATTGCTGTCCATAAAGGTTAGTGAGCCTTGGTATGTCGATTTGGTTAACTTTTTTGGTGTCAAAACGAATTCCAATCACTTTCACTACGCACCAACGTGATAAACTTAGACATGATGCACGGTTTTATGTGTGGGATGATCCATATTTATGGAAATTTTGCCCCGATCAAATTGTACGTCGATGTGTGCACGATTCGGAATTTTATTCAATTCTGAGTTTTTGTCATACATATGCATGTGGAGGGCACTTTGGCACACAAAGAACAGCCCTCAAAGTGTTACAATGTGGATTCTATTGGCCTAGTATTTTTAAAGATGCTAGAACTTTTTGTTTAACATGTGATAAATGCCAAAGAATGGGTAATATTAGTGCAAAGGACCAAATGCCGCAGGTTTCTATCCTAAATGTTGAAATTTTTGATGTTTGGGGTATTGATTTTATGGGTCCCTTTCCGTCATCGTATGGTTTCATGTATATTTTGCTTGCGGTTGATTATGTGTCGAAGTGGGTGGAAGCAAAAGCCACCCGGACTAATGATTCTAAAGTGGTTGCAGATTTTATTAGAACTAACATATTTGCAAGGTTTGGCATGCCACGAGTGATCATTAGTGATGGAGGGTCACACTTTTGCAACCGGACCATTGAGGCGTTATTGAGGAAATACAACGTCAACCATAAGGTTTCTACACCTTACCATCCTCAAACAAATGGCCAAGCCAAGGTTTCCAACCGAGAGATCAAGCAAATACTAGAGAAGACCGTTGGGCCAACAAGGAAGGATTGGAGTTTACAGCTAGATGATGCACTTTGGGCGTATCGTACGGCATACAAAACCCCCATTGGGATGTCCCCCTTTCGGCTTGTCTATGGCAAGCTGTGCCATCTCCCCGTTGAGTTGGAGCACAAAGCTCATTGGGCCGTCAAGAAGTTTAACATGAACCTAGATGAAGCGGGCAGTCATAGGAAATTCCAATTGAATGAGCTTGATGAGATATGGCATGAGGCATACGAGAATGCGAGCATTTACAAGCAAAAGACCAAAGCTTTCCATGACAACATGATCCGTGGGAAATCATTCTCAATTGGGCAGAAAGTGCTATTGTTCAATTCCCGTTTACGATTGTTTCCCGGTAAGTTACGTTCTAAGTGGATTGGACCGTTTGTTATTACTAATGTTTTTCTTCATGGTGCAGTCCAAATCCAAAGCTTGAAAACGGGGCATGAATTCAAGGTGAACGGGCATCGTTTGAAGCCCTATTACGAAAACTTTGTGGAGCAAACCGTGGATGACATCTCCTTGGATGCTATGGGCTCCAATCTGGAGTGATTGGGTTCTTTGTCCGGCTGTATGACGTTAAAGCAAGCGCTACTTGGGAGGCAACCCATGCATTCAACAAAGGAAGACTTAGGGAGCACTCCAATTCCAAATTTGCGTTCCTAAACCCTTCTCTTTGTTGTTGTTTTCGTTTCTGCCATATTAGATTGTTTAGATGCTGTTTTGTTGTTGTTTGTTTATTTGTGTTCGTTTATGCTTGAAACATTGAGGACAATGTTTGATTTAAGTGTGGGGGGGTAACAAAAGTGTTTTGATGCAAATTCGTAGGGATTTATCACCCATAACTTCCAATGTTGTTCCTTGCTGTTTTTAAGTGTTTTGGTGTGTTTTGACTCAAAAATCCGAAAAAACCCAAAAAGAGTTGTTTTTGTGTGTTTGTTTGCGTCTTAGGGTACCTTCCAACACAATGATGAGGATTTGGTTTTTAATTGCATGACTGTTAAAGAGAGTTATAAACATGGATGAAAGTTTGATTTACTCTTTGGTTTATGCTTGGTTGTGGTTATAATTTATGAAGTGACATGCAATCATAATGGATAAAATCAGTTTTTGTAACATGCTTGAAGGAAGGAACTCAAACTAACGCTACAACCTTGTGAGACTTGAGCCTAAACGTTTATTTGGAGAGTTAATAATCTGTGCATTGTTGTTTTCTAAAGTTGTTGCATGATCTCATTATTCTTTGCTTGGTTGCTACTTAGAAGGCGTTTCATCATTTAGTTCCAAACACTAGAACTCATGCCCAATTCATTCTAAGCATGTTATTGATTTGCATAACACATATTCAAGATGAAGTTGTGTAGTGACCACCACAGCCAAATTGCCGTATCTCCCTATTTCATTGTGTTTTGTAGGTTTTAACCCCGTTGAGCCTTGTTTAGCCTATGTTCTTTGTTAACCCACATTATCCTCACCTAGCCTAGATTAGGACTATCCATACCTTTGTTCTTGAAGCATAGTAATGCATGACTCAATATGAATTCCTTTTGATCATTGTTTGGCAGAAAACAAGTGTGGGGGAAGTGAGTTTTGTTGTCGGTGTGCCAAAGTCTTGAATGAGGCATGGCAAAGAAAAAAAAAAAAGAAGAAAAATTCGTGGAAAATAGAAAGAAAAAAAGAAAAAGTTGTGAAAAGAATGAAAAAGGAGTTGAAAAGATGTGAAAAAGAGTTCTCAAGTGTTGTTTGTTGAAGGAAGGGTCCAAAACATTGAATCCGGCCCTAATTGTTGCTTGAATCTTCCCTTTGTGTTTAAAAGTTGATTTCTGCATGCTATAGGAAATTCTAAGTTTGATTTCATTATTTTGCTTGCTATTGCTTTAAGAACGTTTGTTTTTCCTATCCTTTCGTTGTTAGCCAACTCCCCAAGCCCCGTTACAACCCTTGACTTTAATCTTGAGTGTTGTGTGTTTCAATTTGTGGAGTTTGAATTTGGTTTGAGCATATGGTGTCACTGGTTCTCCCATCTAAGTAGTAGCGTTCCATTCATGAGATCATATCTAAACATGTTATTAACTCCGGAAATTGCTTTTCTTGTTATACATATATGTGAGCGTTCGTTTTCATATTTACATCAATCTTCTCACATATAACTAGTGTAGGGTGTGTAGTTAGAAAATCTGAGTGAAGATTGAGTGCATATCTTGTAAGGAATTGAGGGAATTCTCTAAGGCATGTTACTACATTCAAAACATCGTTTTAATGGGTTATTTGTGAACTAGTAAGTAGTGACTATGATTAAGTATGTGCTTAAGCGTAAAGATGGCCAAAATCTGTGGGAATGATGATTTTTAACATGTCATGTGCATTGGAAATCCCTGAGACAATTGTTGGAAGGTTTAGGTTGTGTTATACTTGTTTTGTTTCGTTTTGTTTTGCTCGAGGACTAGCAAAAGCTAAGTGTGGGGGAATTTGATAGGGTCATATTTATGCACCTTAGTTAGCTTGTTCTTGTGCATTTATGTTGTCTTTCCTTAGTTAAAGTAGTCTTTTAAGCTAGTTTGATGTATTTTCAGGTTCTAAGGGCAAAGTATGCAAAAGGATGCATTTTGGAGCCTTTTGGAGCACATTTGAGCTTGGAATGGATATCACATGCTTGGAGCCAAGAGGATGGACGAATTTGGAGTCCAAATGGAGTTAGGAATATGTTTCAAGGTTGGAGAAATTAATTGAAGTCATTGAAGATAAGGAATCAGCTCAGAAGAAGGAGAATTATCCAAAACATTATCCAAACAACCTTATCTTATCTTATCTTATCCAATCCTTATCCTATCTTAACTAACCTTATCCTATCCTAATCCTTTTCTAACTCAATTCCTGGTACAATGAGGGTTTATTTTCTGATTGGGGGACATTTAATTTAGGATTCTAGGAACCCTAAGTCCTTGCCGCACCTAGCCTTCTAGAATATCTGATTTCCTTGCCTTGCAAGGCTTTCTAGAAGCCTTATCCCTCCTTATCCAAACCTGCCGCACCTTAGGCCTTTTCCCATTAAAAATCTGATTGTTTTAAACCTATTCCTGGATGGATTTGGCTTTCTAGAAGTCCTAATCTGATTTACCTAGGGTTTTTGGTGCCTATATATATATTTCTACACCCTTTGCCGCAGGTACCACCCTCCATATACATCATTCACGCCATCTACACTACACACATCCCTTGCCGCAGCCTTTATCACCACACCACCATACCTCTTGACCTTGCCGCACCATCCATTCCCCCTAAACACTACTACACCACTCCATATCCTTCCACCCATACACCTAAGTCCCTAAACCTGTCCCGAGTGATGTGAAAATTAACTTGACACACAAATTAAACCCTATTGATGACAATTGTAGTAAAGATGCAAGTAGGGATCGTTCTAAACCGGGGATTAACTAGGGATGCTAATCAACACAAATAAGACTCAAAAACACTAAACTAGACTCTAATGACTCAAAACTAACTTAAAACACTAAAAACAGCAAGAAACAATAAAAAAGACTCAAATCTAGACCTAACAAGTGATTTTGACGAAAATAGAACTTAAAAGACTCAAACAACTAAGAGAAAATAGGTTTTGACTCTAAAAACAAGTTTAAATGAAAGGGGGATTGTTTTTGACGAATTTAAAACTAAAACAGAAACTTTGCATAAAACACTTTATAAAAAACGAATTTTGTGATTTGAAAAGGGTGAAAGGCTAGTTAGAGGGCCATTCTCCACACATGAACATATGCATATAAATCGATTTCCAGTTATTCTTTCAACAAACCATGAATGACAATGCCCCAAATTAATTGTGTAGAACTAATTAATTCTCAGATTTCCCTAGACTCATTGAATTGGATGAAAAGCATACGACAACCCAAATCATTCTTTATTAAGCTCCCTAACTATGAAAAGCATGATAGAGACACGAAACAAAGATCATTAAGCTTTGTGAAAATCATAAGCATTGACATGACATTCGTGACTATGAAAAGCATGACACTCCTGCCAGGAATTTACTTAACGTGATCGTGACTAGCAACCTCCACTACTTGTAAATATAAGTTTGTAACGATTAGGTGAAACTCCCTTATATTTTAGCATCAAATTCATGCATGCAAACTAAGTAGGCCTCCTTAATCAACACACAAGAACAAGTTCTTAATAAAACAAATAAGTAAACCACATTCACGATTCATGAAATCATAACTGGAGGAAATCAATTCATATAAAACATATGTCCATGGTTTCGAATTCACCTCTAACTATAAAGAAATTAGTTCCTCATGTTCGCAATTAAACAAAGATAAATAAAATTAAACATTAAAAACAAAGGATAGAATACACCTAGAAACGCTCCAGATTTCTTCCTTCCTTCTTTTGCAAAGCTGCGGCACAATGAGTGTGTGGTGGATGGATGTAGGTGACTTATGGTAGAGGGTGGTGTGTTGAATGGTGCAGAAAATATGTATATATAGGGAGAGGGTGCGGCACCAACATATAGTGTAGGAAAAGGATTACAAAATGTAGTTTGTGTAGGAAAATAAAATCACAATCCTAAGGGGAAAAGGTTATGTAATCCTAGCAGGAAATAGGACATCTAGAAGGTCAAAAACCAAAGGGATTTAGGAGAAAGGTGCGGCTGGATCATGCATCTAGAAGGCTTGGGGCGCCACCTTTTTAGGGACTTCTAGAAAGGGTGTTATTTGGCTGATTTTGGGGTTTCTAGAAGGGGATAGGTGCAGCACCTTTGTAGGAGAGGATAAGGTTCCTAGAAATCAGGTTTTTATGTCTCCTAAACTGAAATTAAAACCCTTTTACAGCAGAGCATATCAAACTTCAATCCATGTTTGTAACTTTCTTTAACAGTCATGCAATTAAAAACCAAATCCTCATCATTGTGTTGGAAGGTACCCTAAGACACAAACAAACACACAAAAACAACTCTTTTTGGTTTTTCAAAACAATTGTTCAAATTTTTATGAAATTTTCGGATTAACTTTTCAAAACACACTAAAAACACTTAAAAACAGTGAAAAACAACATTCGAAGTGATAGGTGATAAAATCCCATGAAAATCATGCAAAAACAACTTGTTTACCCCCCCACACTTAAACCAAACATTGTCCTAAATGTTTCAAACATAGACTCACACACAAGCAAGCAAACAACACAACTAACAAACATAACAAAGATGGCAAAGTAAAAGCAATAAATAGTAGGGTTTAGAAAAGCAAATCTGGTTGTGGAGCTGGAGAGTTCCTAGGTCTTCTTTATTTGCATGGGTTGCCTCCCAAGAAGCGCTTGCTTTAACGTCTTCCAGCCGGACGAATCCTTCAATTATGCTTCATTGGAGGCCACGACATGGAATTGATCTTTGAATGGAAGGTGATACTTGAAATGATTCGGCAATGGTTTAAATTCTAGTGTGGGTGCCTGAATCATTAACATTATGTTAGTATAAAACAGAATTGAAATTCGGGGAGGTGGCTTACTTGTTTGCTCCGATGAGAACTCAAGGACAAACACCACATCTTTGAAAGTTTCAGGAATGTTGGACTTGGCCAGATTTGGTGTTGTGAGAGTTATGACTTGTCCCGTGTCATAAAATTCAACTTCTTTGGCCTTTATTGTCTCACGAACATCCTCTTTGATGCATTTTACATATTCTCCAGCTACTTCTTTCTCTTGAATCATTCTTCTTGATGTACCAGGTTCTGTAAGAAATTCAACACATTTTGGAATTTGATTTGGTGTATTAAGAATTGGGATATCACTTTGCACCTTTGGGAAGGCTTCCACAATGTCTTTTTCACTTTCTTCGTTCTTGGAAATCATGAACCTGCGAGGGAAGGGTACATTTGGAGGAATAACATTAGATTGAACTGAATTTGAACCCAACTTAACTTGAGTGGATGGCTTAGAAGCACTAGGGGTCTGCGGCAAAGGATGAGAGATGATTGGGTGTTGCAACAAGGCTTCTTCTAAGCTTGTCTTGGCTGAATCTTCCTCCTTCGCTTTGAACAGCAGCTCTTTGTTCACTTCTAGGGTATGTTTGGACGTTTTTGGTTCAGCATCAACCTCCATACCACTTTCTAAAGTGATAGCTTCAGCGATTGCAACATCTCCCATTGGATTTACAATGTTTGAGTTGGAGAGTTTACATTGTTCTTGAATATGTGCCATGAACTCTACCATCTCTCCAAGTTGATTGTTCAATTCACCCCACTTTTTGGTTTGATTTTGCATATCCTGCGCCATAGTAGTTAATAATTGAACAATTTGGTCATTATCCATGGACGAACCTGAACTTGGTTGGGCCGAATATGGTTGAGGCTGTGGTGGTTCATATGGCTTTTGATAGATCTCCTCAGATGGCTGCCAATACCCTTCTTGTTGTGAGCCCTGCTTCAAAGAGGTTAGTACGTCACGAATTTCATCATAACTCATAGGCATACTTGAATTCGATTGGAATTGTTGTGCGGGAGGTTGTGGTGGCTGCATAGGCGTTGTATAGAACTCCTTATATGGCTGCCAATATTCTCCTTGTTGAATTTGTTGAGGTTACTCCCACATATAATCTGAATAATCTCTCCAATCGGATTTGTAAGCGTTGCAAAACATGTTGTCCCTTGATTGGTTATGGCCTTGATAACCCCAAGCACCTCCATTCGCAGTGAATTGAGGACGTTGATGAGTTTGACATCCTTGCCCATAGGGCACCCCAAATGTAGGGGCAGTGTGCATTGTGGTTCTTTTGGCAATATGGGACAGTTGAGAAGTAAGATTCGCCAATTGAGCTTGAATGTTGGCAATTGCCATGTCTAGTACCTGAAAAAAAAAAAAAAAAACGAAACAAAACAAGATCAAAAACTAAAATGTAAAGACAAAAACACAAACAGATACGGGGGATTAGCAAATTTGCTAATCCCCGGCAACGGTGCCAAAATTTGATGTGAAAATTAACTGGACACACAAATTAAACCCTATTGATGACAATTGTAGTAAAGATGCAAGTAGGGATCGTTCTAAACCGGGGATTAACTAGGGATGCTAATCAACACAAATAAGACTCAAAAATACTAAACTAGACTCTAATGACTCAAAACTAACTTAAAACACTAAAAACAGCAAGAAACCATAAAAAAAGACTCAAATCTAGACCTAACAAGTGATTTTGACGAAAATAGAACTTAAAAGACTCAAACAACTAAGAGAAAACATGTTTTGACTCTAAAAACAAGTTTAAATGAAAGGGGGATTGTTTTTGACGAATTTAAAACTAAAACAGAAACTTTGCATAAAACACTTTATAAAAAACGAATTTTGTGATTTGAAAAGGGTGAAAGGCTAGTTAGAGGGCCATTCTCCACACATGAACATATGCATATAAATCGATTTCCAGTTATTCTTTCAACAAACAATGAATGACAATGCCCCAAATTAATTGTGTAGAACTAATTAATTCTCAGATTTCCCTAGACTCATTGAATTGGATGAAAAGCATACGACAACCCAAATCATTCTTTATTAAGCTCCCTAACTATGAAAAGCATGATAGAGACATGAAACAAAGATCATTAAGCTTTGTGAAAATCATAAGCATTGACATGACATTCGTGACTATGAAAAGCATGACACTCCTGCCAGGAATTTACTTAACGCGATCGTGACTAGCAACCTCCACTACTTGTAAATATAAGTTTGTAACGATTAGGTGAAACTCCCTTATATTTTAGCATCAAATTCATGCATGCAAACTAAGTAGGCCTCCTTAATCAACACACAAGAACAAGTTCTTAATAAAACAAATAAGTAAACCACATTCACGATTCATGAAATCATAACTGGAGGAAATCAATTCATATAAAACATATGTCCATGGCTTCGAATTCACCTCTAACTATAAAGAAATTAGTTCCTCATGTTCGCAATTAAACAAAGATAAATAAAATTAAACATTAAAAACAAAGGATAGAATACACCTAGAAACGCTCCAGATTTCTTCCTTCCTTCCTTTGCAAAGCTGCGGCACAATGAGTGTGTGGTGGATGGATGTAGGTGACTTATGGTAGAGGGTGGTGTGTTGAATGGTGCAGAAAATATGTTTATATAGGGAGAGGGTGCGGCACCAACATATAGTGTAGGAAAAGGATTACAAAATGTAGTTTGTGTAGGAAAATAAAATCACAATCCTAAGGGGAAAAGGTTATGTAATCCTAGCAGGAAATAGGACATCTAGAAGGTCAAAAACCAAAGGGATTTAGGAGAAAGGTGCGGCTGGATCATGCATCTAGAAGGCTTGGGGCGCCACCTTTTTAGGGACTTCTAGAAATGGTGTTATTTGGCTGATTTTGGGGTTTCTAGAAGGGGATAGGTGCGGCACCTTTGTAGGAGAGGATAAGGTTCCTAGAAATCAGGTTTTTATTTCTCCTAAACTGAAATTAAAACCCTTTTACAGCAGAGCAGGAATTAAGTTAGGAAAGGATTATGATAGGATAAGATAAGGTAGTTTTGCATAATGTTTTGGATAAGTCTCCTTCTTTGTAACTGATTCCTTATCTTCTTTGACTTGGACTTATTTCTTCAACTCTTTTGCACATTCCTAGCCTCTCTTGAACTTCAAATTCGTCCATCCATCTTGCTCCATACTTGTGCTATCCATTCCAAACCCAAAACTGCTCTAAAATGCTCCAAATTGCATCTTTTTGCCAACTTTTCCAATTGGACCTACAAACACACGAAAATGACTTAAGACACTATAATAAGCAACAAATAACTAAGTAAATGCAAGAAAACACACTAACTAAGTCGCATGAATATGCTCCTATCACCGAGTCCTTGTGCCGCAGCAAAGAAGAGGAGAAGAAGCCTGGGACATTCATGCCATTCAAGTTCGAGTTGCTGGAAGTTTTAGGTGTTTCCTTTCCTTTGATTTCAATGTTTAAATTCAATACTGTTTGCTTTGTACGTATGAGGAACTAAACCCCCTTTGGCTAGGGGGGGATTCGAAACCATGTTTATGCTTGCTATATGATTTGATTGCTCTAGTTGTGATTCATAAATTGTGATTTCAATTTACTTATCCGTTCGAACTAAAACTGATTTGTGTATGTTGGTTAAGAGGGCCCGCTTAGTTTGCATGCATAAATTGAATGCTAGGATATAAGGGAATTTCACCTAATCGTTAGGAACTTATATTTGCAAGTAGTAAAGGTTGTTGATCACAATCGCGTTAAGTAAATTCTTGGCATAAGTTTCTTGCAATTCATAGTAACGAATGCCTCGTCAATGCTTATGGTTTTCATAGAACTTAATGATTCTTGCTTGTATCTCTATTATGCAATTCATGTAGGGAACTTGTGGGGAATGCTTTGGGTTGTCGTATGCAATCATCCAATTCAATAACGTTAGGAAAAGCTGAGGGTTAATTAGTGCAATTCACGGTTAATCTGGGGCATTGAGAATCCATGGTTTATTGAAAAGCAACTAGAAATTGTTTTGTATGCAAGTGTGACATGTGTGGAGAGGAACCCCTTAGCTAGCCTTCCATCCATCCCCTTCAACCAATTTCGTTTTACAATCTGTTTTGTTTTACAAAGTTTTTGTTTTGTTTTCAAATTCGTCAAAACCAATTCCCCCTTTATTTTGAAGTGTCAAATTAGTTAGAAATCAATTTAGTTTGTTTTTTTAAGTGTCTTGAGTCAAGTTATAAACCGTTTTCGTCCAAATTCTTCCTTAGTGCTCAAAACTGCCCAGAAAGTGGTTTTAAGGCAGTTTTGAGTGTTTGTTTGCAGTTTTGAGTCTTTTGGTTTGTTTTAGTGTTTTAAAGTATAGTTTTGCATTCTTTGAGTCTAGTTTAGTGCTTTAACTTCGTTTTTACGTTTTTGAGTCAGTTTTGAAGTGATTTAGCAATCCCTCCTAATCCCCGGCCTAGAACGATCCCTACTTACATACTTTGCTACAATTGATAAAAAGAGGGTTTAATTTGTGTGCTTATATATTTCGCATCAGGGATCGTTCTAGCCGGGGATTAGAAGGGATGCTAATCTACACTAATTAAACTCTAAAACACTAAACTAGACTTACAAGACTCAAAACAAACTTAAAAGACTCAAAACAGCTTAAAACAACCAAATAGACTCAAAACAGACACTAGGGAGTTATTTGGACGAATTCTAACTTTAACTTGACTCAAAATGCTAAAAGACACAAAATTAAACAGATTCTAACTAAGTTGACACAAGAAAATTAAGGGGATTGGGTTTTTGACGAAATTAACTAAAACTAAGCAAATTAAAGAAACAAAGTAACAAAGGTACGAAATTGGGTGTTTTGGATGGGTGAAAGGCTAGCTAGAGGATCCTTCTCCACACATGACATATATGCAACACAAATCGATTTCCAGTTATTCTTTCTATAAACCATGAATGACAATGCCCCAAATTAACCGTGATTGCACGCATTAACCTTCAGATTTTCCTAAGTTCATTGAATTTGGACATAGCGCCGCAAACCAAATTATTCTTATCAAGTTCCCTTTATGACTGCATACTAGAGATACATATCAAAGATCATTAAGCTTTGTGAAAATCATAAGCATTGACATGACAATCGTGACTATGACTGCATGACACTCCTGCCAGGAATTTACTTAACGCGATCGTGACTAGCAACCTCCACTACTTGTAAATATAAGTTTGTAACGATTAGGTGAAACTCCCTTATATTTTAGCATCAAATCCTAGCACGCAAACTAAGTGTGCACCCTTAATCAACATACAAGAATAAGTTTTAATCAAACAGTTAAGCAAACCTTATCCACGATTCATGAAATCATAACTGGAGGAAATCAATTCATATCACATATATGCTCATAGTTTCGAATTCCCCCTAGCTAAGAAGGGGTTTAGTTCCTCATGATCGTAAATAAACAAAGACAATTAAATTTAAACATTGAAAACAAAGGATAGAATACACCTAGAAACGCTCCAGATCTCTTCCTTCCTTCCTTTGCAAAGCTGCGGCACAATGAGTGTGTGGTGGATGGATGTAGGTGACTTATGGTAGAGGGTGGTGGTCTGAATGTAGCAGCAGATGTGTGTATTTATAGGCCTAGGGATTACTTGGCCTAGGTTGTCAGGGAAAAGGATTTAGGACTCCAATCCAACAAGGAAAATGCCTTCTAAAAACAGGTTGGGGCGCCAGATTTGTAGGGCTTCTAGAAAGGAGTGTTGTGGCATGTTTCTAGAACAAAAAGGCCTCCTAAAAACAGGTTTTAGGCATCTTAATATGAAAAGGAGTCCCCCTTGTAGCTGGAATTAAGGTAGGATAAGATTAGGATAGGATAAGATAAGATAAGGTAAGATAAGGTTGGATAATTCTCCTTCTTTGTAGCTGATTCTTTATCTTCAATGACTTGAATTTATTTCTCCACTCTTTTGCACATTCCTAGCCTCTCTTGAACTTCAATTTCGTCCATCCATCTTGCTCCATACTTGTGCTATCCATTCCAAGCCCAAAACTGCTTTAAAATGCTCCAAATTGCATCTTTTTGCCAACTTTGTCATTTGAACCTGAAAACACACGAAAATAGCTTAAATCACTATAATAAGTAGAAACTAACTAAGAAAATGCAAGGAAACACACTAACTAAGTCGCATAAATATGCTCCTATCACTCAGCAAAGTTCTCATAATAAGGCTTCAAACGATGCCCATTCACCTTGAATTCTTGCCCAGTTTTCAAACTTTTGAGTTGGACTGCACCATGAACAAAAACATTAGTAATAACAAACGGACCAACCCACTTGGAACGTAACTTACCAGGAAACCATCGAAGGCGCGAATTAAAGAGTAACACTTTCTGCCCAATTGAGAATGATTTGCTACGAATCATCTTGTCATGGAAAGCCTTGGTCTTCTCCTTGTAAATGCGAGCGTTTTCATAGGCGTCACGCCTAATCTCTTCAAGTTCATTCAAGTGGAGCTTTCGATGTACTCCAGCAGCATCGAGATTCATGTTGAAATTCTTCACAACCCAATGTGCCTTGTGTTCTAACTCCACGGGCAAATGACAGGGCTTACCATAGATGAGCCGAAAAGGTGACATGCCAAGGGGAGTTTTGTAGGCCGTACGACAAGCCCACAATGCATCGTCCAAGCGCAAGCTCCACTCCTTCCTTGTTGGGCCCACGGTTTTCTCTAGAATTCGCTTGATCTTCCTATTTGAAACCTCAGCTTGCCCATTGGTTTGAGGATGATAAGGTGTTGAAACCTTATGCGTAACGTTGTACTTCTTGAGCAAAGCCTCAATGGTTCGATTGCAAAAGTGAGACGCTCCATTGCTGATGATTACTCTTGGCATTCCAAACCTTGCAAATATGTTAGTTCGAATGAAATCTGCAACCACTCGAGAATCATTAGTTCGGGTGGTGATGTGAAATTAAATTGCACTCAAACTTAAACCCTATCAATGTAGTATGTGTAAGTAGGGATCGTTCTAGCCGGGGATTAGAAGGGATGCTAATCTACGCAAATCTGACTCAAAAACGTAAAAACAAAGTTTAAAACACTAAACTAGACTCAAAGAATGCAAGACTAAATTCCAAAACACTAAAACAACTCAAAAGACTCAAAACAGCACAAAAACACTCAAAACTGCCTAAAAACACAAACTGGGCAGTTCTGGACTCTAAACACTACTTTGGACGAAAATAGATTTTAACTTGACTCAAGACACTTCAAAACACAAATCAAAACAGATTTTAACTATTCTAACACTTCAAAATAAAGGGGGATTTATTTTTGACGAATTTAAAACTAAAAACAGAAACTTTGCATAAAATACTTTATAGAAAAACGATTTTGATGAATTAAGAAGAGTGAAGGGCTAGTTAGAGGGTCCTTCTCCACACATGATATATGCATATGAACCAATTTCCAGTTATTATTCCTTTAGACATGAATGACAACACCCCAAGTTAACCGTGACAGCACAAATTAACCATCAGATTTTCCTTAGTTCATTGAATTGAATGGAAGACGCATTACAACCAAATTATCCTTATTAAGTCTCCTCACTATGACAGTATGATAGAAAACATATCAAAGGTCATTAAGTTCTTTGAAAATCATAAGTGTTGACGAGGCATTCGTAACTATGACAGCATGATACTCTTGCCTAGGACTTACTTAACATGATTGTGACTAGCAACCTTTACTACTTGTGAATATAAGTTCATAACGATTAGGTGAAACTCCCTTATACTCTAGCATCAAATTCATGCATGCAAATTAAGTGTCGACCCCCAATTAACACACACAAACAAGTTTTAATAACTCAGTTAAGCAAATCACATTCTAGTCTTAAGAAACAATAACTGGACGTAATCAATTCATATAAAACATATAATCATGGCTTCAAATTCACCTCTAACTAAAAAGAAATTAGTTCCTCATGTCCACAAGCAAACAAACATAAATAAAATTAAACATTGAAAACAAAGGATAGAAAACACCTAGAAACGCTCCAGATTCCTTCCTTCCTTCCTTTGCAAAGCTGCGGAACAATGAGTGTGTGGTGAATGGATGTAGGTGAGTTATGGTAGAGGGTGGTGTGTTGAATGGTGCAGAAAATATGTATATATAGGGAGAGGGTGCGGCACCAACATATAGTGTAGGAAAAGGATTACAAAATGTAGTTTGTGTAGGAAAATAAAATCACAATCCTAAGGGGAAAAGGTTGTGTAATCCTAGCAGGAAATAGGTCGTCTAGAAGGTCAAAAACCAAAGGGATTTAGGAGAAAGCTGCGGCTGGATCATGCATCTAGAAGGCTTGGGGCGCCACTTTTTTAGGGACTTCTAGAAGGGGTGTTATTTGGCTGATTTTGACACTTCTAGAAGGGGATAGGTGCGGCACTTTTATAGGAGAGGATGAGGTTCCTAGAAATCAGGTTCTTAGGTCTCCTAAACTGAAATTGAATCCCTTTTGCAATAGGAATTAGGTTAGGAAAGGATTAGGATAGGATAAGATAAGGTAAGATAAGATAAGGTTTGGATAAGATAAGGATAAGATAAGGTAGTTTGGATAATGTTTTGGATAATTCTCCTTTTTTGTGGCTGATTCCTTATCTTCTTTGACTTGGATTTATTTCTTCAACTCTTTTCCACATTCCTAGCCTCTCTTGAACTTCAAATTCGTCCATCCATCTTGCTCCAATCTTGTGATATCCATTCCAAGCCCAAAACTGCTCTAAAATGCTCCAAATTGCATCTTTTTGCCTACTTTGCTTCTTGGACCTATAAACACACGAAAATGACTTAAGACACTATAATAAGCAACAAATAACTAAGTAAATGCAAGAAAACACACTAACTAAGTCGCACAAATATGCTCCTATCAAATTCCCCCACACATAGCTTTTGCTAGTCCTCGAGCAAAACAAAACAAACAAAACATAACCTAAACCTTCCAACGTTCACCTCAGGAATTTCCAATGGAACATAACATGTTAAAAATCATTACTTACATAGATTTTAATTATCCCTACCTCGAACTTATACTTAATCACAGTTACCACTCACTAGTTCGCATCTAATCAATTAAAACAACATTTTGAATGTAGTAACGTGCCTTAGAGAATCCCTCAATTCCTTACTAGATATGCACTCAATTTTCACACAGAATTTCTGACTACACACCCTATTCTAGGTATATGTGAGAAGATTGATGTAAACATGAAAACGAACACTCACATATGTATATAACAAAGAAAGCAATTTCTGGAGTTATTAATGCATGTATATATATGATCTCATGAATGGAATGCCACTACTTAGATGTGAGAACCAAGGATACCATATGCTCATACCAATCCCAAACTCCACATATTGAAACACATAACAATCAAGATAGAAGTCTAAGGGTTGTAACGGGGCTAAGGGTATTGGCTAACAAAGGAAGGTAAGGAAAACAAATGTTCTTAAAGCAATAGCAAGCAAAATAATGAAATTGACACTTAGAACTCCCTTTTTGATACATAAAGGGAAGATCACACATACTTAGGGCCGAATTCAACTTTTTGGACCCTTTCTTCAACAACCAACACTTGTGAGCTCATTCTCACTTATTTTGAACACTTTTCACACTTTTTCACATACTTCTCTTTTTCTTTTCTTTTTCTCACGAATTTTCTTTTTTCTTTTTTTTGTTTTTCTTCTACCCGTGCCCTTTTTGATATTTTGGCACACAAAACCACTAAAAACCTTCCCCCACACTTGTTTGCTGCCTAATAACGAACGAAGGGAATTCACTCTAGGTCATGCTTCACTACGCCTTAAGAACAAGGGTAAGGATGGTCCTAATCTAGGCTAGGTAAGGATAATGTGGCTAACAAAGAAAATAGGCTAAATATGGCTCAAAGGGGCTAAACCTACAATACATATGCAAAGGGTTAGGCTTTTTGGCACTAGTTTTAAACTAAACAACTTCATCTTGTTTTATGTTATGCTAATCAATTTTAGTTTTGAATGAAATGGGTATAAGTTCTAGTATTTGGAACTAAATGATGAAACGCATTCTAAGTAGCAACCAAGCAAAGAATTATGAGATCATGCAACGACTTTAGAAAACAAGAATGCACAGATTAATACTCTCCAAATAAACGTTTAGGCTCAAGTCTCTCAGGGTTGTAGCGTTAGTTTGAGTTACTTCCTTCAAGCATGTTACAAAAACTGATTTTATCCTTTTTGTGATTACATGTGAATTCATGAATGTCAACTATAATCAAGCATAAACCAAAGAGCATATCAAACTTCAATCCATGTTTGTAACTTTCTTTAACAGTCATGCAATTAAAAACCAAATCCTCATCATTGTGTTGGAAGGTACCCTAAGACACAAACACACAAAAACGACTCTTTTTGGTATTTTTCAAAACGTTTTCAAATTTTTTTGTAAATTTTCGTATTTTTCTTTCAAGACACATAAAAACACTTCAAAACACACTAAAAACTCTTAAAAACAGTGAAAAACAACTTTAGAAGTGATAGGTGATAAAAACCCACGAATTTGTCAATGAAAACACTTGTTTACCCCCCCCCCCCCCACACTTAAACCAAACATTGTCCTCAATGTTTCAAACATAAACGCACACATAAGCAAGCAAACAACACAACTAACAAACAGGACAAAGATGGCAAAGTAAAAGCAATAAAGAGTAGGGTGTAGAAACGCAAATCTGGTTGTGGAGCCGGAGCTTCCTAGTTCTTCTTTATTTGCATGGGTTGCCTCCCAAGAAGCGCTTGCGTTAACGTCTTCTAGCCAGACGACTCCTTCAATTATGCTTCATTGAAGGCCATGGCATGGAATTGATCTTTGAATGGAAGGTGATACTTGAAATGATTCGGCAATGGTTTAAATTCTAGTATGGGTACCTGAATCATTAACAACATATTAGTATAAAACAAAATTGAAATTAGGGGAGGTGGCTTACCTGTGTGCTCCGACAAGAACTCAATGACAAACACGACATCATTGAAAGTTTCAGGAATTTTGCACTTGGCCAGATTGAATGTGATGGTTGTGACTTGTCCCGTGTCATAAAATTCAACTTCTTTGGGCTTTGTTGTCTCATGAACAGACTCTTTGATGCATTCAACATATTCTCCAGCCACTTCTTTCTCTTGAATCATTCTTCTTGAGGTACAATTCTCTTAAAAAATCTCAACACATTTTGGAACTGGATTTGTTGTAACAAGAATTGGGATAGTACTTGACACCTTTGGGAAGGCTTCCACGATGTTGTTTTCACTCTCATCTTTCTTGGGAATTAAAAACCTGCGAGGAAAAGGTGCATTCGGAGGAATAACATTAGAATGAATTGAACTTGGGACGTCCTTACTTGTGGTGGGTGGTTGAGAAGGCTTAAGGGGCTGCGGCAAGGGTTGTTCTACCCTTGTCGTGCGCATGTCTTCTCCCTCCTCCTCAATCAGCAGCTCCTCATCTACTTCTAGGCTATGTTTGGACGTTTTTAGGTCAGCTCCAACCTCCATAGCACTTCCCAAAGTGATAGCATCATGGATTCCAAAATCTTCCTTTGAATTTGCAATAATTGAGTTGGAGAGTTCACTTTGCTCTAGAATCTGTGCCATGAATACCGCTATCTGTCCAATTTGCTTTTCCAAATGGTCCACCTTTTTGTCTTGATTTTCTTGTCCCTGAGATAAAGAAGTGAGTAACTCAAGAATTTTATCATTATCTATTAACGAACCTGAACTTGGTTGGGCCGAATATGCTTGAGGCTGTGGTGGTTCATATGGCTTTTGATAGATCTCCTCAGATGGCTGCCAATACCCTTCTTGTTGTGAGCCCTGCGTGAAAGAAGTTACTATATCATAAGTCGTGGACATACTTGAATTCGATTGGAATTGTTGTGGGGGAGGCTGTGGTGGCTGCATAGGTCTTGAATGAAACTCCTCATATGGCTGCCAATATCCTTCTTGTTGAATCTCCTTAACTTGATTTTGTGAACCCTGCACCAAAGAATTTAATTCATGAAGAATTTGATCATAATCTATTGACGAACCTGAGTTGGGTTGGACATATTGTATATGAGGTTGTGGTGGCTGCGCAGATCTTGAATAGAACTCCTCCTCTTGCTGCCAATATCCACCTTGTTGAAATTGTTGAGGTTCCCCCCACATATAATCTGAATAATCTCTCCAATCTGAATTGTAAGCGTTGGAAAACATGTTGTCCTTTGATTGGTTATGGCCTTGATAACCCCAGGCGCCTCCATTCGCAGTGAATTGATGAGTTTGATGTCCTTGCCCATAGGGTACATTAAATGTAGGGGCAGTGTGCATTGTTGTTGTTTCGGCAATCTGGGACAATTGAGAAGTAAGATTCACCAATTGAGCTTGAATGTTTGCAATTGCCATGTTTACTACCTGAAACAAAGAAAACAGAACAAAACAAAATCAAAAACTAAAACGTAAAAACAAAAACACAAACAGAAACACGGGGGATTAGCAATTGCTAATCCCTGGCAACGGCACCAAAATTTTGATGTGAAATTAAATTGCACTCAAACTTAAACCCTATCAATGTAGTATGTGTAAGTAGGGATCGTTCTAGCGGGGGATTAGAAGGGATGCTAATCTACGCAAATCTGACTCAAAAACGTAAAACAAAGTTTAAAACACTAAACTAGACTCAAAGAATGCAAGACTAAATTCTAAAACACTAAAACAACTCAAAAGACTCAAAACAGCACAAAAACACTCAAAACTGCCTAAAAACACAAACTGGGCAGTTTTGGACTCTAAACACTACTTTGGACGAAAATAGATTTTAACATGACTCAAGACACTTCAAAACACAAATCAAAACAGATTTTAACTATTCTAACACTTCAAAATAAAGGGGGATTTGTTTTTGACGAATTTAAAACTAAAAACAGAAACTTTGCATAAAATACTTTATAGAAAAACGATTTTGATGAATTAAGAAGGGTGAAGGGCTAGTTAGAGGGTCCTTCTCCACACATGATATATGCATATGAACCAATTTCCAGTTATTATTCCTTTAGACATGAATGACAACACCCCAAGTTAACCGTGACAGCACAAATTAACCATCAGATTTTCCTTAGTTCATTGAATTGAATGGAAGACGCATTACAACCAAATTATCCTTATCAAGTCTCCTAACTATGACAGCATGATAGAAAACATATCAAAGGTCATTAAGTTCTTTGAAAATCATAAGTGTTGACGAGGCATTCGTAACTATGACAGCATGATACTCTTGCCTAGGACTTACTTAACATGATTGTGACTAGCAACCTTTACTACTTGTGAATACAAGTTCATAACGATTAGGTGAAACTCCCTTATACTCTAGCATCAAATTCATGCATGCAAATTAAGTGTCGCCCCCAATTAACACACACAAACAAGTTTTAATAACTCAGTTAAGCAAATCACATTCTAGTCTTAAGAAACAATAACTGGACGTAATCAATTCATATAAAACATATAATCATGGCTTCAAATTCACCTCTAACTAAAAAGAAATTAGTTCCTCATGTCCACAAGCAAACAAACATAAATAAAATTAAACATTGAAAACAAAGGATAGAAAACACCTAGAAACGCTCCAGATTCCTTCCTTCCTTCCTTTGCAAAGCTGCGGCACAATGAGTGTGTGGTGAATGGATGTAGGTGAGTTATGGTAGAGGGTGGTGTGTTGAATGGTGCAGAAAATATGTATATATAGGGAGAGGGTGCGGCACCAACATATAGTGTAGGAAAAGGATTACAAAATGTAGTTTGTGTAGGAAAATAAAATCACAATCCTAAGGGGAAAAGGTTGTGTAATCCTAGCAGGAAATAGGTCGTCTAGAAGGTCAAAAACCAAAGGGATTTAGGAGAAAGGTGCGGCTAGATCATGCATCTAGAAGGCTTGGGGCGCCAATTTTTTAGGGACTTCTAGAAGGGGTGTTATTTGGCTGATTTTGACACTTCTAGAAGGGGATAGGTGCGGCACTTTTATAGGAGACGATGAGGTTCCTAGAAATCAGGTTCTTAGGTCTCCTAAACTGAAAATGAATCCCTTTTGCAATAGGAATTAGGTTAGGAAAGGATTAGGATAGGATAAGATAAGGTAAGATAAGATAAGGTTTGGATAAGATAAGGATAAGATAAGGTAGTTTGGATAATGTTTTGGATAATTCTCCTTTTTTGTAGCTGATTCCTTATCTTCTTTGACTTGGATTTATTTCTTCAACTCTTTTCCACATTCCTAGCCTCTCTTGAACTTCAAATTCGTCCATCCATCTTGCTCCAATCTTGTGATATCCATTCCAAGCCCAAAACTGCTCTAAAATGCTCCAAATTGCATCTTTTTGCCTACTTTGCTTCTTGGACCTATAAACACACGAAAATGACTTAAGACACTATAATAAGCACAAATAACTAAGTAAATGCAAGAAAACACACTAACTAAGTCGCACAAATATGCTCCTATCAGGTGGCTTTTGCTTCCACCCATTTCGATACATAATCCACAACAAGTAAGATGTAAAGAAAACCATGTGATGAAGGAAAAGGACCCATGAAATCAATGCCCCAAACGTAAAAAATTTCAACAGGAAGTATGACATTTTTCGGCATTTGATCTCTTGCACTTATATTTCCTGTTCTTTGGCATTTATCACATGTTACGCAAAAAGTTCTAGCATCCTTAAAGATACTAGGCCAATAGAATCCACATTGTAACACCTTAAGTGCTGTTCTTTGTGTGCCAAAGTGACCACCATATGCATATGTATGACAAAAGCTTAAAATGGAATGAAACTCAGAATCATGCACACATCGACGTACAATCTGATCAAGACAATATTTCCATAAATATGGATCATCCCATACATAAAATCCTGCATCATGTATGAGCTTATCACGTTGGTGTCTAGTGAAAGTGTTTAGAATTCGTTTAGACACCAAAAAGTTAACCAAATCAGCATACCAAGGTTCACTTACCTTAATGGACAGCAATTGTTCATCAGGAAATGTTTCAGCAATGGGTAAGGACTCCTCATTATGCACCATACGGCTTAGGTGGTCAGCCACCACGTTTTCACTTCCCTTTTTGTCTCGAATCTCAATGTCGAACTCTTGAAGAAGTAGCATCCATTGAATTAGCCTTGGCTTGGCTTCCTTCTTTGTGAGCAAATATTTCAAAGCTACATGATCAGTGAAAACAATTACTTTAGTACCAATTCAATATGATCTAAATTTATCTAAAGCAAAGACAACAGCAAGCAGTTCTTTTTCAGTTGTGGAATAGTTCAATTGGGCATCAATCAACGTCCGAGAGGCATAGTAGATGACATGTGGCCTCTTGTCCTTCCTTTGTCCTAAAACAGCCCCTAAAGCATAATCGGATGCGTCACACATAAGCTCGAAAGGAAGGCTCCAATCAGGTGGAACAATAATTGAGGCCGTGGTTAGCAACTCCTTGAGTTGTTTGAAGGATGCCGTGCGCTCCTCATTGAAATCAAACACCACATCTTTTTGAAGAAGACGGCAAAGAGGTTAAGAAACCTTTGAGAAATCTTTGATGAATCGTCGATAGAAACCTGCATGTCCAAGAAAAGAACGAACCTCTCTAACCGAAGTAGGAGAGGGTAAGTGACGTACAAGATCTATCTTTGATTTATCAACCTGAATACCATGTTCAGAGATGATACGACCTAAAACTATGCCTTGTTTAACCATAAAATGACATTTTTCCCAATTGAAAACAGGGTTAGTTTCAACGCATCGTTTTAAGATCAAACCGAGATTATTCAAACAACCATCAAATGAATCACCAAACACGCTGAAATCATCCATAAAAACTTCAATAATTTTCTCAACATAATCAGAAAATATGCTCATCATGCATCTTTGAAATGTGGCAGGTTGATAGGAGCATATTTATGCGACTTAGTTAGCTTGTTCTTGTGCATTTAAGTTGTTATTTCTTAGCTTTTTAGTCTTTTAAGCCATTTTCGTGTGTTTTCAGGTTCTAAGGAGAAAGTATGCAAGAAGGTGCATTTTGGAGCCTTTTAAAGCAAATTTGGGCTTGGAATGGATATCACATGCTTGTAGCAAAAGGAATGGACGAAAGTGAAGACTTGTAGATGTTAGGATTCCTAATTGAAGAAGGATTCCTACTTGAAGTAGGAAAGTTAAGCCAAGGATTCCTATTTTGGTTTGACCTTTCCTAATCCTAATTGTCCCTAAGTTCCAGCAACATTGAAGGCCTCCTATGCATTTTAGGACACAAATTGAACCTTCCTTGCACCAAATCTGCCCTTGCCGCACCAATCCCTTGTTTCCCATCCTTGCCGTGCAAGGTATGATGTGAAAATTAACTTGACACACAAATTAAACCCTCTTCTTGACAGTTGTAGTATATGTATAAGTAGGGATCGTTCTGGACCGGGGATTAGGAGGGATTACTAAACACTTGAATCTGACTCAAAAACGTAAAAACAAAGTTTAAAACACTAAACTAGACTCAAAGAATGCAAGACTAAATTCTAAAACACTAAAACAACTCAAAAGACTCAAAACAGCACAAAAACACTCAAAACTGCCTAAAAACACAAACTGGGCAGTTTTGAACTCTAAACACTACTTTGGACGAAAATAGATTCTAACTTGACTCAAGACACTTAAAAACACAAATCAAAACAGATTTTAACTATTCTAACACTTCAAAATAAAGGGGGATTTGTTTTTGAACGAATTTAAACTTAAACAAACAAAATTGTAAAGACAACTTAAAAAGGCACGAAATTAGTGGTTTAAATGGGTGAATGGCTAGTTAGAGGGATCCTTATCCACACATAAACATATGCATACAACTTGATTCCCAGTTACTCTTTCGATAAACCATGAATGACAATGTTCCGAATTAATTGTATTGAACTAATCAATTCCCAGATTTCCCTAGATTCATTGAATTGAATGGATAACGCATCACAACCAAATTATTCTTTCTCAAACTCCCTAACTATGGAATACGCATGATAGAGACATTCAACAAAGATCATTAAGTTCAATGGAAATCATGAACATTGACAAGGCATTCATAACTATGGAAGACGCATGTTAATCCAGCCTAGGGTTTACTTAACATAATTGTGACTAGCAACCTTTACTACTTGTGAATATAAGTTCATAACGATTAGGTGAAATTCCCTTATATTCTAGCATCAAATTCATGCATGTAAACTAAGTATGCATCCTTAATCAACACACAAGAACAAGTTCTTAATAAAACAGTTAAGTAAACCACATTCACAATTTATGAAATCATAACTGGAGTAAATCAAATCATAAGAAACATATATTCATGGCTTCAAATTCCCCCTCTAACTAATAGGGGTTTAGTTCCTCATGATAGCAATTAAACAAAGAAAACTGAATTGAAACATTGAAAACAAAGATAGACAACACCTAAGAACGCTCCAGCAGTAGTCACGACTTAGAGTGGCACCTTCTCCTTCCTTCCTTGAATAGCTGCGGCACAAGAGGGGTTTTCTGGGTTTGTGTGGATGATATGGCACGGCAAGGGGTAGGGGATGATTTCTGGCGTGAATGGTTGTGTATGGAGGGTGGTGTGCACGGCAAAGGATTGATTAGTATATATATAGGCACCAAAACCCTAGGTGAATCAGATTGGGACTTCTAGAAAGCCAAATCCATTCAGAAATAGGCTCAAAACAATCAGATTTCCAATGGGAAAGGGCCTAAGGTGCGGCACAATAGGATAAGGTGGGATAAGGCTTCTAGAAAGCCTTGCAAGGCAAGGAAATCAGGTTTTCTGGAAAGCTAGGTGCGGCAAGGCTTAGAGTTTCTAGAAACTCAATTTAAATGTCCCCCAATCAGAAAATAAACCCTCATTGTACCAGGAATTAAATTAGAAAAGGATTAGGATAGGATAAGGTTTGTTAAGATAAGATAAGGATTGGATAAGATAAGATAAGATAAGGTTGTTTGGATAATGTTTTGGATAATCCTCCTTCTTTTGAGCTGATTCCTTATCTTCAATGATTTGAATTTATTTCTCCAACCTTGAAACATATTCCCAACTCCATTTAAACTCCAAATTCGTCCATCTTCATGCCCATTGCCTGTGCTATCCATTCCAAGCCCAGATTTGCTCTAAAATGCTCCAAAATGCATCTTTTTGCCAACTTTGCTTCTTGGACCTAAAAATACACGAAAATGACTTTAAACACTATACTAAGTGATAGGAGCATATTTATGCGACTTAGTTAGCTTGTTTTCATGCATTTACGTTGTTAGTTCTTAGTTAATTTTGTATTTTAAGCTATTTTCGTGTGTTTGTAGGTTCAAAGTGTCAAGATGGCAAAAAGAGGCAATTTGGAGCATTCTAGAGCATTTTTGGGCCAAGATTGGGTAGTGCAAGCATGGAGGCAAGTTGATGGACGAAATTGAAGATATAAAGGCTTGAAATCATCTAAGAAGATGGAAGAAAGAAATTGAAGATAAAGAAGATAAGGAATCAGCTCAAAAGAAGGAGAATTATCCAAAACATTATCCAAACAACCTTATCTTATCTTATCTTACCCAATCCTTATCTTATCTTACCTTATCTTATCCTAATCTTATCCTAACCTGTTTTCTTCAGTTTAGGGGACTTAAAACCTGATTTCTAGAAGTCCTATCCATTCTCCTACAAAAGTGGCGCCCCAAACTCTTCTAGAAACCCCAAAATCTGCCCAGAAACACATTCTTTCTAGAACCCTATAAATCTGGCGTCTCCTTCCCTTCTAGAAGGTCTTTTCCTTGCCTTGCAAGGCATTCCCTGCCCTTATCCCTTTGTGCCGCACCTTTCAGGCCCTTTCCCACTTGGATTCTGATTGTTAGGCCTTTTCCTTGTGGATTTGGGTTCTACAAATCCTTCTCAGAAATCAATTGGGCCATAATCCTTTTTCCTACATATTCTGCCGCACCTAGGGTCCTAATCCCTTGCTTATGCTGAGTCCAAGTCCTAAACTGATTTCCCTAGGGTTTGCCATGCTATATATACATATTTCCAAGCCCTGCCGCAGACCACCACCCATCCATACGAATTCTACACCCCCATATACATTCAGAAATCCATATTTTGCTGCAGAGAAGGGAAGACAGGGCCTTGCCGTGGCTTCCATTAGAGAGGGAGGAGTTCTTTCTTCTCTTGTTTCGTTTCATGTTTAATTTAACTTGCTTTTCAATTATGTTGAACATGTGGAACTAATTTCGTTTTAGTTAGAGGTGGATTCAAAGCCATGGACATATGTTTGATATGAATTGATTACCTTCAGTTATTGTTTCATAAATTGTGAATGTGATTTACTTATCTGTTTTATGAAGAACTTGTTCTTGTGTGTTGATTAAGGAGGCCTACTTAGTTTACATGCATGAATTTGATGCTAGGATATAAGGGAATTTCACCTAATCGTTAGGAACTTATATTCACAAGTAGTAAAGATTGCTAGTCACAATTGTGTTAAGTAAATCCTAGGCAAGAGTAACATGCGTATTCCATAGTTATGAATGCCTTGTCAATGTTTATGATTTCCATGGAACTTAATGATCTTTGATATGTATCTCTATCATGCGTCTTCCATAGTTAGGGAACTTGATAAGAATAATTTGGTTGTGATGCGTTATCCATTCAATTCAATGAACTTAGGGAAATCTGAGAATTAATTAGTTCTATACAATTAATTTGGAGCATTGTCATTCATGGTTTATCGAAAGAATAACTGGAAATCGATTTATATGCATATGTTCATGTGTGGAGAGGAACCCTCTAACTAGTTTTCACCCCTGAATTCACCTTTATCTCTTTCAATTTACTTTGTTTGCTTAAATCTGCTTAGTTTTGCTTAATTCGTCCAAAAAACCCCCTTAGTTCTTAATTGAGTCTTAGTTTGTTTAAATTCGTCCAAATCTGTCTCCTTTTAGTGTTTTGAGTCTAACTAGTCCAAAAGTCATCCAATTCACCCCTTAGAATCTGTTTTGAGTCTGTTTAAGTTAGTTTGGTTGTTTTGAGTCTATTTAGCCTGTTTTGAGTCTCTAGTGTCTAGAATCTGCCTAGTTGAGTTTTATTTGTTGTTTTAAGTTTGTTTTGGTTTGTTTGAGTCAAGTTAGGTTGTTTTAAGTTGTTGGAAGTTAAAATTCGTTCAGATTGACCCATAGTACCTGTTTTCATTGTCTAGAGTCCAGTTTTAGTGTTTTAGAGTTTAATTTGTATAGATTAGCATCCCTCCTAATCCCCGGCCTAGAACGATCCCTACTTTCATATACTACGTCGATAGGGTTTTAATTTGAGTGTCAAGTAATTCTCACATCACTAAGCAACAAATAGCTAAGCAAATGCAAGGAAACACACTAACTAAGTAGCATAAATATGCTCCTATCAAATTCCCCCACACTTAGCTTTTGCTAGTCCTCAAGCAAAACAAAACAAACAAAACATAACCTAAACCTTCCAACGTTCACCTCAGGGATCTTCAATGATACATAACATGCCAAAGATCATTACTCCCACAGATTTTAGTTATCCCTACCCTTAAGCACATACTTAATCAAAGTTACCACACATTAGCTCGCATTTAATCAATTAAAACAACATTTTGAATGTAGTAACATGCCTTAGAGAATCCCTCAATTCCTTACTAGATATGCACTCAATCACACAGATTTTCTGACTACACTCCCTACACTAGTTATATGTGAGAAGATTGATGTAAATATGAAAACTAATACTCACATATGTGTATAACAAGAAAAGTAATTTCTGGAATGCATGTATAGATATGATCTCATGAACGGAATGCTACTACTTAGATGCGAGAACCAGGGACACCATATGCTCATACCAACCCCAAACTCCACATATTGAAACACACAACACTCAAGATTGAAGTATAGGGTTATAACGGGGCTAGGGGGTATTGGCTAACAAAGAAAGGTAAGGAAAACAAACGTTCTTAAAGCAATAGCAAGCAAAGCAATGAATATGACACTTAGAACTCCCTTTCTTGAATGCAGCCGCACACTTTGAACACAAAGGGAAAGATAACACATACTTAGGGCCGATTTCAACTTTTTGGACCCCTTCTTCAACAATCAACACTTGTGAGCTTCAATCTCACTTATTTTGAAAACTTTTCATACTTTTTCACAACTTTTCTTTTTCTTTTCTTTTTCACACGAATTTTTCTCTTTTTTTTCTTTTTCTTTTTTTTTTCTGCTTCTACCCGTGCCCTTGTTTGTCTTGTTGGCACACAATCAGACACATAAATCCCTTCCCCCACACTTGTTTTGTCGCCCAAATAACGAACAAAGGAAATTCATTCTTAGGTCATGCTCACTATGCCTTAAGAACAAGGGTAAGGATGGTCCTAATCTAGGCTAGGTAAGGATAATGTGGGTAAACAAAGAACATAGGCTAAACAAGGCTCAAAAGGGTTAAACCTACAATACATATGCAAATGGTTAGGCTTTTTGGCTCTGGTTTTAAACTAAACAACTTCATCTTGATTATGTGTTATGCTAATCAATTTCATGCTTTGAATGAAACGGGTATGAGTTCTAGTATTTGGAACTAAATGATGAAACGCCTTCTCAGTAGCAACCAAGCAAAGAATAATGAGATCATGCAACGACTTTAGAAAACAAAGAATGCACAGATTTTTAACTCTCCAAAGAACGTTAAAGGCTCAAGTCTCTCAGGGTTGTAGCGTTAGTTTGAGTTACTTCCTTCAAGCATGTTACAAAAACCGATTTTATCCTTTTTGTGATTACATGTGAATTCATGAATGTCAACTACAACCAAGCATAAACCAAAGAGTATATCAAACGTCAATCCAAGTTTGTAACTTTCTTTAACAGTTATGCAATTAAAAACCAAATCCTCATCATTGTGTTGGAAGGTACCCTAAGACACAAACAAACACACAAAAACAACTCTTTTTGGGTTTTCAAAACAATTTTTCAAATTTTTATGGTATTTTCGGATTTTCTTGTCAAAACACACTAAAAGACTCCAAAACGGCTTAAAAACACTTAAAAACACTGAAAACAACATTCAAAGTGATAGGTGATAAAAACCCACGAATTTCATGCAAAAAACACTTTGTTACCCCCCCACACTTAAACCAAACATTGTCCTCAATGTTTCAAACATATACTCACAGAAAGCAAACAGCAATCAACACAACTAACTAACATAACAAGATGGCAAAGGAAAAGAAATAAAGAGTAGGGTTTAGAAACGCAAATCTGGTTTTGGAGCCGGAGAGTTCCTAGGTCGTCTTTATTTGCATGGGTTGCCTCCCAAGAAGCGCTTGCTTTAACGTCTTCCAGCCGGACGAACCTTCCCTCTATTCTTCAATGAGGCCCACGGCATTAAAGGATATGTCCTCCGTAATGTGCTCTTCAAAGTGCTCATAATATGGCTTCAATCGGTCCATTCACTTTGAATTCTTGTTGCGTTTTTAAACTTTGAATTTGGACTGCACCATGAGGAAAAACATTAGTAACCACAAAAGGACCAATCCACTTAGAACGCAACTTACCTGGAAATAGACGAAGGCGAGAATTGAAAAGTAACACTTTCTGCCCTATAGAGAACAGCTGGCTACTAATCATCTTATCATGGAATGCCTTTGTTTTCGCCTTGTAGATCCGTGCATTCTCATAAGCTTCATTCCTAATTTCTTCTAACTCATTCAATTGAAGCTTTCTATGAAGACCTGCGGCATCAATGTCCATGTTGAATGTTTTGACAGCCCAATGTGCACGATGTTCTAACTCGACGGGAAGATGACATGGTTTCCCATAGACTAGCCGAAATGGGGACATTCCAATTGGGGTTTTATAGGCAGTGCGATATGCCCACAATGCATCATTCAAACGCAAACTCCAATCCTTCCGAGTTGGCCCTACAGTTTTCTCCAAAATCTGCTTGATTTCTCTATTTGAAACCTCGGCTTGCCCACTGGTTTGAGGGTGATAAGGTGTTGAAACCTTATGCGTGACATTATACTTCTTGAGTAGCGCCTCAATGGTTCGATTGCAAAAATGGGAACCCCCATCACTGATTAGGACTCTTGGCATTCCAAATCTAGCAAATATGTTAGTTCTAACAAAATCTGCAACCACTTTAGAATCATTAGTTCGGGTGGCTTTTGCTTCCACCCATTTCGACACATAATCCACAGCAAGCAAAATATAAAGGAAACCATGTGAGGAAGGAAAAGGACCCATGAAATCAATACCCCAGACATCAAAGATTTCAACACTAAATATGGGGTGTTGCGGCATTTGTTGTTTAGGACCTATATTGCCCGTTCTTTGACATCTATCACAAGTCATACAAAAAGTTCTAGCATCTCTAAAGATAGTAGGCCAATAAAATCCACATTCTAAAACTTTATGTGCTGTTCTTTGCGTACCAAAGTGACCTCCACATGCATAGGTGTGACAAAAAGTTAAAATTGAATTAAACTCAGAATCATGCACACACCTACGTAGAACCTGATCAGGGCAATATTTCCACAAGTATGGGTCATCCCAAACATAAGAACGTGCATCCTTTTTAAGTTTATCACTTTGGTGCTTGTTTAGCTCTCTTGGAATGTGTTTAGACACCAAATAATTTACTACATCGGCATACCAAGGCTCACTTACCTTGATGCACAGCAGCTGCTCATCTGGGAATGTCTCTTGGATAGGCACGGCATCCTCCTCATGCACCATACGGCTCAAGTGATCAGCCACCACGTTTTCACTCCCCTTCTTGTCCCGGATTTCAATATCGAACTCTTGGAGAAGAAGCATCCAGCGAATGAGTCTTGGTTTGGCCTCTTTCTTGGTGAACAAATATTTCAAAGCTGCATGGTCAGTGTAAATAATAACTTTAGTACCAAGTAAATAAGAACGAAACTTATCTAAAGCAAACACAACAGCAAGAAGTTCTTTTTCAGTGGTAGAGTAATTCAATTGTGCATCATTCAAGGTCCGAGATGCATAATAGATGACATGGGGCTTCTTGTCCTTCCTTTGTCCCAAAACAGCTCCTAATGCATAATCCGAAGCATCACACATAAGCTCAAAAGGAAGGCTCCAATCTGGTGGGACTATGATGGGGGCCGAAGTTAGCATCTCTTTGAGGTGTTTGAATGCCTTCTCACATTCCTCGTTGAAGTCAAAAGCCACATCTTTCTGGAGGAGACGGCAAAGAGGGTTTGAAATCTTTGAAAAGTCCTTGATGAATCGCCTATAGAATCCTGCATGTCCAAGAAAAGAACGAACCTCTCTAACCGAAGTAGGAGAGGGTAAGTAGCGTACAAGATCTATTTTTGATTTATCAACCTCAATTCCCCTTTCTGAAATGATATGACCTAAAACTATGCCTTGTTTTACCATAAAGTGACATTTTTCCCAATTCAAAACAAGGTTAGTTTCAATGCAACGTTTTAGAATCAAAGTGAGATTATCTAAGCACCCATCAAACGAATCCCCAAAAACACTAAAATCATCCATGAATACCTCAATAATTTTCTCCACAAAATCTGAAAAGATACTTACCATGCATCTTTGAAAGGTGGCAGGTGCATTGCATAAACCGAATGGCATGCGACGATAGGCAAAGGTACCAAAGGGGCACGTGAAAGTGGTCTTTTCTTGGTCATCCGGAGCTATAACAATCTGATTATATCCAGAGTACCCATCAAGAAAACAATAAAAAGAATGACCGGCTAACCTTTCAAGCATTTGATCAATGAACGGCAAAGGGAAGTGGTCCTTCCTCGTGGTGGCGTTTAGCTTCCTATAGTCAATGCACACTCTCCAACCTGTTTGGATACGTGTGGGCACAAGTTCATTCTCGGCATTCTTCACCACAGTGACTCCGGATTTCTTTGGAACACATTGCACCGGTGAAACCCAACGGCTATCTGAGATTGGATAAATTACTCCACAATCAAGAAGCTTTATAATTTCCTTCTTCACAACTTCCATCATTGGAGGGTTGAGTCGGCGTTGAGCCTCTCGAGTTGGTTTAGCCCCCTCCTCTAGAAGTATGCGATGCATGCATGTTGTAGGGCTAATCCCCCTAATATCGGCCAATGTCCATCCAATGGCTGTTTTGTGCTCTTTCAACACCTGAATTAACTTTCCTTCCTCTGTTGCCGTGAGTGTGGAGGATACAATGACGGGCAATGTCTCGTTATCTCCCAAAAAGACGTACTTCAAATGATCCGGCAATGGTTTAAGCTCAAGTACGGGTGCCTGAATCACTGAGGGTAACAACTTGTTAGTAGAAATTGGAATTGAAATTGGTTTTGAAGGCTTACCATGGTGCTGAGGTAGTGACTCTAGGGCAGCCACCATCTCGGCCTCTTCTTCACTTATAGGCACGGCAATATTGGGTTTTTGCCCAATTCCTTGTGCAATTGTTGATTCAAGGGGATCCCTATCCAAGGAATCAAGGTAATCCTGCGCCAATTCATCGAATATATCAATAGCAAAACAAGAATGATTTTCTTTAGGAAATTTAATAGTTTCAGCAAGATTGAAATCAATAACTTCCCCATCAAATTCCATTGTCAACGTCCCTTTGAACACATCGATCTTGGTGCGGGCTGTTTTCATGAAAGGTCTCCCAAGGAGGATCGGCAATGGGGTAGAATGGGGTGTATCCTCCATGTCAAGCACCTAAAAATCCGCTGGAAAAATCAGATTTCCAACCTGCACCAAAACATCTTCCAAAACTCCTTTTGGATATGCATTAGAACGATCGGCTAATTGGATAATAACACCATCGTTTTTAAGCTCACCTAAGTTCATAGATGCATAAATAGAGTATGGCATGACATTAATTGAAGCTCCTAAGTCTAACATAGCATGTTCAAACTTAGTACTACCAATAACGCAAGGAATTGTAAAACTACCCGGATCTTTGCATTTAGGGGGTAATTTCCTTTGTAAAACAGCAGAGACATTCTCACTTACTTGAACCACTTCTTTGTTAGAAATCCTTCTCCTTGTTGTACAAAGCTCTTTCAAAAACTTAGCATACCTTGGGACTTGCTTTATTGCATCAAGGAGTGGGATATTGACTTGAACTTTCCGGAATGTCTCTAGAATGTCTTTTTCAGCATCCTCTTTCTTTGATTGCCGCAACCTGCCAGGAAAGGGCACAATTAGTGGAGTAGAGCTTGAAGAATTCATATTGGAACTTACCTTGATGGTTGAGGACGGTTTAGAAGTGGGGATTGGCTGCGGCAAGGATTGTGCATTCCTTGCCGTGGGTTTGGGTGCTTCATCCTCCTCCAATTGCAGCTTCTTGTCCTCTTCTTGACTTGATCTAGATGGTTGTGAATCAGTTCCAACCTGCTTACCACTTCTCAACGTGATTGCTTGGGCAGTTTCAAATCCTCCCTTAGGATTAACAACGGTTGAACTAGGCAACCTGCCTTGTTCTCGGAATTGGCCCATGAATTCAGCCATTTGACCCATTTGTTTCTTCAATTCATCCACCTCTTTAACTTGATTTTTTATGCTCTGCATGTCCTGCGTCAAAGAGGTTAGTGCTTGAAGAATTTTATCATTATTTAACGACGAACCTGAATTGGTTTGGGCCGAAGTTGGGTGAGGTTGTGGGGCTGCATATGGCCTTGGAAACATCCCAGGGGGCTGTCTAAATCCGCTTTGTGGCTGTGCTTGCTGAGAATCCCTCCACTTGAAGTTTGGATGATCTCTCCATCCCGGATTGTATGTGTTTGAGTAGGGGTCGTGTCTTTGTTGGGTTTGGCCTTGGAAACCCACGGCTTGGACAGTTTCCCACCCCCCATTCTCAATCAATTGAGGGCATTGATCGTTGAGATGTCCCTGCATAGAACACACTCCACATATGGCCGGCCCTTGTGCTTTGTTTCCATCCACAACCTGTGACAAAAGAAGAGTGAGATTAGCCATTTGAGATTGTAATTCTGAAATTGCATTTACCTCATTCACTTGTTGTTGCCGTGGCCCTTCTCTCTGTCCAACTCCTTCGTATTGTTGCGCATTCAAGGCTCGATTTGCAATTAGAGTCTTGGCAGCCACGGGTGTTTTGTCAACCAAAGCTCCTCCCGCTGAAGCATCAAGCATTTGTCTCTCAATGGGGAGAAGTCCTTCATAGAAATATTGGAGGAGAAGCTCTTCCTTCATTTGGTGTTGTGGACAAGAAGCAACAAGCGCCTTGAAACGCTCATAATAGGCTGGAAACGATTCCCCTTGATTTTGTTGAATGCCACTTATCTTTTTCCTCAAGAGAATGACTCTTGAAGTTGGGAAAAATTTCTCTAAGAATGCGCGCTTCATGCTTTCCCATGAAGTAACGGTTCCAGGTGCTAGTTCGTAGAGCCAATCCTTAGCCTTTTCCAAAAGAGAGAATGGAAAGGCTTTCATCTTCAATATACTCCCATCAACATTGACAGGGGTCATGCTTGAACAAACCACTTCAAATTCCTTCAAGTGCTTGTTCGGATCTTCCATGGACAACCCGTGGAATTTGGGGATGTGGTGCAACAAGCTAGACTTCAATTCAAACTCATCAGTCTTGCCTTGAGCCGCCCTAGGATATTGAATGCATAAAGGGGTCGCATTGTCCAATCCCGAGGCTGAAAGTTCTTTGATTGTTCGGTTATCTGCAGCCATGTCGTGCTCCTCTTCCAAATCCTCTTCAATTTCAACTTCATATTCGGAATTAGAACTTGAACTAAGTAGATCAGGTTCTGGGTGCTTCCTCTTCCTTCTCAAATCTCGCTCAAAATCGTCGTTAAACTCCAAGATATGTGTGTGAACGGGTTGAGAACTTCGAGTCATACACTAGTACCTAAAACAAAGAAAACAAAACAAATCAGAAAACTAAGCAAAACAGAAACAAAAACAAGTTAAAATACACGGCAGAAACTAGGGAGATTAGCAAGTTTGCTAATCCCCGGCAACGGCGCCAAAATTTGATGTGAAAATTAACTTGACACACAAATTAAACCCTCTTCTTGACAGTTGTAGTATATGTATAAGTAGGGATCGTTCTGGACCGGGGATTAGGAGGGATTACTAAACACTTGAATCTGACTCAAAAACGTAAAAACAAAGTTTAAAACACTAAACTAGACTCAAAGAATGCAAGACTAAATTCTAAAACACTAAAACAACTCAAAAGACTCAAAACAGCACAAAAACACTCAAAACTGCCTAAAAACACAAACTGGGCAGTTTTGAACTCTAAACACTACTTTGGACGAAAATAGATTCTAACTTGACTCAAGACACTTAAAAACACAAATCAAAACAGATTTTAACTATTCTAACACTTCAAAATAAAGGGGGATTTGTTTTTGAACGAATTTAAACTTAAACAAACAAAATTGTAAAGACAACTTAAAAAGGCACGAAATTAGTGGTTTAAATGGGTGAATGGCTAGTTAGAGGGATCCTTATCCACACATAAACATATGCATACAACTTGATTCCCAGTTACTCTTTCGATAAACCATGAATGACAATGTTCCGAATTAATTGTATTGAACTAATCAATTCCCAGATTTCCCTAGATTCATTGAATTGAATGGATAACGCATCACAACCAAATTATTCTTTCTCAAACTCCCTAACTATGGAATACGCATGATAGAGACATTCAACAAAGATCATTAAGTTCAATGGAAATCATGAACATTGACAAGGCATTCATAACTATGGAAGACGCATGTTAATCCAGCCTAGGGTTTACTTAACATAATTGTGACTAGCAACCTTTACTACTTGTGAATATAAGTTCATAACGATTAGGTGAAATTCCCTTATATTCTAGCATCAAATTCATGCATGTAAACTAAGTATGCATCCTTAATCAACACACAAGAACAAGTTCTTAATAAAACAGTTAAGTAAACCACATTCACAATTTATGAAATCATAACTGGAGTAAATCAAATCATAAGAAACATATATTCATGGCTTCAAATTCCCCCTCTAACTAATAGGGGTTTAGTTCCTCATGATAGCAATTAAACAAAGAAAACTGAATTGAAACATTGAAAACAAAGATAGACAACACCTAAGAACGCTCCAGCAGTAGTCACGACTTAGAGTGGCACCTTCTCCTTCCTTCCTTGAATAGCTGCGGCACAAGAGGGGTTTTCTGGGTTTGTGTGGATGATATGGCACGGCAAGGGGTAGGGGATGATTTCTGGCGTGAATGGTTGTGTATGGAGGGTGGTGTGCACGGCAAAGGATTGATTAGTATATATATAGGCACCAAAACCCTAGGTGAATCAGATTGGGACTTCTAGAAAGCCAAATCCATTCAGAAATAGGCTCAAAACAATCAGATTTCCAATGGGAAAGGGCCTAAGGTGCGGCACAATAGGATAAGGTGGGATAAGGCTTCTAGAAAGCCTTGCAAGGCAAGGAAATCAGGTTTTCTGGAAAGCTAGGTGCGGCAAGGCTTAGAGTTTCTAGAAACTCAATTTAAATGTCCCCCAATCAGAAAATAAACCCTCATTGTACCAGGAATTAAATTAGAAAAGGATTAGGATAGGATAAGGTTTGTTAAGATAAGATAAGGATTGGATAAGATAAGATAAGATAAGGTTGTTTGGATAATGTTTTGGATAATCCTCCTTCTTTTGAGCTGATTCCTTATCTTCAATGATTTGAATTTATTTCTCCAACCTTGAAACATATTCCCAACTCCATTTAAACTCCAAATTCGTCCATCTTCATGCCCATTGCCTGTGCTATCCATTCCAAGCCCAGATTTGCTCTAAAATGCTCCAAAATGCATCTTTTTGCCAACTTTGCTTCTTGGACCTAAAAACACACGAAAATGACTTTAAACACTATACTAAGCAACAAATAGCTAAGCAAATGCAAGGAAACACACTAACTAAGTAGCATAAATATGCTCCTATCAAGGTAGCCCTCACTTGCCTAATTTCTGGACCTAAATCAGCAAGGAAATATTTTTTCCTTGCCTTGCAAGGCATTCTCTTACCCTTTTCATCCTTGCCGCACCTACTTGCCAATTCTCTTAGGATTCTGACTTTGATTCTTATTTCCCTTAAAGTTTTGGTTTAATTTCTGTTTCCTAGCTTTATTACCCTAAGTCTTTAAATAAAACATCTCAGTGCCGCATAAGAGGTTCCAGTCATTCACCCCTTCATCCATTCATGCCAGAATTCACCCTAACACCTTTGCCGCAACCCCCTTTCACCCTAAACACATTCCTGACCCCAAAACACATCCCATACACTTCACCCACCTTTGTGTCGCAGCAAGGAGAAAGAAGGAAGGACTCTTGGATGTTCAAGCTTCATTGTTGGAGCATTCTAGGTGTAATTCATTTTGTGTTTACAATGTTTAATTTCTTTTCCTTTCGATTTGCTGTAAACATGGGTGGCTAAACCCCTTTTGGCTAGGGGTGATTTCAAAGCCATGATTATGTGTGCAATTTGAGTTGATACATTCCAGTTACGAATTCTTTATTTGTGAATGCAATTGGCTTAACTGTTTGATTAAGAACTTATTTGTGTTTGTTGATTGAGGGTCGACACTTAATTGGCATGCATAAATATGATGCTAGAGTATAAGGGAGTTTCACATAATCGTTACAAACTTATATTCATATGTAGTGAAGGTTGCTAGTCACAATCGCGTTAAGTTCAATTCCTGGCATGAGTGACATGATGTCATAGTTGCAAGTGCTTTGTCAATGCTTATGATTTTCATTGAACGTAATGATCTTTGATTGTATCTCTATTATGATGTCATGTAGGGGACTTTTGAAGAATGCTTTGGGTTGTCGAATGATGTCATCCAATCCAATAATACAAGGAAAATCTGAGGGTTAACTAGTGCTGTCACGGTTAATTTGGGGCATTGTCGTTCATAATTCAATGAAGGAGTAACTGGAAATCGAGTCGTTTGCATACATGTCATGGGTGGAGAACGAGCCTCTAGCTAGCCCATCATCCATCTAAGTTCCATAATTCGTTTTCAAAGCTGTCTAGTTTTACAATCTGTTTTGTTAGTTTAAATTCGTCCAAAACAAAACCCCCTTTTACTTTCTTGTTTCAAAGTGTTGAAAATCTGTTTTGTTTCTGTTTTTAAGTGTTTTGAGTCAAGCCAATACCTTATTTCCATCCAAAGTAGTGTTTAGAGTCCAAAACTGCCCAGTTTGTGTTTTTAGGCAGTTTTGAGTGTTTTTGTGCTGTTTTGAGTCTTTTGAGTTGTTTTAGTGTCTTAGAGTGTAGTTTTACATTCTTTGAGTCTAGTTTAGTGTTTTAAACTTTGTTTTACGTTTTTGAGTCAGTTTCAAGTGTTTAGCAATCCCTCCTAATCCCCGGTCTAGAACGATCCCTACTTGCATCCTTACTACAATTTGACAACAAGATGGTTTAATTTGTGTGCTTAACTTTTACCACATCAAATTTTTGGCGCCGTTGCTGGGGATTACCAACTTTGCTAGTCCCTTGGATGTTTCTATCTGTTTGTTTTTTTTAAGTTTGTTTAAGTTTCTGACTTTGTTTTGTTCTCTTGTTTTTAGGTACTAGTTTATGACTCGAAGCTCTCAACCTATTCGTAAGAATATTTTGGACTTTGACGACGATTTTGAGAGGACTTTGAGAAAGAATAAGAATCAACAAGAGCCCCAATCATCTCAACCTGCACCAAATCTTGCAGAAGACGAAGTACAAGTGGAGGAGGAGGCCACGGCTCAGATTTTAGAGGAAGCACTAGTAATGGCAGCGGACGATCGAACAATCAAGGAGCTTTCTGCTTCGGGATTGGACAATGCCGCACCCTTATGCATCCAATACCCCACGGCTGCTCAAGGCAAGACTGAGGAGTTTGAGTTGAAGTCCAGCTTGCTGCACCACATTCCAAAGTACCATGGGCTGTCCATGGAGGATCCAAACAAGCACTTGAAAGAGTTCGAAGTGGTGTGTTCAAGCATGACCCCTGTCAATGTCGATGGAAGCATATTGAAGATGAAGGCTTTTCCTTTTTCTCTCTTGGAAATGGCTAAAGATTGGTTGTATGAATTAGCCCCTGGAACTGTCACACCTTGGGAGAGCATGAAACGGGCATTCTTAGAGAAGTTTTTCCCAACTTCTCGAGTCATTCTTCTACGCAAGAGGATTAGTGGTATTCAGCAAATCGTTTCCCACTTATTATGAACGTTTTAAAACTCTTGTTGCTTCATGTCCACAGCATCAAATAAAGGAGGAGCTTCTTCTTCAATATTTCTACGAAGGGCTCCTACCCATTGAATGTCAAATGCTAGATGCCTCAGCGGGAGGAGCTTTGGTGGACAAAACACCCATGGCTGCCAAGACCTTGATTGCTAACCGAGCTTTGAACGCTCAACAATATGAAGGTGTTGGACAGAGAAGCACCTCACGGCAACAACAACAAGTGAATGAGGTAAGTGCTATTTATGAACTTCAAAATCAAATGGCTAACCTTACCACTCTTCTTTCTCAGGTTGTGGAAGGACCAAAAGTACAAAGTGTGGCTGTTTGTGGCATGTGTTCCATGCAAGGAGATCCCTCTGATAAGTCCCTGCAACTAATTGAGAATGGAGGGTGGGAATCTGCCAATGCCGTAGGTTTTGGGAATCAACAACCAAGAAGTGATCTTTTCTCTAACACATACAATCCAGGTTGGAGAGATCACCCAAATTTCAAATGGCGAGAACCCCAACAAAATCAACAACAAAGTGCATTTAGGCAGCAGCCCCCGGGTTTCTATTCAAAACCATATGCATCCACACAACCCCAAGCACAACCTGCCCAAACCAAATCTGGTTCGTCCGTTGATAATGATCAGATTTTTCAATTACTAACTTCTATGGCGCAGGGTAACTAGGGACAAAAATGTGGATGAGTTGGAGAAACAAGTGGGGCAGATTTCAGAGTTCCTAGGGCAATTCAGGGAACAACGGAAACTTCCTAGCTCAACCATTGTGAATCCAAAGGGAGGATTTGAATCTGCCAAGGCCATTTTGTTGAGAAATGGAAAAGAAGTTGGAACGGACCCCCAAGCATCAAAATCTGCCCAAACGGAGGATGAGAAGCTGTAACATGATGAGGATGCCCAACACACACCCATGGCAAGGAAGAAGACAACCTTGCCGTGCACTCCTTGTAACCCTAAATCGGCCACCACAGGTAAGTTGGGTTCCAATTGTGTTAATTCTAACCTTATTCCATCCGATGCACCCTTTCCTCGCAGATTCACGCAAACAAAGAAGGAGGAAAGCGAAAAGGACATTTTGGATACATTTAGGAAGGTGCAAGTCAACATTCCACTTCTAGATGCCATTAAACAAGTTCGCAAGTATGGTAAGTTTTTGAAGGAGTTGTGCACTACAAGAAAGAGGGCTTTGAACAAGGAGGTGGTAAGAGTAAGTGAGAATGTCTAAGCCGTTTTGCAAAGAAAATTACCTCCTAAATGCAAGGATCCTGGTAGTTTTACAATTCCTTGTGTTATTGGCAATACTCGTTTTGAATCTGTCATGTTAGACTTAGGTGCATCAATAAATGTCATGCCTTATTCAATCTATGCATCTATGAACTTGGGTGAATTGAAAAATGATGGAGTAGTTATTCAATTGGCCGATAGATCTAATGCATATCCAAAAGGTGTTTTTGAGGATGTTTTAGTGCAGGTGAATCACCTAGTCTTTCCAGCGGACTTCTATGTGCTTGAAATGGAAGATTCAGACCATTCTCCTCCATTACCACTCTTACTTGGCCGACCATTCATGAAGACTGCCCGAACAAAGATAGACGTATTTAAAGGAACATTGACCATGGAATTTGATGGGGAAGTGATTGATTTCAATATTTATGATGCTATGAGATATCCTCATGATAATCACTCTTGTTTCTCTATTGATATCATTGACTCTTTTGCGCATGAATTCCTTGACAAATTGAGTGAGGATGCACTTAAACAGACCCTCATACAAAGCATTGGACTAAAAAATGAAGGGTTGGCACTTAGGCATACCCACGGCAACAACAAGGACAACCTTGCCGTGCCTATTCAAGAAGAATTGGTGGAAATAGTTGCTGCCCTCAAGTCAAATCCAGAACATATTGGTAAGTTTCCTAACCAAACTTCACTTCCCGTTTCAACTAACAAGTTGCTTCCTTCCATAATCTAGCCACCTTCCCTAGAGCTTAAACCATTGCCTAGCCATTTGAAGTATGTGTTTTTGGGAGAACAAGAGATGCTGCCCATCATCATCTCTTCTTCACTCACGGCACAAGAGGAGGACAAGTTGGTGAGAGTGCTTCGGGAATACAAAACTGCCATTGGGTGGACATTGGCAGATATAAAGGGAATTAGCCCAACCACTTGCATGCATCGAATACTCTTGGAAGAAGGTGCCAAACCATCTAGAGAAGCACAACGCCGACTCAATCCACCCATGATGGACGTTGTGAAGAAGGAAATCATCAAGCTCCTAGATTATGGAGTGATCTACCCAATTTCTGATAGCCGTTGGGTCTCTCCAGTCCAAGTGGTCCCTAAGAAGTCCGGAGTGACAGTTGTGAAGAATGAAGAGAATGAGCTTGTGCCTACTCGAATCCAAACAGGTTGGAGGGTTTGTATTGATTATAGGAAGCTCAACGCCACCACAAGGAAGGATCACTTCCCTTTGCCATTCATTGATCAAATGCTTGAAAGGTTAGCAGGTTATGCATTCTATTGTTTTCTTGATGGTTATTCTGGTTACAATCAAATTGTCATAGCACCTGAGGACCAAGAAAAAACCACTTTCACATGCCCATTTGGTACATTTGCTTATCGTCGCATGCCATTTGGATTATGCAATGCACCTGCCACATTTCAAAGATGCATGATGAGCATATTTTCAGATTATGTTGAGAAAATTATTGAAGTTTTTATGGATGATTTCAGCGTTTTTGGCAATTTATTTGATGGATGTTTGCATAATCTCAGTTTGATCTTAAAACGATGCATTGAAACTAACCTTGTTCTCAATTGGGAAAAGTGTCATTTCATGGTTAAACAAGGCATAGTTCTAGGTCATATCATCTCTGAAAACGGTATTGAGGTTGATAAGTCAAAGATAGATCTTGTACGTCACTTACCCTCTCCTACTTCGGTTAGAGAGGTTCGTTCTTTTCTTGGACATGCAGGTTTCTATCGACGATTCATCAAAGATTTCTCAAAGGTTTCCCAACCTCTCTGCCGACTCCTTCAAAAAGATGTGGCCTTTGATTTCAATTAGGAGTGCACGGCATCCTTTACACAACTCAAGGAGTTGCTGACCTCAGCCCCAATTATTGTTCCACCTGATTGGAGTCTTCCTTTCGAGCTCATGTATGACGCATCCGATTATGCTGTAGGGGCTGTTTTAGGACAAAGGAAGGACAAGAAGCCGCATGCCATCTACTATGCCTCACGGACATTGAATGATGCTCAATTGAACTATTCCACAACGGAAAAAGAACTTCTTACTGTTGTCTTTGCTTTAGATAAATTTCGTTCATACTTAATTGGCACTAAAGTGATTGTATATTCTGACCATGCAGCCTTGAAGTATCTTCTCACCAAGAAGGAGGCCAAACCAAGGCTGATTCGTTGGATGCTCCTGCTACAAGAGTTCAACATTAAAATTCGGGACAAGAAATGGAGTGAAAATGTGGTGGCTGACCACCTGAGCCGTATGGTGCATGAAGAGGACTCTCTCCCTATTTCAGAGACGTTCCCGGATGAGCAATTGTTGTCCATTGAGGTAAGTGAACCATGGTACGCAGATTTAGTGAACTACTTGGTAACTAAACGTTTTCCAACCAATTTCACTAAACCCCAATGTGACAAACTTAAGAATGATGCACGATTTTATGTGTGGGATGATCCATATTTGTGGAAGTTTTGCCCAGATCAGATTGTTCGACGATGTGTGCACAATTATGAGTTTAATTCCATTCTGGCCTTTTGCCACTCTTATGCATGTGGGGGTCATTTTGGCACCCAAAGAACAGCCCTCAAGGTATTAGAGTGTGGTTTTTATTGGCCTACATTGTTTAAAGATGCTCGAATGTTTTGTTTAACATGTGATCGATGTCAAAGAACAAGTAGCATAGGTGCCAGAGATCAAATGCCGCAGAACCCTATCTTCAATGTTGAAATTTTTGATGTTTGGGGTATTGATTTCATGGGTCCCTTTCCTTCTTCATATGGTTTCACTTATATCTTGCTTGCAGTTGATTATGTTTCCAAATGGGTAGAAGCAAAGGCTACCCGTACTAATGATTCCAGAGTGGTTGCAGATTTCATCAAAACTAACATTTTCTCTAGATTTGGGATGCCACGGGTCTTCATCAATGATGGAGGGTCACATTTTTGCAATCGCACCATTGAGGCGCTGTTTAAGAAATACAATGTCAAGCATAAGGTTTCGACACCTTATCATCCTCAAACAAATGGCCAAGCCGAAGTTTCGAATAGAGAAATCAAGCAAATCTTGGAGAAGACTGTTGGGCCAACTCGGAAGGATTGGAGCTTGCGTTTAGACGATGCATTGTGGGCGTATCGAACTGCCTACAAAACACCTCTAGGGATGTCTCCATTTCGGCTCATCTATGGCAAGCCGTGTCATCTACCTGTGGAACTAGAGCACAAGGCGCATTGGGCTATGAAAACATTCAATTTGGACTTAGATGCTGCTGGCATGCATAGGAAGCTCCAGTTGAATGAACTTGAAGAGCTAAGGAACGAAGCATATGAGAATGCCCGGATTTACAAGGAAAAAACAAAGGCGTTTCATGACAAGATGATTCGAGGCAAAACATTCTCCATTGGGCAGAAAGTGTTGCTTTTCAACTCCCGTTTACGTTTATTCCCTGGTAAGTTACGGTCTAAGTGGATTGGACCTTTTGTTGTTACTAATGTTTTTCCATATGGTGCAATTCAAGTCCAAAGCTTAAGGAATGGACAAGAATTCCAGGTAAACGGACATCGATTGAAGCCATACTATAAGAGTGTCGTGGAGCAGGTTGTGGAGGAGAACTCTCTCCAAGCCGTGGGCTCCAATGGGGAGTGACTGAGTTTTTCGTCCAGCTGTAAGACGTTAAAGCAAGCGCTACTTGGGAGGCAACCCATGCATTCAAGAAAGGAAGACCTAGGGATCACTCCAATTCCAGATTTGCATTCCTAAACCCTTCTCTTTGTTGTTGTTGCTTTTCTGCAATGTTGAGTGTGTTTGTTTGCTAGTTTGTTTGTTTTTGTGTGAGTTTATGCTTGAAACATTGAGGACAATGTTTGATTTAAGTGTGGGGGAGTAACAAAGTGTTTTTGATGCAAATTCGTGGGATTCTACCACCCATTACTTCAAAAGTTGTTTCAAGCTGTTTTTTTAAGTGTTTTTAAGCTGTTTTGGAGTGTTTTAGTGTGTCTTGCCTTTGTTTTACCTTCCAACACAATGATGAGGATTTGGTTTTTAATTACATGGCTGTTAAAGAGAGTTATAAACATGGATGAAAGGTTGATTTACTCTTTGGTTTATGCTTGGTTGTGGTTATAATTTATGAATTCACATGCAATCATAAAGGAAAAATCAGTTTTTGTAACATGCTTGAAGGAAGGAACTCAAATTAACGCTACAACCTTGAGAGACTTGAGCCTCAAACGTTCTTTGGAGAGTTGATAATCTGTGCATTCTTGTTTTCTAAAGTTGTTGCATGATCTCATTATTCTTTGCTTGGTTGCTACTTAGAAGGCGTTTCATCATTTAGTTCCAAATGCTAGAACTCATGCCTATTTCATTTAAAGCATGTTATTGATTTGCATAACACATATTCAAGATGAAGTTGTGTAGTGACCACCACCATAGCCAAATTGCCGTGACCCTTATTTCATTATGTGTTTAAGTTTAACCCCCTTTGAGCCTTGTTTAGCCTATGTTCTTTGTTAACCCCATTATCCTTACCTAGCCTAGTGTAGGACTATCCATACCCTTGTTCTTAAAGGATAGTGAAGCATAACTTAAAATGAATTCGTTTTGATCTACATTATGCAGTAAATTAAGTGTGGGAGAAGGATTGGTTGTTTTAAGCTCAGTTCTACATTTTGTGCTTCAAAAGGAAAGAAAATTTTTAGAAAAAAGAAAAGAAAAAGAAAAAGTTGTGAAAAGAATGAAAAAAGAGTTTGAAAAGAAGAAAGAATGAGTTTAAGAGTGTTGATTGTTGAAGAAAGGGTCCAAAACATCAAATCTGGCCCTAAAATGTGGAAAGCTCCCCTTTTTGTTCAAAGTTAAATTTCTGCATTCCAAAACGAATTCTAAGTGTCAATTTCATTACTTTGCTTACTATTTCTTTAAGGACCTTTGTTTTTCCTATCCTTTCGTTGTTAGCCATTATCCCCAAACCCCGTTACAACCCTTGACTTCATTTTTGAGTGTTATGTGATTCAATATGTGGAGTTTGGAATTGGTATGAGCATATGGTGTCACTGGCAGCCATGGGTGTTTTGTCCACCAAAGCCCCTCCCGCTGAGGCATCTAGCATTTGACGTTCAATGGGTAGGAGCCCTTCGTAGAAATATTGAAGAAGAAGCTCCTCCTTCATTTGATGCTGTGGACATGAAGCAACAAGAGTTTTAAAACGTTCATAATAAGTGGAAAATATTCACCTTCATTTTGCTGAATGCCACTAATCCTCTTGCGTAGAAGAATGACTCGAGAAGTTGGAAAAAACTTCTCTAAGAATGCCCGTTTCATGCTCTCCCAAGATGTGACAGTTACAGGGGCTAATTCATACAACCAATCTTTAGCCTTTTCCAAGAGAGAAAAAGGAAAAGCCTTCATCTTCATTATGCTTCCATCGACATTGACAGGGGTCATGCTTGAACACACCACTTCGAACTCTTTCAAGTGCTTGTTTGGATCCTCCATGGACAGCCCATGGTACTTTGGAATGTGGTGCAGCAAGCTGGACTTCAACTCAAACTCCTCAGTCTTGCCTTGAGCAGCCGTGGGGTATTGGATGCATAAGGGTGCAGCATTGTCCAATCCTGAAGCAGAAAGGTCCTTGATTGTTCGATCGTCCGCTGCCATTACTAGTGCTTCCTCTAAAATCTGAGCCGTGGCCTCCTCCTCCACTTGTACTTTGTCTTCTTCAAGATTTGGTGCAGGTTGAGATGATTGGGGCTCTTGTTGATTCTTATTCTTTCTCAAAGTCCTCTCAAAATCGTCGTCAAAGTCCAAAATATTCTTACGAACAGGTTGAGAGATTCGAGTCATAAACTAGTACCTAAAAACAAGAGAACAAAACAAAGTCAGAAACTTAAACAAACTTAAAAAAAAAACAAACAGAAAGAAAAATCCAAGGGATTAGCAAAGTTGCTAATCCCCGGCAACGGTGCCAAAAATTTGATGCGATGTAAAACAGCACACAAATTAAACCCTCTTGTTGTCAAATTGTAGTAAGGATGCAAGTAGGGATCGTTCTAGACCGCGGATTAGGAGGGATTGCTAAACACTTGAAACTGACTCAAAAACGTAAAACAAAGTTTAAAACACTAAACTAGACTCAAAGAATGCAAAACTACACTCTAAGACACTAAAACAACTCAAAAGACTCAAAACAGCACAAAAACACTCAAAACTGCCTAAAAACACATACTGGGCATTTTTGGACTCTAAACACTACTTTGGACGGAAATAAGGTATTGGCTTGACTCAAAACACTTAAAAAGAGAAACAAAACAGATTTTCAACACTTTGAAACAAGAAAGTAAAAGGGGGTTTTGTTTTGGACGAATTTAAACTAACAAAACAGATTGTAAAACTAGACAGCTTTGAAAACGAATTTTGGAACTTAGATGGATGATGGGCTAGCTAGAGGCTCTTTCTCCACACATGACATGTATGCAAACGACTCGATTTCCAGTTACTCCTTCATTGAATTATGAATGACAATGCCCCAAATTAACCGTGACATCACTAGTTAACCCTCAGATTTTCCTTGTATTATTGGATTGGATGACATCATTCGACAACCCAAAGCATTCTTCAAAAGTCCCCTACATGACATCATAATAGAGATACAATCAAAGATCATTACGTTCAATGAAAATCATAAGCATTGACAAAGCACTTGTAACTATGACATCATGTCACTCATGCTAGGAATTGAACTTAACGCGATTGTGACTAGCAACCTTCACTACATATGAATATAAGTTTGTAACGATTATGTGAAACTCCCTTGTACTCTAGCATCAGATTTATGCATGCCAATTAAGTGTCGACCCTCAATCAACAAACACAAATAAGTTCTTAATCAAACAGTTAAGCCAATTGCATTCACAAATCAAGAATTCGTAACTGGAATGTATCAACTCAAATTGCACACATAATCATGGCTTTGAAATCACCCCTAGCCAAAAAGGGTTTAGCCACTCATGTTTACAGCAAATCGAAAGGAAAAGAAATTAAACATTGTAAACACAGAATGAATTACACCTAGAATGTTCCAACAATCAAGCTTGAACATCCAAGAGTCCTTCCTTCTTTCTCCTTGCTGCGGCACAAAGGTGGGTGAAGTGTATGGGATGTGTTTTGGGGTCAGGAATGTGTTTAGGGTGAAAGGGGGTTGCGACAAAGGTGTTAGGATGAATTCTGGCGTGAATGGATGAAGGGGTGAATGACTGGAACCTCTTATGCGGCACTGAGATGTTTTATTTAAAGACTTAGGGTAATAAAGCTAAGAAACAATTTAGGAAACAGAAATTAAACCAAAACTTTAAGGGAAATAAGAATTAAAGTCAGATTCCTAAGAGAATTGGCAAATAGGTGCGGCAAGGATGAAAAGGGTAAGGGAATGCCTTGCAAGGCAAGGAAAAAGGATTTCCTTGCTGATTTAGGTCCAGAAATTAGGCAAGTGAGGGCTACCTGATAGGAGCATATTTATGCTACTTAGTTAGTGTGTTTCCTTGCATTTGCTTAGCTATTTGTTGCTTAGTATAGTGTTTAAAGTCATTTTCGTGTGTTTTTAGGTCCAAGAAGCAAAGTTGGCAAAAAGATGCATTTTGGAGCATTTTAGAGCAAATCTGGGCATGGAATGGATTGCACAAGCAATGGGCATGAAGATGGACGAATTTGGAGTTTAAATGGAGTGGGAATATGTTTCAAGGTTGGAGAAATAAATTCAAATCATTGAAGATAAGGAATCAGCTCAAAAGAAGGAGGATTATCCAAAACATTATCCAAACAACCTTATCTTATCTTATCTTATCCAATCCTTATCTTATCTTAACAAACCTTATCCTATCCTAATCCTTTTCTAATTCAATTCCTGGTACAATGAGGGTTTATTTTCTGATTGGGGGACATTTAAATTGAGTTTCTAGAAACTCTAAGCCTTGCCGCACCTAGCTTTTCAGAAAACTTGGTTTCCTTGCCTTGCAAGGCTTTCTAGAAGCCTTATCCCACCTTATCCTATTGTGCCGCACCTTAGGCCCTTTCCCATTGGAAATCTGATTGTTTTGAGCCTATTTCTGAATGGATTTAGCTTTCTAGAAGTCCCAATCTGATTCACCTAGGGTTTTGGTGCCTATATATATACAAATCAATCCTTTGCCGTGCACACCACCCCCATACACAACCAATCACGCCAGAAATCATCCCCTACCCCCTGCCGTGCCATATCATCCACACAATCCCAGAAAACCCCTCTTGTGCCGCAGCTATTCAAGGAAGGAGAAGGTGCCACTCTAAGTCGTGACTACTGCTGGAGCGTTCTTAGGTGTTGTCTATCTTTGTTTTCAATGTTTCAATTCAGTATTCTTTGTTTAATTGCTGTCATGAGGAACTAAACCCCTATTAGTTAGAGGGGGAATTTGAAGCCATGAATATATGTTTCTTATGATTTGATTCACTCCAGTTATGATTTCATAAATTGTGAATGTGGTTTGCTTAACTGTTTTATTAAGAACTTGTTCTTGTGTGTTGATTAAGGATGCATACTTAGTTTACATGCATGAATTTGATGCTAGAATATAAGGGAATTTCACCTAATCGTTATGAACTTATATTCACAAGTAGTAAAGGTTGCTAGTCACAATCATGTTAAGTAAACCCTAGGCTGGATTAACATGCGTCTTCCATAGTTATGAATGCCTTGTCAATGTTCATGATTTCCATTGAACTTAATGATCTTTGTTGAATGTCTCTATCATGCGTATTCCATAGTTAGGGAGTTTGAGAAAGAATAATTTGGTTGTGATGCGTTATCCATTCAATTCAATGAACTTAGGGAAATCTGGGAATTAATTAGTTCAATACAATTAATTCGGAACATTGTCATTCATGGTTTATCGAAAGAGTAACTGGGAATCAAGTTGTATGCATATGTTTATGTGTGGATAAGGATCCTTCTAACTAGCCATTCACCCATTCAAATCACCAATTTCGTGCCTTTTTAAGTTGTCTTTACAATTTTGTTTGTTTAAGTTTAAATTCGTTCAAAAACAAATCCCCCTTTATTTTGAAGTGTTAGAATAGTTAAAATCTGTTTTGATTTGTGTTTTTAAGTGTCTTGAGTCAAGTTAAAATCTATTTTCGTCCAAAGTAGTGTTTAGAGTTCAAAACTGCCCAGTTTGTGTTTTTAGGCAGTTTTGAGTGTTTTTGTGCTGTTTTGAGTCTTTTGAGTTGTTTTAGTGTTTTAGAATTTAGTCTTGCATTCTTTGAGTCTAGTTTAGTGTTTTAAACTTTGTTTTTACGTTTTTGAGTCTTATTTGTGTTGATTACCATCCCTAGTTAATCCCCGGTTTAGAACGATCCCTACTTGCATCTTTACTACAATTGTCATCAATAGGGTTTAATTTGTGTGTCAAGTAATTCTCACATCACTACCTTGCACTGCAAGGATGGGAAACAAGGGATTGGTGCGGCAAGGGCAGATTTGGTGCAAGGAAGGTTCAATTTGTGTCCTAAAATGCATAGGAGGCCTGCAATGTTGCTGGAACTTAGGGACAATTAGGATTAGGAAAGGTCAAACCGAAATAAGAAACCTTGGCTTAACTTTCCTACTTCAAGTAGGAATCCTTCTTCAATTAGGAATCCTTCTTCAATTACGAATCATAACATCTACAAGTCTTCACTTTCGTCCATTCCTTTTGCTCCAAGCATGTGATATCCATTCCAAGCCCAAATTTGCTCTAAAAAGGCTCCAAAATGCACCTTCTTGCATACTTTCTCCTTAGAACCTGAAAACACACGAAAATGGCTTAAAAGACTAAAATAGCTAAGAAATAACAACTTAAATGCACAAGAACAAGCTAACTAAGTCGCATAAATATGCTCCTATCAATGAGTTCTAGTATTTGGAACTAAATGATGAAACACATTCTAAGTAGCAACCAAGCAAAGAATTATGAGATTATGCAACCACTTTAGAAAACAAGAATGTCAAGATTAATAACTCTCCAAATAAACGTTTAGGCTCAAGTCTCTCAGGGTTGTAGCGTTATTTTAAGTTACTTCCTTCAAGCATGTTACAAAAACTGATTTTTTTTCTTTGTGATTACATGTGAATTCGTAAACAACAACTACAATTAAGCATAAGCCAAAGAGCATATCAAACTTCTATCCATGTGTAACTTTCTTTAACAGTCATGCAGTTAAAAACCAAATCCTCATCATTGTGTTGGAAGGTACCCTAAGACACAAACAAACACACAAAAACGACTCTTTTTGTATTTTTCAAACTTTTTTCAATTTTTTCTTTCTTTTTCGGATTTTCTGTTCAAGACACTTCAAAACACACTAAAAACTCTTAAAAACAGTGAGAAACAACTTTAGAAGTGATGGGTGACAAAATCCTACGAATTTTCATGAAAAACACTTTGTTTACCCCCCCCCCCCCCCACACTTAAACCAAACATTGTCCTCAATGTTTTAGACATAGACTCACACATAAGCAAGCAAACAACACAACTACAAGAATTAAAATTGATGCGATGTAAAACAGCACACAAATTAAACCCTCTTTTGACAATTGTAGTATATGTATAAGTAAGGATCGTTCTGGATCGGGGATTAGGAGGGATTGCTAATCTAAACTAAACTGACTTTAAAACACAAAAACACAAAAAGAAACTTAAAAACACTTAACTAGACTCTATAGACTCAACACAAACTGAAAAGACTCAAAACTAACTACAAAGATCAAAACAGCACAAAACAATGAAATAGACTCAAAACAGACTCTAGGGAGTTATTTGGACGAAAATTAACTTGAACTTGACTCAAAACACTTAAAAACACAAATTAGACAGATTCTAACCTAATTAACACAACAAAGTAAAGGGGGATTGGGTTTTGGACGAAAATAAAGTAAAACAAAACAGAAACTAGAACTAGACAGATTTGGACGAATTTGGTGAATTGGATGGATGATAGGCTAGCTAGAGGGTTCTTCTCCACACATGACACACTTGCACATAAACCAATTTTCAGTTGTTCTTTCGATAAATCATGAAACTCAACACCCCAGGTTAATTAGGTCCGCTTAAATTAACCTTCAAGTTCTCCTTAAGTTATTGAATTGGATGGGAAAGCGCATACAACAATTCAAAGCATTCTTCAAAAGTCCTTTACGTGAACAGCACAATAACGATACAATCAAAGATCATTAAGCATCATGAAAACTATAAGTATTGACGAGGCATTCATTACTATGATGAGCATGAAACTCCTGCCAAGAATTCATTTAACGCAATCGTTTATAAGCGACCTCCACTACTCTTGAATATAAGTTTGTAACTATTAGGTGAAACTCCCTTATACTCAAGCATCATATTCATGCATGCAAACTAAGTGTGCACTCTCTTAATAAACATACACAAATAAGTTATCAATCAAGCAGTTAAACAAATTGAATTCACAACTTATGAAATCACAACTGAAGGTAATCAATTCATATTGCAAGTATGTTCATGGCTTTGAATCTTTCCCTAGCCAAAAGGGTTTAGCTCCTCATGTTCACAGCAAAACAAAGAGAAATTAGATTAAACATTGAAAACAAAGATAGATTACACCTAGAAACGTTCCAGCAATCCAACGTCTTGAATGGCTAGGCACGGCTTCAAGTTAATCCTCTCCTTCTTCCTTTTGTAAAGCTGTGGCACAAGGAGTTAAGGTGTGTAGAATGGGTGGTGATGGGTGGTAGAGGATGGATAGGTAGATAGGTGAATGGAATGGATGCAGAGAATCTGTTTTGAGAGAGAGAGACTAAATGGTGTGGATGGCTTTATTTATAGGGCCAGGGTTGAAAGGCAATCAGAAAATAATAGGAAAGGTTCATAACTTAGCTAATTTGGTTCCACAATTTAATAGGTAAGAAAGAATCAGAAAATCAAAAAGAATAAGAAAGTGAAATTCGGCAGAATATGTAGGAGAGAAAAGGTATGTGTTTTAAAGGTCAGAAATTAAGAGAGAAAGGGAAAGAAGGTGTGGCATTGATTTGTAAGAGAAATGGCAAGTATTTTTGGGCAGAAAATAGGCAAGAAAACCTCTCCCTTGTGCAGCAAGGATTAGAATTAAAGAGGAATGTGTTTTATGACAGAAAATAGGCAAGAAAACCTCTCCCTTGTGCAGCAAGGATTGAAACAAAAGGGGAATGTGTTAGGCACGGTTTTGGACTTCTAGAATGAGTAATTAGGCAACCTGCATGTTTTGGAAACCCCAAAAATGGAAACCTCCACAAATGGAAACTTTCACAAATAGAAACCTTCACAAATAGAAACTTCCAAATTTAGAAACCTTGGCTTCCAATTTTGAACTCTTCATTCTTCATTTGATCCTAAGCTCATTTGATCTTCAATTTCGTCCATCCACTTAGCTCCAAGCATGTGCAATCCATTTAGTGCCCAAAACTGCTCCAAAAAGCACCAAAATGCACTTTCTTGCATACTTTGCACATTAGACCTACAAACACACGAAAATAGCTTAAAATACTAAAATAACTAAGAACTAACAACGAAAATGCAAGGAAATAGGCTAACTAAGTTGCATAAATATGCTCCTATCACAAATATGGCAAAGTAAAAGCAGTAAAGAGAAGGGTTAAAGAACGCAAATCTGGTTTTTGGAGCTAGAATTCCATCTTGTCCTCGTTTGAACACATGGGTTGCCTCCCAAGAAGCGCTTGCTTTAACGTCTTCCAGCCGGACGATACCTTCTTTTAAGCTTGAATAGGGCCAACGGCATGGAGGGGTACATTCTCCACAACATGCTCCTCAAAATACTCATACATTGGCTCTATGAATGGAAGGGGATAGTAATCCTTCCTGATTGGAGTGTTGAGCATTCTAAAGTCAATGTAATCATTCCCACCAGCTTGTATTCGATTGGGGACCTGCACCATACAAGGTAACAACGTCTTAGTTGAAATTGGAATTGAAATTGGAATAGGTGGCTTACCAATGTACTGCAATGAAGTGGCAGCACTATCAACAAATGCATGTGGGGTGCTCTCGGCCAGATTTGGGGGTTTGAGGATTGTGGCCCTGCAATCCTTGTGCTTCACTCCAATTCCTTCTTCGTTGGTAGTTCGAAATGCATCCTTCTTGATTGGTGCTGAATGTTCCTGCCCTTTATTTTTTATTACATCAATGACAAAACAAGAACGAACGTCATTCGTATTCTCAATAGATTCAGAAATATTAAAATTAATCATATCACCACGAAACGCCATAGTTACTGCTCCCTTGGCCACGTCAATCTTGGTTTGAGCAGTTTTCATGAAAGGTCGTCCAAGTAAGAGTGGCGATGGTGGAGAGTGGGCTGAGTCCTCCATATCAAGCACATAGAAATCTGCAGGAAAAATCAAGTGGTCTACCTGCACCAAAACATCTTCCAAAACTCCTTTCGGATATGCATTAGATCGATCGGCTAATTGAATAATAACACCATCATTTTTAAGCTCTCCTAGATTCATGGATGCATAAACGGAATATGGCATGACATTTATTGATGCACCTAAATCTAGCATAGCGTGGTCAAACCTTGTATTACCAATTACACAAGGGATTGTGAAACTACCTGGATCTTTGCATTTAGATGGCAGCTTTCTTTGCAACATTGCAGAGACATTCTCACTTACATGTACCACCTCTTTCTCCCGAATCCGTTTCCTTGTTGTACATAGCTTCTTTAAAAACTTAGCGTACTTCGGGATTTGCTTTATAGCATCAAGGAGCGGGATATTGACATGCACCTTCCTAAAGGTCTCTAGAATGTCTTGTTCATTCTCTTCGTTCCTAGCTTGCATAAACCTGCTAGGGAAAGGCAAATTTGGTGGAATTAGGTTAGAATGAGTCAAATTTGAACCACCCTTACCTGAATTGGACGGTGTGGAAGGCTTAGGGGGCTGCAGCAAGGATGGTTCCTTCCTTGTCGTAGGCTTGTCTTGCTCCTCCTCTTCAATTAGCAACTTTTCATCTTCTTTTTGGCTTGATTTGGATGGTTGTGGGTCAGTTCCAACTTCTTTTCCACTTCTCAACATGATGGCTTTAGCGGTTTCAAATCCTCCCTTTGGATTCACAATGGTTGAACTAGGAAGTTTACCTTCTTCTCGAAACTGCCCAAGGAACTCTGAAATCTGCCCTATTTGCTTCTTCATGTCGCTCATCTCCTTGTCTTGATTCGCTATTCGATTATTTTGGTTTTGTAATCCCTACACTATAGAAGTTAGTAGTTGAATAGCTTGAACATTATCAAATAGTGAACCTGAGTTTGGTTGAGCAGATTGTGGTTGAAGTTGCATTGGTTCGAATGGCCTTTGATAGAACCCGGGAGTTTGCTGTCTAAATCCACCTTGTTGTTGAGGTTGTTGAGGCTCCCTCCACTTGAAGTTTGGGTGATCTCTCCAGCCCGGATTGTAAGTATTGGAGTATGGATCATTCCGTGGCTGATTTTGGCCTTGATAGCCCACGACATTGGCACTTTCCCATCCTCCATTCTCTATCAATTGAGGGCATTAATCATTGAGATGCCCCTGCATAGAGCACACTCCACATATGGCCGGCCCTTGTACTTTGGTTCCATCAACAACCTGTGACAAAAGAAGAGTGAGATTAGCCATTTGAGATTGAAGTTCAGAAATTGCACTTACCTCATTCACTTGTTGTTGCCGTGGGGGGTCCCTTTGTCCAACACCTTCGTATTGTTGTGCATTCAAGGCTCGGTTTGCAATTAAGATCTTGGCAGCCACCGGGGTTTTGTCAACCAAGGCACCTCCCGCCGAAGCATCAAGCATTTGTCTCTCAATTGGAAGAAGTCCTTCGTAGATATATTGAATTAAAAGCTCTTCCTTCATTTGGTGTTGTTGGCAGGATGCAACTAGGGCCTTAAAACGCTCATAATATGCTGGAAAAGATTCTCCTTGGCTTTGTTCAATGCCACTAATTCTCTTCCTTAAAAGAATAACTCTCGAAGTTGGGAAGAATTTCTCTAAAAACGCTCTTTTCATGCTTTCCCAAGAAGTGACTGTTCCAGGTGCCAATTCGAATAACCAATCCTTAGCCTTTTCAAATAGAGAGAATGGAAAGGCTTTCATCTTCAGAATATTCCCATCTACGTTGATTGGTGTCATGCTTGAGCACACCACCTCAAATTCCTTCAAATGCTTGTTTGGATCTTCCATGGACAGCCCATGGTACTTAGGAATGTGATGCAACAAGCTTGACTTCAATTCAAACTCATCAGTCTTGCCTTGAGCCGTCCTAGGATATTGAATGCATAAGGGCACGGCATTGTCCGATCCCGAGGCTGAAAGTTCTTTGATTGTACGATTATCCACAGCCATGGCTTGTTCTTCCTCTTCCTCTTCTTCAAACTCAGATTCGGAACTAGAGCTAGCACTAGGTAGATTGGGTTCTGGGTGCTTCCTCTTCCTTCTGAAATCTCGTTCAAAATCATCGTTAAAGTCCAAGATATGTGCGTGAACGGGTTGAGAACTTCGAGTCATACACTAGTACCTAAAACAAAGAAAACAAAACAAACTTAGAAAACAAAGCAAAACAAAAACAAAAGCAAACTAAAACACACGGCATAAACTAGGGAGATTAGCAAGTTTGCTAATCCCCGGCAACGGCGCCAAAATTTGACGTGAAAATTACTTGACACTCAAATTAAAACCCTATCGACGTAGTATATGAAAGTAGGGATCGTTTTAAGCCGGGGATTAGAAGGGATGCTAATCTACACAATTTAAACTCTAAAACACTAAACTAGACTCTTATGACTCAAAACTGACCAAATTGACTCAAAACACACAAACTAAGCTAAATAGACTCAAAACAGATACTAGATTGAATTGGACAAATTCTAGACTAGTAAGACTCAAAACACAGAAAGGGGACAGATTTTGACGAATTTGACAAAACTAAAACACAAATAAGAACTGAGGGGGTTTTTGGACGAATTTGAGAAAACTAAGTAAATATTAGCAAACAAAGTAAGTTAAAACGAAATTAAGGTGAATTCTGATGCAATGTAAAACAAGCACACAAATTAAACCCTCTTATTGACAATTGTAGTATAGATGCAAGTAGGGATCGTTCTGGACCGGGGATTGGAGGGCTTGCTAAAACCTCAAAACTGAATCAAAATCATTAAAACAAAGTTTAAAACACTAAACTAGACTCAAAGAATGCAAAACTAGACTCTAAGACATTAAAACAACTCAAAAGACTCAAAACAACACAAAAACACTCAAAACTGCCTAAAAACACAAACTGGGCAGTTTTAGACTCTAAACACTACTTTGGACGGAAATAGGGTATTGGCTTGACTCAAAACACTTAAAAACAGAAACAAAATAGATTGTGAACACTTTGAAACAAGAAAGTAAAAGGGCGGTTTGGGTTTTGACGAAATTAAAAACAAAACGAACAGATTGTAAACTAAAACAGATTTTTGACGAATTTGGTAAAACTTATGGATGATGGGCTAGCTAGAGGCTCTTTCTCCACACATGACATGTATGCAAACGACTCGATTTCCAGTTACTCCTTCATTGAATCATGAACGACAATGCCCCAAATTAACCGTGACATCACTAGTTAACCCTCAGATTTTCCTTGTGTTATTGGATTGGATGACATCATTCGACAACCCAAAGCATTCTTCAAAAGTCCCCTACATGACATCATAAGAGAGATACAATCAAAGATCATTACGTTCAATGAAAATCATAAGCATTGACAAAGCACTTGTAACTATGACATCATGATACTCGTGCTAGGAATTGAACTTAACGCGATCGTGACCAGCGACCTTCACTACACATGAATATAAGTTTGTAACGATTATGTGAAACTCCCTTATACTCTAGCATCAGATTTATGCATGCCAACTAAGTATCGATCCTTAATCAACAAACACAAATAAGTTATCAATTCCACAGTTAAGCCAATTACATTCACAACTCACGAATTCATAACTTGAATTTATCAACTCAATTTGCATACATAATCATGGCTTTGAAATCACCCCTAGCCAAGAGGGGTTTAGCCACTCATGTTCACAGCAAAACAAAAGGAAAAGAAATTAAACATTGTAAACATAGAACGAATTACACCTAGAACGCTCCAACAATCAAGCTTGAACGTCCAAGAGTCCTTCCTTCTTCCTCCTCGCTGCGGAACGAAGGTGGGTGAAGTGTATGGGATGTGTTTTGGGGTCAGGAATGTGTTTAGGGTGAAAGGAAGTTGCGGCAAGGGTGTTGGGATGGTTTCTGGCGTGAATGCATGATTGGGTGAGTGAATGGATCTCTTTTGTGCGGCACAAGGAAGGTTTATTTAAGGAATTAGGGTAATAAAGCTAGGGAACAATTTAGGAAACAGAAATTAAATCAAAAGCTTAAGGGAAATAGGAATTAAAGTCAGAATCCTAAGGGAATTGGGCAAGTAGGTGCGGCAAGGGTGGAAAGGGTAAGGCAAGGCCTTGCAAGGCAAGGCAAAAGGGTTTCCTTTCTGTTTGAGGTCCAGATTTTGGGTAATAAAGGGATGCCTTGCACGGCAAGGATGGGTAAAGCAAGGGAAGGTGCGGCAAGAGTTCTTTAGGTGCAAGGGAAGTTCACTTTGTGTCCTAAAATGTATAGGAGGCCTTCAAAGTTGCTGGAACTTAGGAATATTTAGGATTAGGAAAGGTCAAACCAAAATAGGAAACATTGGCTTAACTTTCCTACTTCAAGTAGGAATCCTTGTTCTTCTAGGAATCCTTCTTTGATTAGGAATCCTTCGTTGATTAGGAATCCTAACTTCTTCAAGTCTTCAATTTCGTCCATTCCTTTTGCTCCAAGCATGTGATGTCCATCCCAAGCCCAATTTTGCTCCAAAATGCACTTTCTTGCATACTTTGCCCTTAGAACCTAAAAACACACGAAAATGGCTTAAAAGACTAAAATAGCTAAGAAGTAGCAACTTAAATGCACAAGAACAAGCTAACTAAGTCGCATAAATATGCTCCTATCAAATTCCCCCACACTTAGCTTTTGCTAGTCCTCGAGCAAAACAAAAACAAACAAAGAAAACAAAACGAAACAAAACAAACAAAACACAACCTAAACCTTCCACCATTTGCCTCAGGGATTTCCAATGCACATGACATATTAAAAATCATCACTTGCACAGATTTTGGTCATCCTTACACTTGAATTCATACTTAATCACAGTCACCATTCACTAGTTCACATTTAACCAATTAAAACGATGTTTTGAATGTAGTAACATGCCTTAGAGAATTCCCTCAATTCCTTACTAGATATGCACTCAATTTTCACTCAAATTTTCTGACTACACACCCTACACTAGGTATATGTGAGAAGATTGATGTAAACATGAAAACTAATACTCATATATGTTGCAACAAAGAAAGCACTTTCTGGAGTTAATAAGCATGTTCAGATATGATCTCATGAATGGAATGCTACTACTTAGATGCGAGAACCAGTGACACCATATGCTCATACCAATTCCAAATTCCACATATTGAAACACACAACACCCAAGATTGAAGTTAAAGGGTTGTAACGGGGCTTAGGGTGTTGGGTAAGAAAGAAAGGATATGGAAAACAAGGGTTCTTAAAGAATAGCAAGCAAAGCAATGAAATCAACACTTAGAATTCACTTTGAATGCAGAAATCAACTTAAAACACAAAAGGGAAGAATTACACACTCTAGGGCCGAATTTTGATGTTTTGGACCCTTTCTTCAACAAACAACACTTTAGAACTCTTTTTTATATAATTTTCAACTCTTTTTCATTCTTTTCACAACTTTTTCTTTTTCTTTTTCTTTTTCCACGAATTTTCTTTTTATCTCAAACCCATGTCTTATTTCTTTTTCTTGGCACACAAACACACACAAATCCCTTCCCCCACACTTGTTTTCTGCAAAAGGACAATCAAAAGGAATTCATTCTAATTCATGTTTCACTATCCTTTAAGAACAAGGGTATGGATGGTCCTAATCTAGGCTAGGTGAGAATAATGTGGTTAACAACAAAGAAACATAGGCTAAACAAGGCTCAACGGGGTTTAAACCTACAAAACAAATGAAGAAAGAGGTTTGGCTATGTGGCTGTGGTGCTTCACTAATTAACTTCATCTTGATTGTGTGTTATGCAAATCAATGTCATGCTTTGAATGGAACGGGCATGAGTTCTAGTGTTTGGAACTAAGTGATGAAACGCCTTCTAAGTAGCAACCAAGCAAAGAATAATGAGATCATGCAACGACTTTAGAAAGCAAGAATGCACAGATTATAACTCTCCAAAAAAAACGTTTAAGGCTCAAGTCTCACAAGGTTGTAGCGTTAATTTGAGTTCCTTCCTTCAAGCATGTTACAAAAACTGATTTTATCCTTTAAGATTGCATGTGAATTCATAAATTATAACCACAACCAAGCATAAACCAAAGAGTAAATCAAACTTTCATCCATGTTATAACTTTCTTTAACAGCCATGCAATTAAAAACCAAATCCTCATCATTGTGTTGGAAGGTTCCCTAAGACACAAACAAACACACACAAACGACTCTTTTTGGGTTTTTCAAAACAATTTTTCAAATTTTTATGAGATTTTCGGATTTTTATGTCAAGACACACTAAAACACACCAAAACAGCTTAAAAACAGCTTGAAACAACTCTTGAAGTAATGGGTGGTAAAATCCCACGAATTTGCATCAAAAACACTTTGTTACCCCCCCACACTTAAATCAAAAATTGTCCTCAATGTTTCAAGCATAAACTCACAGAAAAACAAGCAAACTAACAAACAACAAATAAACAAACTAAACATGGCAGAATAGAAACAACAACAAAGAGAAGGGTTTAGGAATGCAAATCTGGAATTGGAGTGATTCCTAGGTCCTCCTTTGTTGAATGCATGGGTTGCCTCCCAAGAAGCGCTTGCTTTTACGTCGTGTAGCCAGACGATACCTCCAATTCTGCTTCTTTGGAGGCCACGACATGGAATTGATCTTTGAATGGAAGGTGATACTTGAAATGATCCGGCAATGGTTTAAATTCTAGTGTGGGTGCCTGAATCATTAAAATCAGCAAGTTAGTAGAAAACAAAATTGAAATTGGAGAAGATGGGTTACTTGCTTTGTCCGATAAGAACTCAATTACAAACACCACATCTGTGAACGTTTCAGGAATGTTGCACTTGGCCAGGTTGAATGTGATGGTTGTGACTTCTTTGGGCTTTGTTGTTTCATGAACATCCTCTTTGATGCATTCTTCATATGCTCCAGCCACTTCTTGCTCTTGAATCATTCTTTTTGATGTACAAGGTTCTTTGAACACTTCAACACAATCTGGAACTTGATTTGTTGCACCAAGAATTGGAATATCACTGTGCACCTTTGGGAGGGCTTCCACGATGTCTTTTTCACTTGCATCTGTCTTGGGAATTAAAAACCTGCTAGGAAAAGGTGCATTCGGTGGAATAATGTTAGAATGAATTGAGTTTGGAACAATATTACCAGAGTGGACGGCCTAGGGACTCTAGGAGGCTGCGGCAAGGGTTGTTATTCCCTTGCCGTGGGTGTGGCCTCCTCCTCTTCTTCTAGCAGTAGCAATTCATCCACATTCAGGCTGTGTTTGAACGGTTCTGGGTCAGCTTCAACATCTATAGCACTTCCCAAAGTGATAGCCTCGGTGATTTCAAAATCTTCCATTGAATTTACAATAGTTGAGTTGGAGAGTTCACTTTGCTCTTGAATCTGCACCATGAACTCCATAATCTCTCCCATTTGATTCTTCAATTCGCTCATCCTTTGGTCTTGATTCTGCTGCCCTTGTGCCAAAGTGGTTAGTAATTGAATAATTTGATCATTATCCATGGACGAACCTGAATGTGGTTGGGACGATTGTGGTGAAGGCTGTGGTGGTGCGTATGGCCATTGATAGAACTCCTCAGATGGCTGCGAATATTCTTCATGATGTGAGCCCTGCGTCAAAGAAATTAATTCATCAAGAATTTCATTATAATTCATAGACATACTTGAATTCGATTAGAATTGTTGTGGGGGAGGCTGTGGTGGCTGCATAGGTCTTGAATAGAACTCCTCATCTTGCTGCCAATATCCACCTTGTTGAAATTGTTGAGGTTCCCCCCACCTATAATCTGAATAATCTCTCCAATCGGAATTGTAAGCGTTGGAAAACAGGTTGTCCCTTGATTGGTTATGGCCTTGATAACCCCAAGCACCTCCATTTGCAGTGAATTGAGGACGTTGATGAGTTTGAGCAGTGTGCAATGTGGTTAATTCGGCAATCTGGGACAATTGAGAAGTAAGATTTGCCAATTGAGCTTGAATGTTAGCACAATCCATGTCTTACTCCTCAAGTACCTGAAATCAAATATCAAAAGTAAAAGACACAAACAGAAACACAAACAGAAACAAAGTCAGCAACTAAAACAAAAGACAGGAAAAAGAAAACAAAGGAAACAATGGGGGATTAGCAAAGTTGCTAATCCCCGGCAACGGCGCCAAAAATTTGATGCAATGTAAAACAAGCACACAAATTAAACCCTCTTATTGACAATTGTAGTATAGATGCAAGTAGGGATCGTTCTGGACCGGGGATTAGGAGGGCTTGCTAAAACCTCAAAACTGACTCAAAATCATTAAAACAAAGTTTAAAACACTAAACTAGACTCAAAGAATGCAAAACTAGACTCTAAGACACTAAAACAACTCAAAAGACTCAAAACAGCACAAAAACACTTAAAACTGCCTAAAAACACAAACTGGGCAGTTTTAGACTCTAAACACACTTTGGACGGAAATAGGGTATTGGCTTGACTCAAAACACTTAAAAACATAAACAAAACAGATTGTGAACACTTTGAAACAAGAAAGTAAAAGGGGGGTTTGGGTTTTGACGAAATTAAAAACAAAACGAACAGATTGTAAACTAAAACAGATTTTTGACGAATTTGGTAAAACTTATGGATGATGGGCTAGCTAGAGGCTCTTTCTCCACACATGACATGTATGCAAACGACTCGATTTCCAGTTACTCCTTCATTGAATCATGAACGACAATGCCCCAAATTAACCGTGACATCACTAGTTAACCCTCAGATTTTCCTTGTGTTATTGGATTGGATGACATCATTCGACAATCCAAAGCATTCTTCAAAAGTCCCCTACATGACATCATAATAGAGATACAATCAAAGATCATTACGTTCAATGAAAATCATAAGCATTGACAAAGCACTTGTAACCATGACATCATGATACTCGTGCTAGGAATTGAACTTAACGCGATCGTGACCAGCGACCTTCACTACACATGAATATAAGTTTGTAACGATTATGTGAAACTCCCTTATACTCTAGCATTAGATTTATGCATGCCAACTAAGTATCGATCCTTAATCAACAAACACAAATAAGTTATCAATTCCACTGTTAAGCCAATTACATTCACAACTCACGAATTCATAACTGGAATTTATCAACTCAATTTGCATACATAATCATGGCTTTGAAATCACCCCTAGCCAAAAAGGGTTTAGCCACTCATGTTCACAGCAAAACAAAAGGAAAATAAATTGAACATTGTAAACATAGAACGAATTACACCTAGAACGCTCCAACAATCAAGCTTGAACGTCCAAGAGTCTTTCCTTCTTCCTCCTTGCTGCGGCACAAAGGTGGGTGAAGTGTATGGGATGTGTTTTGGGGTCAGGAATGTGTTTAGGGTGAAAAGAAGTTGCGGCAAGGGTGTTGGGATGGTTTCTGGCGTGAATGCATGATTGGGTGAGTGAATGGATCTCTTTTGTGCGGCACAAGGAAGGTTTATTTAAGGAATTAGGGTAATAAAGCTAGGGAACAATTTAAGAAACAGAAATTAAATCAAAACCTTAAGGGAAATAGGAATTAAAGTCAGAATCCTAAGGGAATTAGGCAAGTAGGTGCGGCAAGGGTGGAAAGGGTAAGGCAAGGCAAAAGGGTTTCCTTTCTGTTTGAGGTCCAGATTTTGGGTAATAAAGGGATGCCTTGCACGGCAAGGATGGGGAAAGCAAGGGAAGGTGCGGCAAGAGTTCTTTAGGTGCAAGGGAATTTCACTTTGTGTCCTAAAATGTATAGGAGGCCTTCAATGTTGCTGGAACTTAGGAATATTTAGGATTAGGAAAGGTCAAACCAAAATAGGAAACATTGGCTTAAGTTTCCTACTTCAAGTAGGAATCCTTGTTCTTCTAGGAATCCTTCTTTGATTAGGAATCCTTCTTTGATTAGGAATCCTTCGTTGATTAGGAATCCTAACTTCTTCAAGTCTTCAATTTCGTCCATTTCTTTTGTTCCAAGCATGTGATGTCCATCCCAAGCCCAATTTTGCTCCAAAATGCTCCAAAATGCACTTTCTGGCATACTTTGCCCTTAGAACCTGAAAACACACGAAAATGGCTTAAAAGACTAAAATAGCTAAGAAATAGCAACTTAAATGCACAAGAACAAGCTAACTAAGTCGCATAAATATGCTCCTATCAAATTCAAGGGTGAAAAGCTAATTAGAGGATCCTTCTCCACACATGAAACATATGCATACAAATTGATTTCCAGTATTGTTTCTTTAAACCATGAATGACAATGCCCCAAATTAATCGTGAATGCACAAATTAACTTTCAGATTTTCCTTAATTCATTGAATTGGATGGATAACGCATCGACAATCAAATTATTCTTATCAAGTTCCCTACATGGAATACGCATAATAGAGATACATTCAAAGATAAGTTCTATGAAAATCATAAGCATTGACAAGGCATTCGTAACTATGAAAAGCATGATGATGCTCCTGCCATGGGTTCACTTAACACAATTGTGACTAGCAACCTTTACTACTCATAAATATAAGTTCATAACAATTAGGTGAAATTCCCTTATATTTTAGCATCAGATTCATGCATGCAAATGATAGAAGCATATTTATGCGACTTAGTTAGCATGTTTTCTTGCATTTTCTTAGTTAGTTTCTACTTACTATAGTGTTTTAAGCTATTTTCGTGTGTTTGTAGGTTTTAAGTGTCAAGATGGCAAAAAGAAGCAATTTGGAGCATTCTAGAGCATTTTTGGGCCAAGATTGGGTAGTGCAAGCATGGAGGCAAGTTGATGGACGAAATTGAAGATATAAAGGCTTGAAATCAGCTAAGAAGATGGAAGAAAGAAGTCAAAGATAAAGAAGATAAGGAATCAGCTATAAAGAAGGGGAATTATCCAAAACATTATCCAAACTACCTTATCTTATCCAAACCTTATCTTCTCTTATCCTAATCTTATCGTAACCTGTTTTCTTCAGTTTAGGGGACTTAAAACCTGATTTCTAGAAGTCCTATCCCTTGTCCTATAAAAGTGGCGCCCCAAATACTTCTAGAAACCTCAAAATCTGCCACAAAACACATTCTTTCTAGAACCCTGAAAATCTGGCGTCTCCTCCCCTTCTAGAATCCTTTTTCCTTGCCTTGCAAGGCATTCCCTGCCCTTATCCTATTGTGCCGCACCTCTCAGGCCCTTTCCCTCTTGGATTCTGATTGTTAGGCCCTTTTCCTTGTGGATTTGGGTTCTACAAATCATTTTCAGAGATTAATTGGACCACAATTCCTTTTCCAAATTAATTGCCGCACCCTAGGGCCCTAATCCTATTTTTCTGCTAAGTCAAAGTCCTAAACTGATTTCCCTAGGGTTTGCTATGCTATATATACATATTTTCAAGCCTTGCCGGACACCACCATCCATCCATACGAATTCTACACACCTCCACACGTCTCAGCCATTCCAAACACCATTCATAAACCCTAAACCACTTGTGCCGCAGCCCTGCAAGGAGAGGAGGAGCAGCTTTGGAGCGTGTTGCACCCAATCTGGAGTGTTGGGCGTTCTTAGGTGTTTTCTACCTTATGTTTTCGATGTTTAAATTAGTTTTCCTTTGTCTTACTGTAGTTATGAGAGGCTAAACTCGTTTTTAGCTAGAGGCTACTTTGAAACCATGATTTTGTGTGTGCTATGACTTGATAAATTTCAGTTACAGATTCTTGAAGTATGAATGCAATTGGCTTAACTGTTTTAATTAGAACTTATTTCTGTTTGTTGATTGAGGGTCGACACTTAATTGGCATGCATAAATTTGATGCTAGGATATAAGTAAGTTTCACATAATCGTTACAAACTTATGTTCACAAGTAGTAAAGGTTGCTGGAACAATCGTGTTAAGTTCAATTCTTGGTGTGAGTAACATGATGTCATAGTTATGAATGCCTCGTCAATGCTTATGATTCTCATTGAGCGTAATGATCTCTGATTGTGTCTCTATTATGATGTCATGTAGGGAAACTTATGAGAATAATTTGGTTGTAGATGAGTTGTCCGTCCAATTCAATGAAATTAGGAGAATCTGAGGGTTAATTAGTGATTGACAGGGTTAATCTGGGGCATTGTCATTCGTAATTCAATGAAAACGTAACTGGAAATCAAGTTATATGCATATAAGTCATGTGTGGATAAGGAAACCTCTAGCTAGTTCACCATCCATCCTAAAAACCCAATTTCGTCTAAATCTGCCTAGTTTAAAGTCTGTGTTAGTTTTAACTTAGTTTCACTCTAAAACAAATCCCCCTTCACTTGTTTGAGTCTAATTAGTTAGAATCTGTCTCGGTTTGTGTCTTTGTGTGTTTTGAGTCAAGTTTAATTCAATTTTCGTCCAAAGTTGTGTCTAGTGTCTAGAATCTGTCCAATTAGTGTTTTTAAGCAATTTTGAGTGTTTTGAACCTGTTTTGAGTCTTACTAGTTTATTTAGAGTCTTTTGAGTCTTGTTTTGCTTATTTGAGTCAGTTTGTGCTAGATTAGCAAGCCCTCCTAGTCCCCGGTCTAGAACGATCCCTACTTGCGTTTATACTACAATTGATAACAAGAGGGTTTAATTTGTGTGCTTAACTTTAATCACATCAAATTTTTGGCGCCGTTGCCGGGGATTAGCAACTGTGCTAATCCCCCGTTATTTATTTATTTTTGTTTATCTTCGTGTGTGTGTTAGTCTAGATTCTGATTCTAGTTTGTTTTCTTTGTTTTCAGGTACTAGTTTATGACTCGTAGTTCTCAAGTGGTTCGTGAGCATATCTTGGATTTTGACGACGATTTTGAATGAACCTTGAGAAGGAAAAGAAAGAACCCAGAACCTCACCCACCTAGTTCAAGTTCTGAAACCGAGGTTGAGGAACAAGAAGAGGCAAAATCTGAGGAGATAGAGGAGGCCGAGGTTGAAGAAGTTATGGCTGCAGATAATCGAACCATTAAGGAGCTCTCGGCCTCGGGATTGGATAATGCAGTACCCCTATGTATCCAATATCCTAGGGCAGCTCCAGAGAAGACCGACGAGTTCGAATTGAAGTCTAGCTTGTTGCACCACATTCCCAAATGCCATGGGCTGTCCATGGAGGATCCAAACAAGCATTTGAAGGAATTTGAAGTGGTTTGCTCAAGTATGACACCCATTAATGTTGATGGGAATATTTTGAAGATGAAAGCCTTTCCATTCTCATTGTTGGAAAAGGCTAAAGATTGGTTGTACGAATTGGCGCCCGGAACTGTCACATCTTGGGAAAGTATGAAACGAGCATTCCTGGAGAAGTTTTTCCCAACTTCAAGAGTCATTCTCTTGAGGAAACGGATTAGTGGTATTCAGCAAAATCAAGGAGAGTCTTTCCCTGCATATTATGAGCGTTTTAAAGGCCTAGTTGCGTCATGCCCTCAACACCAAATGAAGGAGGAGCTGCTCATTCAATACTTCTATGAAGGACTCCTCCCCATTGAACGCCAAATGCTAGATGCATCAGCGGGTGGTGCGTTAGTTGACAAGACGCCGGTGGCTGCCAAGACCTTAATTGCGAACCGAGCCCTCAATGCACAACAATATGAAGGTGTTGGACAAAGAGAGAGCCCACGGCAGCAACATGTCAATGAGGTAAGTGCAATTTCTGAAATTCAATCACAATTTGCTAATCTTACTCTCCTTGTGTCTCAGGTTGTCGAAGGACCAAAATCACAACCACCACCAATCTGTGGCGTGTGCACCATGCAAGGGCACCAATCTGAAAGTTGCCCTCAATTGATTGAGAATGGAGGATGGGAGAGTGCCAACGCTGTTGGGTTCCAAGGCCAAAATCAGCCCCAATATGATCCATATGCAAATACCTACAATTCGGGTTGGAAAGATCATCCAAATCTGCGTTGGAGGGAACCCCAACAACCTCAACAGCAAGGTGGATTTCGGCCACCAACCCCTGGGATGTTTCCAAAGCCATATGTGATAGGAGCATATTTATGCTACTTAGTTAGTGTGTTTCCTTGCATTTGCTTAGCTATTTGTTGCTTAGTATAGTGTTTAAAGTCATTTTCGTGTGTTTTTAGGTCCAAGAAGCAAAGTTGGCAAAAAGATGCATTTTGGAGCATTTTAGAGCAAATCTGGGCTTGGAATGGATAGCACAAGCAAAGGGCATGAGGATGGACGAATTTGGAGTTTAAATGAAGCTAGGATTATGTTTCAAGGTTGGAGAAATAAATTCAAAACATTGAAGATAAGGAATCAGCTCAAAAGAAGGAGGATTATCCAAAACATTATCCAAACAACCTTATCTTATCTTATCTTATCCAATCCTTATCTTATCTTAACAAACCTTATCCTATCCTAATCCTTTTCTAATTCAATTTCTGGTACAATGAGGGTTTTAATTTCAGTTTAGGAGACATAAAAACCTTATCTCCTCCATGCCGCACCTAGCCTTCTAGAATATCTGATTTCCTTGCCTTGCAAGGCTTTCTAGAAGCCTTATCCCACCTTATCCTACTGTGCCGCACCTTAGGCCCTTTCCCATTAGAAATCTGATTGTTTTGAGCCTATTTCTGGATGGATTTGGTTTTCTAGAAGTCCCAATCTGATTCACTTAGGGTTTTTGGTGCCTATATATATTAAAACACCCTTTTGCCGTGCACACCACCCTCCATACACAACCAATCACGCCAGAAATCATCCCCTACCCCCTGCCGTGCCATATTATCCACCCAAACCCAGAAAACCCCTCTTGTGCCGCAGCTATTCAAGGAAGGAAGGAGAAGGTGCCACTCTAAGTCGTGACTATTGCTGGAGCGTTCTTAGGTGTTGTCTATCCTTGGTTTCAATGTTTCAATTTAGTTTTCTTTGTTTAATTGCTGTCATGAGGAACTAAACCCCTATTAGTTAGAGGGGGAATTTGAAGCCATGAATATATGTTTCTTATGATTTGATTCACTCCAGTTACGATTTCATAAATTATGAATGTGGTTTACTTTTCTGTGCTTATTAAGAACTTGTTTATGTATGTGGGTTGGGGGTCGACACTTGATTTGCATGCATAAATTTGATGCTAGAATATAAGGGAATTTCACCTAATCGTTATGAACTTATATTCACAAGTAGTAAAGGTTGCTAGTCACAATTGTGTTAAGTAAACCCTAGGCAGGAGTAACATGCGTATTCCATAGTTATGAATGCCTTGTCAATGTTTATGATTTCCATTGAACTTAATGATCTTTGATATGTATCTCTATCATGCGTATTCCATAGTTAGGGAACTTGATAAGAATAATTTGGTTGTGATGCGTTATCCATTCAATTCAATGAACTTAGGGAAATCTGAGAATTAATTAGTTCTATACAATTAATTTGGAACATTGTCATTCATGGTTTATCGAAAGAGTAACTGGGAATCAAGTTGTATGCATATGTTCATGTGTGGATAAGGATCCCTCTAACTAGCCATTCACCCATCTAAGTCCCCAATTTCGTGCAGATTTCATTAAGTACTTTAAGTTTCTTGTTTTGTTTTCAAATTCGTTCAAAAACAAACCCCCCTTTAATTGTTGAGTCATATTAGTTAAAATCTGTTTTGATTTGTGTTTTTAAGTGTCTTGAGTCAAGTTAAAGTCTATTTTCGTCCAAAGTAGTGTTTAGAGTTCAAAACTGCCCAGTTTGTGTTTTTAGGCAGTTTTGAGTGTTTTTGTGCTGTTTTGAGTCTTTTGAGTTGTTTTAGTGTTTTAAACTTTAGTCTTGCATTCTTTGAGTCTAGTTTAGTGTTTTAAACTTTGTTTTTACGTTTTTGAGTCTTATTTGTGTTGATTAGCATCCCTAGTTAATCCCCGGTTTAGAACGATCCCTACTTGCATCTTTACTACAATTGTCATCAATAGGGTTTAATTTGTGTGTCAAGTAATTTTCACATCAAATTTTGGCGCCGTTGCCGGGGATTAGCAAACTTGCTAATCTCTTTAGTTTTTGCCGTGCATTTTAACTTGTTTTTGTTTCTGTTTTGCTTAGTTTTCTGATTTGTTTTGTTTTCTTTGTTTTAGGTACTAGTGTATGACTCGAAGTTCTCAACCCGTTCACGCACATATCTTGGAGTTTAACGACGATTTTGAGCGAGATTTGAGAAGGAAGAGGAAGCACCCAGAACCTGATCTACTTAGTTCAAGTTCTAATTCCGAATCTGAAGTTGAAATTGAAGAAGATTTGGAAGAGGAGCACGACATGGCTGCAGATAACCGAACAATCAAAGAACTTTCAGCCTCGGGATTGGACAATGCGACCCCTTTATGCATTCAATATCCTAGGGCGGCTCAAGGCAAGACTGATGAGTTTGAATTGAAGTCTAGCTTGTTGCACCACATCCCCAAATTCCACGGGTTGCCCATGGAAGATCCAAACAAGCACTTGAAGGAATTTGAAGTGGTTTGTTCAAGCATGACCCCTGTCAATGTTGATGGGAGTATATTGAAGATGAAAGCCTTTCCATTCTCTCTTTTGGAAAAGGCTAAGGATTGGCTCTACGAACTAGCACCTGGAACCGTTACTTCGTGGGAAAGCATGAAGCGCGCATTCTTAGAGAAATTTTTCCCAACTTCAAGAGTCATTCTCTTGAGGAAAAAGATAAGTGGCATTCAACAAAACCAAGGGGAATCGTTTCCAGCCTATTATGAGCGTTTCAAGGCGCTTGTTGCTTCTTGTCCACAACACCAAATGAAGGAAGAGCTTCTTCTCCAATATTTCTATGAAGGACTTCTCCCCATTGAGAGACAAATGCTTGATGCTTCAGCGGGAGGAGCTTTGGTTGACAAAACACACGTGGCTGCCAAGACTCTAATTGCAAATCGAGCCTTGAATGCGCAACAATACGAAGGAGTTGGACAGAGAGAAGGGCCACGGCAACAACAAGTGAATGAGGTAAATGCAATTTCAGAATTACAATCTCAAATGGCTAATCTCACTCTTCTTTTGTCACAGGTTGTGGATGGAAACAAAGCACAAGGGCCGGCCATATGTGGAGTGTGTTCTATGCAGGGACATCTCAACGATCAATGCCCTCAATTGATTGAGAATGGGGGTTGGGAAACTGCCCAAGCCGTGGGTTTCCAAGGCCAAACCCAACAAAGACACGACCCCTACTCAAACACATACAATCCGGGATGGAGAGATCATCCAAACTTCAAGTGGAGGGATTCTCAGCAAGCACAGCCACAAAGTGGATTTAGACAGCCCCCTGGGATGTTTCCAAAGCCGTATGCAGCCCCACAACCTCACCCAACTTCGGCCCAAACCAATTCAGGTTCGTCGTTAAATAATGATAAAATTCTTCAAGCACTAACCTCTTTAACGCAGGACATGCAGAGCATAAAAAATCAAGTTAAAGAGGTGGATGAATTGAAGAAACAAATGGGTCAAATGGCTGAATTCATGGGCCAATTCCGAGAACAAGGCAGGTTGCCTAGTTCAACCATTGTTAATCCTAAGGGAGGATTTGAAACTGCCCAAGCAATCACGTTGAGAAGTGGTAAGCAGGTTGGAACTGATTCACAACCATCTAGATCAAGTCAAGAAGAGGACAAGAAGCTGCAATTGGAGGAGGATGAAGCACCAAAACCCACGGCAAGGAATGCACAATCCTTGCCGCAGCCAATCCCCACTCCTAAACCGTCCTCAACCATCAAGGTAAGTTCCAATATGAATTCTTCGAGCTCTACTCCACTAATTGTGCCCTTTCCTGGCAGGTTGCGGCAATCAAAGAAAGAGGATGCTGAAAAAGACATTCTAGAGACATTCCGGAAAGTTCAAGTCAATATCCCACTCCTTGATGCAATAAAGCAAGTCCCAAGGTATGCTAAGTTTTTGAAAGAGCTTTGTACAACAAGGAGAAGGATTTCTAACAAAGAAGTGGTTCAAGTAAGTGAGAATGTCTCTGCTGTTTTACAAAGGAAATTACCCCCTAAATGCAAAGATCCGGGTAGTTTTACAATTCCTTGCGTTATTGGTAGTACTAAGTTTGAACATGCCATGTTAGACTTAGGTGCATCTATAAATGTCATGCCATACTCTATTTATGCATCTATGAATTTAGGAGAGCTTAAAAATGATGGTGTTATTATCCAATTAGCCGATCGTTCTAATGCATATCCAAAAGGAGTTTTGGAAGATGTTTTGGTGCAGGTTGGAAATCTGATTTTTCCAGCGGATTTTTATGTGCTTGACATGGAGGATACACCCCATTCTACCCCATTGCCGATCCTCCTTGGGAGACCTTTCATGAAAACAGCCCGCACCAAGATCGATGTGTTCAAAGGGACGTTGACAATGGAATTTGATGGGGAAGTTATTGATTTCAATCTTGCTGAAACTATTAAATTTCCTAAAGAAAATCATTCTTGTTTTGCTATTGATATATTTGATGAATTAGCGCAGGATTACCTTGATTCCTTGGATAGGGACCCCCTTGAATCAACAATTGCACAAGGAATTGGGCAAAAACCCAATGTTGCCGTGCCTATAAGTGAAGAAGAGGCCGAGATGGTGGCTGCCCTAGAGTCACTACCTCAGCACCATGGTAAGCCTTCAGAACCAATTTCAATTCCAATTTCTACTAACAAGTTGTTACCCTCAGTGATTCAGGCACCCGTACTTGAGCTTAAACCATTGCCGGATCATTTGAAGTACGTCTTTTTGGGAGATAACGAGACATTGCCCGTCATTGTATCCTCCACACTCACGGCAACAGAGGAAGGAAAGTTAATTCAGGTGTTGAAAGAGCACAAAACAGCCATTGGATGGACATTGGCCGATATTAGGGGGATTAGCCCTACAACATGCATGCATCGCATACTTCTAGAGGAGGGGGCTAAACCAACTCGAGAGGCTCAACGCCGACTCAACCCTCCAATGATGGAAGTTGTGAAGAAGGAGATTATAAAGCTTCTTGATTGTGGAGTAATTTATCCAATCTCAGATAGCCGTTGGGTTTCACCAGTGCAATGTGTTCCAAAGAAATCCGGAGTCACTGTGGTGAAGAATGCCGAGAATGAACTTGTGCCCACACGTATCCAAACAGGTTAGAGAGTGTGCATTGACTATAGGAAGCTAAACGCCACCACGAGGAAGGACCACTTCCCTTTGCCGTTCATTGATCAAATGCTTGAAAGGTTAGCCGGTCATTCTTTTTATTGTTTTCTTGATGGGTACTCTGGATATAATCAGATTGTTATAGCTCCGGATGACCAAGAAAAGACCACTTTCACGTGCCCCTTTGGTACCTTTGCCTATCGTCGCATGCCATTCGGTTTATGCAATGCACCTGCCACCTTTCAAAGATGCATGGTAAGTATCTTTTCAGATTTTGTGGAAAAGATTATTGAGGTATTCATGGATGATTTTAGTGTTTTTGGGGATTCGTTTGATGGGTGCTTAGATAATCTCACTTTGATTCTAAAACGTTGCATTGAAACTAACCTTGTTTTGAATTGGGAAAAATGTCACTTTATGGTAAAACAAGGCATAGTTTTAGGTCATATCATTTCAGAACGAGGAATTGAGGTTGATAAATCAAAAATAGATCTTGTACGCTACTTACCCTCTCCTACTTCGGTTAGAGAGGTTCGTTCTTTTCTTGGACATGCAGGATTCTATAGGCGATTCATCAAGGACTTTTCAAAGATTTCAAACCCTCTTTGCCGTCTCCTCCAGAAAGATGTAGCTTTTGACTTCAACGAGGAATGTGAGAAGGCATTCAACCACCTCAAAGAGATGCTAACTTCGGCCCCCATCATAGTCCCACCAGATTGGAGCCTTCCTTTTGAGCTTATGTGTGATGCTTCGGATTATGCATTAGGAGCTGTTTTGGGACAAAGGAAGGACAAGAAGCCCCATGTCATCTATTATGCATCTCGGACCTTGAATGATGCACAATTGAATTACTCTACCACTGAAAAAGAACTTCTTGCTGTTGTGTTTGCTTTAGATAAGTTTCGTTCTTATCTACTTGGTACTAAAGTTATTATTTACACTGACCATGCAGCTTTGAAGTATTTGTTCACCAAGAAAGAGGCCAAACCAAGACTCATTCGCTGGATGCTTCTTCTCCAAGAGTTCGATATTGAAATCCGGGACAAGAAGGGGAGTGAAAATGTGGTGGCTGATCACTTGAGCCGTATGGTGCATGAGGAGGATGCCGTGCCTATCCAAGAGACATTCCCAGATGAGCAGCTGCTGTCCATCAAGGTAAGTGAGCCATGGTATGCCGATGTAGTAAATTATTTGGTGTCTAAACACATTCCAAGAGAGCTAAACAAGCACCAAAGTGATAAACTTAAAAAGGATGCACGTTCTTATGTTTGGGATGACCCATATTTGTGGAAATATTGCCCTGATCAGGTCCTACGTAGGTGTGTGCATGATTCTGAGTTTAATTCAATTTTAACTTTTTGTCACACCTATGCATGTGGAGGTCACTTTGGTACTCAAAGAACAGCACATAAAGTTTTAGAATGTGGATTTTATTGGCCTACTATCTTTAGAGATGCTAGAACTTTTTGTATGACTTGTGATAGATGTCAAAGAACGGGCAATATAGGTCCTAAACAACAAATGCCGCAACACCCCATATTTAGTGTTGAAATCTTTGATGTTTGGGGTATTGATTTCATGGGTCCTTTTCCTTCCTCACATGGTTTCCTTTATATTTTGCTTGCTGTGGATTATGTGTCGAAATGGGTGGAAGCAAAAGCCACCCGAACTAATGATTCTAAAGTGGTTGCCGATTTTGTTAGAACTAACATATTTGCTAGATTTGGAATGCCAAGAGTCCTAATCAGTGATGGGGGCTCCCATTTTTGCAATCGAACCATTGAGGCGCTGCTCAAGAAGTATAATGTCACACATAAGGTTTCAACACCTTATCACCCTCAAACTAGTGGGCAAGCCGAGGTTTCAAATAGAGAAATCAAGCAGATTTTGGAGAAAACTGTAGGGCCAACTCGGAAGGATTGGAGTTTGCGTTTGAATGATGCATTGTGGGCATATCGCACTGCCTATAAAACCCCAATTGGAATGTCCCCATTTCGGCTAGTCTATGGGAAACCATGTCATCTTCCCGTCGAGTTAGAACATCGTGCACATTGGGCTGTCAAAACATTCAACATGGACATTGATGCCGCAGGTCTTCATAGAAAGCTTCAATTGAATGAGCTAGAAGAAATTAGGAATGAAGCTTATGAGAATGCACGGATCTACAAGGAGAAAACAAAGGCATTCCATGACAAGATGATTCGTAGCAAGCTGTTCTCTATAGGGCAGAAAGTGTTACTTTTCAACTCTCGCCTTCGTCTATTTCCAGGTAAGTTGCGTTCTAAGTGGATTGATCCTTTTGTGGTTACTAATGTTTTTCCTCATGGTGCAGTCCAAATTCAAAGTTTAAAAACGCAACAAGAATTCAAAGTGAATGGACATCGATTGAAGCCATATTATGAGCACTTTGAAGAGCACATTACGGAGGATATATCCCTTAATGCCGTGCGCCCCATGGGAACTTAAATGAAAGGTTCGTCCGGCTGGAAGACGTTAAAGCAAGCGCTTCTTGGGAGGCAACCCATGCAAATAAAGACGACCTAGGAACTCTCCGGCTCCAAAACCAGATTTGCGTTTCTAAACTCTCTCTCTTTATTGCTTTTCCTTTGCCATCTTGTTATGTTAGTTAGTTGTGTTGATTGCTGTTTGCTTTCTGTGAGTATATGATTGAACCATTGAGGACAATGTTTGGTTTAAGTGTGGGGGGGTAACAAAGTGTTTTTTGCATGAAATTCGTGGGTTTTTATCACCTATCACTTTGAATGTTGTTTTCAGTGTTTTTAAGTGTTTTTAAGCTGTTTTGGTGTGTTTTAGTGTGTTTTGATAAGAAAATCCGAAAATACCATAAAAATTTGAAAATTTGTTTTGAAAAACCCAAAAAGAGTTGTTTTTGTGTGTTTGTTTGTGTCTTAGGGTACCTTCCAACACAATGATGAGGATTTGGTTTTTAATTGCATAACTGTTAAAGAAAGTTACAAACATGGATTGACGTTTGATATACTCTTTGGTTTATGCTTGGTTGTAGTTGACATTCATGAATTCACATGTAATCACAAAAAGGATAAAATCAGTTTTTGTAACATGCTTGAAGGAAGTAACTCAAACTAACGCTACAACCCTGAGAGACTTGAGCCTTTAACGTTCTTTGGAGAGTTAAAAATCTGTGCATTCTTTGTTTTCTAAAGTCGTTGCATGATCTCATTATTCTTTGCTTGGTTGCTACTTAGAAGGCGTTTCATCATTTAGTTCCAAATACTAGAACTCATACCCGTCTTATTCAAAGCATGAAATTGATTAGCATAACACATAATCAAGATGAAGTTGTTTAGTTTAAAACCAGAGCCAAAAAGCCTAACCCTTTGCATATGTATTGTAGGTTTAACCCTTTTGAGCCTTGTTTAGCCTATGTTCTTTGTTTACCCACATTATCCTTACCTAGCCTAGATTAGGACCATCCTTACCCTTGTTCTTAAGGCATAGTGAGCATGACCTAAGAATGAATTCCCTTTGTTCGTTATTTGGGCGGCAAAACAAGTGTGGGGGAAGGGATTTATGTGTCTGATTATGTGCCAACAAAGTATCAAGAGGGCACGGGTAGAAGAAGAAAAAAAAAAAAGAAAAAAAAAGAAAGAGAAAAATTCGTGTGAAAAAGAAAAGAAAAGAAAAGTTGTGAAAAAGTATGAAAAGTGTTCAAAATAAGTGAGATTAAAGCTCACAAGTGTTGATTGTTGAAGAAGGGGTCCAAAACGTTGAAATTGGCCCTAAAATATGTGTAATCTTCCCCTTTGTGTTCAAAGTGTACGGCTGCATTCAAGAAAGGGAGTTCTAAGTGTCATATTCATTGCTTTGCTTGCTATTGCTTTAAGAACGTTCGTTTTCCTTACCTTTCTTTGTTAGCCAATACCCCCTAGCCCCGTTATAACCCTATACTTCAATCTTGAGTGTTATGTGTTTCAATATGTGGAGTTTGGGATTGGTATGAGCATATGGTATCCCTGGTTCTCGCATCTAAGTAGTAGCATTCCGTTCATGAGATCATATCTATACATGCATTCCAGAAATTGCTTTCTTTGTTATAAATATATGTGAGTATTAGTTTTCATATTTACATTAATCTTCTCACATATAACTAGTGTAGGGAGTGTAGTCAGAAAATCTGTGTGATTGAGTGCATATCTAGTAAGGAATTGAGGGATTCTCTAAGGCATGTTACTACATTCAAAATGTTGTTTTAATTGATTAAATGCGAGCTAATGTGTGGTAACTTTGATTAAGTATGTGCTCAAGGGTAGGGATAACTAAAATCTGTGGGAGTAATGATCTTTGGCATGTTATGTATCATTGAAGATCCCTGAGGTGAACGTTGGAAGGTTTAGGTTATGTTTTGTTTGTTTTGTTTTGCTTGAGGACTAGCAAAAGCTAAGTGTGGGGGAATTTGATAGGAGCATATTTATGCTACTTAGTTAGTGTGTTTCCTTGCATTTGCTTAGCTATTTGTTGCTTAGTATAGTGTTTAAAGTCATTTTCGTGTGTTTTTAGGTCCAAGAAGCAAAGTTGGCAAAAAGATGCATTTTGGAGCATTTTAGAGCAAATCTGGGCTTGGAATGGATAGCACAAGCAAAGGGCATGAGGATGGACGAATTTGGAGTTTAAATGAAGCTAGGATTATGTTTCAAGGTTGGAGAAATAAATTCAAAACATTGAAGATAAGGAATCAGCTCAAAAGAAGGAGGATTATCCAAAAGATTATCCAAACAACCTTATCTTATCTTATCTTATCCAATCCTTATCTTATCTTAACAAACCTTATCCTATCCTAATCCTTTTCTAATTCAATTTCTGGTACAATGAGGGTTTTAATTTCAGTTTAGGAGACATAAAAACCTTATCTCCTCCATGCCGCACCTAGCCTTCTAGAATATCTGATTTCCTTGCCTTGCAAGGCTTTCTAGAAGCCTTATCCCACCTTATCCTACTGTGCCGCACCTTAGGCCCTTTCCCATTAGAAATCTGATTGTTTTGAGCCTATTTCTGGATGGATTTGGTTTTCTAGAAGTCCCAATCTGATTCACTTAGGGTTTTTGGTGCCTATATATATTAAAACACCCTTTTGCCGTGCACACCACCCTCCATACACAACCAATCACGCCAGAAATCATCCCCTACCCCCTGCCGTGCCATATTATCCACCCAAACCCAGAAAACCCCTCTTGTGCCGCAGCTATTCAAGGAAGGAAGGAGAAGGTGCCACTCTAAGTCGTGACTATTGCTGGAGCGTTCTTAGGTGTTGTCTATCCTTGGTTTCAATGTTTCAATTTAGTTTTCTTTGTTTAATTGCTGTCATGAGGAACTAAACCCCTATTAGTTAGAGGGGGAATTTGAAGCCATGAATATATGTTTCTTATGATTTGATTCACTCCAGTTACGATTTCATAAATTATGAATGTGGTTTACTTTTCTGTGCTTATTAAGAACTTGTTTATGTATGTGGGTTGGGGGTCGACACTTGATTTGCATGCATAAATTTGATGCTAGAATATAAGGGAATTTCACCTAATCGTTATGAACTTATATTCACAAGTAGTAAAGGTTGCTAGTCACAATTGTGTTAAGTAAACCCTAGGCAGGAGTAACATGCGTATTCCATAGTTATGAATGCCTTGTCAATGTTTATGATTTCCATTGAACTTAATGATCTTTGATATGTATCTCTATCATGCGTATTCCATAGTTAGGGAACTTGATAAGAATAATTTGGTTGTGATGCGTTATCCATTCAATTCAATGAACTTAGGGAAATCTGAGAATTAATTAGTTCTATACAATTAATTTGGAACATTGTCATTCATGGTTTATCGAAAGAGTAACTGGGAATCAAGTTGTATGCATATGTTCATGTGTGGATAAGGATCCCTCTAACTAGCCATTCACCCATCTAAGTCCCCAATTTCGTGCAGATTTCATTAAGTACTTTAAGTTTCTTGTTTTGTTTTCAAATTCGTTCAAAAACAAACCCCCCTTTAATTGTTGAGTCATATTAGTTAAAATCTGTTTTGATTTGTGTTTTTAAGTGTCTTGAGTCAAGTTAAAGTCTATTTTCGTCCAAAGTAGTGTTTAGAGTTCAAAACTGCCCAGTTTGTGTTTTTAGGCAGTTTTGAGTGTTTTTGTGCTGTTTTGAGTCTTTTGAGTTGTTTTAGTGTTTTAAACTTTAGTCTTGCATTCTTTGAGTCTAGTTTAGTGTTTTAAACTTTGTTTTTACGTTTTTGAGTCTTATTTGTGTTGATTAGCATCCCTAGTTAATCCCCGGTTTAGAACGATCCCTACTTGCATCTTTACTACAATTGTCATCAATAGGGTTTAATTTGTGTGTCAAGTAATTTTCACATCAATATGCAACCATGCAATCCCAAACACAATCTGCCCAAAATAACTCAGGTTCGTCTCTTGAGAATGATCAAGTTATTCAATTACTAACCACTTTGGCACAGGGGCAGCAAAATCAAACCAAAGAGATGCAAAACTATGCCAAGGAGGTGCAAAATCAAGCCAAGGAGGTGACTGAATTGAAGAAACAGATGGGACAAATGGCTGAGTTTATGGGGCAGTTTCGAGAGCATGGCAAACTTCCTAGTTCTACCACTATGAATCCGAAGGGAGGATTCGAATCTGTCAAGGCCATGACCCTAAGAAGTGGCAAAGAGGTTGGGACCGATCCAAAGACATCTGAATCTGCCCAAAAGGAGGACGAGACATTGTTACAAGAGAAGGTAGAACAAGAGACACCCACGGCAAGGGTTGTTCCAACCTTGCCGCAGCCTTCCAATGCACCTAAACTTCCCAAATCGTCCAACAATGGTAAGTTGGGTTCAAATTCGATTGATGCTAACCTTGTTCCACCCAATGCACCATTTCCTCGCAGATTTATGCAATCAAGGAAGGAGGAAACCGAAAAGGACATTCTAGAAACGTTTCGAAAGGTGCAAGTCAACATTCCACTCCTTGATGCAATCAAGCAAGTTCCCAAATATGCCAAATTCTTGAAGGAGCTGTGCACAACAAAGCGGAGATTTTCGACCAAGGAGGTGGTTCGGGTAAGTGAAAATGTTTCAGCGGTGTTGCAACGCAAATTGCCTCCCAAATGCAAGGACCCAGGTAGCTTTACAATTCCATGTGTTATTGGTAATACTAGGTTCGAACATGCCTTGTTAGATCTAGGTGCATCAATAAATGTCATGCCTTATTCTATTTATGCATCTATGAACTTGGGCGAATTGAAAAATGATGGAGTGATTATTCAATTAGCCGATAGATCTAACGCTTATCCAAAGGGAGTTTTGGAGGATGTCTTAGTGCAGGTTAATCATCTCATCTTCCCCGCTGATTTCTACGTGCTAGAGATGGAAGATTCGGCCCATTCCACCCCATTGCCAATTCTACTTGGAAGACCGTTCATGAAAACAGCTCGCACAAAGATTGATGTGTTCACAGGGATCCTGACAATGGAGTTTGATGGGGATGTTATTGATTTTAAAATTTCTGAAGCTATGAAATATCCTAATGATGATCATTCTTGCTTTGCAATTGATATAATTGATTCAATGGCGCAGGAGCACTTGGAACAATTGCATGACGATGCGCTTGAAACGGTTCTTACAAATGGAATTGGATGCAAGAACCATGGGGCAGAACCAAGCACAACCCACGACACCATTGAAGAACACCATGCCGTGCCCCCTAGTGATGATGTAGCTGAGATGGTGGCTGCCCTAGAATCATTGCCAAAACAATATGGTAAGCCCCCAATCCCAATTTCAGATTTGATTTTGACTAATAAGTTGCTTCCTTCAGTAATACAGCCACCCTTCCTTGAACTTAAACCGTTACCAAGTCACTTGAAGTATGTTTTCTTGGGAGATCATGAGACATTGCCGGTCATCATCTCATCCTCACTCACGGCACAAGAAGAGGACAGATTGGTGCGTGTTTTGAGAGAGTATAAAACAGCCATTGGATGGACCCTGGCCGATATCAAGGGAATTAGCCCCACCACTTGCATGCATCGTATTCTTTTGGAAGAAGGAGCCAAACCATCTCGAGAAGCACAACGCCGACTCAATCCACCCATGATGGAAGTTGTGAAGAAGGAAATAATCAAGCTACTAGATTGTGGAGTGATTTACCCCATTTCTGATAGCCGATGGGTTTCTTCGATCCAAGTTGTTCCTAAGAAGTCCGGAGTCACTGTGGTCAAAAATGAAGAGAATGAGCTTGTGCCTACCCAAATCCAAACCGGATGGAGAGTTTGCATTGACTATAGGAAGCTCAACGCCACAACTAGAAAGGATCACTTTCCGTTGCCCTTTATTGATCAAATGCTTGAAAGGTTAGCCGGTCATGCTTTTTATTGTTTTCTTGATGGTTATTCAGGTTACAATCAGATTGTTATAGCCCCGGATGACCAAGAGAAGACCACCTTCACGTGCCCCTTTGGTACCTTTGCTTATAGACGAATGCCATTTGGTTTGTGCAATGCACCAGCCACGTTCCAAAGGTGTATGGTAAGTATTTTCTCTGATTTTGTGGAAAAGATCATTGAGGTATTTATGGATGATTTCAGTGTCTTTGGAGATTCATTTGATGGATGTTTGGATAATCTTACTTTGATTTTAAAACGATGCTTCGAAACTAACCTTGTGTTGAATTGGGAAAAGTGTCATTTTATGGTCAAACAAGGTATAGTTTTGGGGCATATCATATCTGAAAAAGGAATTGAGGTTGATAAGTCTAAAATAGATCTTGTACGCTACTTACCCTCTCCCACATCGGTGAGAGAGGTTCGTTCTTTTCTTGGCCACGCAGGATTCTATAGGCGATTTATCAAGGACTTCTCCAAAATTGCACAGCCCCTATGCCGTCTCCTTCAAAAAGAAGTGTCTTTTCAGTTTAATGCGGAGTGTGAGACGGCCTTTACACATCTCAAGGAAGTGCTCACTTCGGCCCCCATCGTCACTCCACCAGATTGGAGCCTCCCTTTTGAGCTAATGTGTGATGCATCCGATTATGCAATTGGAGCTGTTTTACGCCAGAGGAAGAACAAACAGCCCCATGTCATCTATTATGCCTCTCGGACCTTAAACGATGCTCAATTGAACTATTCTACCACGGAAAAAGAACTTCTTGCCGTTGTCTTTGCTTTAGATAAATTTCGTTCATATTTACTTGGCACTAAAGTAATTGTATATTCTGACCATGCAGCTTTGAAGTACCTTCTCACCAAGAAGGAGGCCAAACCAAGGCTGATTCGTTGGATGCTCTTACTCCAAGAGTTCGACATTGAGATTAGGGACAAGAAAGGGAGTGAAAACGTGGTGGCTGACCACTTAAGCCGATTGGTGCACAATGAAGAGCCCCTCCCCATTCCAGAAACGTTCCCAGATGAGCAATTACTGTCCATAGAGGTAAGTGAGCCTTGGTATGCTGATTTGGTCAATTATTTGGTCACAAAACGTGTCCCTAGCACCCTAGACAAATATAAACGTGATAAACTCCAAAAGGATGCTAGATTTTATGTTTGGGACGATCCATACTTGTGGAAATATTGCCCGGATCAGATTATTCGAAGATGTGTGCATAACTCTGAGTTGAATTCAATTCTTGCTTTCTGTCATACTTATGCATATGGGGGTCATTTTGGCACCCAAAGAACAGCACTCAAGGTGTTAGAATGTGGTTTTTATTGGCCTACATTGTTTAAAGATGCTCAAACTTTCTGCATAACATGTGATAGATGTCAAAGAACAGGTAACATAGGTGCAAGGGATCAAATGCCGCAGACCCCTATCTTCGATGTCGAAATTTTTGATGTTTGGGGTATTGATTTCATGGGTCCTTTTCCTTCTTCATATGGTTTCATTTATATCTTGCTTGCGGTTGATTATGTATCAAAATGGGTGGAAGCAAAAGCCACCCGTACTAATGATTCTCGAGTGGTTGCAGATTTCATGAAATCTAACATATTCTCCAGATTCGGGATGCCTAGAGTGTTTATAAGTGATGGAGGCTCCCATTTTTGCAACCGGACCATTGAGGCGTTGTTTAAGAAGTATAACGTCAAGCATAAGGTTGCAACGCCTTATCACCCTCAAACAAGTGGCCAAGCCGAGGTTTCAAATAGGGAAATCAAGCAGATTTTGGAGAAGACTGATGGGCCAACCCGGAAGGATTGGAGTTTGCGTTTAGACGATGCACTGTGGGCATATCGTACGGCCTACAAAACACCCCTAGGGATGTCTCCATTTCGGCTCATCTATGGCAAGCCGTGTCACCTACCTGTGGAACTAGAGCACAAGGCGCATTGGGCTGTGAAAACATTCAATTTGGACATAGATGCGGTTGGAGTGCATAGAAAGCTCCGATTGAATGAACTTAAGGAGATAAGGAATGAAGCATATGAGAATGCCCGAATTTACAAGGAGAAAACAAAGGCGTTTCATGAGAAGATGATTCGGGGCAAAACATTTTCAATTGGGCAGAAAGTGTTGCTTTTGAACTCCCGTTTACGTTTATTCCCTAGTAAGTTACGTTCTAAGTGGATTGGACCTTTTGTTGTTACTAATGTTTTTCCACATGGTGCAGTCCAAGTCCAAAGCTTAAGGAACGGACAAGAATTCAAGGTGGACAGGCACCGTTTGAAGCCATACTACGAGAACATTGTGGGGCAGGTTATGGAAGAAGTTCCCTTTCATGCCGTGGGCTCCAATGATGCTTAAACCGAGGAATCGTCCGGCTGCAAGACGTTAAAGCAAGCGCTTCTTGGGAGGCAACCCATGCATTCGAATAAAGAAGACCTAGGAACAACCGGCTCAAACCCAGATTTGCATTCCTAACTCTACTCTTTATTGCTTTTACTTTGCCATGTGTGTCATGTTAGTTAGTTGGGTTGTTTGCTGTTTGCTTTCTATTAGTTTATGCTTGAAACAGTGAAGACAATGTTTGGTTTAAGTGTGGGGGGGGTAAACAAGTGTTTTTGCATGATTTTCGTGGGATTTTATCACCTATCACTTCGAATGTTGTTTTTCACTTTTTTTAAGTGTTTTTAGTGTGTTTTGAAAAGTTAATCCAAAAATTTTGAAAAAGTGTTTTGAAAAACCCAAAAAGAGTTGTTTTTGTGTGTTTGTTTGTGTCTTAGGGTACCTTCCAACACAATGATGAGGATTCGTTTTTTAATTGCATGACTATTAAGGACAGTTATAAACATGGATGGAAGTTTGAATTGCTCTCTGGTTTATGCTTGATTATGGTTATAATTCATGAATTCATGTTTAATCAAAAAGGAGAAAATCAGTTTTTGTAACATGCTTGAAGGAAGGAACTCAAACTAACGCTACAACCCTGAGAGACTTGAGCTTAAAACGTTCTTTGGAGTGTTAAACATCTGGGCATTTATTGTTTTCTAAAGTCGTTGCATGATCTCATCATTCTTTGCTTGGTTGCTACTTAGAAGGCGTTTCATAATTTAGTTCCAAATACTAGAACTCATACCCGTTTCATTCAAAGCATGATATTGAAGTGCATAACACATACCAAGATGAAGTTGTGTAGTGAACCAAGAGCCAAACAGCCGCACCCATTTCTCATTTGTTTTGTAGGTTTAACTTTTTTGAGCCTTGTTTAGCCTATGTTCTTTGTTAACCCGCATTATCCTTACCTAGCCTAGATTAGGACCATCCTTACCCTTGTTCTTAGGGCATAGTGAAGCATGACCTAGAGTGAATTCCCTTTGTTCATTATTAGGCAGCAAACAAGTGTGGGGAAAGGGAAGTTGTACGTTTATGTGTGCCAAAGTAAACAAAAGAGGGCACGGGTAGAAGAAAAAAAAAAGAAAGAAAAAACAAAAGAAAATTCGTGAGAAAAAGAAAAGAAAAAGAAAAGTATGTGAAAAAGTATGAAAAGTGTTCAAAATAAGTGAGAATAAGCTCACAAGTGTTGGTTGTTGAAGAAAGGGTCCAAAAAGTTGAATTCGGGCCTAAGTATGTGTGATCTTCCCTTTTATGTATCAAAGTTTATGGCTGCGTTTCAAAAAGGAGTTCTAAGTGTCGTATTCATTACTTTGCTCGCTATTGCTTTAAGAACGTTTGTTTTCCTTACCTTTCTTTGTTAGCCAATACCCCTAGCCCCGTTACAACCCTATACTTCTATCTTGAGTGTTGTGTGTTTCAATATGTGGAGTTTGGGATTGGTATGAGCATATGGTATCCCTGTTCTCGCGTCTAAGTAGTAGCATTCCATTCATGAGATCACATCTAAACGTGCATTGATAGCTCCAGATATTGCTTTCTTTGTCATAAACATATGTGAGTGTTCGTTTTCATGTTTACATCAATCTTCTCACATATACCTAGTGTAGGGAGTGTAGTTACAAAATCTGAGTGAAAATAAGAGTGTACCTAGTGAGGAATTGAGTGAATTCTCTAAGGCATGTTACTACATTCAAAACATTGTTTTAATTGGTTGAATGTGAGCTAATGAATGGTGACTATGATTAAGTATGTGCTAGAGGGTGGGGATGACTAAAATCTATGGTTATGACGATCTTGAATATGTCATGTGTGTTGGAAATCCCTGAGGTGAACGTTGGAAGGTCTAGTATGTTTGGTGTTTGTTTTGTTTTGTTTCGTTTTGTTTGAGGACTAGCAAAAGCTAAGTGTGGGGGAATTTGATAGAAGCATATTTATGCGGCTTAGTTAGCATGTTTTCTTGCATTTTCTTAGTTAGTTTGTACTTATTATAGTGTTTTAAGCTATTTTCGTGTGTTTGTAGGTTTTAAGTGTCAAGATGGCAAAAAGAAGCAATTTGGAGCATTCTAGAGCATTTTTGGGCCAAGATTGGGTAGTGCAAGCATGGAGGCAAGTTGATGGACGAAATTGAAGATATAAAGGCTTGAAATCAGCTACGAAGATGGAAGAAAGATGTCAAAGATAAAGAAGATAAGGAATCAGCTATAATGAAGGGGAATTATCCAAAACATTATCCAAACTACCTTATCTTATCCAAACCTTATCTTATCCTAACCTGTTTTCTTCAGTTTAGGGGACTTAAAACCTGATTTCTAGAAGTCCTATCCCTTGTCCTATAAAAGTGGCGCCCCAAATACTTCTAGAAACCTCAAAATCTGCCACAAAACACATTCTTTCTAGAACCCTGAAAATCTGGCGTCTCCTTCCCTTCTAGAATCCTTTTTCCTTGCCTTGCAAGGCATTCCCTGCCCTTATCCTATTGTGCCGCACCTCTTAGGCCCTTTCCCTCTTGGATTCTGATTGTTAGGCCCTTTTCCTTGTGGATTTGGGTTCTACAAATCCTATTCAGAGATTAATTGGACCACAATTCCTTTTCCAAATTAATTGCCGCACCTTAGGGCCCTAATCCTATTTTTCTGCTAAGTCCAAGTCCTAAACTGATTTCCCTAGGGTTTGCTATGCTATATATACATATTTTCAAGCCTTGCTGGACACCACCATCCATCCATACGAATTCTACACACCTCCACACGTCTCAGCCATTCCAAACACCATTCATAAACCCTAAACCACTTGTGCTGCAGCCCTGCAAGGAGAGGAGGAGCAGCTTTGGAGCGTGTTGCACCCAATCTGGAGTGTTGGGCGTTCTTAGGTGTTTTCTACCTTATGTTTTCGATGTTTAAATTAGTTTTCCTTTGTCTTGCTGTAGTTATGAGAGGCTAAACTCGTTTTTAGCTAGAGGCTACTTTGAAACCATGATTTTGTGTGTGATATGACTTGATAAATTTCAGTTACAGATTCTTGAAGTATGAATGCAATTGGCTTAACTGTTTGAATTAGAACTTATTTCTGTTTGTTGATTGAGGGTCGACACTTAATTGGCATGCATAAATTTGATGCTAGGATATAAGTAAGTTTCACATAATCGTTACAAACTTATGTTCACAAGTAGTAAAGGTTGCTGGAACAATCATGTTAAGTTCAATTCTTGGTGTGAGTAACATGATGTCATAGTTATGAATGCCTCGTCAATGCTTATGATTCTCATTGAGCGTAATGATCTCTGATTGTGTCTCTATTATGATGTCATGTAGGGAAATTGATGAGAATAATTTGGTTGTAGATGAGTTGTCCGTCCAATTCAATGAAATTAGGAGAATCTGAGGGTTAATTAGTGATTGACAGGGTTAATCTGGGGCATTGTCATTCGTAATTCAATGAAAACGTAACTGGAAGTCAAGTTATATGCATATAAGTCATGTGTGGATAAGGAAACCTCTAGCTAGTTCACCATCCATCCTAAAAAGCCAATTTCGTCTAAATCTGCCTAGTTTAAAGTCTGTGTTAGTTTTAACTTAGTTTCACTCTAAAACCAATCCCCCTTCACTTGTTTGAGTCTAATTAGTTAGAATCTGTCTCAGTTTGTGTCTTTGTGTGTTTTGAGTCAAGTTTAATTCAATTTTCGTCCAAAGTTGTGTCTAGTGTCTAGAATCTGTCCAATTAGTGTTTTTAAGCAGTTTTGAGTGTTTTGAACCTGTTTTGAGTCTTACTAGTTTATTTAGAGTCTTTTGAGTCTTGTTTTGCTTATTTGAGTCAGTTTGTGTGAGATTAGCAAGCCCTCCTAATCCCCGGTCCAGAACGATCCCTACTTGCGTTTATACTACAATTGATAACAAAAGGGTTTAATTTGTGTGCTTAACTTTAATCACATCAGCAAACTAAGTGTGCACCCTTAACCCACATACAAGAATAAGTTTTAATCAAACAGATAAGTGAATCGCATTCATGTTTTACGAAACAATAACTGGAGGTAATCAATTCATATTAAACATATGTCCATGGCTTCGAATTCACCTCTAACTAAGAAAAACTTAGTTACACATGTTCATGACAATTGAAAAGCAATCTGAAATAAACATTGAAACTAAAACAAGGGAAGAAAGAACTCAGGAAGTCTCCAATGGTTGCAGGTTGTTGCGGCACAAGGTCCTCCTCCAATGGAAGCCACGGCAAAGCTTTCCTCCTCTCCTTCTTGCGGCAAAGGGTGTTTCTGTGTATGGATGGTGATGGCTACGAATTATGGTGTGGTATAGGGGGTGGTAACCTGCAGCAAAGCCTCAAAATATGTATATATAGGCATGGCAAACCCTAGGGAAATCAGGGTACGACTTGGACTTAGCAGAAATAAAGGATTAGGGCCCTAGGGTGCGGCACAAGGCTTAAATCCTTCAGGAAAGGGGTTTAGCCCAATTAATTTCTGAAAAAGGCTGTGCACAATCCAAATCCACAAGGGAATAGGCTAATTAAATCAGAATCCAAGAGGAATAAGGGTAGGGAAGGTGCGCCAGCAATCGGAGGGAAGGGGATGGAGTGCAAGGCAAGGCAAAGGCCTTCTAGAAAGGAGTGTTGTGGAATGTTTCTAGATGGAAAAGACCTCCTAAAAACAGGTTTTAGGCATCCTATTATGAAAAGGAGTCCCCCTTGCAGCTGGAATTAAGATAGGATAAGATTAGATAAGGATAAGATAAGATAAGGTTGGTTTGGATAATGTTCCATGTTTGTAGCTGATTCCTTATCTTCTTTGACTTTAATTTGTTTCTCCAACTTTTAAACACATTCTTAGCCTCATTTGAACTTCAAATTCGTCCATTCCTTGTGCTCCATATGCATGCAATCCATTTCAGCCCAGAATTGCTCCAAAATGCTCTAAAATGCACTTTCTTGGCAACTTTGCCAATTGGACCTACAAACACACGAAAATAGCATAAAACACTATAATAAACATAAACTAACTAAGTAAATGCAAGAAAACAAGCTAACTAATTCGCATAAATATGCTCCTATCAGTAGTATATGTATAAGTAGGGATCGTTCTGGACCGGGGATTAGGAGGGATTGCTAATCTAAACTAAACTAACTTAAAAACACAAAAACAAACTTAAAAACACAAAACTAGGCTAAAGACACTTAACTAGACTCAAATAACTCAAAACTGACTAGAATGACTCAAAACACCTTAAAACAGCCAAATAGACTCAAAACAGACTCTAGGGTTGATTTTGGACGAATTCCTAACTTTGCTTGACTCAAAACACTTAAAAACACAAATTGGACGGATTCTAACCTAATTAACACAACAAAGTAAAGGGGAATTGGGTTTTGGACGAAAATAAAGTAAAACAAAACAGAAACTAGAACTATACAGATTTGGACGAATTTGGTGAATTGGATGGATGATGCGCTAGCTAGAAGGTTTTTCTCCACACATGACACACTTGCATACAAATCAATTTTCAGCTATTCTTTCAATAAACCATGAACCTCAACACCCCAGATTAATTAGGTACGCTTAAATTAACCCTCAGATTTTCCTTATGTCATTGAATTGGACGGAAGTAGGGCATCGCAATCAAATTATTCTTCAAAAGTTCCCTACATGAAAGCGCATAATAGAGATACAATCAAAGATCATTAAGCTCTATGAAAATCATAAGCATTGACAAGGCATTCGTAACTATGAAAGCGCATGATACTCCTGCCAGGAATTTACTTAACATGATTGTGACCAGCGACCTTCACTACTTGTGAATATAAGTTCATAACGATTAGGTGAAACTCCCTTATATTCTAGCATCAAATTCATGCATGCAAACTAAGTAGGCATCCTCAATCAACATACAAGAATAAGTTATCAATCAAACAGTTAAGCAAATTGAATTCACAATTTATGAAATCACAACTGAAGGTAATCAATTCATATTGCAAATATATTCATGGCTTTGAAATTCCCCCTAGCCAAAACGAATTAGCTCCTCATGTTCACAGCAAAACAAAGAGAAATTAATTTTAACATTGAAAACAAAGATAATCAATTCATATTGCAAATATATTCACACCTAGAAACGTTCCAGCAATCCAACGTCTTGAATGGCTAGGCACGGCTTCAAGTTAATCCTCTCCTTCTTCCTTTGCTGCGACACAAGGTGGCAGTGGTGGTCGAAGTGGTGGTGATGGGTGGTAGAGGATGGATAGGTAGATAGGTGGATGAAATGGATGCAGAGAATCTGTTCAGAGAGGGAGAGACTAAATGGTGCGAATGGCTTTATTTATAGGGCTAGGGTTGAAAGGCAATCAGAAAATAATAGGAAAGGTTTATAACTTAGCTAATTTGTCTCACAATTGAATAGGTAAGAAAGAATCAAAAAATAAAAAAGAATAAGAAAGTGAAATTCGGCAGAATATGTAGGAGAGAAAAGGAATGTGTTTAAAGGTCAGAAATTAAGAGAGAAAGGGAAAACAGCACACAAATTAAACCCTCTTGTTGACAATTGTAGTATAGATGCAAGTAGGGATCGTTCTGGACCGGGGATTAGGAGGGCTTGCTAAAACCTCTAAACTGACTCAAAAACATAAAAACAAAGTTAAAAACACTTAACAAGACTCACAAGACTCAAAACAAACTTAAAAGACTCAAACTAGACACTAGGGACTGATTTGGACGAATTCTAGACTAGTAAGACTCAAAACACTAATTTGGACAGATTTAAACACACTTCTAACTAATCTAACATACTTAATTAAAGGGGGATTGGGTTTTGGATGGAATTAAGCTAAAAACAAAACAGAAACTAAAACTAAACAGATTTGCACGAAATTGGTGAATTGGATGGATGATGGGCTAGCTAGGAGGTTCTTCTCCACACATGACATACTTGCAAACAAAACGATTTCCAGTTGCTTTTCAATAAACCATGAATTCTCAACGCCCCAGATTAACCGTGAATTGCACTAATTAACCCTCAGATTTTCCTAATTTTATTGAATTGGATGATTGCATACAACAACCCAAAGCATTCTCCACAAGTTCCCTACATGAATTGCATAATAGAGATACAAGCAAAGATCATTAAGTTCTCTGAAAATCATAAGCATTGACAAGGCACTCGTAACTATGAATTGCATGATACTTATGCCAGGAATTTACTTAACACGATTGTGACTAGCAACCTTCACTACTTATGATAAGTTCATAACGATTAGGTGAAACTCCCTTATATCCTAGCATCAGATTTATGCATGAAAATTAAGCGTGCACTCTCAATCAACACACACAAATCAGTTTTAATTCAACAGATAAGTAAATTGAATTCACAACTTATGAATCACAACTGGAAGTAATCAAATCATATTGCAAGCATATTCATGGCTTTGAATAGCCCCCTAGCCAAAAGGGCTTAGTTCCTCATGTTCACAGCAAAACAAAGAGAAATTAAATTAAACATTGAAAACAAAGATAGATTACACCTAGAAACGTTCCAGCAATCCAATATCTTGAATGGCTAGGCACGGCTTCAAGTTAATCCTCTCCTTCTTCCTTTGTATAGCTGCGGCACAAGGGGTTAAGGTGTGTAGAATGGGTGGTGATGGGTGGTAGAGGATGGATAGGTAGATAGGTGGATGGAATGGATGCAGAGAATCTGTCTAGAGAGAGCCAGACTAAATGGTGCGGATGGCTTTATTTATAGGGCTAGGGTTGAAAGGCAATCAGAAAATAATAGGAAAGGTTCAATACTTAGCTATTATGGTTCCACAATTTAATAGGTAAGAAAGAATCAGAAAATCAAAGAGAATAAGAAAGTGAAATTCGGTAGAATATGTAAGACAGATTTAGGAATGTCTTTTGAGGCACAAAATAGGTAAGAAAAGCTCCTCCTTGTGCGGCAAGGCATAGAACACAAAGGGAATGTGATTTTGGGTCAGAAAATAGGAAAGAAAAGGATCCCCTGTGCGGCAAGGTTGTGGAGAGAAAGGGAAAGGCACTTATATGGCAGATTTTGGAAGAAAGGGAAAGGAGATATGCGGCAAGGTTAGGGAAAGGTTCTAGGACTTCTAGAAACATGTAATGAGGCAACCTAACATGTTTTGAAACCCTTTTATGGCTGGAACATAGGTGAGGAAGGATTAGGAAACTCTAAGCCAAGAATAGAAACTTTCAAGAATGGAAACCTCCAAGAATAGAAACTTCCAACTTTAGAAACTTTGGCTTCCCATTTTGAACTCTTCATTCTTCATTCAATCCTAAGCTCATTTGATCTTCAATTTCGTCCACTTAGCTCCAAGCATGTGCAATCCATTCCAAGCCCAAAACTGCTCCAAAAGGCACCAAAATGCACTTTCTTGCTCCTTTAGCCCTTAGAACCTGAAAACACACGAAAATGGCTTAAAAGACTAAAATAACTAAGAACTAACAACCTAAATGCAAGGAAACAAGCTAACTAAGTGATGTAAATATGCTCCTATCAAAAGGGAAAGAAGGTGTGGCATTGATTTGTAAGAGAAAGGGGAAGTATTTTTGGGCAGAAAATAGGCAAGAAAACCTCTCCCTTGTTCAGCAAGGACTGAAACAAAAGGGGAATGTGTTAGGCACGATTTTGGGCTTCTAGAATGAGTAATTAGGCAACCTACATGTTTTGGAAACCTCAAAAATGGAAACCTCCACAAATGGAAACCTTCACAAGTAGAAACTTCCAACTTTAGAAACCTTGGCTTCCAATTTTGAACTCTTCATTCTTCATTTGATCTTCAATTTCGTCCATCCACTTAGCTCCAAGCATGTGCAATCCATTTAGTACCCAAAACTGCTCCAAAAAGCACCAAAATGCGCTTTCTTGCTCCTTTAGCCCTTCGAACCTGAAAACACACGAAAATGGCTTAAAAGACTAAAATAACTAAGAACTAACAACCTAAATGCAAGGAAACAAGCTAACTAAGTGATGTAAATATGCTCCTATCACCACGGGGGTTGCTGCCTAAAACCTTCTTGTTGTTGGGATTGTTGAGGCTCCCTCCATTTGAAATTCGGATCATCTCTCCAACAAGGGTTGTAGGTATTAGAGAATGGATCATTCCTTGGCTGGTTTTGGCCTCTAAAACCCACTGCATTGGCAGATTCCCATCCACCATTCTCAATCAGTTGCGGGCACTTATTAGAAGGGTGTCCTTGGATAGAACACACGCCACACACACTTGATCCTTGCATCTTCATCCCTTCGGGCATCTGATACACAATGGAAGTAAGATTAGTTAATTGGGATTGAATGTCAGATGTGGAACTTACGTCATTCACTTGCTGCCGTGGGGTGTCCATTTGCCCAATGCCTTCATATTGTTGTGCATTCAATGCACGGTTTGCAATTAGTGTCTTGGCTGCCATAGGTGTTTTGTCCACCAATGCCCTTCATAAAAGTATTGAAGTAAAAGCTCTTCTTTCATCTGGTGTTGAGGACATGATGCAACAAGGCTTTTGAAACGCTCATAATACGCTGGACAGAACTCACCTTGGCTTTGCTGGATTCCACTAATCTTCTTCCTCAAAAGAATGACTCTTGAAGTGGGGAAGAACTTCTCTAAGAATGCCCTCTTCATGCTCTCCCAAGAAGTGACGGTTCCAGGGGCTAATTCGTATAACCAATCCTTAGCCCTCTCTATAAGAGAGAAGGGAAAGGCCTTCATCTTCAAAATGTTGTCATCGACATTGATTGGAGTCATGCTTGAACACACCATTTCAAACTCTTTCAGGTGCTTGTTCGGATCTTCCATGGACAGCCCATGGAATTTGGGAATGTGGTGCAGCAAGCTAGATTTCAATTCGAATTCATCGGTCTTGTCTTCAGCCGCCCTAGGGTATTGGATGCATAAAGGTGTAGCATTGTCCAATCCTGAGGCAGAAAGCTCCTTAATTGTTCGATTGTCCGCGGCCATGGCTTGTGGTTCTTCTAAATTCCTTGCCGTGGGGTCTTCTTCCTCTTCTTGCGCGTGTTCTTCAAGCTCAGGTTCAGGGCTAGGGGGATTAGCTTCTTGCTGGTTCCTCTGCCTTCTCAAAGTCCTCTCAAAATCGTCGTCAAAGTCCAAGATATTCTTATGAACAGTTTGAGAACTCCGAGTCATAAACTAGTACCTAAAAATAAGAAACAAAACAAAGTCAGAAACTGAAACAAATTAAAAAGTAAACAGAAAGAAAAGATCCAAGGGATTAGCAAAGTTGCTAATCCCCGGCAACGGCGCCAAAAATTGATGCGAAATATATAAGCACACAAATTAAACCGTCTTGTTGACAATTGTAGTATATGTATAAGTAGGGATCGTTCTAGATCGGGGATTAGGAGGGATCGCTAAACACTTGAAACTGACTCAAAAACGTAAAAACAAAGTTTAAAACACTAAACTAGACTCAGAGAATGCAAAACTAAACTCTAAAACACTAAAACAACTCAAAAGACTCAAAACAGCACAAAACAAGCTAAAAGACTCAAATCTGCCACTGAGAGTGAATTTGGACGAAAATAGGTTTTTACTTGACTCTAAACACTTAAAAACACAAACTAAATCAGTTTTTAACTAATATGACTCAACAAAGTAAATGGGGATTGGGTTTTGACGAAATTGAAAACAAAACAAGTAAATTAAAGAACTAATGAAATCTGCACGAATTTGGGTAAAACTATGGATGAAGGGCTAGCTAGGAGGTTCTTCTCCACACATGACACACTTGCAAACAAAACGATTTCCAGTTGCTTTTCAATAAACCACGAATTCTCAACACCCCAGATTAATTAGGTACGCTTAAATTAACCCTCAGATTTTCCTCATGTCATTGAATTGGATGGAAAAAGCACATCACAATCAAATTATTCTTCAAAAGTTCCCTACATGAAAGCGCATGATAGAGATACAATCAAAGATCATTAAGTTCAATGAAAATCATAAGTATTGACGAGGTACTCGTAACTATGAAAGCGCATGATACTTATGCGAAGAATTTACTTAACACAATTGTGACTAACAACCTTCACTACTTGTGAATATAAGTTCATAACAATTAGGTGAAACTCTCATACTCACAGAACAAAGATTATTGAATTCAAACATTGAAAACAAAAGAAAGATTACACCTAAAACGTTCCAGCAATCCTAACTCGAATGGCAGGCACATCCAAGGGCTCTCCCCCTTCCTCTTTGCTGCGGCACAATGGTGGTTAAAGTGTATGGGATGTGTTTTGGGGTCAGGAATGTGTTTAGGGTGAATGGAAATTGCGGCAAAGGTGTAGGGAGAAATTTTGGCGTGAATGGATGAATGGGTGAGTGAATGGAACCTCCTGTGCGGCACCAAGATGTTTTATTTTAAAGACTTTAGGGTAATAAAGCTAGGAAACAATTTAGGAAACAGAAATTAAACCAAAACTTTAAGGGAAATAGGAATGAAAGTCAGAATCCTAAGGGAATTGGGCAAGTAGACGCGGCAAGGATGGAAAATGTAAGGAAATGCCTTGCAAGGAAAGGAAAAAGGATTTCCTTGCCGATTTAGGTCCAGAAATTAGGCAAGTGAGAGATACCTTGCACGGCAAGGATAGGAAATAAGGGGATGGTGCGGCAAAGGTTGATTTGGTGCAAGGAAGGTTCAATTTGTGTCCTAAAATGCATAGGAGGCCTTCAATGTTGCTGGAACTTAGGGACAATTAGGATTAGGAAAGGTCAAACCAAAATAGGAAACCTTGGCTTAACTTTCCTACTTCAAGTAGGAATACTTGTTTGAGTAGGAATCCATTGATAGGAGCATATTTACATCACTTAGTTAGCTTGTTTCCTTGCATTTAGGTTGTTAGTTCTTAGTTATTTTAGTCTTTTAAGCTATTTTCGTGTGTTTTCAGGTTCTAAGGGCTAAAGGAGCAAGAAAGTGCATTTCGGTGCCTTTTGGAGCAGTTTTGGGCTTGGAATGGATTGCATATGCTTGGAGCTAAGTGGATGGACGAAATTGAAGATCAAATGAGCTTAGGATTGAATGAAGAATGAAGAGTTCAAAAATTGGAAGCCAAAGTTTCTAAAGTTGGAAGTTTCTATTCTTGGAGGTTTCCATTCTTGAAAGTTTCTATTTTTGGCTTAGAAGTTTCCTAATCCTTCTTCACCTATGTTCCAGCCACAAAAGGATTCCAAAATATGTTAGGACACTTAATTACTTGTTCTAGAAGTCCTAAACTTGCCCTAAAGTCCATGCCGCACCACCTTTGCACATTCATCTTCTTTGCCGCATAAAACACCATCTTTCTTTCCTATTTTCTGACCCAAAATCACATTCCCCTTTTGTTTCAATCCTTGCTGCACAAGGGAGAGGTTTTCTTGCCTATTTTCTGCCCAAAAATACTTCCCCTTTCTCTTACAAATCAATGCCCACCTTCTTTCCCTTTCTCTCTTAATTTCTGACCTTTAAACACATTCATTTTCTCTCCTACACAATTCTGCCGAATTTCACATTCCTAGTTCTCTTTAAATTCTGATCCTTACTTACCCTTTCAATTTGGAACAAAATAGCTAAGTTTTATTCACCTTTCTTTCTTTCCCTTTCTCTTTATTTTCTGATGCACCCTACTTACCCTTTTCCTCTTGGGATTCTGATTTGTTACCCTTTTTCTTTAGGATTTGGAGTTTTAAATGCATTCCCAATTCATCAAAGTCGTAGCCTTCCCTTGTTCTATAAATAAACATCCTTGCCGCAGCTTTTGGGGGACCTCTCTCTCTCTGAACAGATTCTCTGGATCCATTCCATCCACCTATCTACCTATCCGTCCTCTACCACCCTTCACCACCCATTCTACACACCTTAACCCCTTGTGCCGCAGCAAAGGAGAAGGAAGGAGACCCCTGGACGTGCTTGCATTCAAGACGTTGGATTGCTGGAACGTTTCTAGGTGTAATCTATCTTTGTTTTCAATGTTTAATTTAATTTCTCTTTGTTTTGCTGTGAACATGAGGAACTAAACCCCTCTCGGCTAGGGGTGATTTCAAAGCCATGATTATGTGTGCAATTTGAGTTGATAAATTCCAGTTATGAATTCTTGAATTGTGAATGCAATTGGCTTAACTGTTTGATTAAGAACTTATTTGTGTTTGTTGATTGAGGGTCGACACTTAATTGGCATGCATAAAGATGATGCTAGAGTATAAGGGAGTTTCACATAATCGTTACAAACTTATATTCATATGTAGTGAAGGTTGCTAGTCACAATCGCGTTAAGTTCAATTCCTAGCATGAGTGACATGATGTCATAGTTACAAGTGCTTTGTCAATGCTTATGATTTTCATTGAACGTAATGATCTTTGATTGTATCTCTATTATGATGTCATGTAGGGGACTTTTGAAGAATGCTTTGGGTTGTCGAATGATGTCATCCAATCCAATAATACAAGGAAAATCTGAGGGTTAACTAGTGATGTCACGGTTAATTTGGGGCATTGTCGTTCATAATTCAATGAAAGAGTAACTGGAAATCAAGTCGTTTGCATACATGTCATGTGTGGAGAAAGAGCTTCTAGCTAGCCCATCAACCATCCAATTCACCAATTTCGTGCAAATCTGTTTAGTTTTAGTTTCTGTCTTGTTTTACTTTAAATTCGTCCAAAACCCAATCCCCCTTTAATTAATTGTGTTAGATTAGTTAGAAGTGTGTTTAAATCTGTCCAAATTAGTGTTTTGAGTCTTACCAGTCTAGAATTCATCCAAATCAGTCCCTAGTGTCTGTTTTGAGTCTTTTTGGTTGTTTTAAGTTGTTTTGAGTCTTGTGAGTCTTGTTAAGTGTTTTTAACTTTGTTTTTATGTTTTTGAGTCAGTTTAGAGGTTTTAGCAAGCCCTCCTAATCCCCGGTCCAGAACGATCCCTACTTGCATCTATACTACAATTGTCAACAAGAGGGTTTAATTTGTGTGCTGTTTTACATCGCATCATCCATCTCCAATTAGGAATCCTTTTTCAATTAGGAATCCTAACATCTTCAAGTCTTCAATTTCGTCCATTGCTTTTGCTCCAAGCATGTGATATCCATTCCAAGCCCAATTTTGCTCCAAAAGGCTCCAAAACGCACCTTCTTGCATACTTTGCCCTTAGAACCTGAAAACACACAAAAATGGCTTAAAAGACTAGAATAACTAAGAAATAACAATGTAAATGCACAAGAACAAGCCAACTAAGTTGCCTAAATATGCTCCTATCACTAATCTACATGATAGGAGCATATTTATGCTACTTATTTAGTGTGTTTTCTTGCATTTGTTTAGCTAGTTGTTGCTTAATATAGTGTTTAAAGTCATTTTCGTGTGTTTTTAGGTCCAAGAAGCAAAGTTGGCAAAAAGATGCATTTTGGAGCATTTTAGAGCAAATCTGGGCTTAGAATGGATAGCACAAGCAATGGGCATGAAGATGGACGAATTTGGAGTCCAAATGGAGTTAGGAATATGTTTCAAGGTTGGAGAAATAAATTCAAATCATTGAAGATAAGGAATCAGCTCAAAAGAAGGAGAATTATCCACATTATCCAAAACAACCTTATCTTATCTTATCTTATCCAATCCTTATCTTATCTTATCTTACCTTATCCAATCTTATCCTAATCTTATCCTAACCTGTTTTCTTCAGTTTAGGGGACTTAAAACCTGATTTTTAGAAGTCCTATCCATTCCCCTACAAAAGTGGCGCCCCAAACTCTTCTAGAAACCCCAAAATCTGCCCAGAAACACATTCTTTCTAGAAGCCTAAAAATCTGGCGTCTCCTTCCCTTCTAGAATCCTTTTTCCTTGCCTTGCAAGGCATTCCCTGCGCTTATTCCTTTGTGCCGTGGGTTTTCAGGCCCTTTCCCTCTTGGATTCTGATTGTTAGGCCTTTTCCTTGTGGATTTGGGTTCTACAAATCCTCTTCAGAAATTAATTGGACCACAATTCCTTTTCAAAAGTAATTGCCGCACCCTAATCCTATTTTTCTGCTAAGTCCAAGTCCTAAACTGATTTCCCTAGGGTTTGCCATGCTATATATACATATTTTCAAGCCCTGCCGCACACCACCACCCATCCATACGAATTCTACACACCTCTACACGTCTCAGCCATTCCAAACACCATTCACAAACCCTAACCCACTTGTGCCGCAGCCCTGCAAGGAGAGGAGGAGCAGCTTTGGAGCGTGTTGCACCCAATCTGGAGTGCTGGGCGTTCTTAGGTGTCTTCTACCTTATGTTTTCGTTGATTAATTTAGTTTTCCTTTGTTTTGCTGTAATCATGAGAGGCTAAACTCGTTTTTTAGCTAGAGGCTACTTTGAAACCATGATTTTGTGTGTGATATGACTTGATAAATTTCAGTTACAGATTCTTGAAGTATGAATGCAATTGGCTTAACTGTTTGAATTAGAACTTATTTCTGTTTGTTGATTGAGGGTCGACACTTAATTGGCATGCATAAATTTGATGCTAGGATATAAGTAAGTTTCACATAATTGTTACAAACTTATGTTAACAAGTAGTAAAGGTTGCTGGAACAATCGTGTTAAGTTCAATTCTTGGTGTGAGTAACATGATGTCATAGTTATGAATGCCTCGTCAATGCTTATGATTCTCATTGAGCGTAATGATCTCTGATTGTGTCTCTATTATGATGTCATGTAGGGAAATTGATGAGAACAATTTGGTTGTAGATGAGTTGTCCGTCCAATTCAATGAAATTAGGAGAATCTGAGGGTTAATTAGTGATTGACACGGTTAATCTGGGGCATTGTCATTCGTAATTCAATGAAAACGTAACTGGAAGTCAAGTTATATGCATATAAGTCATGTGTGGATAAGGAAACCTCTAGCTAGTTCACCATCCGTCCTAAAAACCCAATTTCGTCTAAATCTGCCTAGTTTAAAGTCTGTGTTAGTTTTAACTTAGTTTCACTCTAAAACCAATCCCCCTTCACTTGTTTGAGTCTAATTAGTTAGAATCTGTCTTAGTTTGTGTTTTTGTGTGTTTTGAGTCAAGTTTAATTCAATTTTCGTCCAAAGTTGTGTCTAGTGTCTAGAATCTGTCCAATTAGTGTTTTTGAGCAGTTTTGAGTATTTTGAACCTGTTTTGAGTCTTACTAGTCTATTTAGAGTCCTTTGAGTCTTTTCAAACGTTTTTAACTTTGTTTTTGTATTTTAAGTCAGTTTAGAGGTTTTAGCAAGCCCTCCTAATCCCCGGTTTAGAACGATCCCTACTTGCATTTATACTACGATTTGACAACAAGAGGGTTTAATTTGAGTGCTTAACTTTAATCACATCACTACACTAATTAAACTTTAAAACACTAAACTAGACTCAATTGAAGGGAAATTTGTGAAAAACATGTTCATTTGAGCAACATCTATGGCATGCAATTAACAATTAAAGGCGGAATCATGCTTGTATGCACTCAAAACAAAACATTACCCATGAAATTCAAAGCCTAGTAGTTATGGTGAACCATGACTCAACTCAAGAACAAAATGAGTTGAGAAACTTTATACCTTTGAAGCACCTCTTTGCTTAGCAAAGGTTAATCACCCATGTGAGGGCCTTCTTTCCTTTGTCTCCTTGCTCCTTGGCTCCATGGATATGGATGGAAGAATTGATTCTCCAAAAGTCCCCAAGATAGGAGACCTCTAATTTTCGACACCAAGGATGATGAAGGAAGAAGATGAGTGACCTAGAGGAAGTAAGATTGCTAGCTAATTTCCTCTAGGGTGGCCGGCCTCTTAGAGAGCAAAGAGAGCATTGTGTTCTCATCTTTTCTCCAAAAGAAACCCTAATGATGAAATGGCTATAAAGTTGCCTTTATACCTCATCACAATGGAGTGGAAAACTTGCAATTAAGCCAAGTTCACTACCCCTCTCTATATGGCCGGCCACTTAAGGGTTTATTGGGCTTTCAAGCCCTTTGTGTTTTCAAGTTGTCATACATCTTGAGCTAATGGGCTTGACATTCAAATCCCATTGGGCCTTGCGGCCCAAAACTAACCCGAGGTCTATAACAAACTTATTCGTTTGATTAATTAACATATTAATTAATCATAGCCATAAATAATTAAACCATTTAATTATCCTTACTCATCTTCGTTATATCCTTCAATCATTACCTTACACGGTGTGCGATCCATTAGGTTCCTTTTAGTGAGGCAGTGGGCGATTAGAACTCTTACTAATCGATTGTGAATTGAAACTTACTTTCAATTCTCCCTTTAGTGATTATACATCTTCAGGGCTTCCACAAGCCATGAGTGACACCTAGCAGTATGTCATGGCTACCCAAGCTAATCAGAAGAGGTTGGAGAACCTATTCAGTTTGGGATTACAATGCAATACGGTCTTTCTCTAATACAATACTCTTGACCACATTGTTTGGATTAATAGTTTATTCATGTCTACTATCCAATGTGATTCTCTTACTTATATGATTACCTTGAATATGATTTGGAACAACTTCCTAAATCTCATTCATACTCTGGCCAGAGATTCTAAATCATATCATAGAGTATTCCCCCTCAACGTTTGAAGGTTAGAGATCCCTTGTTGCGCATTCACTTACCTCCATGGCTAAGTGGCTTAACCCCAACTATGCCGTCGACACCCTCTGATGGAGTGACTTTGACATAGCCAAAGATCAAGGACCTAACCACAAGATAACTATGATGCCTCAGGTCAAAGGACTACTTTGCATTATCCCAACCAGGAGTTCTCATGTGACATGAGTATGAGAACTCCTCATTGATCGTGTTCAGTGGACTCATTCTCTATTGAGCACCTACGTACTTGTCTTGGTGTCAGTCACACCATTGACTCGAGACTAGTCACTCTCCCTAAGAGAAGACATAGGACGTACTGATCTTAACGGACTATCAATGCCCAATTGGCAATCCTATGATCAGGAACTTTTAGGATTTGTATTCGAAAGAGAATGGTCTCATGAATCTAACTTCTTTAGATCACATTCTCCCTATTACATATTCCTTGGACTTATCGTTTAAGCATATAACATTTATATGAGACGGCTTAAAACAATAATCTTTGCCTTTTATATTAAACTATATTAGTTTAACATGTGAAATGTCTGTAAAGTATCATCATATGATTGGTTTTAGGGCACATTTCCAACATCAATTAACTCAAAACAGCAAATAGAACTCAAACTAGACAGTTTCTGGACTCTAGACACTCAAAACAAGCTAATTAGACTCAAAACAGATTCTTTAGACTCAAAACTAACATCTAAGATTGATTTGAACGAAATTAAGACTCTAATTGACTCAAAAGACTAAAAGAAAACAGATTTTGACTCAACTAACAAGACTTAATGAAAGGGGGATTGTTTTTGACGAATTTAAAACTTAAAACAGAAACTTTGCATAAAACACTTATGAAAACGAATTTTGTGAATTGAAAAGGGTGCAAGGCTAGTTAGAGGGTCCTTCTCTACACATGACATATGCATATGAACCAATTTCCAGTTATTATTCCTTTAGACTATGAATGACAACACCCCAAGTTAACCGTGATAGCACAAATTAACCATCAGATTTTCCTTAACTCATTGAATTGGATGGAATACACATCACAACCAAATTATCCTTATCAAGTCTCCTAACTATGACAGCATGATAGAAAACATATCAAAGGCCATTAAGTTCTTTGAAAATCATAAGTGTTGAGGAGGCATTAGTAACTATGACAGCATGATACTCTTGCCTAGGACTTACTTAACATGATTGTGACTAGCAACCTTTACTACTTGTGAATATAAGTTCATAACGATTAGGTGAAACTCCCTTATACTCTAGCATCAAATTCATGCATGCAAATTAAGTGTCGACCCCCAATTAACACACACAAACAAGTTTTAATAACTCAGATAAGCAAATCACATTCTAGTATTAAGAAACAATAACTGGACGTAATCAATTCATATATAACATATAATCATGGCTTCAAATTCACCTCTAACTATAAAGAAATAAGTTCCTCATGTCCACAAATAAACAAAGAAAACTTAAATTAAACATTGAGACAAAGATAGAAAACACCTAGAAACGCTCCAGATTTCTTCCTTCCTTCATTTGCAAAGCTGGGGCACAATGAGTGTGTGGTGGATGGATGTAGGTGAGTTATGGTAAAGGGTGGTGATCTGAATGGTGCAGCAGATTGGGGTATATATAGGCCTAGGGATTACTTGGCCTAGGTTGTCAAGGAAAAGGATTTAGGACTCCAATCCAACAAGGAAAAGGCCTTCTAGAAAGGTTGGGGCGCCAGATTTTTAGGACTTCTAGAAAGGAGTGTTGTGGCATGTTTCTAGAAGGAAAATGCCTTTTAAAAACAGGTTTTAGGTGTCCTAACATGAAAAGGAGTGCCCCTTGCAGCTGGAATTAAGGTAGGATAAGATTAGGATAGGATAAGATAAGGTAAGATAAGGTTAGTTTGGATAAGGTTTTGGATAATGTTCCTTCTTTTTAGCTGATTCCTTATCTTCAATGACTTGAATTTATTTCTCCAACTCTTTTGCACATTCCTAGCCTCTCTTGAACTTCAAATTCGTCCATCCACCTTGCTCCATACTTGTGCTATCCATTTCATGCCCAAAACTGCTCTAAATTGCTCCAAATTGCATCTTTTTGCCTACTTTGTCTTTAGAACCTGAAATTGCACGAAAATGACTTAAGACACTACAATAAGTAACAAATAACTAAGAAAAACCAAGAAAACACACTAACTAAGTCGCATAAATGTTCACCTATCACAACACAATGATGAGGATTTGGTTTTTAATTGCATGACTGTTAAAGAAAGTTACAAACATGAATTGAAGTTTGATATGCTCTTTGGTTTATGCTTGGTTGTAGTTGACATTCATGAATTCACATGTAATCACAAAAAGAAAAAAAACATCAGTTTTTGTAACATGCTTGAAGGAAATAACTCAAACTAACGCTACAACCTTGAGAGACTTGAGCCTATACGTTCTTTGGAGAGTTATTAATCTTGACATTCTTGTTTTCTAAAGTCGTTGCATGATCTCATTATTTCTTTGCTTGGTTGCTACTTAGAATGGGTTTTCATCACTATAGTTCCAAATACTAGAACTTACGCCCGTTTCATTCAAAGCATGAAATTGATGTGTCATGCTTTTCATAGTCACGAATGCCTTGTCAATGCTTATGATTTTCATAGAGCTTAATGATCTTTGATTGTATTTCTATTATGCTTTTCATGTAGAGAACTATTGGAGAATAATTTGGGTTGACGATGCGTATCCCATCCAATTCAATGATCTAAGAGTTAAACCAGTGCTGTCACAGTTAACTTGGGGCGTTGAGGTTCATGGTTTATGGAAAGAATAACTGGAAATCGACTTGTGTTGCATATGTTTCATGTGTGGAGAAGGACCCTCTAGCTAGCCATTCACCCTTTAATTCACCCAAATTCGTACCTTTTCAAGTTTGTTTCTTTAATTTGCTTAGTTTTAGTTAAATTCGTCAAAAACAATCCCCATTTAGTATTTTGAGTCTACTTAGTTTAATTTTCATTCAAATCGTCCCCTAGTCTTAGTTTTGAGTCTTAGGAACTTAGTTTGTGTGTTTTGAGTCTTATTAGCTTATTTTGAGTGTCTAGAGTCCAGAAACTGCTTAGTTTGAGTTCTATTTGCTGTTTTGAGTTAATTGAGCCTAGTTTAGTGTTTTTAAGTCTAGTTTAGTGTTTTAGAGTTTAATTAGTGTAGATTAGCATCCCTTCTAATCCCCGGCTAGAACGATCCCTACTTACACATACTACATTGATAGAGCTTAAGTTTGAGTGCAATTTAATTTCACATCACTAAACAAGTTCCAAGTGATAGGAGCATATTTATGCGACTTAGTTAGCTTGTTTTCATGCATTAACGTCCTTAGTTCTTAGTTAATTTTGTATTTTAAGCTATTAACGTCCTTAGTCCTTAGGTTCTAAGTGTCAAAATGGCAAAAAGAAGCAGTTTGGAGCATTCTGGAGCATTTTTGGGCCAAGATTGGGTAGTGCAAGCATGGAGGCAAGTTGATGGATGAATTTGAAGATAAAAAGGCTTGAAATCAGCTCAAAAGATGGAGGAAAGAAGTCAAAGATAAATAAGATAAGAAGTTAGCAAGAAATATGGAACATTATCCAAATCTTATCTCATCTTATCCAAAACATTATCCTATCTTATCTTGACTTTCCTAATCCAAATACACAACGGTTTCAGCTACAGAGGAGTCCTAAACACTTTGGGATACTTAATTCCTTGCTCAAGGAGGATGCCGCACCTATTTCCTTATTCTAGAGGGATTTGGTCCATTTAATTCACCAAAACTTCAAGGATTCTGATTTCTAGAAGGGTGAGGAGTCCAAAACCTACCTAAACACGTTCCCAGCCGTGACCTAGCCTTCCCCTATATATATATGATTGTGCTGCACAGATTGGGGCTCTCTACACATCCCTTCGCATCTCTACCATTCTAAACACCTTCAACCACCCATCCACACCACCTTTTGATGCGATGAAAGTTAAGCACTCAACTTAAACCTTCTTGTTGTCAAATCGTAGTATAAATGCAAGTAGGGATCGTTCTAAACCGGGGATTAGGAGGGCTTGCTAAAACCTCTAAACTGACTCAAAAACATAAAAACAAAGTTGAAAACGTTTGAAAAGACCCAAGGGACTCAAAACAGGTTCATAAGACTCAAAACAAGCTAAAAACACTCAAAACTGCCTAAAAACACTAATTGGGCAGTTTCTGATTCTAGACACTACTTTGGACGAAATTAGGGTTTGGCTTGACTCAAAACACTTAAAAACACAACAAAACAGATTTTAAACACTTTGAAACAAGAAAGTAAAAAGGGGGTTTTGGTTTGGACGAATTTCAAACAAACAATCAAGTTATAAAACTAAACAGATTGTAAAACGAATTTTGAGAATAAGATGGTTGATGGATTAGCTAGAGGTTCGTTCTTCACACATGACACACTTGTACATGAATCGATTTCCAATTGCTTTTCAATAAATTATGATGCTCAACACCCCAGATTAACCGTGATGCACTAATTAACCCTCAGATTTTCCTTAACTCATTGAATTGGATGAATGCATGCAACAACCCAAATCATTCTCCAAAAGTCCCCTACATGAATGCATAATAGACATACAATCAGAGATCATTACGTTCCATGAAAATCATAAGTGTTGACGAGGCAAGTGTAACTATGAATGCATGATACGCTTGCCGAGAATTCAATTAACGCGATTGTGACTAGCAACCTTCACTACTCATGAATATAAACTTGTAAGAATTAGGTGAAACTCATTTACATTCTAGCATCAAACTCAAGCATGAAAACTAAGTATGCATCCTTAATCAACATACAAGAATCAGTTATGAATAAAACAGTTAATTGAATTGCAATCACAACTGATCAAATCACAATTGGAGGAAATCAATTCATATCTCAAGCATGTTTGATAGGAGCATATTTATGCGACTTAGTATGTTTTCTTGCATTTACTTAGTTATTCATTGCTTATTATAGTGTCTTAAGTCATTTTCGTGTGTTTATAGGTCCAAGAAGCAAAGTAGGCAAAAAGATGCAATTTGGAGCATTTTAGAGCAGTTTTGGGCTTGGAATGGATATCACAAAATTGGAGCAAGATGGATGGACGAATTTGAAGTTCAAGAGAGGCTAGGAATGTGCAAAAGAGTTGAAGAAATAAATCCAAGTCAAAGAAGATAAGGAATCAGCTACAAAGAAGGAGAATTATCCAAAACATTATCCAAACTACCTTATCTTATCCAAACCTTATCTTATCTTATCCTAATCCTTTCCTAACTTAATTCCTGCTGCAAAAGGGATTCAATTTCAGTTTAGGAGACTCAAAAACCTGATTTCTAGGAACCTTATCCTCTCCTACAAAGGTGCTGCACCTATCCCCTTCTAGAAGTGTCAAATCAGCCAAATAACACCCTTTCTAGAAGTCCCTAAAAAAGTGGCGCCCCAAGCCTTCTAGATGCATGATCCAGCCGCACCTTTCTCCTAAATCCCTTTGGTTTTTGGCCTTCTAGATGTCCTATTTCCTGCTAGGATTACATAAACCTTTTCCCCTTAGGATTGTGATTTTATTTTCCTACACAAACTACATTTTGTAATCCTTTTCCTACACTATATGTTGGTGCCGCACCTCCCCTTATAAATTGACCCTTTTGCTGCACCATTCAAACCACCACCAGCTATCATTCACACATCTCTACACCACAATCAGCCATTCAACCCCGTTGTGCCGCAACTTTGCAAAGGAAGGAAGGAATCTGGAGTGTTTTCTAGGTGTATTCTATCCTTTGTTTTCAATGTTTAATTTTATTTATGTTTGTTTGCTTGTGGACATGAGGAACTAATTTCTTTATAGTTAGAGGTGAATTTGAAGCCATGATTATATGTTATATAAGAATTGATTACGTTCAGTTATTGTTTCTTAAGATTAGAATGTGATTTGCTTAACTGAGTTATTAAAACTTGTTTGTGTGTGTTAATTGGGGGTCGACACTTAATTTGCAAGCATGAATTTGATGCTAGAGTATAAGGGAGTTTCACCTAATCGTTATGAACTTATATTCACAAGTAGTAAAGGTTGCTAGTCACAATCATGTTAAGTAAGTCCTAGGCAAGAGTATCATGCTGTCATAGTTACGAATGCCTCGTCAACACTTATGATTTTCAAAGAACGTAATGACCTTTGATATGTTTTCTATCATGCTGTCATAGTTAGGAGACTTGATAAGGATAATTTGGTTGAAATGCGTCTTCCATTCAATTCAATGAACTAAGGAAAATCTAATGGTTAATTTGTGCTGTCACGGTTAACTTGGGGTGTTGTCATTCATGTCTAAAGGAATAATAACTGGAAATTGGTTCATATGCATATATCATGTGTGGAGAAGGACCCTCTAACTAGCCCTTCACCCTTTAATTCATCAAAATCGTTTTTCTAAAGTTTTTTATGCAAAGTTTCTGTTTTTGGTTTTAAATTCGTCAAAAACAAATCCCCCTTTATTTTGAAGTGTTAGAATAGTTAAAATCTGTTTTGATTTGTGTTTTTAAGTGTCTTGAGTCAAGTTAAAATCTATTTTCGTCCAAAGTAGTGTTTAGAGTCCAAAACTGCCCAGTTTGTGTTTTTAGGCAGTTTTGAGTTTTTTTGTGCTGTTTTGAGTCTTTTGAGTTGTTTTAGAATTTAGTCTTGCATTCTTTGAGTCTAGTTTACTGTTTTAAACTTTGTTTTTATGTTTTAGAGTCAGTTTCAAGTGTTTAGCAATCCCTCCTAATCCCCGGTCCAGAACGATCCCTACTTATACATATACTACAACTGTCAAAAAGAGGGTTTAATTTCTGTGTCAAGTTAATTTTCACATCAAATTTTGGCGCCGTTGCCGGGGATTAGCAAATTTTTGCTAATCCCTTGTTGCCGTGTGTTTTTATTTCTTTTACTTTGATTTCTGATTTTTGTTTTTGTTTTCTTGTTTTAGGTACTAGTTTATGACTCGAAGTTCTCAAACAGTTCGTGAGCATATCTTGGAGTTTGACGACGATTTTGAACGGACATTGAGAAGAAAGAGAAGGCATCCAGAACCTAGTGAACCTAGTTCAATCTCAGAGGCCGAATCTGAATTTGAAGAAGAAGAACAAGCCATGGCTGTGGATAATCGTACAATTAAGGAACTTTCAGCCTCGGGGTTGGCCAATGCCGCACCCCTTTGCATTCAATACCCCGCAGCTGCTCAAGGCAAGACCGATGAGTTCAAATTGAAGTCAAGCTTGTTGCATCACATTCCCAAATACCATGGGCTATCCATGGAAGATCCAAACAAGCATCTTAAGGAGTTCGAAGTGGTTTGTTCGAGCATGACACCCATCAATGTCGATGGGAACATTTTGATGATGAAGGCTTTTCCATTCTCTCTTTTGGAAAAGGCTAAAGATTGGCTTTATGAATTAGCACCCGGAACGGTCACTTCTTGGGAAAGCATGAAGAGGGCATTTTTAGAGAAGTTCTTCCCCACTTCGAAGTCATTCTCTTAAGGAAGAAGATTAGTGGAATTCAACAAAGCCAAGGAGAGACATTTCCAGCATACTATGTGATAGGAGCATATTTATGCGACTTAGTTAGCTTGTTTTCATGCATTAATGTCCTTAGTTCTTAGTTAATTTTGTATTTTAAGCTATTTTCGTGTGTTTGTAGGGTCTAAGTGTCAAAATGGTTAAAAGAAGCAGTTTGGAGCATTCTAGAGCATTTTTGGGCCAAGATTGGGTAGTGCAAGCATGGAGGCAAGTTGATGGACGAATTTGAAGATAAAAAGGCTTGAAATCAGCTTAAAGGATGGAGGAAAGAAGTCAAAGATAAAGAAGATAAAAAGTTAGCAAGAAATATGGAATATTATCCAAATCTTATCTCATCTTATCCAAAACATTATCCTATCTTATCTTGACTTTCCTAATCCAAATGCACAAAGGTTTCAACTACAGAGAAGGAGTCCTAAACACTTTGGGATAGTTAATTCCCAGCTAGAGAGGGATGCCGCACCTATTTCCTTATTCTAGAGGGATTTGGTCCATTTAATTCCCCAAAACTTCAAGGATTCTAATTTCTAGAAGGGTGAGGAGTCCAAAACCTACCTAAACACCTTCCCAGCCGTGACCTAGCCTTCCCCTATATATATATGATTGTGCCGCACAGATTGACTCTCTCTACACATCCTTTCGCATCTCAACCATTCTAAACACATTCCACCACCCATCCTGATAGGAGCATATTTATGCTACTTAGTTAGTGTGTTTCCTTGCATTTGCTTAGCTATTTGTTGCTTAGTATAGTGTTTAAAGTCATTTTCGTGTGTTTTTAGGTCCAAGAAGCAAAGTTGGCAAAAAGATGCATTTTGGAGCATTTTAGAGCAAATCTGGGCTTGGAATGGATAGCACAAGCAATGGGCATGAAGATGGACGAATTTGGAGTTTAAATGGAGTTGGGATTATGTTTCAAGGTTGGAGAAATAAATTCAAAACATTGAAGATAAGGAATCAGCTCAAAAGAAGGAGGATTATCCAAAACATTATCCAAACAACCTTATCTTATCTTATCTTATCCAATCCTTATCTTATCTTAACAAACCTTATCCTATCCTAATCCTTTTCTAATTCAATTCCTGGTACAATGAGGGTTTATTTTCTGATTGGGGGACATTTAAATTGAGTTTCTAGAAACTCTAAGCCTTGCCGCACCTAGCTTTTCAGAAAACTTGGTTTCCTTGCCTTGCAAGGCTTTCTAGAAGCCTTATCCCACCTTATCCTATTGTGCCGCACCTTAGGCCCTTTCCCATTGGAAATCTGATTGTTTTGAGCCTATTTCTGAATGGATTTGGCTTTCTAGAAGTCCCAATCTGATTCATCTAGGGTTTTGGTGCCTATATATATACAAATCAATCCTTTGCCGTGCACACCACCCCCCATACACAACCATTCACGCCAGAAATCATCCCCTACCCCCTGCCGTGCCATATCATCCACCCCTCTTGTGCCGCAGCTATTCAAGGAAGGAGAAGGTGCCACTCTAAGTCATGACTACTGCTGGAGCGTTCTTAGGTGTTGTCTATCTTTGTTTTTAATGTTTCAATTCAGTATTCTTTGTTTAATTGCTGTCATGAGGAACTAAACCCCTATTAGTTAGAGGGGGAATTTGAAGCCATGAATATATGTTTCTTATGATTTGATTCACTCCAGTTATGATTTCATAAATTGTGAATGTGGTTTACTTAACTGTTTTATTAAGAACTTGTTCTTGTGTGTTGATTAAGGATGCATACTTAGTTTACATGCATGAATTTGATGCTAGAATATAAGGGAATTTCACCTAATCGTTATGAACTTATATTCACAAGTAGTAAAGGTTGCTAGTCACAATCATGTTAAGTAAACCCTAGGCTGGATTAACATGCGTCTTCCATAGTTATGAATGCCTTGTCAATGTTTATGATTTCCATGGAACTTAATGATCTTTGATATGTATCTCTATCATGCGTATTCCATAGTTAGGGAACTTGATAAGAATAATTTGGTTGTGATGCGTTATCCATTCAATTCAATGAACTTAGGGAAATCTGGGAATTAATTAGTTCAATACAATTAATTCGGAACATTGTCATTCATAGTTTATCGAAAGAGTAACTGGGAATCAAGTTGTATGCATATGTTTATGTGTGGATAAGGATCCCTCTAACTAGCCATTCACCCATTCAAATCACCAATTTCGTGCCTTTTGAAGTTGTCTTGACAATTTTGTTTGTTTAAGTTTAAATTCGTTCAAAAACAAATCCCCCTTTATTTTGAAGTGTTAGAATAGTTAAAATCTGTTTTGATTTGTGTTTTTAAGTGTCTTGAGTCAAGTTAAAATCTATTTTCGTCCAAAGTAGTGTTTAGAGTTCAAAACTGCCCAGTTTGTGTTTTTAGGCAGTTTTGAGTGTTTTTGTGCTGTTTTGAGTCTTTTGAGTTGTTTTAGTGTTTTAGAATTTAGTCTTGCATTCTTTGAGTCTAGTTTAGTGTTTTAAACTTTGTTTTTACGTTTTTGAGTCAGATTCAAGTGTTTAGCAATCCCTCCTAATCCCCGGTCCAGAACGATCCCTACTTATACATATACTACAATTGTCAAGAAGAGGGTTTAATTTGTGTGTCAAGTAATTCTCACATCAAATTTTGGCGCCGTTGCCGGGGATTAGCAAACTTGCTAATCTCCCTAGTTTCTGCCGTGTATTTTAACTTGTTTTTGTTTCTGTTTTGCTTAGTTTTCTGATTTGTTTTGTTTTCTTTGTTTTAGGTACTAGTGTATGACTCGAAGTTCTCAACCCGTTCACGCACATATCTTGGAGTTTAACGACGATTTTGAACGAGATTTGAGAAGGAAGAGGAAGCACCCAGAACCTGATCTACTTAGTTCAAGTTCTAATTCCGAATCTGAAGTTGAAATTGAAGAGGATTTGGAAGAGGAGCACGACATGGCTGCAGATAACCAAACAATCAAAGAACTTTCAGCCTCGGGATTGGACAATGCGACCCCTTTATGCATTCAATATCCTAGGGCGGCTCAAGGCAAAACTGATGAGTTTGAATTGAAGTCTAGCTTGTTGCACCACATCCCCAAATTCCACGGGTTGTCCATGGAAGATCCGAACAAGCACTTGAAGGAATTTGAAGTGGTTTGTTCAAGCATGACCCCTGTCAATGTTGATGGGAGTATATTGAAGATGAAAGCCTTTCCATTCTCTCTTTTGGAAAAGGCTAAGGATTGGCTCTATGAACTAGCACCTGGAACCGTTACTTCATGGGAAAGCATGAAGCGCGCATTCTTAGAGAAATTTTTCCCAACTTCAAGAGTCATTCTCTTGAGGAAAAAGATAAGTGGCATTCAACAAAACCAAGGGGAATCGTTTCCAGCCTATTATGAGCGTTTCTAGGCGCTTGTTGCTTCTTGTCCACAACACCAAATGAAGGAAGAGCTTCTCCTCCAATATTTCTATGAAGGACTTCTCCCCATTGAGAGACAAATGCTTGATGCTTCAGCGGGAGGAGCTTTGGTTGACAAAACACCCGTGGCTGCCAAGACTCTAATTGCAAATCGAGCCTTGAATGCGCAACAATACGAAGGAGTTGGACAGAGAGAAGGGCCACGGCAACAACAAGTGAATGAGGTAAATGCAATTTCAGAATTACAATCTCAAATGGCTAATCTCACTCTTCTTTTGTCACAGGTTGTGGATGGAAACAAAGCACAAGGGCCGGCCATATGTGGAGTGTGTTCTATGCAGGGACATCTCAACGATCAATGCCCTCAATTGATTGAGAATGGGGGGTGGGAAACTGCCCAAGCCGTGGGTTTCCAAGGCCAAACCCAACAAAGACACGACCCCTACTCAAACACATACAATCCGGGATGGAGAGATCATCCAAACTTCAAGTGGAGGGATTCTCAGCAAGCACAGCCACAAAGCGGATTTAGACAGCCCCTGGGATGTTTCCAAGGCCATATGCATCCCCACAACCTCACCCAACTTCGGCCCAAACCAATTCAGGTTCGTCGTTAAATAATGATAAAATTCTTCAAGCACTAACCTCTTTGACGCAGGACATGCAGAGCATAAAAAATCAAGTTAAAGAGGTGGATGAATTGAAGAAACAAATGGGTCAAATGGCTGAATTCATGGGCCAATTCCGAGAACAAGGCAGGTTGCCTAGTTCAACCGTTGTTAATCCTAAGGGAGGATTTGAAACTGCCCAAGCAATCACGTTGAGAAGTGGTAAGCAGGTTGGAACTGATTCACAACCATCTAGATCAAGTCAAGAAGAGGACAAGAAGCTGCAATTGGAGGAGGATGAAGCACCCAAACCCACGGCAAGGAATGCACAATCCTTGCCGCAGCCAATCCCCACTTCAAAACCGTCCTCAACCATCAAGGTAACTTCCAATATGAATTCTTCAAGCTCTACTCCACTAATTGTGCCCTTTCCTGGCAGGTTGCGGCAATCAAAGAAAGAGGATGCTGAAAAAGACATTCTAGAGACATTCCGGAAAGTTCAAGTCAATATCCCACTCCTTGATGCAATAAAGCAAGTCCCAAGGTTTTGAAAGAGCTTTGTACAACAAGGAGAAGGATTTCTAACAAAGAAGTGGTTCAAGTAAGTGAGAATGTCTCTGCTGTTTTACAAAGGAAATTACCCCCTAAATGCAAAGATCCGGGTAGTTTTACAATTCCTTGCGTTATTGGTAGTACTAAGTTTGAACATGCTATGTTAGACTTAGGAGCTTCAATTAATGTCATGCCATACTCTATTTATGCATCTATGAACTTAGGTGAGCTTAAAAACGATGGTGTTATTATCCAATTAGCCGATCGTTCTAATGCATATCCAAAAGGAGTTTTGGAAGATGTTTTGGTGCAGGTTGGAAATCTGATTTTTCCAGCGGATTTTTATGTGCTTGACATGGAGGATACACCCCATTCTACCCCATTGCCGATCCTCCTTGGGAGACCTTTCATGAAAACAGCCCGCACCAAGATCGATGTGTTCAAAGGGACGTTGACAATGGAATTTGATGGGGAAGTTATTGATTTCAATCTTGCTGAAACTATTAAATTTCCTAAAGAAAATCATTCTTGTTTTGCTATTGATATATTCGATGAATTGGCGCAGGATTACCTTGATTCCTTGGATAGGGACCCCCTTGAATCAACAATTGCACAAGGAATTGGGCAAAAACCCAATATTGCCGTGCCTATAAGTGAAGAAGAGGCCGAGATGGTGGCTGCCCTAGAGTCACTACCTCAGCACCATGGTAAGCCTTCAAAACCAATTTCAATTCCAATTTCTACTAACAAGTTGTTACCCTCAGTGATTCAGGCACCCGTACTTGAGCTTAAACCATTGCCGGATCATTTGAAGTACGTCTTTTTGGGAGATAACGAGACATTGCCCGTCATTGTATCCTCCACACTCACGGCAACAGAGGAAGGAAAGTTAATTCAGGTGTTGAAAGAGCACAAAACAGCCATTGGATGGACATTGGCCGATATTAGGGGGATTAGCCCTACAACATGCATGCATCGCATACTTCTAGAGGAGGGGGCTAAACCAACTCGAGAGGCTCAACGCCGACTCAACCCTCCAATGATGGAAGTTGTGAAGAAGGAGATTATAAAGCTTCTTGATTGTGGAGTAATTTATCCAATCTCAGATAGCCGTTGGGTTTCACCGGTGCAATGTGTTCCAAAGAAATCCGGAGTCACTGTGGTGAAGAATGCCGAGAATGAACTTGTGCCCACACGTATCCAAACAGGTTGGAGAGTGTGCATTGACTATAGGAAGCTAAACGCCACCACGAGGAAGGACCACTTCCCTTTGCCGTTCATTGATCAAATGCTTGAAAGGTTAGCCGGTCATTCTTTTTATTGTTTTCTTGATGGGTACTCTGGATATAATCAGATTGTCATAGCTCCGGATGACCAAGAAAAGACCACTTTCACGTGCCCCTTTGGTACCTTTGCCTATCGTCGCATGCCATTCGGTTTATGCAATGCACCTGCCACCTTTCAAAGATGCATGGTAAGTATCTTTTCAGATTTTGTGGAGAAAATTATTGAGGTATTCATGGATGATTTTAGTGTTTTTGGGGATTCGTTTGATGGGTGCTTAGATAATCTCACTTTGATTCTAAAACGTTGCATTGAAACTAACCTTGTTTTGAATTGGGAAAAATGTCACTTTATGGTAAAACAAGGCATAGTTTTAGGTCATATCATTTCAGAAAGGGGAATTGAGGTTGATAAATCAAAAATAGATCTTGTACGCTACTTACCCTCTCCTACTTCGGTTAGAGAGGTTCGTTCTTTTCTTGGACATGCAGGATTCTATAGGCGATTCATCAAGGACTTTTCAAAGATTTCAAACCCTCTTTGCCGTCTCCTCCAGAAAGATGTGGCTTTTGACTTCAACGAGGAATGTGAGAAGGCATTCAAACACCTCAAAGAGATGCTAACTTCGGCCCCCATCATAGTCCCACCAGATTGGAGCCTTCCTTTTGAGCTTATGTGTGATGCTTCGGATTATGCATTAGGAGCTGTTTTGGGACAAAGGAAGGACAAGAAGCCCCATGTCATCTATTATGCATCTCGGACCTTGAATGATGCACAATTGAATTACTCTACCACTGAAAAAGAACTTCTTGCTGTTGTGTTTGCTTTAGATAAGTTTCGTTCTTATTTACTTGGTACTAAAGTTATTATTTACACTGACCATGCAGCTTTGAAGTATTTGTTCACCAAGAAAGAGGCCAAACCAAGACTCATTCGCTGGATGCTTCTTCTCCAAGAGTTCGATATTGAAATCCGGGACAAGAAGGGGAGTGAAAACGTGGTGGCTGATCACTTGAGCCGTATGGTGCATGAGGAGGATGCCGTGCCTATCCAAGAGACATTCCCAGATGAGCAGCTGCTGTCCATCAAGGTAAGTGAGCCATGGTATGCCGATGTAGTAAATTATTTGGTGTCTAAACACATTCCAAGAGAACTAAACAAGCACCAAAGTGATAAACTTAAAAAGGATGCACGTTCTTATGTTTGGGATGACCCATACTTGTGGAAATATTGCCCTGATCAGGTTCTACGTAGGTGTGTGCATGATTCTGAGTTTAATTCAATTTTAACTTTTTGTCACACCTATGCATGTGGAGGTCACTTTGGTACGCAAAGAACAGCACATAAAGTTTTAGAATGTGGATTTTATTGGCCTACTATCTTTAGAGATGCTAGAACTTTTTGTATAACTTGTGATAGATGTCAAAGAACGGGCAATATAGGTCCTAAACAACAAATGCCGCAACACCCCATATTTAGTGTTGAAATCTTTGATGTTTGGGGTATTGATTTCATGGGTCCTTTTCCTTCCTCACATGGTTTCCTTTATATTTTGCTTGCTGTGGATTATGTGTCGAAATGGGTGGAAGCAAAAGCCACCCGAACTAATGATTCTAAAGTGGTTGCAGATTTTGTTAGAACTAACATATTTGCTAGATTTGGAATGCCAAGAGTCCTAATCAGTGATGGGGGTTCCCATTTTTGCAATCGAACCATTGAGGCGCTGCTCAAGAAGTATAATGTCACGCATAAGGTTTCAACACCTTATCACCCTCAAACCAGTGGGCAAGCCGAGGTTTCAAATAGAGAAATCAAGCAGATTTTGGAGAAAACTGTAGGGCCAACTCGGAAGGATTGGAGGTTGCGTTTGAATGATGCATTGTGGGCATATCGCACTGCCTATAAAACCCCAATTGGAATGTCCCCATTTCGGCTAGTCTATGGGAAACCATGTCATCTTCCCGTCGAGTTAGAACATCGTGCACATTGGGCTGTCAAAACATTCAACATGGACATTGATGCGCAGGTCTTCATAGAAAGCTTCAATTGAATGAGTTAGAAGAAATTAGGAATGAAGCTTATGAGAATGACTCTTGAAGTTGGGAAAAATTTGATAGGAGCATATTTATGCGACTTAGTTAGCTTGTTTTCATGCATTTACGTTGTTAGTTCTTAGTTAATTTTGTATTTTAAGCTATTTTCGTGTATTTGTAGGTTCAAAGTGTCAAGATGGCAAAAAGAGGCAATTTGGAGCATTCTAGAGCATTTTTGGGCCAAGATTGGGTAGTGCAAGCATGGAGGCAAGTTGATGGACGAAATTGAAGATATAAAGGCTTGAAATCAGCTAAGAAGATGGAAGAAAGAAATTGAAGATAAAGAAGATAAGGAATCAGCTCAAAAGAAGGAGAATTATCCAAAACATTATCCAAAACAACCTTATCTTATCTTATCTTACCCAATCCTTATCTTATCTCACCTTATCTTATCCTAATCTTATCCTAACCTGTTTTCTTCAGTTTAGGGGACTTAAAACCTGATTTCTAGAAGTCCTATCCATTCCCCTACAAAAGTGGCGCCCCAAACTCTTCTAGAAACCCCAAAATCTGCCCAGAAACACATTCTCTCTAGAAGCCTAAAAATCTGGCGTCTCCCTCCTTTCTAGAAGGTCTTTTCCTTGCCTTGCAAGGCATTCCCTGCCTTATCCCTTTGTGCCGCACCTTTCAGGCCCTTTCCCTCTTGGATTCTGATTGTTAGGACTTTTCCTTGTGGATTTGGGTTCTACAAATCCTTTTCAGAAATTAATTGGACCACAATTCCTTTTCCAAATTAATTGCCGCACCCTAATCCTATTTTTCTGCTAAGTCCAAGTCCTAAACTGATTTCCCTAGGGTTTGCCATGCTATATATACATATTCCCAAGCCTTGCCGCAGACCACCACCCATCCATACGAATTCTACACCACCACACATTCAGAAATCCATATTTTGCTGCAGAGAAGGGAAGACAAGGCCTTGCCGTGGCTTCCATTAGAGAGGGAGGAGTTCTTTCTTCTCTTGTTTCGTTTCTATGTTTAATTTAACTTGCTTTTCAATTATGTTGAACATGTGGAACTAATTTCGTTTTAGTTAGAGGTGGATTCAAAGCCATGGACATATGTTTGATATGAATTGATTACCTTCAGTTATTGTTTCATAAATTATGAATGTGGTTTGCTTAACTGTTTTATTAAGAACTTGTTCTTGTGTGTTGATTAAGGATGCATACTTAGTTTACATGCATGAATTTGATGCTAGAATATAAGGGAATTTCACCTAATCGTTATGAACTTATATTCACAAGTAGTAAAGGTTGCTAGTCACAATTGTGTTAAGTAAACCCTAGGCAGGAGTAACATGCGTATTCCATAGTTATGAATGCCTTGTCAATGTTCATGATTTCCATTGAACTTAATGATCTTTGTTGAATGTCTCTATCATGCGTATTCCATAGTTAGGGAGTTTGAGAAAGAATAATTTGGTTGTGATGCGTTATCCATTCAATTCAATGAATCTAGGGAAATCTGGGAATTGATTAGTTCAATACAATTAATTTGGAACATTGTCATTCATAGTTTAGCGAAAGAGTAACTGGGAATCAAATTGTATGCATATGTTTATGTGTGGATAAGGATCCCTCTAACTAGCCATTCACCCATCTAAGTCCCCAATTTCGTGCAGATTTCATTAAGTACTTTAAGTTTCTTGTTTTGTTTTCAAATTCGTTCAAAAACAAACCCCCCTTTACTTGTTGAGTCATATTAGTTAAAATCTGTTTTGATTTGTGTTTTTAAGTGTCTTGAGTCAAGTTAAAGTCTATTTTCGTCCAAAGTAGTGTTTAGAGTTCAAAACTGCCCAGTTTGTGTTTTTAGGCAGTTTTGAGTGTTTTTGTGCTGTTTTGAGTCTTTTGAGTTGTTTTAGTGTTTTAGAATTTAGTCTTGCATTCTTTGAGTCTAGTTTAGTGTTTTAAACTTTGTTTTTACGTTTTTGAGTCTTATTTGTGTTGATTAGCATCCCTAGTTAATCCCCGGTTTAGAACGATCCCTACTTGCATCTTTACTACAATTGTCATCAATAGGGTTTAATTTGTGTGTCAAGTAGTAGCATATGGTGTCCCATATGTGGAGTTTGGGATTGGTATGAGCATATGGTGTCCCTGGTTCTCGCATCTAAGTAGTAGCATTCCGTTCATGAGATCATATTTATACATGCATTCCAGAAATTACTTTTCTTGATAAACATATATGTGAGTATTAGTTTTCATGTTTACATCAATCTTCTCACATATAACTAGTGTAGGGAGTGTAGTCAGAAAATCTGTGTGATTGAGTGCATATCTAGTAAGGAATTGAGGGATTCTCTAAGGCATGTTACTACATTCAAAATGTTGTTTTAATTGATTAAATGCGAGCTAATGTGTGGTAACTTTGATTAAGTATGTGCTCAAGGGTAGGGATAACTAAAATCTGTGGGAGTAATGATCTTTGGCATGTTATGTATCATTGAAGATCCCTGAGGTGAACGTTGGAAGGTTTAGGTTATGTTTTGTTTGTTTTGTTTTGCTTGAGGACTAGCAAAAGCTAAGTGTGGGGGAATTTGATAGGAGCATATTTATGCTATTTAGTTAGTGTGTTTCCTTGCATTTGCTTAGCTATTTGTTGCTTAGTATAGTGTTTAAAGTCATTTTCGTGTGTTTTTAGGTCCAAGAAGCAAAGTTGGCAAAAAGATGCATTTTGGAGCATTTTAGAGCAAATCTGGGCTTGGAATGGATAGCACAAGCAATGGGCATGAAGATGGACGAATTTGGAGTTCAAATGAAGCTAGGAATATGTTTCAAGGTTGGAGAAATAAATTCAAATCATTGAAGATAAGGAATCAGCTCAAAAGAAGGAGGATTATCCAAAACATTATCCAAACAACCTTATCTTATCTTATCTTATCCAATCCTTATCTTATCTTAACAAACCTTATCCTATCCTAATCCTTTTCTAATTCAATTTCTGGTACAATGAGGGTTTATTTTCTGATTGGGGGACATTTAAATTGAGTTTCTAGAAACTCTAAGCCTTGCCGCACCTAGCTTTCCAGAAAACCTGATTTCCTTGCCTTGCAAGGCTTTCTAGAAGCCTTATCCCTCCTTATCCAAATCTGCCGCACCTAAGGCCCTTTCCCATTGGAAATCTGATTGTTTTGAGCCTATTTCTGGATGGATTTGGTTTTCTAGAAGTCCCAATCTGATTCACTTAGGGTTTTTGGTGCCTATATATATTAAAACACCCTTTGCCGTGCACACCACCCTCCATACACAACCATTCACGCCAGAAATCATCCACCACCCCCTGCCGTGCCATATCATCCACACAATCCCAGAAAACCCCTCTTGTGCCGCAGCTATTCAAGGAAGGAGAAGGTGCCACTCTAAGTCGTGACTACTGCTGGAGCGTTCTTAGGTGTTGTCTATCTTTGTTTTTAATGTTTCAATTCAGTTTTCTTTGTTTAATTGCTGTCATGAGGAATTAAACCCCTATTAGTTAGAGGGGGAATTTGAAGCCATGAATATATGTTTCTTATGATTTGATTCACTCCAGTTACGATTTCATAAAGTATGAATGTGGTTTACTTTTCTGTGCTTATTAAGAACTTGTTTATGTATGTGGGTTGGGGGTCGACACTTGATTTGCATGCATAAATTTGATGCTAGAATATAAGGGAATTTCACCTAATCGTTATGAACTTATATTCACAAGTAGTAAAGGTTGCTAGTCACAATCATGTTAAGTAAACCCTAGGCTGGATTAACATGCGTATTCCATAGTTATGAATGCCTTGTCAATGTTTATGATTTCCATTGAACTTAATGATCTTTGATATGTATCTCTATCATGCGTATTCCATAGTTAGGGAACTTGATAAGAATAATTTGGTTGTGATGCGTTATCCATTCAATTCAATGAACTTAGGGAAATCTGAGAATTAATTAGTTCAATACAATTAATTTGGAACATTGTCATTCATAGTTTATCGAAAGAGTAACTGGGAATCAAGTTGTATGCATATGTTTATGTGTGGATAAGGATCCCTCTAACTAGCCATTCACCCATCTAAGTCCCCAATTTCGTGCAGATTTCATTAAGTACTTTAAGTTTCTTGTTTTGTTTTCAAATTCGTTCAAAAACAAACCCCCCTTTACTTGTTGAGTCATATTAGTTAAAATCTGTTTTGATTTGTGTTTTTAAGTGTCTTGAGTCAAGTTAAAGTCTATTTTCGTCCAAAGTAGTGTTTAGAGTTCAAAACTGCCCAGTTTGTGTTTTTAGGCAGTTTTGAGTGTTTTTGTGCTGTTTTGAATCTTTTGAGTTGTTTTAGTATTTTAGAATTTAGTCTTGCATTCTTTGAGTCTAGTTTAGTGTTTTAAACTTTGTTTTTACGTTTTTGAGTCTTATTTGTGTTGATTAGCATCCCTAGTTAATCCCCGGTTTAGAACGATCCCTACTTGCATCTTTACTACAATTGTCATCAATAGGGTTTAATTTGTGTGTCAAGTAATTCTCACATCAAATTTTGGCGCCGTTGCCGGGGAATGGTCTTGAACCGTTACTTCGTGGGAAAGCATGAAGCGCGCATTCTTAGAGAAATTTTTCCCAACTTCAAGAGTCATTCTCTTGAGGAAAAAGATAAGTGGCATTCAACAAAACCAAGGGGAATCGTTTCCAGCCTATTATGAGCGTTTCAAGGCGCTTGTTGCTTCTTGTCCACAACACCAAATGAAGGAAGAGCTTCTCCTCCAATATTTCTATGAAGGACTTCTCCCCATTGAGAGACAAATGCTTGATGCTTCAGCGGGAGGAGCTTTGGTTGACAAAACACCCGTGGCTGCCAAAACTCTAATTGCAAATCGAGCCTTGAATGCGCAACAATACGAAGGAGTTGGACAGAGAGAAGGGCCACGGCAACAACAAGTGAATGAGGTAAATGCAATTTCAGAATTACAATCTCAAATGGCTAATCTCACTCTTCTTTTGTCACAGGTTGTGGATAGAAACAAAGCACAAGGGCCGGCCATATGTGGAGTGTGTTCTTTGCAGGGACATCTCAACGATCAATGCCCTCAATTGATTGAGAATGGGGGTTGGGAAACTGCCCAAGCCGTGGGTTTCCAAGGCCAAACCCAACAAAGACACGACCCATACTCAAACACATACAATCCGGGATGGAGAGATCATCCAAACTTCAAGTGGAGGGATTCTCAGCAAGCACAGCCACAAAGTGGATTTAGACAGCCCCCTGGGATGTTTCCAAAGCCGTATGCAGCCCCACAACCTCACCCAACTTCGGCCCAAACCAATTCAGGTTCGTCGTTAAATAATGATAAAATTCTTCAAGCACTAACCTCTTTAACGCAGGACATGCAGAGCATAAAACATCAAGTTAAAGAGGTGGATGAATTGAAGAAACAAATGGGTCAAATGGCTGAATTCATGGGCCAATTCCGAGAACAAGGCAGATTGCCTAGTTCAACCATTGTTAATCCTAAGGGAGGATTTGAAACTGCCCAAGCAATCACGTTGAGAAGTGGTAAGCAGGTTGGAACTGATTCACAACCATCTAGATCAAGTCAAGAAGAGGACAAGAAGCTGCAATTGGAGGAGGATGAAGCACCAAAACCCACGGCAAGGAATGCACAATCCTTGCCGCAGCCAATCCCCACTTCTAAACCGTCCTCAACCATCAAGGTAAGTTCCAATATGAATTCTTCAAGCTCTACTCCACTAATTGTGCCCTTTCCTGGCAGGTTGCGGCAATCAAAGAAAGAGGATGCTGAAAAGGACATTCTAGAGACATTCCGGAAAGTTCAAGTCAATATCCCACTCCTTGATGCAATAAAGCAGGTCCCAAGGTATGCTAAGTTTTTGAAAGAGCTTTGTACAGCAAGGAGAAGGATTTCTCACAAAGAAGTGGTTCAAGTAAGTGAGAATGTCTCTGCTGTTCTACAAAGGAAATTACCCCGTAAATGCAAAGATCCGGGTAGTTTTACAATTCCTTGCGTTATTGGTAGTACTAAGTTTGAACATGCTATGTTAGACTTAGGTGCATCTATAAATGTCATGCCATATTCTGTTTATGCATCTATGAATTTAGGAGAGCTTAAAAATGATGGTGTTATTATCCAATTAGCCGATCGATCTAATGCATACCCAAAAGGAGTTTTGGAAGATGTTTTGGTGCAGGTAGACCACTTGATTTTTCCTGCAGATTTCTATGTGCTTGACATGGAGGATTCAGACCATTCCCATCCATTACCACTCTTACTTGGCCGACCATTCATGAAAACAGCCCAAACCAAGATTGATGTGGCCAAGGGAACGTTAACTATGAAGTTTGGTGGTGATAAGATTAAATTTAATGTTTCTAAGTCTGTTGAGAATCCTAACATTGTTCGTTCTTGTTTTGCCATGGATAAAATAAAAAAGATAGGGCCGGACCGTTCAAGCACAAAGGATACATCAAGAACCATACAAAACGAGGGAATTGGAGTGGAGCACAAGGACCACACAGCCACTGCCCTCAAAATGCCCCAATTGGTCGAAAATATCATGGGGAAGAATGTTCATAGTGCTGCCACTTCATTGCAGTACATGGGTAAGCCATCTATTCCAGATTCGATTCCCATTTCAACTAATAGGTTGTTACCTTGTATGGTGCAGATTCCCAATCAAATCCAAGTTGGTGGGCATGATTACATTGATTTTAGGATGTTCAATGCCACAATCCGGAAGGATCACTATCCCTTACCATTCAAAGATCCAATGCACGAGCTGTTTGAGGAGCATGTGGTGGAAGAACTACCTCTTAATGCCGTGGGCCCCATGGGAACTTAAATGAAAGGTTCGTCCGGCTGGAAGACGTTAAAGCAAGCGCTTCTTGGGAGGCAACCCATGCAAATAAAGACGACCTAGGAACTCTCCGGCTCCACAACCAGATTTGCGTTTCTAAACTCTCACTCTTTATTGCTTTTCCTTTGCCATCTTGTTATGTGTGTTAGTTGTGTTATTTGCTTGCTTTTGTGTGAGTTTATGTTTGAAACATTGAGGACAATGTTTGATTTAAGTGTGGGGGGGTAACACAGTGTTTTTTGCATGAAATTCGTGGGTTTTTATCACCTATCACTTTGAATGTTGTTTTCAGTGTTTTTAAGTGTTTTTAAGCTGTTTTGGAGTCTTTTAGTGTGTTTTGAAAAGAAAATCCGAAAATACCATAAAAATTTGAAAAATTGTTTTGAAAAACCCAAAAAGAGTTGTTTTTGTGTTTTTGTTTGTGTCTTAGGGTACCTTCCAACACAATGATGAGGATTTGGTTTTTAATTGCATAACTGTTAAAGAAAGTTACAAACATGGATGAAAGTTTGAATTGCTCTTTGGTTTATGCTTGGTTGTAGTTAACATTCATGAATTCACATGTAATCACAAAAAGGATAAAATCAGTTTTTGTAACATGCTTGAAGGAAGTAACTCAAACTAACGCTACAACCCTGAGAGACTTGAGCCTTTAACGTTCTTTGGAGAGTTAAAAATCTGTGCATTCTTTGTTTTCTAAAGTCGTTGCATGATCTCATTATTCTTTGCTTGGTTGCTACTTAGAAGGCGTTTCATCATTTAGTTCCAAATACTAGAACTCATACCCGTTTCATTCAAAGCATGAAATGGATTAGCATAACACATAATCAAGATGAAGTTGTTTAGTTTAAAACCAGAGCCAAAAAGCCTAACCCTTTGCATATGTATTGTAGGTTTAACCCTTTTGAGCCTTGTTTAGCCTATGTTCTTTGTTTACCCACATTATCCTTACCTAGCCTAGATTAGGACCATCCTTACCCTTGTTCTTAAGGCATAGTGAGCATGACCTAAGAATGAATTCCCTTTGTTCGTTATTTGGGCGGCAAAACAAGTGTGGGGGAAGGGATTGATGTGTCTGATTGTGTGCCAACAAGACAAACAAGGGCACGGGTAGAAGAAGAAAAAAAAAGAAAAAAAAAAAGAGGAAAATTCGTGTGAAAAAGAAAAGAAGAAGAAAAGTTGTGAAAAAGTATAAAAAGTGTTCAAAATAAGTGAGATTAAAGCTCACAAGTGTTGATTGTTGAAGAAGGGGTCCAAAAAGTTGAATTCGGCCCTAAAATATGTGTAATCTTCCCCTTTGTGTTTAAAGTGTGCGGCTGCATTCAAGAAAGGGAGTTCTAAGTGTCATATTCATTACTTTGCTCGCTATTGCTTTAAGAACGTTTGTTTTCCTTACCTTTCTTTGTTAGCCAATACCCCCTAGCCCCGTTATAACCCTATACTTCAATCTTGAGTGTTATGTGTTTCAATATGTGGAGTTTGGGATTGGTATGAGCATATGGTGTCCCTGGTTCTCGCATCTAAGTAGTAGCATTCCGTTCATGAGATCATATCTATACATGCATTCCAGAAATTACTTTTCTTGTTATACACATATGTGAGTATTAGTTTTCATATTTACATCAATCTTCTCACATATAACTAGTGTAGGGAGTGTAGTCAGAAAATCTGTGTGATTGAGTGCATATCTAGTAAGGAATTGAGGGATTCTCTAAGGCATGTTACTACATTCAAAATGTTGTTTTAATTGATTAAATGCGAGCTAATGTGTGGTAACTTTGACTAAGTATGTGCTCAAGGGTAGGGATAACTAAAATCTGTGGGAGTAATGATCTTTGGCATGTTATGTATCATTGAAGATCCCTGAGGTGAACGTTGGAAGGTTTAGGTTACGTTTTGTTTGTTTTGTTTTGCTTGAGGACTAGCAAAAGCTAAGTGTGGGGGAATTTGATAGGAGCATATTTATGCGACTTAGTTAGCTTGTTTTCATGCATTTACGTTGTTAGTTCTTAGTTAATTTTGTATTTTAAGCTATTTTCGTGTATTTGTAGGTTCAAAGTGTCAAGATGGCAAAAAGAGGCAATTTGGAGCATTCTAGAGCATTTTTGGGCCAAGATTGGGTAGTGCAAGCATGGAGGCAAGTTGATGGACGAAATTGAAGATATAAAGGCTTGAAATCAGCTAAGAAGATGGAAGAAAGAAATTGAAGATAAAGAAGATAAGGAATCAGCTCAAAAGAAGGAGAATTATCCAAAACATTATCCAAAACAACCTTATCTTATCTTATCTTACCCAATCCTTATCTTATCTCACCTTATCTTATCCTAATCTTATCCTAACCTGTTTTCTTCAGTTTAGGGGACTTAAAACCTGATTTCTAGAAGTCCTATCCATTCCCCTACAAAAGTGGCGCCCCAAACTCTTCTAGAAACCCCAAAATCTGCCCAGAAACACATTCTCTCTAGAAGCCTAAAAATCTGGCGTCTCCCTCCTTTCTAGAAGGTCTTTTCCTTGCCTTGCAAGGCATTCCCTGCCTTATCCCTTTGTGCCGCACCTTTCAGGCCCTTTCCCTCTTGGATTCTGATTGTTAGGACTTTTCCTTGTGGATTTGGGTTCTACAAATCCTTTTCAGAAATTAATTGGACCACAATTCCTTTTCCAAATTAATTGCCGCACCCTAATCCTATTTTTCTGCTAAGTCCAAGTCCTAAACTGATTTCCCTAGGGTTTGCCATGCTATATATACATATTCCCAAGCCTTGCCGCAGACCACCACCCATCCATACGAATTCTACACCACCACACATTCAGAAATCCATATTTTGCTGCAGAGAAGGGAAGACAAGGCCTTGCCGTGGCTTCCATTAGAGAGGGAGGAGTTCTTTCTTCTCTTGTTTCGTTTCTATGTTTAATTTAACTTGCTTTTCAATTATGTTGAACATGTGGAACTAATTTCGTTTTAGTTAGAGGTGGATTCAAAGCCATGGACATATGTTTGATATGAATTGATTACCTTCAGTTATTGTTTCATAAATTATGAATGTGGTTTGCTTAACTGTTTTATTAAGAACTTGTTCTTGTGTGTTGATTAAGGATGCATACTTAGTTTACATGCATGAATTTGATGCTAGAATATAAGGGAATTTCACCTAATCGTTATGAACTTATATTCACAAGTAGTAAAGGTTGCTAGTCACAATTGTGTTAAGTAAACCCTAGGCAGGAGTAACATGCGTATTCCATAGTTATGAATGCCTTGTCAATGTTCATGATTTCCATTGAACTTAATGATCTTTGTTGAATGTCTCTATCATGCGTATTCCATAGTTAGGGAGTTTGAGAAAGAATAATTTGGTTGTGATGCGTTATCCATTCAATTCAATGAATCTAGGGAAATCTGGGAATTGATTAGTTCAATACAATTAATTCGGAACATTGTCATTCATGGTTTATCGAAAGAGTAACTGGGAATCAAGTTGTATGCATATGTTTATGTGTGGATAAGGATCCTTCTAACTAGCCATTCACCCATTTAAATCACCAATTTCGTACAAAACTAAGTCTAGTTTACAATTCTGTTTTGCTTAAGTTTAAATTCGTTCAAAACAAATCCCCTGATTTTAATTTGTGTTAAGATAGTCTAAATTCGTCAAATCTTGAGTCTCTTAGTCTTTTGAGTCAATTTGAGTCTTAATTTCGTTCAAATCAATCTTAGGTGTTAGTTTAGAGTCTAGATAACTTGTTTTGTGTGTTTTAGGTCTATTTAGCTTGTTTTGAGTCTTTAGAGTCCAGAAACTGTTTAATTGAATTTTATTTGCTGTTTTGAGTTTGTTTTGAGTTATTTGAGTCAAGTTAGGTTGTTTAAAGGTGTCTAGAGTTAAAATTCGTCCAAATTGATCCCTAGTACTTGTTTTCATTGTTTTAAGTCCAGTTTATTGTTTTAAGAGTCTAATTTGTGTAGATTAGCATCCCTTCTAATCCCCGGCCTAAAACGATCCCTACTTTCATATACTACGTCGATAGGGTTTTAATTTGAGTGTCAAGTAATTCTCACATCAATGCACGGATCTACAAGGAGAAAACAAAGGCATTCCATGACAAGATGATTCGTAGCAAGCTGTTCTCTATAGGGCAGAAAGTGTTACTTTTCAATTCTCGCCTTCGTCTATTTCCAGGTAAGTTGCGTTCTACGTGGATTGGTCCTTTTGTGGTTACTAATGTTTTTCCTCATGGTGCAGTCCAAATTCAAAGTTTAAAAACGCAACAAGAATTCAAAGTGAATGGACATCGATTGAAGCCATATTATGAGCACTTTGAAGAACACATTACGGAGGATATATCTCTTAATGCCGTGGGCCCCATTGAAGAATAGAGGGAAGGTTCGTCCGGCTGGAAGACGTTAAAGCAAGCGCTTCTTGGGAGGCAACCCATGCAAATAAAGACGACCTAGGAACTCTCCGGCTCCAAAACCAGATTTGCGTTTCTAAACCCTACTCTTTATTGCTTTTCCTTTGCCATCTTGTTATGTTAGTTAGTTGTGTTGATTGCTGTTTGCTTTCTGTGAGTATATGTTTGAAACATTGAGGACAATGTTTGGTTTAAGTGTGGGGGGGTAACACAGTGTTTTTGCATGAAATTCGTGGGTTTTTATCACCTATCACTTTGAATGTTGTTTTCAGTGTTTTTAAGTGTTTTTAAGCTGTTTTGGTGTGTTTTAGTGTGTTTTGAAAAGAAAATCCGAAAATACCATAAACATTTGAAAAATTGTTTTGAAAAACCCAAAAAGAGTTGTTTTTGTGTGTTTGTTTGTGTCTTAGGGTACCTTCCAACACAATGATGAGGATTTGGTTTTTAATTGCATAACTGTTAAAGAAAGTTACAAACATGGATGAAAGTTTGAATTGCTCTTTGGTTTATGCTTGGTTGTAGTTGACATTCATGAATTCACATGTAATCACAAAAAGGATAAAATCAGTTTTTGTAACATGCTTGAAGGAAATAACTCAAACTAACGCTACAACCCTGAGAGACTTGAGCCTTTAACGTTCTTTGGAGAGTTAAAAATCTGTGCATTCTTTGTTTTCTAAAGTCGTTGCATGATCTCATTATTCTTTGCTTGGTTGCTACTTAGAATGCGTTTCATTATAGTTCCAAATACTAGAACTCATACCCGTTTCATTCAAAGCATGAAATTGATTAGCATAACACATAATCAAGATGAAGTTGTTTAGTTTAAAACCAGAGCCAAAAAGCCTAACCCTTTGCATATGTATTGTAGGTTTAACCCTTTTGAGCCTTGTTTAGCCTATGTTCTTTGTTTACCCACATTATCCTTACCTAGCCTAGATTAGGACCATCCTTACCCTTGTTCTTAAGGCGTAGCTAAGCATGACCTAAGAATGAATTCCCTTTGTTCGTTATTTGGGCAGCAAACAAGTGTGGGGGAAGGGATTTATGTGTCTGATTGTGTGCCAACAAAGTATCAAGAGGGCACGGGTAGAAGAAGAAAAAAAGAAAAAGAAAAGAAAAAAAAAAAAGAGAAAAATTCGTGTGAAAAAGAAAAGAAGAAGAAAAGTTGTGAAAAAGTATGAAAAGTGTTCAAAATAAGTGAAATTTAAGCTCACAAGTGTTGATTGTTGAGGAAGGGGTCCAAAACGTTGAAATTGGCCCTAAAAATATGTGTTTTCTGTCCCTTTGTGTTCAAAGTGTACGGCTGCATTCAAGAAAGGGAGTTCTAAGTGTCATATTCATTGCTTTGCTTGCTATTGCTTTAAGAACGTTTGTTTTCCTTACCTTTCTTTGTTAGCCAATACCCCCTAGCCCCGTTATAACCCTTAACTTCAATCTTGAGTGTTGTGTGTTTCAATATGTGGAGTTTGGGATTGGTATGAGCATATGGTGTCCCTGATTCTCGCATCTAAGTAGTAGCATTCCATTCATGAGATCATATCCATACATGCATTCCAGAAATTATTTTTCTTTGTCATAAACATATATGTGAGTACTAGTTTTCATATTTACATCAATCTTCTCACATATAACTAGTGTAGGGAGTGTAGTCAGAAAATCTGTGTGATTGAGTGCATATCTAGTAAGGAATTGAGGGATTCTCTAAGGCATGTTACTACATTCAAAATGTTGTTTTAATTGATTAAATGCGAGCTAATGTGTGGTAACTTTGATTAAGTATGTGCTCAAGGGTAGGGATAACTAAAATCTGTGGGAGTAATGATCTTTGGCATGTTATGTATCATTGAAGATCCCTGAGGTGAACGTTGGAAGGTTTAGGTTATGTTTTGTTTGTTTTGTTTTGCTTGAGGACTAGCAAAAGCTAAGTGTGGGGGAATTTGATAGGAGCATATTTATGCTACTTAGTTAGTGTGTTTCCTTGCATTTGCTTAGCTATTTGTTGCTTAGTATAGTGTTTAAAGTCATTTTCGTGTGTTTTTAGGTCCAAGAAGCAAAGTTGGCAAAAAGATGCATTTTGGAGCATTTTAGAGCAAATCTGGGCTTGGAATGGATAGCACAAGCAATGGGCATGAAGATGGACGAATTTGGAGTTTAAATGGAGTTGGGATTATGTTTCAAGGTTGGAGAAATAAATTCAAAACATTGAAGATAAGGAATCAGCTCAAAAGAAGGAGGATTATCCAAAACATTATCCAAACAACCTTATCTTATCTTATCTTATCCAATCCTTATCTTATCTTAACAAACCTTATCCTATCCTAATCCTTTTCTAATTCAATTCCTGGTACAATGAGGGTTTATTTTCTGATTGGGGGACATTTAAATTGAGTTTCTAGAAACTCTAAGCCTTGCCGCACCTAGCTTTTCAGAAAACTTGGTTTCCTTGCCTTGCAAGGCTTTCTAGAAGCCTTATCCCACCTTATCCTATTGTGCCGCACCTTAGGCCCTTTCCCATTGGAAATCTGATTGTTTTGAGCCTATTTCTGAATGGATTTGGCTTTGTAGAAGTCCCAATCTGATTCATCTAGGGTTTTGGTGCCTATATATATACAAATCAATCCTTTGCCGTGCACACCACCCCCCATACACAACCATTCACGCCAGAAATCATCCCCTACCCCCTGCCGTGCCATATCATCCACCCCTCTTGTGCCGCAGCTATTCAAGGAAGGAGAAGGTGCCACTCTAAGTCGTGACTACTGCTGGAGCGTGCTTAGGTGTTGTCTATCTTTGTTTTTAATGTTTCAATTCAGTATTCTTTGTTTAATTGCTGTCATGAGGAACTAAACCCCTATTAGTTAGAGGGGGAATTTGAAGCCATGAATATATGTTTCTTATGATTTGATTCACTCCAGTTATGATTTCATAAATTGTGAATGTGGTTTACTTAACTGTTTTATTAAGAACTTGTTCTTGTGTGTTGATTAAGGATGCATACTTAGTTTACATGCATGAATTTGATGCTAGAATATAAGGGAATTTCACCTAATCGTTATGAACTTATATTCACAAGTAGTAAAGGTTGCTAGTCACAATCATGTTAAGTAAACCCTAGGCTGGATTAACATGCGTCTTCCATAGTTATGAATGCCTTGTCAATGTTTATGATTTCCATGGAACTTAATGATCTTTGATATGTATCTCTATCATGCGTATTCCATAGTTAGGGAACTTGATAAGAATAATTTGGTTGTGATGCGTTATCCATTCAATTCAATGAACTTAGGGAAATCTGGGAATTAATTAGTTCAATACAATTAATTCGGAACATTGTCATTCATAGTTTATCGAAAGAGTAACTGGGAATCAAGTTGTATGCATATGTTTATGTGTGGATAAGGATCCCTCTAACTAGCCATTCACCCATTCAAATCACCAATTTCGTGCCTTTTGAAGTTGTCTTGACAATTTTGTTTGTTTAAGTTTAAATTCGTTCAAAAACAAATCCCCCTTTATTTTGAAGTGTTAGAATAGTTAAAATCTGTTTTGATTTGTGTTTTTAAGTGTCTTGAGTCAAGTTAAAATCTATTTTCGTCCAAAGTAGTGTTTAGAGTTCAAAACTGCCCAGTTTGTGTTTTTAGGCAGTTTTGAGTGTTTTTGTGCTGTTTTGAGTCTTTTGAGTTGTTTTAGTGTTTTAGAATTTAGTCTTGCATTCTTTGAGTCTAGTTTAGTGTTTTAAACTTTGTTTTTACGTTTTTGAGTCAGATTCAAGTGTTTAGCAATCCCTCCTAATCCCCGGTCCAGAACGATCCCTACTTATACATTATCTACAATTGTCAAGAAGAGGGTTTAATTTGTGTGTCAAGTAATTCTCACATCACATCCACACCACCTTTGCCCATCCATAAACCCTACCAGCCACCTGTGCCGCAGCCTTGCAAGGAGGAAGGAGAGGAGGAGCAGCTTTGAAGCGTGTTGCACCCAATCTGGAGTGCTGGGCGTTCTTAGGTGTTTTCTACCTTATGTTTTCGTTGATTAATTTAATTTTCCTTTGTCTTGCTGTAATCATGAGAGGCTAAACTCGTTTTTAGCTAGAGGCTACTTTGAAACCATGATTTTGTGTGTGATATGACTTGATAAATTTCAGTTACAGATTCTTGAAGTATGAATGCAATTGGCTTAACTGTTTGAATTAGAACTTATTTCTGTTTGTTGGTTGAGGGTCGACACTTAATTGGCATGCATAAATTTAATGCTAGGATATAAGTGAGTTTCACATAATCGTTACAAACTTATGTTCACAAGTAGTAAAGGTTGCTGGAACAATCGTGTTAAGTTCAATTCTTGGTGTGAGTAACATGATGTCATAGTTATGAATGCCTCGTCAATGCTTATGATTCTCATTAAGCATAATGATCTCTGATTGTGTCTCTATTATGATGTCATGTAGGGAAATTGATGAGAATAATTTGGTTGTAGATGAGTTGTCCGTCCAATTCAATGAAATTAGGAGAATCTGAGGGTTAATTTAGTGATTGACACGGTTAATCTGGGGCATTGTCATTCGTAATTCAATGAAAACGTAACTGGAAGTCAAGTTATATGCATATAAATCATGTGTGGATAAGGAAACCTCTAGCTAGTTCACCATCCATCCTAAAAACCCAATTTCGTCTAAATCTGCCTAGTTTAAAGTCTTTGTTTGTTTTAGTTTAGTTTCACTCTAAAACCAATCCCCCTTCACTTGTTTGAGTCAAATTAGTTAGAATCTGTCTTAGTTTGTGTCTTTGTGTGTTTTGAGTCAAGTTTAATTCAATTTTCGTCCAAAGTTGTGACTAGTGTCTAGAATCTGTCCAATTAGTGTTTTTAAGCAGTTTTGAGTATTTTGAACCTGTTTTGAGTCTTACTAGTCTATTTAGAGTCTTTTGAGTCTTGTTTTGCTTATTTGAGTCAGTTTGTGTTAGATTAGCAAGCCCTCATAATCCCCGGTCCAGAACGATCCCTACTTGCGTTTATACTACAATTGATAACAAGAGGGTATAATTTGTGTGCTTAACTTTAATCACATCAAATTTTGGCGCCGTTGCCGGGGATTAGCAACTTTGCTAATCCCCCGTTGTTTCTTTTCTTGTGCATTAATTTAGATTCTGATTCTAGTTTGTTTTCTTTGTTTTCAGGTACTGGTTTATGACTCGTAGTTCTCAAGCGGTTCGTGAGCATATCTTGGATTTTGACGACGATTTTGAACGAACCTTGAGAAGGAAAAGAAAGAACCCAGAACCTCACCCACCTAGTTCAAGTTCTGAAGCCGAGGTTGAGGAGCAAGAAGAGGCCGAATCTGAGGAGATAGAGGAGGCCGAGGTTGAAGAGGTTATGGCTGCAGATAATCGAACCATTAAGGAGCTTTCGGCCTCAGGATTGGATAATGCAGTACCTCTATGTATCCAATATCCTAGGGCAACTCTAGATAAGACCGACGAGTTTGAATTGAAGTCTAGCTTGTTGCATCACATTCCCAAATACCATGGGCTGTCCATGGAGGATCCAAACAAGCATTTGAAGGAATTTGAAGTTGTTTGCTCAAGTATGACACCCATTAATGTTGATGGGAATATTTTGAAGATGAAAGCCTTTCCATTCTCATTGTTAGAAAAGGCTAAAGATTGGTTGTATGAATTGGCGCCCGGAACTGTCACATCTTGGGAAAGTATGAAACGAGCATTCTTGGAGAAGTTTTTCCCAACTTCAAGAATCATTCTCTTGAGGAAACGGATTACTGGTATTCAGCAAAATCAAGGAGAGTCTTTCCCTGCATATTATGAGCGTTTTAAAGGCCTAGTTGCATCATGCCCTCAACACTAAATGAAGGAGGAGCTGCTCATTCAATACTTTTACGAAGGACTCCTCCCCATTGAACGCCAAATGCTAGATGCATCAGCGGATGGTGCATTGGTTGAGAAGACGCCTATTGATGTGAGAATTACTTGACACTCAAATTAAAACCCTATCGACGTAGTATATGAAAGTAGGGATCGTTTAAGGCCGGGGATTAGAAGGGATGCTAATCTATACAAATTAAACTCTAAAACACTAAAACTGGACTCTAGACAATGAAAACAGGTACTATGGGTCAATCTGAACGAATTTTAACTTCAAACAACTTAAAACAACCTAACTTGACTCAAATAACACAAAACAAACTTAAAACAACAAATAAAACTCAACTAGGCAGATTCTAGACACTAGAGACTCAAAACAGGCTAAATAGACTCAAAACAGATTCTAAGGGGTGAATTGGATGACTTTTGGACTAGTTAGACTCAAAACACTAAAAGGAGACAGATTTGGACGAATTTAAACAAACTAAGACTCAATTAAGAACTAGGGGGTTTTTGGACGATTTAAGCAAAACTAAGCAGATTTAAGCAAACAAAGTAAATTGAAAGAGATAAAGGTGAATTCAGGGGTGAAAACTAGTTAGAGGGTTCCTCTCCACACATGAACATATGCATACGAATTGATTTCCAGTTATTCTTTCGATAAACCATGAATGACAATGCTTTGAATTAATTGTATTGAACTAATTAATTCTCAGATTTCCCTAAGTTCATTGAATTGAATGGATAACGCATCACAACCCAATTATTCTTATCAAGTTCCCTAACTATGGAATACGCATGATAGAGATACATATCAAAGATCATTAAGTTCAATGGAAATCATAAACATTGACAAGGCATTCATAACTATGGAATACGCATGTTACTCCTGCCTAGGATTTACTTAACACAATTGTGACTAGCAATCTTTACTACTTGTGAATATAAGTTCATAACGATTAGGTGAAATTCCCTTATATCCTAGCATCAAATTCATGCATGTAAACTAAGTAGGCCTCCTTAATCAACACACAAGAACAAGTTCTTCATAAAACAGATAAGTAAATCGCATTCACAATTTATGAAACAATAACTGAAGGTAATCAATTCATATCAAACATATGTCCATGGCTTTGAATCCACCTCTAACTAAAACGAAATTAGTTCCACATGTTCAACATAATTGAAAAGCAAGTTAAATTAAACATGAAACGAAACAAGAGAAGAAAGAACTCCTCCCTCTCTAATGGAAGCCAGGCACAGCCTTGTCTTCCCTTCTCTGCAGCAAAATATGGATTTCTGAAGGTGGGTGGTGTAGAATTCGTATGGATGGGTGGTGGTCTGCGGCAAGGCTTGGAAATATGTATATATAGCATGGCAAACCCTAGGGGAATCAGTTTAGGACTTGGACTCAGCATAAGCAAGGGATTAGGACCCTAGGTGCGGCAGAATATGTAGGAAAAAGGATTTGTGGTCCAATTAATTTCTGAAAAGGATTTGTAGAACCCAAATCCACAAGGAAAAGTCCTAACAATCAGAATCCAAGAGGGAAAGGGCCTGAAAGGTGCGGCACAAAGGGATAAGGCAGGGAATGCCTTGCAAGGCAAGGAAAAGACCTTCTAGAAAGGAGGGAGACGCCAGATTTTTAGGCTTCTAGAGAGAATGTGTTTCTGGGCAGATTTTGGGGTTTCTAGAAGAGTTTGGGGCGCCACTTTTGTAGGGGAATGGATAGGACTTCTAGAAATCAGGTTTTAAGTCCCCTAAACTGAAGAAAACAGGTTAGGATAAGATTAGGATAAGATAAGGTAAGATAAGATAACGATTGGGTAAGATAAGATAAGATAAGGTTGTTTGGATAATGTTTTGGATAATTCTCCTTCTTTTGAGCTGATTCCTTATCTTCTTTATCTTCAATTTCTTTCTTCCATCTTCTTAGCTGATTTCAAGCCTTTATATCTTCAATTTCGTCCATCAACTTGCCTCCATGCTTGCACTACCCAATCTTGGCCCAAAAATGCTCTAGAATGCTCCAAATTGCCTCTTTTTGCCATCTTGACACTTTGAACCTACAAATACACGAAAATAGCTTAAAATACAAAATTAACTAAGAACTAACAACGTAAAATGCATGAAAACAAGCTAACTAAGTCGCATAAATATGCTCCTATCAAATTCCCCCACACTTAGCTTTTGCTAGTCCTCAAGCAAAACAAAACAAACAAAACGTAACCTAAACCTTCCAACGTTCACCTCAGGGATCTTCAATGATACATAACATGCCAAAGATCATTACTCCCACAGATTTTAGTTATCCCTACCCTTGAGCACATACTTAATCAAAGTCACCATTCATTAGTTCTCATCTAACCAATTAAAACAATATTTTAAACGTAGTAACATGCCTTAGAGAATCCCTCAATTCCTTACTAGATATGCACTCAATCACACAGATTTTCTGACTACACTCCCTACACTAGTTATATGTGAGAAGATTGATGTAAATATGAAAACTAATACTCACATATATGTTTATGACAAAGAAAGCAATTTCTGGAGCTATTAAGCATGTATATATATGATCTCATGAATGGAATGCTACTACTTAGATGCGAGAACCAGGGATACCATATGCTCGTACCAATCCCAAACTCCACATATTGAAACACACAACACTCAAGATTGAAGTATAGGGTTGTAACGGGGCTAAGGGTATTGGCTAACAAAGAAAGGTAAGGAAAACAAACGTTCTTAAAGCAATAGCAAGCAAAGTAATGAATATGACACTTTGAACTCCCTTTCTTGAATGCAGCTGCACACTTTGATACATAAGGGGAAGATCACACATATTTAGGGCCAATTTCAACTTGTTGGACCCTTTCTTCAACATCCAACATTTGTGAGCTTATTCTCACTTATTTTGAACACTTTTCATACTTTTTCACAACTTTTCTTCTTCTTTTTCTTTTTCACACGAATTTTTCTCTTTTTTTTTTTCTTTTTTGCCTCTTCACTCGTGCCCTTGTTTGATACTTTGTTGGCACACAATCAGACACATAAATCCCTTCCCCCACACTTGTTTGCTGCCCAAATAATCGAACAAAGGGAATTCATTCTTAGGTCATGCTCACTATGCCTTAAGAACAAGGGTAAGGATGGTCCTAATCTAGGCTAGGTAAGGATAATGTGGGTAAACAAAGAACATATGCTAAACAAGGCTCAAAAGGGTTAAACCTACAATACATATGCAAAGGGTTAGGCTTTTTGGCTCTGGTTTTAAACTAAACAACTTCATCTTGATTATGTGTTATGCTAATCAATTTCATGCTTTGAATGAAACGGGTATGAGTTCTAGTATTTGGAACTAAATGATGAAATGCCTTCTAAGTAGCAACCAAGCAAAGAATAATGAGATCATGCAACGACTTTAGAAAACAAAGAATGCACAGATTTTTAACTCTCCAAAGAACGTTAAAGGCTCAAGTCTCTCAGGGTTGTAGCGTTAGTTTGAGATTCTTCCTTCAAGCATGTTACAAAAACTGATTTTTTCTCTTGTGATTAAACATGAATTCATGAACTATAACCATAATCAAGCATAAACCAGAGAGCAATTCAAACCTCCATCCATGTTTATAACTTTCCTCAATAGTCATGCAATTAAGAACCAAATCCTCATCATTGTGTTGGAAGGTACCCTAAGACACAAACAAACATACAAAAACAACTCTTTTTGGGTTTTTCAAAACAATTTTTCAAATTTTTATGGTATTTTCGGATTTTCTTTTCAAAACACACTAAAAGACTCCAAAACAGCTTAAAAACACTTAAAAACACTGAAAACAACATTCAAAGTGATAGGTGATAAAAACCCACGAATTTCATGCAAAAACACTTTGTTACCCCCCCACACTTAAATCAAACATTGTCCTCAATGTTTCAAACATAAACTCACACAAAAGCAAGCAAATAACACAACTAACACACATAACAGATATGGCAAAACAAAAGCAATAAAGAGAGAGAGTTTAAGAACGCAAATCTGGTTTTGGAGCTAGAATTCCATCGTTCTCTCGTTTGAACACATGGGTTGCCTCCCAAGAAGCGCTTGCTTTAACGTCTTCCAGCCGGACGATTCTTCCTTCTATTATGCTTCATTGGAGGCCACGGCATGGACATGATCTTTGAATGGAAGGTGATACTTGAAATGATCCGGCAATGGTTTAAATTCTAGTGTGGGTGCCTGAATCATTAACAACATATTAGTATAAAACAGAATTGAAATTCGGGGAGGTGGCTTACTTGTTTGCTCCGACGAGAACTCAAGGACAAACACCACATCGTTGAAAGTTTCAGGAATTTTGCACTTGGCCAGATTGAATGTGATGGTTGTAACTTGTCCCGTGTCATAAAATTCAACTTCTTTTGGTTTTATTGTCTTATGAACATCCTCTTTGATCCATTCTTGATATTCTCCAGCCACTTCTTTCTCTTGAATCATTCTTCTTGATGTACCAGGTTCTTTCAGAAATTCAACACATTTTGGAATTGGATTTGGTGTATCAAGAATCGGGATATCATTTTGCACCTTGGGAAGGGCTTCCACGATGTCTGTTTCACTTTCATCTTTCTTGGGAATTAAAAATCTGCGAGGAAAAGGTGCATTTGGAGGAATAACATTAGATTGAACTGAATTTGAACCCAACTTACCTTGACTGGATGGCTTAGAAGCACTAGGGGTCTGCGGCAAAGGATGAGAGATGATTGGGTGTTGCAACAAGGCTTCTTCTAAGCTTGTCTTGGCTGAATCTTCCTCCTTCTCTTTGAACAGCAGCTCTTTGTTCACTTCTAGGGTATGTTTGGACGTTTTTGGTTCAGCATCAACCTCCATACCACTTTCTAAAGTGATAACTTCAGCGATTGCAACATCTCCCATCGAATTGACAATAGTTGAGTTGAAGAGTTTGCTTTGTTCTTGCATTTGTCCTATGAACTCCGCCATCTGCCCCATTTGTTTCTTTAAATCGTCCACCTCTTTAGCTTGATTCTTTATGCTCTGTATGTCCTGCGTCAAAGAGGTTAGTACTTGAAGAATTCTATCATTATCAACGGACGAACCTGATTTGGTTTGGGCAGGTTGAGGCTGTGGTGGTTCATATGGCTTTTGATAGATCTCCTCAGATGGCTGCCAATACCCTTCTTGTTGTGAGCCCTGCTTCAAAGAGGTTAGTACGTCACGAATTTCATCATAACTCATAGGCATACTTGAATTCGATTGGAATTGTTGTGGGGGAGGTTGTGGTGGCTGCACAGATCTTGAATAGAACTCCTCCTCTTGCTGCCAATATCCACCTTGTTGAATTTGTTGAGGTTCCTCCCACATATAATCTGAATAATCTCTCCAATCCGAATTGTAAGCGTTGGAAAACATGTTGTCCCTTGATTGGTTATGGCTTTGATAACCCCAAGCACCTCCGTTTGCAGTAAATTGACAAGTTTGATGTCCTTGCCCATAGGGTACATTAAATGTAGGGGCAGTGTGCAATGTGGTTCTTTTGGCAATCTGGGACAATTGAGAAGTAAGATTGGCCAATTGAGCTTGAATGTTGGCAATTGCCATGTCTAGTACCTGAAACAAAGAAAACAAAACGAAACAAAATCAAAAACTCAAACGTAAAAATAAAAACACAAACAGAAACACGGGGGATTAGCAAATTTGCTAATCCCCGGCAACGGCGCCAAAATTTGATGTGAGAATTACTTGACACTCAAATTAAAACCCTATCGACGTAGTATATGAAAGTAGGGATCGTTTAAGGCCGGGGATTAGAAGGGATGCTAATCTATACAAATTAAACTCTAAAACACTAAAACTGGACTCTAGACAATGAAAACAGGTACTATGGGTCAATCTGAACGAATTTTAACTTCAAACAACTTAAAACAACCTAACTTGACTCAAATAACACAAAACAAACTTAAAACAACAAATAAAACTCAACTAGGCAGATTCTAGACACTAGAGACTCAAAACAGGCTAAATAGACTCAAAACAACCAAACTAACTTAAACAGACTCAAAACAGATTCTAAGGGGTGAATTGGATGACTTTTGGACTAGTTAGACTCAAAACACTAAAAGGAGACAGATTTGGACGAATTTAAACAAACTAAGACTCAATTAAGAACTAGGGGGTTTTTGGACGATTTAAGCAAAACTAAGCAGATTTAAGCAAACAAAGTAAATTGAAAGAGATAAAGGTGAATTCAGGGGTGAAAACTAGTTAGAGGGTTCCTCTCCACACATGAACATATGCATACGAATTGATTTCCAGTTATTCTTTCGATAAACCATGAATGACAATGCTTTGAATTAATTGTATTGAACTAATTAATTCTCAGATTTCCCTAAGTTCATTGAATTGAATGGATAACGCATCACAACCCAATTATTCTTATCAAGTTCCCTAACTATGGAATACGCATGATAGAGATACATATCAAAGATCATTAAGTTCAATGGAAATCATAAACATTGACAAGGCATTCATAACTATGGAATACGCATGTTACTCCTGCCTAGGATTTACTTAACACAATTGTGACTAGCAATCTTTACTACTTGTGAATATAAGTTCATAACGATTAGGTGAAATTCCCTTATATCCTAGCATCAAATTCATGCATGTAAACTAAGTAGGCCTCCTTAATCAACACACAAGAACAAGTTCTTCATAAAACAGATAAGTAAATCGCATTCACAATTTATGAAACAATAACTGAAGGTAATCAATTCATATCAAACATATGTCCATGGCTTTGAATCCACCTCTAACTAAAACGAAATTAGTTCCACATGTTCAACATAATTGAAAAGCAAGTTAAATTAAACATGAAACGAAACAAGAGAAGAAAGAACTCCTCCCTCTCTAATGGAAGCCAGGCACAGCCTTGTCTTCCCTTCTCTGCAGCAAAATATGGATTTCTGAAGGTGGGTGGTGTAGAATTCGTATGGATGGGTGGTGGTCTGCGGCAAGGCTTGGAAATATGTATATATAGCATGGCAAACCCTAGGGGAATCAGTTTAGGACTTGGACTCAGCATAAGCAAGGGATTAGGACCCTAGGTGCGGCAGAATATGTAGGAAAAAGGATTTGTGGTCCAATTAATTTCTGAAAAGGATTTGTAGAACCCAAATCCACAAGGAAAAGTCCTAACAATCAGAATCCAAGAGGGAAAGGGCCTGAAAGGTGCGGCACAAAGGGATAAGGCAGGGAATGCCTTGCAAGGCAAGGAAAAGACCTTCTAGAAAGGAGGGAGACGCCAGATTTTTAGGCTTCTAGAGAGAATGTGTTTCTGGGCAGATTTTGGGGTTTCTAGAAGAGTTTGGGGCGCCACTTTTGTAGGGGAATGGATAGGACTTCTAGAAATCAGGTTTTAAGTCCCCTAAACTGAAGAAAACAGGTTAGGATAAGATTAGGATAAGATAAGGTAAGATAAGATAACGATTGGGTAAGATAAGATAAGATAAGGTTGTTTGGATAATGTTTTGGATAATTCTCCTTCTTTTGAGCTGATTCCTTATCTTCTTTATCTTCAATTTCTTTCTTCCATCTTCTTAGCTGATTTCAAGCCTTTATATCTTCAATTTCGTCCATCAACTTGCCTCCATGCTTGCACTACCCAATCTTGGCCCAAAAATGCTCTAGAATGCTCCAAATTGCCTCTTTTTGCCATCTTGACACTTTGAACCTACAAATACACGAAAATAGCTTAAAATACAAAATTAACTAAGAACTAACAACATAAATGCATGAAAACAAGCTAACTAAGTCGCATAAATATGCTCCTATCACCTATGGCTGCCAAAACCTTAATTGCGAACCGAGCCCTTAATGCACAACAATATCAAGGTGTTGGACAAAGAGAGGCCCCACGGCAGCAACATGTCAATGAGGTAAGTGCTATTTCTGAAATTCAATCACAATTGGCTAATCTTACTCTCCTTGTGTCTCAGGTTATCGAAGGACCAAAATCACAACCACCACCAATCTGTGGCGTGTGTACCATACAAGGGCATGCCTCTGAAAGTTGCCCTCAATTGATTGAGAATGGAGTATGGGAGAGTGCCAACGCTGTTGGGTTCCAAGGCCAAAATCAACCCCGATATGATCCATATGCAATTACCTACAATCCGGGTTGGAAAGATCATCCAAATCTGCGTTGGAGGGAACCCCAACAACCTCAACAACAAGGTGGATTTCGGCCACCAACCCCTGGGATGTTTCCAAAGCCATATGCACCCATGCAATCCCAAACACAATCTGCCCAAAATAACTCAGGTTCGTCTCTTGATAATGATCAAGTTATTCAATTACTAACTACTTTGGCACAGGGGCAGCAAAATCAAACCAAAGAGATGCAAAACTATGCCAAGAAGGTGCAAAATCAAGCCCGGGAGGTGACTGAATTGAAGAAACAGATGGGACAAATGGCTGAGTTTATGGGGCAGTTTTGAGAGCATGGCAAACTTCCTAGTTCTACCACTGTGAATCCGAAGGGAGGATTCGAATCTGTTAAGGCCATGACATTAAGAAGTGGCAAAGAGGTTGGGACCGATCCACCAACATCCAAATCTGCCCAAAAGGAGGACGAGGCGTTGTTACAAGAGGAGGCAGAACAAGAGAAAGCCACGGGAAAGGTCGCTCCAACCTTGCCGCAGCCTTCCAATGCACTCAAACCTTCCAAAACGTCCAACACAGGTAAGTTGGGTTCAAATTTGATTAGTTCTAACTATATTCCGCCCGATGCACCCTTTCCTGCCAGATTCATGCAATCAAAGAAGGAGGAAAGTGAAAAGGACATTCTGGACACTCTTAGGAAGGTACAAGTCAACGTCCCACTCCTTGATGCAATTAAGCAAATTCCAAAGTATGCCAAATTCTTAAAGGAGCTGTGCACGAAAAGGAAAAGGATTTCAAATAAGGAGGTGGTATAGGTAAGTGAGAATGTCTCAGCTGTTTTACAACGAAAACTGCCCCCTAAATGCAAAGATCCAGGTAGTTTTACAATTCCTTGCGTTATAAGAAATACTCGGTTTCAAAATGCCATGTTAGATCTAGGTGCATCAATAAATGTCATGCCTTATTCTATTTATGCATCTATGAACTTAGGTGAACTGAAAAATGGAGTGATTATTCAATTAGCCGATCGTTCTAATGCCTATCCAAGGGGAGTTTTGGAGGATGTTTTGGTGCAGGTTGACCACTTAATTTTTCCAGCTGATTTCTATGTGCTTGAGATGGAAGAGTCAGCCCATTCTTCCCCAATGCCGATTCTACTTGGAAGACCTTTCATGAAAATGGCCCAAACCAAGATTGATGTGGCCAAGGGGACGTTAACTATGAAGTTTGATGGCGATAAGATTAAATTTAATGTTTCTAAGTCTATTGAGAATCCTAATGTTGTTCATTCTTGTTTTGCCATTGATAAAATAAAAAAGATAGGGCCGGACCGTTCAGCACCAAGCACAAAGGATGCATCAAGAACCATCCAAGATGAGGGAATTGGAGTGGAGCATAAGGACCATATGGCCACTGCCCTCAAAATGCCAAAATTGGGGAAAAATGTTCACAGTGCCGCTACTTCATCACAACACATAGGTAAGCCACCTAATCCAAATCCAATTCCCATAAAAATGGATAGGTGGTTCCCTTCTTTGGTGCAGGTACCCAAGCAAATCTCCAATGGTGGGCGAATTTACATGAACCTTAGGGAACACAACGCACCAATCAGCAAACATTACTATCCCCTTCCATTCATCGATCTACTGTATGAGAACATTGTGGGGCAGTGATGTGATAAAAGTTAAGCACTCAAATTAAACCCTATTGATGACAATTGTAGCAATGATGTAAGTAGGGATCGTTCTAGACCGGGGATTAACTAGGGATGCTAATCAACACAAATAAGACTCAAAAACACTAAACTAGACTCTATAGACTCTAAACTAACTTAAAACACTAAAAACAGCAAGAAACAATCAAAAAGACTCGAATATAAACCTATCAATTGGTTTTGACGAAAATAGAACTAAAAAGACTCAAACAACTAAAAGAAAACAGGTTTTGACTCTAAAAACAAGATTAAATGAAAGGGGGATTGTTTTTGACGAAATTAAGACTTAAAACAGAAATTTTGCATAAAAACTTTTAGAAAAACGAGTTTGGTGATTTAAAACGGGTGAAAGGCTAGTTAGAGGGCCCTTCACCACACATGAACATATGCATATAAATTGATTTCCAGTTATTCTTTCGACAAACCATGAATGACAATGCCCCAAATTAATTGTGTAGAACTAATTAATCATCAGATTTCCCTAGACTCATTGAATTGGAAGAGAAGCATACGACAACCCAAATCATTCTTTATTAAGCTCCCTAACTATGAAAAGCATGATAGAGACACAAAACAAAGATCATTAAGCTTTGTGAAAATCATAAGCATTGACAAGGCATTCGTGACTATGAAAAGCATGACACTCCTGCCAGGAATTTACTTAACGTGATCGTGACTAGCAACCTCCACTACTTGTAAATATAAGTTCATAACGATTAGGTGAAATTCCCTTATATTTTAGCATCAAATTCAGGCATGCAAACTAAGTATGCATCCTTAATCAACACACAAGAACAAGTTCTTAATAAAACAGTTAAGCAAACCACATTCACAATTCATGAAATCATAACTGGAGGAAATCAATTCATATAAAACATATGTCCATGGCTTTGAATTCGCCTCTAACTATAAAGAAATTAGTTCCTCATGTTCGCAATCAAACAAATATAAATAAAATTAAACATTGAACAGAGATAGAAAACACCTAGAAAACGCTCCAGATTCCTTCCTTCCTTGCTTGCAGGTTGCGGCACAATGAGGGTATGGCTGAATGGTAGTGTAGAGATGTGTGAATGAGAGATGATGGTGTGTTGAATGGTGCAGCAAATATGTGAATATATAGAGGGAGGGTGCGGCACAATTAGATGGTGTAGGAAAAGGATTACAAAATGTAGTTTGTGTAGGAAAATAAAACACAATCATAAGGGGAAAGGGTTTATGTAATCCTAGCAGGAAATAGGACA